>JACCHV010002773.1:0-1335787 GCA_018907245.1 Eupristina koningsbergeri | reverse complement strand
ATAAAAATTTATACTCACTATAATAATTTAAAACTTAAAACTTAAATTTTCACTCAATATAATATAACTCACCATAGTTTGGATGTTTTTCCTGTTTTGTTTCTTCCAAATGTTGCCCATGAATATACATGCAATAGAGTACAACTAACAAAATACTGAGAATAATAAATAAGTTTATTAAACATGAAAATGAACCTAAATTATAATTATAAGCATAGTAATGAAATAGAAGCTTAATTGCGTAGAAATATATTTGTGTATTAATACTATATTTTTATTATAATTGTATTATGGTCGTAATGTACAATCATATATATAATATTATAAAATCGACTTTTAAATATGTACATTTATATTATTAGAAATAATTTTAAAAAGCAGTTAAAAAATTAATTTTTTTAAAACTATTATTTTTAAAATTATAAATTCATATTGTTAAAATTTGTATTAAGCTTACATTATTTTATTATCTTTATTGTTACATAGTACATAAGTAGGATTCGATTTTCTCGTTTATATTGCAAATTTGATTAATTATTAAATAATTATTTCTCACAATATTAAGTAATACATACATCATATTTCAATTCATACTAATTAGATTTATAATATGAAAAGCTAAAAATATTTATATATTTCTTTGAATAAAAAATTATATTTTTATAAAATAAAGTATACAATTTGTTTTTAAACTTAAGTTTGTATGTTTATAATTATTTTTTTAGAAATAATATTGTTTATAGAATAAAACAAAATTCTCAATAATTATCAAATTATGCTATGAAGCTTCAATAAAAGTTTTTCAATTTTATCTATCTAAAGAACAATAAAAGTATTTACTACAATATTTCAATTTTATAAAAATAATATTCATAATATTACATATAAATTCATAAAATTATATTCAATTGAAAGTGAAAATGTAAACATAATACAAATAATACATATTACCTTAGTAACTGTAAGAAAATAAATATTATTTGAATAAATTATTTATAATTCAGAGTATAGAAGTGATTTTAATATATTATGTAGTATTATTGAATGTATATTAAATATTATACGAGTAAAAATTTATTTTCATGCAGTGAAATAATAAATTTTTATGTATTAATTAATTATACAAATAAATTATGAATTTTTAAAGTAATTTTTACTTGATAAATAATTAATTAACACTAGGATAAAAATAATTCAATTGTAAAGAAGAATTGCTTATTTAAAACTAATAGATAATTATTGAAGAAATTAAAAATATTTAAGTTATGAAATTATGTAAAATAATAAAATTTCATTATATTTTATATACGTAGTTACGTCTAACTATTTTACAATTTTAATATTTACTATTTATAATTTTTTATATTTATTATCTATGGGATAAATGAATGCTCTAGAACAAATGGCCCGCATAAAATCTTTTTGTGTTATTCAGTAGATAAATAATTATCATTGACTTAGAAATTTTAAAAATAGGAATTTTTTTATTATTTACACTTAAAATTATCAAAGATACAATTTTCATCAATAGAATTTATTAAATTGATTTTTTTTTAAATATTTGTAATACATTGAATATATTTATATTTATTAAATTTTGTTGGAGTTTTCCATTTTAATTTTAATTCATCCATTTTTTAATTTAAAATTAATATATAGATATAAATAAAATGTTTGATAATACGAGTTGTTTATGAAATGTTTTCAATAATCTTGAATCGTGGTATTATAAATTCTGAAGAAATATCTCCTACTTCAAACATTATTTCATACACAGATATTTATGAATATTATATAATTTTATTATTTTCGTAAATATATCTTGTACATTGTATACTTAAACATTAAATGTAATTTGTTTTTCATTAATCACACAAATTATGAGTTAATAATTATTTTTTAATTATTATATAAATTTATAGAGATTTATGTATTTATGAATGCTTATGTGTTAATTTAAAAATAAAGTTAATAAATTATATATATATTAATACAATAGAAAATTCACTTTTAAACACTAACAAATCATAAATAAAGAAAAATATAAAACTGAATAAAAATGTTTCTTACAGTATGAAGTAGCGCACCATCCTTCTTTATTCAAAGACGCTTTGCAATAGACTGAATTAAGTAAATGTATTTCATCGTCAACAGTGCATTATAATCACTAGTATTATAATTATTATTTCAGCTTGGTATTCTGTGTGTATGTTCAATATGAGTAAGAGGAAATATTGCAGATGAATACAAATTATTTTTATTAATATTTAATCATTTTTTGTTAAATTATAATTTTTTGTTAAAAAATTAATGTAAATAAAAACATTTCATTTTTTATAAACGTAGGTAGTACTAATTTAATTTTGAATAATTAATTATAGTTGTATTTTACTTTCACGCACAAATACATTCAAGTATAAATATATGCATGAAATAAAATTTAATAAATATTTTGAAGAAATTAACTTCACAAACATAGTAAATAATTTTTAAAACCAATTTATGTATTGAAATAGTATATTTGTATATTTTTTAGAATTCTCAAGGTCTATTACGTCAATGAAAACATAGATCAGTTATAATTTGAATTAAGTGTAAAAATTTAGTCTATAATAATATTTCATAAAACTTATCATTGTGTAAAACTGAGATAAAACAAATTTTTTTACGCATATATCTACTTATTATATTTCCTATATTTTTATATTTATTAAATTAATTTTTAAATTATAACATTGATATTATTAATAGAGACAGAAACTTACCTTTATATAAATATTTTTTGTGGAGATAAATTTTAAATTGACATAACGGATCCTTATTTTTATACATATTGAGAAATATAAAATTGTATTAGAGTATATTTTATTAAAATATATATCGTTTTTTTAAGCGATAAAAAATTAATATAAATTGAAAATTTATATTAATGTAAGAAAGTAAAAAAATGTTTAAATTCTTGAAGAAACATTTTAAATAATTACAATAGCTGTAAACAGATCATCTGGAATATAAATTGATTATGCTTGATTAATTATGCACAGCTTCGTAAATTCCTTATTATTTTTGTTTAAGTAAGAAAATTATTAAACATTAATATATTTTAATGAGAATATTATAAATTTAATTTTTTTATTTTTTAAAAATATTTTAATTGAAATTGAATAAAGTTGTAATAAATTTCAATTTTTAATTTTTATTATTTCGTATTGAATTTGTATAATTAATCTATTTGTATATTTAAAATGACACTGAAGCATTTCATTTTTTTTTTAAACTCATTTATATTAATAAATATTCAATTGTTTAATATGAATTATATATATGTATATGAATTTACTTTATTTCTTTCTTATATTCATTCAATAATATATTTATTCAATAATTTTTTTTAATTACACGTGCTAAACTAAATTGGTGTATCATTTTGATAAACAAGATCTTGTTATAAAAGCAATACCTCTTTCTTTAAAATAAATTTTTGCTCTACATTCGATTCCTTTAATATTTTAATTATCTTCAATACATATAACCAACATCATAAAACCGTTTTATATCTACACAAAAAATATTATTAATATACTTTCATAAATTTAAAAAATTAACTTTATTAATATATTATAATAAATTTTGATTATTATATATGTGTAATTATGTAATTTGCATTATATAAATTAGTCGACCTATGCATATCTTCCAATTTATGAAAAACAGTTATATATGTACCAGTTGTACATACAATTATTAATTTTTTTTAATTTAAAGTAAACTATATTTAATGGAAAGTATTTATTATCGAAGTTTATAAATATGGTAATTTATGCATTAAATGATAATTATTTTAAAAATCGATAAATATAATACCATAAACTGATAAAATATTTAACTATTATAAAATAATATTAAACAATATTATTTTCATGATCAATAATAAAATTTAGTTAAAATCTGATTTATAAGTTATGTCAAATATTCATTGAATAGAACTTATTGAAACGTATTTTAAATTTTATTATCTCCAGGTAGCGCAAATCGTGGTGGTTGCTGGGATGAAGGAATTGACTAGGTAAATAAGTAAGGCTATTATTGGTTTAACGGTATTTATTATTTAAAATGCACAATTATTATTAAGAATTTATCAACGGATAATGGAGGAGGTTCTTTACAATTTTGTTAATTATTATTAGGAATTGTCTACTCAACGGGTCTCAGCCTCACCTGTCTGCAACAAACAGGTGTAACATTTGGAGTCAATGTTTTGATTCTTACAAGTTTTCTTATCTCTCATGAGAAGGCCTAGGTAGATTGGTTAGGGATGCTATTTTTTATCAGCAAGCCTGCATAGGGTAGGTAAACTGCTTGTTATCAGCAAGTCTATGCTTCAGCCAAGAACGAGCCACTCGTTATCAATAGGCGAACTTCTGAATAGGCCTCGAGAGATCTTTCTAGATAAGCCGGTTCCAAGTTGCTTGCTTTCGGAATGCTCACTAGATCTAAAGTTGGAGAAGTATCGTCCATTCTATTCAGTCAGAAACTATTTGTCTTAACTGATTGTTTCACGCCTTATATACTCTTCTGCTTTGATTACGCATGCGCAGTACTTTTCATGCGTAATCGAGTTGCGCATCCGTTTAAGTCTGTATTCTTTGTGAGGTTAGTTGCCTTATCTGTCAATAGGGTGTGCTGGTTTAGTTCTTTTTAGATGCTCGATTTGAGACACATGACGATTATGTTAACTTAAATTATGTGAAACGTGTATTTACATGCTGATTGCATAATTAATTAGTTAAAGCTCTTTTAAAAATATATTTTTATTTTTCTCACAAAGTTTATACATCTTTAATGGTATATTTTTTTATGTTGTAATTAAGTTTGTACTTCACAATAATTAAAAATGTAATTATTGAACGTTTAATTAAATTTAATATGTAAATTTAAGCATAATCTTTTATATATAAGAAATAAAATTGCTTTAAACAGATAATAATTTTATAAAACAATTTTGATTTTCTTCGATAGTTAACATTAAAAAACCTAAGATAATCGGAAGTATAATTTAGATGTAATAAATCAACGCAATAACATATTAATCAAGTTGATTTTACTATTTATTTTATTCTATACAATTTCTCTTGTTACGAACATATAAATAATGAATTAATGTCTCGGGTGGACTTTAAATACCGGCGTGGACACAGCTGATGGAGTTATCTCTAACTCCGTAGTAAAGCTTGAAGGGAAGTCGCGGAAATAAAATACTTCCGTATACAGAGATCAAATTTATGTTTATCAAAGAGGAAGAAAGGGAGACACGACGTTTGGAGTATGTTGGCTATTTTTTTTTTATGTCTAGCCGGCCGATAAGCGAGACGTGGGGAACGAAGTTAAACTTGGCATGAATCTTAAAGTTCCTTGTTAATTTAGGTGTTGTGCAATCCGCGGCTCAGTCACGAATGACTTCAAGATCATTCCGCGAGAGTCTTCGAGGGTGCCTGGTCTCGCGGTCCAGGTGCTGCGTCCTCGGGAAACTCCTCCGTCAGCCCGATAACGCCCGCTGTCGGCGCGCGTTATCGGGCTGACGACACCCGGTCCCAAGGGTTGCGTTGACTTCGGGAACTTGGATTTCGCACACGCAACTGGACCCAGTGCATGCAGTAGCGGACGCCTAGGACTTTGCGCGATCTTTTGTCCCACGAATTTCGCGTTCCTGACCTTCAATATCATGGCACTGTGCTCTGTTAAAAAATTCTTATGCAGCGTTACACCGGATGCTGCTGCATAGTTGTCTAACACTCTATACAATTTTTTTGTAGTATAGATTTTTATACTCATATAATTACAACGTTCTATAATATCTGGTTCTGAGATATAACCACATTATAGAAGGGCTATCATTTTAAAAAATATGGTTTTATATAAAAAAAAAATTTTTTTTTACAACGCAAATAGTAAAAAGAATATTTAATAAAAATACTTTTTAAATTAATTTATTTTAATTTATTTTTATCGATTTGCCTTAATGGGTCATGGTTGGGTCATTTTTTGTGTCAGCTACATAAGTAAAATTTGGTTTTATCAGTAAATTTAATTTATTTCTATTTAACTTCAACTATATTTTTATAATTTTAAGCTCTTTATAATTCTTATTTTTTTGTTTGTAAAATAAAAGTGGTTTCATTGTGGCTCGTTACAGTTTCAATTTACTTTAGCTTCTTTGAACTGTTTGGATAGTTTTATTATTTTATCAACTTAATTTTCAAATAAAAAATCTATAAAAAATTTTTATTATGACGATGCTGATTTAAATTACAAAATTTTACATTTATTAGATCAAATAAAAGTAGAATAAATCATTGAGAATAAAATAGAATTTCTAAGTGCTAAATATCGTAATTTATATGATATAGTAATGTATGAAATAATTTGAAATGATATTTTATCTTGAAAGCTTATTTTTAAATCATATTACACACAATGAAAAAAGTTAGTTTAATTTAGTTTTGTAATATTATTGATATTTCATGAGCAATTAATATAAATATGTATCATTTCGATGTTGAATTTCGTAGGTTTTATATTTTACCGTTTGATATAAATGCCTCTAAATGTATAAAAATATTCTAATGTATATTAAGTTTATTGAAAAAGATTGTTGCACCGTCCGCTATCAATTTTTATAATTTTATTTTTTAATTAATCATTTTTTCTTAGACATTTAATTCCTATGAATTAAGTTTCTTTATACAGTTTCTAAATATTTAATCAAAATATATCTGAAATAGAGTCGCAATTTTTTTATTGATTAATTGATAAAATTGTTTCCCTCTTATGGAATATATGTTTCATAAAAGCTTTTTTATAGAATTTTTATTTCTGTTATATTATTATTAATGGATTTATTGTTTAAATTTATCAAAATAATATTTTTAATTAATTTTATTCAATATTTTTAATTTTAAATCGACATTTTATAGTATAATTATTTATTCTTCATTATTTGTATCAGTAGTTAAAACATGTATATGAAAAATTTATTCCACAAACTGTTTTCATATATCTTTTTGAGCATTGAATATATCTTAGAATTTAGAATGTTTTTTCATCGTATTGTGCTGAATTTAATTTTTTATCATTATGAACATTATCATTTTTATTATTAATATTGTCTCTATTGTCATCTTTATTAATTTCGTTTATTTTAATTCACATATTTGGAGATTTTTTATTTTTATTTGAAACATATAAATTTTCTTTTTATTTTATTAATAGCAATTAAGAGATGAAAAACAAATTTGAATTTTTAAATCAAATACATATTATTTGAATAATGGATATTATTAATATAATAAAGAAAAAGGATAAAATAATTAACCTATTTAAGCATTGAAAAATATTTTGCAAATTTTTTTAATAAATAATGTAAATTTAACACGATATTATTTTATATTGATAATTGAAAGCAAATACGTAATATCTAGGAAAATTACGCATTCAATTTGTTTTTGTATTTTACCATATATTTTGAATTAAAATACAAATTGTATAAATAAAATGAATCAATTATGCATGATTGATAAACAAATTTTTTTTTTATATGCATTGTTAATGTTTTTACAAAAGAATTTATGATTAAAATTTTACGTATATTTACGAAAAATATGTATCGATAAATCGCTATGTCCATTATACGAAATTCTGTTACATGTTTGATACTACATTTAAATACAGTTTAGAAAACAGCTCTTCATTTTACTCAAGACTGTTGTAAAATATTTGTAATAAATTTTAAAATGCAACCAAGTAGTTAATTATAATATAATTAAATGTAAAACTAACAATTTTAAATTATACTAAAGCATATATATATATATATGTAATGTAGCATTGTATTGTCATGTATAAAAAATGGTATTTTCAATCTATAAATTAATAATGACTTTAAATACCTATGTTAATTAAGTATGCAAACATAAGAAAAATAATGTTTTTTATCTGACGATTAATTTTTCATCGTAACTTTTAACAATCTATAATTTATTACATGAAATAAATTACGTAATTTTAACTAGAAAAAAACATTTTTCTCTTAAAGTTAGTACAAACTTTATATATTTCTGAAATTCCTATTATTAAAAACAAAATAATTAAATAGTAAGATAACAATTTTACATTTTGTAAAAAATAGTCTGAAAACTAAATGGAGAATTTATTGAATGTAAAGTTTACATGGCTTAAATATGTATATATTTGACAGTACTAATATTAACAGTTTTTATCAGATACAATATAGACATATGTTATAAAAATATAAAATTGATTAATCAAAATCAACATTATTAATAACAATTATCATGATGTCATTTAAATATATAGTTGTTATAGAATTGGAATTAAAAATTTTTCTTCATATTTTTATGCTAATAAAAACATATTTTTCACAAAAATAAATATTTTTTATAAAACTATATTTTGACCGAGTTATTAAAGAATTATAATGTAAATTATCAGATAATTAATTCGCCTTGCAGAGAAAAAATATTTTTTTCCATTGAAGTTGAAAGCAGATTTCTTTATAGATTTTTTATGTTGAATACGAATAATTGCTATATACAATATTATAAATTTTAAATGTAATTTATTTTAATGATAGATTTATAAAGTAACAATAAGTAATTGTTTTATTTAATTATTATTAATTCCCTTATTATGAATATGATTTTCAATTTGGAAACTTTAGTTTTAATAAAAATAATAATTAATATAAATTTTTATTTCATACAGTGTTTTAACTATTTTGATAAAATATAATAATATTTTTTAAATATATGTACTAATTACTCTGCAATTAAGAAAAATTTATTTTATTTAAAATAATATTAGAAATAGAAGTTTATTCATTGTTTATTGTTGTATTGGATTAATGATGGAAATAAAAAAACTCCTTTTGCAGGCAAACCGCAAACGTCAAACACTTTATTTACCACAAACCATTTTACAATCGCACTTTTCCGAGGTGTCAGAGCATCTGACTTTACAATAATTTCTCGCGGGTGATTAGGCCGCCAAGATCTTGGCCCCTCGATTTTCATCTGTTTTTTCCCCGAATCAAGGGACGCTTGGTCTCATTTTATCAACCGTTACGGCATCTCGAACTTTCCGATCACGTGCATTTTCCGACCCTCGCATCCCCATACATACACACTTCCAGCACTATCCCTGGCATAAAAAACTTCCGGCTTACCGGCGGAAGAAAAAGCCAAACAATCTAAGCGCAACACCCTCATGAATTTATACAATATTACAATGTAAAAATGACGGTAGGTCTTTGTCTCCAGAACTTTTGGAAAGAGCGAGAAAAGATAACGTGTCATGCGAAGCGAATGAGAGAGAGAGAGAGAGAGAGAGAGAGAGAGAGAGAGAGATTGGCCGAGTCATACTATATGTACGTCCAATATGAGCCACTTCGCTCTTCACACATACACACGGCCAAGCGCACAACACTAAACTGCGCATTTTAATGGCCCTTTTTGATGTTTCATCAATTTGCGGGCGTCCCCGGATCCTGGACGTACGTCTTCTGGGACAAAAATCCCAATTTTCGTCCCTAACATTTATATAAAAATGGAAATGATTAGTTAAGTAGAATTAAACATTTGAAATATTACATCAGATATGAATTTAATAATTAACAAGGTATTTACTATGAATTTCTTTTAAATATGCACATGAAGGATATATAATATATATGGAATATATGATAAATTCAAAAAAGTTATTTTGTGGGGTAGAAGTTGAAAGATCATATAAGGCATAAGCATTGACAATAGAATAAAAAGTTTCTAGGAATAATTTGGTATTATGAATGTGTATTTTCTATCATTTTAAAAATCTTTTAGCTATATTTTGAATATTTGTTTCATCATTTATAAACTATTCTTAAAAGATATTTAATATTCTGTATATTGCTTGTAATACGAAAACTTAATTTCATAAAATAAGTGACTAATATTTTTTTTTGGTATTTTTATAAAAATGAATTTATAAAATTAAATCATAAATTATAATATAGTTTTAACGTAATGATTGAATACATATGTACATATCAACATTTTTAGTATTCAATAATCGTTAACGAAATTATAAATTCATTTCAAGTAAATATAAGAGAAAAATTTTCTAATAATACGTTTTTATATAATAAATTAGTCACTTCGAATATCAATATAATTTTATCCGTACATAATTATATTTTTTATCATACGCTTTCCAATAAATAATTAAGCTAATTTTTAAACGTTTACGACAAATTCAATATAAAAATTATTTTCTAATTCACTTGAAAAATGTATGATATGACTAGGTTTCAAAATTATATGAAGCATGAAAACTATTACTATGAAATTATTGACACAATCTTTTCTTGAATAATGAAAAGTTTACTCATTTGTGTAATTCACAACTAAAGGAAAGGGAAGTTGTCAGAAAGTCCATTAGGTTTTTCCCAGTTCTTATCGACTTGCATATTCTGACATCGTTAACTGTAAAATGTATCAAACAATTTACTTCAGAAACAAGAATCGATTCAAATAGATTTCAATGAAATTAAAAAAGAATTTATGTAAGTTTGTATTTTTTTGTACTATTGTAATCTTGGTATTTACTGAGATTTGCTTACATATTTGAATTAACATTTATGCTATTATTAATATTTTGATAAAAATCATTTTTATTGTATTATTTATATTTTCAATAGAGCTGTAAATTATTATTGTTATGCAGTCATAATAGGAGTTATTGTATAATATAAATTTTAAATAAATTAATATATATATATTAATTTGCCACTAAGACAATTCTTTTGTTAATAATATAATATAAATAAAGATGGTTTATTTAAATTATTTATTTTCATTTTTTTAAAGCTACTGCGATAGCATGGGCTTTGTCGAGTCAAACTAAATAATATTTAAACTCCTTAAAAATAATGAAAAATAATAAAAAAAATAATAAGATCTTAAGTAACATAAATGCATTCAGATTTCATATTTGTATCTAATAATATTATCTATCAGAAAAACGGATACACCGCTATGATGTCATTCAAATGAATTCCTAGCATGCAAACTGAATTCGAATAGATATGTAAATGTAAGTAAACAAATACTGTTATAATTATACGTATATGAATATGCCATAACTTTTAACTTTATGTAAAATTTAGACAATAGAATATAATAATCAGTAAATACAAATATCAATGAAGCAAAAGCATATTTTATGCAAAAATTTTTGAAAGTATCTTTAGTTCTTAAGGAAAAGACTAGCTAATCGAAATGAAAAATAAAAAAGAAGAGTATGAAAAACAAAAATTCAACAGAATTATTGTTATGCGTAGTATAAATACCATTTTATTTAATGTCCAAAAGTGCATTATCATTGTACAATGTACAATTATAAGCAATTTTGAATCTTGCAATCAAAGATAAAAGTCGTAAAATAAAAATAAACAGTGAAGATGAAAAAGTGAGGGAGAGAAAACAGAGAAAAAAAATCTTTTTCATGCATCAGTTTTGCAAAAAGTTCGTTAGATTCATGTAATACAGATCTCGATTTATTGTGCTTAAGAAACATTATTAGGTATGAAGTTCCAGTGACAACGTGATAGTTGGCGAGGGAGTCATAAAACAACCTTTTTCCTCATTTTCTTTTTTTTTCGATGGGTTTTCGTCGTGAAAATAAAAGCAAGTCACGTGGGTGCAATAACTGAGTAATCGAAATGCAAATTAACGATTGCAGTGCGCAGAAATGCAAATTAAACGAACTTGTCTAAAATTTTGGAATGATGGAGGTATTTAACTTTTTATCCACTTTTTCGATTTGAAGTCGTTAGTGAACTACGAAGTAACGAATACAGTACTTTTTCTATATTTTATTTTAATTGGATTTATTTCAATCTCTCAAATATCTGCTATATATTTTTTGTTTAATTATCCATTAAACTACTTTTTATATTAACAAATCGATTTTTCGTAATATTTTGGAATATTTATGTGTTTACTGTAATTATAATAACTAAAAATTAAAAAATACTTAATATTGAAACATTCTGAAGTTAATTATTTGAAAAATATTAATTTTAATGAAATTATTATAGTAGTATAAACAAAAATAAATTAATCCAAAACTTTTTTAATTGGACATAATTTTTGTTCTATGAAAATATTCTATAGTAATAATTTTGGAAGTTATCATTAGTTACATGTATACATTTATATTATATTGAAGTTATATAATGTGCATACTAGCCAAAAACTAAATGAGTTATCACAATTCATCGTCACAAAAATGAATTATATTGTAAGAGAAATATTTTCATAAATTTCGTTTTTTTTTATTATATTAATACGTGAGATAATGAAGGAGAAAATTTAGAAACATATTAATTAATATACAAGCTTGTTATATCATTGAATGAAAATTTTATGAATGTCTAAAGTATAGAAATAAATAATTGTGAGATGAATATTTTCACAACGATCATTATGCTAAAATTAAAGAATTTTTTTAATTCAATTTTTATTCAATATTTATTTTCATTCATTTATTACACGTATGTCAGTATTGAAGAGAATCAATTACAAAAAGAAAATAATTTTTTAATTTTAATTAACGTATGTATTTTTGAATAATAAAATTGTAGTATAAGCTTTATTAAAATAGAAAGAATACAGAAACATGATATTAAAGAAATTTAAAAAAAATCTTTACGTAATAATAAAAAACTACCTGATTATAAGCATATTTAATCATATGATAAAATGTCATATGCGATATTTATGTATTTGCAATTACCGAAGGCAAGTGACCAGTAAAACGCTTTGTAGTTTTGAAAATGCAGATTTGGTGTATAGTTGCATTCGAAATCTACGAGTACAGAGTTGTTAATGACTATGCTCAAATAGAATGTTCCCTAATTTTGCGATTTTGGTGAGTATATACATATATATTTATTTACTGTGGACTAGTTAATGCACTGTTCAGTCACAGTCGAGCATAAAATATATCTAATACTTAATATTAATTTATCAATATAATTCTCAAAGATTCATGTAATAATATATATTGAATTAAGAGACCATGTCTAAGATAAATTTATAGAATTAATGATTTATGCGCATAGATTTATGACCATAATTATAATTATAGAAAAAAACCTACAAAGAATGTATCTACGTATATGTACCAATTATCTTTCAATAGACGCTATCCCGGCATTTGCAATATATATTGCTATGAATGCAATTTATTTAACTATGTTTACCTATTCTTTATTGACATTAATTCAATTTTACGAAATTTTATTCTACATTGAATATAACTCATCTTCATTTTAAGTTTTGAACGATTAAAAAATGTTTAATAAATAATAAAATAGCTTTTGGTATTTTACATCACATAGAATCTCTAAAATGTATTGTTCTTGTTCAAAACTTAATAATTTTTTGTTTCTTATAGTTTATATACATCCACTAATTACATATACGTTTTCTTTTCATTAAAAAATTTGTTATTTATTGTTCATAATGAAGACAATTTTTTAATAAGTTATATATACAATTCAACGATTATTTAAAAAAAAAATTATGACAAACAATGGTTTAAATTATTATCGATTTAAAAAAACGCATTTAATTTATATTTATAGTAATATCTATAAGTATATAAATGAAGTAAAGTATAAGTATTTTATTCAAGATCGAATAAATTGAGGAAGTAAAAACTTTCACAATTTTTTAATAAAAATAACAATTTCAATAAAATTATTTATATCTATGAGCATTAAATTATATTATAATTTTATCAATTTAGATGAAATAAAATTGAAGTTATTGATATAGCAATATTTCTGCGGATTACAACATTTGGATCGAATAGGAAGTTATTCTGAGTCTTTTTCGCATTTTAAAGAAAATGCGAAATAAATGAATTTTACTTTTGTCATTTGTGAAATTCCGAAAAATGCCTTACTTATACATAAACGATGTCAAATATTTATAAATTTTTGGAATTTATTTGATTGTTATTATTTTTATGTCTGAAGGTAAGTACTTTTTTCTGGCAAGACTATATCTTTGATATCTCATCTTAATAATACATAATTTGTTTTTGATGTTTAAAGGGTAGGTGAATAACTAATCTAAAGGACAGTATTTTGAATTTTAACAACTTAAATTCTAGTATATAGAAAAATTCTTTAATGTAGAAAGAATTCTTCTTGCGTTTATGAAAAATATCACAATCATATCTCACCCCATAAAACGAGATAAAAGCTACTTACCTGAGCCACCTCCATTACATGTATAGATGTAACCTCAATCTGTACTCATATATTTTAAAACTTGTTCTGCTCTTCTTCCCCTGAATTTTGGTTCAGAATTCCCCTATTACTTATACGATAACTCCCACTGGTTTTGACAATGTCACTCGCCAATACACAAGTTCAAACAAATATCTTTAATCGCTAAGATGGTTGAAATACCAAATCGGTGATGTTTTTGAATAAATTACATTATAATAATTATAAAAGATTCTAAATTTACAATAAAAATTTTCTTCGTGTAAATATCACCATTTGGTGATTTAAGATTGAAAACAAAGTTTCTAATAATATTAGAATAATTAACCTTTCTATTGATTATTATCTCTAAGATTGATAATCCAAGTGGAATTTAATTTTTAATAATGTAAAAGTAAACGGATCATGTTACAAACAGTCTATTGTTATATTTAAAAAGAAGATGAAATATTCATGCCTCTATAAATATTTATAATTTTTTATTTATGCTTTTTTTTACGATTATCAGGATAGAAACTTTAATTTTAAATGATAATTAGTAGAAAGGAATACGTAAATATAAGAGATACGTGGATTTGTGTGGAAAAAATCTACAAGTTTTGGCTGAGCAAACACGCGCTTGTTTCGATATCCAACAAACTTCTTGTTGATTAAAGCGGATATATCCAGTGAGTGCACCTAGGTATGTGTTCACGTACGTGTATATGTGCATGTAGGAGGCGTCGATCGGTCACGACTTTCATCGTCTTCGTAATCCCCTATTATAGATGCATCGCGATAATATGCGTGTTGTGGTTGCGGAGACAACAGTGTGTCGGTATGTGTGGAGGTATCCAGTGACTGAGTACCAATGCCTCTTCATATGTGACCGAGGGTTGTTTGTTGTTGTTCACGTAGTTCGTCAATATTATAACGATCTGGAGGTGTATTCTTTCTACTGCTGCCGACTCAGCGATCGACGGAAAAGTGGATTAGAAAGGGAGAAGCGAACGGAAAAGGAATGTGAATTTCTAGGGGCTGGAGCTGGAAAAATCAATTACTTATATTTTATTCGTTACGAGACAAAAGTTTTATCTTGAGTTTTTATTCGTAAAATAAAAATTAAAATTTAAAGCTGAAAAAATCAGTATTGCCGAATTTTAAGTGAAAGTGCTTAAAGTATAAATTATATAAAGCGTTGAGCATATGAAAAAAGAATGAATAGTGTTTCGATAGAATACAGATAACAATGAAGTCCATTCTTAATATTTTTTTTCCCAATATTGACAATATTTTTTTATACATTATTTTATACATTATACGAATGCATAAGTTGTAAAAATTTATTATTGAAATAAAAGTTAACTGTTCTCATGACTTTTAAGGCGCTCAATAAAAACTTTAATGGCGATTTGACATAACACGAACAGAAATCTTTAATTTAATTCATTCATTTTGATAAAGTTATTTTACTAATAAATTGAATCGCCAATAAATCAAATATTTACTGTTGTTAAGGAAATTATTAAGGGAATTTATCAAGCATATACTGTTTTCTGTTTACTAAAATGAAATTTCTTACAAGAATTTGATAATGGTGATTTTAGATTTAAAATTCAAATTTACCAATTTTTTTTTCAATAAATTCTATAAAATGTACTTTATTTTTATGTAGATTTACTGGATTGTCAAATATCTGCTATTAAATATTTTATATAATCCATAAATAAATCTCCATTACTTAAGATAAATCGTAACTTTTACAGAAGTTGAATAAAAAATATATTTGTTTAAAAAAATAAAAATATTATAGTTTTTTAAAATTAATTTAATTCTGAAATTTCAGTTATTTATGGAAAATTTGTTATATGTACAAAAACTAAATTGTATCAATAATATCATAAATAATAGTGTAAATATTATAAATAACGGCATAAATATATGTAATAGAATAAATAAAAATATAAATAATAGTTTACATTGTTTTGTCATCAACTATACAATAAATACCAGACAATCAATATTATAAACTATTGATATTTTTATGTATTCAAGAAATTTTATTAATTATTCATTATTTAATGCATTGTACATATTATATTATTAAGATTAATGTATGATTAATTAAATGAAATAGAAAACGGTTTTATATTGTAAGTTATCTAACCGATCATTTATTACATATGTAGTTTTTAATGATTCCTAAATACAGAATTAATTAATTACTTTTGAGAAATAATGCGTTTAAAAATAATGGCTACTTATCAATATGGAAAATTATATTGTTATTTAAGGATTTCTGAAAGCACTTGTACATATATAATTATTTATTTGCAAGAAATTATGCATTCCACGAAAGTCAATATTATTTTTTTTTTTTTAAATTTCGTATATTGTTTTGAACAAGCTGTCATTTTGAAACTAGGTCTCATTTAGAAAACCAGCAAAACATTGGTTTCATTATATTGTTTAAAGAAACTCCTAAAGTTTAGTCAG
Organism: Eupristina koningsbergeri; assembly: GCA_018907245.1. Taxonomy (NCBI): domain Eukaryota; kingdom Metazoa; phylum Arthropoda; class Insecta; order Hymenoptera; family Agaonidae; genus Eupristina; species Eupristina koningsbergeri. Next base: position 1,318,956 of record JACCHV010002773.1, on the reverse strand, counting down.
AATACAGAATTCGAAATAATGTTGGGAAACAAGAAAACAAATTAATTCAGAATTTTAAACAAAATAAATTATTGTTTAAAACAAAATAGAAGTTCATTAATTTTGAAAACTTTGTCGGATAAAGCAATATTATTGATGAATAATTTAGAAAGAGAATAAAAAGCAAATTGCATTCGAACAAAAGGTAAACTTTTCATACAATAGAGAAAAAGTATGCAGGCTTGTTTGTATGAGAAATGTGACAAACATATTTAAACCAAAAGATTTCAGTATTACAAATATGCATTTAGTCTGAGCATGTATCGAACAAAATTTAAGCGCTCACTTCTCCTTCTAAATAAGGATAAAGTTTAATCAGAATGAAATACTCCTTTTCTTTATGTTTCTTAGGAAACAACATCTTGTTAATAAATTTTATAAATTTTGTTGATTATGCTAAGCGGAGCAAAGTAAAAATTTGTAAAACTGTCGGTAATAATAAAAACTAAGAGTGTGAAAGAGATTCTGGAAGAGAAATGGGAAAAGAGGTAATATAGCAATATTAATTTCCACGACCAATTAGTGCTAAAAGGCCTTTCTATAAGAGCTTCTGCTTCGTGGCATCTTCTTTACTTCGCACCCCTCATCCCCCAAACCACCCCTTCACTTTACTTTCATGCTATGGAATTGCTCTCGCAACCCTTACGAATATAAACCACACGTGTGTGCGTTTCCGAAGGAGGGTAGTTTTCTCATTTTTGGTCGTCTTTTTTAAACGCACTTACGTCGACACGGAAAACTTACAAAAATTAGCATGAACGCTCGCTTTTAGATATCTAATGTTTTCTTTAGCACTATTTAAGTGCTCCTGAAGTGGTCACTAATACATTTATTAGCATAAATTCTACTTTTTAATTTTCAATTTTACGGAAGTTTTCGCTGCACGAGATACTTAATTTTTAATAAGAACATTCAGAATAGAAGTTTTTATTCCTTGAGCAATTTTTTGAAAATATTGTTTAAAAATTGTTAAATAATAAACAGATATATTTCTGTTATTTTAAATATATAAATGAAATATACATCGAATAATAATTTTTTGTTTGTTAATTATTAATATATTTTATTGTATAGCAGAAAATCTATTTTATTGAGTAATTGGGTAATTTCTTTTTATCTTAAAACTTTATTTTTTATTATAATTTAATTTTTTCTGAATCAATTTTTTTTTTAAATTTCAAAATGTTAAGTTTATTTTATTACATTCAGTTTGCTTAAATTTTGTTTATATTTTTTATTATATTTATGTTCTTTCCTTGTTGTTATTTTAGTTATAATCTTTGAAGTCTTTTTTTTTACATTTCTATATATTTAATCTTTTTTGTGTATTAATTTGAATATAACACGTATTTTATGAAAAATAATAAATTGAAATGAAAATAATATAAAATATTTATAAAAAAAAGGGTACATTATATAAGACATCATTTAAAATATATATTGGCTTATAAAGTAATAGAAAAAAATAATTAAAGATACAAAAATTAAAATGTTATTTATAATCAATATATTGATATTTAATTATTAACTTTTTCTAATATTAATAATATGTTATTATCAATTTATTATTTTTTAAAACCAATATTACACACTTTAATATTTATAATTTAACAGTTAATAAGCCATATATCTTTGTGTATCTGGATGATATCCTCATCGCAACAAAGATAATTTGGAACAGATGGTCCTTTTAGTGGACCTAATCAATGAAGAAATCCTAACCTCGAATATGACATGTAGTTACAGAACAAGCTATATCTGATTCAACTTACTTCTTTCTAATAAAAGCTTTAATAAAATCAAATGGTGAACCATCTTCTATCACTATCTACTTAGCAAGATTCCACACAATAATAGTTTCACTGGATAGACTGATTTTAACATGATACCAGGATGTGTATACCATTGGTTGGGTAGACCTATCAAAATTCGCTAAAGAGGTGCCTGTGAACAACATGATAAAAACAGTTCGAAAAAAAATTTTATGATCTGCATAAGACAAGTGAAGAAAATCTACTGCACATAGCATTTAACCGGCAGATCTCGTTAGTTATTAAAATGGGGTCTTGTCTGCTATAGTAAAAAATTTACCAGGAGTGTTCATGGTAATGGAAGGAATTATAGTCCCATCAAAAGCAAATTAGATGAGTACAGGAACAAGATGGCTATCTGCACATACTTTGCTCTAAGACCTGCTTATTTTGATGCACCCGCTAGGAGTAATCAGGTTTTTCGAAAACTAACGATTGCTTGTGCTTCCTCACATATGTAGCCATCTTCGGTTCCAGTATTCCAGAACACTGTAAATACACTGTAAATGGGACATCGGGTAGCTTCTCAATATCTTTAATGGTGTTATAGGTCCATGTCTGATCGTCAGTAAATATTGAAAGGTCTTTTCAATCTTGGATGAAGGGAAACTAATAAAAATTGCTGATACCCTAAAAAAGTATGGGAGCAGTGAATTAATCGGGGCTATGATGAATTAGTTGACACTAGTGTACAAACACTGGCATAACCAAACACTAAACTTTATATTGATGGTTATACCTACCTTAGAACAGCCATATATAGTTCTGCCTCCTTTTGTTTTACAGTGCCTTAAATATTAGAATCTTATCAAGAGTGATGTCACTTCTATGCCATTCTAAGGAACTGGATCTAATTTTCCAGACACGTATCATTTAAGAATTTTGGCCACTTTGGCCTATGTAGCTCTCTTGTATTATGCAAACTCTCTCTGTAGAGAAAACAAGCGAAATTTTGTTAAATACAAGATCGAAGCCATTGTATTGCAAATCTACAATGCAATAAATAGGAAAATATTGGTCAGATTGATAAGCTAGTTATTAAATCCAGAAGATTAGGTGACTATGAAAATGTTACACAAAGTATCTCTACCACAAGCTCAGTTGTTTATGACCAGATATAGTTAAGCAGATCAGAAGAAGTTTGTAGAAACCTTCAGAATAAGTGAGATCAGAAGGTTTTAAGTAGAGTATGATTGGGCAAGAGACCGTTGCTTTAGAGTTTATTAAAACGATCCAAGATTCTAGCTTCTCCAGAGAAGAGAGTCAATGTTAGAATAGCCGACGTGGCCTATGCCGGCGATCAAATCCAATAGTTTAACTTGACAACCTTCATAAAATCTTGGTATGAGGAAATTCTAGTATCTACTACTGATCTTAAACCGTTATCTGACCATATTTCTTTGGCGGCCACGGAGGATGTCAAGAAGATAAGAGACCAGTTGATTTTGTATGCGTATAAAATAAATTACAAAGTATAGTGAATGTTGTTCAAATAATTAGAAATAGACAATGCAATGAAATGTTCAACAGTTGCAAAGAGCGAAGGCTCAAAACTATAAATTTAAACTAAATCAATCAAAATTGTTGAAATTATTAAATCGGCGGTGTACTCTAACATGAGAACTACGCAAGTTACTTCCTTATTAATATCAGCTAGAGAGATTCAATAAATTGTATATATTATGTAATGCTGTGGATTGGTTATTAACAATTCAGACATTATTTATCTATATCTAACCAATCTCTGATTGGTGGCATTGAAATTACGATTAATTAATTAAAATATATAAATAAAATTTAAGGTATGATTAGATAAAAGAAAGTAGTAATCTCACGCATCGAAGACCATCTCGTGTATAGCGAATAGATAATTGATCGAAATAGTTGACAAACTCTCACCATGATACTCTATGTATGACAGAATGTCTTATCGGTATAGGCAGCGCTGCGTGTCATCAAGGTAACCGAGATAGAGTAAGCGGGCAATACCCATGATCGTGTAGAATAATAAATACGCTAATGATGCATACGCGACGCAAGTGCAGTGGTGTTAGAATTAATATCGTAGTGCAGCCACGATATCGCCGGTAAAAACAAAATATGTATTTACTGATCGAAATAAGAGCTTTCCGATTTTGTGTTGGATCGACTGGCGGTTTTCGAACTAGCCAATCAGAATTGATGACCTATAGGCTCAAGCTGGAAAAGGAGCTTATTTTCGATAAAAAATCAATAATTGATTTTCTTTACAGGAAGTTGGTGTAAGTGAATATAATTATTGGTTGGTAAAATAAAGTAGAGATGTAAGTTCGAGGGGAATTTTCTATTTCGTGAAAGAAATCACCTCAATTTTAATTTTTCCTTTGTAAGAGAAGGTATTAAAATATTCTCGCAAGAACATACTTTCCCGCACATACGCATGTTCGATGTAGGTTCGATGTAGATGTTGACGCATTAGTGCAATACTGATTGATGCGACCGTGTTTTCTTACGAGAAACTGACGTATTTGATAGGCGCAGCAGAGCTTTGGCCGATCATTTAAAGGTTGAAGACTTCGCGAAGGGGAGAAATTAAGGATCAGGAAGTCGTAAAGATCAGAACGAGTCTTCTCTCTCTTTCTGACCCGGAAAAAAACACCTCACTCAGTTTTCTGTTTCTTAACGACTTCTCCAGTCACCTCTGCCATCACGATACGAAATCGTGCTCGTTAGGATGCGATCAGATAAATGTAGTAACACCTGATAAATCCGTCCTTTTTAGGGCGATCAGAGTCCTAGTAAGGACGCTGTTACGTCCCGGGGGATACCGACGCCCTTTCTCATCTCAAAGTCAAAACTCAGTGGTTAACCATCTAGTAGTAGAGATATTACTACTGAAACCCGCTGAATTTGAATTATAGAAGTGCATTGATTTTGCTTTAATTCAAACTCTTATTTCACGAAAATTTCTCCTTGATATCAAAAAATTAAATTGCTAGTGAATACCTTAAAATGTTATTGGATGTAGAGGAAGTTTTGAAATTTGTCTGGTGAGAATAGCTGGTTCTGTCTTCAGTGAGATGACTCTATTTAATTCGTGTCTGCCTAGAATAAATTTGAGCACTCTAGCCAAAAGCTATTTATTCGGAGATAATCTTTCACCAGTGATTAACATTAAGATATTTATCTTAATGTCATGACAAGGGTGATGCCATTTGAGATTAACTGTATGTAGTCTCTAAAGATATTGGGATGAACCTTGATTTAAAAATCTTTGAGTTCTTGGCTGAATTATTTGCCATTCGCTTAGACGACAGGATAATAAGTCTAATAATGTAGCCTCACATAATGCATTTAACGCTGATACAATAAAAAAATGTCCAGTTGTTAAAATAAGTTGTTAAGTCTTCAGGATTATCGCTCAATGACGCCAAGGGTCTTGAATTAATAATTTATGTATTACATTTTATGTGACGAATTTCCATTCTTCACAATTGTTATTTAATAAACAATTTTACTTCTTAATTGAATTTATAATTTTAAGTTTGGTATAATCTCAATTCTGAATATTTTATTTTCAGAATCAAAGAATTATACTTTAAATATTAATTTAATTTAATTTGTAACGATCTATATTTTAATTAAATATAAAACTGATGTAATAATAATTTAATGAATTTATATTGATCCAATTAGAAAATAATGAATTATGAATGGTAGAAAAAAAGGACACAATGAATAATAATGTAATTCGTTTAGTAATAATAAATTTTAATGAGAAGGCTATAACCACAGTTGACTTTTTTATAAATTTATCGATATTGATTTCTCGAAAATTGAAGCTTGAATATAAATACAATGAATGAAAAGTAAAAATAACTGTGCCTGACAATAATGAAGTTCCAAATAAAAAATTTTTTAAAAAACAATTGTCATTATTTATGCGTATTCCAAAAATGATGAAATACATTTCCATTACGCTATTCTAGAAAAGCCTATTTATCATTGTAAGGTTTACTTTATTATGTAAGTAAGGACGAATCACGAAACGAATAATAAGTGCAGCATATCACAACGAATGCAAAGGAAAAACTGCAAATGATAACGCGTTCTCGGTGTAAATCTTTGTATATTTTCCACGCTTTTCGGCATTTCCCTGCCCCTGCATATCTAGGAATATATCTTGGGTATAATAATTCCATGGCCAGAGGAAAGAAGATGATTCGAAAGTCAAGAGTGAAGCCGTCATGGCGCCTTTGCCAGTCATGTTAGGCAAAATAGTAGCATAACTCGACGGATGTGCAGGATAAAGACGGAGCATACGGAATTCGAGAGCAAAGGGGAAGAGGATGGAGAGGAATATAAAAGCCGCATTTATTCCTGGCAATATCTACAGTGTTGAAATGCTGATTTTCAGCTTTCGAATTCTTCTTTTTCTTTTTTTATTATTTTTCACTTTTTGATTCACCCTCGTTCTCATACTTATTTACATCTTCTTGTCTTTATTCTCCTGCATCTTCTTGGGGCATTTTTTCTTCCTTTTTTCGTCTGCTTATTCTTGACATACTTTCTTTATATTTATTCTTATTTGGCATATTCTTTTTTTTCTTCTAAATAACCACAAATGTTGTACACGTGTCTGTACAAGTTTGCATAAACTTTTGAGGCATCGAAACCACGAGCATTCGGGGATATTTATCTTTTGCCCTGCGAGAAATTGAGTGTACTTTTTATTGCATCATTTTTATTCTATCGTTCGCTACTTTTCGTATTCATTAAATCTCAAGTTTTATCTGCTTGAGTATTATGAGTCAAAATACATCTTGTATTGGTTAGTATATACATGTACTTATGCTCCAGATAAAATATACAAGGAATTCTCGGCTATTTGGAAATTTTTTTTGAATGATACATTTTTGTATTGTTTGAGTTGTTATATTTTTCAAAATTCGTAATAATGTTTTATTATATTTAAAAGAATTAAATAGAATCAAAAAATAATTTGATCTTTTAATAAATTTAGTGGAAAAATTTGATTAAATATAAAATCGTAACTGTGTATTTTTTATTTTTTAAATTTATCTATGGTATTTATCATTTTTTTGTTTACATACCAACACGTACTCACAAATCTTTACTGTAGACTTAGAATTTACTAATAATAAGCACATACAACTTTTGTACGTCATTTTACATGGATAAGTAAAAAATTATAATTTTTATATATAGAATGATTTTAGATTTTTTACAATAATCGTTGCACACGGTTTTCAACGATGTACATCAATTATCTGTGAAAGTGTGTAAAAGCCAATATTTTTAATACTTACAAATGAAAGTACACTTTCTTCTATGGTTTAAAAATTAAAATAATATTTTATAATATATGATTATTAATTTTTTTGTTATCATTTTTTATGGTATTGATACTTAACACTCTAATCGATATAATTTAAATCACTAAAATTAATTTAAATTATATCCTATATAAATAATTTTTTTGTCAAAAAAATAGAAAATGGTAATCTTTTACTTCTGTACAAAAAGTTTTTTTTTGTTCAAAAAGAATATAATTCATCTTATGTTTTCATTTCCCATAAATATAGAATATGTATCAAGATTCATTGCACTTTGTTTTCTATTGAAATATATCTTAGAATATAAGTAATATATGAGATCACAAGTTTTATTTAATACATTATACATGAATTTTTAGTTATAAATATGTTATAAATTTTATCACAAGTTCTTCAAGAATTTTATTTTATATAATTCAATTTTGTAAGTTAACAAACATTTAAATTAAAAATATTACCACTTTAAACAATTATAATGTACAAATATATAACAAAAATAATCTATTTAAATATAAATATGCATAATATTAATCTTTATTTGAATAACCGTAAGATAAACTTCTTAATCTCTAAGAGATATATCTATATTATGTTATATAAAAATATATAATATATCGTCTACGTCAGCTGTTACCGCGAGAAGTACGTACGAAGACAAAATCAGGGTAAGCATACAAGGATATTACTTATAGAAGTGACAACGAAATAAGGATGTTGCGCTATGTATCTTGGAAATTAATTTGATGTGTAATTTTTTTTTTATCACCTCCTTAAATAACCAGATGTTGTCATTCACATTAAACTGAAATTTCTAAAGTATTTATATATTTGTATTTTAATTTCATTAGAGTTGGTGCATTCAGCCGTCTCCGCAGAACAAATTTTAATTTTCTTTTAAAATATCCGAAACATATTAGATCGAGAAAGATATTTATTATGTATATATATATATATATATACAAAAATCTACAATACTTTTAGTTTCAGTAATCTTTGAAAACAATCTAAATATTTTGAAAAAAATTAATATTAAAAAAAATTATACAATTAGTTTTCACAATAGACTCTTTTTAATTACTAAAAAATGATGGTATGTAAAGATCTCTATATACATCTATTATATTTTGGAAATATGTTTCCCTTACAGAGAATTAAATAATAAATTTATTTAATTTTAGTGAATTTCAAAATATTTGATTAAAATTGAACTAAACTGTATTTGAAAATTATGATTTTTTAATATAGTGTAAAAAATTATTGGGAAATTTTTATTATTATAATTTGAAAGCTTTTTCAAAATTAATTAGTATATAAATTAGATGATATTTTTAATCGTTTGTCAAAAATTTAACTAAAGTTCATTAAAGTACTGTATTAAATTAAACCTATTTAAGATGTTTAAATTAATTTTTTAAATTTTATAATTATTTTTATTTATAAAAACTCTTTTCTATATTAATTTTTTTAATGAAAATTCCAAATATTATAAGGTAATATATTTTTATACTAAAATGTACTAAAATTCAACAGTAAGCAAATGGGGAATAAATATATTATAAACGAAAGATGTATTCAAAAGCAAAATGATAAAATCCAAACTATGTGTGATCATTATAATGAAAATGTCATATATCTGACATACACTTTCGTAGAGAATACATGATTTCAATCAAACTTGGAGATTAACTTTGAATAGTATATATTAATTATATGTATAATTTTGTATGTGAATTATATGTATTATGAAGATCACAAATTTTATATTCGACTCAATTGCAAGAAAACTCTATTTGTGTGTTAAACTTTGATAAGCTATAATATTCATTGTAATGATTCTATTTTATATTTATCTGCTTGTATAATGAAAGTTATATTATATAGTGATAATATAGATTATAAAGAGTGGTTTGCTTTGATTAAGAATTTTACGAATTTTAAATTTATCTATCACAAAATGGTATAACTATATAAATATTGTTGTGGTACAAAGAGTATAGTAAATATATACATATAATATATGTACAATTATTAAAAAGGAATAGATTGATAAAGAATATAAATTTTACTTTATCATATTTTTCAATTTTAAGTTCATTGACATTATACATGTATTTCTTATATTTAATTAACATATAGTAAATTTATTCTTTTCAATTTTAAAATTATTATTTAATATTACAGAATTTTATGAGAAAACTTATTTTTAATTAGAGAGGTTTTTAAATTTATATGTATACAATTCAAGTTAACTTTTTAACGCATAAAGTTAATTACATATTTAATACAGAAAATAAATTTTCTATATTGAACTTCATATCTAATATTATAAAAAATATCATAAAAGAAATAATTGAATAAAACTTTCTAACTTCACTATTTTCAAGTAGTGTAAAAGATTATTATATAGTTTTTATATTAATTCATATAAATTTTTACAACATATATTTTTATGGTGAATTGATGACGTTTAACTTTTAAAGACAGTATATTAATAAAAAGTAAAATAATGAAAAATGATAATATAATTATCTTTATTTTGTATTCTAGTTTTCACGTATAAATTAAATAATTTTATCTGTCATTGACAATGTGCTGATTAATATGATAGTTTATTCAATAAATATTAATTATTATAAATATTATTATTTTATATAATTAAATAAGTAATAAATTTTAACTATTGAAAAATTGAATTTATTTTGTAATTTATGTAAGTTTAATAAATTCATACAATTTAAAATTATTTAATTTCATGAAATTCAGGGTAATTGTTTCAAATTTACTTATTAATTTTATGTAATTTAAATAGACACGAAATAAAGAAAACTGTATTATGTTAATGTTCATTTTATTAATTTATGAAATTTATTTTACATGATTTTTAAATTTCTCTCAGGAAATATTCATATTATTTCTTCGTTATTATTTATTGTAAATGTAAGAATGTTATATTATGTATTAATAATAACCTAGCGACACTATGAATTCTAATAAAAATAGTCTTTAAATTCCAAGAACAACTCAGAGTATTGAACTTTTTATAGGTTCATATTGGACTATAGCTTGATATAGAAGATGTTTTTAAATTATTATATTAAACTTTACAATACTGAAATGACTGTTTTTGACGTATTTAAAGACTGTCAATTCATATTTATAATTAATTATTTTATAATTTTAATATTAAAATCGGATTTAAATGTAAATTATCATGATTCTATTTATAATTATATTAACTTTTATTATGATAAAATATTTTATTTTTAAGAGAGAAAAAATATGCATAATGAGCAGTATTAATCATAAATTCTTTTTACTTTATAAATTTAATTTACAAATAATTTAATTATTACGATGATGTGATGCAATTTTAATTATAATTTATAGTGGAAAAAATTTATCATAAGAATGTAATTGAATAAGGATTTTCATTCAAATTATAATTTTAAGTCGCATAAACTGTTGTAAAAAAAAGTAAATGAACGTATAATTACCTCAACAAAAAGCCTTTTAGACAAAGAAAAATATCACAATGCGATCAAAAACACAAAGTACCAGATTGTTGTACAAAGGGAATAAAAAAAAAGAAAAATGTAAAAAATAATATAATTTTCATATGTTCATTTTATTTTTATTAAGTTCTGCTGTCGTAAAGTAGAAAAGAAAAACTATTTTTGGTAAATGCATACTTAAAATGTGATATGTAACGTGAGTGATGCAGTTGCCGACAAAAACTGATAATCTTATGTGACATTGAAGCATAAAAGGGAAAGAGAGTGAGAGAGAGAGAGACAAAATCTTAGTCATAAAGTCTTTAACTCACTTGTACTTTATTTTCTCTTGTCTTTAGACTTTCCTCCCCTTTCTTGTGCATGACGCACACTTATATATTCACCGGTGCATATTAACTGCATATGAGAATATTTGAATTAAAATGATCCTTATTTGCCTCTTTCTCTCTCTTCCTTTTACTTTACTGCAATTCATTCAAGCGTATATGAGTATTTGAGTTGATTATCTATCAAAAAAGTTAGTACTACAGATGGAACTGACGAAAATAAACGGTGTTACATTATGCAATCATTTTTATTTTCTATTATCAATAAGAAATTATTCTTTTGTTTAACAATAGATATTTATTTATTTTATAAATAACAATCTATTTGCTTACTAATCTTAGATAAAAAAAATTCAAGGCATAACAGATGGTCGCAATAAATAACTTTTAAGCATTATAGATATTGCACACATGGTGGTGGTATACAATACATGCATGTAATTCTACAAATTTTTATTTTTTTAACTCAAACACAATTTAAATAATAGTGTATACTTGTATCCATTATTTGTGTGCACTTAATATTGTGTTTATACGAGTAATTCAGGGTATTAAATGGGAATTGCCATTTCTTTATTATTTACTTTACATTGAATCGAACCGAATAAATGGGTTGGTACGGAAGTTCTTTTGTTAATTCTATTTTGTCCGGAAGTAACACATCCGTCTTCCTTTCTCTCTATCTCTCTCTCTGCTTAAATTTTACACCCAAATGTCAGTCAAGCATACAAAGCCATATGGGTGTGTGTGTGGGTATGAGCCCGATCCTAAGTACATTTGCGTGCTTGTCCCGTGTTTGGTTGACGAAGTGTTCACCGTATGTCCAATATAAATAAAATTACAGATTCTTAATTTCATTCATTTTCTAATTTTTTTCGTTACAGTTTAAAAAGGTAGGGATATTTTTTCCATTTTTATTGAGAAGTCCATTCGATATTTTACTCGTGTAAAACAGTGAAAAGGATAAATTTTTGCAGACATTAGTAATATAGAATAAAAATAAAACCAGTTTTTAAATTTTTTCCCTTATTCTTACAATAGTCCAAGTGATTAAATTTATTTATTTATTACATAGTATTTTTAAAAAGCAATAAATTAGCTTGTAATATATTATTTATTTTCGATATAAAATTTTAAAAAAATATTTTTGAATCTTTTATATTTATAAATTCAAATGTGTCTCAAGGGTTTACAGAAGGCTTTAAAATTTTTTAGAATCTAAAATTTAAAAATGCATTTTACTAATTATTTTAACAGTATATTTTTATTAAAAAATTTATTTATTTTAATTAAAAGTTAAAAACTTCAATAATTAAGTAAAAATTTTTTATTTATAATTTTGAAATTTAATATAATGTACGTTACAGGAATTAAAACATATTTTTTAAGAATTTATCGAAATATGGTTGGTTGAATAATTACATATATATTTTTGTTATTATAAATATAATAATAGTGATTATATATTCATATATATTCATGTATATCAATATTTATATTACAGTATATTTTATACTAATATTTTATATTTTTATTTAAGTTTTTTAAATTTGACATAAAATAAATTCATATAAATTCATCATAATCAATGAAAAACTAATAATAGATTAATAGATAGACATGGCATTTTCTTATTTTTTTTTTTTTATAAAAATAATAGACCAATGTTATATAAAAAATATGCTACGGTAAATTTTTTATTATAAATATTTATGAATTTTTTTGTATTTACGATTTAATATTAATCCCAAACTAAATTATCTATTAATTAAAATTTACATATAAATGGGATTATATAATTCAATAAATGTTGAATAGTACTAAATTTTATAATAAAATTTTTTTTATATTATACAAAGTGAAATATGTAAATAAAAATAGGGATAATGTACTAAACTTGATATAAAATATTAAAGTAAAAACAAAATGTTTACGATATGATGTTAGTAGATTTTGAAATATTTTTAATAGATTTTAGATTAAAACAAATTCTGTGTAAAATAAAACAGTGAATAAATGTTCGATACGTATAATATGAATAAATAAACTTATTTATTCCTGTATTAATAATAATCAATATAAATGTAGGGATGGCTTAATCGGTAGGATATGATTTATAACCTGTGATTAATAATATGTTTCGAATAGTAATTATTTAAATTTACTACATTTTTAATTGCTATGAATTTTTTGAATTATACATCAAATACTGAAAAGCAAGCAAATATGAGATTCGTTGGTGAGTTTTGTTTTGAGTAATCATTGGAGTTAGACAGCAGAGACACGCTTAAATATTGCATAGCGTTAAATAAAAGCACTTGTTCCGATGATTAGATTTATTGTATCGTTTAGATTTACTACTCGTATGGAAATATGTAATCAGGCATGTAGCAATGTCACACACACACACACACACACACACTTAAATCATTGTGTCCAAATAGGCGCCCATGCACGTATACAAGGAAGCATTCAATACATCGTCCAGGGGATGCGATGCGCGCGCTTATCCCATTGGTTGGTTTTCGGAGGGTTAAGACGGTGCTGCTACCCTATAAAGTACTGGCTGAGCGAGAGAGACGGAGGGGCGAAGAGCGTGAACGATACAAAGCGAGAAAGAAATAAATAGAAAATGATTTAGAGTTTGGCAGCAGACTTTGGTGTCGCTGGCGTCGCTTAAATACTGTAAAAGGGCATTACTATGGTGGTGTGCGTTGTTCACATTTGCCTTTTTCCGCTTTCCCTCTCTTTCGCACTTTGAATGCTCGGCAAGAGGGGAAAACACATCGACTGCCTCTACAGAAAGACTGAAGGGAGACGGGAGACCGAAGGAGAATGATAGTAGAGTATTGGGGTGAGCGAGTAGTGCGCTCGCGCCGAGTCAACGACACACGGCTCCCCTCCCTCCCTCCTTCTCTCTCACTCCCTCTCTCTCCCGCCTCCATTATCTTTCCTTCCTTTCCATGCACACATGTGCGAAAAATACGGGGCGGCAGTGTAGGTAATCGTGACTATACACTCCCGATTGCAAGTAAAATAGGGGACGAATTTGAGAAAGGCAGGGAAGCACAGGGGATGGAGTAGGGGAAGAGAAAGGCGCCAGGGTGGGGAAGGGTGCGTCCTAGTTAGAGCCGGCGTCGGGCGCTTTCCTCGTCCGACTCCAGGCGCTGGAGGTGGTCTCGGTCTCGCTCTTGTTCCCGCTCGGACCTTCTGCCCGACCCTCGCCGCCGCTGCGGTGCGCGAGTTTCACCCCTCGGTACAACCCCTAGTGAGCGCGCCCGTTCCCGTCAGCACCGCGATATAGAGCCTTTGGTGCGTCGCGTCGTCGTCGTCGTCGTCATCGCCGCTCGCCCTGGCCCCTGTACTTGCTCCGCGAGAGAGCGACCGATTGTGCGTGGACCACTTTGTGCGTCTCCGATGAGTCGATGAGAAGAGGAGGGCGCGGGGCAGGCGGAGCGAGAGTCTGTGCGAGTCGCGAGATAAAAAGCAGCCGGGACCCTTCGCGAGTGAGTGGACCTGGGTGGTCGGCTCCGACACCCGCCGCATCCTGACAAAGGAAAATGCAGAGGAGGTGAGCCGCCGACGTTATTTTGCCATCGTGACTGAACGTTCCTCCGTTCTCTCTCGTGGGTTCGCCGCTGCGCGCGCCAGTGCTCTAGTGTCTTTTCCCTGTACATCGACGTCGTTGCTCTGCTTTCATTCGTACGACGCATACTCAGAAAAGAGATATTATTGAATGATTCGAGCCTTGTGATGTCGTTGATCTTGCCAAGTGCATTTGTATGGCTCGTCGATAAACAATAGTTCCGGTTCTCGGCTAGAGCGAATGGAAGAAAATGTTGCGGAAGAAATAAATCCCTGGCGTGACGGTCTTTCCATTGCCTCTCTCACACTGTACTCAACATTCGATTTTCTACACCATTCTCTATATGCACCATACCATACCTATGTTGGTCTGATAAAAACTTTGGCGAAGGGAAAGACACGGCGATGGTGGATAACGGGGACTGAAATTTTCGTTTTTAACGGTGCGAAGTTGAGGTCTGGGTGAGAGTGCGGAGAGTCAAGGAAGGAAAGGAGCCAGGGGGAAGAGAGAAGAAACCCAGAGAGAAGAAACTTTGCCCATATAGGTCGTGTAAATTCTGAGTGGAGAAAGGTTACTACCTTCGATAGTATCTTACACAATATATTATTTTACAAGTGAGCGTTTGCTACACGTACCGACTCTCTCAGATGAAGAGTATTTGAGCAAATTATGAAAATGGAAATTGTATGATACAAGCAGTGTATTGCATCTAACTCTGAATTTTATTTAATAATCTGGAATATTAAACAATTAACAATATCATTTTTTTATAAAATTTTAGTGTAGCAAGTCTTTCTCTCATTTATATATATATATATATATTTAACTAAATAATTAAAGAATTACAAAAATTTATTCAAACTGGATTTTTATTCTTATCATTGCATTCAAGTGTAAAATTTATAAATATCGTTTAACTAGTGCTACACCATGACTACTGGATACATCTCAAGCTATAGTTCCGTAGAATATTGTTCTAGCCAATGGTCAAAAACTAAATACTTCGAAAGCTGAGTGTTATATTTTTCCTCTGTGAAAAACTCAGAAAAGGCAAAAATAAAGAAAGAGAAATTAAAAGGTAGAAAGTGTTCACAAAATACCAAGGTTTTGTTCAATTAAATAATATATAAAAATAAAAAAATGTATTTGTACAAAGTTATATTACTTTTATATATATCATTAAGTTGCTTAACGCGTCTCGGTCAAGCTATGGGGGACAAGTGCGCAAATGTGTGTACGTGTAAGTGGAAGAGTGGAAAACGAACGGTCGAGTGTAAGGGCCGCGCATTGACGAATGTACCCGACGACATTGATTCAGAGACTCAAGTTCTCGATGTTAGTGAAAATGATATTGGTACCTTGACAAACAATATTTTCATTAAGGTGCACCTTACAAACCTTCAGCGATTATATCTCCGTAGCTGTCGTATTGATCGAATCGAGCAAAACGCCTTAGCTGGACTGACAAATCTTGTCGAGCTCGATCTCAGTCACAATCGGCTCAGTGGGGTACCGAGTGCTAGTTTTAGGGATACACCTTTCCTTAGAGATCTGGCACTAGCGTACAACCCATTGTCTAAGATCGCTCCACACGCGTTCGAGAATACGCCGAATCTGGTCAAGTTGGATTTATCTAACTCAGATTTAACTGAATTAGCTGCCAAGGGTTTTCAAGGTTTGGACATGTTGGAAAGTCTGAAGCTAAATGATAATAGAATTTCTACATTGCATCCGGGCACTTTTGAACCACTCACTAAATTAACGAGTATCGAATTGCACGAGAACCCCTGGATATGCGATTGTCACTTGCGTGAGATGAAATCCTGGCTAGTCAAGCAGAATTTACCGACGCTAATTGCACCGATATGCCATCGACCTGATCAATTAATTAATAAGTCTTTCTCGGAATTATCTGTCGATGATTTTGCTTGTCGGCCAGTAATGCTCATAGTTAGTCGTTACGCCGAAGCAACTATTGGAGAAAATGCAAGTATAGTGTGTACAGTAACGGCTATTCCACCGGCTAAAATAAAGTGGATTTGGAATGGAAAAATGTATACTAATCATTCAGCTGTAAACAGTTATCAAAAAATTCTAATTTATGAAGAAGGACAATTTAGAAAACTCAGTACGCTTGTGCTAACTAATGCGCAAGAAACGGATTCATCAAATTTCTTCTGCATCGCAGAAAATCAAGCTGGTAGCGTTGAAGCGAATTTTACACTTCATGTTTCATTACGTACAGCTGGAATGTCAACATTAGGATCCGGACAAATTGCTGGGATATCAGCAGCTCTAGTAGTGCTGATTCTTTTTATCCTATTGACAATTATGGTATTATTCGTTCGTCTGAGAAGAATGCCTCAAAAAGATGTTAAAACTCCTGCACCTCCCTCCGACAATTTACCACTAGAAGGATGTAATAGCAATAACAGTCAAGATCAGAATAATCCTCAGTCGACTACTTCAACAGCGAGTCGGCGGAAGGTTGATGAGATTGAAGCTACGAGTTTTAATGAGTCAAAACCTGTTACACCCGCATCTTTAATTAATCACAGTTATGTGCAGCGATCAAATGCAAATCTTGTTGCAGAAAATTATGATTACCTTATAAATCGTGGCTATGAGGAAACTACCACAAGAATTCAGCAACCTGTTATAATAGGACCATGTTATTCGCCACAGCCATCTTTAATGCCAATTGATAATCCAGATCTCATTCGGGATACGAGACGTGGTTCTAACGACGAGCCAATAATTTCAGGGTACGGTACTAGTGGAGAATATAGTCGAATTGTCGACGTAGATGAAGGAAAACTCTTATATTCCGAGTGTCTCGGTTGGGAAGGCCAGAGCAGAGAAGTAGTTTGTAGGCCGTCGGTGTCCATTAATCCATACATACCCAAGGAGAGTCAACAGAGTCATAGCGGTATTCCAATGTCCGGTCAACAGCAATTGCAAGAATCTTTTCCTCCAGGTGCTAAACAAATTCGCGTCTGGCAGAAAGGAGTCCCTGTACTACCACCGGTGTCAGCATTAAAGCGTGTCCTAGGGTCAACACGTAGCTCACCAGACGAAGGATATCAGGAAGGTACTGGCACGGATGTCTAGGTACTACATATTTCTTCATCACTTCAACGCCGTGTATAATCAAAGGATGATTAATCCACCGGTTACTTGTCTAATTACCACATGTGCTCGTGCGTGTGACAAACATTCTGCGTTTATTAACTTTTATCAACAGTGTACACGATGAATGCCGGTTAACAGTGAATCGAGATTTTATTTTTGTGTTCCATTCTCAATTCATAAAAGACGGTAAAAAATAACAAAGATAAACGAAAGTGAAGAAAAAAGGAATTCATGAGGCTCCCGTGGGTGCTGATGCCGGAAACTGTGGCGCTTCACCAGCGGTGTGTACAGGTGGTATTCAATGATGTGTACAACAAGGCGTCGAAGGGATGAAGATAGAAGTCGTTTTGCAATGTCTCATTGTTTCCGCGTTGAAATAATCAAACGCCCATCAATAGTTCGTTTGAGGTACGTGAAATGCGGTGGTATGCGACTATAAGCGAACATCTGTGTACACAAATGCGTGTATGTGTGGGCATAAAAAAAACATGTACTGAAAAAAAGAAGAAGAGATCGAAAAGTTCATAGACGCGTTTTATTCTGTGTGTATGCCTTTTTTGTCTGGCCTTTTGTATGCACGAGTACTTCTGTATAGAGGTAGATGATTGTCAGGGAGAGTTCATGTCGTAGAATTATAAACGCGGAAGCGAACTGACTGTCGGGCGTTAAACCAAAGATTTCTAAAGTACGTAAAGACTGTTTAATGTTCCAAGGATGTATACATAAAATATAAAAATGAATCAATTAAGGAAGTGTGAGAATTCTTTAACTAAACATTCTTTGGAAATGAATGTAATGATGTATTTTAATGGTTCTTTTATTTAAGACTTTTTAAGTTTTTCCGTTTGTGGGAAAACGTTTAAGGTAGTGAAAATAACTATATTTGTAATTGAACATGGTCTTACTGTCTTTTAAATAAATCAAGATTATAAAAAATTAATTATGATTGTGATTTCGATTTATAATTTTGATTGTACTTTCTCTATAATTAAAATATCAAGTATTATTAAAAATTAAATAGCTGTAATAATATATTGCGCTACTGCATTTTCTTTCTCAACTTATTATTCTCACTGAATTATTTTTATAAATTATAGTATCATAATTTAAATATCTTTAAAGAGAGAACGAGATAATTATCTTTATATTTTAACTATGCTCCGAATGATATTTAATATTAATTATTTTTCTTAGGTATAATACTATTATTTCTGCAAGTTCACTTAGATCATTAATTAATTACAATATTTATGTAATGTAGCCATTTTGTAAATTAAAAAGAATTTTTAATATAATTCACAAATAAAACCATTTTTTTAATTCTTACTATGAATTTATTGTATTTATTTTAAAAAATCTTTCGAAAAACAAATAATACAAAAACTTTAATTTGAGTTTTTTTTAATTCTGTTATAATTTTTTTGCTAAAATAATTAATTAGCTATAGCAACAAGAAAAATTTTTAATAATAGTCAGATAAAATATTTTATATTTATATAAAATATATTTTAGAATATGAGAAAAAGAATATTTAATGGATGACAATAATGTAAGTTTCTAAGTTCATCCATTGCGCTTTTTTTTTAATGAAACGGCTGATACTAATTATTACGATAAAATAATGCAAATCGTAGAATAAGTAGGCGAAAAAGACAATATAATTATAAACATTGAAAATTAAATGCAGAATTAAAGACAGACAATATATCAAAGAAAGTTGAGGAAAGCTTATTCGATTTTACATGTCTTTAAAGTTCTAATTCGATACACTTGTATATGTCTAGATGTTAGAACGAATTTAGATATCATAGCTTCAAAATATTTTCTATTTGTTGGTGATTTATTCGGCTTCTTTTTTTCTATTTCGTTTATACATTAAATTTTCTTTTTCAACCATTGATTGTTTGACTGGATACTTACAGTATGGTCGTGTAAAATAATCGGCTATTTTACTATTACGTGTTTGGATAACATTAGCGTGACAAAAAGCGTTTTTATACATAAGATATTCATACTCGTAGACTCACACTAGTATACGACACTCATGTATCTTTTATTTCGACACTTATTTTTATTTGTATATACGTATTTATAGATGTTTAAAATTTATAACAATGCATCGTAGTATTACAAATATACACACATATATAACATCAAAATGAATGAAAATATGGTATTATTGATTTTAAAAAACAATTTTGAAAATTCAAAGAAGGTATTGAAATTCTATTATTAAAATTTTGAATTATAAAAGTTTTATTTTTTAATAGTTTGACTATAAATTTTTTATTGCACTTACCGACTTGAAACTTTCAAGATTTTATTTTTTATTGAATAAATATTTCAAAATATATTTAAATATCAAAGGGATTAAGTTTTTTCGGAATATAATTTCCCTATTATTATATATAATTTTTCCTAAATAATAAAGTAATGTAATAAAAAATTCATTTAATCAATAATTTCATTTTGATGTACTAAGATCAAATTGATGTTGTACTTTTTAAATTACAATTTGAATGCTAAACGATGTTAGTTGGGCAATCGTTAAATTAATTATATTGATTTAGATTGGCATTGGTAAAATATAATGATACGTGACTTAATTTTTTATAAAATACACTACTATTTTGTCCAAAGAAAAAGTGTATATTTTTTTTTAATCTCCTATATAAAACTAGTATTTTTATTACAAACTGAAATTTGAAAGGTTGTATTTTTTAATGTAGAATAGATGCAATATTTACATTTCAAAGGATCGTGAGTGGCAATCTTAGTTTAATGATTGTTTGGCTTTCATTGTAACTGCGTATGCATAAAAAAACTCAGCACATCGGAGATAAAAGATGGCAAAAAAAGATCGACACACGTTTTTGCATGTGCAACAAAGACGACGGTGTATGCATATGAATTGACGAGTTTCGCCCATTTCAGGGCTTTAAAGTAATTTTCCTGCTTGGCTTTTCCGAGTCTATTCCGTGCTGCTCTGGATTTTTCTTTATTACTTTAATGGGAAGAATATTCATATTGTTTCGAAGTTCTCACTTGTTGGCGCAACTATTTTTTGTCAGTCGATAAATGTAGTTATGTTTCATGTAAATGCGATAACCTTGCAATCTTACTCGAGCATTATTATTATTATTATTATTATAAGTACTTCATAATAGTATTATTTCATTATTATTTATTAACTTGTATTTTTACTGCTAAACAACCTTTTAATACATTGAAAATGTTTAATAGTAATGTAATGTGCCTATTGCATTATTAATAAGTATTGTTATCTTACAAAGAGTCATGATCTAACGAAAGAAATGTTTTATATAATTTTTTGGACGAAATGAATAGTAAATCGGACATTTATATAGTACGTATTGTTAGTAATGATAAAATTGTTTTCTATATAAAAATAGCGTGATTTTGAGGCCTTACTCTTTCAGCTTCAAAATAAAAGAGAGGGAGTTGAAGGGAAGGTCGAGGAGAAAGAGGAATAGAGTAATCGCGAAAAAAGTCTGAATAGAGGCATGTCGCCATGTAACGAGGAGCTGGAGAAAGGCGGGCGAAAGTGCAAATGCGCGAGTTCAGGGGCCACACGAACCCCCCGTGCACAACCCCCTCCCCCAACCGCCAACCCCCCAACACACATGGTATCGCATGCATCATTGCACATTCGTGTTAAACGCACCTTGGAATTGGTTGCTTTGTGTGCGTAAGAAGGATACGGAACAATGGGATAATGGACAAAAGGACGAGAGTTTGGGGGGTCATGGAGAATAAGAGACACGAGAACTCGGGCGATTGCAAATAATGCGAGCTGATTGCAACGTTCGCCATGTATATTGGCCTAGGTGTCCATTATAAGCGCGGGAATATTTGAATTTACACCCACTCGAGATTTACTTTCGGTGCACCAACATTAGGTGCGCGAGTACCTGTAAATACTTGCGTATAAACTGCAGTATACACACGCGCTCGCAAACACCTGGAGTCAGGTGTTTGACGTCTTGCAGACGAAAATTGATTCTGATGTGTAATTAAACTTGTGATCGGGTGCTTACGTGTGTGAATAATTGTGCAAGCATGGGAATTTGTTCATGTAACTAAGAGCCTAGTGGCTCAGGTTCAGTTGTCAGGCTAAAGGAAAATTTAATATATTGCACACATCTACGTTTGTTTACACAGTGGTCCCTCACACCAAGTACAATTCCTCTCGTCATAATATCGACAAGTACCGCTTCAGCCATAATGACAGGCGCCATCACTTACACAAGCATTCGACTCTCTGATAATTTATATCACGCACGCACACACAGACTCGTGAGCTTACGTGGATGCCGGAGCCTTAGCAGAACCTTAATGTCGAGGTAGTTTATTTGCCCGATTAATACCCGAGCATATTGTCAATTTTGCAGTTGAAGCACGTACGCGAATTTTCTCCTGTGGCTTGATTTATTTTTCCTTTGGCAATTGATATTGATATTGATATTGGTTATTGGGACTGGCTGGTTATTTCGAGGATGGATGACAGGGAGGTCAGCGAAGTAAAACTAGAGGGAATTTAGGGGCTCTATTCATTTTTTCACAGCTTTTCTTACACTCGGCAAGTCTAAAAGATGAATTTAACATTCACGTAATCATAAATTCAAATGTAAAACACAGCTTTTATCGCACTGTCGGAATAAAATTTAGACCCGAGCAAACGTAGAAATTTCAATATTTTTTAAGAGAAGAAAATCTGCAAGGAAAGCATCGTTTCGCGAACACGATACCTCGATTTTTCCTCAGCTTTGAGCTTCGTAATCTCATCGTTTTGACATCTGAGAATCGCAGTCTTGGGTTTACCTTCTAAACGAGGAGGAAAATAATAAAATGTTTCGCGTGCGCCTCGCGAGCGCGTGTCTACGGTTTTTTCTGTTTTCGTAAAGGCATATTGTGTGGCCTCGCCTGCTATATTAAAACGACACTCGAGCTTTTAAGTACTGCAAATTTTTGCTATAGTAGATTTAAAAAGTACGAGGATTTTTCTTTTTACATATTTCTTGTGACCTCGAGACATCCACGAATGTTGTTAACATCGGAAAATTTTTGCTAGGGCTGACTGATTTTGTTTTATACTACTGTCTCGTTTTTTTTTTTTAAATTTGCACGAAAAGGTACTTTAATTAAATTAAAAAAGATATTTCTACGATACGATTCGAACAATTTCTATAATTGACCTGTGTGACGCGTTAAGAATGATGAAATAAAATATTTTATCTGAGATTTAATTAAAACTTTTAAAGCAATTATCTTCTGATACTCTATTTAACTTCAATTACCATGATCATTATATTCATATTTTAATACAGTGTTATTGTAATGTTTAATTTTTATAATTTTTCGTTTATCTACATATATGTAATAAACTACTATATATTTAGGCGTTTAAGTAAATCTATTTTATTGCCAATTATCAATATCTCGTTATATTTTGATTTGATTATCATTAATCTCTTGAATAACAATTATTTCAAGTACATATGTATATTTAGATTTAAATCAAATTAATTTTCTGATCAAAATAAGTCTGTTGATTTAAATTTAATTTTAGAAATTTCAAAGTTTGAATATTTAACTATTTCATTTTATATTACTTAAATAATCGTTCATTATTATCGATGCATAATAGTACCATTAATATTAAAATTATAATTTAGATAATTGAAGGTAGAAAAAAAGAAATTTATAATTGTTTCAAATATAGCATATATTTACAGTTTTTAAGTGAATTTTTATCATAAAATCAATATTACTAAAATTAAAATTAAAACTTATTACTAGTAAAATTAAAAAATTTAGTAATAAGATATTTAATTTATAAATTTATTTTATATTTCAACACGTAAATAAATAACTTTTACTTTATTTATTGGGTAAAAAATATTAAAAAAACCTTTTGTATCCAATAAAATTACGTACAATAATTTGAAGATAAATAAATCAACTCAATTATATAAGTACTAAAATTTTATGAAGTTTGTTTATAATTTTTAAGAAATTATAGAAAAATAGTATGTATGATTTATTTGACATTGTCTATTTCTTATTGTGCTCTAAACGTAAAAAAGCACATATATACCTGCCATTGCATTAAAAATTGTGAGAATATAAACCATCTAACTTATTCTAAATAAGATTGTATTTTTCTCATTTTTTTCCGAGGATTTATAATTATTTATTTAAGAAAAAAATTGTTTTTCACTATAACAATCGGATTTTATTAAGCATGTTTAAATAAAAATTAAAATTACATTTATACAAAATACAAATAAAACAATAATAGGAATTAAATCAAATCGGACTTCTGCACAACGAATGTTATTTATGTTTAGAACATTAATTTCCTGTACAGAAAAAATCGAGCTATGTAATAAAATACCACATTCTCAATTTTTTTCTTATTTTTATCTTTTATATTAAAATATCAATTCATCGGATTTTATAATAGAAAAAATAAATTTTATATTAAGAAGTAAGTTTTATTTATTATTGTATATATATGCACATAAAAGTAAGAATTTGATGACGGAGAATACATAGTTTGTCCAATTAATTTATAAATTCATAGAATCAAACTCAGTTACTAATAATTTTGTCTTGTAAAAGATTTTATTTCTAACTATTTTATAATATTATAATATTTTATAATATTTACTTCTAACGAGGATAAAAGATGAAAAGATGCCAGCAAGTATTTGTTTACATGACATTAGATATTCCGTGTCATATTAATGAGTGACAAAGTGTTCATATACTTGCAAAAACGGGTACAAAGGTTTCTTTTACCACTGTGTAAATCTATGAAGAAAGATAAATGATATTCTTGAAATGCTGCCAAAACGATTAGATATGAACTTTGTAAGAGGGATCGAGATTACTTTTCTTCTTGTTCTTGTTGTATTTTATATTATTCTTCCTGGGTCTTTTGTTTTCTCTATTTCTCGTTTTTAGGTAAAAAGAAAATTTTGTGCTTTCTTCATCTTACTTGTTATTTTGGATTTGCGTTAACAAAATAGAAAATAAAACTCAACAGAATGATCTTGGAAAATTAAAAATACAGAATTCGGTTACATTCTAACTTGTGGTATATTTATTTAATGAACCATATCATTGAATTACGTTTCATTATTTTAGGTAGATGTAAATTAAATGATTATGTGAAATATAGTAGAATGATAAATCGATTGATATATTTACTGCCGTTTTTTAATTATACGACACACAATTAATTCAAATAACATTTGTTTTTAAATTATTTGTAATTTTTTTATATTGAAATTATGAAATTATATTAATTAAATAAAATGACATTTTTATTTTACTTTATTCTGAACTTTTTAAAATTTTAATTACTTTTCCAAATATTATTTGGAATTTTGTAAATATTATTTTTATTTAAAAAACCATTATTAAATTTTTTAAGTATTTTATAAAAAATCGTTAAAATGAATAATTTGATTATTCGATTCGATTTATCAAGTTTCAAATAAAAATCAAACATTTTTAACAATTGCAAACAAATTTCTGTACTATTAATAGTTTTAAAATAACGTAAAATCATTGAGTTATAAAAAATATAATGGTCATTATAATTTTCATTTATAAGGAAAATTGTGAAAATATTAACTATCAATACATATGAAGATTGACTAACAAATTTATACTTAATTTTAAATAAAGTTTTTAAATTAAGAATTGATTTTAATACATTTATCTAAATTATAAACTGAATATGATATTTATTTTATTTGTATATTTATAATTTAACCTATAAACGAATATGAAAAACTAAATTTATTGTAGAATTTATTGTGAATATTAAATATCTACGGATTACAAATACTAAGTATTTTTGTGCGTGCGTGTGCGTGTGCGTGTGTACATTAGAAATATGTATTTCTTTTACTCGTTAGACAGTGATTTAAAAGCTCTATTAAATAAGTTTTTAGAATCCTCATAAATTTATGTTTTATAACTAAGGGAAGAAAAATGTATAAAATCGTTAGAACGTAAAAACTATATTTTTGTACGTTCAGATAGGTAATAAAAATGATCGCCGCTTTTTTTCTTATTTTCCTTATGTTGTCTATAAAGTTATATAAATATAATAAAAGTTATTAAAATTATGTTCTAATCGTGTATAAAACAATCTTTTAAATATATTCAATATAATTATACGATATACTTGTTCAATTTTACGGAAATGGTAAAAGTTTTAAAATTTTCAAATTTTTTAACTTATTTTGTTTAATATGCTCATTGAGAACATATTTTAAAATTTATTTGCAATTTCAAAGCTCTACTATATAGGAAATTTCAATTTGATATGTATTAAAATTGACTCATTCATTTATATTTCGAATTATTTCAATTAAAAATGTCCATAATATTTTTTATAATGATATAATTAAAAATATTGAAATTTTCAGTTTTCTTTCATTGAAATAGAGATTACTAACAACAATGATTCAAATACTGTTGATCAGTTCAAAGATCTCCTGTTTATATTTAGTATAAAATTGCAAAATTTATGATGATTTTTCCACCATTATTTTTCGATTTAATACCTCCTATTTATCAACATGTTTATTTTCCTGATCGTTATACATACAACTACAAGTGACATGTATTTGGATATTTAACATGGCCTATATTTTCTTGACATATAAATAAATTGATTTGGAAAAAATTGTATATTAAAAAAATTGAAGATTCAATTAAATGTAATAAAAGTTATTTTTTTTAGTCGATGAAGAAAATAAATAATTTGTTTTATTTTTATTTCGAAGTTGATATTTACGATGTACACAATGATATTAAAGTTTACATTAAAGGAACTGATTTTTTCACATTAATAGAAAAGTAAAATATTTAGTAATTAACTGTATTCCAATATTTTCTTTCTTATCTATTCTTATATATTTTAGAATCTAGATATTAGAATATATATTCTAGCGCATAAAAGAAGTTTTTAAGTTTCGTGATAGCTGTAATAATTTTGATAAAAATTGATGTTTTCATTTATATTTTGTCATGTATTATATATATTTTGAATTTTGATTGCATAAGTGATATGAGATTCAGTTACATTCAATAAATTGAACAGTTTTATCACTTTTTTTAAAACGATAGTTAACTTTTTTAATTACTTAAGTAGCTTAAAATGATTATTCACTATAAATTCACAAATATATTTGTCAATAAAGCCAATATTTTTCATTTAATTAAACCACGATAATGATAAATTATCCGATATTATGATATATTTAATTTACAAAATAATATGGCATAGAAAGTTAATATTAACAATTAATTTAACATTATGCATTAATTTCATGTAATTTTCTTTTCAAAATATAAATAAAATATATATTTTATTATCAATGGGTAATTAAAAAAAATAAAAATAATAATAAGAATAAAATTAAGAGATTTATTTATAGGTATAATTATAAATATTATTTTTATTTTTTTTAGTTTGTAAAAATCTATTAAGTTTAAAAAATTCTTACATGACAAATAAAAATTTAAATACACATGTATCGAGAGGGAAAATTTCCATTTGCAAATTAACACATATCATTAATCGCATGTAAAGCCGCATGTTCGACGATACAATTGAACGGAGGAAATTTTCCGTCGAGATTGACTCCCTAAAGGTATGCGAAACTAGAGTTATCTAATTATGATTGCATTACATATAAGTAATAAATATGTTTAGATATTTAGATAGGTATCTCGCTCTCAATTTATAGATTAAAAAAATGTTGCTTTTCATAAATTTTTTATTTTCACTTGCATTATATATATATATATATGTGTGTATACTTTTTAATTTAAGAATACTAAAACAAAAGTATCTTGTACTATCATCACCTTTTTGGAATATTCAGATTTTAAATTTTTTAATTAAATTTTATTAAAATAAAATAAAATATCTCTAATAGAATTTAGGAGTAAAAACAATTGATATACAGTGAATAAATTAAGTTAAATTCTTCTGAAGAGAATTGTCATCGCTAAAAATATTCTAGATAAAAGAAAGAAAATGAAACGCAATAATAGAAACGAAAAATTGTTGGTAAGACCTAAACGAAAAAATAAAATTATAAGAATTATAAACAATAATTATTGCAGTAAGAACTACAAAAAGAGTATTATTAATAATTTAGTGTGATAAAAGTCTGATGTGTTTGATTTTTATATGATTAAATGAAATGTTGCAATTAAGTACTAATAATTAAACAAACAATGATTATATTTTTACAACATGTAGATATTTTACTTGTATAGACTCATTCATTTTAAATTATTGAAATAACAAAGTATAAGAATTATTTGATAACATTTCTTATAATTATATATCTTTGTGATAAAACTTTCAAAGATTACCTTTAATTACGAATTATTCTTTATTTTGTAGAATAAATGATAAAAGCAAACCTTTTTAAAATTAAAGTTGAAATAAATTTCACTATATGTTGAATTTGTTTAATTTCACTTCATTAACAAACGCCAGTATTATCGAACTTATTGAATTTCTTTAATTCTAGTTTATTCTTTATTTAAATTCATTAAATTGAATGAATTAAAATAAGGATCAAAATTTAAAAAAACAAAAGATAGTCGATAACGCTGCCAAGTATTTTTGACAATATTATCGACGGACAAAAACTAATTTGAGGCAAGCTTGAGGGTGTTAAATAATAATAATAATAATAATATTAAGAATTACTATAGATGTAAAAAGCATCACTTTATCAATTGATGGAAAATGAAAGAAAATTGAGTGAGAAATTCATGAAGGAAGCATATAAGCACATGCTAGTATACTCGATGCCTTATCAGAAATAGCATCGACACATGTAAATAGCGAAATAATGGAAAGGATCGGGCACTGCGACATTTTTATTTCCACTAAGCCAAGAAAATTGTGCGGCACAAAAGAAGAATAGAGTGGAGCCCCAAAGAGATAGACCCCTGTGTAAAGAGTTTTACCCACGCATATTTCGCCAAAACAATAAAAAAATGGAAAAAGCGCTGAATCTCGTCGAGGGAAAACGCGAAGGTTGATTAATTATTGCGCGATGGCAAAAATGTACAATAAGCAAATTTACGTGTGTAAAAAAATGGAAAACGAGACGAAGTGTGGAAGCAGCAAAAAAAAAAAAAAAAAAAAAAAAAAAAAAAAGAAAAAAAGGGTACTCACGCGAACTTTATTGTCGTGGTGTATGATTTTGATCGAAGGAAAAAAGAGAAATAAAACTCACTACTGTGGTAAAGCAGCACGTATGCGTAGTCCGTACTTAGTTTACCAAAAAAAGAAAAAAAAAACGACGAAAACAACAAAAAAAAACAACAACAAGAAAATAAAACAAAAATAAGGGTTTACTGCGAGAGGTAATAAAGATGTACAAATATGTAATTTAGTGTTGCAAAAGTTATAATAATAAACAAAGTAAAATACAAATGACGTAAAGTGTGGATCAAAATGCGACGACGAAGTTTGTAGGTTCGTTTTATTTTGCGAATATTTACACATAGTTCTCTCGTGATTTCAGCAGTTTATTCACGTATGACCGTATGAATGTTTACGAAAAATATCGATGCAAAGAAAATAATGTATTTGTATTGCGAATGATAATACGCAAAGACTCATTAAGCTGTTTTGATGCTTTTATTTTCTTTTCTATGAACATTGTCATGAGCAAAATATTTATTTCACTCAATATCTATGTGCATGTATATACTATGCGAGACAGTAGATAATTTTTATTTTGTAAATATTTATAAATTAATTCGATAACCACCTTCTCTTCGTAATAAATTTATTAAAATAAAATTTATGTTTTATATACAATTCTAAAATAATTATTGTGAAAAATTGTATATTTATAATGAGTTTAAATATCATATGACTATTTCGTGGTTTGAATAAATTTCGTAGTGAGCATAGATATGAGGTGAAATATTGGAACGGTATGGGTTTCTTAAATTTATGGCGTACAATTTAGATACAAATATAGACGTATGTTTACAGGTTTACAAGAAAAAAAAAAACCAAATACTTCTTTGGAGTGTGTATATGTTCATGATTATATGTATATTAATATGTAAGACAGCGGAACAAATATTTCTGTAAAATAACACACCTGTCAAACGAAAAATGATATTAAAAAAGAAAATCTAGTGAGTGATGAATTTATTAGTTATTTCGCCTTGGCGGATGCGAAGATCCTTTGACTGTCGATGATACATTACTTTGTAATAATGACGTTCATTTTTATTCTTCTTTTTTTCTCATAAAAAATTAATATTACATTAGACTGAGAATAATATTTGATGATTGACATTTTAGTTTTGTCTATATTAAATAAGAATGTCAAATAATTTCATATCTACTTGTATTATTTATTGCATACATATAACGTACATACGATGTAATAAACAACTATTATATTTATAATCAAGCGAAATTTATTTAAATAACCATATTTATAAATTAATATTATGAATATATAAAGTAGATAACTAATTTATTATTTTGATTAATATCATTAGCTTGGAAATTAATAAGCATCATTGACTAAGTTGGATCTACAGATAAAATTCTTAAATAATTAAAATTAAAATTTTTATTTTATTTATTGAAAGTTTTTATTTTTATTTAATTATATAAAACAGCTTGAAAATAAGTTTAATTTTCTTCATAAATTAAAATTTTTTCTCTAAATGTTTACTTTTTTAATATTTTAATAATCAAAATATAATTAAAATTAAATTTTTAATTTACATTAATAATTAAGTATTAAAATTTATTCTAATAATTTATTCCTTTAATAACTACGTTGATATAAGAAGATTAACCATAAATAGAAGAATAATTTAATTACTGCTTCTGTAAAGGTAAGTTATATGATTTTAATTATTTTATTACCTCAAATGTTAAGCGATTCAAATTATTTAAAATCTTTTTTTAAAGTAATTTAAATCTTTTTACACGTATAAAAAATTTTTATAATGACAAAAGTATTTTTAATAATTCAGCTACTTTGAAAAATTGTGTAACAATTAATTGAATTCTCATAATTTTTAAATTATATTTTTTATTTTTATTTTATTTCTTTATACTTCTATTATACTTCTCTAAGGATTATAAAATGTGTAATTAATAATAGATAATACTTATCCTTCAATGGATTTTAATCTCAAGAGTAAACTTATTTTCTGCAATTATATTTTGTATACGTAGTAATTTATATTTAAAGAAACAATGATTAGTGTAAATTCTATTTTGTGCATTTTTTATAGTAAAATTCTTAGTATTTATATTATACTGTAATAAATATATATATATCATATGTAATAATGTCAATTTCTTTGTATAATGATTTTAACAGTAATGAAATTTATTATTATTGTTACGTCAAAAGCTGTCGAATATATTAATGTTTACTAATTTGACGATCAGTATCAGTTTTATTTAATTACAAAGAATAAGGCAAGAAAGAGTTAAGAATATTATTAAAAAGATGATGCATTTATTATGATTTAATTAAAAAAGGAATATTCGTAAAATTAATTTCTTTTTCTGTAATACGTTCTGAGTTACATATATTCATTCGTTTATTCATTTCTTGAATTTTTTCTTGAAAACGTAAAAATATTATTTTCCTGTGTTCAATATGCTCAAGAGAGAGCTTAAGATAGTTTGTATGTGCAATTTTCTATATTGTGAACTTTCTATATTGTGTTTTTAGTCTGATTATGCGATTAATAATTCTTAAACCTTATAATTCACGACCTTTGCTGTTTTATCTTTACCGCTAAAATAGTTTTAGCGGTTTCACTTTCCAAGTGAGTTTTGGCGTTTTATTTTTAAGGATATTTCGTGTCGATCACGAGCATCATTCTTTTCCTTGGGATGTTCTAGTTTCCTACTTTATCGGTGTTGTATCATCTTCACCATTGATTTTTGGTCTATTACTTGACCTTTCTTTACACTTTAATCTCTTTCTTTTTTTTTTTACTCTTTTTTTACTTTATCTCGGTTTGATTGATTAGGGAAAATTGCTAATTTTGTGGCCTATTATGATTTTTCTATTAAAAAGTGTCATATTTTATTGATATTTTTTAAGCAACCATACACATTTCATAATAGTTTATATAGAAATTCATAATTACCCAATTCCGCAAGCTCCCGTACGTATGTACGTGCAGACAATATTTACATTTATCACATGCGCTGAATAGCTACATATTATTATACCACATATGTAGAATATTTAAAATCACAAGCTTAATATTAAATTAATACATTGAAATACATTTTTAAATTAATTGTATTAACTATTATATTTAGTAATATAATATGACAATTTTCATTAATTTAATATCCATAATATCGATATTTTTTCATTAAATTATTCCATATTATATTTGTAACTTTTACGTAAAATTTCAAATCTGATTATTCGGTAAAAATATATATTTTAATTTAAAATATGAATTTTTTTTTTTTTATCTCAAAATAATATTTTGGATTAGTTAATTTGATATGATAATTTAATTTTAATTAATCTATTTTTAGTTTTACATTTACTCTAATTAAAATTAATGATTATTTTAAGGCAATACCTTTTTTTGCAGATGTAGTTTTAAAATAAAATATTTTAGACTAAATTATACGTACTGAGTTTAATTGTAAATTTCAATTAATAAATTACATATTATACATTATTAATAAAAGTATTATTTTATGTATTCTGCATACTTTAAAGTAATATTTCTAACCTAATAATATGAAATTTGTTATGAACATATAATCTTTGCGGAATCATAGAGCAGTATTATTTATATTCAAAATCAAAATTAGAATTTTTTGTATTCAGCATTTCGAATTGTAAATGTGAAATTAAAAATTTGCACAATTTTTTCCTTGGATTTACGTATCATTGTGTGATTGATACGTAAATAATACAAGTAGTCAAGAATGAAAGATAAACGGATTATTGTTTCAAATGAAAAAAAAAAAATGCCGAGACTAAATTTTAAACCAAATAAAGTAAATTGTAAAAGAACTGTCGAAAATCAACGTAGAATCCAAAGAAATAAAAAGATGCCGGTCGGCATCGGATAGTCGTACACTTGCAGTCATAAAGTTTTTTTTTAATCTTACATTGCCGTGGATTCCTGGGCTTTTCTTGCTATCGCATTTTTGTGTAAACGAATAAAATGGCGGAGGTTGAGCCACGGAAAAGCTTTCTTTCCATGTCACTTGTATGTTCTTTTCTTTCACATTTCGCCTTCGTATTTACTTGCTTTGGTACCTGCGCTCCCATTGTTACGGCACTACATTTTTCCTTAAAGTCAGTCCCTTTGTTAATACAGTAGACAACTGAGAAATTTACTATTGGCCTTCTGCTCTTTTATATAATGAATTTGTTATCTATACATCACAATCGCAGTTCGTTATGCGAAGCATAATGCGAAGCATAACGAACTGCGATCTAATATAAAAGGGTGATTTTTATTTAATTAAATTGTTAAATAAATATTTGCACATCCAATATTTATTGACGATGCTTGAAAGATTTAAAGTTTATCATTGAAGATTAACTCATCATTCCTTTTTATATATTTTCCCGACAAGAAACAGATCCAAGATTTTCTCATTTATTATCGCACCTTTTTATAATAGTTATAAATAATGGCTAGTTAGGCTCATGCCATTCCTCGACTCTTATATGGTTTATTTATAACAATTCTTTAGATAAAATTTTTCTTTGTTAGTTGCACCTGTTGATTGATATTATTTTTTTTTTTACTTAATATGAAATACACCTTTCATTTCAAGGTATATTAAATGCAATAAACTCCTTATTAATTCCATTAATTAAGAAAAAAAGAAACTATATTAATTGTAAAATAATCTTTTTTTCTTTTTTTCTTTTTTTGTGTCAATAATAATTTAATGTTTGTTGGATAAATAAATCTTTAAATATTTTAATATGTTTATAATTTTTGTAAATAAAAAATATATTGATAAATTTATGTTAATGATATATAATCAGTTTTCATTAATCGTATTTATTATGTATTTTTATTCGTATATTCAGAAAGGATAAGTTATTCACTTTATTTTTCATAGAAAAAAGGGAGTCAAATCGTAAATATAACTGTCATTTAAAATTTAATTAGAAATTCATAAACTTCTATACATAAATCTGACGTTTTTTTAAATATTTCTGCTATTACCGACAATTTCTTATATAATACTTTTTACAGGTATGGTTTCCTTATTTCAATAATTAAAAATAATTGTAAATAATCTATCTAATTATATTTGAATAATTAATAACATTTTCAACAATAATATAATATATTATATTATTTTAAATATGTTTTTTAATAATCTATGTTTTCTATCTTAAATTAATTGATATAAGCTCATATTAATATTATGGATTAGTCAATTATATATTACATATTTATATTATATATTTATATAAATAATTATATATTTATAATATTCGAACGAAGCATCATCTTTAGACAAGTCAAAATATATTGAATTTTATAAATTCCTTTTTAACATCAGTTAAAAAATATAGTTAAATCTTAAAGTAAATGAATAAATTAAATAATTAAACAATTAAACATAATTAATTTATTTATGATCTATCTACATAATAATGATTATATTAATAATAATAATAATAATAATAATAATATAATAATAATCATAATAATAATTAGTTAAATATTAGAAAAAAACATTAACAAAATTCTTAATAATGGAATATAACCAGCTTTGTCAAAAAATTACGACAATTTACAAACATATTTATAATATAATTATGGTTGTCTAATATTCATCTTTATGGATTGTATTAAAAAGAAGATGACAGTTTTAGCGAATGATTTATTAAGAATGAAAATGACATGAAACCAATAGCAGATGAATAAGTAATTTTCAATCACTCCTAATTAAATTTAGTGGACTATTCAAGAAAATTTTTATAAAGTTGATTATTAATCAGAAAAGATGGTTTTGATAACGTGTTTGGAAAAAAAAAATTTACTGATTAACCACATGCAACTTACGACTTGAATCA
The DNA here is from genome assembly GCA_018907245.1 of Eupristina koningsbergeri. Classification (NCBI taxonomy): domain Eukaryota; kingdom Metazoa; phylum Arthropoda; class Insecta; order Hymenoptera; family Agaonidae; genus Eupristina; species Eupristina koningsbergeri. The sequence goes on along the minus strand of JACCHV010002773.1, from coordinate 1,284,058 downwards.
AATAATATAGAAAAGATTCTTAAGTGTTTTATAAAAAAATGGGTCATGTGTGATAAAAAGTAAAAAATAACTGCTCTCTTCGAAGTTTATATTCCAAGATAAAGTTGTTGTAAGCTTAGCTGATTGGTCGCAGTATCATTCATTTTTAAGTGCAGAAACTTGAAGAAATAGTGGATGCAAATTTTTACTGTGAATGAAGTAAATGAATCTTTAATTGAAAATTACTGAACAATTCTCAATATAAAAGATATTATTCTCCAACGTGGTAATACGAGACCGCACTGCGCAAAATGAAGTATGGAAAAAATAAATGAATCTGGCTCATACCAACCATACTCACTCTACCCAACATCATCGGTTTTCTATTTATTCTAATCAATATAACGCTTTTTAAATGAACAAAGATTCCAAAATTTGGTTAACATCAAACATACATTTTCTATATGAATTTGTTTATATTTAAAACAAATTTTCCCTCAAAAAAGATGTTTCACTGAATCCATTCTCCTTGATTTTGCACAATACTTGATTTAACAATTGAAAATAAAATTTGATTTTAAATTATATTCCGTATATTATTATTTATTTTAAATTTATTTATTACGATTTTTTTTAATATTACATGATACCAATTAAAATTGTTATATAATTTTTAGATACACATCATTAATGTGATAATTAAAATTTTTTTTTAATATAAATAAAAATTGTAAATAGAGATAGTACACAGATACATAATTATTAAATTAAAAATTTAAATATTATTTAAAAAATATTTATACATAATTGCGTAGTTTAGGCTTCAGGCAAATGAATCAGTTTTTATTTAAAGAATATTTGAATTTGATAAATTTTAACTGATTCAAATCTTTCATTCTTTTCAATTCTGCTATTGATATATAAGAAATACTGAAAAAACTTTCTTGTTATTATGTAAATATATACATTACTGTAGTATTTTCCTCTTTATTTTTAAAATACACATAATGAAAAATTAGAAAAAAATAGTTTGTCATAGCTTTTGAATACGAAGTTTTTATTAGGGAACTCATGCGATACTGAAATATTCGTAATAATTATTCTCATCATCATACCTTACGGGCAATTTCGTAACTTCCTCACTGCTGTTATTTGTTCTTTTCGTCATTTTTTTCTTTGTTATATACGTACACAGAACTTTTGTATCTTTAAAATAACGTATGAATTAATGACGAGTAGGAGATGCTGAAAGAGAGAGAGATAGAGATAGAGATAGAGATAGATAGATAGATAGATAGGTAGATAGATAGATAGAGAGAGAGAGAGAGAGAGAGAGAGAGAGAGAGCACATATGGAAACAAATATTGGATGACTGCGAAGTCCTACCCCCAAGATTATACTCTCTGGGAGTTCGATTCCTGTTTTCTGAACCATCTTACAAAGATAGGATCTACAAAAGAACTTTAGAGAATATCTTCTGATTACTATTTTCATTTTAAAATATATAAAATAACTGTGAAATCATTTTTATGATTAATAACTTATTGTTCACTTGTCATTCAATTATAAAAATTTCTTACGTTTCAAGGTATGATTTAAGTACAACCTTTAATAATGTTGAAGCTTTTTAATTAGTGTTTTTTTATTCTTTTTATACTTGAAGTTTATTCTTTTTTTAAATTGGATAGATTTATGAAAAATAATATTCAAATACATATTTGATACTATACAGGTTTTCAATAACTTTTTAAATATTTAAAACTATTACTAAATCATAAAGTATTGTATAAATATAAATATGTATTCTACAATAAAGTAATTCAAAATTTTTTATAAGAAAAATAAAATAATTTCAAAATTAAATTTCAAAAATTATTATTTTTCATGCTTTTCACTTTAAAAAAAATATCAGAAGTATATTATACATGTATAGACAATATCTTATAAAATAAATATTTATTATTGAATTTTATGTCTATGCAGATAAAAATATTTTATATTACTTAAATTATTAAAACATTTTTTAAATTATTATTAAGTTTTCAGCAAGCTGAAAATAAATAAATCAGCACCATTATTTAATTATATATATGTATATCATAATTTTGTTGATTAATTTTTAAAATATATAACTTTAATAAAAAAATTTTCTCACTGCACATATATGAATATATGTCATATTAAAAATCTATAAATTTCTGATTATCAAAGTTAATGTTTTGAGCATGAAAAAAAATAAATGCAAATTAAATTAGAAAAACAATAAATTAAAACATTTTACAAAAAAGAAACACGAATAGAATAAGTGTGAAAGGTGTTGGAAGTGGGCGGGGAAAAGAAGCAAAGGTAAAGAAATAAAGAAATAGGCATATTCCTAAGTTACACTACACGTTTGCTCTAACAATGGGGAGAAGGGGAAAATGTAGAAAAAAAAAGAAAAGAGATGAAAAGTTCATTTTTGGCACCGGAGGGATACAAGGCAATAGAGTCTAAGAACAAAAAATATACTTCATACGAGGGTGAAAGAGTAGGCGAGATGTAATAAAAAAAGTGCCAAAATGAGAGGAAGAGAAATGGTAAAAAGTTTTACAAAAAAAGAAAATTATGGTGTAAAAAAAAATTTCTTTAGGCAAAAAACGCACAATGAAATAAAAAGAAAAAAAAAAAACTCAGTTAAATGTGTACTGTAAAAACTGAATTTGTGAAAAAAATGTATCTTAGTTCAGAAAAATTATTGTTTGGCTTAAACAATTACTTTTCATACAAAATACAAAGATATAAAATCTTATACAAGGCTTAATACTATATACAATGTTTGAGAAAAACCTATTTTTATCAGGTAAGTTTCATTTTTAAAGATATATTTTTTAATATACTTTTGAACATGTTTTTATATGTTCTCATTCAATGTTTATATCCTAATCAATATTTAAAAAGAATTTTCGCGTATTCATATAATTTATTAAGAATCGACAAATAATTAATAAAATTATATAATTATTTCATATTCGTAACGAATTTTCATTTTGTATAATATTGTTTATTAAAATAGATTAAATAAATTTTTTTAATTTTACAAACGGTTAAACCGTGTGATGCTAATATTACCGAATTATCCACATTTATTACCTGTTTATTAATTAATAACGAAATATATTTGTACTGGATATTCTTCAGATAATCTTAATAATAATAAAAAACTATTTATTGTGGATGAAATAAAATTTTTATTACAGAATTGATAAATATAATGTTAAACAGATTCTTCATCTTATTCTTACTAGTATCGATCTTACAGCAGGAAGTCGTCGCTTGCAAACTTTGTTATAAGTTTCATCTGTTATACGTTATTTTTTAAAAAGATAGATGGATTTTTCGAGCTTGAAGACTTACGAATGATGGACTGTAAAGTAGAATTTCCATGAGTCCTTGGTTTATACAGTATTTTTGTATTTTGTCGGATCAATTTTGTTCTATTGATTTCTCACTGGTGTTAAATGTCGACATTGGTGCTTTAGGTTGACATGGTGACCTTAAACTCCAATATATAAGGTGTCAAGTCAAAAAATTATACTTTGGGATTGGATAATTTCGATACACTTGGGTATGAAACTTTTTTATTTGATTTAATATTTTTTAGTGTACAAAGATTTAAATTATAAATTTGTCTAAGAAGTAGTTAAAGACAGATAGCAAATAGAAAAATTTAAAAAAGATTATTAGTCAAGGAGAAATAATAAAAATTAAAAAAAAGAATAGAAAGTAGTTTATATTGATAAATATAACAAATAGAAAAATATATATTCGGTAACTGATTAATATATAAAACAGAAGAAAATATATTATAAGATTAATATACACTTATGTATATATATATATATCGTACATGTGCGTCTTTATTATTTATATAATTTTTAATTTTATTCATGAGATAATCTATAAACTGTAAAGTGCATGACAAGAAATACTTTCGAAACAAATGATACTTTTAAAATAGTGAAAGAAATTTTTGGAATCACAAATTTTACAGAATTTAAGGGTTATTGTACAAAGTATTTATTTTATATATTTTCATTATAAATCTGTCTTTATTTTTTTTTTTAAATAAAGCAATCTATTTTTATTTGTTTGAAAAATATATCGTCATTCTAAAAAATTTTCTTTTTTCGAACAATTAAAGGTTTATATATAATATGATATGCGTGATTTTCTTATTAAGTAAGAAAGTTTGAAAATATTGAAATATATAATTCAAATCCATATTATTATAATCTAAATTTATTCAAAAATTTATTTTATGATTTTCTTAAATAATTTTATATAATTTATTTTCTTAAAAGGTTTAATTGAATCTATAAAATTATTATATAATATATTATAAACTATTTATAATTAGGCCTTGGTATTTCAGAAAAGAAGAGTAAGAATATACAGTTAAAAAGTGTAAAGAAAAATTAAAAACAGAAAAGAAAAAAAAACGATAAGAAAAAATAAAAGAAGAACTTAGTTAAGTAAAAGTGAAATAAAAAAGTATTAAATAAGCTAATTTTGATGTTTTATATATTTCTAAGATTATATATAAGTTAAAGAAATTTAGTAAGTACTAAAAAGAGTGAGTAACATAATTTATACACGTTTTTTATGACTTTTTCTAGTACTATACCATTCTTGAGTAAAAAAAGTACAATTATTTGAATTTAACTTAATAAACTTGTTATATTTGTATTCATTGCATTACGTATATATTTTTCATTGTTTGTTGTTATTATATAAATTAAATTTGTAACGATATTATTTTTCATTTATGCTAATTATGTTCATTTATGTAATTCCATTGTAATGTATAATATATTATAAATTATACAATTGTACTCATTAAATACTACTGAATGATATATTACAAACCGTTTTTTTTATAAATGTCTTTTGTTTTTCTTCTTTTTTTTTTCTAAAAAGATAGTAGATCAACATTTATTGAATTTAGTTTAAATTATACTTTGAATGTTTTTCATGATATATTAAAAAATTTTTTTCTTGATTTCAGAAACTGATTTCTTTCAAAGATTCTTTTCATTTTAATTAACTTTTTAAAATATATTTTTTATTAAACAAACTTTAGGAATTTAAGTAATATAATTCATGACATGTAACAAAGTAATAAATACCTAATTTATTGTATAAATATCTGCGTTACATGTAACATAAATTATTTGGCAATACTCATAAAATTATTGAGCCAATGAAATAAATATAATTTTTATCAGAAATAACTGATCGTGCCCATTCAAATTCTAATAGAATCGAGAACAATTGCAATTATTCAAATGAAAATAAAAAATAATAGTTCCTACGATTTTTTGACTGTAGAGTTGTTTAAAAAAGTAATATTATTTTATATACTGTGAATATATTATTATTTGGAAAATATTATAATTTACTTTATTGGGTAGAATATTGAATATTATATAGTCTAGACAGAGTTTTCTGGCAATTATTAATTTAAATAACGCAAGTAGAGAATCGATTGTGGTTATATTTTATCGAATTATTGTATGTTAAAATTAATAAGAAATTCAAACACACAAAAATAGCACCTTTGAAACTATTGCCAGAAAAATTAAGCGCAACTTAAGTTATAAAATTAAAAATAATTCAAGAAATAAAATTAACATTAATTTAATTTCGCCATTTAATTTTTTAAAGCAGCATAAAATAAAAAAGAAAAAGAAAAAAAGTTGCCCGGTGCAATATTTCAACACATAAAAATCTTTAATAAATCTTCATTAGGTTAAAGCATAAAGTTTTTAATTTTTACCTCGGTCACGTAGTGCTTTCTCTGTTCATTTTTCACACCCCGAAAGTGGTGTTGCCGAGACAGAAAGACAAATTCTGAAGTGCCAAGGATACGCCAATGTTTACGTCACTCCCTATCTCATAAGACGCTCCAGTAGCGGAAGCTCATTCCGCTGGGAAATTGGCCTAGACATCCTTGGAAAGACGTTGCGTTTAGTTGGCTCCAATCGATAAAATGGAAAAGAAAGAAAAGCGGTTGAGAGGAAACTCGGTGAAGGCGCCCAAAACACGTACGCTGATTCGCCGCCCTGGGGCTTAAACCAGATAGAAAAATGATGAGGAAAGGCTCAGAACTCAGTTCCACCAACGGACGAGTAAATAAAAATATCCGAATTGGAACTGTTTGGTAACAGTTCGAGGATCCCTGTTTATTGTTTATGAAAATGGCTGCGTGGCCAAGCGTAATATTAATAGCACAATTTCGAGCTTCTTAATAAATTACAAAATATTGAAACCATTCAATTTTAACTCGTAAATTCATCTGTTAGCTTTTAACGTTTCTTTTTCTTCTAATTATTTATACAGTAGTTTATATAATTATATATCGTTTATAGAATATAAATATTTAATATTTTGAGGACATCATATGTTTATATACACATATATTGGGATATAAAATTTGGATTAATATTTAAATATGATTTCTTAAACTTACATTTTTATATTATGATTTTGTTTTTAAATATTTTTTTATTTTATGCCATTCAAACTGTATTCGGCTGTATAACACACAGTTTTAATAAAAAATAAACTCATAATTCTTATAAATACTAAAATTATTTTGAAAATTATTCAATATCATTCGCCTGATTCATTATTATGAAATAACATGTAATAAGTAAATATAAATACTTATATTAATAATGAAATTTTTTATTTATGAAAATCAACAATTCAAAAGTACCCATTAATATTATATCAAGTTTAGAAATTAATTTTATTTATTTTACATTAACATTTTGTAATTGATTCACGAATTGTTATATAATCAAGTTCATTTAATATAGATTAAGCAATAGAGCACTTTTAGGTCGTTAATGAAGTATAACAAACTAAATCTACGAACAATTTTTTAAAAAAAATCCGTAGTTTCTTGTTTTAAAAAATGCCACTCGAAATTTTTAACGTCTATTTCTTATAAACAATTTTATAAATAATTTAAGAAAGTACAACTTTTCTTTCATGTTTTTTCCTGTAAAATAAAAAGTTGTAATTTTAACACCTTCGCATCTACGGACGATTTGTAGCTAATAAAATTACAAAGAAAATTCATTTTTATATAAACCGATTCGTAAATTATAGAAATCTTCAAAAAAATAACCAGCAGACATTTAATAATAATTAAAAAATGTATTACTTTGTTTGCACAAATTTTATCTCTATCGTATTATTAGTTTTGGCGTAATTTTAATTAAACTATGCGAAAATTTTCTTAGTTTTTCCTTGCGTAATGCATTGTCCAATTTTAGTCTTTTCAACGGTTTTGAAAATAATAAAGTTTCTATCTCACGTTTTATAAATATCTCTTAGTTTATCTCAAAAATGCGGATGAAGATGATCAAAAAGGCCGAGTAGGCAAAAATTAGATGAGCAGCGATGAGAATCAGAACTAGAACAAGAACTCTATCTATGAAAATTGAAAAAATCTCAAAATTATTTTTTTGACATTAAAATATTAAGAATTAGTAAGATTTTAAGAATTAAAGAATATAAGTCTTCCGGATAAGTTTTAGATTAACTTTCTCTAAAGTAAAATAAAAAATTAAAGTTATTGTTGTGCTGGGTCTAGTTGGATTGCACGTTTTCTGAAACAATAATTTACAACAAATTTTGAAAATGAAATTTCAAAATGAATATTTGCAAAAATTTATATTTCCTTGGAGCTTGCGTGCAAAATATTTATGATAAATATAATGTTCAAGAAACTTCGAATAAAGTTTAATGCACTTTTAAAAAAGGGAAAAGAAAGTTCGGTCGGTACCAAAAAATGTAGTGATAAAGGCTAATCTCTTAGCCTCTATAATCCATTTTTATTTCAATCCATCCACCTGTGCCAACGCTAAATCTCGAAACGCCTTTATCTCATTCGGCCACGAAGATCTTTAATCTTATTGCTTCGCGAGCGTTCCAGCAGCCCCCTCCCCTCCCCCGTCGCCCCAACTCCCAGCGACATTACTTTTCCTCCCTTCCCCTTTATCAAACCTGTGCATCTTGACGAATGTACACGTATGCGCCTCCACCCTTTGTCTCTTCTGCCAACTGGAGGGTCGTCTGGACAACGAGGCTTAAAGAGGAAAAAAGGTGTACGTGACACACGCGAATCATTTATTTTCGTGCTCTCGCCCCTGTACATATAGGGTGTACACTAAAAAGAGGGAAGGAGACGATGGGGTTGACGGGAAAAGAGGCTCGGAGTAAGTCACGTTCGGGGTGTATCTCGTCGGGTTTGCCGAGGCCGAGCTACTGCCCGATGATACGAGTTGGAAGGAAAAATGAAATTTCGATGTGGCATTCAAGAACGTGTGGGCGAACTTGTTACGAAGATGAGGAACGTGTAAAAAAAATGAGAAGTTAATTAACTTTTGGCTATTCCGATGAATAGATGAGCTCTTCAATTATCTTTGTATAGGATTTTTTTTTTCTCTTTTTTTAATTGAGCGTTTCCGTTTCGTTTATTTAATATCGAGAAGCCTTACGGATAAAGATGAAGGAAACATTCATTTAATTAGAAGTGTTCTTGAATTTAAACCTTACAAAGATTTTAACGAATGGAAGGAATGAAAATTAAATGACGTTCGTATATCAGTATAACGATATCAGGTATTTGAATTTTTTAAATTACATCAACTGTATGTATTAACATTTTTATTTTGAATTCAAAATAATCATTATCAATTGTTAAATTCGGAAGAAATATATATATTAAGATTAAAATATTATTAAAAATATTGTAACGTATATTTCACAACGCACTATATTTATATTTAAATATGCAATTTTTAATATACGGTTGAAGACCGCTAAAACACCTCGACCAATTAAAATACTATGGATAAGTAAAACTCGGATAATTACAAAATCAAGAACAAAGTTCAATAATAAAGTTTGAAGATTCAAGTTCAACAATTAATATTACAAAAGATTAAAAATTAATAGTCAAGAGTAAACGCTCAATAATTTAAATTATGACCTGCCTTTGAAAATTTATATATAAAAAATATAATCAATAAATAAAGCAAAAGTATAAAATAAGATATGAATCTGCACAGAGGATAATAAGAAGAAGATTATTTGGGATTAAATCAAGATTCATATCGATTACGCTGACTCCCACAAAAGTCTATATTAATACAAGGGAATATCATTATACTGTACAATGCTTTTTCTTTAATTATTAATTAAATAAATCGTAATTTTTATTTCAATTCGTAAATCATTAATTTTTATTTATTCCACTCATTTCACATATGGTCAACATCAATTAAAGTAAGACACGAAATCGAATTCAGTAAAATAATAAGAAAATGAAAGCTTTAAAAACAAATTATTCTCTGTAATTTGTTAATATATTGTCAACAATTATAGAAAATTTTAACTTGAAATTGTCGAACCATTATCAATATTATACAACTAAATTCAGATCACGATAGAAAACATTTTTTATTGAAATACTAATAAAAAAAGAAATATGTTTGTTTCTCAATTTTTACCAAAAATTATTCTCATCTTATTATTAATTGAACATAAAAAATGTTAATTCAAAATAAAAAGCAAATGAAAAACTTATAATTACTTTATTAACTTTAAATAATTTGGAATAATTGAATGCACAGTTTTGTAAATCTTTTCGTCAATTATTAAAAGTATATAAATTCAATGATCCCATTGTAATATACTTTGAAGTTTTATTTATTTTTAAATCGAGCATATAAAGTTTATCTTTTAATTTAATAATTATTTTTACATTATCGAAATGTAATAATATAGTTCATTTAAAAAAATGAAACATACAAAGATATAAGAATTACTAAATAGTTTTAAAAAAGAATTTGACTATGAGTATAATAAATAAAAATGATTACAAAGATCATGAATTATTTTAAATAACAGATTAATCAGAAACAAAAAAATGAATTGACTTTTTATGGTAAAATATTATTTTTATGATTGATCTTAAAGACTAGTAGAAGTTTGTTATTCTAAACAAAGTATTAAAAATAAGTTATTGAAATCATATGATATAACATAAATATATTTTCAATTCATAAACACAGTTTTTATTGCAATACAATATACAATAAGAAGATATTTTTAATACAATTACATAAACGTTTTCTAAAATAAAAATCATTTTTTGAATCGTAAATGCAATGGATAAACTTTCGTCTAAAATAGAGAAAGTAGAGAGAAATTAATTAAGAAGAAGAAGCTCGCAAGGTGTTGAAGAGATTTGGGTAACTCACTCATCGCCAGTGAGAATCATTGATTTCATTTTTTCTTAATAATCACAGTTATCCATCCTGAAAATTTTCGTCATATCATCCTTTATTTGCAGTAGAAGTAGTAGTAATATTTTAATCATATTTTTATTCAGACTGTTAATCATCATCGAGGAGCTTCTTTTAATTAACAAAGAAATCTCAGTGAACTTTCCTATGGAATTTTTATGTCAAGTCCAAGTGATGCAACACAGTTTTTTTCTGTAGATGCGTATATACGCATTTTCAAAATGTCTCTCTCTGTCTGTCTGTCTGTCTGTCTGTCTGTCTGTCTGTCTCTCTCTCTCTCTCTCTCTCTCTCTCTCTCTCTCTGTCTGTCTCTCTGTCTCTTGTATAAATTGTGGTTCTGTTGATTGTACGGTCATATTTTTGTAAAAACTTACTCTTACATGATATTGTACATTATTTTATGATGCATGCGATTTAGGACAGATCTGGAATTCAATTATAATTTAATGGTATATAAAGTGTAAAGTATAATATGTAATAATGTATGTAATTTACAACCTGATATTTTTAGTAATGTTATAATTTATTTTCAATGTATTAAATTTGAATATTACGTATAAATGTCAAGTAAAATGTATTTGAAGAAAAAAATTAGAACGATCTGTGAATGTAATTAACACATTTAATTTATCACTGGATGTAATAAAACAGAATGTAATTTTTGTATCCATATAGTTTTTTTAGAGATATTAAGAACTTCTGTATATATATTATCTCTTTATATATTTGTTGTTATCATATCTATTAATTTGGTTAATAAATTAAAATACGATTAAATTAAATATTAAAAATAAAGATATATTAATAGAAGATAATATTTTTATCTTTTCTTCAGTTAATTTTTTATCTATTTTAATAAAATTTGATTTATATTTTTCAGATATGAATATGAATCCATGTAAAATAATGTAGTCGTAAAGAAATTTGACTTTATAATTACACTTACTACTGTATTTATAATTTTGTTATTTCAGGAATATTTATAAGATTTTGATGTTATGATATTTATTATACTGTTTAAAATGACAATAAATTATAAACTAATCCATATAATTATAATTAATAAGAATGTAGTTATTTCTTCATTTTTTTGGATAAGATTTAATACAAAATACAATACAAGGATAAAATTATGTCTTAAATTTGAATACACTTTATTACCAATAAAAAAAAATAGAAATTTTTTAGGCTTATTAATATTGTGTAAATTATAAATATTTTAAAAGTGAATAAAATATAACTTTAATAATAAATAACATATATTTAAATATATTCATTTTTTATTGAATATTGTGTAGCACAATTTTTATTAAAATTTATTTTGTTTAATTAGATTAAATCAATTAAGCTGAAATTTATATTTTTATAAATTTCAAATGAAATAGTTATTATAAAACGATAATATGAGAGTTAGTTATGTATACTCTTTAAGGGTTGTACTAAAGATTAATTCATAAAAAATAATTGTAGAAAGGAGGACTGAGTTTTCCATTAGTGAAATGTTTAAATGAAAAAGTGAATTGCAGTATATTAATGCTATTTTAAAAGATTATATCGTTTCGAATGTTTAGTATTATGAAAAACGCTTTCGATGAAAGAAAGTTTAATTATACATGAAGGCGGGGGTCCAATAAGTACCACTTGAAGTGGCTGCAAAGGCTCTTATGGGCCGTGCATTTTCCTCGAAAATTGTCGTCGTCCGTCGGGAAAGTGTTTTCTTTAATTAAACTGGCGATTTAGAGCTGATCTGTTTATGACTCGCCGACGGGAGCTGGACCACAAACACTCTTTACTACAAAAATACTACTGCAAATAATCTACGCAAACAGTATAAAATGGCAGGCCGATGCGTTTCGATCGGTACAAGCATTGGAAGAGCTGCTTGATTTCCCGAGGTCAAACTGTGCTCGAGTTTTCATACGCAACAAGCTGGGACTTTCCCGGGGAAATTCCGAAAATACTGACAACTTCTTCAGTTCGCTCCCTTATCCTTGACGCACTACTAGAATACCGAAATTCACCGAACAAGCCGTAAAATAAAAACTTCTTATACGTTCTTACATATAAACTTTTGTTTTCATACGATCAATAAAATTCATCCATAGAGTTTGACTTTGAATTAAAGATAAATTTACATTTTCGAAGTACATTAAGTAACTATTGTGTAACTTCAAATACTATCTCTGGATTTCTATGTATAAATTTAATTAATTCCATTGGTTACAATAGAAAAATTTATAAAAACTAAAAGAGATATTACTTTTGTATTATAAGACCGTTATTCTACATTAATAAAATATAATTTTCAAAATTATTTATTGACATTATAATTATAAATTATTTTTTGCAGAATATTTTATAAATATAATTTTTGTTAATCAATTGGCCTATATTATTTATAGGTTATAAAATATTAGCGTATCCAAAAATTGTATTTTTTATATTTTATATATGATTTGTGATTTAATGTACTTAATATTGTACTAGAAAATTTTTTAATATTTCTATTTCATTATTATTTGATATTTTATTATAATTATATTTGTAAAAATTATAATTTTGTTCACTTGAAATTATCCATTTATTTTACAATTTAAATACGCAATTTGATAAATTAATTATTATTTATGTCATTTCCTCGACATTTTTAAAACATCGGATATTGAAAAATTCTCGAGTATTAGCGTTTGAAAGAAAAGGGCTTAAGTAAATTAATTTACATCAATAAATCATTCGTTACTTTTTGTTATTATGAAGTTTGATAGTCCAATCTTATGACTTCAATTTCTTAAGAAAAGGTAGATAAATTCAATTTTAGATTAAAGTTCGTTCAATCATTATTTAATAACATTCTGTTACCTTCAAAATGAAAAATATTAAGTTTATTTGGACTAAAAAATTTAAATTGTAAATACACTGAGTAATAAAAGTTATACTGTTGATATATTTTAAAGAAATTATATTATGATGAACTTACGATAAATAAAAGATTTATAATACTTATTTTCATTTTAATTATTGAATTTTATAAAAAAGCTTTAACTATTCAATAAAGTACATTTTATAATAATATTGATAAAAATATGTCAATATCGAGTCCCACCTTTTATTTATTACCAGGATTCATAGAAAGCAAATAGGAAATAAGAAAAAAATCATTTTTTCTTATTTGCTGTTATGCTGTAAAAATAAATATATTTTTTATAAATATAAATTATTGTTTATTTTATAATTATAAATTCGAAATATAATTACTCCAATGTTTGTTTTTATATTTATTTTAATAAATTCAATCTCTTTTATTAATTAAATCCAAATAATTTCAACATTTATTATTAATGAAAAATTTTAATTTTTTATAATATTTAATTTCTTAATAAATTAATCAATTATCTCTTCGAAATATTTCAGTTTGTTATAATATATTATGTTAAAAAATAAAAATTACTCTATAGATTCAGTAAGAATAAAAAGCAGAAAGTAATTCGATATTGTTTATTGTATTGTATTGAAATAAATAATTATTTAATTTTGTTTAGTATTTAAATACTTAATTTGACTGTTGCATTTAAAATTTATTGAAAGAAGCAAATAAGATAAAAATATTATAATATTGTAATAATCTAATTATGCATTTTTTTCTATAGGTTAAAAAACCTAGACCACAAGAGTAAACTATTATTTTGTCTGGTAGTGAACGAACTTCAATCCAAATTTGAAACAACTAAATCCCCAATTCAATTACATTTAAAGTGTCTTTGTGTAGCTCAGGTCGGCTAACATTTCGATTTCGTTAATTAATTCATCACTCGTTTAATATTAAAAAATACATTACTTGATTTGTATTAATCTTTATATGTAAATATCATTTGCTTTATTCAAAACAATATATCTCTCTTGTCTTTTATTATTTTATTTCGATCCCATGTAGACTAGTCGTGCATCATGTTTTCTACTACTGTACTCATTAGCAACTTTCTAGAAAATCATCTTCTGTTTTCCGACATAGTCATTAAGATTATTTTGGAACTAGTAAAAGGTATAAGTATTCTTGAGGATGAACTCGCAGTTTCAAATGCACCAGCTGCACTTGCGGTAGTTATTTCTAAGATTAACTTACTTGTAACATCAATTCTCTATTCGTGAGAATCTTCAACACGTGATAATATCCAAAGTAAATTCATTATAGTTGTATATAGAAGCAAAAATAAATTTGTGTTTTGTTAAAGTCCTTTCTTCATCTATAACTTTCGAATTTATTCATTGAGATTCATTTACATCACATCACATCACAGTATAATATTATCAACAGTTTTGTTACCAAGGTTGAATCTATGTATCCTGTGTCTATAAATATTAAAAATCAAATTCAGAATCCATATTTTGGATTTTAGAACTATCAATTTTTGTCATGCTGTAAATATAGCACATTCAAAATTTATATATAAAATTAATTAATGTATTTAAATTTCATTTGATAATAGTGTCACGTATGTAATATTACAATCCCATACGCGACGAATCCCGAAAAAGTAGTAGTTGCATTGGCAAACGAAGACAAAAAATTAGGAAAGTGACATTGAGGAAATCGAACCGAGTCGCGAGTAACGTGAAACCCGCGAGTAATAAGAACTTCTGAATTCGCCAAATTGTGAAAATTCAAGATCGAAGGCGATGATGAATACGCAGGGGTCAATCGAAAGACAATATCGGAGAAAGCTGATTGGAGAACGATAATCAAACAGGAACACTCGGAGGGAGAGTTTGCGGATTTTTCAATTCTCGATACAGCGAAGGTAATGAGTAAAATCGAAAAAAACGTATGGGCTCTCTTACTCTGACTTCGACTTCGACTTCCACTTCTACATTCCGGTTCGGCAACCACCGTTTATTTTATCGGGACTTAGTTTTTTGCGCAACGCGACCAATTGTATCACACGTCAAAGCGCATTCTCTCTCGTTCTTTATGAATTACAATAAAATAATATTCTACTTTTTAATTCACTTTATTATATTGGCTCTGTTTCCGAACCTTACAAAGTCGTCGAAACACCGTTTTTTTTACCGTTTCGGTAGGGCAGGACAGATCCTGGAGAAAATTCGCGATTCAATTATCAAAGAGTATATAATCTCGACTACTTAAATACGCAACAATAGATAAAAAAATAAATTCATTAATTATTTAAATACTGTATTATTCGTAAAACAAAAACTTTACTTTTAAAGTTAGAATTTTCATTGAAAAAAAAGAAGAAAAAAGATGCATAACGTTAAAAATATCAATGTGATATAATTATTCTAATATGATTATATAATATATAATACTTGATGCAAAATGCAATTCAAAGAAAATTTGATCAAGTCCAATTTTCAAAAGATTTTTTTAATGTGTACAGATATTTTATATGTCAAAAATAATTTAAGAACTTTGAGTTTGACAGTGCCATTAACGCGGGAAATTTATATCTAAAAATGTTTGCTTAAAAAAGGTTTGCAGAATTGTCAGTTGTTATTTGATTTAATACGAAAGCACTGACGACGTACAGTAGATGAGTTGACACGTGAACTCTTGAAAAAAAAGTGAAACTATTTCTTCTATCTCTTCCTTCAAAACACCCCATCTCTAATAATGATTCTTACGTATTTTGTCGAATTCTTGTATACTAACATGCCACTTCTCGCTCTATGTTTTAGGGCGGAAAACCCAGGCTCCCCCAGCAATTATTTACGATTTTCATCATTATTACCATGTTACGTATCCCCTGTGGTACTTTAGCGCACAATCTTGCGCCTTTACTCGGATAAATTCACAGATAAGCGTTATTTTGTGATACTAAATATCATGGAGTGATCGTCGTTTCACAGAATATTCGGCAATATTATTGTTACGGACAAAACGATTTTTTAAAATTAATTTAAAATATCATTGTGGGAATGAAGAGTCAAACAAAAGAAAAGGTGAACATTTGATATTTTGTTATAAGAATCATAAATAAAGAGTTGATGTGAACTGGCTATTCATTTATACCAGAATGAACAGGAGGCTTTTTTTATAATCTTATCCATGTAATTGTTATTTAGCTTTGTTTCTCTTTCTTTCTTTCTCTCTCTCTCTCTCGCTATTTCTCTGTTTTTACACATCAGTTTCCTTAAAAAAATAATAATAATATTAAAATAGTTGCAAGTAACTTTTTCTCCCTTTCGTGATAGGGAAAATAGTTTTTATGCTTGGCTATCGAATTTTTAAATATTATATGACAGAAAGGGTCACTCTATTCAAATGCATATATCCTATAGCTATCAGATATATTTCCTTTGATATGTTCCCGCGGAATCAAAAAGGGACTTTTGTGAGACAAAGATTGTTTCAGTGGTTCAATTGTTCTTGTACATCGGTCTCGAAGAGACCTTGACATCTTTATTACATCATAAATAAATTGTCTTGGTTACAATTAATTGTTTTTTTTTAAATTTGGAAGATATTGTGTTGGTTTTTTCATCAGTTTATTTCGTTATAATTACAGTACTAATTACAAACACTTGACGCCCTAGAAAATGCTTCCGGTCTGTGAGTACCCGTGGAAAAGGAATTTGAAGCAATGAATTCATTGGGTAAACCTAAGAGGAAAGAACAGAAAAAAGAAGGAATAATTTAGCTTATTATAGTATAAAATATCAAACAGTTAAAAATATAATGAGAAAAAAGAGCAAGACACGGAGTGAAAGAACGAGAAGAAACAATGACACGTAGGACATTCATGTAAACGGTATTTCCCACTTTTAAACATAACAGAATAAGGGTGAGGAATTAGGATGCCCACTTTGAAAACATTACGAGTTTTTTTTATGAATGTATGTATTTATAAATACAACTGTAATCGCATTGCCATAGTGTGTGTGTATGTTCATAGAAGTTTTTTTCGTTTTATCATGAACTCTCTTATTCATAAGTTTTCTTATAATCATGCGTTTTAGGGCCCCTTTATTTTTCCTTCAAATTTATTTATGTGATACTTATTCTATTGATTTTTTTACATAAGTAGGGATTCAAATGGATGGATCTTAGAACCTACTTTTTTTCTTTAACTTAATGGAATACTTTGGCTTGTGTCTGTATACACTTAGTTTCAGTAGAAGGAAATTGACACTAATCAAAATTATTACTTGTACTTAATATCTGAAAAAATCATAAATATAACTATTTTAATAGAAGTCACAACATATGTGTTTAATAGTGTAGATTATGCATATATTTATGTGTTTGAACAGTCTTTCTAATGTGTAATAATGGACGAAATAAAATTAAGAAATGTGATTAAAATATAAGAGAACTTATTTACTTCTGTCAATTAACTTTCCAACAATATTCTTTGGGCACATGTATGACTGAGAAAGTAAGCCCTTCCATAAATGTATTATTATACAATTATCTAATACTGAATTCTAAGAATGCTTCAAATAATAATATTACTTTAAGATCTACACCAATAAAGTATTATATATTCCTCACGGAATTATAAAATAAAAAATACTAATTGATTAAAAACACCTTTTATAAATGAAACTATTAATATTTATAATTTTATTAATATTGAACAAATTAATATTCAAAAATGAACATAGAATTTAGAATAATTTATGTAAATATATAAAAAAAATATTATTTTTTAAATAATTTATTATAAAAATAAAATTTAGTATTTTGAAATTATTCTAATAGTATAAAGAAAACTAAAAAAAAGAAAAAAAAGAAATAAAATTTGTAGTCACGCAAATCATGTCTAGAAGCAATTTTCGATCAAAATATGACCCAATTTCAAATCGAATAAATCAATATTTAATGTATATGTTCAATCAAACGAAAATGACACCTACTACACTGTATTCGTACTTTTATACTAAAATTATATTTTTCGGTATAAATTTGCTTAAAGATATTTATTAAATATGCATTTTCTAATAAGTTACAATATAAATAATATACCTGTATTTTGATCTTTCCTAAATAACCTTTTATATAATGAAAAAAATTTATTATCTTTCATGTCTGATGTTAAATACAAATAAGTTACTTAATTTATAAAATAACCTTCGAAAATTTTGATAAAATCTTGTTTAATAATTAAATTTGATTTTTTTAAAACATTACACAATTCCAATTAATTTTATATTCTTTTTATGTACTAATATTTATATATATATATTAACTTTACATTTTTTATAATATGTATTTAATTAATTATATGAAAGATTTAAAAATTGATTATACGTGTATAGTTTTATATTTTATTAATAATTTATTTTAATTTTAGTATTAAATATTTGTAATTTTTTATTAGAGTTCTTATTAAAAACGTGAATGATATTTAATTTTTAATTTTTGTTACTTTTATTTTTTAAAAAAAATATTTCAGTTTTATTTGAAGACTAATCCATTATATTTTTTTTTAAATTCTCAATGGATTAATAAATAAAAATTGATTTTCATATAATTCAAGTACTACTTTTATGAAATAATTCACAAAATATTGACAGATTATGAAAAATAGTTATTTTATTAATAAAAATACTTCCATAGAAATGAAATAAATTGTAAGAATATACAAATTTTATTTTCATTTTTCATTTTATTAAGAGAATTTTATTAAAAATAATCAAATTAATCACAACTTACAATAACAATTTTGTATCACATTAATATTCGAAAAGGAAATAGTTAATAGTTCTATGTTACTATTTTAATATAATTTAAGAATTAAAGTACTTATGTAATATACAGAATAACTTATATAATACCTTTCATATCCTTAATTATATAGGTTTACAATTTTTTAAGTTTAATAAAAATAAAAATTATAATATTTCTATGAACGATCTGAAACTTCATATTAATTTTTAGTTAATACCTTATTAAAAAAAAACTTTTTATCCTATTTACAATGAAATTACATAGGCTTGTGTCATTCATAAATTATTAATTATAATAAGTAATTAAAATATGTATTTTGTCCTATGATAAAGTAATTAAATTTAATTAAAATATATTATGTTTCTTATTACAAATGAGTTTTGTTCAGTTTTACTCAGCTCAAAGTTTTTAGGGTTCTTAAGTCCCTACAACCCCGGAAAATGAGGTATTTTTTCTATTAAGGGTAGTGAGATTAATTTTAAATATGCATAACAATTTAATTTATAAAGTAAAATACTATATTTATTAATTAATAATGAAAGCAATCACATAAAACTGATAATATTATAAAATTAATTAATAATAAAATAATAATGTAAAATAACGAGGTAATAGATAATATATTTTATACAGCTGATTTAAAAATAGTATAATCATAAGAACAATGATCATAACAAGATTATAAATTATAAAGGAAAAACAAAAATTTGCCATGCTGATAAAAATACTAAAGTATAATGATAAAGAACGAAATCATATCTCTTAACAATGACAGTTAAGACTTTATACTTAAAAATCTATGATGGAACACGAGTGTACAGAATTATAATTTAAAATTTATAATCTAGCCTTGGAATGGTATTCATCGATTTATTAGAATTTATTTAGAATACTATCTGCATTTATTGGCAGTTTTATATGACCAATACGTTTCTGCAATATTTTGTATTAAATTTATGAAAATTAATTATGAGACACGAGAAACAAAAGTTAAAATGCTTATAATTTTTTTGAGCAAGAAAAATTAAACTTTACATTTAGATTGTATTGGTGTATTATGTTGCCATTATTTTTAAATAATCTAGGCTGCAAATTTAAAAAGCTTATAAAAAATTATATCTTGTATCCTATAATTATCTGAGATATTAAAAAAAATATTTTTATTCAGAGATTGATAGCTACGATTCAATAATTTTAGATAGATAATAGTTTAGATCGAATTATCGGTATCTTAAAATTTAAAATTAAATTTATTGGTATTATTGGATTGATCGAATTAAATCTAATATTTATTGTAATATTTATTTCTATCTGCTATTTATTTCTCCAAAGACAAAGTGATTCGTTTGCTTTTAGATAGAAAAAGCCTATAGAGAACTCTTGATCTTCACTTGACGATTTATCTGAATATAATATTAACTGGTGGGTCTGAATTTATATTTTTCCGTTTGAAGTCTACTTCGTATGCTTCCTGGGTATCAATTTATTCCCTCTTTTCTGCAATTCTATTTATGTATATCTGCATTCACATGCTTACATACTATGATAGTGTGCAAGTCAATTGATTTTCTACCGCGAGATGAGACATGTGTGTAAATAAATAAGCAATAAAGAAAGAAGGGAATGAGATTCACACTATATTATTCTCTAAGTATTACGTAAACAGGAAATAAATACTCTATACATTGCGCGATATTTATTGAATCATATTTGCAAATTTGATTATTAGAGCTTTTGGATATTAAAAATTTTGTAAATAATTATGAAATTTGACTCCATTTTATCAAAAAAAAATTATGTTGAATTATAAACGACAAGCAAAGTATTAAAAGATGGATTTTGACAGGTCAATGACATCGTAAAGATCTTTAAGTTATTATTTTATTGATTCAATAAACCTGTAGTAACCACTTATAAAATCGATAAACTTTAGAACAATTGGTCTATTTGATAACAATTATTTTGTCCCCTTACCAACGCATTTTTATGAGTAATTTTTTTATTTTTCTTATTCTGAAAATACTTTGTATTCTACTATTTAATAGTATTAATATAATAATAATTATTAAAGCTTCTCTTTACATTTTATTTACTTGCAATATAAACATTAGTTTTTCCTAAAAGCATGTATTATTTTTTTTAAAATACTAATATTTTATGACATTTCATTTGTATCTAAATAAAAAATGTTTTTACTTAAGACAAACATTGTATTGGTTTCCATTACAAAAATTATAAGAGAATTATTTATAATGAAAATATATTTAAATGCACAAATATCACATAAATCTTTATTAAATATAAATATAATGATATATTAATATAAAGTTATAAAAATTGAGTTAAAAAAAAAAAAAAAAAATACTTATTATCAAACTAATAAAAATAAATATCATCAAAATATCAGGTAAAACGTTTAAAATTAAGAAAAGTATTTTTAAAAAACTATTTTAAAATCGGTCAGTTTTATTAAATCATCTATTATTGGTATTATATCAGTATACATAATATTAATTTATTATATTTATCAAACAAAATAAATGGATGATAATAGTTATATTCCAATGTAACATACTTAATTATCATATTTAATTAAAGAGAAACTAAGGTAGACTACGAATTTGTATGAATAAGCTTTTACCCTATATTTGAGTATGATTTTATCAATGTATAATGCTGCTTTGATTAACTCGTTAAAAAAAAAGAAGAAGATATTAGCAATATATTTTAAATATTAATATCAAATATAGCCAGTAATGAACATTTGATACAAATTTATCGAGATGGTCTTCTTGTTGTCAATTTACGTGAATAGCATTCCAACCAAGCACCTGGGACTGACAGAAGATGGCGTAGTATATAAAAAAAAAAAAAATAAATAAATTGCCGAAATTTTGATAAGATTCTACAAAAAAAATAGTCGAATGAAGCTTATTCGTATTAAAGGCTTCTGAAAAAATAAATTTATTATAAAATTATTATATTTAAAATTTTACATTTTTAATATTATATATAATTATAACTTTACATATTTAAAGAAATTCATAATTATTTAAAGAGATATTCTTCATTTTCATATATTTCAAAAATTCTTGAAAACCGAAATTTTAATGACCACATCTCGTAACATTTTGTAGGTTATAATATCATTAGATCCATATTATTAAACATTTTCAGAATTATAAATAATAGAAAGAAAAATAGCAATCAATGCAAAGAGATAATGTTTATCAACAATATTGCTATACAGTAGTATTCCTATAAGAATAATTTAATCAAACTGCCAAAAAAACGCATTTACTGGAGTTCATATCACACTACAGAAGGTGATAGTATCCCAAGAACAAAAAGAAAATGGCTCATCGAAAAACGGAGAGAGAAAGGGGTGGAACAACATTTTTCTTGATTAGAAAAATGCCTTTTTACCGTTAATTTTCCACGGAAGAGCATAAAATATGAAGATATACGTATCGTTTCATTTTCCTGAGGGGGAAGTAAAATCTTCTTAGCTAAAATAACGCTTAAGAACATATATTTGGCGGAAGAGCGAGTCTAGATCTAAGTCACGCAGAAGCTCTTAGACTCCAGCAGATTTCGAAAGGATGGATTAGTTGTCAGGTCACGCAAGAACTCGTAGATCTGGAAGACTATGTCGAGACGGCATTAGTAGAGCCTTCTGTACCACGTCAGAGGAGGTAAACGTATTAGAGCAGATAGGCTGAAGGATAGCTCAAGACTGACATAATAAAGCAAGACGTCTGTTTAATTGACAATTTTTCAAAAAAGATATCTTGTGCTTGAATTCATTGAGTAACTGACTTATTGAATTTCACCTTTAATAAAAAGCTGAATTAAATCGAATAGTTTATACCTACTATTTTGATATGTGATACATTCATGTCTTTCGTATTACATCATATCCGTGAGCTACGCAAATTGTTTATAATATAAACGCAGAAAGAAAGAAATGTGGAATTTTGGAGAATTAATTTCAAAGGGATATATAATTTTTCGCTTGAAGGTGGAAAACACCTGCAGCCATCTATTGGCTAGTGACACTACTAGATTCTCAGTTGAAATCATTGATCGAGATCACTGTTTCATTCTTGATCGTTACGTCAATTGTTGCGAATTGACATCACAAATCGAAAAGCATGTGTGCTATTCAATCTGTTAAAAGATTATTTGATATTTATTTTTCTTTTTATAATTTTTTTGTGTATCGGATACTCTTATTTAGAAGAATTTTGTTTCCATATATATAACATATTACTTACGTAATGTGTTTTTATTATTATATCATTAGTTTTTTTTTTTTAATATTTTTATTATGTTTCTCGATTATCAGTGCTGTGACTCGATAATTTTATTCTGGCTATTTGTTCAATGAAAAGTTTTTAAACACGACAAAAATGTACACGATATAACTGTTTATATAATAAATGAATCAAGTGAATAATTTCAACAATAATGATAAAATTTTTTAATAAAAATTTCAATTGATTGGCAAAGCAATTCGAATGATTAAGCAAAATCTTCAATTCAAAATTAAAAATAATATTTTGATAATGCAAAATTTTTATTAAGTCTTTTAAGTATTGGCTGTTACATAATATGGAGTCGAAAAATTATTTACGTTGTATACAACTAAGCATTTAAGAAGGAAAATCGAAGTGCCATTTCCAATGAGCAGTCTTTTAAAATTCTTAACAAGATACATTACAGAACATTTGTCTATATAAAATAAAAAAAATTAAAAAACTCATTTCTTTGGCAAGGTTTGAGTGACTCTAAAAAGAAGTTGTCGATGCGTAGATACGTATCTCCTGAATAAAATGTCTCAGTGATATCTTCTCATTTCACCTCACCGATCGATTGTTGGTGTTTTTCCAAGCTCGCAGCTTTGGAACGTACCACCCACGAAAAAGCATCCCCCAAGAGTTTCCCAATGGTATTTTCCTCGTCCAAAGTGCAGCGGCACATCGATTACATCCAATTCGAATGAAACTTACAAGAATATAAAGGAAAAGGGGGGGGGTGGTGGTGGTTTCAGGTGGCTTATAATATAGATAAAGTGGGGGTGGGGTGCAATGAATGATGTTCACTTGCTCCACAGCCAATGAACCATTTGAATTATTAACCAGGAGCAAAGACCCACGGTTAGACTCGCCTCCGCGTTATACACGTGCATAGTATAAATATGTGCGATGACCTCTGGAGGGTAGATATGAATGCGGAGTTGGGGTCACAATGAATGTGCATGGGAGCTCGGCCATTTTGATGTGAGGCTCTCCTTCATTTTTATATTTTTCACTGCGAGTCAATTAAAAACTTTTGCTTGTTCCATACGTCTTTTATTTCCTATAAAGAGTTGTATAAATCAATAAACAACAAGCATACAAAATTTAATTTGATTGGCTATTGAATTTCAATATAAGAAATTTACTTTTAATCCAATCATTAGTCATTACACCATTAATTTTTATATTTAATTGTATAAACATAAGGCCCATCCTTAGCTCGATAAATAAACAAAAATTATTTGCTAATACGAATATTGTTCTGTTATATTAACTTATATATTTATTCATTTTCATAAATAAACCAATTAGTAGTTGTAATAAATAGAATTAATTTCTTTTAATAAGAAAAACAATAATTCATATTTGGTAAGTAAGTCATTTAATCTTGTTCTATTAAAAATACATGACCCAGATATTTTATATTTATAGTGTTAAGATCATTTTAGTTGATTGATTAAGGCTTAGCAAACTTTTTACATTAAGATACCGAATTGATACATGGAATCCTTTTATTTCTGTTATTTTGAGACGTAATCTTCAAATATACTATGATAAAAAAAATAATTATTTGGAATATTTATTATCGATGCCTTATTTTTATTTACAGAAATAATACACTGTTTTAATATATTATTTATTGCAATACTAACATTTTAAATATTTGAAATATTTATGAATGCTCTGTAATTTTAAGAATTGTTAATTTAAACATTTAACATCCTTTTAAAGGAGAAATTTTCTCCTTTAAAAGGATGTTAAATGTTATTATAGTTATAAATGTAGTTCGTTTTTAAAAACATGATATTTTAAAATTAATATTATAAATATTCTATCTTTTTCTAATTAAAAATATATTTTAATATACACAACTTATCAAATTCGAAAACAAATTGGATATCAAATTTTTTATATATAAATATATACAAAAAATTTTTTGGATAATTACAAATTACAAATAAATTTTTACTTTTTCATATATACTTAAATACATTATTTTATAGTAATTATTATTGTGTGTTTTTTTTTTGTTTATTTCAATAAAAGTAACATTGCATCATTATACAATTACTTACTAGATATTTTATTGAATGTATAAAACATAATTGCAGAATGGTTTTTTTTATTTAAAATGAATGCTTATGAAATAGTACATGCAAAAGATTTTGCTATTTTATTTTACAAAGGCATTTAATTTAATTAAAAGAGTTACACTAACTAATGTTTAAATCGAAAATATTCTGTAAAGTTTTTTTACGTATTGAAACCTAAAGTTTGTAATTTAACTAATATAAATGAAAAAATTTTAAGTTTTAAAGAGCGTTTTGGAGCATCTCTAAATTTAATATCAAATTGAAAGCTTTATTATATGGGAATTCATGTCGAAATTAAACAAAAATCATTATAAGCAACAATAAATGTTAGTGGATCGTGTATTTTACCAATTTCATTTGTCATGAATAGAGTGAAAAATGAAAGCATTTGAGTTCTAAATCATTATATGAAAGTTACACTAAAAAAGCTTTTATCAAACTCTATCTCATCATTAATAAACGGAATTAATATATTTGAAAAAAGTTTTCAAGGCAAGTCATGTTAGAACGATAAACAAAATATAAGAATATCATAATTCGAGATTATATTTCTAAACATTAACATCCATAAAAATTATTTATGAAAATTTGATTTCGGATTTGATAGGTGTTAGTCAATAAAGTTTGTATTTATAATTTATTTTAAATACAATGTGTACTTACTGTAAAACATTCTATTTCTTACTATTAATTAAAAAAGTTAGTTAAATAACTTGAATGTTCAAAAGTAATTGTATTTACGATTTCATGTAATAATTTCATTGTTTTTCACGGTTCTTATGAATTACACTAGTTAGGAAAATATTTTTGGAAAATTTTAAGTATGAGAAGCCTTAAAAATATATAAATTATATGAAAAATTATAAAATTGAATTTTTTTGTATCTTTTGAGACATGGATCAAAATACTTTAAAATATTTTAATATCTTCATTTATTCATTTATAAATATATGTTAATGTGTATATGTGCAAAATAATATTAATTATTAATATTATGAATTGATTCTACTTTAGTTTATAACATTTAGTTTTTATTTAGATTAAAGTATTTTTATGATTATAAAAAATGTTAATGAAGCATTTATTGCAGGTATATTAATTAAAAATAATAGAAATATAAATTAAACTAGAAGTTTTGATTAAATATTATAAAAACTAGCTCTAATTTTGTATTACTGTCTTAGTCTGCACAATCATTTTATTAATATTCATTATTATGAAAAATATTTTATCTTATATCGTGATCAGTATACATTTTAAAAAATATTTAATCAAATCTAAGCATAAAACAAAATTAAACAACATTAAAGATGAGCATTTATGAGTATATTATTGAGTAAAATTTTTATACTTCATATATGTAATACAAATATGAAAAACACAACAAAGATTTTAAAATATTATATGAAAATAAAGTAAGATACATTAAAACATAAACTAATGACTCTTATTTTTTTTATTTTTTTTTTGTTTTGAGGTCACTTATTTGGCGTAGCAATTTCACAGGGGTCGAAATATGTACAGAAAAGTTTTTTCTATTTCTTCCCTCTCTCCCTTTTTTTGGTTATTAGAAACGGATGAATTTTACTTAAAGCGAAACGTGATTTTCAATCATGTAACATGTCGCAATGGAGAGACTATTAAATCAGATTTACACGGTAAAAATTTGTTTGTGGCTTAATAAATAAAATAATAAAATGCTATAAAGACTTTTAAATGTTAAAAAAAGTCTTTAAGGATAAAATTACGTGTAAATTACTATTACAAAAATCGTATAAGACTTTCAAGAAGGTTATCGATTATTCCTGTTCTCAGCATCCGAAAAGAGCCCGAATCGATTTTAACGCCTAAAATGTGTACAAAGTTTTGTGTTCGAACCATCGTTTAAGTATTAGGATAATCTATGACACCCTCAATTTATCAACACGTGCATAAAGTTATCCTTGAAAACTCTTTTTAGCATTTAAAAATCTCCATAGTGTTTTTGCCAAGTCGTAAACCAAAATTTGACCGCATCGCGTTATTTCAATTGGCAGTTTTTCGCGCGCTGTTACAAAACTTAAAAACAAATCCTAAGTCTCTTAATGATTGAACAATAAAAAAAAGAAAAAAGAAAGAATGAATAGAAAAACTCTCCAGTATATTTTTCGACCTCTGCAAAATTGTTACGACAAATAGTGTCTTAAAAAAATAAAAGGTATTACTTTCTGGATACACCATGTATATAACAAAAAGAATTTTAATTTAATATAAATAATTTTAAAAAAAAATAACTCGATAAAAATATTTTTTAAATTTTATTTGCAGTGCCTTAGCTCATAAATGAAAAGCATTATCTCTCCTGGAAAAATTTATGTAATATAAAATTTGAATAAATTATTTGAAATATATTTATTACATCAAAAACAACTGTCAATACAAAAAAGTAACACATCGAGTTATACTCTAAAAAATAACAAAAAAATAATTGTATTCTTTGTAAAATAATATTTAGAATCCACAAAAAATAAAATACGTAGACACGGATGAACATTAATATTAATTAATATAGAAATACGCTGTATAATTTGATAGCCGAATCTCATACTCTGTGAAAACATATTTTGAAAGTGCGGAATAATGCTACATATCCATAAAAAACACATGATCTCAAGTGGGAAAACAGACTAACGCAACATAAAAATAAGCCGAATTCGTGTGCGAATTGAGAGGATTTTTACTGAAAAGTACATAAATTTACAAATTGATAATGAGATATTGATCATGAAGTTGTTCCTCAAAGAAAAAAGTCTTTTCTCGGTCTTTGAACTTAATTTCTTTGGTGGACACTGTGGGTCAAAGTTGAAGTTTCAGTGATATCAATCTACTAGCGGTCGATAGTGGCATTGCCAACTGTCGACTTATTGATAATATTCACATGGGATAGCAAATATCAACACTAACAATGATTTTATTGCACGATTTATGAACGTTTTCATTACAGGGACTATTTTAATGGAAAATGGCAATAGTTTTTAAAACTAAAACTGTATTCTTTCTTTATACAAAACTTGCTTTACAAAAATAGTTTTTATTACAATTATCAGTATAACTAATGTTTCGAAAATTTCTATGCAAATAAATGAAAAATTTTAATAAATAAACAGGTAAGTTAAGATAAATTTTTGATACATTTTTCATTAACTTCATTAAGTTTAAATACAATTAATTATAGATAAAATTTTATAGTTATATTAAAAAAGTCAGACATTATACATTATTTATTTCTTCATTATACTTTAGAATAAAAGAAAACCAAATAATTTTTTTTTCATTAACTTGTGAAAAACATGTTATTAATAATTATTTCATTAAATTTTTACCGAATGACCACGTACTTTACCTGATTAAATCGCGTAAATGTTTAATAAAATTTCAATGTTATATTAATGTTGTTACGAACATAAAAATAATGATTATTATAGTCCCGGGTGGACTTTAAATACCGGATTCGTCACATCTGATGGAGTTATCTCTAACTTCATAACGAAAATTGAAAAAACAGAGATCAAATTTATGTTTATTAAAGAGGAAGAAAGGGAGGGACGACGTTTGCTGTGTGGTGGCGATATTGTTTAGTTTAACTGGCTGATAAGCGCGACGGGGGCAACGAAGTTACAATTTTAAAGTTCCTTGTTAATTTAGGTGTTCTCTGATCTGCGAGTCCGTCACGAATGACTTTTTTTATTATTAATATTTATATTTATATCTAAATTATATAGTTTTTATTTGGTTTTATTTATTATTCCTCCTCTTTTTTCTATTTTATGCTGCATTATTTATATTATACATTGTAATGGGCTTATCCGTTACAATAAATTTTCTTTTTTTTACCTTTACACCAGGTTCGAACTTACCTGGGCTGGCTGCTCAGATCGCAAACCCTCTTACGCTGGAATGCCCGCAGAGGCAGCGAGGTCCGGAGGATAGGATTCCTAAAAGCGGCACGAAAAGCTTTGTGCGTGGCGGAGACGAAAGAGAAGAAACGGATTTAACTACATGCAATTCATACAATTCTTTACTGATTGACAAAGCCTTTACACTTGTTTCATGAGTCATACACATATACGAAAAATGCATGATGGGGCCAGCGTATAAGACATTATAATTAGTACTTAAATCTACTTGCAAATGAAGGATGATTCGCTCTTAACCCTAAGCTTCTCTTGATACGCTTTCCTCGGGATTGACCGCGAGTAGGCTCCTTCCGCGGCTTACTTCTCCGTCAACTTCTCAGGAAAGTCCTGGGGTAGTCCTCCTCCTTACATTCTCACTTACGCTCTGGTAGACAGTGTCACTGATCACTCCGTGTAGATACAGAGGAGATTCCCGTAAACAAGGTACTATTTTAATTAAGCGGCGTGTGGTTACGTTTTCTCAACCGATCTTTCTTTACCGGAATTAAAAATCAATCTACCTATTCACGCCGTCGATTTTATATAGCGTTGCCTTTACTACCGACGGACCGCGATCATTCCAGATTCGACCCGATGTTCGGCCGAACTGGGATTAACGCAAACAGCGTTACAATATATATTTTCTTATATTACAATATATAGTCCTCAGGTCTTCCTTGCCAAACAGCCGTAGGTTGGTTCTGCCCGCTTCTATGCATTTTTCTTTCTTATTGTTTGTTACGGCCCAGTAAACCGCTTGGATCCATGTTGCAGATTGTCATTATCTTCTCTTAAATTGAGCTTCCGCATTTGGACTTGGTCCTGGAGGTGACGTTGTAGCTTGCTGATTTACCTTTTTATTTGTGGCTGGTACCACAAGAGATGCTCCGCCACCTCTTTGCTCCGAGTGCTGTTGAAATCCTGGAAGTACAACCTCCCCTTATTTTCCATAAATACGAAGATAAGGAGGAGGTTTAAAATTTGTTTCATATTCAGCCCCTCCCGGCTGATGATTTCGAAATTGACAGTTGTCGATGTTTTGATCATGATGGTACTGGGAGGAGAGCTCTCGGAACAATGAGTCTCTAACCTATCACAACTTCGTTAGAGAGAATAAAAATTGCAATCTTTCAGTAATTTGAATGCAGTACGTGTCTGGTTGGGCTCATAATTCGTCGTATATCACGACTGATATTCTCATATCTTAATCATGGCAGCAATGCTGCGAAACTAATTTGTCGCGATGTATTTCATAATATTCTCATTTATTAAATCGCGAATTCGTTACTTGGCCAGGTTCAAGTCTGCCCTAGCCGAAGAGGGGAAAGTGCTTCGACCTTTATAAGGTTCGGTGATAAGTAAATAAATGCAAGGTCGTTAATTAACGTAACAGAATATTGTTTATTCTATTTAAATAATAACGAAAAAAGAGAGTGCAATTTAATATGTAATATAAACGTTGTGTTATTCATTATTTTAAATCGATCGCGTATAAGTAATTTTGTATTGAATATAATTTGAAGTTGCGTAGTTATTCTTACTGATTTATGAAAAAGTGGACCAAATTGAAGTATTACCGTGATTCTAGAGTCGGTAGTTATAATAAGAGTAAGAATAATTGAATGCCAGTTCGTTCGTTTTGATTTAACTCATTACCTCTGCTGGATGGATTGTTGCTAATACGCGATTTCTCCCTCCAGAGTTCCTGGTACGTCCCGACTACCTAATTGGCGCCCTATTAGTTTCCTGTGCTAGTGTCTTTCAGTTGACCCTCGCGTCTTCATTTTCGGGTGAGATGCGGAATATTTTAATAAATATGGATTTGGAGTTTCTTAATACTCGCGAGTCTTATATTACTCGCGTCTGAGTTCGATCCCCTCATCATCAATTTCCAAATTCTTTTCTAAATATTTTGACAATGCATGTCTTATTCGTTCTGTTTACAGAGTTAGTTACGTATACGATCTTTGGAATGCATATAATAATATTATATATGTGACAATATATATTTCATTTTTTTTGGATTAAGGCAAAAATGGGGGAATTTTGAAAAATTGAATTAACTAAATACATTATCAGGTAAGTTTTATATGTAATAAAGGTACTGTTACGACATTTAATACTAATAATTATTATAAATGGTTATAATTATAAATAATTGTGAGAAAAGGATAATAAGTTATTATATTAATAAATGGAAACACTACTAAGATGGCCTATATTATCTAATTAGAGTACTTTTATTAAAAATTAGTATTATTATTATTATACAAATATTATACTATTAAATCCAACAAAGGCACTATAATACCTGTACTTTAAAAGTTAACAATTAGAATAAGCTTGGTTAATTGCTATTTAATAACAATAATAGAACCAATATCACGTTCTTCATAAGCACAGAAAAAGAGAGAAAAACTAATAAAGAAAAAATAATAAGCCTGCAGAAGCTGTGGGAGTCATGACCCAAAAATAAAGGAAATCAAATTTTCTTTTAGGACATGAAGGTGCAGATAACACACCGACCTGCAAATCTCATAACGACAATAAAATACATTATTTAATAATGATACTGTGTATGAAGTATATTGCAATTCCTCATGTGTAATACTAATAAAAAAAAATTCAAACTCTAAATTAATAGCATGCAAATATGTAGAAATTATAATACCATGTAAATATTCAACCACAAATAAATAATTTTCTATAATATATTGTGCATAATAATATCATACTTTCTGAACCAGAGAAGGATATGTAATAGTTAGATAAAATACATATAATATACATTCACATAACCATTTATAATTAATAAATCAAAAAACAGACAATAGGAAAAATTATATTAACATGTGCAGATAATGCGACAGATTAAAGATAACATTAAATCAGCACAGGAAAGACGATTATCGGGATATGAAAAAAGTCGATAAAATGTTTCGACAAATTTTATCAAATTTTGCAGTAATCAAGTAATAATGGAAAAAACTCTGAATCGGGAAACGGTCTCAATATTCAGCGAGGTCATCAAAAAACTAGGGCCGCGGCATATTACATATGTTACGAAATTCGACATTCTTAACAAATAAAATAAGGCGGGTTGCGTAAAAGAATTGTAAACGGAGCACAAAATTCAGCCTAAAATATCGCTGATAGTTGAGTTAAATGAATATTAAGTGTTATAAAGTCGGAAAAGAGTTCAATGTGATCAATAATTAGTCCATATATTGAGAAATAATGTTCATTAAGATGAACTAGAATTTTACGAAATGCGAATTAAGCTCAAAAAAGGGAACATCTCCACGGTGGGAGGATCCGAAAAACTAGATGATTTCTCTTAATAAATACCGCGACAATGAAGCTTGATGTACGTAAAAAAAGTTATTAAGTTCTGAGAGACAAGATAGTACGAAGTAAATCGATCCCGGTCGGTAACTCTTGTCGATCCGACAACGTGACACTCATTATACGAACAATTAATAATAATAATAATTGTAATTTACGGACATAAGTAGGAACGTATTAACGAGACGAGCCAATTTTACACATCGAAATATCTCTCTTCAGATTTTTTAGAAATAAATCGATAATTAATGCGAATAAATCAATTGTTTATTTTATTTGCATTCTAACTGAAGCGATTCGACCGTTTCAACTATGGCAGAAAGAATCTAGTAACGATTAATTGAATAACAAATAAAACAAATAGTAATTAATTAAGTGAACAAATAAATAAACGATAAATAAATAAATATAAATAATCGTTACGCGAGAAAATTAAAGACATAACACTATTGAATAAGTGTATGTAATATGTGTACCTTTTTAACAATTTTAAATAGAAAGAAAGAAACAAAATTATCATTAAAAACTTTAAAGTATTTATGAATATAGGCTCTGTTACGAAATTAATTTATCGTGATATATTTAATATATATATAAAACCGTGAGATCATAACTTTACCAGGTTCAATTTTGTTACAGCCTAAACGGTAAAAACGCTTCGACCTTTACATGGTTCGGTTGAAAAGGATGAATACAAGTTGTTAAATAAAATAGTATGTAAAAATTATAGTTTAAGCTGAAATATACGGATAAATTTAAATATAAACATAAAGTTAGTTAAACAATAGGAAATAAAATAAGTAAAGAGGATAACAATGTCCGTCGCGGCAAATAATAAAGATAGAATATAAAATAACTCTGAAGCAGTGTCCCCAACCATCAGGTTGCCCCTTATTCCATCATAAATATCTAAATAATTTCTCTTCTTTCACGCTCTTTCTCTCTCTCTTTCTATCTCACCTTTTCTTGCGCATCTCCGTAGTGGGCATGGTAGGCCGTGGTGGAAGTGATCGGATTATCAACACATTTACGTGGGTGATTAAAAACAACTGGGACGACGAGCAAAGCTGTCCGGACAGGTCTGGTAGGGCGATGAGTGATCCAGACCTGGAGGGGTCGGGTAGGCCGGCCACGAAAACGTGCGTGCACTGGGTACCCACGGATAAGAAGAAAGCCCGGGGGTCGACCTGCGATCCGGGTAGAAGACGTCAGGCGAAGACGCTTCGGTAGAGCGAGCCGATGATACTCCACTACCCGACGGATGAAATTATCCCAATTAGAATAAAAAAAAGAATATAGATTGTATGGGATTTTTCCTCAATGGCAAGGGGTTTTTTTATGCGTAGGTAGGGAATTTGAAAGGTTGTAAACCCTGGCACGGAAAGGTACGAGAGGAATGAGTGGAGGGGGCGAGAAAATTTGTACAACTACTCCTTTTTTGCCTGTTGACGTGTTTGCACGTTTATTGTGAATAAAGAGAAGATCAGTAAAAATATTATAGTTTACCTCTTCACCTTCACCAATTCCTCGCAATCCTCAAGGAGAATCAACACAAGTCGTTAATTGAAATAAGCAGAATATTATTTATTCTGATTAAATAACAATCGAAAGAGAGAGACTGCGGTTTAACGTGTATTTTAATTATCTTTATGTGGCTCGTGATTCTAAGGTCTCGTACAATTGATTTGTCGTATCGAATAAAATTCGAAGTTCCATTTTCCGTTTATGAATTAAAGGGGTCCGACCCAGAGTACTTCCGTGATGTTAACCCGTTCGATTCGATTGAAGATTCGAAGTAGAAGTCGGTAATTCAAGTGCCCGCTCGTTCCTATTTGACTTTACTCATTACCTCCGTCGGGTGGACAATTGCTAATTCGCGATTTCTCCTTCCTGGGTCCGGCACCACTTGGCTGCTTTATTACTGTCCGATCAACTACCTCCGCTAGTGCCTTTCAACCTCGCGTTTTTCGGCTGAGGTACCTGAAGGTTTCTCAATACCTGGGGGTTCAGAGGTTTTTATTACTCGCCAGTCTTACATTACTCGCTTGCGAGTTCGATTCCCCCGTGATCGATTTCACAATACTTCGCCTAAAAACGCCGATGCGTGTCTTTTACCCTCTTTTTCTAGATTTCCTCACGTATGCAATCGTTGGCACACATATAATAATATTACATACGCGACAGCTCATAATACAGCAATAGTATCAAAAAAATAAACCTAATAGAAATAACTATTAAAGTGATGATTATTATAAAGTATCATATTTATTGTAGGTATTTAATAAAGCTTCAATTATATTTATGTCTTAGTACAGATATCCATTTTACTATACGTTAAAAAAGTTTTAACGCTAGCTTCAAGATGTTGCTTAAATAATTTCATTTCCTTGGTAAATCCATATAAATATAATAACTTGGTGTGTTCATATATTTAATTGAATTTTTGCACATTTTTAATCTTAAAGTTGAAATGTAAATTGAATAGAAAAAATAATGTATAATTAAAAAAATTATCGGTATTGATATTGTTACGTATGGATGCATAAGCATCCGTCGTAACGCTAACGCGATAATTTTTGAACGCCGTGTCATAGGTCACCGCGCAAGAGGGGAGCATGGGTAACGAGACGGAAATTGAGCAGCTCCGTCGACGTCTCCAGGCTTACCCGTGTTTCCAAGGTCGCTGATGCATCGAATTCCCGACGTGAGTCGGCCAGCGGGACCGGAAGTCGCAAACGGGAACGTTGCACAGCGACAAAGTTCGCGGTAAGAGGAGATACTCGCGGACTCAGCACCTGGACCGTGGGACCGGGGAACCGCGGTTATTCCCGCGGATAATTCCAAAATCGGGGTAACTGAGCCTCTATGAGGAATCTTGGACTCATTCGTACCGGGTCCGTGAGTCAAACAATATAATTTCTTTCGAACTCTCGGAGTTCAATTTTTTAAAGGGTTAAATTTTTTAAACTTACTTTTCCTTTCCACGGATAACAACAAGCTTGGACAACAGCCGCTTATCGAGACATACACAACATCGCAAACACGATTCTTTCCCGGAGAGTTTAATAAATAACGAAATTTTATTCGTAACCGGAAGTTTTATTTTCAAACCCTTTCACCTTCGCTATCGGATACTTTCAATTCGTTAGCTGGCGTACCGGCAACGTGTGCGTATATATATAAATTTATATATATACATATATATATATATATACATAAGAATATAACTGAAAAAAATATAAATATAAAGTCATAACACAAAAATTATTTTACAAGGATGTAAATTTGCTTACATTTTAATAATAGATAATTTCAATATTTTTAAATATATTTTTTATTACATTTATTTTTAAATTATTTAGATATATGAATTATTTACACAATTACATTTAATTGCTATAAATTATTAAATATAATTTTAAAAATCATCTTATAAATATCTGCATTATAATTTATTTTAATATGCATTTAATAATTGTCTGAAAAAATCTAAAAGAGTAGATGACTTAAGATATAATTGACAAATATAAAATAAACACAGAAATGAAGAGATAGCGAGATAAAGAAAGAGAGAGAAAGCATAAATTAGCGAAGGAGTGAGTAAGAAGTTTATATTGAATTCTGAGAGATTGAACGAGTAAATGACCGAGTGGCAAAAAGTATTGCAGAAGCAAAGAAAATGATTGATTGCCAATTTATTTTTGTTGGCGCTTAGATATATTAAATGATACCGTTGAACATAATAATACGAGATAACAGTGACTAATTAACGCAGATAAAAAAAATTTAATTTAATTTTAAAAACCCCGAATAAAAACTCGTATAAATATAATTCACATTATTATTAATTATGCACTTTATGATTGTGATATAATTGTATTATGGGCAGTTAAAATAACCTTTTAAAGATTTACATAAAATTGAAATTCAAATATTAAATTATAAATATAATTTAAAAAATATATATTATAAATTTATAAATATATTTATTGATAAATTTTATTATATAAAGATAATACTTAAAAATGATGTATTTTCTCAAAAATATCTGTATATATATAATATATATATATATATATATGAATATGCATCTCTATTTGTGCGCATTATAACCATGTTTGGATATATATATATATATGTTGTGCATTAATGTCTGGATCCGATTTTAATTTTTCAGTCTTATCAATTTCACATAAGTTAACTGAAAATAACATATAATTTAACAAAATATTATGTATAATAATTTAGTGGAATGGTATATAAAACTGTGGTTGTTAATTAAATACATAAATATTTTATGCTTGGTGAAATTGAAAACAAAATGAGTCTTATATTGTTACTAAAAATATTATTCATAAATAAACTGTTGTAAGTAGTAAATAAATAAAGTTATAGTAAACTTGTTTACGAATTATTTTTCTATTTCTAATATAGTTCTTAATAATAAATCTAATAATTGATTATATAATTTTTCTTAATATAAATTTTTTTTTTAATCTTATGCTAATTATAATAATTCATCTTTCTTAAATAAAATACTAATGATGAATCATTCATTCTTACTGCTCTATCTATTTTATAGAAAATGTAATTGCGATGAATCAATCATCTTCCAAATAATATATAATAGTATAAAGAAATACTTGGTTATTAAAATATATTTAAATGGTTTGTCTATTTCATGATATTTTATTAAACTTTTTTTTGCTGTTTAATTTTAAGAAATAATAATTTTATAAGATTAATTTTTGTACTAAATTTGTTCATTGTTGTTTTTATTTACATTGAATAAATTAAAAATTTATTTTGAATTCATAATTCGAGTATATACATTAAATTTGACATAAATTTTTTATTACACAAACTCTTAATGGAATATTCGTACCAGTATATTTGGCCAGGATTAATATTAATTATTTTATCAATTATTATATGCATAATTATGAATTTATCATTCGTGATACAGAAGTATTTTTGTAGATCAAATTTATTTGTAAAATTATTAAAATATTATTTTGTAATTGTTAAGGCCATCGAACAGAAAATCAATCTTGGTGATCTTTTGCGCCATGAATTCAATGCTTCTACTTCCTACGTTCTTCTGAAACTTGATTGCATATTTTTCAATGTTAAGCTAAATTATTTTTGCAATGTAGTGTAGTTCGAGGTTACGAGTTCTCACATGATCCGTGGTGATATTTGAAAATGCATAGAAAAAATTGTTTTCATACTATATTATATTGCACTAAATACTTAGAAAAATGATTTAGTAATATGTCGAAATAAAATATTGATATACTTTGTAAATGAATTCAAAAAATAATATTTTACCATTTGTACAGATTATTTATATTCTTTATTATTAATTAGATTAAAAAATATACAAAAATATATATACCATTATTAATTTAAATAATTAATGTAAAATTATAATATTTTTAACACAAAGTATGAATTAGTATTAAATAATAACAATAGTAATAACATCAACAGAAATAATAACAATAATAATAATAATAAAAACAGCAATAAGTAATAGTTACTTCACTTTTACAACTTTAATATAGACGTACTTAATATATATTATAAAGATAAAATGTACTATTACAAAGTAATAATTTAATGTTTACATTCATTATTTCTTTTTTTTTTTTATACTATATTAACGCATTAAAAAATTTTTTTTTAAATATGTTTAATTTTTTTTTATATCTTTGTAATATTAAAAAAAAGGTTTATTCAATTGTTTTTAAAATTTATAATAATTATTTGTACATAACAATGTTATTAGAAAGGAAAAATAATAAAATTATAATAAAATTTTTATCAAGATACATTTATTGATAAATTCATGTATTCAAATATATATTAACAATAATCAAAGTTAAAATAATGCATTTTTTTATTTTACTAATATTATAATTTTAGTTAATTTTGTCTAATTTTCATTATTATTAGCAGTTAAATAATCCTGAATGTACATGCCTTTTCAATTTATATTTAAACAGACGTAAGCGACTGGATTAGATTTTCAATGCATCAGTTATTTGATTTATTATGACAATAATGAAAATCAAATAATATATTTTTGACAATAGCAAAATTATTGAATAAACAAATAAAGACATTTACCATATTCTTAATATATCAATGGAAACATTTAGACAGTACTATTTTTTTAATGGATTTTCTATATATGCAGTAGAAGAAATTCAGTCTTCTTTAAAAATATATAATAATATAATATTTGTTAAAAAATATTACGAATTTATTTATTCATAGATATGTGAAGATCTCGGAAGTAACCTTTTGGTGACCGTGAACTCGTCCAATCTGGGTTATCCTAAAATAAATTTAATATTTTTTAATTTATAAATGAATTATTTAATAAGTCAATCATACATAATAAATATTATTAATAACATTAATGTTTATTATTAATAATATTAATGATAAAATATGATAATAATATTGAATAAATATAAAGAGAAATGAGGGAGACTGTATGCTCAAAGATTAAAAATATCAATAATTTTTTTTAAAGGCATTCTAAAAACCTACTTTTGCTTTGTAGAGAAGAAAAAACAATGGGAAAAAACAATTTGAAAAACAAATTGAGTTTGCTGAAAAATTACAAGAGCTCGATTGTGATCTTTTTGCTAATGCCCACTATATTATATCATTCTTGGAAATGATACTGGTGCCGCGGATATAATAGTTGGTAGTTTGATAGTGCAACGGAAATTCAGCGACCGTTCAATTTTGCTCGTTGGCTCAGAAAATTTCCATTTTTGCAAAAATGGGTTTACTTTGTAATTGAAAATTTTATAATTACGATAAGTGAAATCCACACACCACAGTTTAGCAGGCACACACACAAAGTGTAATTTGATCAAATTCTTAAATACCGTGAATGAGAATAAGAATTAGAAGTATTTCACAAAATATTAAAGAATACATTTTGGTGTAATTTATTATAACAACAATATACGTGAAAACAAAAAATTTTTATAACTATAGTATTACTTTTTTTAACACATTTCTAAAGAATACTATACGATTCAACATAATGACCTTTACATTATTGTATTTCTGTAGAAATATTCTCTGAATTTTACAACAAAAAACAGAAGACAAGAAACCTCCCCAATTGAAATTTTGTGATTAGTAAAAGTTAAAAACTGTTTTTAACAAACACTATTTATTGATTACGTCGAGATCTAAAATCTAGTTTCAATAAAATGAATAAAAAAATATACCGTTTATCTAAAATATTTTAATTAATTCTAAAAATACATTTAATATTTATTACACAAGTTTTATAAGTAAATGGACACATAAACAAGAACAAATAAGCAAATATCTAATTATAACTTGGTAAAGTATATTGACGAGAAAAAAAAAATTTACACACTTGCATTTTTCTCGTTTGAAATTGTCATATTATGTTGAAATACTCTTATATAAAACAATTATTTGTACAAATAAAATCAATTAATATTTAAATAAAAAAGAATAAGAATTATAATTCATACATAATAAAATTGTCTGCATTATTCTTGTATAATATTAATTAAAACTAAAAGTATTATTTACGTTTATGGTTTGCATCAATTTTCAAACTGTAAATGATTATTATAATTAATAATTTATTATATATTAATAATATAATTTATTTGTTACAATAATAGTAAAAATTTTTAAATTATAATTTTTTAGTGATAATTTAAAAAATTTTAAATGCTTCTTATACAATTTAATTATTTTTAAATACAAAATAATAAATATCTGTAATTATCAAAGATTTTGATCTCTGTAATCTCGACTCTTCACCAAAGTTGTTCAACAATTATTTGCGAGTTAATTCTTCATTTATCTTCTCTTGTTCTTTCTTCTTAGAACTTGAGATCTTCTTTAATTACTTGCAATAAATAGATGTTTTCATCCTTCTTCCAGTCTGATTTCTTGTTATCAAAGTAACTCATTTGTTCGACAATTATTCAGTCTCACTATTAATATAGACACTAACTACTAAACTCCCTAATAATACTTAAACTTCAGACGAACTTTCAAATTATAGAAAAACAGTGTAGAATAAAAGTACAAAAATAAGAATTTCTTAATTAGCTGTTTATCAATAAATTTATCAAATAATTTTACTATTCATATGGGAAAGAAAGTCATCGTCACATGCCTACATGAGTTCTCCGAACAAATTGTAGTATTATATAATTAATATAATATTATATACAATATAACATATAATGTTATAATAAATTATAATAATATTTATATATTAATATTTTTATAGATAATTTCACCGCATGACAATCTGAACTCTTGATTTCAGTGCTCATGTCTAATTACAGTGCATAAAATCGTTGTAAGTCATTTCATAATAATCGCACCCCTTCGTGGCATTATTTACAACTACTCCTTTCACTTGAGTATAATTTAAAAAATTCAAAATAATCTACTTAATTCAAAATAAAAAGCCTAATAAGATTAAATATAAGGATTAAAAATTTAAAGCACAATGCATTTATGTGTTTAAAAAATTAAAACACAACTTTGAATAAATCGTATATTGACTAATTTGTACTTTGAGCTTCTATTTATTATAAAAGAATAAATATTAAAATTGATGAAAAATATATCATTATTATTAGAAAAACTTATTATTTAAGAATATTTACTGAGCAAGATCTTAAATACGTATGTTTTTTCAGATTGTTTATCTAATTACGATTGCTTATTACAAATAGAAATTTATCATTTATATACAATATATATATAATAGCAGAGGAAAGCGAATGAATTTTATAAAATAAAATGTTATTGAATCTGCAATAATTAAATAATATAATATCTATAATGTAGAACGTAAATTTTAAAAATGAAGTTATTTTTAAATTTTTTTATGTGTATGTTTCCCATTAAAAATAATTCAATATATTTATAATAATTAATAAAATAATACACAAAAAAAGAATGTAATGGTTTTAGTAAGACTTATTTCAATAAATAAGATTTTATGAACTTATTAAAAAACTGTAAATATTATACCTGTAGATTGAGAAGCTCTAACACAGTGTCGATTCGGCTCTGCATAATCTCGATCTCCAATTGTTCTTTACGTATCTATAAATTATTACGTAATGTAGATGTTATAACTTACAATTTTATTTTATAATTTAATATATTTTATGCTAGACTTTAAAAAAAATAAAATAAAATACATTGTTAATAAATTAAAATTAAATTTTAAAAACTTCATTTCGCTGGTGTTTAGTAGAATTCTTATAAATATGAATAAGCTGTAGAATTTGTATTAAGAGATTTATAAAATGCTTAAAAGAACAATTCCGATTTAAAGAATTTTATGCACAATAAAAAACTAATCGTTCCTCAACATCTTAGAATATTAACAAGATAAAAGGATTAAAAACTTGCGTACAACAGATGTTACAGGTTGAAAATACTCTTATTATACAATGTAGAGAAACTTGCAGCAGAAAAAAGTGAAAATTAATATAAGAAGAGCGTCCTACCATACAAATTATGATTTTGCATTTTTATAATTTGTATATTAAATATTGTACGAAAGTATTTTTATTCGTGGAGATTTGATCAGAATTTATGAATGTAACACCGATTGAAGTAAGGTTGTGTAAAGCTATGAGGTATTGATATTGGATTTGGAAAATCAATGCTGCCATCGAAATCAGTTGGCTAAAATCTAGGATATTTGCCTTTATGATCTCGTTCAGAAATTCAGAAATATACTCTGCTTACATAACACATTGCTGAAGTAAGCTGAACATTAAGGATGTTATTGTGATCTGTCCTGCATAGAGATTCTAATCAAGCTGTTAGAAAGAATATGTATTCGTAGTAATACTGAATAAAAGATGCTAGCACTTGATGTCATCAATTACACAATCAAGAATCTCAATTAAAAAGGAATCTGATAATCCATTTTTCATAAATTACCGTAAAGCAACGACTGATTAAAACGACTAAACTCAAGCAATTCGTTCTCGCGATTCAAAGTTTCGAATTTAATTATGAATATAATTGTGGTGCAATATAAATTACAGACTATGCCCAAAGGGTAATACTTTTAATCGATATGTTTTATTTTATACAGGTATATGAAGTATCTAATTCTTGACAAATAAAGACTTTTGAGTTTCACTTTCAGTTTCTTTTAAATACTAAAATTTTTTCTTTTAAATATTTTTACGCATTTAATTTATCGCGCTATTT
This sequence comes from Eupristina koningsbergeri, assembly GCA_018907245.1. Taxonomy (NCBI): domain Eukaryota; kingdom Metazoa; phylum Arthropoda; class Insecta; order Hymenoptera; family Agaonidae; genus Eupristina; species Eupristina koningsbergeri. The sequence goes on along the minus strand of JACCHV010002773.1, from coordinate 1,241,086 downwards.
TAATTATAATTCGCTGTAACATAACTTCCTGATAACGATTTCTGCCGTAGTCAAAGCACCTCAACCTTTTTAAGGTTTGGATTAAGTAAACAGCAACAACAATTACTTAAGACTTATTTACTTACTTATTTACTCCGATGAACTATCGAAAGGGACAGTTTAAGTTGTATGTAGACACGTGATATAATAAAATTCTGAGTGCGACAGCCTAACTCGTCAACGCGTTAAAAAAGAAAATGCCAAAGTTTCTTTGCGACTATTCAAGATCATTTGCCAAGTGTTGATACGACTCAGGCCCGAAGATCCGGAAGATCTCTTTTTTCTAGGTATCGACTCGATCGAGAATCGAAATCGCAATGGAATCCTCATCTGTTCCTCCAGATTTTATTCATCGTTTCACTAGGACTTTGGTGACATTCGGCCGTGTTATGAGCATCCCTGCATTCTTTTCCCACTTATCTTCTTATCAGACTCGTTTAAACAGGGCGGGGCGAAATGTTCGTGACTTGGCAATTCCTAGTGATGTCGACGGTCGGCGAGTTTTGTACTGTTTTTGCTGTGACTCCATTTCCCGGTTACTTTGTTTCGCTTTAGCTCGTCTAATTCTCGGGATTCGCTTATTCTCTTGGTCGATTTCAAGCGTCTCTTTACTCCTCCATTACACCGAAAATCGTCGCGTATGTCATTGCTCTTATCTCGTGATAATATTATATGCAAATTTTACATTATTAATATCTTTTAAAATGTTTTTTTTTGTACATGTTTTTTCCAAAGCTTTATTTCTAAATAAATTACGACGATGTATTTATAAAATTAAATAATATTGAACAATAATTTTTTATATTTTGAAAAAAAAAAATTACCAAAAATTTTCATAACTTACCAGACATTAAAATGAATGAATTAACTTGAAGTTTACTTACAACTTTTGTCGTCTTATCCAAGAAGATATCTTTCTGTTGAAGCTGTAACATTAATAATAAAGACTTAATATAAATAGTTTTTTAAAATCTTTTATATATTTTTAAAGACTACAAAAATTTCAATTCATCGCGAAATTTCTAAATAAGTATTAGATGGATTTTTTAATAAATAAAATATTTGTGTAATTATATCAAATTTTTAAGTTAATAGTGTCTTTGTAAAGTCTAATAAATTAAAATTTTTTAATATTATATTTATTCATGCATGAACATATATCAATTTATATAAGATTTTTGCATCATTAATTAAATAAATAATATTAAAACAAATATTATTATCTCAAATATTTTTACATAGGAAAAACATTATATTTAGCATACAAACTATACAGGTGTTGTTCATATTATCATAGAATAATATTATAAAGCTATTCAAATAAATTAAAAATATTTCATTGTAAAATTGTATATTTTATTAATCATAAAAATTTAAATATTTTATGGAAAAATATCAAAAATTTATCATTTAAACATTCTACATAATAAAAGAATTAGGATTGTTACGTACCTAACGTAATTCGACATACTTCAGTAACCTACAATTCAAAAGTTGCAAATTACCGCATAATATTGGAAATGGTTAATTGGTATAAATTTGGGACAGATGGATTTAATTCATAAAATATGTGGAAATAATAAACATAAACAATAATGCCGGGCTCCATATATGGTCCTCACATATGTAAGAACCACATATGGAACCCGGCAGACACCCTTTATCTGGCACTCTCCCATCGGTGTTATGGATACTCAGCGATCCCGGAAGTAACTCATCCAGAGCTTCAGTTCCGACAGGCCTCGACATCGAGACTCAACCAATCTTCTAAGAACATATGGCCAAGCCAGGCAGTCGAAGACCCCCCTGAAGTCTACAAAGATACCCAGAACATATTTCCCTCCGCACTCACTCACTTCATTTTTCAGTCTTCTCCAAGTGTCCTCCGTACATTTTACCTTTATGAATCAATACTGAGTATTCTGCCAGATACCTTCCATTGTTTCCATCAATCTTTCATATATCATAAATTCAAGACCGCTTAGAAGCGATATTGGTCTGTACGGCCTAACAATATTTAAGTCCTTGCCAAGACCCTTGGGTATTACTACAACTTTCGCTCTCTTCCACGCATTATGAAAAAATCTTTGCTGCAAGCATCCATTGTACATTTCCTTCATGTACTTGGGAATAGTCCGTCAGACCACTCTGAGCATCCGGTTAGTGTACCCATGCAGCCCTGGAGCTTTATTGGTCCGCAATCTTGCGTAAGCCCCTGAATACTCACTACCCGTAAAGGAAGCGGGAGAGGAGCGCCCGACACATCTGTTACACTCAAGTGCGCATCCGGGACGATATGCATCCATATTGGGCCCCGGCGGAAAGAATTTCCGAAGGAATACATCCGCCTTTTTCCTCCATGAGTCAGTGTATCCATTATCACTTCGAATACTGTGCACCGTTATGCACTTTCTGCCCCATCGGCAGATCCTGTATACACCGTCCCATGAATCACATTCACTCTCCGTTCTCACATATTTCTTCCAATTATTCTCCTCGGAGTCTCTTATGAGCCTCTTATATTCTTTCATGCACGTTTTCATTTCATTAGCAGAGGTATCAGTGGAAACGGCCCAGAGAGTGAGTCAGAGGATTCCTCTACTGGAGGGTGCCACTACTCCGATACCAACCAAAGAAGAAGCCTCTAGGAAATCTGAGACTCAAATCACCGCCAAAAATCAGTTGGCGATTGTAAGTGTATCAGAAATAGATGCATTCTAGGAAGAGCTGAGGGAACATATTGATCGTGCTTACCATCGGCTTCTGCCTGTGGAGCGCGATCTCTTTTGGAGTTTTGGAAGGTCAGCCCGAAGCCAACTCTGAACAACGTCAGCAGATTACCGTCGCCACTGACATGAACTATCTCGTCTGAATAGAGACCCTCCGGGTCGACCATGAAGCCTCAGAATGCTTCCGACGCAACTGAGGAAATGGTGCACGCGGAAGATCGCATTGACGGCTTCTGAAGGGAGATTGAATCCTTCCAAAAGGAATGTGACGCACGCCATAAGGTTCTATTAAAAAACTTTGAATTGGCGGCCGAAAGAACATCCCGTACAGAAGGGGAAGAGTGCTGGGTGATTGGAGAAACCCTCAGAAAATTCCAAAGAGATTATGCACAGGAAGCATACAAAATCCAGGTGAAAATGAATCAGGTAGTAGAGAGAAAGCACCATGCAGAGTGCTTAATAAAAAAATCGAAGTGTCTACCATCCCCCCTATCGTCGAAGAGTTATGAACAGTACTATCCGTTTAGCTTTCCCAGACGACGGAATTATCCTAACCGACGTAATTATGGTAAAACCGTGGGGGACATCATTTTCTAAGTTTAAGGTATTAGGATCGCATGTCGACCTGAATATTTCATTTAGTTCCTAGCAAAGCCATCCTTGTACTCGTCAAGTGGCTTCGTTTTTGGCATTTTCAAATCAAAGCAAAGAAACTCCAGCTCATTCTCTTTACCAAGAAGATAACAACCTATAAATCAATCTTCTTGATAATCCTCTCCCTTGGTTTCCAAACGTAAAATATCTCGGGATTTACTTTGATAAATTTCTCTTGAAACAAGCAAATTTATGAACCTGTTAGAAACAAGATCGTGATAGTCCAAATTCATCTCTATCCTTTCTATAAAAATCCCAAAAATTCAAAGTAATTCAAATTACTAGCCTTTAATTCTATCATCCATGGTATAATTTCATATAATCTTTCTGTCTGTGTAACCTCTAAAAATCTGTATACTTTCCAAGATAGCTACAACAGGATCCTCCGACCGTTCCTTAACTACCATTGGTTCGTCCGTAACTCTCAGATCTTCAAAGATACTAGAAATCCCGTAAACAAATACGCTCGCAAACTTGTTTCCAACCCTTTCTTCGATATAGAAACTCTCTTCAACCCGCTAATTTGTGCCATGAGAGACAAGAAAGTTAAGCAGTTTCCTTTTCTTAGTTCTTAATTATTATCCTGATCTTGTTCATTCTCTCTGATTTCAACATCATATTCTTTCATTTCTATGTCCCATTCTTTGTTTACTTCTACTATAAAACCTTCCATTGCTCTTCCCCTCTTTTATTCTTTTCTAGCACCTATAATCTCCCACCATATCCTTTGACAGTCCTTTTTTGCAATTCTTTATGTTATTGTTTTCTATCCATATTTCCGCCAAACACACATAGTTCATTCCCTCTACATATTCTCAAAAATCCTTTCTTGTTCCATATACCCGCGACATTCCAACATAGCAGTTTCCTTGCCTTGCTACCCTTTCTTTTTATGTACCCCTCCTTGTTTCCTATATATCTGCTCGTCTTATCTTTCTGCATTCTTCGATGTGTTGTTCTTGTTTGTTTTTCATTACACTGTTCCTGCTCTCAACATTAATCGTTGTGTTTATCCTTGCTATTATCTTTTTTATCCCTCCTGTCTCTTCTTCATCCCGCTACCATATATTTTCCCTTCTATCGAACTTACCCTTTCCTCCACCACCCATCTCTACTCGACCTCTGCATCTTATTGTTCTTTAATTTTGGTTATTTTCACATCCATGTCTCTTATTTTTTCTTTCCATCTTTTTTCCCATTTCCTCTGCCTTTTCTCAAACTCTTCTTCCCTCCAACTTTTAATTTTTTCCATTAACTCTCTAAACTTTTTTCTCATTTCCTCTGTCTCTCTTTCTTATACTTTTTATGTTCCTTTTTATTTCGTGTCTCCCACTCATTCATTTTCCTTTCTCATTTGTCATCCTCCTCGAAAGAAACCTGTTTTTCCGTTTTAAGTGAGCCATCTAGTGTCGATTGAGCGACTCCTCTAACACCTCGACCTCCTTTACATGGTCTACTACCCCTTTCCGCCTTGATGGGTATCATGTAAGATGGGGATTCTCATCCTGCGGAGACGTCACTTCCCTTTTTTTTCCTCTCTCCGTCTATCTACCCTTTTTTTTCTTCCGGCTCTTGCTTTTCCGATCAACCTGAAAACTCCCATACACTTTCCAACTCAATTTACTCTTATCCTTTCCTTCACCCATTTGCTGTTTTCTGTTCCACTTAATCCAAATGTTTCACTATTTTCGCTAATCAGCTTTCCTCTTACTTCGTATTTGCTTAATTATCAAACTTCGAAAATTACACAGGAGCCAAAATATTCGTAACATCCCGCTCGCGCACATGTAAAAAAATCTTATTATTTAAATATATAGATATATAAAATCTTACCTCTATCTAGTTGAAAATATTAATATATATGGATATATATGGAATAAATTTATACTATTATTATTTATATAGAAATCCTTAATATAATTGCCTTTATCTCCACGAATTTTCTTTGTAAATAATTATATTTACATTTTGGATTATCCTTCACATACTTTCCTAATAAGATGATTAATAATTATCTATTAGAAAAATGATAATATCTAACATAAATGTACAATTTTCACAAAAATTTCGATTTGCAATAATAATAGATATTATTTAAAACGATATGTATACTTTTAAGTACAATACCAGATTAATGGAAACTTTTTTATCATTGAAGAAAGTTCCACTCTTTCATATCACTACCTTATTTTGTTGGCCAATAATTAGATTCACTTACTTTTATTTTCGATTAAGTGGAACCAAATATTGCTCTCATCACTACGAAAAAGTTTTTGTTCCATCACATGCTTTATAATTTTAAGTTCCATTTAGTTATCATTAGAACAACCAATCAGAACACTCAATTAAGGCTCGACAGAAAATTATTACTTGACCGATAAGTATATGATCTACACTTATCGGCCATCTCACAGCGGCCACCAAAATTAATTTAGTTTATATTGCTACCATGCCCACTATTCATTTAGACTTATCTATATATAAATTCAGGTTCCCGGCATCTTCTTTCCCTTCAATTTACTAATCTTTAGCATCACCTATATCGATAAGATATCCGATTATACATAAAAATAATATGCTGCCGACTGGCCGCATGTTGACGGTTTGTCAATAATGTATATTTTTTTTTTTATTTTCAGTTTATAGACAGTTTGGCGTATGACGAAGTTTTGTATGATTCTCGATGTTCCTTTTGTCTCTTTGCTGAAACCTAGGCATTCTTGTCTAGATATACGATTGTCTGATTGGGCGAGAGAAATCACATGGTAAGAGACGCAAGCTGTTTCAAGAAAATTTCGAATACTAATGCTGTGCATGTTTTAAAAGATATGTAATATAGTTATTATAGGAAGTACAGTGTTAAATATAATTGATAAAAAACTATTATAATAAAATAAAATAATCAAGCACAAGTGACCGTGTTACATCTAAAGTACAAGAGTATTTATTTAAACCACTACAAATTCAAGAATTCAACAATTTATGATACTCAATACTACTATAATATACTACATTGTTCCAGATCCGTCAGATTTCTTTATGCATTGTCATTAATACTTTAAATTTATTTTACATGATTATTATCTTCTTTAATTATTTATTAATTCAATTTATTATTTCAGGTTAAGCGCTGATTTCAATCATATTAAAATCATCATATTGTATATCATTTTTTTCTTTACAATAAATACTGTATTTTTTTTTTTTTTGTGTATTCTTAATAGAAATTATAAGACTAAAAGGATTGTTTTTTCATCATCTAATAAAATTATCGCGAGTTAAAGAAACTATTAAAGTAATATTCCTTTACACTTTTTTTAAATTTTTAAAATATAATTTTGTAAAAAAATAGTTTTACGCCATATATAACTTAAAACTTTATATTACATTCTCTTAATTTCATCACACAAAATTATTTGTATAACTAATTTGTGTTTTTTATCTAAATTATCTTTTTAATTCAAGGATGTTAAAAAAAATTTAAGTAATTTGATAATGCTGTTCAAAAGTACATTAATTATATTTGTATAAATATTTTTTATTATGTACAAAAATAAAAATAATAATTATTGTGGATAGAACAACAAATTTAATTTGAAAGTTTTTATGAAAATATGTTTTTTTTGTATCGAATGTAACAAAGTTTAGTTAAATTGAATACAATTTTGGAAAAATTTGTTATTTTTTTATTAGAAAAAAATTGTTTGAGTAATTGATTAAAGTTTAAAGTAATGAAAAATAATGTTGAACGGCATTACAAGCTACATGAAAAATAGAGTACCTGTAGTATAAATAGAAAGCGAAGAGATAAAAAAAACATAGTATCAATTGTATTTTTGAAAAAAAAGACTTTATGCAGAAAAAGTGAGAATATTTTATAGTGATTCGAAATTATTGTAAATACATTGAGAATATATAACAACAACACATTTTACAATTTTATTATTTATTGAGATATGATGAGCAGACAAATCTAATAATTTATGTATTTTTTATTTCCTAATTTCTAACTTGTAGTTACAGCTTTATTTACTTTGTTAAATTGAATAATTTCATAAATATTTAGACAACAGCATCATAAGCGGAAATATAGAGATTAAGAACAATATCTTTTATTACAGTTCCAACGGAGACAATTAAATATAATTGAATTGAAATAAGAATGCAAAAATATTTCATACAAATAATCGGACAAATCATTTTTAGGTGCTGAATTATAAAATTATTTTAAGATTTTGATGAAATAGAAGCATAATATTTCCTAGTGAAGGTATGCTCTACAACTCTGAATATTATTGAGTAAAATAAAAATCGAACTAAAATAAAACCTACCAGTAAATATGAGAATATCTGATAAATTTTTGGCTTAATTTTTTCTTTAAGTATAATTATTATTATTATTGTATACTATCAATCCCATTAATTAATCAAATCATAGCTCGATATAATATTATAAGTTATTTACTAACATTATAAATATATTTTTATATATAATAAAAATTATGTTTGAAAAATAAATTTAAAACTTATGGATATAATATTTTTATTATGAATGCTTTTCTTATATTTCATTTCACTAATATTTATTACATATATAAAAAAATAAATATTTAAGCATATATTATAAGTTTATAGTATTTTTATATTTCTACCATTATTGAAAAAATTTTTAATTAGAAATTATTTAAAAGTTCTCTTAATTATTTAAATTATATATAATTACATTTGAAAACATTTAGCTATGTAATAAATATTAATATTAAATGAATATAAAAATTTGCAATAATGGTTTTTATTTAGAAAATTTCTCCAGTAATATTATTTAGATAATTACTATTGCTAAATTTTATTTTCATTTTGAAGCCTAAACATGCGTGCAGATGAATGAATCAATAAAAAACATATTTTGATAATTATTACTTTCGTCCAAAGATATCGTGACATTAGTAGTATTGAATAACATAATCAAAATAATATTATAGGTGTTTTAGTCGCAAAATATTAAACTTACGTGCTTATTCAGACAATTATAAGCTGGTCTCACTTCCATGACATTTGCTCGCCTTGGTAGTTTCTAGATAAAAAAAAAATTATTATTTTTTACATTAAAAGATATAAGATATATATATATATATGATATATGTACGTATATATTGATTTATTAAATTTAGAATACCTCTTGTGCCTCGAAGTTCATCTCGTTAAATTTCTTCGTATTTATAAGGAAAATGGCCCAACTCTAAAAAAGAATAACAAAGTTATTTTTATATTATTCGAATACGTGTTTATACACTTTATTTATTATTAAAGCAGAAATAATTTATTTAATTTCTAATAAAAGTTTATTATCTTGTTTTATTGAAGACTATATAGCATATATAAAATTTTTAGAAAATTTAAAACTTGTACAAAATTAGATATCTATTTTGTTTTTAAACATATTGATTACTAATTTATAAATAAATATAAATTAGTTATTTTTACAGCATATTAAATTAAATGACTTCAAATATTCTTTTTTAATTTTGCCAGGTAAATAAAAACTTAGCTTAAATAAAAATATAAAATCACGTACGTAGTTCACAGAGACATGATGATAATAATTTTTAATTATTTACTTGGTTAATTTACATTTGAATACATGTTCATATTTTACAATATAAAAAATTTATTTCTATAAAAAATTTTTAATATTTTAAAATAATTATTATATTGTATTAAATCATGAAGTTTAAAAATATTTTTTATTTACCGGATCTAATTGTGATTAGAATATAACATAAATTTTAGCTCCCTTTAATAGATGGATAAAAGGAAATTAATATTAAAGAGTAACTGTGGTAGTGACAAAGTTCTGGGCAGATTATCCTGAGATTTCGTATAATTTTTTGGATTTGAAAAGAGGGAGATTTTAGTGAACAAAAGATTAGAAGTAGATGGACTGGTGAATTTTTAATCGACGCGGTGAACTGGTTATATAGTACACATAAAAAATTCTAAACTAAAAAAAACGACCTGCGAGAAAAGAATCTGAAGATAAAAGTAGACGCATAGAAAGAAGGGAAGATAGACTGCAGCGAAGATAAAGAGAGAGTTGAATGAGGGAAATAAAAGAGATGCTTTCATGCATTTTCCGGTGTAGGTGGACGGTCCAAGAGTGTAACTAATTTTAAGGAATTATTCACAATTCTTATCGGATTGTGCACCTATTACCTTTACTGCATTTTTTTATTTATTTATTTTATGTCGTAATTATTAAAATATCCTTTGATAAGTTTTTAGTAAAATAATCGATGCACAATAAATTTATATATTATATACATATTTAACTAGGGCTCAGTGTCTATTATTTCATTACAAATAAATATTAGTATTTTTTATGATGCTAATGCAACATAAAATTGATGTGTTAAATACTGGAAATGTTTCAAATATCTATTGGAAGAATAAATTTGAATAAAAATCTTGTTTGTTATTCGTTGCGAATGTATTATAATACACAAAATGCAATTAACTGATTGTTGAATATATTACAACTACAGTTATTAAAAATAGTTCCATTTATACAAAATCTGTTGCTCTCATTCTCACTCCTACTCATTACCTCTCATACTTTCTCTCTGTTTCGCCAGCATAAATATCAAATTACTAATAAATAACATGAACATTTTGAAATATGAAGTGAAATATGGGAATTAATGAGAAATTTAGACTCTTTGAATTAACATGAGAGTTGAATCTATATAAAAAATATATTTACAAAATTTATGTAATCGTGTATCAGTTTGAACTGAAAAAGAGAATACAAGTCGTTAATTAAAATAAGCAGAATATTATTTATTCTGATTAAATAACAACCGAAAGAGAGAGACTGCGGTTTAACGTGTATTTTAATTATCTTTATGTGGCTCGTGATTCTAAGGTCTCGTACAATTGATTTGTCGTATCGAATAAAATTCGAAGTTCCATTTTCCGTTTATGAATTAAAGGGGTCCGACCCAGAGTACTTCCGTGATGTTAACCCGTTCGATTCGATTGAAGATTCGAAGTAGAAGTCGGTAATTCAAGTGCCCGCTCGTTCCTATTTGACTTTACTCATTACCTCCGTCGGGTGGACAATTGCTAATTCGCGATTTCTCCTTCCTGGGTCCGGCACCACTTGGCCGATCAACTACCTGCGCTAGTGCCTTTCAACCTCGCGTTTTTCGGCTGAGGTAGGGAATCTTTTAATAAATATGGATTTGGAGGTTCTTAATACTCTCGAGTCTTACATTACTCGCCTCTGAGTTCGTTCCCCTCATCCTCAATTTCCTTGTTAGCGATAGAATTAGACAACGCTCGTCTCGATACCGGTGCTAGATGCAGCAAGCAGCGGAAAGAATATTATTATAAACTATAAGTCGTAGCACGAAGTGCAAAACCCTTGTTCCTAAATACTAACAGCCTGCATCCTATACCCTGATATCCTGATTGCAGCATGTGTACCTTGGATACACGGCCAACGGTGCTCCGGAGAGTCGTCGTCAACCGGAGCATCCGGATGAAATCTGACCTTGGTGGGACGTCGTACGATCCAGGGTCAGCGGCATCGGTAACCCGGCCCAACCCAGTGTCGAAAGAAACCGTGTTGTCGAGACACGAGGTGCGGGCCACTCGCGTAGTTAGGCACTAATATAAATATAAAATGTATGGGCTTTTTTCTTTGCACGGCCCGGCAAAGCTTTTTTATGCCAGGAACCGCGAGACGGAAAAATAATTTAAAATATATCTGGTTATTCAGTTTGAATAGCCGCGACATATTCGAACTTCGCGGCTGTGCGTTCGAGAAAAAAAGCTGAAGATCAGGACAGGGTGGCAGGGAGGGGGACACATCGCGGCGAAAGTGCGTAACAATTATTGTTGAGATACCGAAGCGAACAAACTGCGACGAACCCAATAACTAAAAAAGAATAAAGAAAATCAAAGAAAAATTAAAAGAACAGAGGTTTTTCTTCAACCCAGACTCAGCCTCCTATGTTCCTAATTCTTTGTCTAAATTTTTGCCAATGCATGTCTTATTCGCTCTGTTTTCAGAGTTAGTCACGTATACGATCTTTGGTATGCAAAAAATAATATTTCATACGTGACAATATTATTTGACCAAATTAATAATTTTACAATTATACATACTTCAATGTTTATATCAAACAACAAGTTTTTTGTAAAAATTATGAAATAATTTATTCATTAATAAATGAATCCTATAATAATTTTTGGAAAATCTATTTTTAAAAGATCTCAGTTTACAATGATTCGTATTTTAAATTAATTATAGCAGCTATTCAATAGGGTAGGTATTTACACTATACTAATTAAAATTTTAATGAGACAACATTTCATTTTTCGATTTATAATTTAAGATTTAGTAATTACGTATATGTACAATGTTAAGTACTGATTATTAGTATCCATCAAGTTCTTTTAATTTAGTTATTAAAATCTAAAAATTACCTTATAAATTTGTTTCTACTTTTAAATTGTTTGGTAAAGAATAAATAAAATTTATATAAATTATTAAATCATCTTATTATCATAAGAATAATTATGCAGAAATTACAATAATATGTGAATTATATACATGAGTGGTAAAAACAGTTGAAATTATTATAAGCATGCATTATTTGTTGAAGATATAATTTCAACTTACAAGGTAACTATTTTGTTGAGAAACATGACCTAATTCTGATTTTTGTCCCTAATTTTATCTCATTTTCTTTATAAATAATATCTAACATACAAAAAAAAAATTCCTTTTTAAGTTGGTAACGGGTTTTTACAAAGCTCACAACTCTTACGCACGATATGTCAAGTATTCCTCAGATTAATTAAAGCAAATTTGAAGCTCCATAACACTTCAAAATATGTTCCGACTGTCATCATTATTATCGTTGGCATCAATAATAAATATTTTAGTTTGTTTATTTTTATTGTTTATAATTATTGTGAGTGTTATTTATATCACTAAAACAATTTAAGTTGTAATCGTAAACCGGATATAATAGTATAACATTATAAAATTATTGTACTGTTTTTTATACATACGCTGTGAGTACATATTGATTAGCATGTGTTTGTGTGTGTATGTATGAAAACGATCAAGCTATGGTGTCATTAAATTTTATGTAGATTGATGATTTGTTAGAAATTTGATCTATTTTTCATTCTAAAAAAAAAAAATATAAAAATTTTTTAGTCTTTCAAGTACTAAATTTGTATGATTAGATTAGACTGATTTTGTATTAAAAACTTAACTCAATATTAATGACTATACTTTTTTAAATTTAAATAATATTTTCATTTTATGTACATGTACATTTAAATTAAAAATTTTTTATATTGGTTTTAATTGTCTTTATTTAAGTTGAAAATATCTTATTTTGCATATTTGATAAATTAAAAAATTTCTGTATCTTCAAACGATGTATTCAATTTATATGTTTAATAAAATCAAAGTAGAATTTATTATTTATATTAATATAAAATTTACTCACAGTTATTGTATAAGTAACTATTATAGCAAAGAGGAAACATGTGATTGTAGTTATGCTACCACAATATGGTCCTAAATGAAATAAAGTCCTTAAATACTTGTCGGCTAATACAAAATAGTAGACCTATAAATGTAAAATATTACGCTTTTAATTAATAATTATTTTATTTTATTGAACTTGTTAAAATATAATATATTTATTTATAAAATATATAAAATTAATTCTAATATTAATTTGGAAATCAAACCATGTGATATAATTTAGAAATATGAGCTTTTAAAAATTAATTTTTTTAAATTAAACTCTTAGGTTATATTTCAAGTATAATAATAAATTGTTAATATCATTTGTTCAAAAAAAAAAAAAAAAAAAAATATTAGGTTATTTCATTATACACTTAATTCATAATCTCACCAATGTTTTTGGGCCAAAGCCGTTAGGACGATAATAATAGTATCTGTCATCCATATTTTCTCTTTTTCGTTAATTTTTTAATTTTTTTTTAATTATACCTGATAATTTATAGTCATCGAATAGTGACATTAATTTTCAACTAACCAAGAGCAAGAGTTGACAGGGCAAAAAGATAATAAAGATAATAAGAGAGAATAGATAGATAGATAACAATATACAAATGAATTGCGAAGGTGATGAAAAATCGATATATACAATGAAAAAAATAGAACAAGTTTATAAAAGAAGTTCATGGCAAAACTAATTTATCCATTCATTGATTGATCGAATATGTTTATTCATTTATAGCTATTTCAATTTAATATTATTAATGTATTAATGAATAATTACTTTCTGACGTAGAAAAGAAGTGCACGGTTTTGCTTTTAAATAAAAATTTCCATATTTTTTCAAAATAAAAACAAAGTGTAATTAAAAAATTATTTACAATTTATTTGTAAGAATAACAAAATTTTTAATTATAAATATATTTTCATTAAAAAATTAGTTAATTTAAAATAAGAAGTAATGAAAATGAAATAATAATACATTTAAATAAATCACATACATAATATATTCAATATTTTAATTTTATACATGTATATAATATAAATATGTATTACAAGAAATATTTCTCAAATTAGAAATATATGATAGAAGTAAAGAGCGAATTGAATGATATTTATTTATATGTTTATATGAATATATGATTTCAAAATAAAATAAACAAAAAATTATATGCTATTTAATTGTATATTCTTTCTCACGGTATTTTCTCTATTATTATTTATTTCTTTTTATACAGAGCGTTATTATGACATTAACGTTGTAAAAATATATAAATTAATAAAGAAATTATCAGTAATTGTAAAATTATTAAAACACAAACAAAGTTAAACTATAAACTGTATAAATATTAATATACAATAATAATTTTGAAGAACATGTTTGATAATGTCATTTTTAAATAACAATAATGTATATATTTATTCCATGGTTTCCTGAATTTTTGACTTATGTGAGCATTGAAAATTGCCAAATGAACAAAAATATCGGCTGTATATGTTATGAAATTGATTATTTGACAAATATTATGATTATTTGCAAATTACATCTTTTTTATTCCTCGAGTATTTATTAAATAGACATTGTTCGTGTCAATCATACTTTGACTAAATGTTAGAATATGCAATTACGTACATTATATAATGCAGTAATTTGCAATTTTTCTCATAACTTTATCGTATTTTATATGAATTATGCATTACGACCAGGTCATAATTTTATAAAATCAGATATAAATTAAATTGAATGATATTTGTTTTTAATAATTTATATCGACTGTAAATGCAATCATAAATGAAGATATATAAGATAATGAATTAAATATAGATAATTGATACATTTATTGATATATTTAGAGATTAATACTAAAGAATCACTATAAAATAAATATATATTAGAGTATTTTGCTGAGGAGTACAAAATATGAAAATTTATGTAACCTTTAACACAAATGTATAAAATATATTTTATCAAAATTGTTAGAAATTCGATTATTTATATAATACAATAGTTAGTTCAACTATAAATAAAGTAAAAAATAGTCATATTTTTTTACCAGCATATGTAAATTTGAAAATTTTCTGTACAAAATAGTTGTAAAAGATTCAAAACAAAAAAGATATTTTCATTTCAAGAATGAAAAAGAGGTCAAAAAAAAAAAAACCCGTGGATTCTATCAGAGCGACTGGTAATATTACAATGAAGAAACGTTTTGAGGTAATAAATCCAGTACATTTTTTATAATGACGTGGGCTATTTTTTAACAGCCATAGTTTGTGTACCCTTAGCTCTTGTTAACTTAAATTCTTGATCTTATAGGGCTGACTTTCTTGTTGGATCGTGATTTTTTTAGATTTCGTCGCCTGCACGAATGTGTAGTTATTTATAGAGTGTAAGTATGCATTCTGAAAAATGAGATGCGATGTACTGAGATCCAGTGTACTCACATTTGCTCGGATGTAAAATGCACAGGAAAGGAGTCATTGGGAAAAAAGCTTCTCTCATTATGTTGAAAATGTGGAAAACTTGAAAAACTCCCCGTAAATACAATTTTTAATTTTTAATTTAATATTACAAGAAAAATCTCTCCATTACGAAATTAAATTTAATTTATATTTTAAAAATGAAAATTGTATATTTAAATAAATTTATATATAACATAAATATATACATTAGTGGATGAATGATTTCATTATAATATTTGTATTATTTGAATGCTGGTTTTTAAGAATCAAAGTTTTAATTGATTAGTAATTTTAAAAATTTATCAATAAATATTATTAAAAATAAATTATTTATTTATTATTAGTAACAGTATTGTAATTAGCCAATATTAATGATTTTAGCAGTCGTATATATTGAATTATGATATAACTAAAATACAGGATTGAACAGGATATTAACATATTTAGATCGATAAATATTTCAACGTAAGCTTAACAAATAAATATATATACATTAAATTCTTTATCAGATAATCAAAATATTTTTATCAGTTACAAAGAATTATTATATTTATAGATGTATATAATCAATAATTAAAAATAGATATACCACAAAATAGTAATCTTAGTTAATAAAAAAAAATATTTCAAATTAAATAAATTCATTATTAAATATTCATTGTCATTAAAACAATGATTGAAAAACATATTTATTTTATTAATTTTATGTAAAAATAAACTATTAGATCAAATAAAATTTTAATGAATTTAATAAACAACCTTTAATGAGAAATATAATTGCGTGCTTTAATAATACAATGAATTTTATAATTATAAACTCTAATAACTTCTTGAAAATATTGTACAGCATTTTTATATCTGTTCATTATTTGCAATAATTAATACTAAGCATTATTAGATATTTATTAAGAAAATTATGCTTTTATACATATGTCGTTTATATAAAATAAGATTAACTTAATGGAGAATTTTAAATAATGAGTATAATTTGGAATGAAGTGGTTAATCTGACTTTTTTCAATGTTCTACCGCAAGTGAGAAAAAAACATACCATAAATATTATGTTATGGATGAAATATCTCATTATTTCACTTATTTATATTACTGTTTTTTGCGTGAATAAATTTACGAATGAATTTAATAATTTAAGACATTTTTTTTCTATATAAATATAAGTTTTTCGTACATTCATATCATAATGCATATTCAAATATACATGTGTACATCATACTATTGACTCTTATTCAAAGTTATAGAATATTAGTATGAAATTATATGTAAAATTACATGTCATTAATATTTTTATGTCTACATCTTATAAAATTATTTCAAATTTCTTAGAAAAAATTAAAAATATCAGATTAGTTGTTTCATGGATGTTTGAAAGTGAAGAAACTTGTTAATTTTGAAAATGGATTGATTGAGGGAATTGGAGGAAGATGGAAATAAAACTCCTCTTGTAGGCGAGCAGCAAAAATCAAAGCACTTTATTCGACACAGAACACCTTACAATAATTTCTCGCACGTAATTAGGCTGGCAAACTTGGCCCCGCCCCTCGCGACTCGATTTTCATCTATTATTTTCCCGAATAAAGGGACGGTTGATCTTATTGTTTCAACCGTTTCGACGTCTCGAATTTCCGATCAAACATATTTTCCGACCCCACGTGCGCATACATTCACACTTCGAACATTTCCCTAGCCATAAAAAACTTCCGGCTTGCCGACGGGAGAAAAAGCCGAAACAATCTAAACGCACATCCTAATGAATTGACACAATATTGCAATGTAAAAATGACGGTACGTCTTCGTCTCCAGAACTTATAGAAAGAGCGAGAAAAGGTAAAGGGTCATGCAACGCGAATGAGAGAGAGAGAGAGAGAGAGAGAGAGAGAGAAGATGGAGACGTTCACGAGTACGTCTTTCCACATACACACACACATTCCTACGCATCTGTACACATACTAAAATGCAACCCTTCCCATTTCACATAAACGGCGGAGCTATACGTACACACATACACACCGCCAGCGCACAAAACAAAACTGCGCATTTTATAGGCCCTTTTTAATGTTTCATCAATTTGCGGGTGTTCCCGCATCCAGGACGTATGCCTATTTGGGACCAATGCCCAATTCCGTCCCTAACAAAACCTTTATAATTAGATAAAAGAAGATTACAAGTTTTAAATGCAACGTAATTCGATATATAAATCAAGGAATGAAATGGATATTATGTCCACAAGAAACTTATTTATATTGGAATGCTATTAAGCAAAAACATTTATAAAAAAAGACATAATTTATTAAACACTACGATATATTAATATAAGCTATTAAAATAATCTTTTTCTATTTATTTGGGTGTATGAATAGTTAAATATTCTAATTTTCAGTTTCATATAAGTTTACATTGATATAAAATAATATGGCAAAGATTTTCTGCGAATAATCTATTTATAACAACAATAATTATTAAATAAGCAAAAGTTTTTATTTTCTTTTTTTAGATTAAAGATTTTATTGACTTTATTTCTAAGATCTTATTGTAATTTTCTAAAACTTCACGTATCATTGCATTCAATTCTTATTCAGCTAATTTTAACAATAGAAAGAGAAAACCTTGATAATTCCGTAGAAAAAATTCGGTTAAATAAATGTTTCCACTAATTTTTCATATCATTTATTGTTAAATTTCATTTTAATATATTCTACAAGAAAAATTGAATAAATAATAGAATTATATTTATCAACAGAAATAATTTAATACCTAGTTTATATTTATCGAGGTTGACTTGTTAAAATTTTAATTCTTATAAGACTTAATATATTACTTTCCGTTTTTAAAACTTATCATTTGACCATTCCCAACTTTTTTTCTTGTTTTTTTATCTCAAATCTTTTATTGATCTGGAGGCTGAAATTTTTTACATTCGACGCGATGAATAACTATATGTGTAAAAAGTATATAGTACCTCTTGGCAAACTTTTAATAGAATTTTGTACAGTTCCATTTTACGGTGCATTGATATTTATTGTTATTTTGCTGCTGTTTTTGCTATGGCATTTTGTTTCATTTAAATTTACTGATCTATGAATGCTATAAGATAAATTTAATGAATTATATTAGTGACTACAAATTTTTATTGCCTTAAAAGATGATTCATTATTAAAAAAGTAGTACACGTAAATTTTTATTTCTAAAGCACTAGAAATAAATAATAATTAAGTGATTCAATGTGATTATTTAATATTATCGACAACCAGTATTATTATGTACGAAATTATGTGTTGGATTTAAACGCAGTTACCTTATCTTAGAATTTTCTTCTAGAATCCATAGTAGGTGTTCCGATTACATGGATACTTAGTATATAAATACATCTATATATATAGATATAAAGTACTTTTCGAGAAGTACTAGCATGTTGACTTAGTTAGATGATTTTCTTTGCTACTTGTCTAGACTTTCGCAGAATTTGCATAAAACTCTCGCTTCAAAGTATAGATGGGGTTGACTTTTATGTTTTTAACCAGAAATTCGGGTGTCTGACCATTTTAAGCTGAGGTACCATCATGTTCACTGTGACAGAAAAAGCTTTTTCAGCTAAAATTGAGCTGATATTAGAAAGATCACTTGATCTATGCCCTTATTTATACCTATTTACACGAGACTACCCATGTTAATAAGATCCCATTCACTCATGCTCACAAGTAATTCATGTACTGTATATATAAAACAAAACTTTTTCATTTATAAAGTAGCGCATTACCACTTCTACATTGCACATTAAACTATTCACGTATTCTTGTTCAAGATTAACTTTTATTTTTTTTTATTAAAATAATATTTTTGTCATAAGGTATAAATTTTGTTTTAACATTCAATATTTGAAATGAAATATTGTTTTCAAAATATAATACTCTACATTTACAAATACTTATTTCGTTAAGATATTTTAAAAGAATATGAATCATGCTTTTTTATGGAGCATCGTACAATTAAATAGGGCAAATTATATAATATTAAGAGCTAATATTTATTTATTTAAAACTTCATAAATTCAATGTATATAATTTTATTATTAATATTGATATACAGTAAGTAAAATAGATAAATATAATCTTTACAATCAAATGAGTTTTCATTTTTAACATTTGGGTAAAAGTTTCCATTAATTTCAATTTATTATTTTGACAGTACTTGTTTATATTATTTTTCTTATTATTGTTCTATAAAATAATATTTTATAATATAATATTAATTATATATAATGAATAATAAACAATTATAAATCTTCATTTTTCTATTACTCATGTATCAAGAATCTGTACTAAGATTTTCTATAAAATATTAATATCATTACATATTGGTGTACCGCAAATATTTTAGAATGCGTATCCATAATCGATCAATAAGTATAAGATAATTCTGAATGGAAAGAGTGTCAGAAAATAAAAAAAGTATTTACAAAAAACTATGAATAAAACATCGAATGAATGACATAAATGAGAAGGACAATAAGGAGAATCATCTAACAGGATATTGATGGAGTGAATAATGTCAATGATTGACGCAAAATTAATAAATGTAGTTATGAAAAAAATAATGATTTTATCATGTAGGTTACATTAAAGAAGTTTCTATCTTTTTTACTGATTTAAAGTTTGACATTACATAAGATTTATTCAAAACTTCATTTTTATCCATTCATCAATAATTAATTTTTTATAGTATTTTGCTCAAAAATCAGTATTAAATAATATTTAAACTTGATGTGCTGCCGTGGTATCATTTCACACACAATATAGATTGTCTCTTCAAACTAAAAATTTATAAATAATAATCTATATTTAGGAGTAAAAAATAATATTTTTTCAAACTATATATAATTAAAACAAGTATTATTCTATATTTTAACAATGTCGGGTAAATTGTTACGGCATTCATTAGGTCATGACTGATCTTATTGTGGATTTCGAAACTTTTTCCGAGTTTCTCGAATTTTCTGGAACTATAAATGATAGCTATAATTGTTTCTCTGATATTACTTGCCATGTAGCGATGTTAATCAATTTAGGTTGAGAGTAATTCAGGTGTGAGGTTCAGTGTCGTGTCACATTGGCTTTGGGCTAGATGTAAAAATCTAAAATACTTAAAACAGTGACGGAGAACTACAAAAGATAAGACGTATAATTTTAATTTATCGTCCATTTTCGTCACATGTAGTCTCTTTGAAAACATATCTATTAAAAATGAATGAATCTATTACATTGTTAATAATTAAATCATGATAACGAATATAGAAATGAAAAATTTATTTTATGTACAGTTTACGATTATTACTTCAACATTTTAACGTAATTTATCACTTAAGATCAAATTTAATTTTTACGAATTATATATCTTATAAAATTATAAAGGATATTTTAACCTTAATATCATTCTATAAAATATTTAAGAATGTTTATATTATTTTTTTTTCAAGGAAAATTATTCTTTTGAATGAATATTAAAGATGTAAATGACTAAATTAAAAAAATTATTAATAATATATTTGCATAAATTTGAAATGAAATGCACAGATAATATATTAAAAAGAAATATAAAATATGAAATACAAATATTTAGATAAAAGCAGAAATATAAAATTAAATAATAAGATGAAATAAAAGAGAAATAGCAAAAGAAATACACGTAGTAGATAAAGGAAATGAGAGAAATTTACTAATTCATAGAAAGAATAATCATAATAATGGTAATAAAAAAAAATATTACAATGTAATATGAATCATTTCTCAAATTCTTATAAGTACGCTCTCATTTGAAATGAACAAAGGGCATCTTTTTAAATAATTTTTATTTTATAAAACTCATCTTGAATATTTTTTTAAATAAGAATAAATTTTGCATTGCAGCATATTTGTACAAATATTTGTACAGATTTTGATACAAATAGTGATTTTTCCACTTTATGAAGGATTCAGTTCTATAAGAGGCTCGCAAAATTTTTAGGCCAATCAAATTTATTGTACCTTTAAGTTCCACAGTATTCACCCACATGGGAAAGGGAGAACTTAACTTTGCAAGCTCTCAAAACATTGTGACTTTGAGAGCACTTGAAATTTTAGGTCACTGGGTGTTCTGATTCACTAGCCTACAAACTACATCGAAAACTTATCAAGAGGGATAAATAGCATTTGAATATAGTAGAAAATCAAAGTTCCATACAAAGCTTTTATGAATGTAATAAAAATTGAAAATTACCTTTTTATTATTAATACTAAGCGATCAATTTATAATATATAGATAGATGGTAATTTATTGAATTCAATTGAAAATAGACTAAGCTTAAAATTTTTGCGATTAAAAAATAGAAATAAAAAAATAAAGAATACTGTACTGAAGCAATAAATTGATAACTGTATAGTACTAAAACTAAGTAATAGATGTTAATAATTTTCAATACATGTAATTTACTTTAGTTTTGAACATATTATTAGACTTACGTTGATAAATAGGAAAGTCATCTTTTCACTGCATAATATATTATAAACATATAAAATTGTAATAAATTCTTTGGTAAATTGTTTGAATATGATAATTTAAAAAATAATATATTCATTTAAAATAGAAAAATTAAATTAAACAAAATTAAAACCATATAATATAGAAAAAGATTTATATTCTATTTAAGAAGCATATTTATCCTAACATTATTCAACCTCTTATATAAATAAGAAATTCGATACAATGGAAAGTAATGTAATTGGGTATATAAATATGTATTTATGATGTATCAGTTAATTATATCAGGTGAAGCTGTCACAACAATTATAAGATTAAAGTTATGTCTTTTCTTGTAACTAATTGAATCCCACTCTTTATTTGTATTAATGGATAAAAGAACAATACAAATTTAGAGTCTTTGATTTTAGACAATGATGTATTAATGTATTTAAAAAAATGTTACGTAATCAAAGAAATATCAGTCATTCTTGGAAATCAAATCATCTATTAATATTTACACTAGTGTAGTAAATTAAATGGAAAAAATGTGTCTTCCAAAATTAATTCTAAAAAAACAAATGTCACTGATCCACCATGAGAATTAATTATTTCAATAGCATATTATAGAAATATTTTTTGATTATATAATTACTAGATAAAAAAATAGACTTTATATGATAATTTAAAACAGTATTCCGATTTATAAAATGGATTTATATCATAAAAACATGTTTTTATTTTACATCTGTAACAAAAATAATTGTAAAATATTTTATTTAAAATGCGAAATTTTGAAATAAATAAGAGTGCAGATTTTTATCGTGGATAATTAGATAAAATGAATCAATCATTAATTCAATATTTCATTTATAATATAATTTCATTGATAATGTAAAATATGTTATTTTGAAACTCAAAACTGGAAAATCACATTGAGCAAAATAAGCCATAGAAAAAATTAAATGAATTAAAGTATATTGATTGCTTACTCATCTAACATTGAACTATGTGATTACCTTTTATTGTAAACAATAAAACAATTTTTATGCAATAAAAAATTTATGTTACAATTTCAAATTTATTGTGCAAAATGTGATTTTTATCGATTCAGAATAAAAAATTTATACAATAAACGGAAGAATATTACAATAAAAAATATAAGTACATCCTTGATTAAAAATAAAATCTTTATAGCAATGTATTTTATTTGATGATCTAATAAACTGATATTACAATCAAGTTTCTCAATACATGATCTTCTGTAAATGGAAATTTAAATACATATAATATACTTTTGATGAATTTATTGTGAAAAACATTTTATAAGCAATTTATCGAGGTAAATGATTTATTAAGTTTTAATTATTTTTTAAGAATATATATATATAATAAAAAAATTTAATGATCAAATAAAATATTTTATTTATCATGTATTAAAAATTATTTATACTAATTATAAAAAAAAAAAAATCAATTCAATACGTTATAAGCATTGGAAAATTTATACTAGATATATATGTATACTAAAACAATAAAGAGGGAGAAATATAGAAAAACAAAATCAGATATGTCAAACTTTTCGAGAAAACAAAATTTATTTTGCACCATAACCTAAATTGTAAGTTAGAGAAGATTTTTCATCAGACGACAAAATTTTTGGAAATCCATAAAAAATTTATCGGTCCAACAAATGAAAATTTAAACAACCAACAAGAAATCTCAGACGAATCAATATGTGCGACAAAAGTAAATGCAGTTGCAAAAAGAAAGGCGGACAGGTGAAGGGATCTACGATGCAAAATCTGGAATCGGAGTACGCAAAATTCTTGGAAAAGCAGAGCAAGTCCTTATTGAAAAAGTACCTGACTCGCGAACTCTTCGAGAAGCTTAAGGTAAAGCGGTTGTTGGGATTCCGCTCGTAGTGCAGAAATGCTATTAGTTATGGGCTTTCGATGGTTTCTTCTTTCTTGTTTGGTTGCAAAAAAAGAAATATGGAACTGCCCCTGGTAACTGGTAACTGGTAACTGGTAACTGGTAACGCCTTGTCGTTTAGGGGATTTTAAGCGGTGGGTAAAGTTCTTTCACGATTTGGGGCTACACAAGACGTAGCGGTTGCAGTCGGAGCGATTATCCCTAGGGAATCTGAATTTTCTTCTTTCGTGAATTGAGACCGTGAATTCAGCGAGTACCTAATGAACCTTTTAAGGAATTCATATATTGGGCAAGAGCAATTTACTACTTTTCGATTATATTTAATTTTTTTTTGGTAAAATTATTGATTTTGCTGAAATAGGGACGTGTCGGCACAATAGCTGAAATTGGCTTAATTGATTGAAATAGACAGAATATTGATTTACTAATACACATTATATATATATATATATAACGTATTATTGTATGACATGAATGTGTCGATGGCGAAAAACAAATTATTTAAAGTAAAATTACTTAAATTTTTTAAAAATGAAATTTTCGATTTAATGTTAGATACAAATATTTATTTACTTTTCAATTTAAATAAACTTTTTCCATACTCAATAATACTACTTTGCAATAAATAAATTTTGCATTATTTCGTAATATTGTGATTGATGAGTAAAAATGACAAGTACTCTAAAACGGTATTATGTCAATGCATTGAAAAAAGAGATACATACCATGACAATTTATTACAAATGACACCTACATATCATCATATAGTATTATAGAAATATTACATTATATCATATATATGTTGATTTTTTTTTAACCTAAAAACTTATAGTAATACGAGCATTAATGTATAATTAATGTAATAGACGTAAATTAGTAAAATTTAAAGTTATTATAGTTATATACTTTTTTGGTTTATTCGTGCAAATATGACAATATTTACGACAATGGTAATACACTTACTTGCTGCTTAAACTAAAATGTGTATTGCATCTTGTCATTTTAAATAGTTTATTGGTTGAATTGTAAGATATTTAATTACTAGGTTATTCAACAAATATATATAAATATGTGTATTTATAAGATGAAAAAAGAATTGATTTTTATTGTTCTGAATTTAATTACATAAATTTCGTATTTGATAATTGTTGATGATATAAATTTATAAAACGAAACAATAATTGGAATGCATAAATTTAAGAGAAAAATGAATAAAAAATTTCGTACACAGTGATAAAGAACATAAATAAAAACATGTAAATATTAATTGTACGATTAAAGAAAGCTTTTATTTATCTGATTGTATGCGTTAAAATTATATTAATTAAATTCGTAATGTATTTGATTTACGAAATGGAAGCTATCAATCTTCATTTTAAAAAACCAAAAATTACCTTACTCTCCCAGACGAAAAAGACACGTTTTGGCTCGACTCTCTTGGACGTTATCCAATCAGGTTTAAAAAATCCAGACTCCAACATTGGTGCATATGCCTGTGATCCTGAGGCTTACACCGTCTTCGCCCCACTTTTCGATCCCATTATTGAAGAGTACCATGAGGGATTTAAACCCACGGATACACATCCTCCGGCGAATTGGGGTGATCCTTCAACCTTGACAAAACTCGATCCAGAGGGAAAGTACGTTATTTCCACGAGAGTCCGGTGTGCAAGATCTTTGGATAATTTTCCTTTCAATCCAACTATGACCAAGGACCATTATATCCAGATTCAAGAGAAGGTAAGTTTGGATTCCATTCTGAGCAAACACAAAGTCAATCCTTTTATTATACAAAATGCGTGTATTTTCACTAATGCATTTCTGTAATAAGGCCAAAGAAGATGTTTTTCTTCTTATTTCATGCTAACAATACAAGTCAGAAAAATTTGTTTACTTGTTTACTTAGTCCAGTGATTAAATTTTATATAAAAAAATAATACAACATTTGTTAATGCTTAAAATAAATTACATAAATTACTTTATACGAACCTCTAGCTATAATAATATGTAAGTTGTTCAATAACTAATCCTAAATTAATTTAATAGCTTACTCATGATTTAAGGTATGAAATCATTATTTTTAATATAAATGATGTGCCAATGAACAATGATCTTCAAATAATTGTTATTACATAAAAAATAAAATTATAATAATTAATTTGTAATATTAAATTCGCATAATATAAAAGAATATTAATTTGAAAAATATTTTTATTAATTTCTATTTACAGAATTGTTTTGCTTAATTAAAAACATTATCTAATTATTCTCTACATGTTAAAATTAGATTTATTACTCATTAAGGTTATTTTCACTGCAGAATAATAATTTTTAACGTAAATGTTAATTTAATGATGGTGCATACTTTGTCGTAAATATTTATTTTTTTCTTTAGCACCCATTTATACACATGTATCTCTGCATTTATAAGACAGAATTTATAAAACAAGCACACGTTTGTTGAGGAGGGTTATATTCGCGAAAAAGCTTTTATGCGTATCTTGTCTTTGCACTTTTTGGTTTTTTATTCAAATTTTACTTTTGGTTACTTTTGGTTCTTATGTGTAGAGATAAAAAAGTAGATTATACTTTGATATTTTTAAAAGGTACCGGTTTATATTTAAGAATTTTAATATTTTTTGATTGCACAGTTTTTTTTTATTTTTTGTTTACATTTTCTTAACTACTTCAGAGCTTACAAGAGGTACACGGTTTATACTAGAAGAAGTTTTTAAGAGTAATGCAATTTTTGCCTAAGTTTAACTTGTTAAAAAAAAAAATTGAAATATGTGGTAAAAATTTCAAATATGTTAAATAAAATGGTATTTTCCATATATAATTTTTTTTTCTTGGTACTAAGTAGGTAAAAGTTTCTTGTGAAATTAACTTTGAATATTATTTATGTAAAATTAAATTAAATTGTTCACTTGATGTTCCACTAATCCTGTAATTTTTATAGAGAATAAAAATATTGAAATGTAATGTTTATACACAAAACGTTTAACTATCAATTTTTAAGTATGATATTGTTTGCTTTTTAAATATATTAAAAATAATATTTGATTAATATAAAGTATGTAATTAGAGTTTTCATTAATATCATATATTTGGCGACTTAATCATTCGAGTTCAATTAAGTCCAACCATTTAAATAATATTATATATAAATTATGTTCATCTGAATTGCACTGTATGTAATTTATACATTATGAGTTAAATAAACAATAGCTTAATGCAAGGGAATTAATAAGCTACATAGTATAAAAATTTGATTTCTAATTGTTTACTGATGATAATCGAAAAATGCAAATGTTATGACTATATAAGCGAATGCATTTTTGAAAAAAAAGAATAATCACGGTCATTTTAAACTTTAACTGTTAATCATACATCGATTTATTTTATCAAGATAAAAAGCAAGCAATTTGCAAGACCATATAAACTTTTTATCGGTAACTTTACCTTTTAAAATTAAAATGCATATAAAACATATTTTTAAAATATATATAAATTGGTGTGTGTGTGTATGTGTCACATACGCGCATGTGCATGTAGATTATTAAAATAGGACACATTTCATTCAGTATAATTAAGTTCGTTTTAAATATACAGTGATGGGACTGTTTAGAATGTAAAAATCGATCCCAACTACTCATATATGCTATAATGACAGTATAAACTTCTTGTTTACCAATTGTTTATCTTGTAATTTTCTTTAGGTTACACGAAACAAACAAGATTATTCTCACATGTACTGTTGGCTCGCCGACACACGCGCACTCGTACCCAACACATACACAAACTTATAAATTATTTTGGATTGATAGCTTTCGGGGGCACTGAAGTCGTTGGATGGCGAACTAAAAGGGAAATACTATCCCTTGGAGGGAATGGACAAAGAAACTCAGCAGCGATTGATCGATGACCACTTTCTTTTCAAGGAGGGAGATCGTTTTTTACAGGACGCCAAAGCATGCGAATTCTGGCCTACTGGTAACTTACTCAACAACTACAACTGTTTTTCTCTTTTATTTCAGTGGGTATGCTTTTTTTGTTGTGAGATACTTCTCTTATCTCCATCTTTATAAGCTCTAACTTTGTGGATGATTTACATTTGCTTCTTCATTCTCTCACAAACAGTGACTGATTTTTTGTCTTTCGATTAAAACTTTATTTTTCTTTCTTTTTTTTTTTTTTTTTTTTTTAATGAATAGTTTCATTTTATTAGTGTGCATTTTGTAGTTTTCATTATTTTTCTTGGGTTTGCGGTAATTAAAAATACACAGTTCACTTAGCATTTCGATAAGAACAAGGATTCTCATCCTCATTCGGGTTTTTCATTCTTTTTCAAAATTAATTTATTTTTCATAAGAAGCTCTAATTAGTTAAAAGAAATTTTTATCTCTACGTACTCATAAAAATTTTTTAACAGAATATTTTTGATTTATATAATTTAAATACACATCACATACATCTGTTATTTGTATGTGTTTAATGATTTTTAACCATATAATATAATACCACATATTTTAAATACTTATGTTAAATATTTTTAATTATGGTTGTTAGTTATTGTTAATTATTTACGTTATTAAAGTATTTATTTTAAAATACAATAGATCTTTTAAATATACACCTTTTTACAATAGCAATTTTAAAAAATAAATTTCAAATTTTAATGAAATTTTTTTCAAACGAATATATAATTAGCTGTAATTTAAATTTCCGTGTGAAAATTAATGTATATTTCCAATTATACTTACATATTACGTACATAAAATTAATTTTTTTATTTACTTAATTTTGAGAAAAATTCCAAAAAAAATTTAAAGAAATCCCAAAATTAAAATGTTTTTAATTAAA
Organism: Eupristina koningsbergeri; assembly: GCA_018907245.1. Lineage (NCBI taxonomy): Eukaryota > Metazoa > Arthropoda > Insecta > Hymenoptera > Agaonidae > Eupristina > Eupristina koningsbergeri. The sequence continues at coordinate 1,212,346 of JACCHV010002773.1, read as the reverse complement.
TTGGCACAAATCTAATATTTTGGACAACTATAAAAATTAATAACACCAACTAAAATAATTATTATTTATTTATCATGTAAATCTAATAACTATACTAAATTTAATTATTATAATACCAAACATAATTTAATAGCTTAAAAAAGTCGTGTGCGTGCGTGTGTTATTATCGGGTTCATTGTGGTGATCTGATATTGCGATTATAATTCGCGAGGGTTTCGTACGCACTAATAAAGATCTTAGTCTCGCGAATACCTGACTCAGTTTCCTGCAAAATTCAGCTAAAATCACGTACAACGTTCGCAATATAATAAAGCCACGAAAATATCTGACGTCGTTCTTCAAAGTTCTGAGATTGCAGTAAAGTATTGCAAAATTAATTTCTCCTTCAGGCGCAATTATGGGTCCAGTGATTGACGAACAGATTAGGCCAATAATAAGCACTAATGATAGTGAATATAATAATAGATTAATTCTAATCGATGATATAGTTGGTCGGTCATCATCAATTGAAATACGGAAAAATGGAGAGATGATGATAATTGACATATAATAAGTATGAAACGAAAGCTACACGAGGTTTATTGGTCTGGTTTTTATGATTACTTTTGCACACTCTACTTTTGATATGATTTAGTTTTTACACACCTTAAATCACAAGAATTTAACTTTTTTTTTCGTTTTTTTTCTTCTTTCGTAATAACAATTATTGACTTGAAATTATATTGACTATATTATTATAAAAAATATAAACAAGCTATTTTTAATTATCTGTACAATGAAGAATTATGTACAAAAGAAATTTAAAGTCATTATTAAATAATAAATTGATTTTATAAGGTCAAAATAAATATTCAATGGAAATTTTAAAAAAGATGATTTTGTCGATATTTAAGAATTTGAAGTTTTATTTCATTGTAAACGTAAAATAATGTATTATATCTATAACTATTTTTCTCATGTACCAGAATATTTTCTTTTTTATTTAAAAGTATATATATCAGTGTTGTAGGTAAGATTATAGTTAATTTGTCAACATAATGAAAATTTAAATCGTCTCTGAATTAAAATATTGACATTATACTTTTTAAATATCGATTATTGAATATGAATAGGGTTTGCGACATATCAATTTACAAAATTTTAATGTTATTTGACAAGTAAAGAGTATAATAAGGTTTTGTAATCATTAAAAGTGTATATTTTCATTAATTATTTTAATATTATATACTCTCTGTTTCTATATAGTTTTATGTATTTATTTTAGAAAATTGAAGACAATAAATTTAATTCTATTACTATAAATATAATAAAGAGATTAGATGAAATTATAAAATATTAACCACCTTTTTAAAGTGATAACACACTTTTTCATTGGATGTATTTAATTTATTTTGTATTTTGCCGTCCATATCATATTGTTTTATTTTTAATTCTCCATAGTATATGAGATTTGATAATTTAGTATTTTAATATTAGTTTATCATAGTAGAGAATTAGTAATTATTATAAATTAATTGTACGTGTTCAATATTTCAACAGTATTGATTTAACGCAAGCATAAGGCTTTTGCGTTTTCGCCACATTGAACCTTTTTAACAATGTATAACACGAAATATGATTTAGTTCTTTAATTAAGATAAATTTATATTTTCATGTGCACCATAGGCCGTGGTATATTTTATAATGACACCAAGACTTTGTTGGCCTGGTGTTGCGAGGAGGACCATTTGAGATTGATTTCGATGCAGAAAGGCGGTGATCTTATCGCTGTTTACTCCCGTCTGGTTACTGCCATTAAGAAGTTGGAGGCGAAGATGAAATTCGCTCATGATAAGCGTCTGGGATTTTTAACTTTTTGTCCAACTAACCTCGGGACGACGATCCGTGCCTCGGTCCACGTTAAACTTCCCAAACTTGCTGCTGATCTGCCGAAATTCGAAAAAATTGCTGGTGAATATAATCTACAGGTAAATAATGTAATTTTTATTAAATTTGCTGAAAAAGCTCTTTAGCTTATCTTATATCAACTGACATTTTCTACAAAATAAATGAATTTTTTAATGTTTCTATAATATTTTAAAATAAAAAAAATTTAATTATACTCATTTAAAAAAGACCTTCTTCTTCGTAATATAAAGTTGCAAATTTTATTAATTGTTTCAAATTTTTGGAAATAATTGCTGAATAAACACAATTATAATTTTTTCGATGTCGTTTTGACATCGGTAGTTGTACTTATCAAAGTTATACATTTATTAATAAATTTTTTTTGATTGATAGCAATTTCTCACAATTTTTAATACTTTTGATAAATTGTTCTAAAATTGTACTTCTGTTCAATTACAATAAATAAAATTCTGTAACAGGTGACATGCTTTGTCTTGTCAATTTTTTACAACAGTGAAAATTTCTAATATAAATTTCTAATAGGATTTATTAGTTGGATATTTTACTCAAAATTGGCAGAAAGGAGTCGTACTGTCTGTTTAGATTACTAGTATTCTTCTATCGGTTAATACTATTATTATTAATTTTAATAAATAACATTTTAGACATTGTGCATTTTTTGTAATTCGATTCATTATCAAGAATTACTGCCCGAATGAATCCAATGTTTATAATTGACACATGTCACTTCTTATAAAATTTTATTTATCATTGTTTAACAAAGGTAGGACTTTAGTAAGATTTATTAAAAATACTAAGGAATTATATAATTAAAATTTTTTTTTAATAAATATACAGAGTTGGTAAAGACGATTAATGTTATCGAAACGGTGGTGAGAAAATTATAATTGCGTTTTATTCTACAGTTATTTTAACACAGCTAAAAACTATGAATAAATTCTTCAACTTTATAAAAAAAATTAAATATTTATCATATATAAATACGTTTCTCTAAAGGTTTATTAAAAAAATTTATATCTTTACTGCAATAAAATACAAAAAGAAAAATAATTCAATTCAATATTTTACTAGAATTCATATTTAAAAATAAAATATTTCACTGAGTTTTAACAGTAAAAATACCTCATTTTGATTAATAATTACAAGTTATGTATGGTTATTGGGTTTAAACAGTTAAGATTGAAAAGGCAACAATGTATTTTTGATAAGAGGATTCCTCGAGGCCTTTGCTACTTATTCAATCAAATTTATTATATTTCAAAAATCTGAGCAAATCAGTAATAAGAATCCTGACAAGAACGAGGAATCTTCTCATCAAACCAAAAGCATGAAATCATAATTGTGTTTTGGCTCTTTACTCCACGTCCAATAAGAATCTGCAACTTAGTATTATTGATAAACCATTTTCGTCATGTGATTGAATTACCCGGAAAACTAATGAGTCATTTTCCGGAAAATACGTAGGTGCGTGGTACCCGGGGTGAGCACAGTGCGAGCGAGGGTGGCATCTATGATGTCAGCAATAAGAGGCGAATGGGGCTAACAGAATACGATGCAATTCGTGAAATGTGCAACGGAATCGCCGAACTCATCAAAAAGGAAAACAGTTTATAAGTTTATAAGGAAAACCCTGGACACCGTCAACAATGATAATGCATTTTTTACACCCCTTTTTTATCGTTTCAAGTTCGATTGATATTTTTTTTTCATTTTCTTTCAATCGCTCTTCGGGCACACGTCTATTTTCAATAATTCGAATAATATCAGGGATACACGAAATTTGAACAAAAGGCCTCATCGATCTCTGCTGTGTGCACAAGCAAATTCAATTACAAATTTTTAAGACGAAAAGTTTACATTATTTGCAGAGGGGCATTCGATTGTATTAAATTTCACCGAATAAAAACTTTTCTAAGCTATAAAATTTGAATGTGCTTATTTTTAAAATTACCAATAATTGTGTAAAAGTACGTAATTAAATTTTAAAATTGAAGGGTGTAAAAACTGTCTTGACATAAAAAAATGGAATATTTTCGATTGCGACTACAATGTAGTCGATATCCAAAAAATGTTCATAAAAAAATATTCATACAAATAAATAATAGAGTGAAAATAAAACATATATAATAAAAGGATATTTATAAATTTAACAGAAATAATGGAATAAGATCCGATTAATATTTTATGAAACTTAGGTCTTACAATTTTAATTATGTCAATGAATAAATTGCTTTCTATTAAAAAATTTGTGCAATCACAAATTAATATTTATAAAAAAATTATTAAAGTAATGTTATTAAATTAATAATTTCAGCTGCGGGTGAATGTAAAAATTATCACTAATTACTTTTTCTTATATTATTTATATTTATACTTTTACATTAAATTTAATATCATTTTTTATATTATTTATAAATCTTTAGTATCTATTAATGGTTTGTCAATCCATTACAAATTATACAGCGCTTGAATGATGATGAATTCAGTATTTGAAATTACGGAATTAGATCAGATATTATAGACATTTCTTATTATGTCGAGCACACATTAAAAATGACATATTAACCATTATTACAAATCTGTATTAATTTGAGCTAAAATTATATAAAGTAACATCCGGGAAATAAAGTGATTATGAATTTATACTAAATGATATTATCGGTATACTAAAAATTTCATGAATATATTGCTTTGACTAATTTTTTGGTAAGGAACGAGATCAATAATTATATGATAGACATTTCTCAAATGTCGGGACTATATTTTTAAGAATAATCGTTGCTTTCATAGGAAACCTAGAATGTGTCCTATTATTTGAAATTTATACTGAATCGAATGTATCAGTCAACAATAGATTCAATAAATTTTAATTTCTATATAATATAAATAAATAAAAACAAAACAAAAATAATGCAATCTATGGAAAACGAAATTAGAGTGAAATATAACTCAACTAATTCACTAATGATACTAAGGTAAAGGTATTGAAGAATGGATTTTTATAGATTATGAACAAGTTATTCGATCTTATCATTAAAGTAGTTTATAATACATGTAAATGATTGATTCGTATTGATATGGAGAAATTTGTTTTTTGTAATATTTAGAGAATGAAGTGCAAACTAAGGACAATGTAGAAAAAAATATTGAGGATTGCGAGTCAGCTGATCCGTAGATTGGAATATTGTAAGTCGTCATAAAACAAATAATGGTTTTGAAGTCAATTTAATTAATTTTTCATTGTTAACGAATAATATATAATTATTGAATTGATAGAAAAAAATGATGAAATACTTGTGGAATAATTTGTTTTTTATTTATAAACAAAAATTTTGAGAAAAAGTTCATTTATACCTGATACGTGTATCTACGTTTAGATAAAATTAATTGAATAATACAAATAAAGTAGTTGAGGTATATTTCTAGCCAAATATTTTTCGAAAATAAACATATAAATATTACAATTTGGTATACGGTTAAAAGGTATTTTTTATACATTTAGAATGAGCAAAAAATAGTGTGACTCGTGAAATTAAGTTTATTCGTTATGAAATTTGTAACATGTGGTTATTGCTGAGATATTCACGGATTATAATTTTATTATCAATGAAACTTGAGAAACAGTAATTAGTCTCTGAATATTATCTAAATAAATTTTAGGATTATTTTTTTTTAAAGAATAATATGTATTTTATTCTTATTTAAATATAAAAAGGAACGAAAATAATATTATGGACATTGTTACAAGCAGAAAGAATTAGTTTAACGTGTATTAATGTAAACTAAATTTGTTTATTAAAATTAAAAATTTGAAAAAACTTAGCATACTTTTAAAACTTCAACATTTTCTGTTAATAAATATTAGTGCTTTTATAAATTTGGATATAATTTTAATGAAGTTTTCATTAGAATATTCAAGCATTTTCACTTATGTTACACAAAAACTAAATATGAAATTTTTAATTTTTCATGCTTTATAAGAACGTTTTTTTTCTATTCTTTAATAAAATTATACGATGTTCATGAAAAGAATAAAACATTCTTAGGTCCTTCATGATTTTTAAAAGCCAGCAACGATGCGAAAAAAATAATTGCAATAAATCTTGTCCTGTCATGTACAATATATACACGGCTTCAATTTATATTTTTAATTCTTACTTTCACAGAAAATTCTCGTCCTAAACTTTTCATACCCAGTTTTGAAGACCAATTTCATTAAAAATTTTGAATACATCATTTCTTGTTAAAATAAATGATATCTTGAAACAATAGTACTAAAGTATAAATTGAAATTACATGTTTAACGATATTTTTATTTTGAAATGTGAAAATCGAACATACTTTTTGTTCTATAGTAACATTCCAGCTAACAGATAATAGTTACGATGTGCAGCCTGAAAATGCCCGAGGTAACACTTACTCTAGATATCTTGTTACCGTCTCACTCTGAAAGAAATGTTTTGAAAATTCAAATACTCTGCATATTTTTATACATTCGCATATCTATCTATATAAACGAAATTTATAAACGTAAACGTAAGAAAAATATCAATACACTTCAATTTATCACAATTGCTTTAATGCATCAATTAAAATGATGTTATTAATTTACAATATTCTTTAAATTATAATTAAATTATATATTAATAAAAGTGTATTTGTAAATTGTGAAAAAATCGCTTTTTATTTGCAGAATGAAATGAAAGAATTTCGAAAATGTATCAATAATCATTATAGAAAACTCAGTAATATTGTTATGACTATTTATATATAAATTTATTAAAAATTATATAAAGGTGCCAAAGTAAGTAAATTTATGTATTTTAACAATTACTTAATGAAATTGATAATTTTTTGAAGATAGAACATCAATATATCGAGCACTTCCTAATAATAAAATTCCATCTAAAATTGAATAAAATGATGATTTGTTATTATTGTCATCTTGTAAAATATATTTTCTGTAATTCAGCCATTTTACTTCGAAATATTTTGAAATAGATCGAGGATTTTTCAAATATTTTTAATCTTGACATTTTTTACATCCTTGCTACACATTTACATAAGACCTGTATTTTGTTGATATTGTAAAAACTTTATTGATCGGTTATTTTGTAATACAACAAATCTTGACAACATGTTTTATGGAAAACTTGTTTTTCAGTATTTTTTTCTACATCAAACTTCATCTCATGGACAGTATTCGTTTTTTTATTGTATGCCATGTTGGTTTGACAGACAAGGGTTTCAGAACTGGACAGCTCATGTCGGCGCATGTTAAGAATATACGTGTATATATGTACACTTTACGGTGTCCTCTTTCTTCACCTTTTTTATTTTCTTTAATAATTAATGATAATTTTTAATTAATATAATAATAAAGTGTAAAAATTTGTCTTCCAATTCAAACAACCGTATTTTTATTGTTCGAAAATCTTTTTTAAACATTCAACTGTAATTTGGTGAATTTAAAAAATATTGCAGGGAAATGTTCAAATTTTCAGTAAAAAGTTTTAAATTTATGAAACCTGAATTAAGAATAATAAATTATATATAAAACTATTCCAATCAATAAATACATGAACAATCAATATTGATCATTTAACATAATTAGTTGAAATGAAAGTAACAGAAATAATATGTCTATCATCGCAAAAAGATATGCGACGCAATCAATTGTAGTAAATAAACAGACATATATTATGAAGTTATCTACTTATAATTTAAATTTCTTCTGGTTTTTTATTGTATGTACAAGACGTTTCTATTGGCTGCTTAAATGCTGTCATCTTGTCTATTTACATAAAGATATAAATCTTTCTGCTCGGTCATTGTCATTCGTTTAAGAAATCTAAGTGCTATTCTCCTTTTTCCCTTTGATTTATAGGTATTAGTTATTGTCCACTGTATTTATTATTAAATTAAATAAAAAATTATTGGTTTTACATGAAAAGTCAGTATAATCAAGATCTACATACAAACACCTAAAATATTAGCTTTTGTTTTTATTATTTTAATTCCAGATGGACATTTTTAGTTTTTTTTTTTTTTTCATTTTCAATTGACATATAAACAAATAAACATTGTAATAAAATATCAATTTTCAAAAATAAAAAAAAATATTCAAATAATATCACAAGTTTTTATTCATACATATTATATATAGAAATACTTGAAAATTAATTAATATTTGATGTGATTTTTCAATAAAGACAATATTATTTTTTTTAATTACAATAGGTAAAAAAAAGCCTATTTTTGAATATTAACAATTTTCAGTCAACAGAAGTATATAGATATATATGTGATGCTGACAAATGATATACATCTTCAACAATACTATGACCCAAAGAAATGAGCAAATAAGCGATACATATTTTAGTATGTCCAAAAGTATTATTTTACTATAAGCGAAATATGTGTGATTTAATGATTTTTAAAAAAAGACTATTGAATCTGATTAATTATAATTCATAATAATATTCTATTAAATTATCCCATCTATTATTAAATAAACATTGAAATAAATTTTGAAGAAAAATAATATTGGATTGATTTTCGAAGTTTATTTTTAACTTCAGATCAAGAGAATTAAAAATTTATGTATAATTTAAAATTAAAATGAATTAAATTAAGTATTAAAATAGATGAAATAACAATACTATTAAATCAGATCAAAATTTTATTGCATTTTACTTTTTTAATACAATTTAAGTGATATTTAATCAAGAACTAATAATTAATAGGGATACTTCCATTACCTACAAATGAATATTATAATAGTGATAGCGTTTATTGCAATTGAAAAAAATTAACTATTTATATTTAGTTATTTATATTATTTTGCCCACATATAAAACTATAGTATACTTATTCAGATTAAAAATTTTCTCGTATTATTTTCAATTTCCTCATTGTATTAATATTGGCCATAAATAATGAATAATAGTATAATTAAAATTTACTTTAAAGCTATATTATTAATGTTTGTGCTGCACTTATTTCATTAATATTGTATTGTATTAAAAACTATACTTTTATTCTGTTGAAATTACATCCATTAAAATTATAATATATATGTAGTTCCAAAATATATATTACATATAATGTAATAATGAAAATACATGATTTACTTAATATTTTTATAATTTTTGAAAAATTTGAGTAATAATTAGAAAGTAAATATTGTACTTTTTCATATCAAATACATTTAATTTAATTAAATCAATTACAGAAGCGCATGAGAAACTATTATTAAAATGAATACAAATAATTATGAATTAATTATTTTTGTAAATATATGTGTAGACAAAAAATATTTCAACTCGTACAAAGACAAAAGACATTATATTATTTACTGGTAATATATAACAGAGAATAAATTTTAAATACAGATCAATATTATAAATAATTTCAGTTTACGATAAATTATTGGATAGATAATACACATTTATGTATTTGTTTTCCTCTTTTCTAATATAATACAAATTAAATTCCATTGTTATGGAAGAGCACTCTCGTTTTCAAAAAAATCCAACATAGTTAATTCTTGTCAGCTTTGAAAAAGCGTAAGCTTGTTTAGAAAATGAAGAAAAGCATCTTTCCTTTCGTATTCTCATTTAGTGAATATTCATAACCTTTTCTTTAAAACCTCGTAATCACTGTTATTTTTACTTAACATCATTAAGAATACGAGGTACCATTAAAACCTATAGACTCTTTACTAAAAGAGTAAGGCAATTTAACTGGCGAATGAACAAATTTATACATACAATATAACTCCTCATTTAGGATAAATTTTCATCCAATATAGGTTTTATGAATTTAAGCATTTCGCGCAATTCAAGTAAAAGACAAACAGAAACTTTTATGACTTTTCTCGAAAGCATAGTTACGGTTAGTTAAAGAAAAGCATTCCCTTATCAATTTTTGCAAACTTATAAATTATAGCTGTTGATTATTATGGAAGTAGGTGCTTCAGAAGCCTTTAATTAATAAATAACTCAATGATGCGAAGGAAACGCATCCACTTTGTCCAACCATTTTAAAAAGTCCTAAACACACAAATCAGGATGTTAATGCTGGCAGTGACAGAGGCTACAAGAGAATAACAAATAAGCGTAAGTTGCAACGCACTTTGCTAAGCGCATAATAAAAGAGAATAAAGCTGAGTCGGACCTGGAAAACGCAAAATTTCACATAAATAACGCTCTCTGAGCCCCTGCAACAATGCCGAGAACATCCATTTATTCCGTAAACGAGTCATCAAAACGTAAAGTGTGTATCAAAATCTGACATTCGGCGATTCATCTATTTTTTTTCTAAGCCATTACCACGGCTTACGTCTGATTTATTTTTTGTGAAACCGAAGAATGGGAAATTTGGCTTTACTTGGCCACTGGTGCCACTTGGATTTTTGTCGGATATTCGTTTTAATAAAATAGAGTCAATAGAGACAAAACACTGTGTAACACCAGGCATTAAATTAATTTTCGTATTACAATGGCGATTGTATCAATTTTTTTTTTTTTTTTTTTTTTTTTTGCAAAATACGACTTTGAATTGAATTCACAAATTTAGCTAACAGGCTACTTAAGTTTCGATGACGAATTTTATACATTGATTTTATAAATATTAATATTTACAGAATGAAAATAAAAAATCATAGAAATACCACTTTCTTATAAAACAAATTAAAATTAATACGCATCAAAGTGTAGATATATATATTTAAAAAAAACTTTTTATAAATATGACTGAATGTTCTTACAAAGCAAATTTTAGTTTTTTTAATTTTATCAATTACTTTAAAACTAATTCTATACAATTAGTTATCTTGTTTTTCAAAATTATTATAAATGTATAATTTAAACTCTTTAAATATATATTTTTTTTAAAATACATAAAAAAGATTGTATATTCTTAATAGTTAATAATTTTAATATTTAAAAATATAGCAGCTATTCTTCCTATAAATATTTTGTTAGTATTGGCTTTTTTTATATTTTAAATTTTATAAATTAATTATAATTATTAGGAAATGTTATCAAAATCTATAATAATAAAAATGAATAATTTCAACATAATAAATATGTCTACTTAAAGATTTTAAAAGTGATATTTTTAATATGATTTATAAGCACATATTTAAATTAAACATGCAATGAAATGTTAGATTTATGTTGAAGCTTTAATGAAAACTTACTTTAAAATATAAGATACAAATTAAGCTTTTAATTAGCTAATTATTAGAATGTCTTTTTATTCTTTTAACAAGTTTTGATTAAACTGCAGTTTTTAAAATAAATCGTGTTGTAAAATTTATTTATAATTAAATTATAATTGAAATACTTATAAAAATATAAACACACTTTTTATTATATTTTTAAATGATAAATCTAAATGTAAATTTAAAGTGATAAATATTTTTGAGATATGTCGCATGGACTTTTTATTCTGTTTAGGTAGGTATTAATCACATCTCGAAACGATTTTGAGGCCATTTTACCATAATCGTTTATATATTATTATTGGTCTCCAGAACATTTTCATTGCTAAGCTTTTCTACAAAAATAGAAATCACAAAGTTACGCAGTGGATAAGTATTAAACATAAATTTAACAAGAACCCATTTAGTTTTTGATTTTCGACATATAAAAGCTACTCAATTTAATGTGTGGTAGAAATCCAAAATCAGAGAGTGAGAAAGTGCAAAGTCATGCTTTGTAAATTGGCGTTAAATAAATAGAACGTCAACGAGTATATTGAGGGCTGCCTTGGATCCCCAACAAAGCAAAAATAAATTCTAAATATTATATCAAAATTTTATTTATTTAATCCCATTCGTCTACAATTACGACTACAGAATTTAGTCCGACATTCACATTACCTACACGATTGAACGGAGCCATTAATTTGATTCCTGTACGAACGGAAATGTCAACAAAATATTACTTGGTTTGGTAATATATAAATTTAGAACACGCTTAGATTGTTTTGAGCTTAATCCAATTTTTATAAAAGCTATGAATATCCTATTTTTTTATTTTAGTAAATGAAATTTTTTTTTTTTCTTTTTTTGGCATCATGTAAGTGATCTGAAATTTTAATCTCTTAATGAAAGTGTTCTAAACATATTTTTAATTACTCATATATTTATGTCCCATTATTTATCCTATCAAGCTGGACCTAATGTATTTTAACCAGTATGGATCTTTTAATTTCAATTTCATTAACAGTCAATCTGTAAAACTCTTTTTTTATCCGGAGTCAACCCTACGGTGACCCTTCCAGAGTATTTATATTATTTCTACTACATATGTCTGTTGATTATACAAACTGTTAAGAATTTATACAACGTTCATGAGCTGTGATAATATTTCAATTGTGTTGCTGCTAATAAATCGAATAGCTTTTGTCTAATAATAATTTGCCTTTTTTCCGAGGAAAAAGAATCAATCACTACATATCATTACACTCTGATATAAATATAATAATATAAGATTTTAAATTTCGTACCCATTCTTTTGTTTAGGTTGATAAAATGATTATTATAATTATTACCACAAGTGGAACTCAAAACCACTTATAGTAATAGATAGATAATGAAATTATGATATGCCGATATTATAACACCATATCATTTATCGCATCATAAAGTTACTATGACTGGCCTCAATACTAGTAGTTCATTAAAGGCAACTCTTTCAATACAGAAGGCAGAAGCCAAAGGAATCTATTTCAAGAAACAATTATGGTACAGTTAACGTTTATACACGAACAAATACATGTAGTAGTTTTGTTATAAATGTAATTATTCAGAGTAGGGTGAGTTGTTAGAAAGTGCTAACATAAAAATCTACTCGAGACACCAGTTTCAAACAAATATATAAGAAAAATATGTTTTATAATGTTGAATTATATTTTTTATACAAATTATTAGTTTGAATTGAAACTGTAGAATATATTAGTTAGATGCATCTACAGCCATATAAGGTTCAATAATACAATAGCATTAACATATTATTATATTTTTTAAGCAATATTAATAATATTGATAAAATAAACTAAATATGTTTCATGCGATAAGCATGACGTTAAACATATCCACGTAGATAGTAAAAGTGAGCTGATAATTTATTAAAAATATTTAAAGAAAATACTAAAATTTAAAATTAATTTAAAAAATTAAGTAAAAATAATTATTTTAAAAAATTTACATAAAATTGTTTTAAATTAATTAAAACTAGTGAAATAGCGAGATTCAACAATAATTAAATATTTATTGATTTTACTTTCAGGATGAATTCATCAGATATCAATTGATACACTGCTGTAACACAGCATATCCAATTATATGATAATATTTCGTGGATTTGAAAATACGTCATTATAAAGAAAAATAGATAAGATTACTTAATATTTGATTAAAATGTTATTAGAATTTTGTTTGATACAAATATATTTTATCGTTCTATGTATACTTTCAATGTTGATAGAATCGTATACTCTTGGTTGATTTGATAAAATTAGTCATTCAATGAACGAAAATGTTAAATCATGCAAAATTCATACAAATAAATACCTTTAGCCTTTATGATAACAAACATACAACTACACGTATATCTACTTTGTTAACAGCTCATTTATACACAATAACATTGGGAAAGTACGTTTATACAAAACTTTCAATTAATTAAATAAAGTAGGTGTCATCCCCATTGATACACACTCATTGATGTACCTTGGAAAACGAGATAAATAGGGAACTGCAGAGGATGATGTGCCCTCAAATTAATATCGTAAAATTGTTAAAAAAGAAAAGAATATAGAAAGATAAATTTTTTTACTTCATCCAATTGTTGTCAGGACACGAGTAGTATCATACCTCTAGAGAGTGTGTTGGGTTATCTCTACTATATGTAAGTATTGCAGATGAACATGCTATGATACAGAATGCACGTGCTTTGACTGTAATTGCTGGACCAAAAAATATCAAGAACTAGAGACAATGATAGGCACTTTTATACTGGAAATATAACAATACTAACGATGACAAATATTCATCATAGGCATATGGTTCCCAAAAATGTTAGATATGTATTATGGGGTAGAGAATAGGCAAATAAAAAATTTTTCATACTTAAATACATAAAATTATACAAGTTTTTTTGTATAAAAAAAAAAGAACTCTGTTTTCGTATTATTTTTTATATTTTAATGTAATGATTTTAAAAAAATGTATTAAAAGTAAAAAAGAGAGATTTCTGTGTATTATTTTATATCATTAGTCTCAATAATTAAATTGATGCTGATTTTAATTTAATATAATTTAATTAACATGTTGTTTAGTTATTGATAATTGCATTTATATTATTTTCTACTATTTTTTCTATTTTTCTGCACATATTTTACGAATCCTATATTGTTGCAGAAATTATTATTATAGAACTTTTAATAAACTTAGAATTGAATTAATTAAATAAAAATTTACTCTTTAAATAATATGCATTAATTATGAGTTTTGTGTTAATAACATGATTTTTCCATTGATAAAAATTTTAAAAAGAAATTGCTCAATGTTTTTTATAATAATATTAAGAATCTTACAGAATGTAACGAGATTTCCGAATTAATAAAATTAAAGGTTCTATGTAAATAAAAATTATTTTTAAATTAAAGTATACATACACTTATAATACAAATAATTTATATTTAATTATTGCCAAAAATATTTTTACGAGTTAAATATTTTTACACCCTATGGACTCTAAAAATTCGAATTCTTTGCATTTTCGATCTATGAAATCGTGAGTACATTTTCGCGAACATTTCTTACCCACACGTCATTTTCAGCATCAGCTAAGAGGAAACCTGCAAAATGTCACTAACATGATTCTGCCTTTCGAATCATAAATTTTATCTAGTTAAAACTTTCTATCTAGACGTTTAATATTTTGCTTTGTATTTCCTCAGTAGTTTTTTTAATAAATAATATATGTAATGTCATATAATCGTCGAATAAAGGAGATTTTATTGGTATTTATAAAAAAACGCTTATTTATGTTACTTTATGCTACTAAATATTATAAAATAATCTATTTATAAGGCAACCAATAAATTAAGCATTTTATCATGTATTTCAAACTCTACATGCAAAATTGAATGAAATAAAAAAATTAAATTTGACAATAAATACCAAATAACTAATTACTAATCTTCATTGGTGTTTCATTAGATTTTAAAATAACAAGAGGCACAGACATTTATGTTTTTATTTTACCTCATAATATTAATATTTAAACAAGAAATCATTAAATTAAAAATTATATTGTAATTTATTTGAAGTGCAAAATTATAGTGATTATATTTCATGCGTTGTATGCGATTGTAACTTATGATACATGCAATTAATTTTTATGCAGTTATTGATTTACTCCTGTGAAATATTAAACGAGAATATTATTTTCTACGTAGCAATTTATTTTAGCTTTATTTTTTTTTCAGCGAATAAACATAACTGATCCAATGAGATGGTTCAAAAACAAAAAACAAAAATAAATTTCCGCCCGCCAAAAAAAAGAAAAAGAAAAAGAAAAAAAAAAAAAAAAAAATCACGAGAATCACCGCTTCTAAATGTTTGTATTAAATAGTCACCTTCGCGTGACGCATTTGTATTCGTCACGGAAAACTAATTGCCAGGTTGAAGTTCTCTTCTCCGTTTTGGCTCTAAATCGGTCGAATAGAAATCGATGTCACATGTCGTTTGCTCTCCTTTTGAAATTCCTCTTGCGCAAAAATTTAAAAATCGCACACAAGATTTAAAACAAATTCAAATTTGCGCAAACACAATTGACCAAATCTTCCAATATTACCAAATCTGCATAATTAGTTTGCTGTTCTTTTAATAATTAAGAAAATCAATGCAAATCAATTAATAATAGCATATTCACATGAATTTATAAACAGTGCAATTAATTTTTTATTTTTTATTTATTTTTTTAAAAATATACTCAAATCAAGTATTTTTGTTTCTACATCGCTAAAATCAAGCGAGTGTTATACTTAAAGTAATTATGAAATAAAATTTTTTTTATTCAATTTTATTATTATTATTTTCAATTTATATTTATTCTGATATTTTTATTTATTTTTCTATTGTGCTTATAATTGAAGTTTATGCATTAATTATTAATAATATTTCATTTTTAATAAAAATGTTTCAGCTATTAGAACCATACAGGTAATTTGAGTGAGTCTGTATATTTTGAAATTGCTCTTTAAATGACTTTTGCCTTCAATGTTGTAAACTACTTAAAATAATATATTTATGAAACCAAAAGGTGTACAATACCGTTTTCCAATAAATTTAAATTAGGAATTTTGTGTCAAATGGTTTTTAAAATAAATAACTAATAGTTATTGTGAAGTGTTTTTTTTTTTTTTTTTTTTTTATCTCAATCAACTAATATTTTATAATGCATCTATTTCAAATAAATCAACTTTTTCATTTCATCGAAAATAATTGTTCAAAAAATTTGTTACCCGATAAAACTTTCATTCTTCCATGATTCTTTTGAAACGATAAAACAATGAGTTTTTACAGTTAATTTCAATTGCCACCCGATTCATTTGTTCGAAATTTGTTCAAAATTTGTTCAAAAGGCTGTAAAACCAGTTTTCGAGTAAATAAGTAAAGGCTCTGTGTATTAAGAGTGTACTTTATTAAAATGCACAGGTAATAATGGAACTTTAACTGAAAAAAACATAAACTGAACTTCAATATAATCTTGGTGAAGCGGACAGCCAAGGACGAAGCGTCTAGCAGCGAAGGAAGGTGCAACACATCAGGAGGACCAGGAGGAGGAGGAGGAGGGATAGGGAGGAAGATGCTGGAGATGTACCACTGGCAGCGTTTGGCGCATGCAGCCACTGTCGCGGCTCCGCCTCTCTTCCCAGCATCCGGAAAGGAAGCCGGTCCTCCGCCGCAGCCTCCCGCCGCTGTAACTTCACTGACAGATTTAATCTATTTTAGCGACCGTCGTGGCAAAAGACGCCATTTCCTGCGTCACAGACAGATTCAAACGGAAGATCTATCGCTTTATAACGAGGCTCGTGCTTCCTTTCACTTCGATTTTATACTTTTTTCTTTCGCTTTTTCATTCCTCTTTATTTTTCAGATTATTTTTTTTTTTTTTTTTTTTTTTATGAAATATCTCTTTCGATGAATACAAATTTCAAATACCCGGGACACGCGCTTTCATGCTTTAAGGTGTGCGCTACACTTCAATTCATAATTATTCTGATCTTTGTCAATTGATAAACAATTTTTACTCGCTAAACAATCATTATCAATGCTTACATTTTTAATACTATCTTCGAAAAATTATTAAAACAATTTCTGTCAAATTTTATGGCTTAGAATGCTTTTTCTTCAATGCTATTCGTAATGCAAAATACCTAAAATATCATGGCACTATTTTTAAAGCAACAGCAAATTGAAAAATCAGAAAATATTTTTTTTTTTTTATTTATTAACCATGATAACATTTTTTTAGTTCTTTTGTTAGTTCTACAAATTCTTACGTATTTTTATTTTCATTTTGGACCGAATCATTAATCTTTTTTTGAAAATATGTTCTTTCTGCCATTTAGTATACTTAAAAAACAAGTTTGATTTGAGTAGAAATTGTAATACAATATTCTTGTTTAGTACTTATTAACAGCAAAATTATAGTGAATAATAATATAATATTATTTAGTATGTGTATATATTTTTTAATTATGTAATATAATATGTGCGATAAGTATATTAAAATAAAAATGTGGTACAGAGTAGTAAATGTTCGGTGTAATATAACTTTTTTCTGAATTCATTTTTATGAATAAATTATTACGTGATTGATTAAAAATAAATAATTATATCTTTCGTTTTTACATTGCTTTAATTTCGAAATAGTTGTAAAAAATATAGAGTTTTACTCAAATATTCTATAATAAATTTTTTTTAATATTTTCATTCAGGACCATGAATTACTAATTATAACGTTCTAAGTGTTATAGTTCTTTAGAAACTAATATACACATATATATTTTGTAATGCCATAACTATAGGTAACTACATACTCTTATCATTTTTAAGAATGTTGATACAATGTTATTTTTATTAATAAAATTCTTTATTAAAAAAATTATTGAAAAAAAGTAAATAACGTGACATCAATTTAATTCTACTTTTAATAGAATAAATCTAAATTTATAAAACTATATATAAAAAACTAAAATAGAAATTAAAAATTTTGTACCTATTAAAACTTGTAACAAATATTATAAACAGTTATAAATAATAACTTATATATGAATTTAACATTTTAATATCAGAGATTTTAGTAATCACAATTTTAATAAAATTAAAAAGGAAGATTTCAATAAAATAAAATAAAGTTTTTAAAAACCTATATTTTAAACATTAAATTCTTATATTTATTAATTAATAAGTATATTGCTGGAACCTTTTTATACGAGAAAAATTTTCATAAATTTCCATCAATAATAATGTCTACTAAGATTTTTCACGCTGTTAATACTTGAAGTTATTTTTCCGAATAATACAGCCTAGTTTGAAAATAAATAACTCGAACAGGTCTTTAAAAATTTACGGATGAAATCAAATAATAGCAATAAAAAATAACAATTCAAGTAATACAAATAATATTACTAGAATATACTGCATATGATAGTGAATTGGCAATAGATATACAAACATTAAAAAACGCATAGATGGAGTAGCCAAAAAGAAATCAAAAAAAATATTTGAATAATTTGAAACTAAAAATTACTCATTTCATTAAACGCATAAATAGACAAGAAAAGAAATTGAGAACAGAGAAACCGAGACTTCAAATTATAATAAGTGGCAACAACGACTAGAGAATTCCAAAATATATCTCTAGATATTTATGAGTCACTTAAAGTAAAAGATGGAGGACACAAATACATTTTTAAAATATAAAAAACTTTACTATTTTAATTGCAAAACAATGATAATTCATTATTAATAATTTTAATGAAGATAATTGATTAATTTTGTATTATAAATAAAATTTTTTAATATCAATAAATTAATAACATACGTCAAATACCAACTAATAATAATAATAATTTCTTATTTAATCTAAATTACTAAGGCTTCTCAGATTAAGTTAATTAATTAAAATCAATTAATAAGGTTATATATATTAAATAATGATAATAGCAATCATTATTCTATCAATATTTGAAATAATTATATTCACCTAATCTTCGCTGCCTAAATAATGTATTCACTAATAATACGTAATCTATATAAACAATGTATTTGAGAATATAAGTGAAGCTTAGAGAAGAACATTGCTAGTTAATAAACTAATTACTAACTAAAATACAATCTTTACTATAGGATGCATAAGAAAAAAATTATTAAATTGATCGGGGCAAGGAATATGCTGTATCCATAAGACTGTTCTAATATTTTTTTAAATTATTCCAAAATAATACCTGAAGATAAAATTAAAAATACTTATTAATTGTATGATTATTAGTGATCAAATACTAATTCTAATAATTGCAATTGCTTGAGCATATATGAAAAGAAAAAAAAAGAACATAGGGAAATATTACCAAAATAATCAACAATAGTAAATAATTAGTCAATGACTGCATTGCTTTTTTGTCGAATGTGAAATTAACAATGGGATAAATAGAAAAATAAAAACGTTTTACTTTTACTTTATAAATAATATAATTATATTTATATGGTCTTTCATATAATAAAGTTATACTCGTAATATATAAGAAACATGCACAAATGATAAAACAGAAACATCTAATGATAAGAAAGTATACATCTGTGTTCGAAGAAGTTTGTTGGATTGCATTGTCATTGCACAAAACAACAAAGAATGGTTGAACAAATGCATTAGCTTGAAATGAGTTGAATGACTTTGAGGACGACAGTTACAATTTCATAACAGTAAGTAATAAAAAAAAAATTTAAATGTCTGCACTAAATATTTTAGACCGTAAGAACTCTTTCAATGATAGAATGCGTAACTGATAACAAAGTATTGTTATGTAGATAACACATTGATTTGTTGGTTACTTATCATCATCGCACCGGATGTCATGCTTATGGAATATAATTATTCACTATCTAGAATTAATATTTACGCCATAACTTCAAAGCACGACATGTGCATGAATCATTCTAAAAATTAAGTACTATGGCCACACCTGGATTAGTCAAGTTAATAAAGTACACAGAAAAAATTAATTGAATGTAGCCAAAAATATAACAATTTTAACAAAAAATATAAATATATAATTAGCTGGCATTTATTATTTATTTAGTAATACCAATAAATTATATTTTTAATTAGAAATAAATTGATTATTAATAATGATAGACGTTCAAATGGATAAAGTATACCTCATGTATAATAATATGTTAATAATATTGATAATATTGATAATATATAATAATAATAATAATAATAATAATAATAATAATAAATTATTGATAATGTTATATATAAGTTAATAAGCGCAATGAATATAGTTTAAGAAAACACGTGTATAACTTCAGAGGCTGTATTAAATTTATGAAATAATACGGATACATTCCATATGGCTCAACGACAGGGTGATATTAATTACTATATCAATAATTAATTATTGAAATTAGTGATTATTTGAGAAAGAGAAGTTTAATAATTAAGATGATAATCTAAATATTAATTAATTTATTTAGGATAAAACTAAATCGATAGTATAAAGGAAATTCATTCAAAATATAATGTATATTTTATATATAGGAAAATAAATGTAAAATTAAATGATGGAATAAAAGGATAGTACATTTTTAAAAACGTACAATTACCTAAATTTAATAATTGATCATAATAAGAAATAAGCATCGATAAGCTGAGTTGGTCAAGAGGTGCATTGAAACTACTGCTGAAGAGAAGAGGGGACACCAAAAAAACAACGCCACAAAAAAATGGATAAAAATGTAATGAATGAAAGATAGCATCTGTGATAGTAAGAAGTATAATTGATTTGAAGGCTTTTTATCCAAATTTTTTCTTTTTTCGCCTCTGCCCTATTATAATGCCCTGAATTCAGAAAGAATAATCTTTGAAATCGGTAGGATTTAAAGGAGAGCCTTGGCTGCGACATTAAAGGACGCAATCGTAGAGATGTTCGAGGGTGAATTATGAATTTTGAGAGGTACAACTCTGTAATTGTGATTTAAAATGCGTTTAAAATACCAATGGAAAGCTAGCCCAGGCTGTCCTTAAAGTTCGATAAATTCCTTTTATCAATCACCACCGATTGTCGCATTAAAAATGTTATTCGATGCGGGGGGATGGGGGGGGGAGTAGGAGCCAATCCAACAATAATTGACTAATTGACACCGATTAATCCTAGGAGTAGTGACGCTTTCCAGCAACTTACTGCAAAGAGCGGGATATTCTCGACTCTGCACTTGACATGGAAAATCCTCGGATGGCTTCTTGTGCATTGGAACTTTGGTAATTGGCCCGTAATTGCATACCAGGGCCTCGACCCGACTGAACCTCTTGCCGTCGTCCACGTCCACCGTGTAAGTTGCGCGACCGCAACCCATTTGGGCGAGGGATGGCGTCGCCAGACCTTTGAGAAGGTTCGCTCCCATTCTAGGCACGGAAAATGAATTTTCCATTCAACTTGAGTTATCGAGGTGTGAAAAATGTACGAATGAAAGCTAGTTTTTAACGTCTCTCTAACCCCTCTGCGCTTTCCCACATTTTTATCCGGCATTTGCAAAATCTCTCTCTCTCTCTCTCTCGTTCGCGGAGCTTCTACACTGTTGTCTCTTGTCAAGATAAAATAAATGCTCAAAGTAACTATCCCCGACAAAAATAATTCTCGCATTGGAAATTCGAAATTATCCTTTACAAATATTCGTGAAAATAAATTTATTTTTCTCTTTTTAATGGCTTTTTACATTCTAAATATTTGTCAATGAAAATAAAGAATAAGAATTGAAGATATTGCTACTGATTGACATTTGCAATATAAATAATTCCATTAATCCATGCAAAAGTAAATCGTATTCAGAAAAATAAAATAGCATTTTAAAATAAAAGATAAATATTTAAAATTCTGATATATCATATTATGATAATATTTTGTTTCATTACTATCAAATTTAGAATTTTGACAATTTTTTTTTAACAACCTAGTGCATATTTTATAAAACACAAATTTACTATAAAACTAATTGCTATTAATTATTAAAAATTTTCTAATTACATAATTTAATCTATTTTAGATCTTTCAATATTCAACAATTATAATTTTTACATTTTAAAATACTGTTTTTTTTTTTAATAATTAAAATGGTTTATAAACATAATTTATTAAATATTTTATATACATAGTTAAACAATGCATTACAAAAACATTTTATTTATCCGGTATTTTTCTAAAAGAAAAATTAGTTTAGACGGAAGTGTTTAAAAAAATAGAATTACACTTGAATATGAATTTTTTTTCGAAAGATAAAAGTTCTCCATAATACAGAATAGCGAATTTCATAAATTTCATTACGCTTACCTGCATAGAAATATGAAAAATATCTAATAAAAATGTATGCAATAACGTATACGGAATATTTATATCAGTAAGCGCATGAATATCAGTTTTTCTTATACGTGATTTCTGCAACGATCAATATAAATCTAATACAACTAAATTATTAATTGTTTGCAAAATTTTATCAAATATAAGCAATAAATAAGTCTTAATCAGACGAAATTATTTTTTTTTATAACTTTCGAATTTATACTTTTTATGAATTCAGATATTTTTGTATTTAAAGAAAAACAAATTTACGTTTTGATATTTCCTCTTTATAAATTTGAAGTAGTTAAAATATGAGATAATAGTAAACATTAATTACATAATAAAAAATCATTTTTTTTAATGAGCATAAATTTTAAAAGATACTGTAAAAATTTAGTTATTTAAACTAACTTAATATGAGATAAATTAAAAAATCAAAGCATGTAGATTACATCGCCATAAATTTACTAATTTCAATAGAATTATTCGTGTTTTCCATTTTTTAAATACTATTCTAATTTACTTCATTAATTTATATAAGTTTTATTTTACCTTCACATACTTAAAGTTTTAATATAAATATTGTTATAAGAAATGGTATATAATAAAAGAACATCCAATGAGTACTTTTATTTATCATAAATGAGCATTATACATATTGTTAATAAAACGTTAAAAATATTAAAATAAGTAAAATTTTACATGATAGATGATAAAAAGATTTATTAATAATAAATGTTATAAACAAGGACTATTTTATGTAATAATAAATATATTAATAATTTCAAATTTATATTCTAAAATTCGAAATACTTCAGGTTCCCTAAAGTAACATATATTGGATATATTTATCCCTTACGGCAACTTCAAATTTAGTCTAAATTCTAAAACTCACAAGTAAATATACAAAAGAAATACTCGCTTGAATAAATTTCGCATTTCTCTAAAAAAATTATTTAATAAATGTATTGAAAGCATTCTTTAACGTCACATATTGATTTGTCAATAAAAATTCAACATAACAAAATCTACTGTACTGATATAAAAAAGAGATTGAGTTATTCCATGAGAGCAGTGGCCTGTAATATTGAAAATTCTTTAAAAACTTCTCATAAGTTGCATCAAAGATTTGTACTATCGAAAAAATTTATTTAATAGAAACATACACATTGTCAAAATTTAATAAAATATCATAAACTACCTACTATCTTCAATTATGTCTGATTTTTAACAGTGTGAGTTTTAGAAAGTTAGACTTCATTATATTTCAATACCTAAATTTTTTGGCTTTTTATTCAGAAATTATCTTTATGGCTCAAGCTATGATCATTTCTTAGATTGAAAAAGGTGTCTCAAATGTCTTTTACCAATAAAAAATCATACATATTTTTTTAATTCTATTTGTTTTTCTGCTTAAAAAAAAGGACGTGCTTTCCTACCACATTTACTTTTACAACTGATCACTCTTTGATGCGTTAAGTTTTCTTGAAACTTTTGATGATTGATTTTTTTTACCTGCAGCATAAATCCTTCCTTGATCATTTTCTGTTCTTTTGTTTTAAAAAATACTTTAAAAAAGAAAAACTGGTTTGTATTAAAGATAAAGTAATTATTTATTCAAACAGTTTACTCTATTATTTTGATACTCTTTTATTTTTATTTAAATATACACCTAAAATCGGATTATTTTTACATTATTTAGAAACTTGAATTGAACTTATATAGCAGTAAATTAAATTTTAATCCTAAAATATTAAAATTTTTTTAAATAGAATAACAGAAAATGCTATAATAACAATTTCAATTTTGAAATATGAAAGTCTAATACAATTTTTATTTTATACTTTTCATATCATATATTTACAAAATATTTATATTTAGAGAAGAATACATTTTAATCTAATCAAATTACATAAAAAATATATAGAAATTAAAAATATTAGTGAAGCTTTTAAAATAATATCAATCAACACAAATAATGCTTCTTTCCAATTGAATTTATGAAAAAGTATACATTACTAATATCATAATTGAATAATTTATAAGTCAAAAATATCTGCATTTATATTATCGAATACCAAAATATTTTAACGCAGAAATCACAGAATCTACATTTTAATTTACAATTCTTTATAATGAATAACTAAGAAACCATTTAAATAAGTCTACGAATTCATAATAGTTGATTTTAAATTTTACATAAACTTATATATATCTTGGAAAGAAATTAAATTAACAAAATGGCTAAAACCTATTTTAAAGAAATATAAATAAGAGTTTTTAAATCATAAATATCAATAAAATAAAAATATTATTAAGATTTTATAGATTAATTTTGTTATATAAAAGAATTTTATTAAAGGATGATAACATATTTATACAAAATATTTACATACCTACGGATATGTGTATTTATGAACAGAAATCAATTTTTCTACTATTTAAACTATATTTTTTAAGTGAGATTGTGATCCGTAATGAAAAAATATTATTTTATAGAAAATTGTGGTAATCTTTAATATGGAGGTTTTAGATGAAGTATTTAATTTTTATTAATGCATTATCATTACTTTTATTAATTTACATATACAAGTTATCTTTATATACATTATATATATATATTGAATGAAAAGAGTTCAATATTTTTGTTATTGATTTAAAACATTTAAATATAAATATCATTTTCTTTATTAAGATCAAATGTATCAAATAGTATCAATAAATAGTATTTATTTCACTAATCGTTTACATTACCCATGATTTATGAATTATTATTGAAAATTCTTGTTTTTAATATATTTTTTTTATTACAATTTTTTAATTACAATTAAAAATATTTGATTATCATTAATATCAATAATATAGAATTTAGGTAATAATACAAATGTCAAGCATTACATAACAAAATTTTTATACAAAAATAATGCATTTTAGGGTATTATTTTTATAACTACACGTATTGTAAAGAAAAATTTTTTAAATTTCTAAAAAATTCTATAACTGTATAGAATTAAATAAATTTATTATTTTAAATATAATATGTACATGGCTTTAAATATCTTAAGAGTATAAATAGTTAAATTAAAAAACTTTGTATGAATTTTTAGCTTGAAAAATCAGTATGATTGACTTTTTAAACAGAAAAACAGATAAAATTAAAATTTGCCAAAATTCGAAAAATTAATTTTTATGTTATTTTACATACTTACATAAAATATGCGAACTCAATTCAAGAAAAAATTATATAGTTTATTTTATGAACATGTAAGTAGAATAACCTAATAATTGATGTCAGTCCTGAACTGCTTTTATCAACTGTATTATAATAAACCATGATAATATAAACAGATAATATAGTAAAAAACAAAGAATAAATTTAACCTCTTAAATCAATAAATCAATCGTGATAAAATGAGTAATAAATACTTAAAATTTATTAATTCGGTTAGAAATAATGTGACTATCATGTAAGATTACACTAAATAAATCTTTAATGAAAAATGTCATTAAACTATTTATTAAATTTACTATAAATTGATGGACAGATATCCTTAGAATATTAATACTAACTCATTATTATTTATAAATTTAAGTAATAATTGTATAATTATATAATCACAATAATTTAATATTTAAATAAACTTCTGTAGCATAAATTTTTATTACGTATGAAAATTTATTATAATTTTAATCTCATAAAATGTTTGCATGGAAATTGCAACCAAACTGAATTGATATTCTAATTAATATTTTTTCAATAGACTTTTTGAAATTTGTAATAGATTAAGCAAATTAATATATTTTTTTATTGAAATTTACCAAATGCATTATCACTCTCAATTTATTTTTAAATTTTACACAATTTGAAACACATAAAAAGAAGCTTCTAAATATCACGATATTTATAACTTTACTACAAAATTTAAAAAATTATTAAATAAATAAATCTCATTTAAATATAAACTCCTTCACTTAAGCAATCTAGAATAAATTTAAATATTTTAAACTGAATTAATCATAATCTATTTATTTATTTATTAATTTATTGTACGTATTTTATTTAATTAATTAATAAATATTGATTATCTGTAAAAATATATGTGATATTTTAATTAATTTAAAATATTTTATCATCAAAATTAAATTGAAATAATTTCGTCTGCTTGAACTTTTAATAATTACTAAGATATAATAACAATTAAAATATTTTATTGAGATTTTAAAAAAATGATTTTAAAAAATAAACGAAACACACAATTAAATCTTACCTATTATTTGAAGTTGTTTGTGAAAATTTTATTGGTTTGTACCATGTTCTCATATGAAATTCAAGACGTTTAAAAGTTGTTATGTTTCCTACTTCTTCTAAATCAAGTGCATTAACATTCTGGATCACTAAAAAATTTTCTATGGAATAAATAATTTATAAATATTAGTTTTATTTTCAAGACATACCTTATATATTTATTTATAATTTGTAATATTTTTATAATTTTTAATATCATTTCATTCATTTGGTATTTATTTTACCATTCTAAAAAAAATAGAAATAAGATTTATAAAGAGAGTTTAATATTTTAATAACCAACGATATTTAGGTATATAGTTCGTCATTTCATTTATTTATTTTTTAAATAATATACATAAATTTTAATATACATATCATATATATATATATATATATATATTTATATAATCAAATATAGTAGAAGATCGTGAATAAATACGAGTAAATAGCGAATTTACAATATCTTAATCGATAAGAAAATTTTGTACTATAATACCCAGTGAACTAGACCAGAAAAGCGACTTTTCCATAAAAGAGACAATGATAAGAGATGATATTCAAATATTTCGCTTTATCCGAAAATTCCTATTCATCTATTCTTATATAATCTACTCAGATTACTTATTTGTCACCTTTATGTTTTTCTCACAATTTAGCCTTATTATATCCTTATTATTTATCACCAGTTACATTTTCTAGTTGTAAAATAAATATATTCTAAGTTTAATTTTTAAGCAAATTAAATATATTCATTTCCATGGTAAACTTTTATGATTCATGTTTATGCAATATTTTCGATTATCTATTTACATAGTAACTATTAATATTATAATGCGTAATTAGTTTTTAATAATTTTATTTATTAATTGTTTAACAGATAATTTAGTTTTTTACACATCAGTCTACATATATAATATATATAAAAGTAATTCACAATAACATGCATAAAATTAAACTGGTATATTACTTTAAATTATAATTTATATTTTTATTAATGATTTTAATACACATTATATTCAATTATTTTAGACTTTTATAACTAAATTTTTTTAAAATAATACCTGTTACGATAAAACGTCATTTTATATTATAAACGAACTTCTATTAACTTATGAAGATGATTTTTGGTAAAATATTGTTTTATTCAATTTATGTTTGAAGAAAATAATTTAATAATATTAAATTTATTAATAATTATGTAAATAGTGATGTTATAAACTGAGATATTGAAATATCAACACAAGTATAAATGAATAGATAAAATCTGTGAAATAATCTATGGAAAAATTAATCCTATACGAAAATAAATAAATGAAATGGTTAAATTAAATTTTAAATCTAACTTATTCA
Organism: Eupristina koningsbergeri; assembly: GCA_018907245.1. NCBI lineage: Eukaryota > Metazoa > Arthropoda > Insecta > Hymenoptera > Agaonidae > Eupristina > Eupristina koningsbergeri. The sequence continues at coordinate 1,184,154 of JACCHV010002773.1, read as the reverse complement.
TAATAATATTTTCAAATATAATTTATTAATCCTTATACCAATAATAATATGAATTTTTAGAGGTATTATTAAAAATGAAATATTAAAAGGGTAATTAAAATTTGAAGATAATAATCAGAATAAATTTATATTTTGAATTAAATCTTTTTGAATTTATTATTTAAATATAAGTAAAAAAATTTTAAAATACAAATTCATTGAGGAAAAGTGAAAAAATATTCTTTAATACTATCTAGATTATTTTGAAAAAAAAACATTAAAAGAGTATGTACAAATTGTTTAAATGAAATTATATAAAATTTCTTACCAACAAAAAATATTCATAAATATTTCAATACTATAATACAATAAAATTAAAAATTTATTATGTAATGTTTGAAGTAAATAACAAAATAGTTACCTTAATGCATACTAAATGAAATCATAATAACATGGAACATAGTCAAAAAATTTAAAAAGTTGTAAATAGTATTTCAAAATTGATTAACAATGGTTTGATGTAATAATCGTAGCAGTATTTGTTTGTAAAAATTTGATTATTTTTTACATTTTATATTTTTCTATATTTTTATTTATTTAAATATTAATTTGTATTTTTTAAATAACTTTTTTAATTAATAACAGCTTCATAAGAATGAAAATTTACCTTTGGAATATTGTGCAAAAAACATTTGTTTTTATTTTGTAAAAATTTTTTGTTACTCTGCCAACATATATTTCTCTGAAATCATTATTTACTTTTATTTCACCGTAATAATAATCTAGAAGAATAAAATTAAAAGAGATAATTTTTGTATAAAAAAGTGTCAGGTATTTAAGTAAATTTTCATAAGTCAATATTTATATTAATAATCTATAAAATAAAATATTTTACACCAAATTTCTTACATTAATTTGAGCATCAATATTCCTCCTCATTTACGTTTTATATCATTTACGGTTAATTAAAATACACATTTTTCTTGTATTGTATTAGCACATCAAGATCTTTTATACAGTTAAAAAATAATAAATATGGATTTAAATATTGACAATTAAACATTAATTTTGATTGTACTTTTGAATGTAATTTGCAAAGTTTATTGCAATAGTTAATTTGTTTGTAATATGAATATAAACTATGTATGCTCAAAAAAAAAAGAAAAAAGAATGTAACTTTTGAAGAGTAAAAAAAAAGAATAATTTTTGTAATTTAAAATTCAACGAATACAGATGTTTCGACTAGGCTCCAAACGGGATAAAAGATAAAAATATACAGGTAGCCATTATATGAACCATTTTTATGTAAATATATTAACTGACATTGGGCTTTCGCTGCAGTAGTAACGTCAGCGTTAGCGACATCAAAAGAATAGCGGGGAAAAATGCAGTTGTCGAGCGTCGATACGTTTTCCGGAAAAGGTGTCGGTTAATGCTAAAATTACTGGAAACGCGCAACCATGTAAAAAAAACGAGCAATAAAACGTGGAGGTGGGGAAAAGGTAAATTAATTTGAAGCCCGAAAGCACCCTCACTTCGATTTGTAATTTGATTTCGAATATTATTGTTCATTCACGCCTGAAACTTTTTGGATAAATAAAGCAGACAATTTTATTCGAAATAATCATCGAAGGTAATACGTTCTCGTTATTGCTTTGTCTTCATATTCGTTTGAAGCTTATAAAAAGATGATTCAAATTTTCTTGAAATGTAATGTTCGAAAGGCTATGAAATTTCTGTCATTGAATAAATTCTAGTAATTTACCCTAAATACATATATATATATATATATGATATTTTATGTTCATTATACATGAAAATTATATATCTACTTTTTTGGTTCTTAAATTATTAAATTACATATATGTGTTAGGGTGACATGGTTTATTTATTTAATATAAAAGTCAATATAAAAAACAGAAAAATACAGATTTTTTGGATTACGATTAGGAGCGACAATGATTATAAGACTAAAACTAGAATGTTTGTAATTTGCAGATTAAAATCAAATTAAAGTATAAATGTACAATTAGTTTTTTATTAAAATAGCTAAAATGCCTAACATCGATAAGGAATAATTCTCGATAATGGTTACCCTTTCTTATTTCAGTATATTTATATAGAAAAATATGCATATTCTATATAAAACAACAAATTTGTTAAATGTAATGATATTGAAATTCTTAAATTTAACCTTTTATATTTAAATTGTGTAATAACAACAATAACAATATCATTAAATGTACTTAAAATTCTAGATAACGGGTAATCAAATTATTTAGTTTAAAAAAATTCAGCAAAATATTCATAAATATCAAATATATTAAAAATTATTACCCGATTGTTTGTCTTTAAAAATTAGATTAATTTTAATTAAAAATTTGAAATTTCCACAATTTCAAAAAAAAAATTTTCATCTCATGTAAATTTAGAATATATTATTTGTTATTTTTAGTTAAACATCAATGAATTAATCGAACTGAATTATATTTGTGTTTTTAATTGTACCATTTGTATACTGAACAAAAATCATTACTGTAATTTTAACTTACTTAAAAAAAAGATTAATTAGTGACTTTAAAGATGAGAATTTATTTTTAATTGTTTTTACTTGATTTGTTCCAAAATTATTTCTTGAAAATTTATTAAACAGTTGAATTACGTAAAAGGTAACGCAAAACTTTCAATTTATTATTGACTTTAACAATTTATCACATTTAATAGCTATATTTTAATAAAAAAAAAATTATTAATACACGTACTTAGCAGCATATGATCATGACATTTTCGGTTTTTTATAAATTTTAACAACAAAATAATTCGGAAGCGTGATGTACACATGACATTTAACAAAATGATATAAAAATGGATTTTCTTATGTTAAAAAATTATCAAGCATAAGATGTATTAGACAGATCTCGTATACACATATTATTGTAATTAATATTTTAAATTCATATATTTAAAATAAAATCTTATTGAATTTAATTAATATTAAATATCATAGAATTATAGGTTATCAATTGACGAATGATCTAAAAATATCATAATACCAATTAATTACTTAATTAAAATATTTACCCAAGTTTCTGCACTCATCCTTTTCGTACATATTGCACTGTAGTACCCATTTGCGTGCAATTTTGGCGAGCTCCAAATTCCAACTCTGTGAAATTTTTCACACATATTTAATTGATTAATGGATAAGTTTTGAAATTATAAAAAGGTTAAATTAAATGACTTAAAGAGTCATATAGTGTTATTTGAATTTTTAAAAACTAATTTCTCCTATTTGAAAAATCATTCATTGCATACGTAAATACCAAAAATAATCGATGGCTCATTTAAAACATTTTTCCAATACTAAACTATTTTTTAGAGATGAAAAATCATTTTAAATATGAAGATTATGTTAATTTCTCGTTTCATGGCAAATTTTACTAAAGGTATTTATATTTTATCAGTACAACGTGACGCTTGCAAAATACAGTTACTGGAAAAGTGTCAATACAAATTACCAATTGCATCATGTTATAAGAAGATGACCACGTGTCGCGATGCTTTAAATCTTCTGAAATATCATTACGAATAGTATTATGCCAACGTAGAATCCATCGAATATCTTCTACGTCAAGATCACCGTTTTCCACATCCTCACAATTTTGTCCTGGATCGTCATACTGTAACATTTTTGGCATAAAAAATCACGTTAAACATAATATAAATGTTGGTTTAAATGATTATTTATACGTGAACTTTTGTAGTAATGGGAATATTGACAAAAAAGAGACTTGAACGATTCGGCAGAATTTAAAAACACTATTAGGTTCGGTGTGCAGCAGCATCCATAGCGAAGCTGACATAAGGATTTTTCGATTCGTCAGCGAGTCCCGTGAGATGTGAAGACCGACATCGCGAACCGGCGTGAATGACGAATCACGCGAGTCCCAGCCACCCGCTACTGCCTGCTTTGGGTCCAGCGATCAGCCTTCCCGACGCACGAAAATTCCAAGCACCAGGAGTCAATAGTGCCCGGGGGACCGGACGCTCACGGTCCGATAACTCGCGATGACGGCGAGCCTCCCACGGAATCCGCGGACTCAGCATCTGGACCCTGAGAGCCGACCGTCTCGAAGACTCTCGTGGAATCGTCCCTAAACCGGGAACTTTGTCTCCCCGGTTGTCGCGAAGTAAAGTCGAATTCATTCGTAACGGACGCGCGGATCGACCAACACCGGAACTTCGTTGAGTACTCTGAAATCAATTTGCTTCTACGCGACGGTTTATCTTCTATCTTATCGACTCCCCCACCCCACCCCCACCCCGATTGCCTAAACAATCAACGTGGACTTACTCTATACGTGCTGCGTCTTCCTCTGGACCTGCTTAATAAGTGCAAGTGTTCAGTTTAGTCAACACGGAAGTTTTTTTATTTTCATCTGTCTCCTTCGCCACGGAGTTACTTTTAACTCCACAGCTGCTCGCGACCCGGGCTGTTGTGTGACGACGTAAATATATATTTTTATACACATACTTTCGAAACAATTAATTAATTAAATATATTGTCAAATTCTCAAATTAGATCGTTTAATATAAATTTATGTACTGTTAATACATTGTAGAAAAAATGTTTCTGTTATATTTTTAATGGTGACACAACGTTAAGTCACATTTGAAACTTAAAAATGTTTCAAAGTTCTTTTGTATAATATAGATTAAACAAATAAAAATTTTTACATTTAATGTTTTATAAAATAAGTATTTATGATTGCAATAAATTTTAAAGTACATTTTAACTATGTATATTTATTTTTTCCTGAAATATAATGTAAATTTTTGTTTATATATAATTGCTTAAAAGAATATATTTTATTAGTGCTAATTATGAATATATATGTTTACATTTCCTTTTAGTTAACATGATTTTATGAATTTATTTATATATTTGCAAAATAATTAACATTTATTCGACGAATAATTTCTTGGTTTACTCGTTTCATTAAATTTTATTTTTAATTAGTACAGTAAAGCTATAACAAAACGTCATACAAATGTTTTTAAATAATAAAAATTAAGAATATATTTATTAAATGGAGCTACGTCATAAATTTAAATAAAATCACAAACTTAAGATGTAAATATATTATTTAGATTTTATAAAGAATTTTTAAACCACATTGGAGTATAAATTTATTACTAAATTTTTTTGTATTTTTTAATTGATATTTTATACTGCTCAAGTGATATTAATTAAAAAATTTCTTGCCAATATTTAACACCGCTCGTCAATAACTAGATAGTGAGAATTTATTATCTTGTGTATAGGTGATACCACATTTAAACCTCTTGACATTAACAATACTATACAAGATTTATCAATTCGCGAAACAACTGTCAAAGCATCTTACAACCTATACGACAGATAAAAGATATAAAGATAACTATCAGCGACTATTTTTCGATATCAAGGATACACTGACTGATAAGAAAGGCGCTAAAGCAAGAATAGAATGAAAAGTAAAGAGGAAATGATGAAGTCTATAGAAATAGCTAAAGGAAAGTAAAGGACCAAAGGTAGAACTTGTTCTAGTTTTTAATTTCCGTGAGTTTTGGCTTTTTTTTGAAAAATAATTTTTATTTCATACAAATTTATTTTTAACATGGAATAATTACAACGAAAAAAATGTATACGAAACTTCTATGCTGTAATTTAGTGCATGTTGTTTTTGCTGCGATAACAAGATCATTTATTAAATTATAATCGTAGCATGATATCATTCAGCATTTATATTTCAGAAGATCTTTTAATGTTTTTATATTAAAATTTAGAAATAAAGTGCCCTTCTTTGAAATTATTAGGGCTGCTATTAGGATTTCAATTGAAGCTATCAAAGTAATTCTAATAATTTCTAATAATCACATGTTTTGTTTAAGCCGTTTCGTTTTATTTCATTCCAGTCATTTGGCACATGGCAAATACCTTCTGTCGAGTCAAACTATTAGCAAGAAATGTTATTCGACCATTATGTGTAAATTATACAATTTTACTAGACACCTGACTCAAAATTAGTAGACAAACAATTCTTGTTTTTTGCACTGCAACACCGAATTGGATTTTGGAAGTTATTTCGACAAATATTTAGCCCACTTGTGTAACTCAGCTGTAATGTGTAGGTTTGTTGACGACAAGTAGCATCTGGTTTATCAATAAATGCATTGGTACATTGTTGACTTTACCTGATGCCGTCCTATTTGACCGGAAAGGATGAGTAATACTGCGACATTGCACAAATTATTCTCCAGATATCTGACAAACCTATACATGTTTCACGACATCTCGACCTATTCCACGTGAAACCATCGCGACATCTGGGACACATATTTCCAAAGAACTTAATATTCAATTTATTATTGTTGTTCGACAAATAATCACACGTGAAGTATAATAAATTTATTATAATAGGATACATATTCTCATAAAATATATTCTCATGTGCAAATATTTATAAAATATATCTTAATAATTATAATGTATTCGGATTTTAATACTGAAATTTACAACATTCTTCAGAACTGAAGAATATATAAAAAATTATATTCTTCAGGAATAAATTACAGGATTGTATAATTTTATTAAAATAATGCACATTTTAAAGTATATGAAAGGTTTTTATTTGCATATCATATTTATTAAATATTACTCATTTTTAACAATTATTTACGATTGTTAATAAATTCATTTTCAGTACACAAAATATGATATACATGTATATAACAAAATACATGATTTTCATAATGTAAGTAAAAAAATTATTACTTTAAAATGCATACAGCCTTTCTAGTAATATTGTAAAATTAGGAATTCCTTTTTCAAGTAACTATAATTTCAATAGCAATTATTTTAAATAAAAATATTTTATTTCTCTAAATTAATTAATGAAAATATATTTGTATTTTTAAAAATAAAAAAAAATTATTTGAAATGAATTCCCTGTATAAAATATTTTACTTTATGTTGTATTTTAGTTTATAAACATTAAGAAAATTGTTTTATTACTACAATTTATTAAAAAATGAATACACTAAAAAATAACCTAATTTTTAAAAATTTTTAAAATTTCAACAACAAATTTTTAGTTTTTTCATTAAATTTAAATGGTTATATTATTTACATCGTTAATGCTCTATTTCAATTATATAATGAATATAGACATAGTTGTTGAATTTCATGGAAAACGTACGTTACTTTGCTCTCATATTCGTGCCTATTAACCTTATAAATCGACATGAATTTTTCACTAAAAATTATATTTAATTCTTCAATAATATTTTTCAAGATAAATTTAGCAGTTAAATAGAACAATTACAAAATTTATTAAATATTGTATTCTTCAATTCCTTAACCTACGCTTTTATCATTATTAATAAAATTAGTTTTATAAAATATGTTATATAGTATTATATGTATCGCATTATACGTTATTTTTTCTCAATAAATTATAAACTAATATACTAAATTTCTATTATTATACATCAGTTTTTTGAATCATAAAAAAATAAAAATAAAGAATGATATATTAAAAAATTTCTTCAATAAAAAAAATGTGATCTTTTACATTTTTATTTGGTCATAATTATATAAAAAATAATTATTAAATTAAATTAGTTATAATTAATCATCAAATAATTATTGAGATGCAATGACATTTTAATTTGTTACAATTTACTTTATAAATATCTCAAAAAAGTAAATAAGTATAATTTTATTGAAATAAAGAAAGTCTATTTTACAAAAATAGAGTATAATAATAATATTTAAAATAATATTAAAAAACCTGAAATTTAAAAATTAAACTTATAATTTTATAATTTACAATTTTCTAAAACGTTTATATTTTATATATTGGTATAATGCGCTTCTGTCGTGTTGTATAATGTAACATTGCAAACTAAATCAGATATGGAATATAGATTAATACATGTATAGAATTAAAACAATGATTATGTTATCTATTTGAATAAATTTATAATTATCATTTAAGAGATGTAAAAATCCACTATCGTAATATAACACGAGTATGTAATAATAATGTAATTATGCACATAATATATATAGTTACGATACATATATATATGTATAATAAATAAGACTTTATTATTTTAATTTATTAATAATTTAGTTTTTTTTTTAAATAATCATAATTTGACTTATTCCTTTAAAATTTATAATTATAGGTTCGAATTTATCACATTAAATAATATGAAAATTTATTTAAAATTATAAATATAAATTTAAAATAATAATTGAGATTCTTTGAGTAAAATAATTTTGTCGACTACATGTTAAAAATTTATGGAAAAATTTAACATTGATGTAGGTTTTGTAAGGATATAATTTATAAACTGAATGATGAGTAGCTGAAAAGTATTATAATTATTTTAGAAAGTAAATTTTTGTTAATAATCAATATTATTTTCATGATTATGTAATTCTCTTATAGATGTACGTAAATTTTGAATAAAGAGAACGATATGAATAGGTCATAGTAATTTTAAAGAATTAGAAGAACATTAGTTTACATTAGCCTATTGAGTATAATTCATTTCAACAAAGATCGATGATAAATTTAATAAAAAGATGATAAAAATAATAAAAAGAAAGTAAAGAAAAAAAGGGTATATATATATATATATATATATATATATATATATACCCTTTTTTTCTTTATTAGTCTTCATTAATAGTCTTCATGCCTTAATATAAATTGCAGTATAATTACCAATTTAATAACAGTAGTCTCACATAAATCTAATGCAACAAAAAAATCTTGCGACATAAAATTTAAAATTTAAATTTCGGGGACTGCTTGAGATTGTTAAAAACTTACGGGAAATCGACACATTGTGTGATTTCTACAAATCCGACAGTAATGATCCGTGAGATTGTCGACAGCGGATTCTGCCGGGGTTGTCAGATGTAATAGTCCGCAGATCAAAAACAGGATCTTGACCCCGACGGCCACTCCATGCATTTCGTCTTCGTTGACGTCACTTTTTATCCTCCTCCTCGCTCTCCCTCTGTGATATTGAGTCGTGTCTTGGTATTGGTGTGTGGCGCATCTATCCCGATATCCAAGGCTCCTAGTGAATCTGTCTCTTTCTCCCTCTCTTTCTCTAGCTATCTCTACGAATTTCTTTTGAGTCTCTCTAATTTTTAATGAACAGTTTGAGCGATACTTCTATTTACTTCCAAAACAAGCCAGTGGTTAAATAATATTACATCATTTTTTACGTGTGCCCCGGTCTTTCATTTACTTCTTAATAATATAACCAAAATTGTACCAATCGAAGGGACATTCATATTTAATTTTTCTTCGCTACTTAGAACATTTAATTTAACTAAAATATTAATGCAAAAATCGTAAAATGTCACTATCACCAAACTCTAGTCATCTGTTGAAGGTTAAGAAAATAACACATAATCAATAAATGCTTTTTTGTTTTTCTGGTACACCAAGTAACACTATTATCTAGAAATGTAAATATCCCGTTTTTCAGTATCCTGTCAATATTAACTGCAGATATTATTCGACTACTGAATATTATGCAAAATGTTTATTAATTATTTTTTTTTTAATTAAAAATATGATTATGAAAAATATAATTATGAATATATTATTATAATATATAAAAAATATATAATTATGAAAAAAGTTATTGCTTTTTTAAGAAACAATTATTTTACAATATTTAAAATAAACATGTAAATAAATATGTGCTTAAAACAATTCTTTTTTGTGCATGCCCTTGTTTAAAAAAGTATTTAAAAAAACATAAATATATTAAAAAAACTGTTCTACACTTTATCAAAATGTATATAAATTTAAATTTACAAAAAATAAACATAATTTTTCTCAAATTTTATAATAATTGATGTTTTTAGTAATTTTATATTTATTCAATGTTAAATTTTCTTTATAACTTGATAAAAATTATTATTTGCTAAAAAAGTTAATAAATTAAGTTTCAAAAATATTCATTAAATCACATTATATGTATATGCAAAGTAATACAGAAAATTTAAAAATTTTATACATTCGATTAAATTAAATTAAAAAAAAATTTACTATTATGGATTCATAACAAGGATTATAATAATTTACAAAATACTTTCACTAATAATTTAGATCACTAAACCGTAGTTGAAAAAGGCCTGTTCTACTTCGTAGATCATACAATTTTCAGAAATGAAAACTCATATATTTTACAAAAGTTTTGGTGAACTTTTTAAATAAATTTATGATTAAAACTGTCTACATTATATATAATAGCATAGAATTTATAGAAGACACTTTTTAAATTATTTTTATTTGGTGAAAAAGAATAAAAACTGCAAGTTTCAAATAGATTTATATTATATTTACGTTCTACTTAATAAAAGGACTTCATAACAGACTTCTGAACATAGAATATACATTTTTCATAACCTAAAATATAAAAATTATAATGATAATTAAATTTAATAGTACCTCTAGACATTACTAATATGCAATAAATATTATTGTATTTGAAAAAATATATTTGAGCATTTTCTTTACAAACATTAAAATGCTCAAATTTATATTTTTTATATTATTTTATTTATTAAAATCATATGACTGAATGAAAAAATTAGATTCATCTTTAAAACTAAACTATTTAAATGTTGCTTAATTAATTGACAAAATTGTAATAATTACATTCGGCTATAATTTATAATTTAAACAAAATTATATGTACTTTCAATATTTAATAGTCATTAAGTCAAATCGAATTTAAATGAAGAAACAGATAATAATATTTTTAATATAAATTTTATCTAAAATTATTTTCTTTATATTTTCAAAATAAAATACTACGCTAAACAAAGATTATTTTGAATTTTCTACGGAGAAAATAATCCTTTTTTTTTAAATATATTGCAATAGTGAAAAATAAATGTTTGAATATTTAATTTCTATCCTGCAATACTGAAAGAACAAAGGAACGAGTTTATAAAATTCTATTTCAGATATGTATTATACAAATAGTATTGAATAATATATAATAATATACAATAGTGTATAACAGTTACTATAAAATTTTATTCATTGTTTGAAGACGAATGAAAATTTAATGAATACAGCTTTAGTCATAAAATGTTATCAGAGCAAAATTAAATTAGTTTAATTATTGATAATCAGCCATTTACTACTACAATTATCAAAAATTATGACTACGACAAAAAAATTTTCATTATTATATTTATCCACTTTTCAATTTTAAATGAAATTATAAAAAAGCTTATTTGATGAAGCTTTAACTTTGACGTGTTAATGTATAATTAAATAGAAATTTAATTTTAAAATATAACGTTTAAAAATCAAATAAATAATATATATAAAAAATTCAGAATTTGTTTAACTTAATTTATAAATTGCTAGAGTCAATAATGAATATAATATTAGAAAAATTTTTAAATAATATCTCATTTTCTTGCATTTCAACAAACTTGCTTTTTCGTATTATTTATATCTATAGGTGTATTTTATTAAAATAGAATTTTTTTTTTATAGTTTCAATATTGCGAGCTGAAATCTGATTTGCTCAGATTCAGACAGATATTCGTATAATTATAAAAAATTTCTGATTAACAAAAAATAATATTGAATATCTGTACAATGAAATGTATGTGTATAAAAGTAATGTAAAAAGACAGACGTTTTTACCGTACTAATAAAGTAATGTAGCATGTCACTGAAATATTATTTAAAAAATCTTACGGATTCATAATAAAAATATCTTTGAATTGACTATTTTTTGATGAAAAAGGCAGGCTTGGTGGTTGAAAAAATGCAGTATAAACTCGGTTGAATAGAACTCATCAGATAAGAAGAGGTAAAGAGAGAAAAATTTGATGAAATTGTGTTTGTGATGAACAGTGCTGTTCTGATCACTGCTGCAAAAGTTATTCCTTGGAGCGATTCTATTTCGTCTTTGTCTTTTAGTTATATTTCCCCATGTTATGAAGCTTTTTAAAGGAGCTTTTCTGTACGACGTTCAATTTTTTTTTTAAGCAACTCCTTTTTTCTACCCACTGGCATATTTGGCCTTGATATACAATCTAAAGAGTCTATTTGGCTTGCAGAATCACAAAATAACGATGCGAATAAAAAAAAAAAATAATAAATAAAAAAAACTCTGTGTATATTAAGGAACAGCTAACAAAATGATATTAAATATTGAAAATTCTATGTATAAATATTGTTTATTCGAAAAAAAATCATACTTTTATGTATGCATTCTTTCCAACGACGTTAAAAAATTATTCATTCCGGATGCTGAAAATAATTGAAGTATTATTTTTAAATAAAATCTTAAATGAAAATATTTAAATCAATCAAATTTAACGTTTACGTGTATACATATACATGTACATTATATCATACCTTAGTATTCTATAAATAAATAATAGAATACAGTGCTGGATCTTCTTCAATTCATTTAAAGAAAAATTATAATACAGAATAACAACGGATATACGTTATTTATATCAATAAATATATGCATGCATAAGATTTTAATTAACGAAGAATGGTAAAATTATTGTAAATTATTTATCAGAATAATAAAGATGATATGTTATTGATAAAATAAAAGCTTGTAAATAGAAATAATTACACATTACTAATGTGCTACTAGTTACAATATATATATATATATAATATACTTCTATATAAATGTAATCAGTGTACTTATATAACCATTAAACTGCATGCATAAAATATTGATAATATCCATAAATAAAAACATTTTGATTGTTATTAATTATTAAAATTATACTTACTAGCAGAAACAACTTTTGAATATGCAAATTTTACCGAAAAATATTTATAATATTGTATTTATTAAAAATTTTGTATTTTTGTATACTTTGAGTAGTATTTCTACGTTAATAAAATATTTATAATAAATTAATAAATATTTATATTAAATTAATGCAAAATATATTAATTAAAGATCACAAATTTTGTATTTTTCTGATAAATTTAATTAATAATAATTCAGTTTTTATTTATTCAATGCTTAAAATTTAAAAATTAAAAAAATTTTTGTGTATATGTAATATTTCAAGCGATAATATATAAATAATTTAAGATTTTATTTAAAGTAAAAGTAGCTATTTTTATTTTATAGATATATTTATTATTAAAAATATATTTTAAAGAAAAATAATAAAAAGTTATTAATGTAAATAATTACTAATTTTTAATAGAAATTCAATAATTTTTTTTATATAAGTTTGTTTATTTATTGTTTTGTTTTATTCATATATATATATATGATAATGATGTATTAAATTTTAAGGCTAATGCTATTTGACGATGCTTTAAAAATATAAAAATCGGAATTTATGTTTCATATTGTGCAATGACATTCTATGTATATTTAAAATAACTCAAGTTAACGTTACTGAGATAATATTAGTTTTTTATCAATAAGATTAAACCTTTTTTTTAATTTAAGTAACTTTGCTATTTTATTCGATTAGTATATCACTTATACACTATTAAGAATAACATGTTTAGCTAGTCTTTCCAAATAGAATGAAATAAAATATTTAATTTACTATACTGTCATATCGGTCGCTTCTACGTGCATTTGCATCAAATTCGAGAATATCTACGATAACGCAGCATCCGGCCATCGGTGGCTGAACCAATGGACCCGACGATCGGATGCTCAGATCCAGAAATGCAATAAGTGCATTTTTAGAATTCGAGACCGCAGCGCTCGAGATAAGCGGACGATTGGTGAGTAAGAAGTTCAAGGTAGATCATGAGTCTACCAACATTCTTAGACGAAAAGAAACATCACGGCATAATACAGCTTCTTCCTTCGCAACATTTTAAGATTAAATAAATTATTGCTGTAGTTAATTAATTAAGTATTATATTTAATATTATCTTTCCTTGAGCATCCACGAGAGTCGCGAAATCCGGTGCATAACAGCATTAAGATTAGTATTTATATTAAATAGAGAAACTGAACTTTATAAATATTTTGCTCTACAAAGAAAGAAATTAAATTTAAAAAATCCATATGCTGTGAATGTGGAAATCGATCTATTTAAATGCATTCATATTAAATATAAAAAATGTACTTTCTTATAAAACATAGATGTAGAAAAATTAATGTATAACTACGAGATTTCATTTGAGATGCAATATGTGCAATTCTATACTATGTCTATAAATAATAAAGGAAGTTATTAAAAAGCCATGGTGAAAAATACAAACACATAAACATAACCAAAGAAGATAAATAAAAAATTAAATAAAAAATAACTTAAAAGCACTAAATAAATAAAAAATTAATGTAAATTATATTATATATGAAAGTAAATATATAACTTTTCTCTTCTACATTGGCTTGATTTAGAAGCTGCATAATATTTCTAAGATGAGTTTACTTACGCGTATTTGCATTTTTTTTTTTTAATACAAGTTTATGAAACCCTACGTGGAAATATGTACGAGACAAAATGGAACGAACAAGAGAAAGAGAGAATAAAGTGAAATGAAGAAAATGGAAAAGAATCGATGGAGAAAAAAGTATGAAAGAAAAGGTGGAGTAAAATCGAAATAGATAGAAGAATGAAAAATGACATTTTTTTGTATCATTTCCAACTAGAATAAGTTAACGTGAATTCTATTACATAGAAACAAATTATTCTTCGAGAATTATTAATGAATGTACGGTATTGTACGACATTGAAAAGGCTGTTTTAATTGGTATCGTAAAGCATTTTAGCTTTTTTCTTTTAGTCGTTTACAGTATATAAAATATGAAATTCAAAGACAATTAAGATTCTTCCTGCTTTATATTTAATATTTTAGTAAAATGTTAGAATAAAATCGATTAATATTATTCAATTCAATATAACCGTTCAAATAAATGCTTATAAAAAGTTAAAACAAAAAGAAGAAGAAAGCAATAATAAAATATTCTAAATAAAAAAAAATTAAAAATTTCAGAATTCTTTACTTATTTATAAATTTAATATATAGATTGTATATATAAATATCTTTACTATGTAAATCTCTATCTCTTAGTCTCTCTTATCATTTTATAAAGTTTAGGCACAGAAGATGAGCATAGGTAAGATACATTAGTTCGGGATACGTATAATTCCTCTTGCTTTCAATAGAGGGCGCGCTACCAAATGCAAGCTATTAAAACTATGCATGTAAATTGTTGCAAGTTACACAAATGCTATGATATATCTTTCTTACAGTTTGTATCGTTGTGATTACAAGAGTGTTACCGTAATTGTTAGGATTTCATGAGTTGTGTCTGATCACCGTTACTCAAAACAATTTGAACTACTCATATGACCGTTAACAAAGTGGAAGACGATAGGGTTTACAAAGTATGGCACGATATACGTGATGACAGTTCAGTCGATGTTACCATCGAAACAATTTACAGGTAAGTAGAGTGTGCCAAAGTTGATGAATTTGAGAAGTTCAGAGCATATTACTATTTACGCTATCAATGCACGGCATTCGTCAACGTGATTTCCATATCACTCAATAGCCAATTGAATTTTGGTTCGAAATGATATGACGCATTCAATGATTCAGAAATATTGACCAAATATTATAATTAATGCAATCGATTTCTTAGGAGACCAAGCAAAAATTATAGAGTAATGATTCTTGACTAGGACATCTTAAAATTTTGTTAATTAATTCAAGTGCATTAATAAATTATATTTGTATGAAATCTCATTATCTTGATCATATTTAATAATTGATATAAAAAAAATTATTTCTGAATCTATAACTTAAGGTAAATGTGATATCTAAGGTATTAAAATATTATGCATAATTTAATTTGTCTTTAAATTATTATTCCCATCTTTGATGGATAAATAATTGATAATTTATTTTTAGAAATTTGCGTATATTTATATTATTGTTCTTTGTTATACATTAATATTCATAACAATGTTTGAATATTTTACAATTGAAGTATTACAATTGAAAGCACTATTTATAATATAGTTGAAAATCATTGTTTTGTACATTTTTAATATACTTGGTAAATTATCGTCGGATAAAATTGCATTCTATGAAATAGAAATCGATTCAAGTTTTTCCTCGACATTAAAAAAAAGAAACAAAGCGATCAAATAACAAAATAAAAAATGACTTTCGATCCGAAATTTGAGCAAATAAACATAATTTAAATTTTAAAAAAATTAAGTAAATTTTTTCAGGAGAGACAGAGACCGAGGCACGTCGCCAAGGACATGAAAATGTATATTTATGAGATAGTAGACTTTGCGCTTCGAGTTCAAGTTCTGAAGAGATGTTAGGTAAGATCAAGGACTATTTGGATCAGGATCCTTCCATGCAAGTATTGTATTCATGTCTTTGATATTACGGGTGCTCCATGGCTCAAGAGGATCGATGTCGGAGGAAGATAGTGTTCCTGAAGGAGTAGACTTTATTCGCTCCGCCGACTCCATCTTCTTCGGGAGTTCCTCTGTCTCTTTTGGCGATACTCTACAAAAGATCGACAATGAAGTGTCGGAGTGACTCGATTCTACCGCTACAATTGACAAGAATAGTTACTTTTTGTCGATGCAGATGTATTATGGGTGATTTCTCTACATATGAAAGTCACGACTATCTGTAAAATAAAGAAACTAAATGGCTCAATCCAAAATTCATGTATGTATATACGTGATTTCAGCTTTTATTTCAGCAATGTTTATTTTATTTTATTTGTTTTTGCAACATGTAACTTTTGTTAGTATTCCAAAAAAATAAAACATAAATATTGTTACTCATAATGACACTCATAATACAAATACAACTCTTGACACAAGCAATTTAATTCAATTGTTATTGTTATTTTTATTTTTATTGTAATTACTTTTTTTTCATTATTAAAATAGTATCGTTGTAGAAAATATTGGATTATCATTTTAATTCACAAATATATAAATTCAAATAAAGTACATATGAAATCAATATTATAAATTAGATTATTTTCAATAATTAAAAAATGTGTAGTTTTTCTTAAATGTTTTATTTTATGCTTATAATTTTTAATGATCAATAATATTTAGCAGTTATTTAAAAAAAAAAAATTTTTCAATACTAATTTTTTAATGAACACGACTCTTCACAATATTAAGTATTTAAACTAAGGATTAAATTTATAATATAATAAATTATTAATTTTATAATTCTATATATAAAATAATGGTAAAATTTAGAAATTTGTAGAAATTTTTTTTGATTCAGTCAAAAAATTCTAGGGTATTAGCAGATCCACATTGAATAAATCAAAAAAAGATGATAAATGTAATATAAATGCAATGTTTTGCAAAGAATATAAATAAATTTTAAAAAATTTACGGAGTAATAAAAAATTTCGAACCAAAATTTTACTTTAAAAATTATTTTAATAAATCAGTGTATTTTTTATTCCATTTTAATTTTACCAATAGAAATATTAACTATTCATTTTTTTAATTAACTATTGTAGTGTATTTAATGCTTAAGGTAAAAAATTTAATAAATAGTTAAAAAAACTATGTCAGAAGTATCCAATGATATAATTTTGATCCATAAAAATCAGAATGGGAAAAATTATTGTGTAATTTACCGATTTTTACCGATTCTCCTTGAAGATTTATTCTTGTCTTTTTCAAAATCCGGAGGTAACATTGTTAGTTGATGCATGGATTTTTGATTATTGAAAATGTCTTCGATGGAGGTAGTGGATGACGAACTTGTGTAATTTTGCCATGATCCAGTTATTGTTTGACAGGATTTTCGTCTAGAAGCAAAAGCTATTCGTCTACTGGCCGCTTTGATGCGTCGAATTCGAGCGTCAATACCCAATTCACCATCATCTGTTTATCAAAATTAATATTTTACAGAATTATTTCCTTAATGCTGTCATATAATTCTATTATGATGGCCTTTGTTACTAATAATCAACAAAAGAGTACGTGTTAAATGCAGATTCTTTCAGAGCAAGAACAAATTGTGAACAAAATATGCCCACATAAGAATTCTGAATTATTCCCTTCATTTGACAATTCAATCTAGAAAATTTTGCATATAGATGCCAGTGGGATATTAAATAATAGTCATTTAATTAAATTCATTTTGATTATTATATGCCTTGAAAAAGTAAATCCAAATAATAATTATTCTTAAAACTTCTTATTTTGCTGAATAATGCATTAGATCTGCTCATACTTTCTTATATTTCTGTTTCTAATATGAAGAAATTCAAATATATGACGCAATGCTCAACATTTTAATAACTTTAAAGCAACTCATCAATATAATGAATAATAAAATAAAATAATGAATATTCGATTATTGACATCGTTCAGATTATGAAAAACTACGTATAATATTGTATATTATTTATTTATCGTTGAAACGAGTTATTGAACTTTAATATTCTATAACATTACGTGTTCCGTTATTCTAATTGCGTTTATTACGGAATATTTACGAAAAGATTTGCATGTGAATTATCGCGTTAAATAAAAATTATTATATAATGGTATATTAGCCATTGAAAAATTATTTATGTTTAATCTTCATATTTTTGATTTAAGCACTTCACAATGAACAAGATAATATGAGCCTACATAACTAGTAATACAATTATTATCTACTTATTATCTGAATGAATTATTTCTGCAAATTCTCAAGCATAAGTTGAATAAAGTTTTTTGCACTCATCATTGAAAGTTTTTTTGAATTTTTGAATGTCGATACGGATATAAGTAATGATTGCATGTATATAAATTACTTAAATTATTAAGTTAGTATTGGAAATGCGCTATCTTACGTGCATACTTTAGAGCTTTCTTCCATAATTCATCATTCTTCGAAACACTTAAGAAATATTTTCAATATTTGGACTATTAGCTTTCATTAATCTGATTTAATAATAAATAAAAACATAAAATCTTATACATTATTTTTTATTAACTATGTAATATTTTTAATCAAATTAACGAAAATTATGAATATTTTAAAAATTCCTATAGCCAATGGACACATTTTAGAAACTTTATTAAAGTGAGTTTCATTAAAGTAAACTTTATTAAATCGAGCCATTTATATTTAAAATAAAAGTGTAAAAAAGCAGCATCAAAAGTTTTATCATGAAATTAAAGACTTCTGATTATTTTTAAAGTTGTGACTGTGGTTTTAAAATAATCTATTTTTTCTATTTTTATTAAATTAGCACCAGCATGGATTAGTAGAATGTAATCTCAAATTCTATCCATTTTAATCGTTCGTTATCAAATTCAGCAATATGTATGTGGAACAGACGAAATATTGAGGTCTTGTCAATATTTGAATAGAAATTAGAGGGGGTATGAGATTACTCTAGGCTGTTCAATAATCTTTAAGTTTTAGAATGATTGCTTTTTTTATCTATCTTCTTTAGTAATCATGAATAATTTCAAAATACAACTATGATTTTACAAGCTATTCCTATTTGCAACTTAATTCCTAATTAACTGGTTCGGTCAATGAAGTGAATAATTCTGCATCATTAATTTTAAGATACCTTGACTTTATTCTGAAAGTGTTCCGAAGCAATTTAAAATATTTTAAATTGTCAAAAGGTTCAATTCATAATAAATAAATCTGATAAAAAAATTCATCAATTTTTAGTTTACTCATATTTGAAATTTACATAATTAAATATTGAATAAAAATTAAATATATTCTTATAAATATATACATATTAATACTAATTTATTAACTCTCAAATATTTTTTTATCATGATCTTGCTGACAATATTGAAAATAGTTAAGATAAGTAGACTAAAATAAATTATTTAAGCACACATTTATTTTATTAGAAATATATAATATATATATATATATATTATATACATAGTTACAGTACTATTTATAAAGGAGGAAGAATAATACAAATAATATATTATTTAATACTTGTGAATAGAACATAAAAAATACTGTACATAATATTCTAATAAATAATTATAAAAAAAATAAATTAGAGAATAAAATTTTAATAATTATGACAGAATATTGATTAATTACTAGCAAAATAAAAAATTTAAAAAAAGAGAACATTTTTTAGTAAATTATATGCAAATAAATTTTTGAACAAAATATTGGTACTACTAATGCAGAGCTTCTATAAAAAAACGCTTTTACTTTTGTAGTCAACTGTATGAAAAGCGCAAGAATAATAGACAATTTCTTGAGGAAATAAAATCTGAGCTTCATAAAATTTGAAATGTAAAAAAATGAAAAATGTACTTTTGCAATAAAATTCTTCAAACAATAACATGTTTTTCCTAGTGGAAACCTAGAAAATGTCAATAATTCGAATTTGTAGAGTTCAAAATATGAAGAAAGTAAAAGAAAAGATAAGCACGGTGCGTCAATCCCAAACTGGTTTCCGGAAGCCACAAATCCCATTTGTGCGTGGAAAAGCAGCGCGAATTTTCTTTTTCCTTGGGAGGAAGCGAGAGAGACGGGAACGTACTTGCGCAAACGTCGTTGTCGCTGGACTCAACGAGATACTCGGAGCGGCGCCTGGGGGGCTCCGGGGCCTTGGATGGCTGCTCGGATGCTGCGCCGAGGTTACCCAGCCCCAGCCTCTCGAGGAAAGCTGGATCGATATCAACCCTCGCGTCGACGGCGGGGGTGGTTTCCCCTACGAGACGGGCCGAATGGGCGAGTCGTAGCAGGGTCTCCTCGTCGCAGACCGGATCCTCCGTCGCTTTCATCAGGTCCAGCAATGGGTCTTGGCTGTACGTCGCCGTCTGGACGTGTCCAAGAGGAACTGCTGTCGTTGGAATTGATGCTAGAAAAATAAATAACGGATGAAACTGGAACAACAGCATAATTTTTTAAAAAGCTTTTGGACGATTGTGCACTTTTTTTATCACAATTTCTGAATATTTTATCATGAAGTCGGATGTTTTTACGGATTTTGAAATTTATGTCAAATCAATAAAAGAACATTTTAGACATTTTTTGATCATTCATAAAAAAAGCGATAGGAATTTTTGGTAAACAAAACTTTATACAAAATCGATTTGAACATATTTCTACTAAGCCTTTTGTAAATATTTGTAAGCTAAACAAATTTATTAATCATAAATATAAACTCCATATCGCAGTTGGTTAGAATTATATTTGTAAAAATGATATTTAATTTAAGTACTTATAAATTTTCTATATTTCAATTATTAATTAGGTATTATCAATAAAATTTAAAATATAAATAAAATTAAAAACAATAACCTTTTTTATATTTTATATTTTTATAATACGTCCTCTTTTATTATTTCACTAATGTTATATCAATTATCCACTTTTTATGAATTATATATGAATTACCGATTTTAATTTTAGTTACTATTAGGAAACATCATCAATAGGATTTTACGTAAATTTTTATACTTATTTAAAAGTTCATTTACCATATATATATATAATAATAATATTAAAAATGTTTTTCAAATAGTTGTACTCATGATTTTACATAGTCAGTTTTAATTTTATATTTATTATATTATTATTGTATATATTATACAAAATAAACTGATTTTATTCAAAATTAATTTTTATAAAATTGTTAAAATATACAGCTTATAAAATATGTAATAAATGAAATATGATCGAAATAGAATTTTTTATTAAGTAAAAATTTTAAGGAATATTTAATAATCAAATTAACTATCCATGTATAAAAATCAATATAAAAATGATTAATATATTTACGAGATCATTATATCTATTACTCAACCAATTATTAGAATATAAATAATTTTAGTTACTATGACTACAAGGACATATCACTTACACATCACAGTAATGTTAAGTAAATGCAGAAACCAATGGTTCATGATAATTGTAAATCACTCAGCCATATGTTTAATTATACAGGCATTCACTTAAGTAGTGGCAAAGTGAAAGAAAGAAAAGCATTCACATGCGCATAAATAATGAGAATAAAGTACACGAAAGCTACGATCTGTAACTGACTGACCTGCCGAATCCCGTATTTTCCTGTGAAATCATTCATGAATCAGGACAGAACGAAAATGAGGGGATTACCACCGCGACCAAGAGGAGACTTGAAATCTTCCTTCCCTTACTCAACAGAAAAATAAAAGTAAAAGCGCGAAACGGAAAAAAAGTCGACGCGGTGGCGGCGCCAAAGTTTTCGGGGTAATTCGGGACATTTTTTATGAAAGCTAACGTAAAACTTGGCGATTTGGAAAACTTCCAAAAGTCGAAAAAGACGTAGAAACGAAGAATGAAAGACAGATATTGTCAAAAAGAAATAAAGTAAGAGAGAAAGAGATAATGCGTAGTAAAAGTTCATATTTATTATATTCTTAATTAAATGTATTAATCAATTATTATATCAAAAAATTGATATTTTTTTAAATTAATTCATTTCAAATCATTTATATTCATTTATGTATTCGTTTATTTAAATTTACACACACACACACACACATATGTATATATATACTTGTATATATATTTAAAATAATTAGAATTACATATAATCATA
Source organism: Eupristina koningsbergeri (assembly GCA_018907245.1). NCBI lineage: Eukaryota > Metazoa > Arthropoda > Insecta > Hymenoptera > Agaonidae > Eupristina > Eupristina koningsbergeri. The sequence continues at coordinate 1,161,531 of JACCHV010002773.1, read as the reverse complement.
TATTTGAATATTTGAAATTCTATAAATTCATATTCATATATATCTTTTATGAAAATTGCTACATTAATTTTATTTCAAATACTTTAAACTTTATATCATATAATACTCTATATCATGTAAGCTGAATTTAATATTAATAGAAATAATATTTAATAATATAATTATTGTATTGTGTTAAACTTAAATTTAAATATTTTATTGTATGATTAAATTGAATATTTGACGAATCATATACAAAAACTGATTTTATTTATTACTTTTAAAAAATTTGAAATTAGTTTAATAAAATTTTTATGCAAAAATGTAATTATATAAAGAAATATTAAGTTAAAGGGAAAATTTTTTATTACGCGTAGCATTTGCCTTAATTTATATATCTTTGAAACAATCATATCATTCTTAATTATACATATATGGAAAATATAGAGCCTGACTATTCATACATATTACTACTTGCATACATAAACCTGTACATAACTCTGAGCATTACAAATCACCTGTAGTATAAAAGATTTTATTTATGAAATATAAATTTTTATAATAAAGTAATTAAAATATTTTTTATTAAAATATAACATTATAAATTATCATTTTTTAGCATAAAATATAATTTAATTAAGTAAAAAATCTACAAATCCAATTGGTTTATTTTTATATTTTTTATAAATAAATCTTTGAAAATATTTTGTTATATTTGTTGTATTTATAATTTTATAAATATTTTATGTATTTTATCTAAAACAAAATTTTGATAAATTGAGTATTTTAAAGTATTTATTATTTTCAATACAAATGTTATTATATTTCATATAATTTAATATTTATTATATTATTATTATAATAATGAATAATATTTTCTTAAATATAAATCCCATTTCTAATTATTTCGACTCTAAAAATTCGAACACAATGTTTCCTTTAATATTTAATTTAATTATCGAACTAAATATACTTCATAAATTTTTAATTATATGATGGTAAAAATGAATTTAATTACATGAAAGAAGAAACAGCGATTTTTTTTTAAAGGATAAAATTTCATTTTGTGAATGATTTATATGCATTGAAAATAAAAATACACGAACAAATATTAAATTAATTTTAAATATAATAAAATTTAATATCTTTTTAAGTTATTTTTATATATAGTATCATGCGAATTAAATTTGGAAACTATTTCTTTAAAGATAATTTCAAAAAATATTCTACTTGAATATCATTGAAAACATTTTCATATCTAATTTTATTTACAAAGGGTATTTGATTAATACTTCGCGTTAAGAATATGTAATTCATACATGCAATTTTTAAAAAAATATTTTTGTATAAAAATAATTTTTTTTTTTTTAAATAAAATTACTTTATAAACATAGTTATGTCAAAAAAAACTTTAAATTAAAAAAAAAAGGAAAAAAAATGAATCATCATTTATTAGAGTACTTATTTATTCATTACAAACTTTCTGCAACAAATAAATAAATATTTCTTCTCTTTTATAATAAATTATAAATTAATTTTCTTTTTGAACGATTTAATTTTAATTGGTATGTAAAAATGTATGTGTTATTATTTTTTACCAAAGTAATTTAGTTAAATATATTACAAAAAATTATCGAATAAAAATGTTGTTGAAAATATTGAACTCAATTTTAGAATAAATACAATAATATATAGTTTATCATATTATATACATTGTTGAGGTTATCTGTTGGATACTAAACGTCAAAATGCTAATAACAGGAACTGACAACTAGAAATTTCATGATTTCGTATGTACTAGACACTATATAGGTTTACTAACAACTTCAATTACCATAAATAACGCGTATTTTCTATCCTTTAGCAAAATTAAGGTAATACTGAGTTCAAAACTGAAACTAACATTTTCTATGTGCTTAAAAAAAGTTGAACTCGAAGAAGCAAAAAAAAAAAATTTAATAATTAGATTCTAGTACGAACAGATGTGTGTGATTAGCTTTTGACGATCAACTTTTCGACAAATATTTACCTCCTTTCGCATTAAATAATCAATAAACTCTGTGTTAATCAAACTTTCGCAGTTCGTTTCTATTTCCCAAATCCGCAATTGGATTAGGGTAACTTTACTACGTAATCCTAATCATAATACAAAACCTGCCGAATAATTACTGCCTTATGTTACAATTATAATATAAAGTTTATATAAATAATAATTAAATAGTTTCATCAAATTTTTAATACGTATATTATTAAGAAATATGTGATGTTTATAATATGCATGTGATTTTAGAATTGCAAAATTTAAAAAATTATTCATAAAATAGAATTTGATAAATTATTGAAATATTATTTCAATTTTTTATTAATTACTGTTACTTTGTATCTATTCCACATTAACTAAATTCATTTATAATAGAAAAATTTTATATTATTTTTATAAATAATGTTAAAAAAATAAACATATTAAAGAAAATTGTACAGTGATAAAAAATAATATACTTTTAGCTACTAAATATATTGATACAATACGAACTGTATTTATTAATTTTTTTTTATTGTTACAATATAAAACATCCTTTATATAAACAATATAATTCAACTATATTTAGTGAGAAAAATTTATAGATAATATGTATATTATCTGTAAAAAAACATACGCTTTTGTATTTTTTTATAGTTCAGAATGTACATTCTGATGATCACTTTAACAACTAATATTTATACATATAATATTAAATGAAAAAACAATTAGATACATTTTTATAACATTCTATTATTTAGCATTCATTAGTTTTTATTTTTTCAAAATTCCACTTTTGTAAATTTATATCAAACTTTATACAATATTTAAAAGATAGCTTACACATAATAAAGGAACAAAATTCTAAATATAAATTTTTCTTTGAGGCTTCATTAATTGTATAATGTCTTAATTTTTATTAACATTAAAAAGCTAAAAATATATACTTATATATAAATTTATTGAATGAATAAAATTATGAAAGAATTAGTTAGTAAAATGATTTATATCAAAATATTTTCTACTACAAAAAAATGCATAAGAATTATCTCTGATACAAAAATGATCGATTCTTATTATTTAAATTTATTTTATTAATAATAATATTTCTTGATCTTAAGCATATAATAAATGCAAGAATTATATATGGCTTGTATATGTGTAACATACAATATATATCGTAGATAAAACTAAATTAGAAGTAAGTCCTGATTTATTCCAATTTAATTTTCAAATTTATTCTTAAAAAATGACATATTTTATTAAGTTACAGGTGGTAAAAATCCAAAATTCGTTAATAAAATAAAGTTGAGCTCGACTCACTGGTGGCCGTGTAGGTGGAGGGTTGTGCCATCGCCACTCCAGTTGCCGTCGTTCCCGTCGTCGTAATTGCGACCAGCGTCTGCGGAGTTGACCTGGGGGGTACGTCGCTGGCGAATGTCATTACGTCCAGGGCGGCGGTCAGGGCGTCGCCGAAACCACCGGGTATGGCTGGCACTAGTTCCTCCAAAATTGGGCTTCAAACGCCAAGTATCAATTTAGTTGGTTCAATTTATTAGAGAAACTAGGACAAAACTAAAAGTATCAAGAAAATTTCCCTTTTGGTTTCGAACGACTGTATATTTTACTCTTTTCTACATTTTTATGTTCCTGTTTTATTATATGAAAAGTTATAAAAACTTAAACTGCGAAAACATTTAACTGAAACATTTTAATTAAAATTATTAAAAGAAACGTTTGCGAAATTTCGAAAGTAAAAAATAAAATTTGAAACGATACACGTGAGAGAAATAAAGTTTATAATCATTTTTTATAATAGTCCATTTTCCAGTATTAAAATATATTATTATTAAATTTTTCATTCCAAAATATTTTAGATGTACATTTATACAGTATCTTCATGTTATTTTTTTAAATAAAATAATACTTTATTTTAACACTTGAAATACAGTGCAATCGAATATATGATTGCAATAAATAATAATTTTTCCATTTCGCATAAACATTAAAATATTTTCTGTGATAATAACTAATTTTTTAGAACAATACAATGATTAAATTAAGAAGAATGGTCAGAAAAGTATTGTGTACTTTTTAATGCTGAAAGAAAAGTTTAATAATTTAAAAATATATTTAAAAAATCATTAATATTATTTATAAAAAATACTTTTATAAATATATATTAAAATTAGACGTTGTTTCGATTCTATTTTTAAAAAAGTATTGAAAACAACGATTAAATTTGATTTTTAAAAAAGGATATAGTTTTTATAAGAGCATTTATAATAATTGATCCATTATGTGTAATAGAAACAAAATATATAAAGAATAATTATGCACTAGTTTTTAGTCCCATTGAATTATTTTATATTGTAAATGTTGTTTTCTATTATTTCCTTCGACAATAAAATTTTTACATTTAATTAATTGCAATTAAATTAATCATGTCACTTATATTCTTTAAAACAATTAATTATAGCGTATGTTATTATACATTTTATATGATTTAGATTAAATAGTTGCTTATATGTATATAATTCCTTTTAAGCGTTATATTAAGAAAAATTTAAGTATATTAATTTAGAAGATTTTAAAAGTTAAAACTTGTTTAAAACTTATTAAAAATCCGTTCAAGAAATTTATTTTAATACTTTCAGTTAAATTTTAATGGAAACATAATTTTTCTCCTAGAAAGTGATTAAAAACAATAATCGACATCGTTTCTTTATTAGAGAAATACATATTAGAATATTACTCGACTTATTTAATTTTCATTTTAAAATATTATAATATATTTAATCTTAAACATCACTAAAATTATATAAATCTTTACGTGAAAAAATATATTATAAAATACACAATACAAAATTATTATAAAAAAAGTACAAATAACGGATTTTATATAAAATATAGAATAACATATTTTCTAATGTAATTCATGAAATACTGAGTCATACACTATAAAAATGCAAAGAAAAACATAATTAAGTAATTAAAATCATTTTATAAAAAAAAGAGCTTTGAAACAGGCCAAACATTTTCTTTGTTCGCTAATATAAAGAAACTATCATAAAAGTTATGCAACAAAAGGGCTTATGAATTAAGTCAGACTATAAAATAATAACAAAAAGTAATTGTAAGAGCAAAGCCCTCTCCCTTAGACTTTAATGAATTTCGTGTTCTCTTTGCATAATTGACTAATTTCGCATGAAACATGAAAGAAATCGGATAATCCCGATTGCAAATCGACAGAAAATAAATGATCATGTGAGTTCACATGTCCTTAGTTACCTCGTCCTGACGGGGGTGGAAAAGGATGCCCTTCCCCACATAATACGTCGCAGCTCTTCTCCTGTAATCCCACGTTTTTTCAGCTCGGAGATCGTTACCTTCCCAACTCTCTATGCAAATCACAAATTTTTAGTGCAACAGCGCAAAAATTAATATTCATGAGTTTGGGTTAAGTGAAAGAAGGAAGCAAGGATACGAAAGTGAAATAAATGAGCTACACGACTGTATCAGCTGTGATTGACAAGGAAACCAGATAATTTCTATTGTACACTCTACGTGAAGTGAAATCTAATTTTTTGCCACGATTTTATCTCACATAATTCACGGTATTTATTTTATTACCACTGGTATATTATTTTATAAAAACAATTTGTGAATTTCAAATGGATCGAAAATCTGAAATTCTTACCACACAACATTTTACTAATAAAAACAATTCATTTGGGTCTTGGAAATGTTTTTAAATGTTGTGCGTATTTGCAAATTAGTATAAAAAGGAACTTTATCATTGATCGATTTTAATAACGCTAAAAAATTGGTTTATTTCAAATGTTAAATACCATAAATTTAATTTATAACAGATTTTTATGTATTTCTTAGATGGATGATAGTTGCTGTATTGTAAATATATTTTGAATTTGCTTGGAAAATTTATTTATCTAGTATAATTAAACAGTAAAATAATAATAATAAAAAAAAAAAAAACAAACACGAAACAAGCCTTTATAGTGTAATTTTTGTAAAAATGAATTCTATTACACAAACATTTTACAACTTTTTTTGTTTACAAACTAACAAGCGATGGTTTTATGAACTTCTCTAATGTATTTTTGATGTTTCATAATTCAAATTGCATACATTGAAAACAAAATTCTTTGTATGCATTAAAAGTTTAATTTCAATAAAAATTTTTTATGTAATTTAAAGGTAACAGTTAATAGAATAATTATGAATCAAGCATTAATATTATCATAATAATAAGAATAGTACAATATGAAATGTATAATATTTTGTAATAATAATACATGTTTCGTGTAAATTTTTAAAACAAGCTTAATTTTTTTTTAAAAAAAATATCATAAAATTTAATGTATCAATCACAAATCTTTTTAAAAAGTGTATTGAAGAGAAAAAGAATGAAATTTTTTTAATATATCTCACTTAGTTTTAAATAATCTAAATAAATAAATTTAAAAAGTACAATTAGTTTTCTAAAGTATTTTTTTCAACTAAGTTTACAACTACACTGAATGAGCAAAGTTATATTGATAAAGTTATACGTTGATAGTTTGAAGTAGAAAATATAAGTCTGTATTTAGTTTGATTGTAAATACGAAATGCTTAATTAATTTAGAATGAAATTATTAAGACACATAATAATATTCATTAGTAATATTCTTTCTCATAACATAGGCCAGTGTAAAAGAATACCTACGAATAGATACACAAGTATTTTTACTAAATTTTATTAAAAATTGCAATTAATTCAGAGAATACGCGCCACTTGTATCGAAAAATGTAAGGTTAAATAAAATTACTGTCCACGAAGCTAAAAGTCATTAGTATTGTAACTTCTAAGTACTAAAGTAATTCTTTTCGCGTCGTAAAAAAAAATTGGAAGAGCACATAAAAATCCCTTTCAAATACACGAAAAGTAAAAGACAGAAGAAACAGAGCAAAACTAAAATCGAAGCGGAGATAAAAATGAAGGTGAAATTAAAAATAATGATACCTTCCAATTAGAGACGGCACCCTTGCGCTGCTTGGCCCGGGTCTTGGATTTGCTCTTAATGACCATGACCCCCCTCTGCTCGCAGGCTGGGTCATTGGGGTCATCTCCTGGGCCCAGTTTTATGCTGTACTCCTGCAGATAATTGTGTGCGTCCTTCTGAGATACGGCGCGTTCCAGCGAGACCACGATTTTCGCCCACTGGATGGAAAAAAAAAACAAAGGAACCATACTTTGCCTGGCAATTCACTACCCCTTGCTCTTAAATACTACCAATGTATTTTGCATGTGAATGATAGAACTTTTTATAAAAGTGAAATTACAATAAGTATATTAATAAATGTATTGAACGATTGCACGTTATTTAGCCTAACTAAAATTACTCTCATTGATTTTTATGATGTACCAAAAATTAACCTTATACCCATATAAATTATTGATTTCTAGTATTCATTACAAATATTCATATAGCTTATTAAATACATATTATTCAAAACTATGTATTAATTTGGTATTTTAAATTATATGATTTATTTTAACACTATTATATAATTTTTGACCTCTTATTAATATCTAGATAGCAAATCAATTATTATTATATAAATCTAAATTAATATTATTTAGATAAACGAAACAAGCAGAGATTGGTAAATTTTTTTATGAAATATCTAGTAGAATTTTTTACTTACATGTCTCAAAAAAAAATAGTTTAAAGAATAGTTGAAATAAAAAAAATTAAAGATTTTACAGTTTTTGAGTATTACTTTTATTTAAACAAATATGTATATGCAATCACACGTAAGTAATACTTTATGTCAAAATTTTAATAAATAAATAAATAATAAATAAATAAATAAGTTTTAAACCTTCTAAAAACCTTAAATAGTGTTTATCATTTTCATTATTAATATTATATGTAAGGTTAAAAAATATTATAGTAGTTGTAGATATTTTCAAATACTTCAATACAATTTTATAAAACAACATAATTGTTATATTAAACATTAATTTATCATAATAATAAATATTATAAATTCACGAGTGGAATAACTAATACTATTTTTTAAATTAAACTACATTATAATAATTATCTCTATATAAGCTGATAATTTTGTCAGTACAGCAGATATTATAATTATAAATATATTGATAATATTATAAAAATAATATTTTTTTTCAATTTCTCAGGTGTGAATACCAAACTTCATATAAAATATTTACAATCTACAATATTACGTAATTATGTTCTGGATTTTTTCATTTTTTGGTGGGACAAAAACTATACCAGAAGTAGAACTAAAGATTAATATGATAGCAACAAAAATTGGAATTTCGTTTATACATGAGTTAAATTTGACAGAATATTCTTTCTAATATAATACACGGATAAAACTTTATATTTATGACTTTAAAAAGTCGAATTGGATATTTAAAAGTTACCATCACCTTAAATTTCATTTAATCAAAATATTCTTGATTTAAAATTGTAATTTATATTATTGTGAATATATTTCAAAACAATAATTGTTATGTATTGATGATTTATATTATAAACTTTATAATATAACAATTTATTTGATATATTTTTAGCAATATAGATTGTTTTAATTGATATATCTACATAGATAAATTATATCATAAATCAAATGTATAATAAATTACACACGAAAAGGATATTTTAGCAACAACAATTTAATTTACTTTTAGATTTATTACATTAAATTTTATTACATTAAAGTCCCACTAATTTCATCTGTATAAAATGATTTTTTTCAATCAATTTACAAAGCCCATTTGATTTGTCTTTTGCTTAATTTAATTTGAAAAGAAAGGGAAAAATGCTGTGTTATATATAAACACATGTCGTAATAAACGAAACGGCTACCACAAAACTTGTTTCAATCTCTTGTCAACTGTAAATGGAAGAGAATTATACATTAGAATTGAATGAGATGGTCGATGGTCTATGGACGATGGCCAATCCATCAGATAATACAAGAGACTTCTTATTCGTACGCCCACACGATATAACCTTTGATGATAAAGGTCAGATTGTTCGGAAACCCTAAACCTTCATTCACCTATCGAAAGCTTATCAATAAAATCCGATCTTCATAGATTTGGATTACCTTATTTAACCCACATATGTACTTTCAACCAAATTAATATATATTATATTACAAAATCCCCCCCCTCATTAACTTAAAAAATATTATTTATCAAAAAATTTGAAATGGAATTTTTATATAATTACTTAAGTATTTTTAAGCAACCAAAGAAACTAAAATGAAGTAATTGATTTATTTTCCCTCCGTTCAGATTGCTTAAATATTTCAATTTTAAAAATAATTTCCATATAAAATACTGTGAAATTGAATGCATAAACCACTTGAAATTTTAAAAGTAATGTTTGTTTTAATAATGCATATAAAACAAATGATATTTACTTATCTATATAGGCTATTTTCTACATGTTTTAGTTTATCACTACATTTTTAATACTTTTTCTATTTTATCTATATACCTCTATATCTATATCAAATCTACACGAATCTATAGATTATAAAAATATTATTATTCAATGTTGAAATTTATATACAGTAGTAAATTCTACATTACCTGCTTCATCCATTCTTTCTCACTCTGCTCTATGACGTGCGCATAAGTATTTCCCATCATGGCTATCAACATATTCAGTAGTAGAATCGGTACAAGTACCATAAAAATGGCAAATACCGTTTTACTGAGATTAGGGTAGGTGGTATTACTCAAATCTGTATACTAGAGAGTGAAAACATTACGTAATAAATATTTGCACAAATATTAAAATTTTGAGAAAAAAATTTATTAAATATTAATTTAAATTAATTATTTTATTATATATTCATAATATTATTTTAATGATATCGATTGTCATGACATATAATATATCATTGTGTATGTACATACATAATATTATGATAGCCACTTTACTTCATGTACATATATATTTGTGTATCACAAATCTCCTTTCATATATGCCAAGTTATTGAGTTCAAAGATTCTTCAAGGAATTATAATGAATATTTCTTTATTAAGAAAATAAAACAAAAAATACAACAACATTTTTTATATTTACACATACAACATTTGAATATATAATTCAATATCCTTCTCAAGTCTTTATTGAAAAGACGAATTGATTACTAAATTAAACAAATAATTTATAAAAAAAAATTAAAAATTTAAAATGTAAGTGTAATGCTGAGTCATGTATCTTATAATTAATAATTAAAAATCTACTGAACATATAGTTTTGATAAATGGATTAAATTTTAAGTCATATATATCTTAAAATTTCTTTTACATACATTTCGAAACTATCCTTTATTACATCTGCGTACATACTAAAATATCCATTACAGTCCGAACTAAACTTATAAATGATAATAGTTTGAATAAAGTACGATATTTAATGCGATAATCAGCTAATATTGTAATTATGCAACTTGCATTGTCATTTCTTCTATAAAAAATAAACAAATTTTTGTTCATGTCATTATAATTTGATATTGACAACTTCAAAACGACTTTCATTGATTCTTATTTTTCTTCTTATTCTGTTAATAAATTAAATAATTATTGTTGGCTACTGTAATTGCCTAAAGATATGATTCTATTTTAATTCAGTAAAATCATGACCGTATTAAATCAACTAGAAATAACAAAATCTTCAATTATGCTGTATCGCAAAAACAATTATAAAATTGTTTTAAAAAATGTATTATCTACTTTTATTAAAACGTTTAAAATAAAAATTACAACCAAATATCGATTTTTATTCTTTATTATATGAACTAATATTTATGTATATTAGCAATACAGATACCAAAAATTATAAACAATGTTATCTTTCATATTTTCAGTAAAAAAACATACGTATACATTATTTCTTACGGATTAGAATTGAGTCAACTCTCCTCTTTCAGTTGGAGAGGTATTACTGCTAACTTAGGCTATAAAAAACTAAGTTTAACTTCATTCTTTTATCTTGACACCTTTTATACCTCCTTTAATTTTTCTCAACCACTAAGTAGTGATTCACCTCCTTCAGCTATTCCATGTTTTCTTATAAAAGGTTTGCGAAATTCTTTTTCTATAACTTTTAGCTATACATAAAATTTTTTTCTCTTATATACTAGTCAAATCTTCATTAAATATCTTCAAAATTCAATTTAATTACATCTTTTCTCGAATAAAAGTATAAGAAAACTTAAATTAAACGTAAAAACTGCTATTATTAGTCGTAGATAGTACTACCATTGCAATTATAAATTTTTTATTCACCAGAATTAAATAGAATATCTATATACTTGTATTCTTATATAAAAAAACTCTAAATATGTATATTAAAAATGTTTGTAATTGGAATATTTAAATATTCGACCCATTTAATATATGTAAATAAAGTACCTATTAATGCGCTAAAGATAAATCAATTAATGTACATGTTTTAAAATTAAATTGTTTTATAATTAAAAATTTTTTTGTCACATATTTTTCATTATCTCACGATATGTTTAAAACAGCATAATAAAAATTACCTTTTTATTATCTGCCTTTTTGTTAACTTTTTTGGCTTATTCTTTATCTCTTCATAGAAAAAACATACATATTCTAAAGTCAAATGTATTACAATGACTCCTCTTCAGAATTATATGAAATAAATTTGAATCTGGTGAGTTTCCGTGTATCCAGGTTTATTCACTGATAAAACATCACAACAGGATCTCGAACAAAGCATAGATGAAGCTATATGCTTCATCTGGAAAATAGTAAACATCTTTTTCCAAACAGATACATTGTATTTTTATAGAAAAGAGGACATGATGAAAATATAAAGATAATTTAATTGGATTGATATATTTTGAAATTTGATAAAATGATTTAAACTTGTAAATATTATCGCTATCGAAATGTGCATGACGGACGAAGATGCATTTCGATTGAATTTTTCAGATTATACGTTAACATATAATTAAATTTTTAAAAGACATATTTTATTACATTAATAAAATATTGGGTTGTGAAAAAAGATTTTTGCTTATAACCATAAACTGATAATCGGATAGATAAAGGGTTTTATCCTCATGTTTCAAGCTTATAAATTGAAGTTTTGATGGTTTTTTATTTAACCTTTTTTGCCCTTTTTTAATTTTAGTTATTTGAGATTGATGTAATAGAAATTACGCTTATACTGGTAAACTGCTTAAATGCAAAGTAACAATTTATTGTAGCTGTTTTTTTAACATTTCTGTCATGGCAACAAGAGGATTTTGAGACAGAAAGTATAAAGTTTGTTTTATTCAACTAATGAGCTCACCGAAAAATTATTTTCAATAAAGTTTCAAATTTACCTTTTTTAATTGAAAAAAATCTTTAGTAGATAGTAAAATTTAATGAGAAGCACCTTTCTTGTTTGTTTGATAAAATTTGATTGATAAGGGCGAGAGGTTCTTTGTCGAAATCTAGGCACATTAATTAAGAATAAACCATGTATTTTATTCAACTTATACTTTATTCAATTCAAACTATTCTTTTATCAATCTTTAACGTATATAATAAAGATGATCGATCATATTTTTTGTAGCAGAATTTGATGGCACACGCAAGTTGAGTTTATATCTCAGAACATTTTTATACATTGGTTAAAGACGATATAGCAAAACATTCTAACAATTGTTGAATTTTACATACAATAATTAGAAAAACTTACGATACCAAAATTAATCCACTTATTGCTCAAACATTACACTGTAGAATAATATAAATACTGCAAGTCTCATTGTAGCATTTTGAGCAGCTTTAGCAAAAATGTACTTCGTTTATTACAAGATGTCAATAATCACCAACTTTAAGAGAAAAATATCTATATAAAAAGATTATTTCTCAAAAAAATTATCTGAATTCTTAATCAATCTTTAAAAAACTTTCTTCTTTATCGTGTAGTATTCTACTACATTATGTGGGTGTAAATTTTGTAACTTGCTTTCTCAGATAGCGATATATATTTACTTATTCACGAAGTGTTGAATTAACGTCTATAAAATTAACATATATAAAAAAATTAAAAATATTTTTAAATTTTAAAAGATCAATCATACAAAAAATGTACAAATTTTTTACTACTGTAATGATAAAATTAGGTAGAAATCATTTCTTATCACTAGATTCATTTCTTATGTAACAATCAACCCTAAATTACCTAAAAAAAATTATTTTCATGGAAGATTTTAATTATATTTAGGAATTATTTTTCTCTGACAAATTTTTTATTTTCTATCACATATTTAGATACAATATATTATTGAGTACTATAATTAAATCGTTATATCTTTCTTAATTAAGAATCTTCAGTTTTGAAATCGTAAACTAATTATTCAATATTTGTATATGAAATCAATATTATTATTGCAAACCGCATATAGAATTAAAAAGCAATTGTTAAAGTATTTTTATTATTTTATAAATAATCGTGAACGATGTCAAAAAATCAAGAAAAAAATCAAAAGGTTTATAAATGAATATGTTATTATTAATAAGTTGTACATATATCAAATAAATTACAGAAACATTTTAAAATGGAACAATTTAATGGAATAAGATGATTAATACATGTATTTCTAGACAATAATAGATACAACTTCAATTATCTATTTTATAATTATTATTTAAAGTATTTAATATTGTACTAAGCTTTGTAAATTTGAATTCATATTGTGATGTAAGCTGTAAATTCGTTATAAACAATTGAATGTTTTTTTTAAGAAAGATGATATAAAACAATATTAAATATTAAAATTTTTTAGTACAATTTTTTTTATTATAATGTTAAATGCATAAAATTTTATAATAAATTAAAAACAATCATTAATAATATATTTCTAATAATAATTTCACAAATTACTTTCATTTTCATTCATAAAAAATATTTATTAGTTAATAAAATTGTTGTTTTTTTTAATATTTTCAACTAAATACTAGACGATCTTTCAAATTTTATTTTCATGTATTTTATTATAAAATAAAAAATAAAATTAAATAAATAAAAGAGTTGAAAAAAATACTCTCCGTATTATATTATTTTCACACATTCGAGAAAACTGATATCCAAAAAAGTTATAAAAAATTTATAGATATTTATTGTTGCTAACTATATCATTTGTTGCTATATTTCCAGATATACAACAATAAATTTTTTTTATGATTTATTATTGAAATAAAATTAAATTTTGTTTATTTCAATCGTTCAATTGTACTTTAATACATTCCTGGGTAAAAAAGAGCAGGCATAGTGTAGCGACGTAAAAAATTTCTAGCGTAAAAAGGGAAACTGATATTAGGAGAATGTTCATTCTGCTAAGAAATGTGAGAAAAAGTGTCTAATGTGTCCATATCAAATTGCAATTTAAGGTAAAAAGCTTTTTCTAATCACGGAAGAGCGACTCTATTAATTGTTTTTGACATACATCAGAGTGTATCGTATTGCAATATTGAAAGTTTAAATTCTGCATATGAGTAAATAATTTACTAATTTGTAGAAACTGAATAAAAATCAATAGTATTATTTTTTTCGTTTTTGAGTAAATTTTTTTCTACTGTGTCTATTTTTTATCATTATTCTGAGAGTTAGAAAGTGTGTAGTCACAAAACACTAACACATACAAATAATGAAAATTATAATTACCATATTTTAAATACTTATTTTTGCAGGGTTAATAAACAATTGAATAATATTAATTTTATCTTAAATTAATTTTCCCCTTTTCTTAAATGCTTACCTATTTCTGTTATTCTACATTGCCCACTCCTCCTCTAATGTATTGTTAAAAACTATACGTACAACCTTCTCTTTCTATCTTTTTTTCCTCACACTAATAGAGAAAAGGGGTTATATAGACTAAACATTACACCCTCAATTATGAGTGTAGAAGTATAGAGTATCCTGTCCATCGTGTGATCGAGAAAAATACAAGCACCCTGAATCAGCAGATTGGGGGAGCGAATTTACCGTATAAGTGACAAAAAAAAACTGGTTGAATCACTCACAATTCCGAGTGAAATGTGAAAGGGGTGTATTTGCTCTCGAGCTATTGTCATGACTGATTCGTTCAAGAGTGAATCGATAATTAATACGGCAGCTTTTCAACCCTACGTCGATTTGTGCATACCAGCAACTTTCCTCATTCGTTTGTCTTTGTTTGGGCTTTGGCGTTTGTCACTCGCTTATTCCAAAGCTCCTTTATAACTTTAATTAAACTTCATTGAAAATCATAAAAACATTTATATTCGTTGAATGAGCCATTTTTTACGATATTCAATGGATATTATATTTTTGGAATGTTTTACGGATTGGACTGAATAGTTTAATTTTAAAAGCGCTGACTAGTTGCAGCCATATTCCTTCTTTTTTTTTTCTTTTTTTTTTTGTGTATTCAAAAATTAAAATCGTCGTTTTAATTTTGACATTAAATGATTATGAAAATAATGAACCGTATATATATATTTATTTAAGCATTCGCTCTGATTTAGCAATAATTATAAGCATTGATACAACAAAATAAATCATTAATACTTATAAAAAACTAAATCGATTATTCGTTGTAATTATTAAAACAAGCAATGTATATTACTGAATTTTAATCATATAAAAAATTCAAATTACTTTAAATAATATAATAAACTCTTGTCTACAATATAGATTTTTTAAATACAAGTTCAAGATAATGATTTCCACCTCGTCGATTATAAAATAAAAATACAAAGTACATAAACATATATTTAAATTTCTCTAATAATTTTTTACTTTATTATCTGTTTTTTAGAATAAGAAAAAAATTTTTGTTTGCGACTAATTCTTAAAATGTTTATTATATTTATATTATTATAAGCATAGATGGAGTATTTATTATATGTATTTGCACTTGAGAATAAAAAAAAGTAAGGATAGAGTTATAAGAAAGCTGTTTCATCATACATTTAAATTATATATCCATAAATTTTATTTAAATAAATTTGATCTATTTTACAAAATTCACAGATAGTGTTTTTCTAATAGAAGCAAGTAATTTATTTAATATTCTATCAGAATGTTAATGTGAGCTTTGAAATAACTACATTTAAATTTATAGTTTGAACTAAAGAGGTATTTAAATCAATTTAAATTATTTTTATTTTATTTCATTAAACTTAACTATCCAGTTTAATTAAAATATTTTATTTTTATCATAAAAATTGTTACTAAAATTAGAAATAATTCATAGTATGTTTTTTTAAGTTCTAGTCATTCACTTATATTATTTCATTTTTATAAATTATTTTTGTTAAAGATGAATAATTAATTTAAAAAATATTTTATAATAAAAAATTGAATTATTAAAATATGGATAGTTATTCTAAATTATTTACAAGACAATAGAAATATTTATTACGAATAATTTATATAGAATTCCACTGCTTTCTTTCTAAAAAAATTAATGAATTAAAATTTTACTATTATAAAATAAAAACAAATTCATAGCATGAGATTATAAAGTGATTGAAGAATTCTATAAATATCTCTAATGTAATTATTTTTGTGAATGCCACCAAATTAAATATGCAGATTATTTTCTTGAGAATATCATAATATGAATTGGTTAAATGTCTTTTAAGATGCGATAAAGATGTACTACTGTATTATACTCTATATTATATTATATGGATTGGGAATCACAGAACTAATCTTTGCATTTCTGATGCAAAAAATGTAAAGTTAAAATTCTTCAACGAAGGAAAAAAAGAAAACGGATACTCGGTATTTAACAAAAAATTATGTTAGAACTGACACCCCAGATATCATCAAGTGAGTTACATAATGGATAAATTCAATAGATGTGCCAATTATTTTGATATAAATGATTCTTAAGTTTCGGAATTAAACATAATATATTATTTTCAATTTGAGATAATAAAATAACTTTCAATTAAATCATAACGACGACTTTTGATCGTATTATGATCCAAAGTATTGAAATAAAAAATAAGCTTGAAATTATACTTATTTTCCCTATACACCTGAAGAATCTAAAGATAATATATTAAATATAAATCTGCAAATTATTGAAGCTCATCCATTCGTACGGTACGTTTGCTTTAATGGTTTGCAGTTTTTTTTTCTTCAAGTGAATTCAGGTGGCTTAATTATATCTCTTAGCCTTGTATATTTTTATTAGAAATTTTTCTAGAGATGGAAAATTTTTCTTGCATTGAAGCTAGAGGAATGATTATGCAAAGTAGTTACAATCAACTTAATTTGAAATTGGATAAGACTACACTACATTTTAATTTTTTCAAATCAAGAGAAAATGACAATTTACTAAAAAGCGCATCCAGACATACCAAACGTATTTGATATAGTGGATGCTGATCAAGTGTAAGATATTATGTTGTCCAGGTTTCTCGATCATTATTTGATATATATACATATCGATCATTGTTTGAGAGTTAGTCAATGAGAATGATCCATTATAATTGTCACTCTTAAAAGACAGATTAGTCATTAGACTTAGACATTAACAACTGCGATCGAATTTAATGGCAGCTCAAGTTGCTATTTGAATATAAACTAATGGCGGCTTTTAAAGTTGAAGATTGGGTTATTCAGATGTGTTTCTATTCTCATGTTATCGCCATATTTGAATATCTTGTCATGAGGAAAATTTGCACGGCGTTGTAAATACGAGCTTTACCCAATTAAAATTGTAGAAATTATAATATTTTTATTGAGAATAGATGAAAAATGTGTATGGCCATTGGCAACACTAATACAATTAAAATGACCAAAGCGATATAATCATATAAAAGTTGTGACAAAATGCGAATGTGTATAATGCAATGGTGGACTCAAATTAAGAAGGATTTTGATTAGCATTTTCCGCCGGCCAATTATAGGAATGCATTTCTCTTTGTACAGAGGCGTTTAGAAATTCATTTGTAATTTCACTATTGAGCTATGAACTCGTCTATAATTTTCAGCCGCTCATTATCCAAATAAAAAATTTTTTTGTTATTGCAAATTCGTTTCACGGGTTTACCCGGTTTTCGTTCACAATCATATAACTTATGTGGAATTTGGTACCTCAAGACGCCAACACTTGTGGAGTTACAACTTCCTGGAGACCTAATCTGTGGCACAGGTGGCGTGTGCAGATTATCCCCTACCAGAGAGTAATTACGAGGATAGAAAGTGGCAAATAACATAGAAACCCCTCTAGCTATCTTTATCTACACTCCAATTAACAAGCATCCACAATTATAAGTAGAATTAAATTCTGATTCTTTTGTAAACTAAGGGGAGCGGAACGCGAGTGAGAATAACTATTTATGACGATTTTAAATAATAAAGTATGCTAAATCAAATTTGTATTAGATCGCTAATCTTGTCTTCTCGAGTCTCGAATATCCGTATCCCTGAGCTTGTCACGTATTTTCACGGACCTTTTCAGCCAAGAGCCTGTGAATCGCCCTTATCCCATGGCCTTTGCACTATCTTCTAAGTCAAGTGTAATGTGCTTGTGACACCGGTACCTTTACATCGATCAATTTTTTTCAATTGTTAAATAAAATTTATTGTAGTGAGATTAAATTCATTGCAATACATATACAAGACCCACTCTTTCAAGTCTGTCAAGTGATTCTTTATTGTAACCTTTTAGAGAAATAGGATTGGACTGCCTCTCGACATCTACTCGTTGAAATTGGGACTATTGGGTAATGTAAGATTTCAAAATTTGAAACGCTACAACAAACCTTATATATGTTTTTTCTTTTTCTTCCTTTTCTTTGGAAATCACATTAATTAAGTTACTATTTTATTTTCGTAAATATTTTCAAATGAATAATCCACGTTCACAAAATCTGTGGAAATGCTCTTACACATACAATATTCCAATAAAATAATATAGTAGTAAAAATAATTTAACTATAATATAATCATTTATTATATCCTCGTGAGTATACAAAATGTAAATTATAACTCAAAATTTATTATTGTGGGCTAATGGAAAAACATAACTTCTAGCAACATTATGCACAAGTAAATTAAACTTATGATTGAAAAATTAGAAAACAGAAATATATGTCTTACACTATAGTCGCCAAGGGTTATCTGTAATAGTGCCATCCACGTCGAATGATAAGAGTGATAAAGAGTCGTTTTCACTCCTGGAAAACCTTTGTAAAGGAAGTAGAATGATTGTGAAAAACCAAACAAGACAATCATATAGATGATACCAAACGTCAGCATGTCACCCGTTATCATACTATACACCATTGTAACAAAGGGTCCAGTCAGTCGCACTGCCCTAGAAATATTGTAATAAAATAATTTATATTTTCATTATAATACATGCTTAATCTATAAAACTCTATTAATTATAACAAAATATCTTTATTAATATTTTATTAATATTCTGTGAAAATATTCGATGAAAGTGATTTAAAAAGGACAGAATTTTATATTTAAGCTAATATGTATATTTAAGTGACAAATAATGAGATATATAATATTTATGTAAAAGTTTGCTTTATTGTAGATGGATTTATAATAAATTATATTAATCATTACAAATACAGGAATATAAATCGAAATATAAATTATCTAAATTATCTATAACTCATTTAGTTATAGAATATTTTTAATAATATTAATTAGATAATTAATAAATGTTTAAAAAAAAAATCTATAATAATATTTAATTTTTAATTAACACATATTGTGTAAAATATGTAAATTATAAATTATTAAAAGTTCAAATATATTTATTATCAATAACGAATTATGAACAAATATTATAAATACTTACAAATTTTACTTATTTGTAAGTTTTATTTATTCTATCTAATATATTTATCTATATAAATCTAATTTTAAATTTTAATAAATTTTAGCTGTTTTTGATGAGTATATCTACAAGTTTTAATACGCTGTCAAACTTACAACAATACTAAAAATAATCATAATAAGCTGTAGTAAAATGAATTTCTTGTTTATATATATCAGAATTAAAACTATATTAATATTATATTATAATTTCATAAATTTTATTGTAAATAATTTTAGAAAAAATTTAAACACAAAAAACAGAGCAATATAAATGATTAATATAGTACATTACCTATATATTATTAATTATATATTAAATACCTATATAATAATTGCAAACGAAATTTGTTCGACCAGTATAAAGTTTAATTGTATATTAACATTATTAAGTATTTAATCTTTAAAATTTAATGATGGGGAATAAATTTTAATAATGATATAAGAATTATTACTTATAAATCAATAAGTTGGGTTAAAAGTTTGAAGAAATAAATTGAATAACACTAAAGTGTCAGTGCAATATTTTCTGAAGAATATCGCCAGCTGTTGTACAAGTTCGACAACATACTTCCGACAACATCGCGAATCGCTTTTTTAAAGAAAAAACACCAGTAACGTGCGAGTATTTTTTCCTCGTATCGACAATCCAAAGAGTATAATTCATCGATTTTGAACTGCAAGATGAAAATATACATCAGCCGAAAAACATAGCAGCCAATAGAAAGATATTGAAAAGCATTAAACTAAAATGATGATTTCATCGGTGATCGTCTATAAAAAAAAAAACTTTACAAACGAATTAAGGGTATTATTAAAGCGTCGTTAGCACATCCTTACAAATTTTATTTTATTTACCATAACAATTATCTACTAGTTTTGACTTTGATTATGAATTTTTGTCTATTTCTGAAGCTACTATGGTCTAAAAACCGTATACGCATTTTTAAATTTGTAAAATAAGTTAATAGATATTTGATATTTAGAATCTGTTGCTTGATTTAAATGCTATTTTTTCCTATTAAAATGTTCGTCAAAGACTTAAAACTACTAGTCCGAAAGTAAAAATTATTAGTCGATTACTCGATAATGATTGTGCTGGTATTTTACCGACCCAGTGTTTTTCAAGTTTTAGATCATTCTAGGAAGATTTATTGGCTTTTAAAATGCGTAAGTTTTTTTTTCAGAAGATTAACTTCTTATACCTCACAAACTCCATTTTTCCTTTTTATTTTATTTTTTTATATAAGTTTTAATTCTTCTGTATTTTGTTTTTTTATATTATTTGCAGTAAATTTGACGTTAAAACTTGTCAATTAAAGCTCCAAAAAGTATTCTAATATCTTTTAAATTTATTAATTATAAAATCTGTATTTCGAAATAATATTATACTTGTATAACGAATCAAAGGAACATATTTGTTTGAATTCATAAATTTTGATTTTGTCGATTAAATCACTACATTAATTTGCTTTTCAACAATCATACAAAAAGCAATTTGTTATAAAAATAAAAGTGTACGTGTAATTATATTTTTAATTTATTACAGTAGTGGCAATATTAATTTACACTGTTTTTAAACGAAAAATTACTTAATGAATATCAAACTTATTTCTAGTATTAACTCTCTGTTAAAACCCATATATTTGTATTGCTAATTATATTTCTATTTCAATTTTTACTATTACAATTCTTCTTTATTCCTGTAAGCTGTATCATAAATATTTCATATATTGCTATTATGAAATATGTGTACAATTTATACAAATATTGTTAAGAATAGTGTAAAACCTGTTTGCGTTAATAAATTGTTTTAGTATTTGTTAAGTAGTGACGAAAATGTTTTATGCTTCATAAATTTTATTTTATTACCAATATCAGTAATTTATGTTATTCAATAAATGTAGTCATTATTAAAGAAAGAAACAATTCAAATAATTAAAATTGAACATTTTATGGATGTAAAAATTCTTTATTGAACAGAACTATTGATATTATAAAATTTATACACTTTTTATATAAAAAAATATTCATAATTTCTTTTGTTTTGTTTTTAGTTTATATATTCTTTCTAATAAATAAAAATGTAAATACATAAAATAAAAGAATAATTGTAAAATATGTAGTAAAAAAAAATGTTTAAAAATTTTTCTACCTCTAGCTTACACATTATTTGCATTTTCAATTACATTTTCAACTGTTATCTTTTGAATCTCCTACCAAGGTAATCATGCATTAAACATAAAACTCGAGGAATCGGGTAATTCAACAACTAACGAGTCATTAAAAGATAATTCAAAAATGCGTGTAAAAGAAAAATTTGAGATGAGAATAAAAGTGTAGGCATTAATTTATAATGGCTTCAACTAAAATCACATAAATTAAATATATCCAAAAGTGCATTTCTGATAAACATTCACCCTATTATAATGCAGTGTTACGCTGTTATTCCATTCTGACTGTGTTAACACAAAGGAATAGTAAATTCACTTATCGTGATCCACGCTTTGTGCGGGAAAGTAGATAGAAGAAGAGATGCAAAATGAGAGGGAAACGGTTTACACTCAAACGCACAAGGACAGCGACGGCAGTCGGAGAGAAGCGAAATCCGAATTCCTGAATTTCCACCGGAATTAAGATCCTGCGAGAGGTCATTCCACAAATGAGCAGGAGGCAGTTGCTACTCTCCTCTGACGTAATTTTATCCTCCGACTCTGGTGGAGAATCCTCGTCCATTTATTCATCATATGTACGTGTGTATGTAAATGGGTGATCCTCCAAACGTGCACGAAATAATTTAATCCTTAAAAATTATTGTTATTTTCGTGGGTGACATCAAGGATAGAAAGGCATTTCGACATTAATAAAAGTTAATAGACATTTACTTTTGAGACAAATTTCGGACCTGCACATGTTGGATTAAATTTTCGCTCTCTGCAGATTCAATTATTTACTTCTGACTTATTTCATCTGTTAATTTATCGGGAAATGATAATGCCTGTTTTAATGCACATAAATATTCTCAAAAATATCAATTTCTTGTATTTTCTAATTTCATTTTGAATAAAAAATTTTGAATGCATATTATCGATTCAAAAATATTTTTTTAACAGTCGATTGTCGCCAATTTAATAAGCGGAGTTCTTTTCTTCTCAACTACATTCATTTTGTCGTAAATCCGAACGCTGCGTCTATTTTATCTGCTAAATAATTTCAAGAATTTATCTACTTTAATTATAATATTCGTGACAACGTATAAATACATTTACGAAATACAGGATTCTCCAACAAATTTCCTTTGGTAATGGTCCATTACGGGCATAAATACATATGTATTAAATCAGTAAATACTATCTAAAGTTCTTTAAACTATTTTCACGACGAATATGAGATATTTTCTAATTTATGTAATAGAAATTAATGTAGCGCTTTTAAACGTTATTTACAATAATTGAAATTAATCGTCATTTTTATCAATTACACAAAATAAAATCTATTCGATATTTATACTTTTTGAAATATCTTGAAAACTATAGCTCCATTAATAAATTGAAATGAAATTTTAAAAAGATTTGAACTATTTGATATTTCTTTAAATGCCATCAATCACCGACTAATTTCTCTACAGGATATTATTTTTTCAATTTTATATTTATAAACCATTGATATTTCTAAAACCTAAAAATCATTAGTAATATTTTTAGAGTAATTCAATAATTATTAGAAATATTTTTTTTCCTGATAAGTATTTATAACACAATTAGCATGAATCAATAACATTCTAAAAGTACTTCAAACTTATTCAAAATTTTTAATACTGCAACTTTTAAATAACCATTATAATATTGTAAGTAATAATAATTATGCGGTTTATAAGGTACTATTACGTGCTCAGAAAAGCTTTGTCAGTAAAAATTACACTTAATCTCTAGCAATATTTTTCCATCTTCAATAGCGTCGTCGTTTCATATACTTTCAGTCAGTAATAGCTTATATAAAATCTATTCGCTTTGATTTACATTTTGATCACGAAGGTGGTCTGAATACTACTGCAGATAATTTTCAAAACTTTATCTTCGAATGTAGTCTATTCAGAATGAATTGTAAACCTAAAATATTCAGAGAAAAAGTATTCACCATGTGTTTTTCATTCTTTTTAATTAATGTTCTTACAGTTAAGACCTCTGAATCATTGAAATTTATAGTTTTATCTTTCAACATTTGCTTACTTGAGAATGTATTTTTTTTTTCTAATTACCAACGATAGTAAATCTTTTTTTTTTCCAAAATATTCAGAATTCAATCGATAAATACTAATGATTCTTAAATTTTCTATTATTACATAAAATTAACTAAAAATTTAACACATTCCTTTAGTAACTAAAATATTTCCAGTGATACATAAGGTTTTAATCGGATTATTCTAATGCGTAGAATAATTTTAATCTTCTATTACCAGATGAACTTATACATAATATGTCATACCTTTTGTCACATAAAATAAATTTTTTAAATCTTTTAAAATTTTGAATGAATATAAATTATTTTAGCAAAAATATACAACACATTAAATATTAATATACGTGTACATTTTTTTTTCTTTTAATTTTGCAATTTTTATTTTAGAAATGAATAATAACTCTTTTCTCAAAAATTTAATGCTATAAAACTAAATCATCAAAAAATAAATTATTTCTGAAAAACTATTCGTCCTTTCATGATTTAAAGGATACCTCCTGTGAATATTAAATAACTGACGTAATTTTACAAATGAAACATTATGCAGGTGAATCTTCAATCTCTTATTTTCATTTTACTTGTGTGCAGTTTCTCGTGATATTCATTTTACACTTTCACCGAGGACTTTGAACGTAATATAAAACAGAGAAAAAAGGGAGGATATTTTTTATAAAATGATGATCACCTCACAAATGGTCGATAATTGCTGATAAACTTGTTGAATTGCAGCACAACCGGACCTGCAACTCCAGCACCTCGTTTGATATAATCGAGCAGAATTTGCATAAATCAGCCGATGTCACGCATGAAAAAAAAAAGAAAAAAAAGAAAAAAAAGAAAAAAAAACAAAGAGGAAGTGGATACTTTGGCGCACAGTCGCACTCAGGCATAAAAGATGTAGGAAGAAGACAGTTGGTAACGCGATCACGCGTTATGTTCCAACGTGACGTGCGCGACTTTCCTTTCTATTCGTCGTGGTGGTACACCTGGTCAAAGGCTCGTTAAACACCCGCAGGGGACGTGGAGAGAAGAGATGCTCGAAATTTCAAATTTTCCGGCATCGGCCGAGTGCACAACTCGGTTTTACAGGATTCTTGATTTTGAATTAAGATGATATTTTGAAAAATCTCTGCAATACTTATAATATTTTAATATTTTATATAAATTTTTACAAGTCATAAGAATGAAATAAACCGCTTGAGTTAATCGCATTTTATAATCTAAAAATAAAACGTGATTCAACCGTTACTATAACTAAGCTCGCGCAAATCTTATTTTATAATATAC
Organism: Eupristina koningsbergeri; assembly: GCA_018907245.1. Classification (NCBI taxonomy): domain Eukaryota; kingdom Metazoa; phylum Arthropoda; class Insecta; order Hymenoptera; family Agaonidae; genus Eupristina; species Eupristina koningsbergeri. Next base: position 1,136,085 of record JACCHV010002773.1, on the reverse strand, counting down.
GATAATTGGTATTGTGGATGACACGAAAATAATTTTAACTACCCTCCATTGGTATTTCACGTTCGCTGACTATAGTTTTTATAAACTTGGTATAAAAACACTGAGAGTAACAGATTTCAATTTAAAATAGTTATTATTTAACCGTCAAATGAAATAATTTTATAGAGTATTTATATTGATAATTTAATTTTTATAATTTCTCTAAACTGCTTCTTCATAAAACTATTCTGTAAAAATATTCTTTAAATTTTTAAATTATTAAATCTGACGCTTAAACATTATTAAAAGAATCAAATATATTACAATAAGAATATCGAAAAAAATATTTATTGGCGTGTTTTCAATAATTTAAAAATTGAAAATAATATTATAATGAATATATATATATATATATATGTGTGTATATATGAATATATATATATATATAATATATATATATATATATGTGTGTGTATATTTCGTATGTTATTATATTATTGTCAAAAGTTTAAAAAATATTTGGTACTTTAGATTCAAAATGCATTAAAATGTACATATTTTAGATAATCATGTATGTTATTTGCAATAAATGCTAATATCTCATTAACAAAATAAGACTCACTTTTTATTAAAATTAATCGCCTCACATATTTTACACCTGATTGATTGTCATTTAAGCTTTTTACGTCACATTTACATTCGAAATACAATGTTTAAATGGAATGAAAATGAATGTTTAAATCAAAGAAAATAATTTTGAACTTCAGAATTTTTTCGTGCATGTCTTGTAGGCTTTGAGAGAGTGAGACGAAGAAACTTACAGGAAACCAAACTTCACGTACTTTAAGTCTCCCTTCTGGTATTCTGGTGCAGAGGTAAAGGTATGCGGTTTGAGGATTTGATAAGAAGGAAATCCGGATTTGAGTTGCTATGTTATAAGTCCAATTGCGGGAAAGACGACTAGTTACGTGTTTTTCAAGGCTGCTGGTCCCTACTAAAAGACCTTTTTGGATTATAGTTTTTCTAAGAATTCCTTTTTATATTCAAATATTTCGAACTTCTTTAAGAATAATAAATTTATATGATATTAAATTTTCATTATTATTACATTTAATGGTTTTCAGTAATCCAATTGTTTTGTTTCACTAAAATCTTAGTTATAATTTAAATGTTCTGCATTGTTTCAAATGAATTATGTATTTCTTACATTCGTTATAGTTTATAAAAATTCTTGAAAGTAATAAAAGACGTGGTCGATATATATATATATATATCAAATTTAGCCATAGTTACCCAATAAATTGTTTATACATAACATTTTTCATGTAAGAGAATATATATTCACTATTTAATCAATTTGCAAAATTTTGTAAGCTGAATCCGTCAAAGTGACACATTGTGCTGTAAATACAAAAAAAATCAAACAAACATGAACGAAGTTGAGTTATTCGAAAGATTTGTGTAAATGAATAATGTATCAACAGAAATTGGAGTTTTACTATTGATATTTATAATTATTTCAAAGCCTTTTTTTCTTTACTTTTCATTTACTTATAAGATTACATTTATATTAGAGTCTTTCAAAGATATTTAGTATAGTATTCATCCTTATTTATTATAAATCAAAAGAGTTCTTTTTTTTATGTATTCAAAAATATTTACCGAAATATATTATTAATGTTGGAATGAATAATTTAAATAATAAAAATGATATTTAAGATCATTAAAATAGGATTCTACGGAATAAAAAGTAATTTGCAATAAAATTGACTTACTTCCAGTGCTTCGCAAAAACATGAAAGAAATGAAACCAATATTTTTCTCTTGGATCATGTACTCTTTCAAATGCAATACTAAAATGCAAGCGTGCAAGTCTTTTAAAATTCAATTATTCAGTCAAGCAAACAATCTGCGAAAAGCCGAGACCATTCGTGTTAGAATACTTCACTATTCAGGACTGAGACAAGAAGTCGCAAGCAGACCTATTTTACGTCATCTTACCCAGCAAAAAACATGAGAAGAAACCAAGAACCCGGGACGGCAACCACGAGAATGGCATCTTCAGCGTGTCGGTCGCCCGATAATCTGCAAGGGATGCAAGCCAAAATCAGGAGGTTGCTGATGAGGAATATGAACTTGGCAGGCTCGTGACTCTGAAAAATAAATTTCCTTTCTCTAAACTAATGATTTATTCACTAGATATTATAATTTTTCATTGATTCGAGATAATTGAAAATTCTTTACGCTTATCTTCGGCGTTTAAAGTTTAATTGAAAATCAGGCACCTCATTTTCGACCACTTTTACATTGTTCGTACACAAGCTGAAATATTTTATCCAAATTATAACTTTTATGCAACAGACACATTTTTTTATTTTAATGCAATTGCTAGTTGCATTCAAGTAAATTTAAATTTGTTCAAGTTCACTTATAAAGTTTTATTGCATTTATTCATTACCACTTATTTATACATGTCGTGTGTACTTTTTGAAAGTAAACAAATTTTAAATCTTATACTTTATATTTATTATGGATGTACCAAAGACAATACGTTATTGTATTTTCTTCGTGAATTTATTGCATGTGTGCGTTTATGTCCCGAAATATGCCGAAACTACTATTTTGGACTTTCTTACTCTTCCTATTCATTCTCTATATATTTTCTCTCTCTCTCTCTCTCTCTCTCTCTCTCTCTCTCTCTCTCTCTTTTCAACGAATGCGACCGATTCTACCTCTCATTTAGAGTCAAATATCGTAACTTATATAAGTTCACTTTTTTATATCTGTGTAGCTTATGAATACTGCGTTTTCGATTGATAGATTTATTCGCTTTCTTTCGACTTCGTGTCGGTATTTGAAGAGGAATTGGTTTGAATTGATATTTAAACGGGAGAACACAAGCATCGAACTTGAATATAAAAAAAATATAAAAAAGATTATATTCATCAAGACTCCCTTATTCGAATTATATGAATTATATTATAAATATTCTTTTAATATAATAACTATAAGTTAAGACTATCATAAGCGTACTGGTGAGGGTGTTAAAGTAAACAAAAAGTGTAGAATATTTTCAATTTACTTTTCAAAATAACACCATTAGATTTTTTGTAGTATATAAATTTATGCTTTAAAAGATATAGCTTATTATTATCTTACAAACGAGATCAATATCTAAAGTGTTAAAGTAAAATTTTGATAGTAAAATGTAATTTCCTTGGAATTTGAACAATTTACATATTATTAAATATATTTTATAAAAATCGTGTTTGATGAAAAGCAAGAAAAGGAATATTATTTTCAACAGTAAGTAACAGTATACACTTTTGTTTATTTATAATAATTTATGTTCCAATTTTATTATGCAAGTATGATATAACATTTCAAATTCTCGCCGAGTAATATCAAGCTTCTAATTTTAGATTAGCCCACTAGAGGGCGAACCCCCACCTTCCATCGAATTAGTTGGACTAAGGTGATAAGTAGTAATCGCACGCTAAATTCATTAGATTTCGTTTTCAATTTCATTGTTTAAAAGCAATATCTATTCTACATAATTTCTTTGTTTGATTGGTTATATTGGACATAAGAGTCATAGAGGCACCCAAACAGCTCACGTTTATCCCGAGATTCACATAGAACAAGGCTAGGAAACGAGCAAAGGAAGTTATCGTGTAGCAGTTTCATGTTTACGAATATTCTTGTGAAATGTTTCAAGTAATTTTTAAATTCTTTATTGTAATTAAAATAATAAATAATTATAAGTTCAAAGCAATTTTTATTTTTTTCCATTCGACAGTAATGCCTCCAGATCGAATAGAGCTTTGATATTTTATTCCTACTATATTTACATTTACGAAAACTGTATTTTCCAATGTTAAACTAGCCATAGTACTTAGTTTATTAGTCTTTTCCCTGTTATTATTAGTATTACCACTCTGAAAATAATACATTTAATATAATTAGGTCTTCACAATATTTATTGTAATTTCAAATTCCCTACAGTCACTGATATAATAAAATATTAAATTAAGTATTTTATTAATATTAATAAAATTTTATATATATTTTTTCTTACCTCGACCCTTAATGAATTTTAGATTTCAAGAATACTCTGCTTGGTGCTTGAGGGAATATCCACGATTATTCACTACCTAGGTAGAGAACCACAAATCTAATCACCACCCCTTGAATTTCAGGAGGCATCTCTCGGATATGGTGTAGTAAACCTAATACCTGATTCAAATCGTCAGGAATCCTCAAGTCCTCACTAATTAGGGTCACTCGAATTCTTTCAACCCCAAGATCCCACGAATTAAAGATCCTTTCGGCCACCGACTCTGTTACCAAGTTCCTCCATTCCCTGGTTCCTATTCAACTATCTGTTTTTTCGAACATCAAAATTTCACAGGTGACCGATTCACTCCTCTGTTTCACTCTTTCAATATATTTTTCATATCAACGGGAACAATCTGATAAATTGACGCCCCTTTCACCACAATTGAAACAAAAGACACGTACCGACTCCCTTCAACAATCCCGACGCCGGTAGCCCATATGCCAACAATTAAAACACACCCCTTCGGGTGGATCAACAATCAGATCTCATGGGAAGTTGTTTCAGCCCCAAAACTTTGTATCCGTTTCCTTCAAAGCGAGCCGATTAAAATCGCGCCAACCATGTAGAGAGACGAGCCTAGCTACTCTAGAAATAGCACGAGAGCTTTGTGAAAGCTATTACCTTTATTTATTCCTACTATTAGTCCTTTTTTCACTACTACTCAATTTAGGAGGGGCACTCAAGGTGACTTATTTCAGCAAGTCACCCTGAGTAAAAACCTGAAATTTCATTTTTATTGCATGCAAATTGCCAAACTCACATTCGTGTAATATCAAAACAAATTACGTACCAACTGTTTAAAAAACGAGAAGAAACCGATGTTGACTATTTCACCACCCAACTGCAGGAGTATGTAACCCAATACACCAAGTATGGTGATGCACTCGGCAATCGCCCGAGCGACATCGGTTATTTCTTCAGGCCACTTCATTAGGTCGACATCAGCTTCTGATGGCCGGAAGTAAACAGCCAAGGATAGCGACATCAGGTGGAACACGAGGATAACGAGCCGCTTCAAGAACTGCAACTTTCGGGATGAAGAAGAAAGCAATAGTTCATTAATAGTATTCAGGAAATTTTATTTTTCTGTTTGGAACTATATTTTTTTAACAACAGAAACATTTATTTCACTCTGATTCATGAATAATTTCAGTATTTGGTTTATCGTATGTAACTGATTAAATATGAAAAATTCGTATATATTTTATTACATAATAAGAATTTTTATTATAAATCTGTAAAGAAAAATTAATATAATGAGTATTGGTATCGTTTTTATATTGAAAATTACGAAATACTTGTTTTTATAGCAAAATGATTTATAGTAATTGTAACATTATTAAAGGTATAAAAAAGAAAACTTCATAAAATAATCGGATACTGACATTATTAAAATTTATATTATACAACCAATATTTTTTTGATGGAAATTTATAGATTATGTGCATACTACAAACTTTATTATCTTAGTATTTATCGACAATTCAGTCAATTTTAAAACGTAAATATATTATTATATTGCGTAAAAACGGAATTTTTTATTAAAAGTATCCAAGTAATTTTTTATAGTAATTTAAATTCTGAGCCTATTCATTTCTGAAATATAACTATACATATCAAATTTTTATAATATTTATAAAATAATAATATGGAATTTTAAATTTAATGAATTTTTATAAATTTACATTCTTTTATATTATTAAGATTATTATATTTAATAAATTACATAAATCTAATTCAATTTATAATACTTTTTAAATTTTATGATGAATAAATAAATATAAATAATAAGTACTTTTTTATTTAAGATACACTATTTGTATTCTATAAAATTCTAATTATTTAATAATTAAAATACTTGAATTCTTGAGTTTTTAATAAAGCATCTTTTATATAATATAAATAATTTTATTAAAAATTTACAAAATAAATATCAAATTCATTGAAAAATGAAGTTCAATATATTTAAAATATGATCAATAACTTCTGAGATCATACCTTCAAAGAAATGAATGATATTACACAAAAAATCCGTCAAATACTTTTATCAGAGCAAAAGAATTTCTGGGCTAAAAAAATAAATCAGTGGAGGAATTTGTTTTTTAGAAAAAACTTTATTTTTTGATTCTTTAAAATTTATTTAATTTATTTTGTATACTTAATATTAAAATTATTTACTAATTATAAATATTTGTTATTAAATAAATATTAATAATAGTGTTTATTGTTTGAATAATTAAATTTTATATTTTTAAACATAATATATAATTAAAACTTTTGTTGTTACATACTATAAATTTTCAATTAAATTAAAAGTTAACTACTCTATTTTCAACAAATATACTGTTTCTTCTATCTCTCCTTTGAGACATATTTTATTTTTCATACCTAAGAGTAAATAAAATTTGCTTTACATTTCATTGAAAGTTCGAATCAAATCTCTTTTATATAAATCTTGAAGAATTCATTCGAATATAAAATTCATTGAATACCTGAAATATGATTTCTTGGATTTTCTAGTATCTATTTTTTCTTGTAATTTATTACAATTTTTATTTTTTGTAACAAATCGTTGTCGGTTCTCAAAAATTTTCCATTTTTCTGCAAATTTTTCAATTTATTAATCTTTGAAACTACTGGTTACAAAAATTATCTATAATTTTGTAATTTTCTAATTTATATTTGAAATTTATCAATAAATTAAAAAAATGTTTATATCATTCATTATTTTTTAATATGAAAGAGAAAGAATCGTTTATTCACATTTTTTTATATTGAATATTAAAAATGTATGAAAATGTAAAATGACGCAAACAATTTTTATAACAATAATTGAAAATTTATTGTTAAGGAACAAAAATATAAATATAAATTTCGAAGTATATTTTTCAATTATATTATATTCAATAATAATATCTTACGATTATCTCTATTGCTATCTATCATTTTATAAATACTTTCTTTATTTTTTCTGCCTTTTTATTTACATAAAGATAATCTATAAGAAATACTTTTATAATATATTACGTTGTATTATAGTAAATATACTCAAACCTTCAATCTTAGTATTTATTTAAAAGAATATTTGAATTAAATTATTAAATTAAATTAATTTTATTATAGAATATATGAAAAATACAATAAACGAATTTAAATTTATCCTTATTGAAGTAAAATGTAATGTAAATAAATATATAAATTACACACTTAACAATGTAATTCTGTAATTCAATATATTACCAGAACTTAACAGTCTGTTAATCATGCTAAATATTTCAAAATTGATATATTGAATTTTTAAACTACATATTTTTGTATATTTTATTATATTACATCACTTCTTATCGGTGCTCATTTTTTATTAAAACGTTTATGAGTCTTTATACAAACCATTAGTAATGTAATATAAAAAATTGGGTACTATAAGATGTGATGTAAAATAAAATTTTAGCTTTAAACTTAATTTTAGTAGCCTCTTTAAAAAAATGTGGGCGCGTTTTGTATATATGTATATATTCTATTTTTTACGGAAATTATATGAAGTCTATTTTTAACAAATTAACTTCCGTGTTTATTAAAATATTATTTTATGAAAAAATGTATAAATTCATAGCATTTATTAATTCCAAAGAAAGCACAGTGTTTAGAATTTATCAATTTTTTTTATTTCTAATGTCTAAAACTTAAATATATTTATCGATTTTATTAATAATTTTTTGAATATCCATATGATCTACTCACTATAAATAGTTTATAAAACTAATTTAATATCTTTATTTTATATTAATTAATTTATTTCTGAGTAGACTTTTTTAATGATCTAATTAGTAAATAATGTTAATATCGGAGTTATCTATTTGTCTACTTTCACTTTCGTAAATATTTTTGGCATTTTAAACTTACCATTATACATTTTTACTATTTTTTATATTATAATACGTAGAGGAATGTGTAATGGAGACTTATTTAAACTTTTTCAAGTATTTTATTAACTCTATATATCTGTATATATCATTTATTATATATACAGTAAATATTAATAAAAATTCAGTATCAATTGAATTTAATTTTACATAAATTATAATTTCTTTAAATTTCAAATATTTTTTGAAATTTTAGACTCAAATATAAAATATATTAAATATAAATGAATATATTACAAGTATTATCTTGTATAACATCATTATTTCTTATAAATTATTCATTTCAAACTTATTGTACATTTAGAGAAATATACAATACATTTATAAGATTTCAACAATAATACTGAATAAACATTACAAACAATATATTGAAGAAAATAAATGTTATAAAATTTTAAATAAAATTTAAAATATTATGTTATACGATAAAATATGTTATATATTATTTTTTTATTAAAATTAAGCGGTATAAATTTTTTTATTATTAAATACTGCTTTCCAAGAAATTTGTTTAGAAGTGACATATTAATGACAATTTATTTTTTTTTCATAAGCATTTACAAAATTAGCTTATGTATTCATCTTAATTCATACACGTTAAAGTAATATTTAACAGAATATGATTTTATTTGATTTATGAGAGTTAATAAAGTAAAGATCATAAAAATTAAATGCTAGATTAAATTATAGAAGATATTATAGTGAGATTTTGCAAACTATAAATGGAGAATAAAAATATATGTATACTTGGAAAAGATGCATCAAACTTTCTAATTGTACTCTCTTATTGATAAAATTATTAACTTATTCTCTATAAATACACATTTTATCTTTTATCTAGAGTCATTAAAAACTTAGCTTTTCTAAATGTATTATCAATAATTAAGATTTACTTGACTTTTAATTAGAAATTAATATAGAAAAATTTTATTTGAAGAAATCCTTAAAACTTATTTTGATTGGCGCACACCTTATGGAAAAATACATCGAATTTCAGGCAGTTTTAAATTAAACATATATCTAGAAATTATATATTTAATATTGTAATTAATATACGTTATAAAAATCCTATAATATTAAATGTAAATTAATATTAAATATATAAGTATAAATACATAAATAAATTTATATACATTTTATACCTATTATTCATAGAAGTAAATGAACGAGCTTGATAATTATTTGTTGTAATGTAAAATTTTTCTATAGTATTTTTACATGTGCACTGATTTTCAATGGAAATACTTGTGCAAAATCTATAGGTAGTTGATTTTTCAAGGTAGAATTTAAAGTGACATTTAATAGAATCAAGTAATTACAATATTAAAGAGAAACTTTTAAAGATATGAAAAGAATTTATAAAGAATAAAGCATCGGACGCTTACTCGAGCAAAGGTTTTCCATTTTTCTTCGAGTAATCGTTGGATGATACCACCGTCCAGCATATCCAAGTGCTCCTCCTTTGTTCCATTGAGAATGATAAACAGAGCCGAGTTCCAATCTGCAAAAGGTAGAAAATCGAGAAACGCAGATCCATTTGTTAGATGACGAGTTGCTATTACAGTTATTACCCCCCAGGCAGTTATTACTTTTTCTCTTTGCAGTGTACCTTCCGTTCTCTTTCACTCTCTCTCTCTCTTTCTTCTTCTTTTTCTCTCACTCTCACTCTCTCTCTCTCTCTCTCTCTCTCTCTCCTCGTTTTTCTTTCCCATCTTCATTTATGCCTCTTTCATTTTTATCTCCTGTCGTGTCTACTTTTCTACATCGCTAAGTGGTACAAGTCTCCAAGCCATTTAATATATCCATAATAACTAGTCGTTTTGTCATCAAAAAATAATAACGAAACCTGTTTGGAAAACGAGAGAAATTTATATTGCTAAGCTACGCGAATGAATCCTATAATCTTAATTTTAATGAATTATTTAGTAATTGCGTAAAAAATAAAAGTGATATCGATCAAATACGTTTTAAATGTATTTCCTTCATAAATATTCTCAATACATTTATTGCGTTTTTAAATTAAAATTTATAGCCCATTTATTTATTTTAAAAATAAGCATCGCCATTACACCTTTATGAAATGTTAATGATTTATGCTAAAATCATTTTAATTTAACAGAAGCTTAATTAAATAAGTGCTTTAATAGAGCATATATAATTCTATTTGTAATTTATAAATCATTAATAAAAGTTTTGAAATATCATTGTAAAGTATTAGCTTTATTTAATCTTTACGATAGCATTATTTTAAAAAATTTCAAATTATTTTAATGTACATAATATTAAACTTTAATCTTTGAAAATAAAGTTTTGATTATACGTAGAAATGATAAACTCACAGGCTAAAATTCTAAATAGAAAAAATATGAACCTACAAGGAATGAATGTATAACTTGTTAAAAAGGTCATTTTGAATAGTCTTTAAAGACTATTTATACATTGAAAAGGTTCATACATACAAAATTTTAATTTAAAATTAATATTGGAAAAATTATAAATATTTAATGTTTAGAATGTTTTTTTTTAACAAATATATTGTGAAAAATATATAATGTTGTTATTTTAATGACATTTCATTTAAAAATGCATTTTTTCGTTTTTGTATTTTATTTGTTGAGGCAACTGAATTTATTTTAAAATCAACACTTTTAAATCTAAACTTTAAATTAAAAAATTCATTTAATGATATAATACTATTGGAACTAATTAAAATACAATAATAATAGTAATAGATTCTAAAATAATTAATAATCTACCCTCTGTATTATGTAATTTAGAAAGTACAAAATTTAAATGGAGTGAAAATAAAGAATAATTAATTTTAGCAAAACAGTATTCTTGACTCTTGAGTGATTATTATCTGTGTTTTCTTTATTTTTATAATTTTTTTAACTTGTCCATCTTAAAATTTAATTTATAATTATTATAATGATCTTAATGAAAATTATAACTATGTCGTTAAATTAAAAAACAAATACACTTGATTTATCATCGTGGTTAAATAATTTCTAATATTGACAAATAAATGGTCACATTATAAATTATTATGCATAACATTAAAGTTAGAACGAACTCATATGGCGAACTTGGTCACAAGTACACAAAAGCACACTAAACTTATCGCTGATCAAACAATGATTATTTTGCCAATTTATCAAAATACAATGAATTATCTTCGTACAATGATAGCCTTGAGCATTAGCTTAAATGGATTAAATGGCAAAAAAAAAATTTCAATAATACAGTTATATAAACTTGGAGCCATAGAAGAAATATAATAATGCTTGGATTCCTTAACTTTTTAATTACTAATTTCATTTTTCAGACTAGTAATATTTTACAACAAAAAAATAGTGTTCAAGTATGAGTAGGCTTTAGCCAAATATCTACGCATCATACAAGTTTCTTTTACAAGAATATACTTTAATATTTAATCAATAAAGAGGATAAAGAAATATTTATTCAAAAGTGATATTGAATGTTTAAACGAATATCAAAGCCAAATATCAAGATCGTATTAAAACCCTTTTTAATGGTTACACCTATAAATTAATTCACCTCAAATTATAAACTTTAAAAACAGTTCCACTTTGCAAGCAGATCGGTAAAAAAATAATTTTACGAATTAGCAGGTTTGATTTCAATAAGAGTTTTAATTTGAACGGCAAGACTTTGTATTGGAAAGGAGAATCATTTATCCGAGTGTCGCTAATTCTTAATCACTGCGAAGCTAAGGTTTGAAGTTGGCCGAGGGTTCAGTTTCGGTTTACGGAAGTTTCGTCATGGCACTCGCGCACAATCAACCCCAAGCTCCCGATGAATCTTGCAACTGGATTAATTAGTGACAAAGCATCGGTAACGTTGGTAAGTCTGACTTTACCCCGTATCCCCGGATCCTAGACGAGGTGACTCCATAAAAATGATAAGCTTCGTATTGCGTTTCCCAGCTGATTGATTATGCTCCTGTATTGTGTGTTCGATATTGGCTTTTTTACCAATAAGTCGTTAGCACAACGAATCTATCTATAATCAATAATGTGTTTTCATATAAATAGCATCAATATTAAACATTTGAATTTGACCTGTGGAGATAACGTATTAGTAATAAATTATGAATTTACTGTCCTGTTCAATAAAAATCTCCTTTGACGCAAAAGACTTCACTGTAAAGTGATTCAAATAGGCTTAGTTGTTTTGTAAAAACAACTTTTCCCCAATGGCGTTATTTTTTCATTGTAAAAGATACTTTATAAAAAATACGCTCTTTTTATGATGCAGAAAAAAATTATATTGTAAAAATATCTATTCAAAGGTATTTTATTTTGTAGTTGTACTTTATATTTTTTACTTTACTCTGAAGAGCTGAATAGATTAACCCTACAATTATTTAAAATAAATTCTAAAAATTTTAAATATATTTTTAACAAGTTTTTTTTTTTTTTTATAAAAATAATTTTATTCTTTCGACTGAATATTATTTGAGATAATACAATGAAAGGACTTTTTACTGAATATCATCCGAAAGCAGATGCTCAGATATTGATAAAAATAGGTTTTAAATTAATGATGCGCAATTTTTAACAAAAGATTTCAAAATTCTTAATACTTTCCTCATTTAAATTTCTATATATTTTTATGACACTATAAATAGGAATAAGCTGCTCATGTGTAAAGGAAAGCGGATCACCCTAGAAAATTATACTTCAAAATTTTATCTCATTCTCCGTAGACACAAAAATCTAAAAGATTCAAAAATAATTTATTTTATGCAAAGATAAAATAATTTAAATATATAAAATTTGTCATGATGCAACGATAAAATTTTAAATTAAAATTTATATGTGCGTATAAAATTAATTATAAAGATTCGTATTGAGTGTAATGTATAACAATTGATCATAAAGTAATTGAAATTTTCAGAATCGATTCTAAAATTTTGCAAATAATATTTTTGAATAATTTAATTGTTACAATTTTTTTTATTTTACTATTCTTTAGTTTTTAAAATATATTCATAGTAAATTAATAATTCTATATTATATAAAAATATTAAATGTAGAAATAATACTAATTAGTAGTACTAAATTTAGTTTATGGCATTCAATCATGATATTTTAAATATACTTTTCATACTCGTTAAAATCTTTTTTTTAAACTATTATGTTTATTTAATTTATTTATAATTTTTACACTGATCCGATAAGTCAAAATTATTCAATCCTATTTTCAGATAAATTAATATTTTAGAAATATAAAAAAGTATATTCAATTTGGATAATGGTAAAAAATTTATTTTTCATTAAATATTTAAATTACTCGTTATAGTAATATTTGATATGAATAGACATTGTTAATTACAAATATTAAAAATGAAAAATCTTTATTGAAGATTCTTTTCTCAATTTAAAATAAAATTTTACAAAATTATATTTAATATTTTAAATGAATTTGATGTAAGAATAAAATGTTTCTGTAAATTAAACTATGCATTCTTTTAAAAATTTTTATGAGAGTACTTTTTCAAAATAATAATCGAATATTACCAACGAAGCTCTCTAATTTATGAGCACTTTGTTTTATACAGTAGACTGACATCTTTGTGTAATATACATTTTTTAATTATATCGTCAGCTACTTCAACAGTAATTATTGCACATCAGCGAAATTTTAAACCAAAATTTACTTGTATTTGCAGTTCTAAATTTAACCTCAATATTCTATTTTTTAAGCTAACAAAGAAAAATTAGACCAGTATTAAGAAAAATTATGAAATCATGATATTTTACTCCATGAGATTATCTAAATTATTCTAATTATACTTAGTTATAGGTATTAACGTGTTTGATTACATACTAAAATAATTCTTACTCTTTTTTATTATATATTTCTTTCATTTTATAGAACAATTATTAATTTTTTTGTATATAGCTCATTTTCAATAATAAAAATAATTTTAACTTTGAATGAACATGAATTAAAAATAAATAAATGTATTTATTTATAAAATTGTCTTCAAACTTTATTATGATCTATTACTAGCATTATTACGAATTTCAATGATAGTCTAGCACGTTATATAAATAGAGATAAAACAATGGTTTAATTTGGATTATTATTTTCTTATATTAATATAAAATACTGAAATACTGGATAAATTATTGATGTGAAAAATATAATTGTGTATAGAAATTTGTTTTTTTAGAAAATGATTATATTGAAATTCATTTATTTTATATTTAAATTAAGGCATTAAAAATACTTTGGTAAATATCTTTAAAATAATATTTGAAAATTAAAAATATTAACTAAAACTAAACCTAAACTATGACAAAATATTATTATAAATGAAATAAATGAAATACAATAACTATATAGATTAGGAAATTTTATAAATGTAGCATAAATCGAGAAAATTGGTTTTATAAATGCAATGTTATACTTGTAAATAAAAATTGATAAAATGTTTGCACATTTAACTGTACAGATCTTTATGACAAAAACATAAGATAGTTCTATGTATTTATATAATTCAATGAAAATTAAATTAATGTAATTTAAATGAAAATAGTACTGTGGAAATATGAATAAATTTTTTAATATTAACAATCATTCTCTAAATTACTTCTATCCAATTAACGTAATTGTATGTAAGAAAGAATTTCTTCTTTAAGAGTGTTACAAATTACGAGCGATAATTGCAATAACTTTATGGTTTGCGTTGTGAAAAATATTTGTCGGCCGTATTAGAATTGAAGTGGAAAAAAATTGTCTTATAAAAAAAAGAATAAAAAAAAGAGCCACTTCGTTTTATGCATTTACTAATTGGTTTTGTAAAAGCGTAACAGCATTTTGTAAATTTTATGAAGAAAGAATTTAATAATTTATTTTTTATCAAAAATTTTTTGCCAAAAATTAGTAGTAGTATTTCAAATACTTCATTGTATCATATTTAAATAACCCATAAACATTAAAGATATTTTACACAAAAGATTTTATAATATAATATAATATAATATAATATAATATAATATAATATAATATAAGAAGTTTTATCATTACATTTACATAGTATATAAACATGAATTAAATTTTTATTAATAATATTTCCTTCGCTTTTAAATCTAATTTTTAAAAAATGATACATGATTTTGTTGCCGAGTACTCCAATGATTTAATGTTTGGCATTGGAGAAACTGTCGTAAATCATCCGAGGAAAAGTCTCATATAAATTATTGTAAGTATACCCGAGCAAGAAGCAAAGAAAATGGGTGATTTTCGTGATCCTTAAATTTAAATCTTTTGCTTACCATCTCAAAAAATATACATATTGAAAGAGTTTCTCAATTAATCTTCATATCAATTATCGATATTACTTTGTAAGTACTTGCAGCGTTAATTAGGGATATGCAAATTAACTATAAGTACGTTTTTGTCAATATTTATTACGAATATATGTAAAATACAATATGAAGGTAAATGGGAGTTTAAAATTGGAAATGAGGAGAAATGCATCAGAGTCTATGTGGACCACCACATCGAATTTCATAAAAAAGACTAATATAATGTTATGAATAATTTTACACGAACTGATGAGAAAATTTGTAACCATCGACTACAAAAATTTTACACTACCCAACACTGCAGAAATTTTTTAAATAGATATAGCCAACATTTGTTTATTCAATACCAATCTTTTATTTCTACTCATGCACATGAGATTTTTTATTCCCTAGTAACTTTGCCGTGTAATCTATAATTCATGTGTGATTATTTGTAATTGATTGTGGATCCTCAAATTCTTTCCATTTTATAAATTTATATCCCAGATTTTTAAGCATATCTGTATACATGGTATGTAGGTCAGTAATTATATATTCCAACAAAATAACAATGATATTCCAAAAATAAATCGAATAGTTTCAATTAAACGACTTTGACTATCAATTATAATAAATAGTTTATTTTATTTTTTTTTATAGATTCACTAATTCCCTTATTAGTACATATGTATATTACTATTTTTTATTTGATAAATTTAGAATTTATATGTTATATTTTATATCATAAAACCATAATTCTATATATCTTTGTTGATTTAAGATACGATTTTTATTTTCGAATATTATTATTTAAATAATATTTCTTATTTGAATTTCATTTATTTGAATAAAAATTTGATTTATTCAAATTTTTATTGGGCTGGTGTGCTTATTATTTTTAAATTAGTATCCTTAAAATATATGAATAATAACTAGTAAAAATAATCTATTTTCATCCACCTGATATATACGGCTTCTACACATTATTGGATAGATAAATATTAATTAAAGATTTTCTGAGTTAAATTGAAAATACACATTAAAATGTCTTTATAAATATTTAAGTAAGATTGGTAATCTTTTTTAACTATTTTCAAAATTATTTATTAAGCTTTGAACTCATATCTGTCCCATAAAAATTAAACCAAAGCAACGCTAAGGTAAAACGAGATTATTTTTTCTGATTATTTTAAATTATATTAAAAAGTATGGACAAAACCTTTCATTTATATGTATTTTTATATTAACTAAAAGTATAAAAAAAGCATTTTTTATTATGTATAACTGCTGTTAAAAAATTCAAGTACAGAACTCTAATAAAAATTATATAATATATTATCCATGCGTGCAATTTTGAATTAATAACGTTGTTGATAAGCAAAAAAAAGTACCCTAAGACCCTTAAAAAATTTTCAATTTTGAAGCTGTAATCTTCAATATGATCACTCCATCTTCGCTCGGTATACATGCATATATATAATCCATTGTTCCATCCGAGAGAATAAATCGATTACCAATTCTCTACAGATTCAAATAATCAGTCTTAATTAAAATTGAACTGCACTGCAAAATAATGCAGAAATTTTACCGGCTCTTCACTTCAATAGTGCATTAAAACCTTTAACATGCTTCTAAATCCTTTTTCTCAATATCTATCTCTTTTTTTTCTTTCAATATCTACTCTATTTTTCTTTTTTTTCTTTTTTTCTTTCTTTATTTTTAATTTGGGTATTTTTTTCTCTTTTTAATTTTACTCCTTGGCTATCTTATATATACACACACATATATATATATATGTATGTATAATGTAATTTAATACATTTACAATTCGATGAATTGATTCATAAAATTTCTTCTATACATTTGGCTATGACACAAAATAATGAATATCGAATAAATCGCATAATATCATAATTAGACTACTGAACCTGTTTAAAAATAAATATTTTTGAATGGTAAAATTCAATCGATTCGATCATAATTTTTTCCCTTACTTTTACATTATAAATATGCATTTTTTTGCGATCGTCGTTGTTTTTCCTCGCTAGTAGCCCTAACTAGTAATTTAGAAATTTATTTCCACACGGATGATGAATTAAATTACCAAATAACTATTACACGTTGATGCACTGCTTGCGCGTGTATAAATTCGTTTTAAAGAAGCTTAAATCCTCAGGATAATTAGTCTCGGCACTCAACAAAGCTATTGAATTTAGATCATGTGTAACTTTTCGGTTACGTATGTTAAGACTGCAGATACAAACTATCTGTACTCTTAACTGCATATTCACGCAAACTTTCCGGTCTTTGCAACTCTCTATAACATTTCCTCGAATAACCAAGCAAATTTCAGTATAATCAGAGCAAGCACACTGCATGCCAACCAATTGAACGAAATAATTTTCAGGCAATCGTAATTGCGAGCTCAAGCTTCACCCATTTCTCTTTCGGCTTCCATTTACATCGTTACTCCTTACACTATTACACGTGGGTGTGGAACTAGGCGCTCTTCCCTTTCCTTCCTCGCAGTATCCATCCTTATCCTCGTACCCACCCCGGCTGTCCCCGTCCCTTCCCTACCCTACCCCTCCAGCCACCCCTCCAGCGACCCATCCCAACGTTCTAATTCCGTTGAGCATCGTCTGCGCGAATAACTTAAAATCCTCTTCATCCTTATAATACTTTTATGATTTTCCACCCTCGGTCCAAGGCTGCAACTTCATCTTCTGCCTTCTCATGATTTCCTTATCCGTCTTATTCAATCCCCTTTATCCCCGATCTTCCAGGAGTCATCCCTCTCGCTCCACTCTTGCTTTCCGTGGCAGTGCGGCGTGAGTGACATGTGCAATGATATGAGACGAGAACAATAATAATGGAATTCGGAACTGCCGGAATCAAACGTGCCTGACATTCAACATTTCTCCCTGGAAAAGCCCGGAGACAAAGCTCATTTCAAAACTTCGCTAAATGCCGGTTAATTAAAGACGCAGCACCCACGGCCTCTACGTCGAGCCCCTAAGAGAAAGGAGCGAAGTACGGCGAATGAGGCTGAAGGGATAAACGGAGAAAGTTCTCGGACTATTTCGATAAATAAAACATTACAATGGGGAAAACGGAAAAGGCAAGAGGAAAACCTAGACATGACTTTGGACATTTTTTAACTGATGTAAATTTTAACTATAAAATTGAAGCACCAACTCTAGGTGCTACAGCTGCTAGAATTTTCTACACAAATCTCAACCCTATTGTTCTGAATTAACCAGTTTTTATGATTTATATTGTTCAATCTATTGAATTACGAATAAAATCACTTTTCGACCTTTTCCTAACTTTAGTTCAGTCTTTTCTATAGTTTTTGGTACTTCTGCTAATAAGCATTTTTCTAAATTAACAATTATAAAAGAATATAAATAATTTAAATATCAATGTCATTGTTTTCTTTTTTATGAATTTTTCAGACCAAAAAAAAAAGTTTTTTTTCGTAATCATTACTTTAAAATTTTTGAGCCATGAAATTAATATCTATTAATAAAAGTTACCGTGTGTTTTAAACCTAATTAAATATTGAGAGAAAAATTTATATTAATTGTTGAGACTGCGTATTCTGAATAAATTGATTCAACAAAGAAAAAATTTTGTTATGTTTTTTCATTTTTTCGTTAATATAACAACTATCATTAGTTAGAAATAAAATAATTTCAAATAGAATTAATGCATGATTTACGTATGACTATTTGTTATAACATATAAGAAAACAACAAGTAAATTAATTAAGAATATATTGTAGATAAAAAAAAATATATGTGTTATTATGTACATTATTTAACATTATGAATAAAATTTATAAATTCATTTTAAAATGATATAAATATAATATTTTTAATTAATTTCGAAACCTATTATTATAGGAGTGCATTGGTACAGTTTTATAAAAAGAAAAGATCAGTTTACTTAATATTATTGTAACATATCAATTAAAAAGTCATCGTTTATATAATTTAATAAAACTAAGAAAAAAAATAATAGAAATATTAAAATTAATAATACCTAACCATGCAATTTGTATTCTTTGACCACTTTTATTTCTACTTTAAATCATTTTTTTCTCTGTGATTTAAGACTTCATGTAATTTAAGTACATACATTGCATTGAGATAAAATACTATTCATCTGTTCCAATTTTATTATTGAATTATTCAATCATTAATGGAATGTCATTTATATGTAATATTTGATTCTAATAATCATGCAATAATCCATCAGCTCTAATTTTAATGCTGCTCTATAATGGAATAACCTAATACGTATTATTTTAAATTAATAAAAATAATTTAACTATTAAATTATTAATGCCAATATTTTTGTAATAAGTTAAATTTAAATTGATAGAAATTAACAAAGAAACGTGGCAATTGGATCTGTAGGGAATGATATTATTATTTCTGTGTAACAAGAACTAATGCTTGAAGTACATTTAATTTTTATGAAATTTTTCCTCTATTTCACGCTCGATTTGGAAAGAAAAATATTGAAAACTTTTCTTTAAACATATCTCCTCTTAAAATACTATGTAACCACGATTCAACAAATCAAGTCTTCATTGCAAACTACTGGAGCTTTTCAAACAAAGCTCTCCAACAATTTCAAACTTACTTGCAGTCGTTCGGCCTGAATTCTTCCCTTGTCGGTCCTAAAAATCCTAACAAAAAAGAAAACAAACCTTTCGCTAGATTTCCTCCAGGTTCTCGTACGCGTACACACGAGTGCTTGAAAGAAAGCTATCAACCGAATTGCAAAGATACAAAGAGAAAGTGAGAGAAAGAGAAGGGCTCAAGGGTTGTCGGCAACACGTGCAAGGGCGAGGGGTTGAGGAATTAATCGAATTAGGGAGAACGGCGACGTACTTGTCCTTCCATCGGGGAGAAGGGTGTCAAGGGCATTTAGAGGATACGCCGAGCAGGTGATGTTGCTGTACCGCCAAAACTCCCTGGCGGAGAGCTCCAGCATCTCGCGGAAGACCTCGGCGCGTCCCAGTTGGCAGGCGAGGGTCAAAGGGGTCAATCCCGCGGAATTCGCAATTCCGTTCCGTGCGGGTAGCTTCGGGTGCCTCAGGGCATACCCGAACATGTCCTGCAAAAGACAAAATTGCATTTAGGGCAGGTCGTGGGATGTACCAACTATTGTTCATTGTCTAATTCAAATCCCTTTTACCAATATCTTCTCAAAATTAATCTTTTCAAAAATATGTAAAGTATTTTGTGCAGACATTGTTTGATAACAAAAATTATAAATATCATTTTCATGAAGAAAGTTACAAGAACATTAGTTTAATTTTGTTTTCAAGTACTTGATAATCAAATTTGATATACCTTAGAATTTATGAAACATTATTATCCTGAAAACTAATTGTTTTGAACTATCTTATTAATTCAATATTTAATCTTAGCTTAATTTTATTTATTTGTACTTAAATTTGATTTTGGGTTTTTGTAATTAATTTTTAGACTGTTAAGAATTCTATATCCTTAATAACATTGACTATTGATTAATATGATTAAATAAATATGAAATGCTCTCAAACTGCACAGTAATTAATAATTAACACGTCGCACCAGTATTCCTTAATGATTTATGTTCATAGATAATGAAATTATATAGTAATAAAATTACAAATTATTATAAATTACAATTTCAATAATATGAAAATGTTATTATTTAATTGTTTTAAAAAAAAACATTATAATTTTAAGAATTAAAGACATTCAAAGACGATCTTACAAACTTTCAAATAGTGTTACAGCTTTTATATCTCTGTGTACGAAATATATTTTATATACTGTATATAGTTAACCTAAATGTATTTAATAATTATATAAATGAAAAAAAGCGATTCTTGTACATGTTAATCGAATATTAGATTAAAATAAAAATAGATTTATTTTGAGCAGTTGAGATTTTGATGGAAGAGGGTTCCTATGCTTTTATCAACCCTGTATTGCAAAAACCCAAATAAAATAATTTAAAATATATATATATATATATATGTATATATATTTCACACTGTAGAATTGTTTAATCTGATCGTAAAAGAAACTGTCTATCAAGTATATTATACTAAAGAATTTTGCTTAAATAAGATAAATATACTCTTTTTATTTTAATTTTAGAATAATAAAATTATATGTTTAATGTATATACATATGCTTGAATAATTTTAGTCAATACGAATTATAATTTTTACAGCTGAATATTTTCAAGTGGTATTCATATACTGTTTATTTGCAAATATTGTTCTTCTCTATTTATCAATTTTTGAGTAATGGAAAGTGCAGAAATTGCCTCTAACTGATAAGTGAGATCTATTACTTCATTAATCCAACAAATTGTAAATGAAAGCAATTATGTGAATCAATAACAAGAAATAATAATCCCATCCTATCAGTAAATTTCCTACAAATATTACATATTGATAGAAATTATGAGTGACGTAAACCATAATTAACAAATTTAAATAATACCCAAGTATATGTATATCTTTATGAATTGTTTTAATAAAATTAATAATATTTTACCTGTGAAAATTACTATAATGAAATTAGATTTAAAATTAGATTGTATTGATAATAAAATCTATTAAACATAGATAGTGTCGCATTAATAATTAATTACTTTATTGATAATTTGATTATATTTATGTTTAAATATTATTTATTATTATTTATTTAGATATGCAGTATATCAGAAAATATTGTCTTCTATCGACGATATAACGTCGGTTGAATAAAAATATCGATATTTATTTAAAATCCTATACAATATTTTTTCATTTTTAATAAGCTTGCTTGATTAATCAATAGTTTTTAACTTAATTATAGCTAATTCATTTATACGGTATATTTCCATTTTAGCTTAAATATTTAATGTATATATGAGACAAAATAATTTTTTTCTTTCAAATTCAATATTTAAATTATTTAAAATTAATTTATTTTATTATTTTTATTAAGTAAATGTAAATATTAAAAAATGGATTTCTGTAATAAAAGTTTAAGATGATTATATAGAATATTAAATAACAATTCGCAATCAAGAAAGCATAAACACAACATAACTATGACATTACTAATAAATATACTATAAATTTCATTAACATAGATTTCAAACTTATTACTATAAATCAATTTTGTAGCATATTATAATATTGTGTAGAACACAACAATAGCCTTCTGTTACAGCTCGAGGCGTCAACTAGATTTTAAGAGTAAATTAATTTTAACTTAAGTTTGATATTAATTTGGAATACCAGCTGGTCTACCTGTATTTATGACCGGGCCCTTCTTCTCATATGAACTTACGGGAAAGCGTGCATTTATAACTCGGTGACACTCTCGAAGGCAAATACCATACCTGTAATCAGTGCGCGTCAGCCGCCGCAATAAAAAAGTACAAGGTGACCTATTACCTTTGTAAATTTTTTCTTTATACAATAAAATGCACGAAGGAGCGGAGATGAGAGAGAAAGGATATGATTCCTCGAGCCTGGAAACTTTTTTGATAGTGCGGAATAATTTATTCGTGCTATAGCTTCAAAATACTTTTATTCTCTTAAGATCTCAGAGAAAAGTCAAACCGAACGAGTAATAATTTTATCAATAATAACATTTTAGCAATAATAGTATGAATATGCTGGTGATATAAAAAATTTACACGAACCAACAAAAAAGGGAACATAAATAACTTTAATTAGGGCAAAATCACATTGTAATCGATTATTAATTCTTGGACGAATTCTACTTCTTGAAACGACAGAGTATTTAAATATAGGAAAGATTCTTCACAAATAGCTAATAAACTAAAAAATGAATAGCTTTCAATAAATTATCGACTAATTAACAAATGAATAATTTTAAATAATTGAGAAATCATAGAATAATTAAGAGTTTTAATAGAATATTGTTAAATTAATACATAAATAATTTTTAATGAATAATTAAAACATTATCGAATAAATAAATATTTAAGAAAATATTCATAAATTAACAAATAAATGATTTTTAACGATTAATTGGTAATTTTGCAGATAAAAAGGTTTTTATAAAAAATTTGATAAATTAACAAGTTTCAATGATTAATTTCTTAGCAAATTAACAAAAATTGGGTTTATTAACAAAATATTAAAGAACTAACTAATAAATAATTCCCAACGAATAATAATTAATCTAAACATAAAGAGTTATTGAGAAAAATATTTGAATTAATAAATAAATGATCAATAAAATGATAAATTATCATCCGCAGGAGTAATTGGCCTAAAATCAAATTTTAATTAAGCACAGTTCCAATGAGTCGTATCAAGTAGGGAGAAAAGAATGTAAAATAGCCTCCGAAATACGAGCGAGGAAAAGAGATGAAAAAAACGAGCCGACCAAATGTAATTATCCGAATGAGAATACCAGCCAAATAGTGGAAAACTAAAGAAATCCCCTCTTCTCCCCTATGAATCGGTATTGGGAGAATCTTATAAAAGGGGCCCAATCGATGAGAGATGCGTCAGCATTTTTTGGGCTCACGTAGCGATAGTGCCGCATCCATTTTTTCATCGCATGCGAGGCTATTTATTGGGTACCTCAGGGTGCAATTTCAGCTGTCCTCTCACTCTCTCTCTCTCTCTCTCTCTCTCGCTCTCTCGCTCTCTCGCTCTCTCCCTCTCTCCCTCTCTCGCTTCAGCTCCCATGCTGCCAAATTCGAAAACTGTACTCGCGTAAAAGAATTAGTAACTACAAATAAAAGCGATGTGTTACATATTCATATACAAATTAACTTCATTTTATTGTGTATTTTACCTATTCCCGGTTTCGAGTGAAAATCAACCTCCCACTCGTTCACCCTCATTCTATAAAAATAATTTCGCGAATTCTTCTTCGCAGAAACTAGTGTAGACCCAAAAGGAGAAATATAATCGGACGTGCGATAATTTTATCAAGGGCTAGTGCGATTATTGTATGTTCAAAGGTTGAGAAAATAAAGAAAGTAATGCAACGTTTGAATTTTTGAGGGACTCGTTTATATCAGCGTGAGTTCGAGTGCAAAAGAATAAAATACTATTTACGTATGTTATTATATAATTTTACTAGGGTTGGTGCGTCTTAAACGCAGGCTTGACTGAAGGTTAAATTAATTGAAGTTGCGGACGTAACAATAATATTAATAATAAAAATATTTTCTTTTATTTGTTACGTACGCCATGCAGCTGCATCCGCTGCAAGGGGACATCGGCATTTTCGGCAGGACATCTCGATCCCGCGAAAACAACGATAACGACAGGTCTCAGGTGCTCGACGATCCACACGCCGAATTTCGTTGAGTCCGCGAATTCCGCACATCCGGAGTCAATGCGGATCGCGGGTCCGGATGCCGTCGGGCCGATAACGCGCACCGACGGCGACCCTCCCGAGGACTCAGCACCTGGACAATGGGATCGGGGGACTGCGGTTACTCCCGCGGATGGTTCCAGAATCAGGGGAACTTATTCTCCGCGGTTCTCGCGGAGTGATTTTGGATTCATTCGTGATTGAGCCACGGATCGCGCAACAACATCCTAATTAATAAAGACTTAAAAATTCACGTCGTGTCTAACTTTGTCACTAGCGTCTCGCTTCTCGGTCAGGTAGACATAATAATATCGCAAACACACCACAAGCGTCGTGTCTCCCCTTCATCTCTTTAATAATAAAAGCGAATTCGATCTGTATACGCAAGTGTTTTCACTTTAATTCCTGGACCTTCATCTTCCGCTGCGGAGTTATAGAGAAAATCCGACCAGCTGAAAAACGGGCCCGACCCAGGATTTCATATCCACATAAATATTTGTACGTCCGTAATATATTAGAAAAAAATTCATATTAATTATTTTATTATTCAGATTAATAAATGGAAAAATATCATAGAAATACTATAAGAAATAATCATGCTAATAATAGAATATAAAAGTTATAAAAATTGAATAAGAATTTCCGAAATTTTATGAAAATTAGTTTTGTACAGGTGATTTAGAAAATAAAATATATATTTTTAATTTAAATGTTTTCTACAAGGCTCATTGTTAGTGATACTATTGTAAGAGTGGTATTAAACGAATTTCAAATTCTTAATTTAAAATATACAAAGAGACTTTGCTCATATGCCC
The DNA here is from genome assembly GCA_018907245.1 of Eupristina koningsbergeri. Taxonomy (NCBI): domain Eukaryota; kingdom Metazoa; phylum Arthropoda; class Insecta; order Hymenoptera; family Agaonidae; genus Eupristina; species Eupristina koningsbergeri. The sequence continues at coordinate 1,110,558 of JACCHV010002773.1, read as the reverse complement.
TGGAAATTTTTAAAATGAGATCTACTATTGTATAAAATTGGATTTTAACAAATTGTTTTAATACATATAAAACATAATTTTAAAAAATGGTATTTAGTGATAATATTATGATATATTTGATACTGAAAAGTAAAATCATAAAATGATGCAATTGTATGAAACAAAATTTCCTTTAAGATAAAATAATCATATAAAAGGGAAATGAAACTGTAAATAAAAAACGCCATAGATATATAAATAAATAATTAATAATAATAAAAGACTTATCCTCAGTATAAGCATGGAACGTTTACGAATATACAGAAATAATGAACGTAGAAAAAAGTAAATTAAAAATTTCTATAAACATTAATTGAATAAAATCAGATTTTTTTTTCATTAATTATTCAATACGTATACTTGTTTTATCTTCTATAGACAACGCACCAAATTAATACGCATAATTGGTGTTGCATATAGCTACGCAAATTTAGCTACTAAAATTCATAAATGAAAATTTTTATATTTAAAATAAGAAAATTTAATTCTTAAATACATTCACATATAGGACTTAAATTATAATAGCACTTTTTAACTATAATAAAAAATTACAATAATTATTTTTAATTTTATTTCATTAAATTTGTAAATTTCATTTATAATTCTATACATTAGAATCAAAATTGTAAACTAATAAAATTTAAATATTTTAATTTAATAAAAAATCTTTTCAATAAATTTTAGATATTTTATGAGAAAAGAATATAGCAATAGAAATTATACATTTTTATAATTAGTAACTATATAGTTAATATATGAAATATTTAATTTATTAATAAATTTTATATCCTCAAAGTTTTAATAATCGGTGGATTTTAATATAGGATTTTTTTGTTACAAATTCATAAAACAATTAATTCCTTAACAAAAAACTATACTTAAAAAAATAATTAAAAATTTTAATATTCTCAAATTTTGTATATGATATTATTAACATATTAATTACAATTACTAATTAATGTATTTTTATTCACGTAAACACATTTTTTCACACAGTAGTCTTAAATATAAACATTTATCAAAATAGGAAATATATAAATGTTTTAATGTGCAATCAAGGGTAAAATGTAATATTATCTGAATACAGAGGACATGATTTACATAATATGGAATACTGAATTTTATATTTTGTACCCAATAATATTAAAGTATGAATTTTTTTAAATAATTCTGAATATGTGAATATATAATTATTTAAGTAAAACTGCTTATAAAATTACATAAAATTTATTTTGTCTTTCAAATGTAATTGAATTATGACATTTCAAAAATTCAAATTTTTTTTTAAATTCCATTTCTAATAGAAAATTATATATTGTCAATATAAATTTCCATTATTATTACTACTATTCAGATTGTTTAAAATTATTTAAAGTTATTTTATTATATTTTTACATTCTATAAATTTTTTTTTATATTCAATTATTTGTTAATACTTCAAATTAATGCATAATAATATATTTTAAATTTTATATTATATCAGTAAATTCAAATAAATGTTTAAAAATGAATCAGCATTTTGAAGATAAAGTAAAACAAAGGGTAGTGTAAACGTTATTCTATTTAGTTTTGAATTTATTGCTGTATTATAGACTTTACTTTACTAATTATTATTCTTGAAAGCTATTTTCTCATGCTTTACGTTTCAATTAAGAGACCGTCTTCATCTTTTCGTATAAAATTGACGACATGTATATTGTATACAATGTAGATATATCTGTTACTTTGCAAATCGGAGTTAAATTATTAGTAATCGATCCATCCAAGTTTATATGAAAAAAAACCAATGAAATTTATATCAATTTTAATAAAAACAGAAATTAAGAGAAACATTACATTTGAAGTAAGGAAATTACAAATTATAAAGAAAATTAAAATGCTTAATAATTGTAAAATTGAGGCAAGAGTTATAAATGCACTAATTAGAAATGATTTTAAAAAATGTGAATTTATAAAATAGATCAAATGTATGAATCTTTATTTTTTTTTTTAATTTAATTTATTTTAATTGTATTCATTTTATTTTTATTTATGAATATTTTCGACTTCAATACGAATAAAGCATAAAATATCGCTGTCATCACAAATAAAATAAATCATTATGAGTAATTATATATATTTATAAATATTAAAGATTAATTATAAATATAAAATATAAATATATACTTAATTTAAATTAATACAGTATATTAAAGGGTACAGTACTGATAGAGGGAGTATTACGGAATAGTAGAAATTACAAATCCATCCCTTTATCTTTATCTTTTTTGAACTTTTACTATTTTTTTGTCATTGACATACTTTCTTTATCTATTTCTTTCTTTCTTAAGCAATCATTTTCTCTTCTACCTTCTTATATGCTCCACCTTTTCCTACTTTACATTTCCTTTTGTTACTTTCTTTCTCTGCCTTATTTGCAAAAAGTAAATTTTGCGCTTTCAAACATATTCCGATGAGCCGTCAAAGTTCTATCTACACTGATGCATATACATTGGTCTATATACATAGGGAAATATAATGAAACTCTACGTGATGGTAAAAGTATTGGAATAAAATTTATGAAATTTAATTTTAAACTAATATTATATGTCGACTGGATATTACAGTTTGTGCCATCGGCAACGTATCAAAATAGAAAGTATAAAATTCGTAAGTTACTATATAGATTGTTAAAAAAAAATTAAATTTTATTGGCATTTGGTTCGGAATATTCTAGCTAAAGTTTCTTTAGAAAATTAATAAAGTATCTAGAGTGACTAGAAAAATTTGCAAGAAAATTAAATTAAACAATTATGAATGAAGTTAGAATGGTAAATATGTTTTTTTCAACATTGTAAGAACAAAAATTATAATATTTTTTATAATATTTAATATAATAGAATAATTTTTTTAAAGGAAAAACAATGAACAAATAAAAAAAATATGGAAAAGGAAAAATTAAGAAAGAAAGAATTAAATATTCTTAAGTTTTAAATTTAAAATTGAAGAATAATTCTCACTTAGTTTTAAATTGAAATAATTGTCGGACATTTTTGAAAGTAAATTAAAAAAATAGAAATTAAAAAAATAACCGTTATCGTTTATTAGTAAGTTATTTTTAATGTAAATTCTATTGAATTGAAAATGAAATATCATTGGTTAAATAAAGTATTTTTTCATTCACTAATTATTACAACAAAAATTTTTTTAGGGCATTCGATATGATAGTTTTATTTTATCAATTATTTATTTTCAACACTAATAATAATTTTTCTAATTTAACCCTTCAAAAAGAATGTAGATATTTAATTATGAACTTGAAACAACCAACTTCCATTTTAATATATTTGAATTCAAATGATCCTTATGAATGTGTTGCTGTGCTAATAAAATATATTACTCTTTCTTAAGTAACATTTCGCCAAAATTTGTTTCCCATCCGTGTCAAATTTAGGTTTTTAAAGTTAAACTCATTAGTTATCGTATGAAAAATTTCCAGGAAGTAATCCAAGATACGCATCAGCGTATGTTACATCAATAATCGACAAAAATTCCAAAATACATCAATGTAATGAAATGCATTGATTAATCAGCAACTAATGAAATTGCACGAACCTAAGTATGCTTCAATGGAAATGTATATTTAATTGTGCCGTAAGAATAATAATAATTTGAATGAAATTAAATTAAAAATGGAGGTTTTAATAAATTATTCATTTGCAGACTAATTAGATTATTGTCAAGTTGAAACGAGGCTGAATGGTTAATTACAAAGGTGCATACCAGCTTATCACAAACAACGACCATGTGCAGTATCATATTTCCAAAAGTGTCCTGCTCGTCCGGATGTGCTCCAGAATCCAGTAAAAGGTTGTAGACACTCTCATTGGCACAACAGGCGGCCCAGGCCAGCGGATATTCCCCCAAATAAGCTAATCCCTCGTAATCCGTGTACTTGGCTTTGCGAAGGCCCTGCTGATCCCTGGGGAGGAAAAAGCTCCCGACAGCTCTCTGAGATACAATGGCTCCAGCATCCACCAGATCCTGTACCAATTCGTTATTGGCATAGGCAATCGCTAAGTGCAGTGCACTGGCGCCGAGGTATTCCTCCCCCTCCACCACATCGATTGCCAACCGCGGAAAGCACTTCAAAAGAGTTCTGGCTATTCGAGTGTGGGCTCTTGTATCGCATATTATTAAAACGTGGAGCAGAGATTCGCCTAGAGATCCTCTGTATTGCATCTGCCAGCAAGCCTCGTGATCGGTCCATCGTCCCAGAGGATCGAATCGAGATAGGGATGCCTCGATCGGTAAAATCACTTCTTCCAGATCACGGAACTTCCATCTCAAGTACTCTGCTCGGTTGATAATCTGGCCTTTACCATCTGCGTACATTAAAATACTGAATTCTTCGCGGATGACACGTTCGACTTCCGGTTGACCACCCTGATTGTAGGCCTCAATCAATTCACCGCCTTTCTTGTAGTTGGCTAATTTGTACAGCAAGCATTGGTCTTCATCGCTGGCTTGACTGATCACGCGATCGAGGATCGAACCAGCATTTATCTGGTTGCCTCGACCTCTGCAGGAGCATATTCCACCCATTCAGACATCCTCTATATACCTGCTCCCATACAGTTTTAATCTTTTCGTTTCTTCTTCTGATTTTAACCAAATCCCAAAGTAAAAGTGATGAACATATCGAAGGTGATCATTGATTAGTCTCATAAATTCCTAACTATAACAGAAATTAAAGTTCAAATGTCACTTATATATTTTTTAAATACAATATTATGTAAATTACACGTTTCAGTCAATATATATATATCTATTCATAGAATGTATTTATACGGGAGGAAAAACATAGAAAAATAAAGATTGAAGATAATACTATAAATTATAAATCGAAATATATGTTACTTTAACTTTAATTAATATTTTATTCTTTAATAAATTAAATATAAAAATTAAGTTAGAAAATGTTTAATAATAAAGGGACATATATTGATATATATTTAACAATATATTTAATTTCAATTTTTAATTTCAACTTTGCACAAATTTCAAATTTTTAATTTCAACACAGTATCTATATTCAAAGTCATATTTTATTATTACAAAAATAATATTGATGTATCTATTTTTATATAAATAATAATGTGAGTAACTATAAATCTGAAAAGTTGTGAATAGAGTAAAAAATGTATATTTTCGTAAAAAAGTAACTTTTACTTTATTAAGTAACTTTCTTTAGTTCTACTAGTGTTGACGAACACTATTATGTGAGTAAAATTGCAGTGCAATCAAAATAATTTCGAATTTTGAAAAAAGAAGAATCTAAAAAGATACTTACTAAATAAAGAAAATTTAAATTTTAAATGTAAAGTAAATAAACTAAATGGAAATTAATAGAAATTTCAATATCATAGTTAAATATAAAATAAGAAAAATTAAATAATATTTATTACACAAGTGCAGAAAGGGGAAAGAAAAAGAGAAATAATTAATATTAATATTAATAATAATTAATAAGATTATTCACAAAAGCGTGTAATGTTATTTACACAAAATTTTACTCGAGAGCAGTTGAATATCATTTTGATTTCTCTTGTAATCCGAATCAGTACAAGTGTATCAATAAATAAGGGGAAACGTTTTAATTATTCTATTTTATATTCCGTAGAATACAGATTTATTTCTATAACATTTACACAGAAATTATTAAATTATTTTCAAAAAAATTATAATAATATGCGTATGTTTATATTTATATTATTTTTATTTTACAACCACCTTAAAACTGTTAGCAGAGAAAAAATATGCCCCTTTAGCTACAGTAATTTCAAAGCATCGAACTCATTCTATGTTGTGAGGTAAAATTGACGCATAGAAAACGTAGTTCATTCGTTGAACTATTAAGAAACTATTAAAAATTAATATTGAAATAAGAATTGGAGTATTTTTAAATTAAAATATAAATCAATAAATTATTTTTAAAAGTATATATTTAAAGTTAATTACTTTATTAATTTGATTTTGTTTCATTAATATATTGTAATCAAAGTAATTGCGAATCTTGCGTTCAGAAACATTAATTGAATGGAGATAATCAATCGTAATAAAATTTTTAAAAGTTGTCGCGTGTGTGTTTTATCGACTTTTAAATTTCTAAAGATTTATAGAAATTATTATTTATAAATAAAGCTCACTCACTAGTAGTAGAATAATGTGAAAATGTAATTATCAGAATGTTGAGTTTACGGGTGTTGAACTGAATTTGTCAAAAAGAAATATTCTCAAAACCACCTGAATTAACACCCATCGCCATCACTTTGCACTACTTTTATTCAGATCTTTAAACAATTAAATACCAATTTAATACCCCTTAATCTCCATCTTAACTTTTCACACAAAAAATATCAATTTATTAAGAATATCAGTTTCCCAAGAGATTTCTTTCGCCGAACTAAATCCAATCTATTATTGCATTCGCATTAAGCATCTCCATTCACTCGATATCAAATTTCCAAGGTTAGCAGGTGCCGTCATCGAGGTGACAATCTATTTCCAACGAAAAATCGACCGAGAAAACTTAAGGAAAGCACACAACAAATACACATCTCATCGAGCACAAATAGAAATGCTCCGCAAATTCGCAAACAACCCGACGTACTCTGACTTCCTGCAAAAATTTAACTCGAGCCTTGGCTCCGAAGGCGAGGGCAGTACTAACTTTTGCCTCGTGCTCTATAGCAACGTAGCAAACCGGCTATTGGAACAATCCATAAACAGTACCTGGTGCCAACAGATACCATAGGGTCACTCGATTATACGCCAACCTTTTGCAATTGCTATTAGCCCCACAAACCATTTGTCGGGCTAATAGGAGCACTAATTCTAATATACACAAATTTATCGCGTTGGACAGTTAAAATGATAAATCGCGACGCGAGTGAAAATAGTATCAACACTCCTCTTCTTTTTCTTTTTTTAAATTTTAAACAATCAATCTTTAGAGCAATTTTCTCCTTTATCCAAGAACCTTACCGGAGTTTCCTTACTGGAACAATACATAAATTACACGGCTAGCAATCCGTACAACAACTGATTGCGAGTGTTGTTAATTGTGTATTAAGGCTACAATTTCGTCCTTATTTACATTTCACTTTTGTAACTAGTATTTTAGTATCGACTAATAATGGTTTTGTGTATGAGAGTGCTCGTTTCTCTCGTTAATTCCATGACTATCCTCATCTGACATAATTCATATTTTGTTTATAATTATCTGTACACAACAAAATACTTTCATCTGCAATGCTTATTCTAGATAATCAGACGGTAAAATTCATCTACAATTACACCTCTTCCGATATTAATTTCATCCTTCGTAATAACAACCCATGCATCACTTGCCACTGGTGCATCGACCTCGACGCGATTGATGACATTAGCTCGGCATTAGCCTACTTCTGCAATTTAGATTTTTACATTGTTACACTTCTTCGGAGTGAAGGTGGAAGTGGAGTTATGCAAGTGAAACATGATCCCATTGTCAGTGACCGACTACTCCCCCTAACTCGGAGATGATTGATCGATGGATATTTGCGGTTGTTTTTTGTTTATTTTTTGTTTATTTTTTGTTTATTTTTTGTATACTACCAAAAATGGAAATATTTATTTACACCTGTCGATTAAACTGAATACCACTGCTATCTGCCTCCATCTATACAATAAACATAGCCCTATAAAAATATATTTTTGATTAAAATTTATTTTTATTTTATTTTTATTATTATTATGTAAAATAGTTAAAATATGGTTCATCCTCGTTACACTATATGCACATTATAAAAAAAAAAAAATATAATCAATATAGATATTAATACTGCTTTATATGCTAATTGTGTAATGTTCAATTTAATCTAAATGAAAGAATCCAGTATTTGTAAACGTGTATGTAAAATAAATTTGCATACAATATTATTCTTACATTGAGCAATTTAAAAATTGCAATACATATGCATTTTTTTCTTTTAACTCAGTAAATGTAGTCTCCTAACATTAAGTAGTATGTTATTTTAATCTTTAAATACTGTAAAAAAAAAAATAATTTTCTATTTCTAAAAATAAGACTAAAATCAATTTCATGACTTACCGATTTTAAAATACTAATTGAATAGAACTAAATTGTTAAGATAATTGTTCAAATACAGTTATTTAGGAATGAACTACTAAAAATTATTTTTATTTTATGATAACAATAAAATATTAATTCATAAAATTTTCATTATAAATACGACTCCGTATAAGAATTACTAGATATTTTTTCTATAAATCTTTTATAATATTAATACATGCAATATACAATGGATGGTTACATTGACATAAATTTTCTTTATTTTAAATCGTTAATATAATTCACATTACGTAAAATGTTCTAGTTCGACTAATTTTATTAAATATCTAATTTAATTTACAATTTATATTTTAAAATATTGTCAAAGTGCACAATTTATGCAGAAATTCCTTTTTTTTTGTTGCCAAGGTATAATAACAAAATTTTTATTTTCATGTGTCAATCATTTTTCAATAAAACATTATTGTAATGTTCGTAGTAATATTTATTACTATGTAATAAAAAATAATTTATTAAAAAATTTTAAATAATAAGTGTCATGAATAGCATTAAAAAATTAATATATGTATTATGAGAAATTTTATATCATTTTGTAAAAATTGCATTACTCTAGTACAAAAACCCAAATACATACCAATCTTTTTCATTTTCAAAATAATGTAATGAAATCAGGAATATAATAACTGCTTAAGAAACGAAAATAGATTTAACGTTAATATAAAAATTTCGTTATAAATATACTAATGTAATATTATTACATGCTTGCATGTTATAAACCAATTAACGGAACGTTTGATGAAGCCCACAGTAATATGAAAAAAGTAAATAGGGTAGACAGTAATTTAAAATAGATATGCTTTTTGATTAAATTTTTGTTTAAATTTATTATGCATAAATTGTCAAAATCGGAGATAGGAAATAAAAAGAACAAACTGTGAAAAACAAAGTATAATAACATCATCTGATAATTCTATTGTTTCTATCCTCTTTCTGTCTGTCATTTATTTCTTTCATTGTATTTTCTACATGGATGTTTAGAAATAGATTTTATATGAATCACAAACTCTGTGAGTTATTTATGAAGTAATAAGGATAACTCAGCAACTTCAGTTACACTGTTGTAACAAAAAAACTGAATTTTTATTTTTCCACTGAATCATGTTAGACATTGTAATGATTATATTTATATCTAAGCATTTTTATTTTTTTTATTTTCTTTATATATACATATATATATATATATATATATAATTCATAGTATTAGAAGATTGATATTTTATAGTTATAAAAATATCTAGTAACGAAAAATTATTTTTGTGAAGATTCTATGATATTATTACATAACTTACTTTTATTATAATTAATTAGATTTTAAGATAATGGTAGTCCAAGTTTAAGTTAATATTAAATGATGAGTCTAATTATAAATACAACAAAGTAACTAAAAAGGCTTAAAATATTTGAATCATTAAAACTTAGTTATAATATTATAATCATTTAGAACATAAATATTTAGAAGTTATTGTCATTTCAATATTGTACAATCCAATTTATAAATTCATTTTTTGTATAATTTTGTATAATATAACTTTAATATAATTTATTATATTCAATAAAATTCTTATAAATGTAATTAAAATATAGTAATAGAATAAAACATTAAATGAATGTAGATATTATATATTTAAAATTAAAAATATATTTTTTTGTTTAAGTAAATTGTAAATATTAATAATTCAGAATAAATATAGTGTAAAAATACAATATTCGTGAGTTTAGTACATACTTGATAATTCAATTTAAGTTATTCATTTGATATAAAATATTTATTTACAATTATGAAATAATTTGATATAATTCACTAAATAAATATTAGTTCATAGAGTATTCATTGTTAATTCATTGTTAAAAAATTTGGAATTGATATCATTGATATTTACGTATTATATAAAAATGAATCATCAAATCTCATTGTATATCTTAAACATGATTTTTTTATTGGAATATTTTGTCTAAAAGAGAGAAAATATTTTTTATATTTACTTAATGAGTAATGTTTGTTTAAAACGATTGCTCTGTATGTTTAATGTTAAATTTTTCATATATTTAGCAGGTTTGATTATTTACAAATGTTATGATAATTAATAAAAAATATTTGAATAAATGAGAATTATTAAACTACGTAAATATAATTATCAAAAAATAGGAATGGATTAGTCATAAGCAAATAATGTTTCGAGAAAATTCGATAATTTGTAAAGATTCTGGGAATTTCATTTAAATGAAAGGTCATACATTAGCTGTAGTAAACTTCTTGTTTTGAAGATTTTTAAAATATGCACGCAGGTCTTAATGAAAAAAATTTAATAAATACTATATATATTTCGTCTCAAAATTGAACTCATCAGTAAATATAAATTCTAAAAACTTAAAATATAGATCAATATGAACCATACAGTATTCAAAGCACTATCTATACAAATTGAATTAGAAAAAACATCGCAAAAAAAAAAAAATAAATAAAACTTAAATTTTATAGCTCTATTAAGTATATAAATTACTTGATCTCGAATTTTGTATTTTTTTACGTGGATCTATAACAAGTAAATTTCAAATATATTACATTTTCTATCTCCAATGAAAATTTATTGAAATATATATATAACCAGTTGCAATATCAAAACAGATGTATCACAATTTTTTTTTAATTATCAGATAAATTAGAAAATTATAATCATTTAAATAGAGATGTAAAAAGATGAGAAACTTTTTTTTTTATTTTCCAACGGTTACTTACATATTTTTATTTATCATAATTTAAAGAATAAATGTTATTTTCACTTAAAATTTACTGTAATTTAAAAAGTAAACGTTTAATGATATGTCATTATAAATTAAACTATTATACAATTTTTTGAATATTTATTTCTAATTTATATTTTGTAAATTTATAAATATTCTTAATATTTTATTGCTTTATAAATAAATCAAAATTTATCATAATATACTTTCAAAAAATTTTATGCATTAAGGAACCTTATATTAAAATATTTAATACATTTCTTAAATAATAATTACTTTCTCAATTTTTAAATTCGAACACTTAAACAAAAAAAGTTTTTTTAGGCATAAAAATAAAAATTTCACTACTTTCAGTTTAAAATTTGAGAAAATTTAAGATTATATTTAAATCTTGGATATTACTAAAAAAACTAGTTAAAAAAGTAAAAAATTATATACTGTTTTAAATTCTAAATATAATTTCGGTATATATTCTCCTTGTTTATCAACCTGAAATTATTAAACTTCATAGCAGATTGTTCATAAATTTAAGAATATTTCACTAAGTATTTATCTTGGTTAAATATTTTAATCCTAGATATTATTTAAAAATATGAATTTGTACAATTTCAATCAACCAATTTAAATTTTAAAATAGCAAAAAAAAAAAAACAAAAAAAAAACGATTATTCAATGATATGATACATGAATTTGTGGATACTAAACGAATGTAATATCCGAATATACATATATATATATATATATATATATGAAATAATTATGTTTATGTTCTTAGCTGATCTATTTTATATTATTATATTATTATTTTATATTATTGAAGTGTATATTATGTTTATTATTTTATTAATAAATTCGTTTTTTAATTTAAATTTGATTAGTTGTATTTATTTATAAAAATAAAAGGAACTTATTTATATTTAAAAGTCAATAAGAGAAATTCATATGATAGATGAATAAATATATTTGGATGAACTTTATTTATTTGTACTAGACTCCATTAATAAACATAAGAGACTACGCATCACAAAATAAAAATGATTAATGAATTGGTATAAATTTATTTATGAATTATTTATAAATTATCGGGATACATATTATATTGACGACAAAATATTAATTTCCACGACAACTTTGACTAATTTCCACTGACTATTTTAAGTAAGATAAACGCAAATTCCACTTGGCCGTCGATAGTTAGCCGCGTGTCCTCGCACAAATTATCATTCAGGTGTTAAAAAGAGCAAAAAAAAAGGTTAAGAACGGTATATTTTCACGAGGAAGGTTGTTGATCACATGTTTCTCACTATCCCAGGCACGTAACTACGTGAAGTATCGAGTATCCGTAAGATGTACGCATGTCCATAAATTAAAGATACTTTGCAATAAGGTCGCTATTAGAATGAGTCGTCAAAGCCATGCGGAAGTCCATAAAAATTACGAGCAAGTGAGGATGGTTTGAGGGGTTGCTAGTAAATATCTAGTATTATGAGGAATTTGTTGGTGATTAAATTGAGCGGACAGCAGTAGTAAGTGCTTGGAAATCAATTTTGCATGGGCATAAATTATATCATCTGATATTTATTCGAGGCTCCATGAACTATCGGTTTTACACAAGTGTGCACACTAAAGTCACGATTCTACACTAAAATATTTAACTATAACAAAACTTTTAACTAGTTGTATAAAATCGAATAAAAATTAGATTTTGCATGTATTGATGAAAGGTATCCCGGCTATCGAATTACAATAAAATTCAGTTTTTAAGTATTTGCGCATTTTTATTATTGCAGGTATCTTTCATAGTATTAAAAATAAAATGTCATAAAATCGGCGATTAAGCTTTGCTATATAAAATAATATCGACTTTAAATTAAACCGTTCGTCATTACTTTATGAATTATTTATAAAACTTAATTAAAGAACAATGAAAACTTATTGAAATAATGATTCTCAACAAGAATTCATTATTTTATTACAAGAATTTGGAAAAATGTTAAGTGCGACAATTTAAAAAAATTAATACAAAAACCTCATTGTTAAACTCACTAACAAAGCAGTGACTCTTGTAGAGATTCATTGAACTTTTGTAGATAAAGATAAACAAGTAGAAAATAATAAAATAAAATAATTAACCGTGCATTTAAAGAATTTTTTAATTTTTTTTTTTTTTTTCGTAATAAGAAAAATTTTAATGGCATTTCTTCCTTAATCTTTTTTTAAATAACTTGTTATGGAATGAGATGAAAAATTTACGCCGGTATACGTGCATCCGGGAAATAGTGTCGCGATGCTTGACAGCCGAGTCATAAAAGTATAAAAGACCACTTAATCAGGTTGCACATGCTCAAAAGTGATGAAATACTAGATAAAAGTAAAGGAGACCTGCTCGTCAGGTAACACTCGTTCCGGAGGTGGACAGATTCCATAAAAACGGATGAAAATCCAGGGAAAACCAGACGAAAAATAAAATTTCGTGACTATAAATCAATATAGCTTTGGACGCATGTTTTGGTTTACGAAATTAATATTCACTTATACGTTTGGTTTAGAAATTTATACTTTAATCAAAATCATTCAAAGATCCTTTTGGCAAAATTAAGTTTACTTATATAATAGCGTTTGTTAGATAGTATATCTTATCAACCATATGATTGTGGTACATTTACATTATATCTACTCAAAATGAATATTAGTAAATTTTAAAACATATTGAAGTCATCTTAATTATTGAAAGTACTTTTTTTCTGAATTCAGCTATAGAAATATACAAGAAAATTTTATTATATAAGTATTTATTGGACAACCAAGCATAATAATGCATTATTACATTGTTGTGTATATTTTACGATCATATTTATAGAAAAACAAATTGTAAATATCTGATAAGGTCGTAATTTTTTACTATTTTGAATATCCAATATCCATGTTTATTCAATAATATAAATAATTTCTAATTTAAGATAAATTAAAGTAGAAACTTAAATACATTTATGTAAGTTTCCTTAGTATAATAGTGTATCCATTATTTCTTACATATATAGTTAATTGCTTAATAATTAAAGATATTCTGTAGATGTACATATAAATTAATTAATATTTTTTTCTATGACAATTATATAAAAACAAATTGCCTAGATCTTACTAATCATCAAGAAAAATTATAAGTTACGGAACTATTTCACTTCGCTATTGGTGTTATTACCTTTTTTTTATTTATTATTGTATTAACTTACTCTTGTTTTTAACATAACTTTCAAATGCTTGGAAAGTTAATTTTTTATAATTGTGACAACTTAATAAATCTTATATTTGTACTTCATTTTGATGCTCAAATTTTAATTCACGTAGACTGAAGTTTTAAACGTAAATATTTTTATTATTATTTTATTATGTAGTTTTTATTACATGTTTTCATATTGAGAATAAAAAAAGTTTATAATTCTTTAAACGCTTAATATTTTATGAAAATGTCGTTAAAAAAATAATTTAAAGACCAAATTAAGAAGTTTATTTTTATTAATATATTTAAATTAAAGTGTAGTATAAAATTTTGATAATATAGTAAGGAAATGTTGCTTAAACAATAATTCATCAAAACTTAGATATTGAAAAAATAAATTGAGTTAATTTTTTGAAAAATTGATGTATAAATAAAGAAGTCGACGCTTCCAGTGTGGAAAAAATGAATGAAAACATATTAATTTATCCTTGAATTTTTGCCGACCTTTTAACAAGGAAATACCTTGTCTTTACCAATTATTTAAACCAATTATTAAATGCAATAATGTTTAAAGTGTACGACACAAGATAGTATAAGGTCAAGATTACAAATGACTTGATAATTATGTATAAAGATTCAATATATAAGGCCTTAAGAATTCCCGGGCTTTATAATTGTTTTAATAAAAAAGATGGGAATCCTCGTTGAAAGGCCGAGAAAAATTAAAGAATAAAGTCAGCGTGTTTCTGTGTATTTGCATTCGATGTGGATCAAAACCAAATTTTTCATTTCAACAACATGGAAGTTATTTGGAATCAATATTTACTTATTTTATTTCTGTGCACAATTCTTACAGATAAAATACACATTAACCCGTGATTTGCTGTATTCAAAAGGATTTACAATTAAAAATGGATTATTTAAATATAAAAAGTAATAATAATCGATATGATGTTCATATTTTTCTCATGAAAGCGCTTACTTAACTTATATGCCGCATTAGATTTTACGCCGAAAAAAAGGTCACACGTCAAAACACGGCATAATAAAATAGATGGAAAGTCGGGTCCAGAGGAATAATGTGAAATTTCTAAATGAAGACCAACAAGCTTACCCGTAATTCTATTTCTGAAGTTGCTGAGATACAGAAAAACTAAAAGCAAAGGAAAAGTAATGGTAAGAGGAGAAGAAGATCTGAGTGAGGAAACGCTTTGACTAGAAGCAATTGTAGTGAAAGCAGTCGAGGAAGAATCCTGTGTGGAAATGCTCGGGAAAATTTGATACAGGGTTAACTCTGAGAAGTTCCACAGAAAGATGTGATTGAATCGTCAATTTACGAGGAAGAAGTACTTTTAAAAGTGAACTACACGTAAATCAATAGCTGTAAAAGCTTTACCCACACACTCTTAAAGACAATTCTGTAATATGCAGAATCCAAAAACTACTTTTTAAAAGGAGTTTGCGAATCTCTCATTTGAAAACGAAGATGAGCGACTGTTTAAGAATAACATCGATTCATTTTTTGTAAAATACTTAGTCAAGATTCATGATTTTAATCGAGTGCAGCATTGTTTAACCACTGCAATTTTGCAGAAGTACTTTTTAATTTACTAATACCAGCTTTGCATAATACCGGCAGTATTTTTTCTCTTTATTTAATAAATGATCAAATTAAGCACATTTCACGTAGTCCGATAATAAGAGCGTTTTTAATATTTGAAACTTATAAGTATATAAATGCATTATATTAATGGAATGTAAATAACTTTTAAAAAGACCAGCCATAGATATATAATTCTTTCATCTGATAAATGATTAAATTCTAATACAATAAAACACGCGATATAAATGAAAAAAATCAAAAATAATTTAACTATACTTTAAAAATAATTATAAAAGAATTAAAAAAAAGACATAAAAGTAATCCTAAAGAAAATCTTATAATGTTTAACCATTATTAAAAGGCCTAGAGATAGTATAAATCATAGGTAATAATAAAATTAAATAATAGCTAAATAGTAACTTGTACAAATTTTTTTTCGCACTGTCCAATGAGATAATTTATATAAAGAATTAAAAAACTTTTATAATGCTATAAACAATTTTGCTATTATTTAACAATAAAATATATATTTCTAATTTTAAATAGAGCAAAAAAATGATTGCTATCATACGCAAGAAGAAATAGCGAAAATTTAAATCTGAAGTGATTGCAAGCTTCGTTATGATTGGTATTTGAATTTTCAATTGATTTTTTAAAAGACGAAAGAGAAAAATAATCCAAAAAAAGAAAAAGATAAATAGTCGAATGAATTATAGCAATCTGAATTTTTCTAAAGTATCGAATTATTTATATCTTACATTAGTAATATTGCGAAATTTGCGTCAGTAATTTATAATGTGAATTTCACCAAATTTAAAATTCAAATATTTAATTATACATATATTTATATAAATTAAAAATATTATTATTGAACATGAAATGAAATTTATAGTCAATAAAAAATATTAATTATTTTAAACATTAGTTATTGCATTAGAAGAAAAATGTACACAACCTAAAACACTTACAAACAATCGATAAGTATTAAGGTTTGATAACACACATATTAACATATTCATTTGAACAATATTCATGATTTGCATGATAAAAAAATACACAAAAATTTATGAGAAATAATATTTGTGTTATTTTTAATAATACTATTCAAACATTAGTTCATTTTCATTCAACAGTAATTACTAAATAAATAAAGGACATTGATTCTCACAAAAGACGTATTTATAATGACATGAAGTCTTTAAATACAGTACAATAAAAATGATAGTCATTATAAGGGAGAGAAGAAACAATCTATTACATACATAAAAAATGTAAATTATGGTATTTTCTTAGAGCCTCTTTAAGATTATCGTTATCTTATCCCTATACTTCTCATGATCATACTTTTAGAAATAAATGATAATTCGTGACCTACAAAATATGAATGCTCCGATTTTCATGATACTATTATTCTCTTAGAATTTATATGTACAAGAATTTATATGAACGGTTTGAGTTTGATTTATAATCTTTATCTACCCAAATACGAATGTAGTATGCTGTACGAATAATTTTTTAAGTTATTTTGATCGCGTATGTATTGAATATAATTGAAATATCGTAGACAAAATTTTTTATAGGGAAATAGTCTACAATATTATTAAGAAAAGCAATCGTTAATGCATCATGTACTCACAAAATAAACTATACACAATGTTTTTATTTGTTAATGAGTAAATTGCAAGGAGTATAAAATTTTCGTTGGCAGTTTCTGACAGATTTTCTAATGGTACACAGGTAACCAGATGCAAAAAAATCCCTTTGTTCATTTAGAGTGGCTACGTAGAGACCTAATTAGTTTCGTGTCATGCACGGTTAGATTTTTTTTAAATTAAGGAAAGTGAAAACAAAAGAAAGAACAAAAGTACAAACGAGCAAGGAAATGAAATGTAGATTTTCCTTAAGAATTTACTGCCCTAGAAGTACACACTAAGGAGTAAACATGTATAAAGTGTGATAATTGTACTGTCAAATTGTAAATTTACTATTGACCCTTTCGCTCCAATAAACATACTTTCGAATATTACAAGTGTCCACAAAATTGGCTTTATCTCTTCGGTTGTCAAGGCAACTACTGGCATTCTGAAAAATCAAACATCGTATATTATCAAGTATCTTTCTTCTAGCTTGAAAGAAAGACTTTCAAAATGGTAAGGAGATATATATTAAGATACATATATATTTTTATAACACATATATTAAGTATCAAATACTTTTTAAACATTATAAAATACTAAAACTATATTTAATTATAATTAACCAATCCTGAATATTTGAATAACTTTAATATGATTGTGCGAAATAAATGCGTTTACAATCATATTTATAAAAATATTTAGCAACTCAATATATAAAATTAATATATTGATATTAAAAAATGAAAATGCATAAATTTTAATAAATATTATTAGATAACATACTTATCTTTAAAAATAAATTATAAATACGTTATAAAATACAATTAACTATTGATTTATGAATTATTAAAAATAGATCGAATTCATTTACCAGAAGGAATTATGTTAACGTATCAATTTATATACTTCGAGTTATTTAAGTGTAAGATCAATATGGTAAAAACAGTATACAGGCTTATAAACATATTGTTGAGTTGATGTATTAATTAGATATCTTAAAAGCATATTTCAACCTAATATTATTAATGTAAATTTTTAATAATTTAAATAAAATGTTATTATTCCCTTATAAAGATCTTTCAAAGTATGATTAAAAATATGTGGTAGTAAGATTCTATAATATTTCATTTTGAAATATTACAATACGATCTGATAGAAATATTACATTTATAAATTTAACTTCTAATTTTAAATGTTTGAATGTAATATAATTTATATCAATATTTTTTTTTGTAACACAAATTTTATTCTACAATATTTATAAATCCTATATTTTATGCGAAGAAAGAATTTGTTATAAAAAAAAAATTCCTTGAATTCATTAACAATAGATCAACAGTGCTTTATTAATTTTATAAAACCTTTCAAATTTCCTTTTTAAAAATTAATTCATGACAAAAACTTTATTACAATCCAATGAGTTTTATAAGTGACCTATTAATTATTAAATATATCTTTTTAACAAATATTTTCTTTTATGAATAACAAGGTATTTTTATTTTTAAATATTTCATAAACTCATGCAAATTCGAATGGAGATGAAAGTGTTAAACAGAAATGAAAAGGAAGACAATTCCTTCTATAAGTAAAATAGTGAGTCTTGTAAAATACTAAAGAAGTCCTTTGAGAGACATAAATGTAAATAGTACACAACGTATTGTAGTCGACGGTATATACAGAAATTGAATAAAACTGGAATATCACAATTATCTTTTCCGTATCATTTTCATATTGAATTCTCTAACATTACTAGTAAATTGTTCCTTTTTATTTTAACGTTGTACAAGTTTATTGTTTATCATTAAAACTTTGAACGTCAAAATCTCATTGAAACTAATACATTAATGAAAATAAGTTAAAAAAGCTAATAAACTTCAAAATAATTACACGATAATATTTTTTTCAATTTCATACAAAATAATATAAAATACCAATAATTATTAATGCCATTGTTACGTCTCAGGATACCGAGACAACACAAATAAATATAAAATTCTGCTTTATTATAAAAAACATGATTAAAATCGAGGTTTAAAATTATTATAAATTACAACTAAAAAAATTTTTAAACATTTCTTTTTAAATTTATTTCCACATTAAACCAATAAGAAAGAATAATTTATAAAAATACAATCTCTAAAAATGAATCCTAAAGGAATAGATAATAATAACATATTGATTTAAGCTCTGTCATTTGGTAGTTGCGATTGCTTACTTTTGTTGTTGGATTGGAATATTAAGAAATTCCTTATTTTATCCAAAATGACAACTTGAGCGTAGGAGAATTTTATTTGGCAGCGTCTATTACTACTCGAACAGACTATGATAACTAGTTTATGATTCGAGCTCTTGGTGATCCTGGAAAATTACAATTATTCCAAAACTGATAAATTTTCTTTAAAGTTTTGTATAAATTTTATATGAACTGAGAGCTTGACGGGTCAAGTGTTAAATTTTCGGGTCACATTTATAAACTCCGTTTCATTATTCCCTCTATTGCAATTTATCCTTTAAAGAATTATTTAATCTTAACTACAGTTATTATTTTTTGATAAATCTAATGTCTCAACATCATAACTTTTTGGTTGAGCTTTCTTTCTGACAGTTAATCTCGATGATATATCATACGGACCTTTCATTTTGTGATATTATCAAAATTGACTATAAATTATTTGTTAAAATTTTTTAGATGTCACTTTATCGTTGATATTTGTTGAAATAGAATTATTACAATGTATCAACATTATTACTATTAACTAACTTTTAAATAAAATTTTTCATAATTTTAAAAATTTCAATTTTCTTCTAAGATTATGGTTTTATAAAAATAATGTTAAATAAATTTTTTTATAAATTGATATTTTATACCTTAATTTATAAATATTAACTGCTTTTAAAAAAAGTAAAACTCATTTGTTTACTTCAAAATAGCTGTTAAATTTTGTTTAAAAAAAGCATCATTTTAATATAAAAAAAAATTTGTATAAAAAATATTACAAAAATTAATTTTTTTTTCTTTTATTTACTTGAAATCTTTTTTATAAAAATTTTTAATTTCAAACTAATATTTTTCAAACTTTATGAAAAAAGGAAAACAATTAAAAATTTGGTTGGTAAACCTTAAATGCTTAAAAAAATAATTTTATACAATCTGTGTTTCGCTTAATTAAAGTTTAGGTGTTTGAACGTTTTTATATTTAACATTTGGGTTATTCCATAAAACTGATCTTAAGAATTCAACGAATATAATTTTTAACAAGATATTTTAAAATAAAATACAGAAAGAATTTTACTAATTCATTATTTGCAAGAACATTCCATTTTATTACTTACGAAAAGATAAAATTGTTCGTATCAGTGCAGTCATTTGGTTTTCAAAAATTTCAGATACGTACTCAATGAATATTCGACAGGTGGATTTATCAACAATAAATGTTTATTTTTATCTACTTTTATATTGCCTAAACATATATTGTAATAGCCATTAATTTAAAATTTAAATATCTGTGATAATTTACTGATATCCATTAATTTTACATGTAAATGCGTTTATAATAATACAACTTAAAATAAATTTTTATCAATCGCTGTTAGACTTAAAATGAAAATACAACGCATATTAGTGTCTATTTAAACTTCCATACAAAATAATAAGAAATATTATGAAAACTTTTGATTTATATTTTACTTTATATCCATGTTTTTGAAAGATATTTAACTTTAAATAATAGATGTATTACATTAAACATAAATTATTATTAGTAAAGAAGTATAGGATAATAAAAATATTGAAAATAAATAAATAAATCACTTTTTTTTTAAATATAATATTTCATTTTATTTAGAATATATTTATACAATTTTCCATTATATTCAACTTAAAAAAAAAAGCAATTACTTTATCTATACAATTATTTAATTTTTTTTTTTAATTTAATTTTTTGATATTCTCAATTATTAGATATAAAATATTTTTCCAAATAAATAATTTTCGTATATTTTTAAATATAAAAATACAAAACGTATTAACTTATTGATAAAATGTTCTTAAATTATTAATTTATTTTTGAAATACCTTAAAATGTATGTATTTTTTATCAATTTAATTATAGCTAAAAAGATTTTATAAAATTAAAAATTCAGTCACTAATATTTACAACTTTAATTAGTACGTAGATTTTGGAATTCACAAATACACCTTGTAAGATCTACATAAAAACGAAATGCTTATCTGCGTTTCGAATTTCAGAAAGATAAGAAATAGTATTAAGAGTTCTTGGCATCTACTAAGCGAATATTCTTTTACAGACTCATCGATTTACACAAAAAGCATATCCAATTGTCATACTCTAGCGTCATTAAACTCAGATACCTATAAGTCGATTGTTCCAGGGACGAAGTGTTGATATCCGATAATAGCAAATCCCTCATTGTACTCAAAACAAAAAAAAAAAAAATAAAAAATAAAACGAAATATAAACGATAAGAGCTTTAACATAGCAAGTTTGGTTGATAAAAGTTTTTAAAATCACAGAATATATCGTCAAATAATGTTAATGTACTTGTCAAATTTTAGATATAAATTAATATATTTTAATTATTTATTGTTAAAAATGTTTCCTCTTTATTAATTAATTATTATTATTTTTTACACTATGTTGCAGTATCAACTAAAATCATAGCTAATTTTCTCTAAAATTGTTAATAAGTTAGAAAAAGTTATATTTTTTTTTATAATAGAATTCTATTTTCATATATAGAATTAAATGTTGTATTAATGTAAAATGTAAGTTTGATCTCTATCGAAAAATAATATCAAATTTACTTTATAAACTTTTTTATAACTACGAATATATTAAAAAATAATATATAAAATTATTATTTAGTATGCATAAGAAAAATTAAAATATAAAAAATAATAATAAATTTTATACACAAAATTTGGAATACATAAAAACTGCAAATTACTAATTACAAACATTTTTAAACGGTAATAAACTTTATTTAATTGGTACATGAGAAACATTTTCCCATCTTTCCCAGTATTTACAACGATATTTAAATACAGTTTTTCTGTTAAAAAATGAAATAAAAATTTTATAATTTATTATTTTATAATTATATATACAATTTGTTGGATCATATTGATTTTTTCAAAAATATCAAAAACTTAATGGCTAATATTATTTATAAATTAAATTTAATTTTCAATTAAATATAGATCACTTAGTAATAAAAATTTATTGCTTTTAATTAACTGAATAAGCCCTATATATCTTGTTAGAAACACTCTCTATTACTAGTTTTACTATAATGTTTTTTGATGTTTTTAAGTTATATTTTTATACCAAGGAAAATAATTATAAAAAATTGTTTCTTCTTTTGTTTACACTTTTATAATTGTTACGTTAGTAGATTAACACCTTATAACATCATTGTCTTTATCAGTAAATTATAAATATGAGCTCAGTTTCAACGTCCACAACATCTGAAGGTCTATTTTTTCTAAGAATTTTTCTTTTCATATAGTTGATATTGTAAATAGATTTTCTCAATCGTTGATTCGATTCCATAAAAGTCTTCATGAATCTATAATCAACCATTAAGATGTGAATCTTTTAATAACTATCTTTGTACTTTTCTTTTGACTTTGTTCTGTCATTAGATTTTTTTGACATCAATAATGCAAAACCAAAACATGTGGAATAATCAAGAATATTTACCTTTTTTTTGAATATTTTAAGAGTACATTAGTGTTTTTTTTATATTTTTTCAATGTATATATTTAAATTATTATCCATAATTCAGACTATTTAATTCAGTATTTGATCTACAATCTACTATTTATGTTCACATTATTTATGCATTGAAAAATTTTAATTTTATGGAATTTTTTAAAACGCATTAAATAAATTTTTTTACTAAAATCTACAAGTAATATTACATATATTATATGTATTATATATAATGTTAAAAATTAATTATTTAATGTGAAATTATAATTAATTAATTACAATTATATAATCTACAATCATATATATATGTTTTAAAAGTAGTCACATTTTGGAAATTACTAAATTATATTTGCTTTGCTGTCTCTACAATAAATGAAATAAATATCATACTTTAGATGTTATTGTAGACCTAAAATCAATATATTCGAATACTGGAAATATAAATGTATTTAATTAATAATTCTGATAAAGCAATGTTATGTTTAAAGTTTAAATTTATGAAGTTTTTAATAATCATCCATTAAAAATACCAGCAGGATGTTGAATTAGAAGTATTTCTAAAAAGATCAATAATTGTTTTGTCATAAATATTTATTTCTTATTATATTTTATGTTTTTATTACCAATAAATTAATATTAATTAAATAAGCTATTGATTAATTAATAATTATTTAATACATTAAATTAACAAGAAAAAAAAAAATATATATATATATATTATTATATTAAATATATATATTACCATATATAAAAATGTTAAACAAATATCTTAATACTGTAGAGATTCTCAAAGGTTACAAAATACTGCTCTTATGAATACAAATATGGTTTAAAAAATTTTAACAACTATGAAATAAGAAGAAAATAAGAAAAAGTATAAATTTTCTCATGATTTACTACATCCATACCACTTATTCTGTCTATAAACATCAGAAAAATGTTCAAACTGAAAAGACTAATTAACATCATAATATTTCGGTAAAAATTAAAACTTTTTCTCATGCGTATTGAATACATTTTCACAAGACATGAACAGTTCATTTATCCAGAAAAAATTAATTGCTTGGTTTAATCAATCAAAAACTCGTTATAATGTATATTAGATTGAATAACGATTGTACAATTAAAGTTTTTATAAAAATTTTCTGGACCTTCAAGAATTATGAACATAACCATGATTGAAAATGCATCGAGATTCTTATTTCTTTCTTTTGTATAAAAAATAGATCCATTACTGTTTATCTGGTAATCAAAGCATAATTTCAGAACCATTAGGGATTGCATTGGTGCGAATGATAAATATATACAAATTGAACATTTCTTAGGATAACTACGCAAGGAGCAATTACTGTTGGAAGAATATATTTAAAATTATTTTATTATACATTATTCATGGTATTAACATATTTAATACTATAAAAAATGATATAACATAAAATATTTGTACAATGAAATAGAACTATTTTAAATTGAGGCTTTTTTAAAAACATGAGCATTAAGTATTTAATAGACATAAATACCACAAAGCAGTATTTTATAACATATTAAAGTAGGCTGTGAAACAATATAATCGTATTTACGAATTATTTGATACGCAAAGCTTCGATAAGCTCAAGTATTCATAGTTTCAATATTGATCAAGAAACAAGAATTGTTACTTTTTTTCTAAAAATAAGCTTTTCTGAAAATGCAAAAGATAAACAATCGAGTAAAGCCTTTGACATAAATTTGAAAGCAAAGCATTAGGCGCAATAGGAAAAAAATGTAAAATTTCATTAAACAAAATTCTGTTGAATTTTTTCCCAACCTCGGAGCATTCAAATGGCGAGGCTCACCTCCTATGAAATACAATAGGATAACCATTTCAAGGAGAAAGTCGAAATATAAGGCACAGCTTTTACAAGCTTAAAGCTCTTGGTTAAAAGCTCTGATATAGTTGGGTGGCACTTTAATAAATTCATGCGTAAACGGGGAAGGGAAAATAATAAGAGGAGACGGGATTAAAAGAGAAATAGGAGCAAAAGTGGGCAGGTGTATGCGTGTGTGTGAGTGTGCGCGCGCTTGCATGGCTGAGAACAGATGCATCCGCTCGGAGCAATTATCCTCCTAGAAGCCATCATCCGCGAGAAAAAGTCTAATTTATTCAGCTTAAGGCGATGACTGGCTACCGGGAGTGAATGACGTTATAAAACTCGAGTCGTCCTCGAAAGGCGCAGCATCCATTAAAGATCGCACTCCCATAGCTCTATCTCCCTTTAAAAATGCACCTAGTTTATACGGCTCCGAGGATATTTTTTCTCTCGTATTCTCTGTTCTTTCCCATTAACTGGCGGAGGGTAAAGTCAGGGAGGAAGCTCTGCCAAATTTTTCTTTCTCCTGCTTAAAAGGAAATGTTCTGGCAGCGGTTTTAAGTGGTTGGTTAATGTTGATGATACGTAAATTGGGAGGTCAATTGGGTCAAGGGATTATTACTAAATTAATTTTTATCCGAAGCAGTGATTTATCGGGATTACATTCTAATGCTTATTAGAGAGATATTTATTTTACTTCTTCTTCAAATATCAATTGTTTTTCTCTAAATACAACTTTTCTCTGCAGATAAATTGTTTTTATGTAGTATAACTAATGATTTATACAATATGATTGTAAGAATAGTACTTTTTTAGGTCAAGGCTCTTCTTTTTTACCCATCCTTTTCTCAGAAACTAGATTCAAAAAGTTAAATAGTTAAAATAATGATGTAATTTAACGAATAATATCTTCCATGATTCTAAAAATATAATTTTTTAAATTTATTATTGCTCATTTTTAGTCTATTGTATAAAGTGTAAAATACAAATTTATTTCATGTTTTAAATTTTAATACTCAGATAATGAAAATAATGTCTACTTTATTGAAAGATTTACTCGATTTGTATGAGTTACATTTCTGCGTATCTAAATCAAGATTTTAAACGCTTATATTTATTGAGCTTTAATGTTTTAAAGTAAAAAAATGTTTATCATTAGAAAAATTAGAAAAATATTCAACAATTTATGTTAGTTGATTATATATTTCTAAATATCGAATTTATGCTGATAAACAGATGTAAAATATTTAAAGCCAATATTCTTTTTTGGGTGTGGGTAAAATTATTAAACAAAAGATGTTAAATTATTTGAACAACCAGATTTCTTATTTAAATCTGCTCATTGAAACGTCGACGTAATAATTTATGATCATATGTTGATTAATTTAATAAGACACCTATAAAAAGATATGGATTTTAAATATTAAATAACAGTGGATGTTTTTTATATTATAAAAAAATATGAATTTATTTACACATTTCAAGAAATTCGATTATAAGAATTATTAATATTACTGGTAATTTTTCATACATATAAAATGTTATTTCTTTAACTTATGCATATAATATTTTAATTAAAACTTCATTATTGAAGGTTTCAAAAATTATTCATTTAACAACATTAAATTTTCCAATATTTATTAAGATAGCTATAATTCGAACGTTGAAAATTTGAACGAGTAAACTATTAATTATTTATCCGTAATTAGGTAAATGCAAGTCGTGAATTATAAAAGTTTTCCGGAGAGAAATAATATTAATATAGATAAATGAAAACTCAGAACAAAATTCAACTTCAAAAAGCAATAAAAGCCCTAGAATATACAAAATAAAATAAGTTAGTATAAAAAATTGCGGCCAGTATCGTTATCAAGTTTTCGCTTCGTTAGGGATAAAAAAGGTAGTGCAGCCAAAACTTTTTACTTTTTTTTTTTTACTTCGACTGCGACAGCCTCTATGTAACTAAATTCCAAAGCAATACTAAGCATTGGACAGAGAAGGAGGAAAGGTGCGTTTAAATATATTCTTGCTCTAGTATTTTCTGTGAATAGAATCACTGAATTCTATAGGTAGAAGCAGTTTGTGTGAAATTATAATTCCTTGATTGAATATAAGTTAATCTTAAATGTGTAAGGTCCTGGAGAAAGGATAGGTGTCTCGAGGGTGAACCAACTGGCTAAGATACCAGTAATTGCCTCGAGTGACGCACCCCATTTGTGAAAGATGCTTTCCCAGCGGTGGCGATGACGGGAAAACCGAGTCTCATCCCCTAGAAGAGATGCCCCACACCCCTACAACGGAAACAATCCCAAATTCGTCTGCCAGAAGTGTCGGGTTGCAATATTACAATAGTTCCAATTCAAGTATCTTGGATGTTGCACTTTGAATAAAGAAACAAGTTTTACTTCTTGTGGGTTGCTGGATTTGTGAGCGGGTGTGTGTGCAGGAGCTCGTGTACGTGAGTTTATCCATTCACTTTAGCTTCTCTCCTCTTCACTTATTCTACTTTGAAAACCCTTTATAAATTAATTGCTATATTATTTAGATGCATCATTTATTTATACTTTAAATGTACATTTTCTGTGATAAATATGAAATGCTACGGTAATTTATTATAAATTGCCAAGATTATTTATTCATTGTTTGAAACATTACATATTAAACACTTGGTGTTTTTATTTTCAGTAAAAGAAATTTTTATACCTAAAAATATTTTGCCCCATATACTTACACCATTTGTTCTTACGGTATTTGTTATCATTTTTCATTTTCTGCTCTAGCAGTTTTAATTAAAAATATGTACACAGTTTAAAAAAAAATTAAGGTCCATTACTAATTTTTGTTTATGCGAAAATACCATTTACAATATTTTAAACAAGCAGAATAAATTTCAACTTTGATTACATGCACATAATTTTAAGAAAATTACTCCGTGTATAGATTTACTTTTAGATTGCCTATGAACATAAATATGTTGAACATTTTAGTTTCATATATATTAGACTTAAATATAAAAGATGTATCATCGTACATGATCTTGTTTGCTCTGCCAGTTTCAATTATTGTAACTGTATCTTCGCAATATCTCAAAAATTATTTATTACGAAGTAATTTAAGTTTACAAATAATGATTAATTACTCATTATCGATTTTTTTTTCTTTCGTGAAATTTATCGCACGGTAAAAAAAGTATTATATGAATCGACAATTTACTCTGTTCATTTTTCTTGAAGTTACTTCTTAGATCATTCCAATTCTTTGGAACGAGGTAAAGGTGACTGATTGTTTAACTACATATACTACTCTCTAAAATAAGGAAGATTAACGGCAAACAACTCAGTAATAAGGTGAGACAACTTTCCTCTATGGCAACAACGCTCTTTTTTTCAAAGATGACAATTCTCATTTTTTTTTCGTATTTCTCTTACTGAATTAAATTGTTGAAAAACTAGCAAAATCACGCACAATCTTTCATTGGTACATATAAACTTATGTGTATAATGATCAAGTAAATGCAGAATTTCAAAATTCCATTATTATAAGAAAAAGGTATGATTCATTCATAACAATTAATAATACCTAGGATAAAATTTTTCTTTTTTTATTACATACAGAAAAATAGTTAAAATTCGTATTCAGATAGAAATATAGTTTCCATTTTTATTTTTTATATACTAATTATATCCATTATCTTACAAGAAAATAATTATGAATATGTCGATGTTTCATTTAAAAAAAAATGCCTTGCATTTTTTCTAATTACATGTATAGAGTACAAATATGATATAAATATTGATTTTTATTTATTTTTTAAAACATAGTTATAATAAAAAAAATTAGTTGTACTAAAAAAATATTTAAAATAATTTTTCTTTTATACGAAGTATGGATATGAACATCCAAGGTTGCTTTTACGTTGAGCAACATAATTTTTGTGCTAAAAAGTTCTTAAAAAGTTAATTTTTTTAAAATTTTGCATCAAAATTTTTCTTTAAATACTACAATTTATGTGCTATATTATACTTTATTATCATATTATAAAATTTGTATCTTAGTAAATGAATTAACGCAATTAAATATTCCTTTCAAATTACGTAACAATATTACAAATATTAAAATTGATCCATTAAATCTAAAATTTTAAAAATGAAATAAAGGTCAGAATCTTTAGAGCTATAAGATTATTCAATTATCGTAAATTTTTATTTAAATTGAAATATGAAGATTTTAATAATTTGCAAAAAATGTAAAAAAAAATTTTTAATTTTTAATTCTTAGTAATAAAATGTAATATGCACTTGTATTGAAAAATAAAATGTAATATTTTACTTAATCGATAGTTTGTTGAAATTTAATTCATTTAATTCAATTTAATTTTTTCATATAAAATATTTAATCAACCTATTTATTTAATATACATATCATAAAATAAACAACAAATTTATTTGTTTTATTAAAATTATTTGAAATTGTTTATATGCACTCGCGGATGCACCTGTGCACGTGGAGAAACTGACTCACATATGCACATCAATATACATGTTTTTACTAGAAAATTCAAAATAAAAAATTCTTTGAAATCCTGAAAATAAATAAATAATTAATACATTTATTTGAAATTAAATAAGTAATAACTCGAAAATTATTACTAATTTATATTTCTCAATTTCTAGTCGATAATTTATTTAATTTTAATATTAACTGATAAGCTTTGAAAAAGATAAGGAACTTCCTGGTTGAAATGTTAGTAATTAAAAAAATTTATTATTTTTTCTCATTTTCAATATCACATTCTAAATTTATCATATTTCTGAATAAAAAACATTTTCATTTTTGAGCCTTTATTTATTTATTCTCCATCAATTTCTATATTAGTATTTAAAAAGTTCATTTATTACATCATTACGCTTGTGTTTTTACAATAAAATTTTCGTCTGTAAATTTATAGATATTATATTCGTATTTGTACGATGATTATAGGATATAAGAATATTTCAATATGTTAGTAAATCTAGTGAAATTTTGAAATTAATTAAAATTAATTATTTCAAGTAGTTTAAAAATGGTTTTTTTTCAATAATGTTAATGATTAATAATTTATGAATATTTTAATTATTTATAATAATAATTTAATAATTTAATAATAATTTAGTATTTGTTATCATTTAACAATGCTTTTTTATTATTGTAATACGTGAGGTTAAAGTGAAATGTTAATGCTTTATGAATCATTACATTGATTTGTTTGTATATATTTCAAATAAAGGTTTAATATTTAAAAGAAAGAAATTTCATAAATTGTTATATTTTTATTTTACTGTTTCATGAACAAGTGTATTGACTTTTTAATGAACCAAAATAAAATAAATTAAAAAATTTAAAAGAAGAAATAAGTTTAAATTAAAATATTAAAATAAAAATTTTTAAAATTAAATTTCTAAATGAATGTGTACAGGCATCTATATATATATATATTTTTATTAATTCAATATTAACACCTTATTTTGACACAAAATTATGATAATGCTAATGTAATACGTTATTCAATAAGGTTAATAGGTCAATAAATGATTTTAATACTAAAAATTATATTCAAATTTTTTTTACATTTAAATAAATTATGAAAATAATAAATTATAAAACAATTCAGTCGTTTAAAATTCAACGAAAATTTGTATATTAAAATTATTTTTCAATTTCTATATAATTTCAAAATAAGTACACCTTACAAAAACAAAGCTTACAACAGTTTTTCTACGTTCAATATCAGCGTTTTAATAAATTGCAATGTTACAAAAGACAAATATTATACGTAATAATTTATTAAATAATAGCTTTAAAGGGACTTTTATGCATTCTTTGGCCTTTCATTAGTTACAAATAAATTTAATTAAAACGTCTTGAAAATATTTTTATGAATTTTTTTTACAAATATTATAAAATGGAAAAGTTATATTTTATCTTTTAACAAAACTAATCGTACTTTCAGATTTAATAACAGTCATTTGAAGAAAATCTATATTTAACTCTTAAAAAGATTGCCCTAATTAATGACCGACAGTTCATTAAATTAAAAGTTGGGATATAAAAAATAATTAGTAGGCAGCTCAAGTTATAAATCTATAGAATAAAAAAGCAAATTCAGGGGGTAAAGAGAGTTTTATAGTTAAAAAGTAGAAACAGCCAAGTTTGTGAAGACCTCGTGCTCGCCAGCTCATTGCGAAGGAAATCCCGAGGGCGACCTGACGAACTTTGACCTTCTTGCTCTTTTATTATTAACAATAATGCTCGAAGCAGAATGAACTCACTTCTTAATAGTGGAACTTCACTGTAAACATCTTGGGAGAATGGCATGCGAAGCCATACAGAATCAAAAACTTAATACCCGTCGTCTCTTTCAAACCGCCAACAGTCCGACGTTTCATATGTTTCTCCGACGAGAAAGTCGTAAAGAGAAGTCTTAATTTTCTTCAAACCAAACTGAAAAATATCACACCATTACAGATACGTATGTACATTATCTTTAAAGTCTTCGCGAAATTTTAACAAAAACTTTCAGCTGCAATAATGGCTGGTGTAGTAAATTAAATTTTATCACGTAGCTTTACCTAAATATTTTTTGTTAAATCAAAATTTCTTTCAACTTTTTTTACGGTGTATTAACTAATCAACGATAACTCGAATTTTTAGTTACAATAATGATCATAGGTAAATTGCCGTTCATAGAATACAAAATATTAATATATCTAAATAAAAACAACAATAATATTTTAAATAAATATACAGGTCTTATTTTCTATATTTATAAGTGGATTCGTGTAAACAACTGTGTGAAATGAAAAATAAAAAAATTCATTCATAATATTATTTTTTTTACATTAATAATAAATGTGTATAAATAATTGTTCAAAATAAAAACAAGATTTGTAATCTGTTTGTAAACTATATATAATACAGCAT
Organism: Eupristina koningsbergeri; assembly: GCA_018907245.1. Lineage (NCBI taxonomy): Eukaryota > Metazoa > Arthropoda > Insecta > Hymenoptera > Agaonidae > Eupristina > Eupristina koningsbergeri. The sequence goes on along the minus strand of JACCHV010002773.1, from coordinate 1,078,596 downwards.
AACGAACATTGGAGGAACATATTATACATCCATATGGCAGATATTATATTTAAATTATTCATTTTACGAATACATAAGTAAATTATTCGTTTTAATTTAATACCAATATATTATATCTTTTACATCGATATGTATCTTAATAAACGATTTTTTTCTTTTTTAACATATTTTATTAATAGTCGAAATTTTATATTTTATTTTTTTTTTTAATTTCCTAAATTATAAGTAATAATATCCAATGATAAAAGTTAAAATCACGTTATTTTAACTTTATATTTAGTATAGATTTAATATATATATATATATGTACATATGAAATATACTTAATTATCGGTATATACTGAAAATTAAAATGAAGCCTTAAAGTTTAGACCTAAACCAATATTGTGTGATACATACATCTAAGCTCATTTTACATGAAAGAAAATATTTTTTTACAAAAAATTAATTTTTTATAATTTCAAAGGAAAAAATTACTCTCAATAGAATCATATCAACATTTCAACTAAATTAAATAACTTTTTTTCATTATTATTTACAATTAATAAATTTTTATATTTAGTGTATGGATCAAAGAAAAGTATGTCTTATTTTATACAATATAAAATATAAATTTATTTTCTTTTATAATTAAATTTTTTATTCTCAATTAATTTATGGTAAATAATTAATATAAAAAAATTCTAAACAGATAATTCGTTGAATTATAATAATTTGAGCATTAAAAATAGATAATTTGATCAACAAATGAATAATATAAAATTTGAAATATAAATAAATTAATCTATTCATAATGTCAAAATGACACATATTATGAAAAAACAATTATTAACAATAATTTATATAAAGTACAATTGCAAATGATTTAAATAATAAGATGTTTAAAATATAGATAATATTTATAAAAATATATATTTTCATATTAATTTGAATTTATTGATGTATTTAGCTTTATTGATTTATTTAAAAAGTATATGATCATAGCAATGATATTATTACTTTATTTTTTATTTGATTCAAGTTAAAACATTAATTTTAGTAATAAAATTTGCATTGCTAATGCACAATATTTTTAAAAAAATATTCGAGCTTCATTAAAAAAAAAATGTATTTCTTTAAATTCTTAAATCTTAAATTCAGAATATAACGGTATATTCAATTCTGTTAAAACTCGATATTCCAATAATATTTCTTTTCAATGGTGTAATTTTCTTATTATGTTATAACATTATTTTACTAATGTTTGCAAAAGTTTATATTCTAAATCTACTATAAATATAATCAAAAGCATAAGAAATTCATTGCAAAAAAGGATAAATTATTTAAATAAAAACTTTTTATGTTTTATGTTTTAAGATTAGTTAGGAGAAGAAAAATATTTACAAACCTTAATAAAAACTAATCCACTGGTAGTAAGTATGTTTAAGAAAGATAAAATATTATAAATTTTTTATAAAATAAATAAGAAATGTTTGTATAATAAGTACGTGAAATCTTTACTATTCAGAAAGTATATAATGGATAAAAGTTTTGTGAATAAAATGAACAATAGATTTTTTCACAATGGCCAGACAAGGACTGGAGGTTTAAGCAAAATAAACTTTTAACAACACATCAACGAGAAAATGATCTTTTTAAAGAATATAAATAATAAAGCTAAGTAAAGCAAGAGAATAAATGACATTATTATAAGTTAGATAATTAGTATATTATTACAAATCTTATAGCCTAAACTAATAAATATTTAAAAAGTAAATATACATCTTATTGTGGTTTTACATGATAAGTTAATTAAAATTAATTAATTTGTAGATGATAATTTTATATTAATTACATCACAATATTGTAAATTAACACGAAGATCAAATTTCAAACGTGCCTGTGATTAAATTTATGAGAGAACATAACCTCAAAATTTAAAAAACTTTTAAGGTATTTCATTTCATAGACCTAAAATCTAATAATATTAATTGTAATGTAATAGAAAAGTATATATAAGGATACATACTATTTAATAGTAATTGATTTTTTGACTGATTTTAATTTTTATTATACAGTTGACGTTATAAGATTAATATAATTATGTACTTCTTGCATTAAATAACAGATATAGTTGTCATTAAAATATCTTTAATTAATTAAAAAATAAACAATTTATAAGTTATAATATAAGAGATATAGATAAAATTAGTAGTATAAGATAACTAAAGAAAGCATAAATAATTAAATTGAAACTAAGCCTCAGGATTTTACGCAAAAGTTCTAAAAAGTAAAAGGTTCTTGTTTTTGAAGACAACGGATAAACAAATAAACAAGAAGAGATTAGTTTACACACAATATCATCGTATTTGGTGTAACTTTACGAATACAAACTTAAATTAAATTGTAAAAATCATTGAAAATTCCTTATATCTAAATTGTCTGAATAGAGCCTCTAATAAAAGTTATTAAAATTTTAATTAAAAGCAGTATATAGTCCGGAAATATTGTTGCAGGTACGATTCCTGCGCCAAGCATAAATTGATTTCCGACTGAAAATAAATGATAAAAAATAATCCAATCTCTGCACTTTATCACATCGGCTTTGGGGGATTGCTTGTTACACATAATCAATACTATATTGTAATGAGCTTTATTGTTCTCGGTTTCCAGAGTCAGTCTGGCTATTTCTTACTGCAGTGAACATAATATTCTGGAGGCCAAGGAGATCAATATTCTCCGAATAGACGACATACGTGATTGAAATTTTGACGAACCAGGCAGACGTTGATGGTGTTTGCGCGGTTGGCAATGCCGGGATTATTCGAGAGACTTGAAGATCTTCACCGGAGGCTCGATTAACGAATTCGCGAGGAGCTTAGTGATTCGGTCCAGACTGACACATCCGATCTTCGCCAAAGCCTCGAGCCATTTTCACTTCTAAAGTCGGTGCCTTCGTTTCTTCTGCGGGTCTTCTTCCTTTCATTCCTATGATCCTTGATTGTATTATTGCAGAATTATTGTTATGATCACTCGCACAGATCATATCAACTTGTGCATACACTGCTTTTGGATTGTTTGGCAATAATAAATACGATTGGTTGAGTAAAGAAAATTATTCTACTTTTATTTTCCAAATAAATGGTCACTTAACTTTATGTAATGTTTGATTAAAAGTTTTAGAAACTACGCATTATTGGTTTATTATTCAAATTTAACATGTTAATAAATTAAATTGACAATTTTTATAGTCTTCGATAACTCAAAATTAAATAATAAAAATGACAACTATATGAATAAAAATAATCTGAATATTGTCATAAAATTTTAATGACATTTATGTTACTACTAGAATATTATCAACTTTGAATTTTCAAAGACATTATTGTGTATATTTGTAATATATTTACAAAACACTTTCACGCATTTATATTTGACCTTAATTTTACAATTTATTATATAACAAATAAACTGACTATATAAATATTATATAATATTTATTGATTATACAATATTCAATTCTTCACACCCCAACAATTTTTGCAAAATAATAATTAATTACTTGTAATGAATTATTAATATTTATATAATCCTTTCATTAAAAATATATAATAAAATTTAAAATTTGAAAAAACTAAATAATACTTACAGTTTTAATTATAGAAAAATATAATTTTTTCTTAACATTTGATTCATAAAATATATTAAATTAAAATAATTAACTAAATCTATAAAATACCCCTTGTCACTACTTATAAATCTAACTATTAAAAAATTTAAAACATAAAATTCTACTATAAAACATAATATAATATGTAAACTGATTTCTTAAATATTTCTTCATTATAATATATAAATACAATTCTATAAATAAATAAATATATAAATTGAAGTTATGTTACAACAATAGGGAGTAAAATTCACATGAAATATATAATTTTTTTTTATCCTCTAAAACTTATATTGCGTCATTGTTTATTTTAAATTTACAGGTTTAAAATTTAAAAAAATTACAACTATCACAAATTGAATTATATAAATATTTTTATTATCTCATTATACATTTATTCTAATCTTTTATAAAAACAAATAATTTTAAATTTAATAATTTAAATATATTATTTAAATATTTATTTCAAAACAACTCAATTATTAGTTCATATTAATATACTTTGTATCGTAATGCCAGTAACATTTTTTACTTAACTTACATAATTTAAGGTCTGGCATCAAAGACAAAAAATATTTTATACGCAAAATATATTTAATGTACACTAGTAAATATTTAAAATTGAACATAATTCTTTTATTTTCTTTAAATATATATTTTTTATTATAAGACTTATAAAATAAAAAAAATAGTTAAATTTTACACATTTAAATAATTGAAAAAATAGAGTAATAATTAATAAACGGTAGTTTCTTATGTTAAATAATATCTATAATAAAATATTAGAATTTATGTCCATAATTTTTTAATTTTGTTTATAAAACTTTTATAATAAATTAAAAATTGAAATAAATCATTTTAATTCATTATTCTGAATATCGTAGTTTAAAAACACCTTTAATTTAATTAAAAAATTATTAAATACACATTATTAAAGAAACATAAAATGCATCTGTATCGTAGTTTAAAAACAATAAAAATGTTAGACATGGTTTTATTTAAAAATACTAAATTAAATACAAATGAAATATAAAAATTATTATAAGTTTGTTTTTTTAAATTTCAATAATATTAAAATACTCATTCTTTCAAAAAAAAATTTTTTTTAAATGGGCTTCATAATATTTGTACAACAAAATTTTTATAAGAAAAACACACGAAAAGTAATAAAAGAAGAAAAAAAGTAGTAAAAATTAAAGAAACCTCTTCAAACATGATTCTAAAAATTTTACTCTTTTATCTATAATCATGCTATCACAAAAAGATAATAAATATATCACATTCTAAGTTTTAATTGCTTTTTTAAAGTAAATAGATTAACAAAAATAGTAAATAAGTATGTAAACATCTACAAAATAAAACTAATGTATTAGTATACAAATTTTTTTACATAAACTTTTTAAAATCGTATGTTTTATTTTTAAAAATATACAATTTTTATACTAATTTAATTATTATTTAATTTAATTATTAAACAGAAATAAATTATTTTTCAATCAATATATTAAGTAATTACAAAATAATCAGGTAAGAAATTTTAATTTATAAACAATTTTTAGTGAATATGAAAAAGAAATGTGGTAGGTTTGAGTATACATTTATTTCATGAACTTAGTTTTATACATTTAAATATTCATACTTATGATATATTAAAATTCATATTGATAATGAACATTAAATAAAATATCAATTCAATATATTTTTATTTAAATAGAATTTATTGAAAAAATGTCATTTGTAACAATAAAATGAATTAATGCAATAAATGAATATTTTAACATTATAAACGAATTCGGATTATTTAATATAAAAATTAATGAATAAATCTTCTTATATTATTACAAAATTTAATTAATTATATGATTTTATTTCTTAAAAATAAATAATTAGAATTACTTTAGATTTTCATACAAGCTAGAGAAATTTATAATTTGAAGATAAACTATTGATCAATTATTGGCTAATAAATTTTAAAAAAAAACTTTCATACCTTTATTTATTATAGAGGAATATCGACAGTTATATTAAATGTTTTTTAATATATTATATAAATGTACCAAAGTAGTAAGAGCAATGTTTGGCCAGACTAAATTCCATTCGCATACATACATGTATGCAATCACACAGAGGTATAGATAAAATCAATTTTGTAATCATTAAAAAAACTAAAATTGATTAATATATTTGCAATCTATTATACAAAAAATATACATTTATTAGATAATGATAAATATATTTACTAATTTTATAAATCATTTTATTGGAAATCAGTAAATTCAATCAAATAAATCCTTCAACAAAGGAAAATATTATGATATAAAATATATGTACGTATATAATTAATAAAATTACATTACAATTATTGAAAAAATTTAAAAATTATCTATTTCAATTAATTATGATATATAAAAATATAATATTTCTATTTACGTAACATAAAATGATCGATTAATTAATAAAACAAAAAATAAAGAAATCGTATAAAAAAAATATAATGATGAAAAATATAATGAATTTAGGTTTAAGATATTATTTATTGGAATAATATTATTTACTTCATGAAAGCATATATTTTATATTTATTTATAAATTTAAAAATATTTGTCAATATGTATTCTGTGATTCATTTATATATATATAAGAGTAATTATTACTTTTAAAACAAGATGTCTGACAGGAATGTCTTTTTTTGTTAATATTTTTCTGCACTATTTTTAAAAAGTCGGTGATATGCACTTGTCATATTTAAAATAAAATTTATAAAAGTACGAGTAAAAATTGGATGATTAATTTTGAACACTTTGACGATTAATGATCTTATATTATAAAAAGCATCATTGATAATTACATCATATTATTTATTTGCAAATTTTCTTGCATTGAAAAGTTTCGAAATTTTCAATTAATTCTTATTTGTAAAGATGTTAACTAATTTTACAGTTGAAATCAATTGATACAATTGAAAAATCAAAACATATTTGTGTTTGATAAATTTTCCAATATGTTTTCATTTAACTATTAATCATTCCAAACAATACGGATGACTATCTTGTAGTGTGAAATTTCTTGCCGATTATAATTAGGTTTTTTGATTCATTTTATTAGGTAATAGTAATGATAAATTTATAATTTATATTGATTCAATACGTACATAAAGGACAATTCTTAAAGTGAATAAATAATTTTAAGGTAAGCATATTGTTTATTTTGACTGGTGGTAGCTTATTTATGAAAAATATTGCAATGCGAAATAGCAGTTACGAGGCAAAATAAAAATTGGTTAGTTCTTATAATTAATAGCTGAAAATCATCGTGGATATGCGTTACAAAAAGTCTATCACAAAAAATCGCCAATTATTAAGTAGGCAAGAAGAGAGATAGAGCTTAAAACTGTAAGTTTGAATAATGAAAATCTGTGAATTGGCAGAAACGTGTCGAAAGGTAATTAGCGATTGAGAAATTAATGTTATATCGACGTCACCTACATACTGTTTTGGAACAAGAAAGTTGAATGTACAGTGGTTTGTCGACAGAGACAAGAGTCTTAGAGTCTTCGGGGAGGATGAGGAGGATGAGGAGGGGGAGGAGGGTGGCGGGGGAGGGGGGAGGAGGAGGAATCGGGGCTGGGGGAGGGGGACGGAGGGAGAAATGTAAAAGCATCGTCTGACATACGAGTGACACGTCAACTCGTTCTCCCCTCCCCCTCTCGCTGGCTCGCTCGCTCGCTCGCTCTCCTTTGCTTTTCCCACTCGGTCACGGGCGAGAGAGAGAGAGTGAGAGAGAGGGAGAGATCGTGTTTTTCCGGGGTCCGCCGCTCCACCGCGCGCGTGACCTTCGCAGTTGCCGCTTTTGTAGCCTGGAGCGCGATACCCGGATCATCAGTCCGCGCCGAGACTTTTGCCGGAGCTGAACTAACCTCGCCGAGAGCCAGAGAGACATTTTGGTACAGCCGTCGATCGATCAATCATGAGGAGTGCACACCTTTTCGTCCTGCTCGCGAGCTCCATCGCGCTTGCGCACGCTTTCCCAGGTAAGACTCCTGTCCGACCGCAACAAGTGTTTTCGAGGATGGCCGGGGGTGGCGAAGAGGGCGAGACTCCCTCTCGACGATTAGGCCTTTTGCCCCGGTGACGCGTCCCTTTCTTTCCGATCGAGGGCCACTCGAGCTTCCAGAGAAAACGCGCACTGATTGTCCGGCTACCCTTCGGTACCGAGGAACGAATAATATCGGAGACCTTGAAAATAATTGCTTTCCTCGAGCTAAATCTAGTCGTTCTGGCAATTTTCGTAAATCTACTTCAATTTTAAGAAAAGACATTATTCCTCTTTTAATATCTCGCTTAATGTGGTTTTTCAGCTACAAACGAGTAAGCACTGGCATTAAAATATTTCATTTCCTTATTACAAGAAAGACGTAAATACTTTATTATACAACCTAATGTTCTCTCCAATTATTTTGCAGTAATTGGAAGGAATATTGCAAACTGAATATACTGCAACTACAAATTGTATTGCATAGTTGTTATCTATTAAGTTACGATGAAAAATTGTTGTTGATAAAGTTATTTTTGCGTAAAATCTACGATAGTTTTTTAAATAAATGTTTGTGATACATTTTAAGGTTATGAAGTTTGTACGACCAAAATAGTAGGTCACCCAATAAATATATATGTATATGTATGTATGTATGTATATATATATATATATATTAATATACATGTATATATCATGGTGAAGCGAAAAATGTGCACTGCGTTTATTGATTCGGATACAAACACTGTATAATTAAAATTCTAATAATTCGTCAGAAAACACACCAAACAATATAAGCATTTTTTTATATTTTTTAATATTTCGATTGTAACTAACATTATTTTATAAAATGTATTCAAGTTCGTACTTCTAATTATTCATTTACGCAGAAGGAAAATTTGTACAATAAAAGTAGGATTTATTTTTCGTTCCCTCATTTTAAAATTACCTGCATTTGTTATTTACTAGTTCTAATTAAATTTTAAAGTTATTATACTCTTTACTCCCATTACAGAATTAAGTGATAATTCTTATCGTCACTTTTTTATTCGTCTCTAAAAATATATTTTATTAATGCCGCTTAATGTGTTTCGAAATTTTTAAATTAATTTGTTCCTATCTGTGAAAGTAAACACGCAATCAGGGTGTCATGGAAATAATGTTTATAATAATAATTTAAACAAGTAGATTTTAAAAATTCACCCCAAGTGAATTAAACTTGCATAAAAAATGGTTTATGAATCAGATGTAACTAATTGATTTGTTAAACAAAAAGGAGTTAAAAAAATATACTCCACGAATTGGAATTTAAGCGCTATGTTCATGTTAGATAATCCTTATCAAAAAACAAATTTAAAATCGATAAGACTGACGTGGCCCATCATCCTACTGCCACTAAAAACAAAATCACCTGATCAATCAACATCTCAAATTCCTTGCGAATTGTAAATAAGAAAGCGAAGACAAAACACACAACTTGTGTGTTTTGTCTTCGCTTTCTTATTTAGAATTTGTGCGTATTTCAAAATTACGCTCAAAGTATGAGTGTGTGTGCGTGTGTGTACTTGATCAACTTCCGGTTTTTGTTCGTTTTAGTCTAGTATGGTATTGAGAAACGAGAATGTTAGCATCGAATTTGCTCGATGCTTCAACAAAAATTCCTTTCTTTTCGCTTCTTGCATTCTCTAATTCTTAAAATCCTCTGGAATATTCACATTCCGAGTTTTCAAGAAATAATAAAAATAACTGTATTTTTGCGGTTGCCTACTTTGGAGCACTGAAATAATAGTGTTTTAACATTAATATTAAAAGTATTATATTTAAATTGATAATTTAAGACTAATGATTTTTCGCTTATGTAACGTAGCTATGGTAATCAAATAGTTGACTCGGTCATTCCATTATCGATCAAAAATACTAAAACTACTGAGGCGAAAAAAATGTTAATCAACTCTAAAGATAGTACATTTAATATATGAGTAAATAGTAAAAATAACCTCTCTGCATTCGAATATAAAATAAGCATTAAAATATTGTGCAGGTAGTTCCTAGTAACGGTATTTACTATGCACCAACGCATAATCGTGCATAATGACATGTTTATGTTTCCTTAAAAACTTTCCCATATCTCAAAACTTCGGGTAGCATGAAATAACAGATCATTCCTCAAAATGAAATATTCCAAAAAAAGGAATTTTGAAAATAAAGGCCTTTCGATAAAATCCTTTCTAAAAAATGTATTCATATTTAAAAATAAAAGTAGATTATCAAGCTGAGTAAAAATCAGTTTAATTGTATAAAAAACTTTGTAAGCAAACTTTGAAGTATCTTGCATTGTCAAACTTTGATTTTGAGCTTAGAAAATGCGCACAAACGGAATTCATATTTACTTTGGTGAACACAAAAATATCATTTGATAAAACTTATTTATACACTCGCCGAGAGAAAAGGAATGCTTAGCCTTAATAAGAAAGGCATTCATTTTGTGTCCAGTGGTTATGTTTCCGTTATAATCACTATTTACGGAGATATATTTCTCTGTAATGCCATTCCCTTTTTGTTTTTCAAAGCTGCCAAATTAATTTATGTGTGTTATTTGAATTCCTAGTCAAACACTCAGTAAATTTAGAACAATACATTTGATCCAACCTTCAAATTGAATATTTAAAATTTTTCTGGAATTCTCCTGACCTAAGAAAACGTATACTTTCCGCAAGTCTTAAAGTATCAGCTTTTAATCAAAACAATGTCACGAGCGTTCAGTGCTGTCCTATTCTTCTCAATCCTATTAAAATAATTGACTTAAATTTATAAGTCTTTTTTAATCACTAGCCTAGTCGTTGAATATGAATGGACTCATTTAATTAAAGTTATCAATAAAACCAGAAGGAAGAGAGTAGAGTTTTGTAAACTATAAATAGTGAATACTACTTAGTTAAGCGTTATTGCTTTTTTACGTTTAAGAAAAATTATCGTTTATATTGGATTGCGGTGAGCTCACATATAAAGTCGTGAATTACAAAATATAATTATTCGTGGATTTTAAGGAATATTATTCGAAAGTGTTGCTGCATGCAGTATTTACAACAGTAAACAATTTTTACGACATACGCAGACTTAAAAAAGGAAAAAAGGAAAAAAGGAAAAAGGGAAAAAAGGAAGAAAGGAAAGAAAAAAAGCTTGACCTACTTAAATAAAAAATAATAAAACGTCCGCAACTCTTTACGAATTACTCCAAATGCACTGGGCTCGTATTTCTTGCGCCGAAAATGTAAAGCAACGCCAAAATTATTTTTCATTAAAAGCATATTTTCCCATGTGTCCGCTCTAAAGTAGCCATATTCGCGACGTCGCTCGTAAAAATGTTAAAATCGCGTATAAAAGCATCCGGCGAGGAAACAACGAAAACCCAGGGCGATCAAAATAAATCCGTACGACCGCGATATGATGTCGTGTACGCGATTCCCCTTTTGCAATTTTCTCTTTCCTACCCATTCCCGCCCTAATCTTTTTTTTCATTTTCATCTCCACTCATTTTCTAGTTACACTTGCATTATACCAACTTCTCGTGTCGCCAGATGAAAAACAATGAGAAACCAGTCGAGCAACAACGACGCACTCCCACAAAGACACTAAGCTTTAATTTTTCCTCGACCTTTTCTCTCTCGATGATGTACCTTTGCATTTTCACACTGCCTTTCTCACCTTTCTCACCTTTCTCACCTTTCTCACCTTTCTCACCTTCTCCGCCTTAACTTCCTTTTCCTGTTGATTATTTTATTTTCCAGTGATCATTGCGGTCAAGCACAGATAAACAACCACCAACTCCGGAAATTAAACGCAAGGAGAATTTTATCTTTAATTATTATATTTATTATATTTATTATAAGCGGTTACCTTTGCTCCTCATTCTGCCACGATAAAGGCATTTGGTTTGCGCGAAAGGCGTGACTGAACTTTACTCTACTTAATATTTAATAAGTAGCCTGCTGAATTTTTCTCCTAATGTAATTACTTTGTAAAATGTAGCCTGGATTAAGACAAACGAAACGTGTAATTTTTATTTCACTTTTCGTTTAGCTCAATCATCTTGTGCCCTTTATCGTGTTATTAATAAGTATTTAAATTGTACCTTTTCACTAATTATGCGAATATTTAGTCATTTCTATTTAATCTATTTTAAATTTTTTAAATTACTGCAATTTATCATTTGAAAGAAGAATTATAAATTACTTTTGACTTTAAAAAAATTTTTTAGATAAGAAAACTTACAGTATTAATATATTATGTTTATTAATATAATAGAAACATTTATTTTAATATTTGTTAAAGTAAATCTATAAACATGTTTTTCTTTTTTTATTTAAAATTTTTTAAATTCATCTGTAAATTCTTAGAAGTCTAAAATATTCAACAAAGTGAATGATTAATTTAAGAAATAATTAATTCACAAGTATAATTCATTAATTTATAGTAAAATATTAGTTAAATTAAATTGGTATTTTTAACTATTAATCTTAATATTTTAAATACATAGTTGAAAGTAAGTAATTAAAAAATATTCATCAAGTATTTTTATGCATTTTATACTCAATAATGTAACAGTAAATGTATTATTTTTAACAAATTATTTTTATTTTAAAAATGATGTATAACTGTTTTTACAATATAAAAAATATATGTATTAAATAAAAAAAGAATGAGTTTAATGCAGAACTCAATTATAAATAATCCAGTGAAAAATATACTTTAGCATCTTTTTGAACCATTGTTACAAATTAAAAAACGCAACTTATTAATTTTTTATGACAAGTGTTAAACTTATTCTGATAATACGAAGATTTTTAACACTCATGAATCGTGTAAAATTAAAAAGAATAATATTGTTATTTCAAGCAACAAACTTTGATTGTGTGTAATTTTTTTTGGAATTAAAAATAAGTATTTCATCATTATGAATTAAAATACATTTCTTTTTATTCACATGTATAAGTATTAATTACTATATACATTATCGTAACAATACCAATGTGTAGTATATTTATAAAATCATATTTATAAAAGTTTTCAAAATTTGGCACATGAACAAGATATATATTTTCTAAAAATTTATTTATTTTTCGAAATGATATTAATTATCTGCAGATGTTTCTACATTCATTTTTGATAAATTAATGCAAAGAAAATTAATATTAAAAATTATAGTTTAAAAGCGAACGCGTAACAAGAAGATAATGCATGTAGTATTCTCTAATTAATTTATACTGTATTACTCTTTCAATAACAGTAATTCAACACTCTGTCTGTATACAATTAATACAGTTAATTTTAGATCTCTAAATATATTAATTTCATTACATACATTGACCCTAACTTTATTAATAAGATTTAAGTAATTGATAAATTTAGTAATCTGTATTTTAATTTCCAATTGTCTGTATTAAATTATTATTCGTATCGTTTACTTTTACTCTGTTACTCTTATTTCTCGCGAAGTTAAACTCTTGAACATCAAATCCTACATACTCAATGTGGTATTTATGCATATACATGATTTATTTTGAATTGCCAAGTAAACATAAATATAAAAGGTCGAATCAGTAAATAAAGTCAAAGGTCTCGTGGTCACCGTTGATGATAACAACAATCGCTTGTCATGGGATTTTTCGTTATCTATTTCAAGCTTTCTTCACGTGATGGTCAAGGCTTTGAATCAATTTGCTCTGTAAATATTTAGATGCCCACAATTTTTAATTTTACATTATTAGATTATTTGGTTACAATTGGAATATTCTTATTAAATTCATTATAACTAAAATTTAAAGAAAATTTGTTAAATATTATTTATTTAAAATTGATGTTAGATACATTATAAATTAAGTATGTGTTATACTTATCATAAATATTACACGTTTAATATGAATAATTATATTAATAAAAAAATTTAATTTTATATGATTCTTTATTATTTTATTTTTTATTTTTTAATGAATTAATTAATATTTAAATACCAAACTGTTTTACATTAACTATGCACTAAAAATATAAATAAAGAGTAAAAGTTACAACTGAATAATAACAATAATATTTTATATAATTAATATACACGTCATCCTCCTAGTATTACACTTAATTTTCACAAATATTAATCAATTGTAATTGTTTTATTAGATTTATATACATAACCAAACAAGCAATCAATAAATTATGATTAAAAGCTAAAAAACTTATTTTACAATGTTTTATCTTGTATGTCAAGGTAACTTAAAAATTTATTTATTCACAGTTTTATGCATTGTCATATATCATCTGCTTTTCAAATTTAAAATAACCTTTTATTCTCTTACTTTGATTTCTAAACTTTTTCAATACAACCCTATATATATGTATATACACATGTGTGTGTGTGTGTGTGTGTGTGTGTGTGTGTGTGTGTGTCTATATATATACATGATGCTCAACTGACTTAAAATCTTTCAAAAACACCTAATATTCTTTTCAATTTCTGATCTTTATCCATTACATACATTTTTTTTCCTTGTAAATATTACTAAATCTTGTTATATTTTTATGGAACATTAGATTATTATATATCCTTACATCTAATTACGAATTAATCAAAACTGTATGACTCGGCATTAAATTAATTCAAATTTATTAAGTATTTTGATTTTCACTCAGTCGATCTATTTCAATATATTGTACACATAATTATATTCAAATTATTTCATATGTACAATAACACATGTAAAACATATTTTAGAACAGACATATGTATCAGTCTATCTGTCATTATTCTTCTTATTTTCTTTCTTATTCTCAGGCTCTTTCATATTTTTTTCATTAGAAATAACGTTCAATATTATATAAATTTAATTAATATAATAAATTAAAATAACTGTTTTTACTCTTATTAGTGAGATAATTAAAAACTGTTTCGTAGGGTTGTATTGAAAGTATATTAATCGTGAAGGTTAATTTATTCATTACAAATATGGTAATGCAAATTAATCCATTTACAGATATCCGTCATGTAAATTAAATTTTCACTTATATCAAATAACATTTATTCGGATACTATAGAAATTAAAATTTGAAATTTAAAATAATAAATTAAATAAACTAATAAGTATGTCTATATTGGTATTCAGCGTGTGAATTTTATTATTTAAATTTTAAAGATAAAAAAAATTTTAAATAAATATTGTTGGTATATATTTTTTCAATAATTGACTGATAATTTCCATCCAATGAAATAATTTTTAATAAGTAAAGAAGAACAAAAACAAATTCAATAAACAAAATAAAAGTTGACAGAAATGCTCTATATTGATTGAAAGTTGTAGATTTATTAAAGATATATACCAATACAAGTGCATTTTGAATTCATGAACTGATATCAATTCGTATAAATTATAGTTCGATAGTTCAGCATAAATAAAAAACTTCTTTTATTCTTATATTTATACTTTTCTCAAAATTTGTTTCTGTTTCAATTTTTATATTTATTCTGTAAAAATATTTATCTGAAGTGTTGAAAAGAAAAAGAAAATTTAATAAAATGATCGCTTGTTACAAATAAATCATTTATTTTGATATACATAATGAAATATATTAAAAACATACTCAACTTTTAATGTATTTTGTTGCTACCGGTAATCATCTAAATATATTCAGTCTAATTGAAGAAAAATACAATAGAAAATTTTAAAGAACTCATAGAATAAATGAAATAATGTAAGTGTACACTCTAAAGTAAATTTAGAAAATCCAATCTACAATCAACGTATCATCTTAAAAAAAGATTGTCCTCGGTCAGCAACAGTTCGAAGAGACAACGAACCTCCTCGCCTCTTTGTTCTCAACATAGTTTCCTTATCGACTTTCCCTCGGTTATTTCATCCATTTGCCCCTGTACCCGCCATTTTCAAAGCATCACGTAGCTATATACGCTGGCCTCACAATGATTTTCCAATCCTTTTCCAGAATTTTCCGAACGATCGAAGTACTTTCGCGAGCGCAGTTCTTCTGAATTACACGCGGACGAGTTTTCCACGCTAAAGGCAGAAACTTCTCTCTCCCTCCCTCTCTCTCTCTCTCTCTCTCTCTCTCTCCTTTTCTTTCTCTGTTTTTCCTTTGCTCGTCTTATTTCGTTTCAACTCTCTGCAATTGCAATCCGCTATGTGATGTGTTTGGCGTTGCTATTGACACGGGAAAGCGGTAAAGGATAAGAAGTTGAGAATTGCGGATCGATCTTTTAGAGTTGCGGTGAGGAAAAGAGGTAAATCAGCGAGAGGAAGAGGAGAAGCAAAGGAACATCGAAAGCAAGAATGACAGGGAGGTGGATAGAGAGTTAAGGAAATTTTAAAGTTTGGAGTGATTGACGTGGAGATCTTGCCTCGATAAGAGATTGCTTACTCTCTAGCGTACGAATAGAAAAATTTCACTCTAGAGAAGCATTGAAGCAATTTTCATTTAAGAAAACATTTTATTAAAGAATGAAATGTAACAGAGTTTAATAAAATGTTTTGACGAACTGTACGTTAAACATGTTTCAAACTTTCTAAAAAAGCCTTAGAATTATTATGAAAAGTTTGATATGAAAAGTAAAATTAATTTTTTACTGATATATTTTAATTATCATCGAATTAATTATTCATTTGAAAATCTAATACAAGGCAGAAGGAAATTTTAAAATATCGCAAGTCTCGCACTAAAGTTATTTAAATAATTAATTTAATCACATGATTATTATAAACATAATAAATATATTCAAAAAGAATTTTTTTGATATAACAACAATACAATCGAATAGTTTAAGCTATTTTCATTAAAAAGAGAATATCGTAAATTTAAATTATTCTATTTGAGTATCTCAATTCGTTTACTATCTAGTTCAAAGTTTATTGAAATATTGTATGATGTCCGAAGAAATTAGTATATTACTTCAATTTAATGTATAGCTAAAGCATCTAGTAAATTTTAGCATTCCATTTATACCATTTCATAATTAAAATTTAGTTATGTTTCAATATAACAATTACAAAGGACCAAGTGGTAAAATCTTCAATCATAAAATAATTGTAAATAAGCTTTTAAAGCAAAAGTGAAGATGAAATCTAAAAGGTCCTAAACAAAGGTAGAGGAAACCATTGAAAGAGAAAAGAACGATTAGAAGATCGGTTGAACAAATATAAAAAGAAATATAAAAAAAGGAATCTAGATCAAAGAAACTGAATTGGATGAGAAGTACAAGTTGAAATGACAAAAATGAGCAAAATAGAGACAGAAAGAACGATTAAAAGGAAAAGGAGTAAAAAGAAAGAGTTTAAAGGGATAGAGAGAATCGCAAGGGTAAAAGGGAAAATCTGCAAAAGATCACGAAGTACTTGTACTTTGGCTATTGAACGAATGCTTGAGTATCTGACTCGTGCAAAATTCACCCTGTCAATGTCAATAACAAACACTGAAGTTGCGTGATTTGATTTTTGGATCCTGAAAATACAAGGACGTGATCTCGACTGAACAATAAAATTAATTTCCACTATTCCTTTTATCTTATTTACGTTGCTTCTTGAAAACTCAAATTTGAACTAATCGAAGAGTACAATAGAATTTTTTCCCTATATTCTCGTAATTCTTGTTTGTATCAGAAAATAATTATAATTGTAATTATTTTTATATTGTGATTATTAATAATTTTAACTACATTTCTTTTTTATTATAAATTGATTTAGGAATAAATTTGTTTCAATTTAAAAAACTTTTAAAACAATTATTAATAATACTTAATAATTATTAAAAAAAATTATTAAAAATCATTCGATTTTTTGTTTATTTTTATTAAATAAAATTAAATAACTAAACATTAATATATATATATATATTGGTAATTTATTATAGACAAAAATGATTAAGATTATATTACGTTTAAAATTACATGTTTTAAATATTAAAATTTGATTGAATATAATTCTTGTAAAATAAATTCATCTAAGTACATTATTATAATAATATAAGATTTTACATTAAATTATTTACGATTATCTTTGATAAAAATATATACATATTCTCATCACTATTTATTATAGTATTTATTATTTTTAAATTTCATGAATAAATTATAGTAATAAAGTGATGAATACACGCTAGTTTAGTAATGGAACAATTTAAAGATGATGATTTAAGAAACGAATTAAATGTTAAATTTCTGGTTGTTCATTAAATATAAAAATGACAACGCCATGTTTTCATTACATTTATATATTTTCGAATTTTTTAAATAATTAAAAATTTTTTTTTATTAAACGAAGCGTAACATACTTCTTGTATTTCAAATTTAAATAGTATTTAACTTGCAAATGTGTAAAGTTTAGTTTAGAAAAATTTTAAACTCTATTGTTTGTAGTTTGTAATATAACTTTTGTACCCTGTAATAAGTGTTATGAATGTAAATAGTAGTGATATATATTTTTAATATAAAATGATACACAACAAAGAATTGTTAGGATGTAATGAAGTAGATCAATATGTATATTACATGTTGGTATTATTAGATAGTTCAAGGAACTTATAATATAAAGATTTTAAATCATTGCGCGACACAAAAAAAAGTTTTATCTATCTATTAAAAATATATATAATGTTTTAAAACTATTCATATTTTTTAACAAAAGTTGTATTAGTTTCATTATAGACATTTAAAAATATTGAATGACAACCATATGTATCCGCTAGTGTAGTCATGAGGTAATAAAATAATTCCAAATCAAATAATGTGAAATTGTCTTAAGAATTGACTATCTATTTGAAATAATAAAAAAAAAAAAAAAAAAATCCTTTATACATTATATATTGTATAATTTGTATTTCACTTTGATGTCTACATTAAAGAGTAGGTGTATCGTGATTGATATTCAACTGAATACCACGTTGAACCACGTTGCACAAAATTAAAACGTTGTTTAAAACAGCCCACAGTGCTCCCTTTGAATCTAAGATTCAAATAACACGCCATCAGTCATCAAATCAAATTAACGATCTAATGTTTACTGCCAAAGTGTACCTTTTGGTTTATAACGTAAAAGGCAATCCCAACAATCCAGCAGAATCACGAGTCCACTGTGATCAGCAGAGTTTGGAAAATCGTCACCAAACACAACAAAGTATATTGGATAACAGGTGACTCGCCAAAGCCAGACACAAGGAAATCGAATCTTATTACGATTAAACACATTATGTTCAAATTATCTGCATCTGTACGGACACAATCAAAGATGCCGAGGTCGCGTTGATGCACGAGTGCTGGCCAGGGAAATCCCCACTTGACCATGAAGTAACACGAGCGAGTGTCTCCTTTATCCTTTGACTTGGAAGGATAGGATACACACGAGCATTCAAAGGCTGCGAACCCTCGTGAATCGATTGCTAATTTATGTCAAAGTGCTTAGCATTCTCATTGGTACGAGGAGTCCACCGTTGATTTGTCATCGTTATTGCTTATGCGATATTATATCATATGATCCTCTCCTCTCTCGCTCTGCATTTACTCGAAAACGTGCAAATATCACTTATGCTAATTAAATGGATTTCATTCAATGGCTCTAATTATAAATCTCCGTTGGTTTCCTCTCGCCTTTATATCTGCTTTCCGGTTTTCACTTTTTTTCCGTTACAGTAAAGTAAAATTGTTACGCGAAGAGAAGTGAAATAATTGATATTTATATCTACAATGTAACTCATGGTCGGACGTTTTTAACCCACTCGAGATTTTAATTTCTAAATGAAATCTTTTATAATTAATGTTAAATATTAAGCACTTGATTATTAATCATCCATTCGATTACATTGCTTTAATAATCTCATTAATAGTTTAATTAAACTGGGAAAGTATCATACGATAAATTATTATGATTCTACTGCGTATGTTTAAAATTTTAAATAAAAAATTTCACCTTCGTGCAATATACTTAATGTATCTTACATCTACAGCATGAATTTATTATAATGTACAATTGTTCTATTAAAAATATATTTAAATTTAACTATGATGAGTTATATGATTTAAATATTAGTAACAATATCGATTACATATTATTATTTGGTTAATAATTTTCATCATACATATTAATAAATTCATAAAAAACTATACTTGATTAATTTAATAAAAATGAAGGATAAAGAAGCGTGCTCAAATGAATTTCACTTAAAGAACCTATTAAATTATAACTTTATCATTATAAGAAAACTAGTAATTTAAAAAATATATGAAAGTATATAAAAAAAAATAAGACTTGTATATTTAGTCCATATTTTTATGTAAATACAGTCTAAATAGGTGAGATATGGAAAGTATAAAAGTACGAATATTAAAAGAAAAATCATATTTTAAAAATAACTACTACAGTAAAAAATATTTATTTCAACAAACAAAGAATGTTTATATTTTATCCTTATAAAGCGGAAAATTGTGCCTAAAAATACAGAATTTTTTCGTAATAAAAAAAAAAAAATGTATTACCTGTTCACTATTTATCCAAATGGAAAAATCGTGTCCACAAACTCTGGGAGTGTAATAATTCCTTTCTTATTTTATAAGATATATCGAATAACTCGGGTACAAAAATGTAAATATGGAAATCATATCTCAATTGATCATCAGAAATAAAATTTTTTTTAAGAGCAAATAATTAAGAATTTAATAACTATGTCCTAATTTTTCATTAATATGATACATTAATTCTAAAATAACCCGAAAATTTATTCTATAACTATGTTTTTCAGTAAATAACATTTTTAAAAAATCAATCTCCAGTTATTCAAATAAAGCCATAAAATTTATTAGAATATTTTTTATATTGATTGGCTTACCTTTTCACTCTTCAGAATTTTGTCTAGTTATTTCTATTTTATATTTGTTTTACCCGTATTTTGTCTTTTTTAAAGTCTCGATTAGACAATGAGTTACTTTTAAATGCGACAGATTATTTAATTTTGATATGTACTATTGACCATTTTCATTTACATGCGAGAGTTCAAATTCTATACAAATGACGATCCCTTAGTGATTTAATTGTGCCCTCCCTATATTGGCTGTGTCCTATCTATAATAATCTATATTCGGAATTTGATTGAATTTAATGTGCCTTTGGTGAAAATACATGGTGAATTGAAGATGCAGTTGATAATTGATCTACGTTAAATTATTACAATTTAAGTCAGTAATAAATTCGTAGAACCAGTTTAAACTTATTTAAAAAAAAATCTTTCTCATTTTCTCATATATAAAAGTAGTATGATTAATATTATCCCTTTAAAATTTATATTCTACAATAATTTTTTATAAATTGTTATTATTTTATACTAATTTTCATTTTCCTTCTTTGGTATGTTCTATCTTCTGAAGATTTAATAGTGGAGTACCACTAATCTAAGAAGTTAATTAAATATAATACCGAACAATTTTTTCAAAAATTATTAAACACTTAAATATTTAATTGTTGTAGCAAATTACGCATTCAAATGAACAAAATATTTCTATTTTATTTACAGTTTATATACATGTATATACATAAACTTCTGAATCATGTTATACTCACGGAAAAAAAAATTATTACCTAATGATGTGATCTACATATCTTCTAGAGATTATTCATTAATAAAACGAATAATAAATTAGCAATGAATATATGTGCATAATTATGCATAACGTAATTATAGTAAATATGTCTCAAATGAAAAATTCAGCTTATACTAGTAAAAAAAGATTCTTTGTAATTATGACATGTGTTATCTACAAATTTTGAAATAAGCGACAGTCCATCTTCGGAGCGAACATAATTAATAATACATATATAGAAATATTTTTTTTTAAACTTATAAATAAAAAAATTTTTTTGTAAAGTACAGTATTTAATGTTCTATTATAATATTTGTTTAAAGACTATTTTCAGAATTTCAATTTATTTAATATTTATTTCAATAAGTACAACAATCTGATGATAAACTTTTAATAGACATTCAATTTATAGTTACGGAAATTATACATCATAAATGTATAATTTTACATATCTTTATGGCTTTTAATATATTTTACAGGCGGAAGAAATTAAAGTTAAATTTAAATATATAAATTTAATATCCAGTTATAAATCTTTGATATAATCACAAATTTTGAAATCATACTTTGTTATATATTTCTTCTATAAAACTTGATATACAAAAAATATTCAAATACACTAAAACTTTATTATTTTCAAATAATTAAGTTAAAGCAATTGCAGCATCAAAGAATATATTTGATGTATATTGTCATATTTATTTACCGCGTTGAAATTAATAATTTCTTAAAAGTTGAAATTAAATCAATGAAGGGTTCATTAATGGAGATTTAAATTCTACGTTAGGTATTTTATTTTTATAAATAAACTTGTACTAAAACCAGAAAGTTAACTTAAATAAACTTCTTTAGTGTACGGAAAACCTTAGAATAATAAAATAATGATAAATTTAATTATTAATGTAACATAATTATATACGCAGAAGAGAATTATTAATTTTATTATCATGATCTATTTTTTATGCATTTCCAGAAATATGGAGATATTGTTTATTATTTCATAAAATATTACGAGATGTATTTAAATGAAGGCTCCTGTATATCAGATAAGATTAAATAGTATCAACATATAATTAAAAGACACAATAATTTATTTAATGGCATTACTTTATAATTTCAAAGCTTATAATTTAATTGTGAATATAAAAATACAAAATTTCTGGGCTCATTAAAAGAGAAGATCTTGTTTTAAATTAAATAATTAATTATGTAAATGATCTAATTCATTATTGTGATTTAAATTGCGGTAGAAGTATCAAATTTTCTTCTAAATCTGATTTAAACGTCAACTATAACCGTAGTTATATGTTGAAAGCAGATTGAGTTCATTCGCACACTGTCGTTGCTGTGTTGCAGACAATTGAAACGAAGTAGTGAAGCCACAGTATTTTGGAATAGTATTATAATTGACATCGCCGTTCATATCTCTCTCTCTCTCTCTCTCTCTCTCTGTGTTTGATTCTATAATACGCACACATATACAAGTATGCAAATGCACAGAACCATTTCCACGACATTTAATTATACAGAAGCAAGTACCTGACAGTATGACTTGGTCAATTATTTCCGTTTTCATCCGACTCTCAATCGAAGTAGCGATAATAAGTGATCCATGCTAACCAATGCACTTTTAATAGAATTTTCAAATTTCTATTTTGCAACACTGATAATAATGATAATGCGTTGCGGCACAATGGAAACTTCTTATTTTCACGATTTGCCATCATTTGTTAAAGTTTTATTTTTACAACTACAAATATATCGTTCACAAAACAAAAATTAATCAGTATTTTCTTATTTTCTTCTCTTCGCCTTCTCTTAAACTTTGCATTAAACTTTAATTTATTATTATTAAATAGAGTTAATATTATAAAAATTAATAAATAATTAATAAAGCAGCCATATCAAACCGCAAAACTCTTTTTAGAAAATTTCTTTCATGAAATCAGTTCTATGACAAAATATAAATAAACTAATACTACATAATAAAATTAAACTTCATCGCAATAAAATATTGACTGCCCATCATCAGTTTTATCTCATTAAAGCTATATTATATTAATTATTATATATATTTATATTTTTCTCACTTTTAAGATCACTTTTAAGTTATAAATTAATGTTTGGTAATTGATTTTCTCTGTGTCTTTCTCTCCTTACGTCTCTTTCTTAACCTCTCAAACTTACTTTTCTGCTCCTCTTTGACTTTACAAAAGCTTTCAACATAATGTACTACATATATCACTTCTGAAGAAACT
Source organism: Eupristina koningsbergeri (assembly GCA_018907245.1). Classification (NCBI taxonomy): domain Eukaryota; kingdom Metazoa; phylum Arthropoda; class Insecta; order Hymenoptera; family Agaonidae; genus Eupristina; species Eupristina koningsbergeri. The sequence continues at coordinate 1,055,039 of JACCHV010002773.1, read as the reverse complement.
TATTGCGATTGATTGTTCTGCCTCAATTATAATTTAGTTTGAGTTATACTCGACTAATAAAGAACAAACTGCCCGTTATCCAAACTATTTCATATTCAACTTTGACTGTACTAATTGAAAGTATCCAAAGGCTAAAGACTTGGATTTCTGTCACATTTTATGTAAACCAATGACAGTGGAAGTAAATTTGAAAAATTTAATTTTCATATTTTAGACGACAATAATCTTAAACTTTGAAAACAATTATCGTAAGATGATGAAGTTTCACTGCAAATTTCTCAACAAATAGACAGGATAAAATTTTTGAATAAAACATTTTGTATGTGCTTTAAATGAATTGCACAGAAAGCATTAGCCGTGCAAACAAAATCTAAAAAATAAAAAATAAAAAACACAGAAATATGTGAGTTAGTAATGGTATTTGAAGTGCAGGAAAATGTGGGAGTATAATTTTAAATCACATACCTACTTGGAAAGGCAATATCTCTCTCTTTTTTATAGAAAAACAAATTCGCCCGTACACAGAGTATATTATTTTAGGAAAAGCACTACTCACCTTAAAAAAACGCCTTAAACCAACGCTCTTACACCCACATCTGGATTACTAATTTCCCTTCCCAACATACGCAATAGAAAAGTAAGAGATATGACTTTTATATATTTTTATCTCCATTCCTCGTTTTGTCTTAAATATATCAGATGCATAGATATTATAAAACAGCAATGAGAATTAGGTTGATTCACTCAGCGAAATTGCTGAAAATATCAAATTTCTTACCTACTATAAAAAATTATCTCTAATACCAGATCACCCTAGCTTTTCAACTATCAATGCTTAATCTTGAAGGATCATTGCTGATCCTCATTGTATCATTCATTTTTAAACTGAAACATATTTCATTTTCCTTATGCCTATCTTTAAAGTCACAATTTTCCCAAATTTGAAACAAACACCTAATCTACTTATTCAACAAAAAAACTATCTCTTTAGATATTTATGATAATTAAATATTATTTTTAATCTCTAGATAATCAATTTAAATGCACATAGAGCAATTCAATAATTCAATATTTACTATTTGTTTATATTATGTTGATTTTAAATCACCAATAAATACCAACAATTTTATTCTATAAACTTTATTATTAAGTATTATAAATTCATACTAAAAAAACTTTTGAATAGTACTTCCGTATACTATTTGATATCAATATTTGTCAGCCATTTGATAAACTAAAATTAATTAATTATTCTTTATATTATTTAATACAATAAGTATTAATAATAAGTATTCTAGGTTCGACATTTTTATAAACTATCATTTTATACTATAAAAGTCTACCTAATTCACGATAATTATTCAAACATAACTTATAACTGTTTTTCGTTTTCAAATTGATATATTTTTTTAATAAAAAAAATTAAAACATGTACATAAATATACAATCAAAATATTTTCATTTAATTAAATATTATATGAATTCCATTTAAATTAGAAATTAATCAAAGCAATTTAATCTTCGCACTGCATAAGAATTTTACTGTTGAAATTATTGAATCAATATTTTCATTATTTTTTATTAATAATATCTTAAATTATTGGAGAATATATTAAAAAGTTAAAAAATTTTCGTAACTGTATTAATTCTTTAATATCATCAATAAATTATTGATTATTAAAGTGGTTAAAGCTATTTAATATTGATTTCAATCTTTTTACATAATATAAAAATATACATACATGTATAAAAGTAAATACATGAATGTGTATTTACAAAATCTATCCTGTGGGCAAAATCGTCATAAAATTTAAAATTATTATTGTTATCCATTACTAAATAATACTAAAATAAAAATGCCAAGTAAATAATTTAAAATAAAAATTATCTGTTATCTAAAATTGATGCTTATAAATGATTGAAAAATCATTACCTTTGTCTTATAAATTTCCGAGATAATACAAATACATTCATACATTCTGGCTATTAATATCATTGCGATTAGTAATTGGAACTATGCATTGTTGCATGTTGTTGTTTAAAAAAAAAAAGTTATAACATACCTCTTAAAAAATTTAAAGATTAATTTATTATGTTTTACTCAAATCGAAAATAGTAAACTCCATTTTTCATTTAATTGTTATCTCACGACATACTCACAAGTGATACTTTTGCGCACACAAAGGCATACACATACAAGTAGACGTGTATTTAACTACATCTGGATTCACAATTTTCAATAATGAGAAAATAGGAAAAGGGGCAATGAATGATAATGTAAGCGCATTGAAGGAAATTTGAAATTCCTGCTAACGTAATTTGTGAGAGAATCGTCGACGTTGAAAGGATAACATGACATGATTTTATTGTTTATGATGGGGATTCATACCTGGTAACCAACTAACACATGTGTGCTTCAAGTGTAATGAAAATTGAGATGGGATTATAGAAAAACATTAAACTGCAGTGTATAAACGTATTTCTTCATTTATAGTGCCATTTGTGTATCATACGAATAACTCTGTTTTAGTAAACTTTCTTTTACAGAATTCATTTTGATTTACCGCTATTAGATCTACAATAATTAACATTGAAACATCTAAAATTATACCTGAAAGGTTGATGATACAAAATAATGTAGATTATAGAAAATTTAGATCTTAAAAAAAAAAATTAAAACTTTGTTTACTTGATATTCTTCAAAGCCCATTCATAAATTTACAATAATTTTTAGTCTGTCCGAATAAACAAAACTTTTATTTTAATCTTTAAAGTTTTATATTATTGTTTAACTTTGTATAAGAAAATTTAAACTAATAACCCGCTATTTAAATAGAAAAATCACACATCGTTTAATAAGTTTATTTTCATTGCCTATTTTATCAAATTGTGCGGAAATTTTAATTTTTCATAAAACGGATATTCTTATTTTTTTATCTCTGTGGATAACAGTATTTATTATTGTTATAAATATTCGATATGGTCAATTATTTACAAAAATAATATTTGATTGTTTTTTATTTAATAGGCTGAGTGTGTAACTCGTGTGTGTAACTGTTAGTTTGCTTTTCATTTTTTACAATTTAAACAGTGACTCATACAGAACAGGAAACTGTAGACTGCATAAGCTTGCGTATAAACACACACACGCACGCACGCACGCACATATGTATATTGAAAATATAGCTATCTCAAGTAAAACAATTTTATTCAATAGTTCGAGTACATGTTCTGAATAGTTTATGCTGTTGAATATGTATACACCCGTCAATGCTGGTTATTATTAGGTAGAGTAAGAGCAACTGGTCATTAATTCAATAAGACCACCAGCTGTTTATTCAGGTTTGGTTAATAAAAAAAAAAAAACAAAAAAACAAAAAAATAATGCGTATTAATTTAATGTTAAATTTAATTGATAGCTTTGTATTCGTGCATAATACAAATATATGTACCACTAATTCTAAAGTTTTGGAGCATCTCGTCTTGACTAATTTTGTAAATGAAATGTGAATACAGTGTGCACTGGTCCATCAAACACTAGCGCTAATACCATTAATGCTCGGGCTACTTATTCCATCCTTTGTAAAACAGCAATGAATATTCTGTACTACTCTATAAATTAACCGAAAAAATACTGGCATTGTTAAACGTTGGCGGAAATAAATTGCTGCGCGCACACCGGAGCGAACTTTTCCCCTAAAGAGCCAAAAAAGCTGCCTCAAATATAATTATCTCTATTATTGAATATTTATTGCAGCAGGGAGGAAGAGATAAATTATCCCCCACACCAACAAAAGTCCCCCGTAGAGCAGGGGATAAACTTAAAATAGTCCTCCTCAGCTGATGAGTCCTGACTTAACGAGCTAAGTTGAAATCAAGTTAACTGCGCTCATCGGAGGCTGCAACATAAAAGGCAAAAGTGTCCCGCCGACGTCGTCCATGAAAGCAGACTTACTAAACCAGCCAATGGGAACCCGACCAATGATAAATGATCGTGCCAAACTTTACCGTCCTTGTCATCCTCCACATCGACGTGGCGTCGTATCCACTTGCTAATTGCGCTAACCTTACACATGCGAGTCTCTCTCCCTCTCTCTCTCTCTCTCTCTCTCTCTCGCAGCTAGTCCTCACTTTTATGCTTAATCCGCGAGAACTACTTGCGAAAATTATTATCACGACCGGCCCCAAACTGTCCGATTTGATAACGTCATTTTCAAACTACTCCAGTTCACGATATTTATGCACAATTTCTATTTTCCAGTGTGTTTCGACCTGGATCGCATGGTCCGCACATTGATAGCCCAACGATTTTATTATCGAACCTCGCTAAAAAACATTTATGCCAAAGTTTATAAACAAATAGTTGTTTATTATTTGACTAAAATAATTGTCAGTAAAATAGATACTGTTATTTTTTTTTTTTAATACAATCATATTCACTGAGTTGCAAATGTTTGATTACGTTTAAGCTTCGGTAAACCTAAATTGCTTTGTAATTAAAACTGATTTTGTTTTATTCAATTCATTCTTCAATAAATTGAATAACAAGTTTTTTAATCGAAATTTGTTTTTATATGCAAATTAAATGTAAATATTATTTCAATAATTCATTTTATAATATTTCATTGTGTTTTATGTTTCAGGTAAGCTTTGGTCCACAAATCCGGATCTGTAATTTAGACGTAGCTGTTTTTGATCAACGGTAATGTTCGATGACAATTTACTATTAATTAATTTTACAAAAAGTTCAATTTCATTCTATGCCACAGAAATAAAAATAGAAATACCATTGAAAGGATCTTTATAATTTTATAAGTTCTACAAGTATTTAAATAGCTCATAGAACGTGGTTTAATAAATATTTAATAAATATTTGTCAGGTTAAAAATTGTAAGCAAAACTTGAATTTTGCAAAATGCCATTGCTCTCCTTGCTTTTATTCCAATAAAAAAATATATTTTAAAGCACTCTAAAAGCCGCTACGAGTGTTTCAACTATTTTTTATGATTTAAATAATTGGGTATTTATATAGTTAATTTATTTTCATCCCCTCACTTTACTTCCCATGTTAATATTGATCTACGTTATTGACGTTATAATGCATTCAAATCTTCCCAAGCAGTTTTTAGCAAGTGTCCATGAAAAGGACATTAGCAGTTAGTTCCTAAGCAACAAAGTTATATTTATTCGGCCATTCATTAAAAGCAGTGAGGTAGATCTCCGTTAAATGCAATTCGGTTCAATAAGTGACCGATTACTATTCAATGGTTATCCATAATATCGCGGAAGGTCAGAGTGCAGGTGAGCCGTGTGACCGCATAAGGACCGAAGAAGTTTACGTGGTTTCCCGTACTCAAGGACAACTGATGTAATTGGATTGTCTTCCTAAATAGTCAGAGGAAAATGGAAGGTGCCTCTGCATTCGAGGGAAGGATAATCATAATATTTTCGCGGCAGTTCCACCGATTAAGGATAAACTGTACAAAGTAAACGGAAGCTGGATTCTCGGAGACGAGATATCGAGAGCTTTTTGAAAGAGTATTTGGCGTTTGAATCGATCGAGTTTGTGCTTCATGAACTCGCCAAGAGATGATTTTAAATTCCTAAATATCTCAAACTTTATTCACTTAGTTAAATTAAAATACGATTCAGATCTCGCATTATCTTTTAAAAAAATTTCAAATCCACGTGTATATTTTCGATGGAGATTTAAGTTATACATGGCGCAATTTATAATGCTGTGGATGTTATTTTAGCTTAATCGTCTCTTTATTTTTAACTAAATTATACCAATTTAAATTGATATAATTTTGATTATTATTAGATAAAATACCTTTTAGGTATAATTTTAGATTTTTTGAATAAGGATCTATAACCCATTATTATTCAGTTTTTAAGAAATATTTAGAAAGTTCAATTGGATGATTTATATTTATAATTAAATTAATAATATTTATTATTGATACTAATGTCACACACCTTCTATTTAATAATTTCTCAAAACAAAAAAAAACATGTATTAAAATTTTTTTTTTCTTTTTTAACATACATTGTATGGTACGATAATAAAATCCCATGATTAATTTTTGAATTTTTTCCGAATATTGTGGAATATTTTTCACATTTTGAATATCTTTACTAAATTGCTGATTAAACTTTTATGTACACGAAAAGTTTTTTTTGAAAACTGTTTTAAGTTTTCATCTCCATATTTTTTTAATACTGTAAAACACTTTTTATTTGAAATATTCAAAAATTGTTAGTATTCCATAGCACTTTCTATATATTACATTACAAAGAATAATATTTTTGCAATAAAACAAGTATGGCTGGTAAATTCAAAAGTCCTTTTTTTAAATTTATATTCATAAAAAGTAAGTATGTAATAACGAAAATCTATCTAAAAATTGTTGTTAAGCTTTAAAAAAAATGTTTTCATAAAATACAATTTCAATTTACAAAATGCTAAAGTATGTACACATTTTTATTAAGTCTATTTGCGTTATATAAATAATATATTTTACAAACTATTATAGAAGATATAAATAAAATAACTATCAATTATCAATATACTTTCTGATGGTTTAATATGTGGGATAAAAGAATTAATAATAATGTATAAGTATGACTCTGTGGTTCATTATTAATAATTTCTTCGAAGTCAAACGTAGACAAAGAATATTACATTATACTTTTATGCAATGTGTCAATTAAAAAAAATGTCAATCCATTCATAAATAAAAATAATTGATTTCCAATGGCAAAATGTATAATTAAAAAATCTACTTCTATCTGTAATGGGAAAGAAAAGCTTATAACATAGTAGTAAAACAAAAATTTGAATCTCTACATACGAGTAGAATAATAAATTTAGAAATATTGTAAGTATAATCATATATGAAGAATATAGAAATACAATTATTATACGGAAATACATTTATAAATATAAATGTCACAATATATTTTTTAAATTATGGATACGGAAAATAATATACTGATTATTATTATTTATGAAAGTATGTTTACATAAATAAAAAATTTTTTCATAACATAAAATTTAATAAGGATTAAATAAATCACCAGTCTTAAAATCCCATCAATAAACCGAAATTATAAAAAAAGCCCAAAAATTTAAATAACTGTAAATTAATTGAATAATAATTAAAAATTTTGAATAAATCTTTATTCTAATGTATATTTAAATATATATATATATATTAACAATGTAAAAACATATGAGTTATTATTCAACGTAATTGGTTTTTATTACAATAATTAATAGTGAATTTAAAACAATCTTCGCCTCCGACCTCATCCAAATGATCAACGAAGGACATTTTAAAATAAAATTTATCATTCATTTTTAGGTAAAAACTCTGCGCATATTTTAATCCCACCTATCAAGATTTATTCACATCGATTAAAAAATTAAATACTAAAATTTCGAGGGTATATTTGATGAAGCAATTGTACCAAGATAAAAGCCCGGATATGATTTCCTTCTAAAACAAAATGTCCGATGAAAGTAGTAAAAGCACGTAAGCCTATGCACTTCGGAGTTGAATAACACTAGGATATAAGTTTACACGTAGACACAAACGTGACTCAAATGATCGAATGCACCGTACAAAGAAATGCTGTTTGTGTTTGTGAAATTGTGTATGCGTATACGTGCACACGTACGCACACACCCAGTCATTAGCGCACTTGACTCTCATTGTTCAATCACCTGGCAGTCACTTGATGACGTGCAATTAATAATAATTCATAGGAGGAAAGACTCTTTTCCAATAGTGAAGGACACAGCGATGATGATGACCCCGTGGGTATAGCTACGCGTGCGTGCGTGTGCGTGCGTGCGTGCGTGTGTGTGTGTGTGTGTATTGTTCGCTATTCGATTAGCGAGGAGGCAAATTAATAAACTAACTGCCATAGAAAATAAATGTTACATGCACCCACCCACCCACACACACACACACACACACACACACACACATAAGGAGCACCTGCGATAAATTTTATTGGCGCTTCAAAATTATCACAATGGATTCATCACATACCTTCGGAGCGATATCAATATTATTCCTTGCTATTGTATGTCTTATTTACCTTAAATTTTATTCATATTTACTTCTATTGCAATTTCGAAAAAGATAATTGAAATTCGAAGAAAACTTTATTTCCAAAAAGTGAAATTAATTGAGAAGTTAGGTAAAAAAAATTATTAAAACACGAATGATAGTATTAATCCGAATATTAATGTTCTCGAAATTATCGAAATTCATTCTCATTCAGAATAGTTGACTTAATAATATTTTAAATTTTAAATTATTATAGACACTATATATTATAATATAATATAATAGGTATTCAAATAAAATTTATGGTAATCTAAATCAATTTTCATTTGTTGACTGATTAACACTCGAACTTTTTTAATTTAATGTATTGATACAAAATTTAATGATAATAATTTGTTAATATTTTAATTAAGTTTAATTTAATTAAATATTAATACAATTTTTTTCGTTTAATTATAGAATTTACATAAATTAAATCAATTTTTTAAATATTACTGACTTCAATTGATCTCGTCCATTTATAATATTCTTATTAAAATAATATTTCAATCTAGAATTAATTCCAATCGACTCTAATCATACATAATAAAAAAAAATTTCTGTAATTGTACTTTTAATTAAAATTTATTTATATTAAATAAAGTTATTACTTCGAAAATTAATAATTATATAATTTTTAATATTTAATAAATAATTAAATTTTGCACATTTACTAAAACATACTGGGCTTCAAAAGTTTACAGATTTCTAGTTTTATTAGCTATATTTTTTAGATATATACATCACCAAATTATTTAAAATTATATTATTTCACATTTCATATAGTACTAACAATGATACATTCAATTTTTACGAAATAATTCCTTCAAATATATGTAGAGCGATATATTCTATTCGTTTAATATAAAAAAACAGCAGTCGACACCTTGACAAATATTTTATGATGCCTATACTATAATTTAATACTGCATTTTAAGGATCAAAATCCATATTTAATAAATGTATAATTAATGTATAAATATATTTCTTAATATATTACAATTTAAATTATTTAGTTTTTTTTTAATAATATTTAGTATTATACAGTTAAATTATTTATATCGTTATAATTGCTGCACACTCAATACAATATAAATATTGTATATATTTCAGAAATTACAGAAATAAAAATAATTTATTATTAAATAAGTATATAAGTATATAATATTTCATGAAAACAATTGATGTTTAGAAAATATAATTTAATTTTTAATATAAATATAAATAAAATATTCAACATTTTTTAAAAATAATATTACAACAGATGTATTTTTATCTGAATTTACGTTATCAGTCAGTAAATTGAAAAAGCTGAGTTTTTTTTTACTTTTTCGATATGACGGACTTATGTCATCAACTTTATTAATACATTTATTATTGAATAAATCAAATACACATACATTTTCTTGTAAAACATTTCTATAAAATTGTTGTAAAATAAATCCAAAGCAAACAAATTTTTGTTAAGGTAAAGCATGAGAATATTTGAAAGCAAATATCTAATAACGTCAATATTGTCTATAAAATTTTTGTGGCAAATTATTTTCTGATAATACTCTAACAATGAATCAATAATTTTTAATTTTCTATTGATAGTATAATTCAATGTTACTTTAGTAACATTTCAAAATTACGTTAGTACTTACGTAAATAGTTATTAAAGATACGACTTTTTTCATGACATACCATATCTAGCAATCGCAATAATTTCTAAAAACCCAATTAAATTGTACAATATGTATGAAAACTTATTAAAAACAGAAATATTCGATATAATTTAATTTGAAAATGTTTAATGCCTTTCTAAAATTCTAATAAAATATAATAATAATTTAAAATTGAGTAAAATTATTTCGGATAGAAAAATGTGTTTATAAAATACATATTTTATTTTTCTAAATTTGTAGAATAAGTTTCAAATATCATAATTTTTATTACAAATGTTACTATCAAGCTGTATTTATTTATTCATTTTCATTTCATTCATTTTAATTTTTGTGATATTCATTTTTACTCTAATACCTCGTAAATACTCAATATATTATTCAAAAGTTTTTTAAGTATGGATTTTTTTTTATTTCAATGACAAAAAAATAAAAATCAACAATGTAAATAAAAAACAGAACCTTTTAGAAGAGTGATGAAAAAAGGTAAGTGTATCATTAATATGAATATGCTTTAAAAAAAACACACTTAAAAAACTCATGTAACTCAACCAAACCGCAATTACAACTGAATTATAATTTACACATTAATAAAGGTGTTTCAATGAAGTGGATAGAGTACACGTTTTCCTGACGATTAATTCTTCATTTTTCAGTAGTCGAAAACCTTAACATCAACACTGTTACTTATTCAAAGGAGATTTATTAAAATGAACAAACTCTTTCTTTAAAATTCTTTATTTTTTCGATGAACAAAACTCCTCGTCTCATTTCCAAATTAGAAGTATTAATTTGCAATCCTGGAAAGCTGTCATGTGCCCATTTGTTCCGAGATAGAGTCGTATTTACAAATGTGATTTACGCAGATGCAAAAACATTGGATAACCGTATATAACGATGTTGCCTCTTTAAAAAAAAAAAACATTTTCTTTTCTTAAATATTAACATGTATGAAAGAGTTTTATTTACAATGTGGTTTACATAAATATTACAACTATAAGCATCAATTCGTAGCAAACTCTTTTTTTTTTCTCTATCATATTTTTTTATTTACTCTCGTCATCTTCAACTCCTTTAAAATGTTCCCTTACATAATTTTGTTCGAAATCTTGATTTTTGTACCTTATATATATGTGGTAAAATTAGTTGACTAAATTCTTGTTTTTTTATTTATTTATTTAAGAGATTTTAAATCAATATAGATTACAATAAATTCTAAAACATAATATTATTTCAATAAATTTAATAATAATATAAAGTCTGATGACAAATAAATACGAATTATATTGTTCTTTAATCGATATAAGTTTAATTTTTCAGATTATTTATTTCTATTAGATGAGTATTTGCATTTTGATTAAATTTTTAAATAAAAATTGGGCCTTTTAAAAGACATTTACAGTGTTCATATCAATCCATGAAATCAATTTGCCTTCAATGCCGATCTCGAGTAATCGCTTTTAAATTAGCTATCCTTGAATACTATATTATATTTTCTATTGTCTCTAAGTTATTGAATATTAATAATCAGAGTAGAATATGGCAAAATGTAACTCATCAAACGACACCTATAAATACGTTGCTTTAAATACAATTACATCAAGAGAAAAGTTGTGTTAGCGATTGAAATTAAAATACAATTTAATTATAAGTTACAGTCTTGTAAATAAACTAAAATTGACATCGCACAATTATTTAATTACATTACAATTGAATAACAGAAAGAACAAAGTAGCCTATTAAAGTTTAAGATAATAATCTTGAAGCTCGAGTACAAAGTAAAAAACAAGAAAATCTGTTTATAAATGAACGTGTTTTTAATGTCATGCAACTTTAAAAAAAAAATACTTCAATATTTATATCTGTAAGGCGAAATTTTTAATTCTTGCAATAATGATATGCAAAATTTTCTATAACAAAGATATAAAAAGAAATGAATGACTATCACGTGAAACGAATGTATGAAGCAAAAAAATTTGTTAAGAAATTTTAACGAGATTCGACCAAGTCGTTAAGCGCCTTTGTAATCACAGCAATTATAAAACTTAAGCCATAATTACAGAAACCTGGACAAGGGAAGACGATTGACGGGTATCTCAGCACGACCAGATTAATCTAATTCACGGCAGTTACACTGATTTTGTTGTGAGAGCGTGTGAGTAATCGCCACAACCGCAAGTCTTTGAGACCTCAAAAGTTAAATTACACATTGCACGAAGGCCGGATTATAAAAAAAAATCCTCCCTGACATTACGTATCCCCCCCCTCCACCTCACGCTCTCTCTCCAGAAAATTCCTATTTTTTATCATCATATTTTATGTGTTAATTGTTTCACTATTTTTCCTTTTTCCTCAGCTTTAACTTTATTCTCTCTTATCTCAAACCTTTTAATCGGAATGCGTATTTATTTACTTTGCAAAAATCGAGTCTTCAACCGTTTAATAATGCGAATGGAAATATTCTAAAGTGTATTAAATCTTTTTTTTTGTTCACGAGACATTTAATATTTTCTAAGGAACTTGAGCGACGAATAAAGTATTTTGTGCAGAAAAATAAAAAAATTTGATTTTCATTTAGGAATTAGAGATTGAAAAAATGCACATCAAAATTTTTTCAATTTAATATCCCCAATTGTAGAAGAATACAAGTTGAATATCATAAAGCTTTGACCATACATATTTTTGTAAAATTTAATGAACTATATATTATCTAAAATCGTGTCTAAGCTTTTTAAAAAGTAGTTTTAACAATTAAATAACTAGTCAATAAAGAATAATTATTATCTTTTTTTTAAAATTATTTTCAAATACTTTGTAAATTGTTATTAAAGTTTTTGCAGTTACTCAATGTATAAATAAAGTAGCGTGTTCAGTATTAATTACAATCTTTACAGCAGATTAAACGTGAGATAATAATTTTCGTTTATTTTTCTACTTTAAAAAACCTTAAAGCTACATTTTGCAAGTAAGGTATTGAACTTGATGTATACTTTGTCTACATTGTCCACAGATAAAGAAAGTTCTTTTTTTATAAGCGTAATAGCGTAATTTTATGTTTACTACTATTATTATTATTATTATTATTATTATCATCATCAATTAATAATTAATAATTAATAAAAAATGTAAATTGGCTCGATTGGTATTTTATGAAAAATTGAAAAAGAATTTTTCTTCTAGTTTCAATGTAAATGGTGAAAATGTCATGATTTGTTTACTTAAAATAGAACTGTTAGGAAGGGTGATATATCTTTTTTGCAATCAAAAATTCTTAAAGAAATGTGATATAAGGATTGATATAAGGATTGTCTTGGGGGTCGGTGACGCGCGTCGAATACTTTTCGATTCCCTGTAAATAAAACATAAAGAACGATAGCAAAGTGGATGGAAAAATGGAGAAAGAGTTAAAAACGATGGCTGTATCTTCTTTCGTTTCACAGTGGACCGGTTTTCATTCGATTTGTTATCTATCGATTACATCCTTTTGATCTATGCTTTTGAAGCTGCCACGTCAACCGAAAATTTCTACGATTATCCGATGTCCCCGTTTCATCGAGAACTTATAATATTTCAAGATACAACCAACGCGTCATAATTCCAGATCGAAAAATTTATAAATCGATCATTAATATTCTCATATTTCGTTTTTCATCAGATATTCTTGCATTATTTTAACGAAACGGTTATATTTAGTCAATTGGAACTGATTATCATTTAAAATATCACAATTTATCTTGGATTAATATTTAATTCAATATTTCGAACATTCTTAAATATTCTTTATATTTACAAAAATTAAATTTTATCATTATAATCCCACAATTATAATAATGCTTAATTTCTCCTATAGTTATTCTAGAAAAAATCAAGTATTTTTCATCAACTATTTATCTGTAATTTAAATACTCTATAGAAATAACAATTTTTAAAAGAATTTAATTGTTAGATTACTTGCCACAATTTCTTTTATAAATAGTTCTATTTATATTTAACATTATTCTATATTCTAATTCAATGAAATACTATCTTATGCACAATATAATATTGCATGAAATATTTTTTATTTTTGACTTTTGAATACAAATTGCTTTAATTATTAAATTAAATTTTATGTAAAATTTTTAAATCATAATAATTTTAAGTTATTAGAATAGATTTTAATTCATCTTAATAGTCTATATATTAGAGTAAATTAAAATATTATGATTGCAATACAAAATTTGTTATAGAAATATAAATATATATAATAATAGTGTTTAATAAGTATTTTAATCTTACATCAAGAAACTCTTAATTATTCAATACTTTTGTTAGATTTTATATATAATGTTAATTAACCAAATATATTTAAATATATTTAAATAAGCAAATTAATTAATATTCATACATATCTTTAATAATTTAGTTATTTTGTAATATTAAAAAAATTAAATTGATTTTTTAATTTTATTGCAAAAAATTTCATTAATATTCTGAAACTTAATAGATTTAAATATAAGCATAATTTATAAAATTTATAAATAAAACTAAATAAAAAAAATTTTCTTTATAGTAAGAAAAACAATAATTTAATAAATTTCTATCTAATTTAAAATTATTTAAAATCAATAAAGTATATAAATACATCAAATAATGCTAATTTTGACCATAATGACACAAAAAAAACAATGTAATAAGTAATTTATAAGTTACCCTATAATTTTAATTTTACGTATGCTTTCATAAAAATTGATTTTTGAGGGGAGTATATTTTTTCTTTGAGTTTCACCCTACTTCTTCATTTACCTTATTGTAAAATATTATTCTTTTCAAAATTTTTACTGAAAGTCTACATTAATACGAGACTAAGTATAATAAAAAAAAAAATTTTTTCTCAATGAATACTTTCTGGAACATATTTGAACTAAAAATGTCTTTAATTAATCTAAGGAAAATGTAATTATATTATTAAATACGAACATGTAGTGTTTTTAATTGTAATTGCATTTTTAAGCTAAAAATGTCGAGCGCTTAATTTATATAGAATCTTATACGTCGAGGCTCAATGAATTCAAGAATTTTCTACTAATATTGCAAAGTATTAGATTTAAAGAATGCCGAGGAAAATAAAACTCCCAGCTCTAAAGCGGCAGAATGAATTTCAACAAGAAAACCAGTGCTTCTGGAATTAGCCAATTGGTCCGTGAAACAATAAGTGCGTTACGTAAGAATTGCGCATCGCCAACCTAACCACACGCCAAAAATCCACGCTCGCACACACACACACACACACACACAAAAGCGTAAAAAATAAAAATAATAATCCAGGCTATCGATTGATTTATGAACTGCAATTTCTGTTGGCTGCAGTTGATCTTCTTTCCTCGCTGATTATCACTTCCTCGAGTAATTCGTGTCCGTAATGAAAAACGCAATCGCGATATCTTTTTGCTGTCTTTGCTTTTATCCCGATCACGGTCTCATGAGTCACTTTACTTCTTTGAAACAAGATAACTACTTAAACGATTACTATTCACAGAGTAGATAGGAAATTTCAGATGTACTTTGTGCATTGTAATCTTTATTAGCTTTAAGAAAAAGCTGGATTATGCAAAAAAAATTTTATAGGTATTCCAGGTATACCTGAGTATTGTCTGTGCTGATCGATAATTTTTCAAATCCATTTTACTTTTCAAATACTTGCGTAATATTTTGAATAATGTAATGTCAGTTACAGTGAAGAGCTGGCTATGTATAAATATCCCGTTAATTAAATATTTCAAATTTATTTTGAGAGTATAGAATCCGAAGAAAGTACATGACAACTGAAATTCCAATATATATAATTTTTGCAAAAATATTCTATTTTTTTAGAGACTAAGATTAAAAATTATCTTTGAATATATTTTTTTTCCTTAAAATTAGTTGAACTCTTTAAAATATCTTTTATTGTGCTAAAATGTATCACAAAAAAAATTACTTTGTACTACTAAACTTTTAATTATTAACAAGTGTATTTACTTTTAATTTCCTTCAGTTTATTATAACGCAGATTTAATTACTTTACCTTCGAATAGTTAATTAATAAATAATCACAGTATTGCTTCATTATTTTCAATCACGCATATATAGTAAGATTTTTTTTTTAAATAATTATCATGTTCGATTATTGTTATGAGATCAATAGAATATAATATTTCTGAACTAATTATAAATCATTGAATATAAAAAAGAATATGTGTATCAGTATCATCAATACAATTATGATTTTTTGAATAGATTAAGATTCATTTTATTCAAGTATTGTAAAATTTTAAAAAATGTCTTTTAAAATAAAGTTAAATTAAAAAAATACACAAATAATTGGATTCAAAAAATCCAAGAAATAATAGTAATTTTATTAATTTAATAATAATATCCAATACACATCATGCAATAGCTTTACAAATAAAATTATTTAATATCAAACAATATAATATATAAGCACATCTAGTTATTCAATTGGTACAAAAAACAAAACATCATCTCATTATTATTTTTTATTTATAAAATACATGATAATAACATTCAGCAGATAATAACGTCATCACTAAACTTTTAATATTATAATTATATTTATTATGAATTAAATTGAATACTAATTTCTAATTAATATTACCACAATGACTACTATTGACTTGAATATTTTGTAAAATTAGCTAAAATAAGTACTAGTTGAATTATTATTGATCAATATTATATTATAGAGAAAATCTTTATCATTATTACTAATAATATATATATATATATATATATTACATTTAAAAAATAAAATTATGTAAAATATGAATCAGAGCTATCTGGACAATCCAACATTTTCCTTTTTGCCATTGACAAAAATTTGACATATTTATATGCATTATATAACATGTGTGTGTAATAAAATAAATTTAGTTATATACAAGTAATATATATTTCTTCATTACTATGAAATAATTAATAGTTCCGTAGTGTATGTTATATATCATTTGTACTACCTGAAAAGCTTTTATTGTTTATTCTCTAATCTCCTTTGTCTACCTTTGTTTCAACCTCCACTCTCTCTTTATCTCTGCAATATTGTCTCTGTACTTTTGTATTTGATTCTTAAATATTAGTCGCACTGCATTCGCATTATGCTTGATTTTCTGATGAAGGCTTATATTCAGCAATTTTAACATAAAAGACGATATGTATATTGACATATAAAATTGAAGTAAAGTAAAGTATCACAATAGTCAACCATAAATTTTATACTCAATTTTTACATTAAATTTGTATAATTGGTATTATTTATGAGAAGAAATTTAATAAATAATTCAACCCCAATGTATGCAGTGTTTAAAAAAGAACAAAAATATTTTTTTAAAAGGACTTTTAAACAATGAATGTGAAACAAATAACATTCTTTTGTTTCTTTATAAATACAATTTCATTCAACAGTATCTAACATTTAAACACTTAAGTAAAGCAAATATATTGCAATAAGAAATAAATTTAAATTCTTTTGTTTAATATTCAATACAAGAAATATAATTTTTAGTTATAAAGTTAAAAATAAAATATTTGTGATATATTTGTATAATTCTTTAAATATTAAAAAAAAATAGTACATTTGATATCATATATTTTAATTCGTGTTTTTTATTTAATTTGTGTATTTTAGATTTAAAAATTAAAAAGATTGAACTTTTCTGTTCTATAAAAGTTCTCCAATATAAATGTTTAATATTAAGTCATAGAATAATAGTTATTTTATAATTATCTGTATTCGTATTTTAATACATATTTTTAATTTATATTATTAATAAAATAATAATAATTGTTTAATTACGATAATCAGAAAATATTGCATTAGTATACATAGGAAATCAGTCTGATATTAGGTTTCAACCAATTAATAGTTAAAATTTCTATATATTATAAAATTTACTTTTATTGATTATATTTTTTAATTATGAGATTCATTTATGTTACATTTGATGTAGCAAAAATATAACCGTGAGCAAAGTTTATTTACATTTCATACGACGGTAGACTGCTAATATGTTATGTAAAGGTATATAAGATATACACCATGGTATATTATTTTGGAAACATTCCAATAACACTTAGCAATGGATTGAACAGTAAATTTCCTAAAATGAGTAACGTGAAATTATTTTGTTATTAATTCAGTCGTCAACTCAACTTGTTGATAAATTATTGAAAAAAAATTGATTAATATTTAATACCAAAATTGGTTGACAAATATTCGAATTCTTTAAAAATTAATACTATAATTTAAATCAAAACACTATCTTAACTGGAAAATCATTTTGTATTATCTTTGAATGAAGTTAAAATTGAAAATGTATCTTATTTATGTTCTAGAATTTTAGCAAGTAAGTTAGTTGTCATAGGATCTATTTGACCCATTAAGATTTTATTGTTAATATATATATTAACTTACTATCTACTAGTCGTGATATGTGTAAAAACAATTAAATTTAATAAATATTTCAAGTATTACGTATAATAAATCTAAATAATTCAATTTGTATGTGATTAATTGAAGTTTCAACACCATTAACAATAATCTTCCTGGGACAGGAAATGACTAGATACGACATATTTATCTTTATTAGATCTATTTGTAGCATTTTGATATTATTTATGAATTAATAGATACTACAAAATATAGACATGAGCATATCGTTTAATATGGTTTCTAAAATTTCTCAAATGTTATTCAATGTTGAATACATAGATAATTACGCTTGAAAATCGACAAAATCATATTTTTCTACGAAATTAAAATAAAAACATACATAAGGATAATAATGAGTATAATAGATATTCCATGATATATCAAGTGTAGAAAATAATTACCTACAAAAAATTACAATAGCGTTACTATATTATTAAATTTATTTTAGTAATATTCTAGGAGCTTATATAAATACCAGTTCATTAATTTTTTCTTCCTTGATAGCTTTGATTGCTTAAAATATACAACTGGCGAATCAACCATTATTACAGCCTAATTCTTCTTTTCTTTAAAATTGGTCTTCTTTGTTTTGATTGCTTTCACCATTTGTTTTGTTCTTTTTGCTTTGTTAACCAGTACAAGGATGATTGAAGGAACTAAGCATCACTGATTTTCCATCATCAGTCCAGTCGTCAGGAAGAGATTCTTGCATATACTTTCTCTAATTATGAAAAATTTTATTTCTAATGCATCAACAATAGGGCCTGCAATTTCTTTTTTAATTACAAAGTTTTATCAATTGCTCCTATTATACAAATTGGCATGTATATTATTCATACAGGGCTTTAAAAATTATTTTTATTTTATTTTATTCTACAGACAATTTCATCAGTAATTCTTTGTTAATATAAAATGGCTATCTTGCATTTTATTTTATCTACTATTCTTTGGCTTGTTTTACTTTTTCAACTTTCTCTTTTTGTTTCTATTCTAATAATTTATTTTTTGTCTAAATTTTAAACGAGTATAATTTAATTGAAATTTTAATTTTTTTTAGATTTACGCCAACGATATTACTTGCATTCAAATTTATTATATTACTAACCTTTTTTTTAAACTGATTTCTCATCATCTGTCTGGTACTGCACGAGTACATAATTCACGATTATATTCGTATGGTAAAAAGTAAATGATAATGAGCCAGTTATCATGTAATGATCTACTTAGCACTTCCAACATTAATTTTCTAGTAAAAAAAATCTCTACAATTCAAGCAAAACATTTATTGTGTACACAATAACTCAAAACTAAAAACATTTTGTCAAAGGCAAAACTCTTACATGAATCTCATATCAATGTGGTTATATAACTCGTATGAATAATGCATTATAATTAAAAGTATCATAATGAGCTAATTAATATAACTTAATATACCAAATTGCATTACCATATTATTACATTACCAAATATTCTGCTATAATTTCAAAAAAATTTGATAAATTAAACCGCAATTGCGCGTAGTAATAATAATAAAACATAATAAAAATTAATGCTTATATTACCATTATAAATCCATTTTTAACGTCAATTTAATATTTCAGATAAAAAACAAAGGCTTAACGTCAAATAAAAGATACCCTTGCCTTTTTAGGCTGCACAATAAAATGAAGCGCTTGAATAATCACGAAAGCCTACAACCGCAGAACCTGTTTTTTATTCATTTTTCAATATCATTCAAAAATCAAATTACAAAGTTTGATTTAATCATGTAAATACAGAGTTTAATTATACGTTAATTGAAAAAATATTCATGTTATTTGAAAAATTCAAAATAATTGTATGGTAAATATATAATGCTTTATCCGAAAAAGATAGATTTTATTTTAAACAACAGGCACTAAATTGATTAAGTAATAATTATTAAAAAGTATTAACACAAATATTATAACAGTTATTATATTTATAACAGTTAGAGTATATATAATTTAAAAAATTTATTGTTTTTTTTTTAACTTGCAATAATTAATTAAAAAGCATCGACGAATGTACGTTTCTATTTTCTATTTTCAAATTAAACAAGTATGATTTTAATAATGTTTTCAACTTTAAAAAGAAACATATATTTATATTTTGTAAATATTTTTTAAATGAATATTGTTAAATTATATTTATTTAATATAAATTTCAATATTAAACTAAATATATAAAACGAGATTAAAAAAACTATCATTTTTAATTTTTTAAATGTAAGCAATAAATTCATATTAAAGTCAAGTTTGATTATGATTGCCTCAAAATATAATAAAAGAATGGTCACTTAAAAAAATATTTAATTTATGTACAATTAACAATGAAGAGATGAAAAAGTTTATTTGTTGCGTGACTACATAAAAATTTTTAAAATTTCAGTTCACCTAGATCCTCCTCATTCGCAACCTACGCTAAATATATTTACAAGAAACTTAATTTCTATGAAAATACGAAGTTTCTCGCAGAATGCATTCGAATTAAAATCATAATTAAAGGATCTAATTAGAATTTCCAAGTAGCGCGGGAGTTAATAAAGAAGCCAAGTTGTTAGCTGATAAAAGATAAATGTAACGTAATGATTATCAATGAAATAGAATTCGGTCTCTCCAGTTTCATTCTTGTATCGCAATGTTCTCCATGTGAAATACCTCCGGCGCACAATAGTCGGTTTTCTTATCTCTCCCTTTGTTATCTCGGCCAAGCAGACGAAGCACAATCGAACCTACCCGAAATCCGAAAGCCCCAAAAGAGAGGCGAGCGGCAATCGGAAATTTATCTCGACAGGAGCCCCAGCATCCGAGGCTCCCGTTGTAAGCCGAGCAGGCTGCTATCCGTCGGAACCGGAAGTGCAACAATACCGGGCCTATCCACCCCCGCACCCCAACGACGGCCATGAAGTGCAGGTGCATTCTATGAGCATGCCACCGGGGTATACGAGGACGACAAGCCCCAGAGATATAATTGTACTCGGGGTGTAGCGAGGCGCGGACGATAAATTGTCGAGCAGATAAATTTGTTGGGCTCGGCTATATAACCCACGAATTATTACGCCTCTTTGGTATCGCGCGAATGTCGTCTAGGTGTACACGCATGACAGAGGGTCTAACGAAAAAACCGAAAGTGAGAGAGAGAAAGAGAAAGAATGCAGGTAGAAGGTGCACTCGGAAAATCGATCCTTTCATCGCTAAAAGATTTACCTCGCTCTGATATTTCCCATTTCAAGTACACATTTCATCCATTTCTTTTTTCAGGTGCATCAATCAAACGAGAAAGTATAATCAATTTATTAAGACCCGATTAGTAAATATTATTCATAAAATACTTTGAGAACAACTTTTTAATCAAGAAAATTCTATTGTTTAATACAGTTATTTAGCGCTATCTTTACAAGAATCTTTTACTCTGTTAAACATTCATCTTCTGATATTTACATACAATAATAATGTTTATTATCCTTGAATATTAATTTTTTTTTTTTTAATTTATGATAAGTCATTTAAAAATAGATCAACATTATCAAATCAAATTTTTCTTATTTATTTCTTATTTCTTTTTTGGCAAAACCATGTTAAAATTTATCAAAAATTAATTATTCATGATCCTATTAAATTAATTAAATATATACAATTATTAATTAATTGTTTTAAAAATATATGCAATTGCTATTGAAATTAATGAAATAAATAGAACTCGATTTTCAAGCTTTTAACAGTAGAAATAATAATATATTATTATTAATTACAAAATTAATTCATTCATTACATTCATAAAAGTTTATTTATTTCATTTTCATGTTCAGTCATGTATATTTTTTCAATTTTTGTAAATTTATGAAAAATAAATAACAAAAAATGATTTTCAAATAAAATTTTTTTATATAAAAATGTTTTTCATATAGTGAAAAAAACCTCCCTTAATAATTATAAATAACCTTTTATCATAAACAACAAATATTGACTCACCCCATAGTAAGTATATATATTCAATGTAATTCAAAGATAAGTTTTCATCCCTCGTTCAAAAATTTGGTTTAACTCTCTTGTTATGTAGTCCTTCAATGTCTACTAACTGATTTACTTTTTTTACATCTTCTTCTTGATATTTTCTCCTTTAAATTTATCTTCTTTGTTTAAATATGTGGGTGTTTACATATATTTTTTTATTAAGGTTTTATTAATTATCATAAAATTCATTATTTTATTATATTTCACTATTCTATAAATATATTAACATATTTAACCTCTGTATATTAATAATATTCATTTAAAATCAAATAAACTTATACGTAATTATATTTATAAATGTAGGTTAAAATTGTACACATTTAATCATTTTTGACAGTGTACTTAAAATTCTTCATATGCAACATTATAATCATAATTTGTGAACATATTTTGAAAATGATTTATCATTATTAAAGTACGCATTTAAATAACTTTAAACTCATATAAATTAATAAAGTTTTGTAATTAATCAACAAGTTGTGAATTAATATGTAAAACAGTTATTTAACCACTTAGTTCTCATTCAATTCATCTATATTTTGTATTTTATCATCAATAATAGTTAAATTCGTGAGTAAACCATGTACAAAGATTTTTTATTTCAATAATCAATGGTTTGAATATTAAATTCAAAAATTTAAATCGTCAAAAAGAAAATATATTTGTTAATTTATAGCCTAAAGAACATAAAAAATAATAAGATAATATTTATTTTGTATAATTTTTCAAAGCTACCAATGAAAAAGTTTTTATATAATAAATTTTTCAAATAGATTTAGAACATATTCTTATATATAGTTTTAAATATAATAAATATCACAAACATAAATGTTGATAAATGGAGCAGAGATGATGAAACATGATTTTGCCTTTATTTTTTTATTGTAATCATGAACATAAAAGAAAAAATATTTATAATTTGTATCGCAGAATATTTTTATATTAAAAGGAGAATACGAAATAGAACACGCGAATGGACTTAGAAAAATAAAAATGAAGAAATAAAAATATTAGTCTCTCTCGTCCTGTTTTTTATGTAAATTTCCCTTGTCTAAAAAATATAAAATTAATCTTAATATTCTGAGTAGTCATATTTCAATACTTAATAAATTTATACAAAAAAAAACTTCTTATCTTAATGGACAAATATACTACTATAAGAAATAATGACCTATAAATATTATTAACAAGACATTTTTTTATATTTTATTAGCTTTTTATTTAATTATATATGAATTAATGTAGATTATATTTGATATACAATAAAAAAATAATTAATAATGATAAATTTTAACATTAATATAAAAAGATCAATAAATCAATTAATTAGAACAACTTTATAATCTCAGTTTATTTATATTATTATATCTAGTGAATAAAATACATTTTTATGTATATACTAATAAATAAAATTGTTCTTCTATGAAAACAATTCAGTGATGCCAGAAACGATAAAATTTCAATTTATTTCAGTCGCAAAATCCCTATAATCCTAGTAATTCATAATTTATTTACCAGAAAAAATAAATTTACTAAAAAAAAGATGGTGTGTATCTATCATATCAAATCTCTCAGCTAAATTTAATCTGCCTAGCACCGATTTTCCGAATCCTCCCGTCGATTCATGGTATTCATATTTTCCGTCAAATACATATACGCAATCTGTCAATTATTCCACGTTTTATAATATTATAAGGCATTCCTGAATATTAAGTAACTTTATATAAAAATCTAACAACAACATAGAAGAAAATATTAGTTGTAGTAATTTGCGATTTTATGACACCCGATGTAGTACGATTATACAATATCTTTATAGCGCATTAGTTAAATATGTCACATAATATTTTAAATATTTAAGTCATACGATTCATAGCTTATTATGTTATTTATTAATTCAATATGTTAAATCATCATTGAACGTGCTATGAAATTTAAATTGCTTGTCAGTGTTTGAAAGCTAACTTCGATGAATTGATCGTTATTGTTTTACAGAATCTATTTGATATTGACTGTACAATTTTCAATTGGTAAATTATTTATCTACAAATTTTGTAATCAAATTTCTTCAAATATATTTTTCATTTTTGAAAAATAATATCCTATAAAAAAATTATCTTTTAAAGGTAATAGTAACACTTTTTCCCAGTTATGAAAATAATATCAAAATAGTACGACAATCCATTTAATTTATATATTAATAAAATTAAATTATATAATATAAATCTAATTCATTTTATATTCTTATCATAATAAATTATTAATTTATTACTGATTTTCCTTCTTATTCAATATTTCTACATTAAAATACAGATCTGCTGTTAATCTACAGTAAATCCACTGCTCAAATGTACAAATTTTTTTGCATACTTTCATGTATACTTTAAAAATTTTAAATAACTATATTAATCAAAAATTTAGGAACCAAACAATTTTGTGTACCTTTTTATGAATATTTTTAGTTATTATAAAAAAATATCTATCAGATATTAAATATTGGTAAAAATTCTGAATAATATAAAAAATTAAATGTACCACTTTCAAAATTTTAATAGGCATCTTAAACTTAATATTTTTATTATTACGAAGTCTCAACTTTAAAATATATTTCAATTTATTTATGAAAAAAAAAAAAAAAATTAATTTAATCCTTCTATGTTTCAAAAATTTTTCTACAATTATTTCTTTTGTGCAGTATTAAAATATGCATTTTTATTATTTGAAAAATAATATATTTTTGAACATCATTAAAAATTAGGTACACTTCAAATAGAAAAAAGAAACTTTAAAATCATCATCCAGTATAAAATTTGCGAAAAGGAATAAATGAGGAATTTAAGTGCGTCTCACCAATACGAACGCAGTAGATCGCGAATAAGCATAAGAAGAGGTTGTAAAAATGAAGTGGCTAGGGTTGCAGAAGTACATCGACCTAATTAACTCTAATTGCAAATGGAATCTACTGGTTGCGCGATCGAACGGGAATGAATGTATTGTAGGAAAAATCTGACAGAGCAAATTCAGTCCCTTAATCCTCTATGTGGTGCATTAAAGGTAGTTTAATTTGATAATTTGACATGCGCAGCGTCAACCCACAAAATCTCAAGTGAACTCCCGTTTGAGCGTTATTATTGAACTCAAATTTTTAACAAAATTTTTATCTAAATTTCCTTTGGGGATTAATGAGGTTCGCGACTATTTACTGATTGATATTAAAATAATTTAATAATCGCGATAAAACATATGATTTAATAAATGTAAATGTCCTTTTGACAAAAGTTTAAGAAGTCTTTTTTGTCTATCAATATTTATTAAACTTTGAAACAAGTTTTTAATAATAATACATGTGCTATAATCTGTAATATAACTCTCATATACTGTTTATTATGAAATTAGTTGTTATTTTTTTTATTTTTATTAAAATGCAAAAAGTCCATAGTTATTATTTTTTAAATCAAGATACAAAAAATATTTTATGTAAAAGATGAACATTTTGAATCAAAGTTATTTTTATATTTTAAATAAAATCCGTAAAATAATCTTGATGTATAATTACCTAATATACAATATCTGCTTTGTAATTTAAATAACAAAAGAAGATTGTTTTATTTTGCTTTTTAGGTAGTGTGTACATTAAAAAACATTAAAAAATCTATTAATTACAGCAGCTGTTAGCTAATAAAAATAATTGATAAATGCTTGAAAAAAATTCGTGAATTAGTATTTAATTTTCTATTAACTGATAATTAAATTTTACATAATTCTTGAATACTATAAATTTTTTTTTAACATAATGAAATGAACTTACACGTTGAAGATTAATAGTTAAATTCTGCAGTAAAAGTGTTATATTAGATATTTTAATTAAATATTGTTTGAATTAAGTTGATACTATATAAATAATAATATTAAAAGTAATATTTTCTTTGGCTAGGAAATTTTCGATTAAATCTTACGAAAAAAATGTTTAAATTAAATAAATATCTAAGGGTAGTATTAATCGGATAAAATTACTATATTAGTCTTCATTTTAACTTTACAAGACAACAATTCAGAGCAAAAAACTAGAAGAATGAATATGAACGATTGGATTTCGGGTTTGGCAATTGACGTAATTTAATATTTAAGTTTTTTATTTAGTCTTAAAAATCAAAATCTTACTTTTCGGGGAAAAATATGTAATAAAAATTCTTGATCCTTGTGTTCCTTAAAGAAGGCCATATAATTTAAGTATGGTCGACTTGTCCTCTTCAAGATTGAATAAAGCTGAAAAAGAAAAGAACCAGTGATAAAAATTTCGCAGCTCGTATAATAGAAAAATTTATCATTTCTCCCCCTTTCCCCGGAGGATCCTCTTTGCTTTAATGCCCGAAGGAAAAAATACCGAAGGAGTGTGACAGAGAGGGAGGGGTGGTCTAAAGACCTGGGCATTGTGAGAATTTATATAAGGGCACTTTAGAAAAGCCTCCTCAAGGCCAAAGTTTATGTAATGCTTGTGTGTGAACGGTTACGCAACTGCAAAAGAATGAAGGACGAGGTGGTTGGGAGGGCAGAGGGAGGTGAGACGTCGGGGCGGGAGGGAGGGAGGGAGAGGAGTGAAAAAGATGCGCGCATGACCCGATGCAGTGCACGAATCTCGGGGTCAACGACCCCAACACCGGCGGCAAACCGAAGGTTCCTCCGAAAACAGCGTCGCGTGCCAATTTCCAGAGCACATTTACATAAAGAGAAATAGCTGTGTATTTCAGAAAATCCTTATCTAGCTGTCTATCTGTGCGCGGGTCTATGGATATTGGAAAATTGCATGGACCCTCGAGAGTGGCGCTCGATGATTTTCAATGACATTATTTTTCGTTTTCCGTTTTATTTATTTATTTCTCGGTATTGGTTCGGCGCTAAAAATTGGAAATTCTATATGTTACACAATGGACACTTTATTGTTATAAATTATATTTTAATCGTATTTTTCTTCAAATGCCAGAATTGGAAAAATCAAAATCCAATATGTTATTTTATGTGGGCAAAATTTACCGATTAATAGACATTTTTAATATATTTTATATATGTCTTATTTTATTAAATAAAATTTTTCATATCAATTAAAAAAATGTGTATTCATCAGTATTATTGGTAAAAAAATCAATGCAAAAGAGGATATTTTTTCTACATTTCACAAATTTTAGCTATAAATGAAAATTATATTTTATACACAGGAAAATATACTGCACAGCATATTTTTTTATACTTATAAATATATAATAACTAATCAATTATATATAAATAACTTAATTAATTAGTATTCTTTTTCTAAAACTAATCATTTATATTAATATTATTTAAATTAATATTATTTGACATATTTATTGTTAAAAATTCCCCACGCTTAAGTACATAATAAAACTTTAACAATATTACAATTTATAAAAATATAATTCAATAAAAAGATTGGTATTTATTTTTTAATTTCTTTTCCAATTTTTCTTCACTTGTCCATTGTTATTATTAATATATTATGAATGCTAATTTTTGGACACCGTACTATTGTGTTTTAAAAATCAATTTGTCGCTATTTCTATTCATTGTCAAATGAATGGATATGTTATTATTAATATAGAGTTATTAAAAAATATATTTTTTCTATTTTTATATCAATGTGTCAATATCCATCAAATATAATATAATAAGTTTTGTAACCATGCCATAGAAAAATTTTTTTATTATTTTCCTTTATTGCATTCAACTTTTTAATTAACCTATATGAGCTTAGTTTTACTAGTACCTTCTGTTTTATTTCTTTATTCAAACCTTTATCAAATATATTAACTTTTATTTGATAGTATTTACTTATAACACAATCATTTTTATTACAGTTTTGTTGTATAAAGAATATATCTTAAGGCATAAAGAAAGTAATAACTTTATTTGAAAGACAATGTGCGTATACCTATTTTTTGTGATGTTGAATTTTGTCAACTTATTTAAAAAATAAATATTATTCAATGGCATAATATTAAGTAATATGATATACTTGTTACTTTAAATCATCTATGTTTAATTTTGACGTGATTATAAAATTACAAATGTATACATACAAGGTTTTTAATTAATTTACATTTAGATTATATTAATGTCGTAGATTCTTTGAATTGGCAATGGTATTTTTATTCTGTCACTGCAAATGAAATATTTTAGAAACTAACTAAAAATTGTGACTTATAGTTTCAATATTGTGTATTTAAAATTCATTTTTGTATATTTTAAACTTATATTAAATTAGCATGAATAATTTATGGAAATTAAAAAGCAAAGAAAATGTTGCCGAAGTTATCAATATTTTTATTAAAGATATGATTTACTCGAATATTTAGTATTTTTAGTAATCAAATTTCAATTAAATGAAATAATTATTTAATAAACAATCTATGCTCTTAATTTTATATTTTATATTATTTAGTTACAATATGTGCTTTAGTATTATTAATTTTTAGTCTTAATTTAATACCTTAATTAAATAAAAATTAATGTATTTGATATATTTGAAATTTAATAATAAATAAAAAGAATACCATTAACCGTGGCATGTTTTAAGTTGTAAAAATACTTATGAAATCATAAGAGATGGTATTAAATAAAAGCTTTCAATAATAATATTATGAGTGCAAATGAAAACTGAAATTTCACAAAATATTAAATAAACTTTGTTTAAAAATGTGTTAAAGTTAATTGAAAATCTATCTGCGTTTAACACAGAATGTGAAGTCGGCACGCATTGCTTAACCCCAAAAATCATTGTACAAATAAAATAAATTTACATTACACAATTAAAAACTTGCACATGAGTGACATTATATTTATTGTCCAGAGATACGACGTCTATGTATAATTTCCCCTCGAACAAAAACAAAACAAAAAAAAACAAAAAAAAAACAAAAAAAAAAAATAACGAGATAGGGGTAAATCAGAGTGAAGTTCTATTGCGTTGGATCCGTGACAAATAGCCCGGAAGTGACTCCCACGTCAGTGGCACGAATTGACAGCGATCAGCTAAAATTGGATAATCGGCCAGGATCATTGGACAATCGCTTAAAGGGCGGGGGGAGGGGAGGGGGGAGGGAAGCTTCGTCGCGGTATGACGGAAATGCAATTATTTCACTCGCCGCTGGTGCCTGCCCGGCCCCTCCCCCCCCCGGCCAATACAATTTCGCGCAAGTGCGCAAATACTTTTTTGCGTGATCCCGTGCCATGTGCATTATATTTGTGGCTAATATGAATTTCAATGCTCGAGTGAGGCGAGTAAAATATCATTCGCGGGCTTAAACAGCGAACCGAACGTAAAATGCCAACCTGAATTTTACTGTAATGCTCGGCCATTGTTTTCCCTCTGAAATTTCTCTTTTTACTACTTAATCTAAGTGTAATTATATATAAATTTAAATTTTAAATCACTCTCCATTTCCATATTGTCTTAAAGACAGGAAAATGTTTTTCTTGTGCTTTAATTATGACTGGATCCACAGGCAATTATTTATTAAATAGATTTATTTTCGAATAACTTATTTCAAATAGCTTATTATCAATGTACATTGACTAACTAAAAACTAGTTAAACTTGAAGAAATGATAAAAAAAAATTCTTTTATTAGAATATTTAATAATGCTGATTCGATTAAATTGAATAAAACATAAAACAATTTTAGCTATATATATCTATATTTTCACTTCGCTGTAATTATCACTTGATCAAACAGTTTAGAACCATACCTCAAATAAAAATTCTCAATAATACTATTACTTATTCAAAAACCTACTTTCTTGATTCTGAGAAATTTTTGAATTATATGTATAACCATCATCACAATTACAGTTTAGAGGTAAAAAGTATAATGCGCATACTCATTGAGACGATTTTTATTACTAAAATAAATAAATATAAATGTTTCTAATTTCGTGTTATTGATATCAAATAATTCAAGAAAAATATTGGATATTCTAGTGGTTAATTTTTTTTTTTTTAACAATTTCTACATTTACAATACAGGTAACACATTTTTTTCCCCTTTCTATTATTAGAATAATAAAATAGAAAATTGTTTGTAACTATTGGAATAGGATTTGGTATGCACATTTCAACTTCACAAATTTTTTTGATCATACCACTGGTGATTTCTATTCTATTTTTTTGCAAGCTTGCTATTCTTTTCTTTACCAACCAAAAGTGATTCAGCTTCTTAAAAAATATCTTCCATTTTTCCATGTAGAAATTACTTACGTACTAAAAAGTATTAAACAAGTTTTTAATATAAATAAAATTTATGCTCCATTAGTGTAATTAAATGCCTTTATAAAGATTTATAAAATTTTATATCTTGCAAAATTTATATATTTCAAAAGGTGGAAAACAAAAAATAAATAATGCATAAATTTATGAGTAATTATACTAAATATGGTGAAATAACGATATTTTATCTCTAAACTAATTATACCTAATTATCATAAAAAAATAATAATAGCATTCAAAAATATAAAAGGCAATAATTTATTTTACTATTTAAAATATGAATATATACATATGTGTGCATGTATCTATATAAAACATTCTAATCATTTATTGTTAATTCATTTGTATTCTTGTCAAAACCTGTCATAATTATATAATTTGACTAAAGAGTTACTTTACCTTACTCTTTGATACTAACGTTCCCAATCACTGTAAAAAGGTTTTTTTTTTTAAATTAAGGCGTTAATAAGAATTTTCAAATATTTTAAAAACAATCTATATTTAAATTTAAAAATATGCATTGTCGATAAGTGTAAACCTTTTTACTTGCATAACAATATATAAATAAAAAGTAATAATTTTATATAAAATGATATTTTTGAATATTAGATTACTTGTTCACATTATATATAAATTTAATTATCAATCACAATAGTAAAATTATTCAAATTTTAAAAAATTCTTTTATAATCGCTGATAAATTGTATTTTATTAAAAAATTTATACACATATATTAAAAATTTTAATGAATTTTAAAGTCTGTAAATAAAAACAAATTTACTAAATTTTCATGGATTAATTTCATTAAATAATTAGGCCATTTTATAGCTTATGTATAATATAAGCTAACAATTTACATTGAAACAATGGGATACTGAAAAATTCTTAATCCTTTTAGCATACAAATAAAAAAATTAATAAATTCAATGAATGACAATTTGCACAGATTATAATTGAATTTAAAATGTAAATATTAATACTCAATATACACATATACTCTTTTTATAAAAAATTACAGTCATATTTTTAATTATAGACAAATATATTACATTTTATAAATAAGTTATACAAATAAATGAAACGAAGTAAATGAGATGATGAATTCCATTTATTTATTATAATTATAACAAACGAAAGAGATAACTCTTTTATGTTAATAAATTGTACATATTTAATAATTATGAAGATATTATAATTGAAAATTTTCTCTAGTTAATATAAACGCAATTATTTTTTAAAATAATAATCCATTGAGCGATTAATTCTTAATTTCAAAGGTAATAGTTATTTGAATTATGAATAAATATAAAAGATTAAAATTTCTCACTCAAAATTCTTTACTTATCAAATGAGCCAAATTAATTTTGTTGTACAAACGATTACAGACTAAATATTAATTATCACATGAAATTTATATTTAAAATAAATATATTCTCGTTTCTTTTAAAGGTGCCAGAGATTCCATCGAATCCATGGAAATCGAAGATAAAGATGATGGAGTAGTTTTGGTCCTGCCAGTACGTAAAAGTATTTTCGATGAGCAGATGGAACAGGACACACCTCAATCAAACATGTGGTCTCCTTTCAGATTTAGCAGCAACCCATTCGATGTTCTTATGCTTAGGATGCAAAGTGAGTACTCGAGCATTTAAAATCAGCGAATGGAAATTAATTAAAAAAATACTTTTTGAAATAACTAAAGCTGTATTTTCATTCAATAACTTTATTTTTATTCTCATATCTCATAAAAGAGTTATATTTACAAAATTTAATTGTAAAAATAGTATCATTTTGATTGTCATAAATTTTTTTAATTGCAATAATATAAATTTTCAATTTTTTAAGATGTTTTAAATTTGATATAAGTACTGAATTCAGAAAACTATTAGAACCTTATTTATTCTATATCATACAACCTTGCATTATTTTGTTTTAACGATAAATGATATTTTAGATAGATAAATAAAAATATACTTCTGCAGAAAATGTGCTTAATAAAAACAAGTTTTTCTTACATTGTTTTAAAATAAATATTGAATAGTGATTATTAATTTTTATTTTTATTTTTTTATTTATATAAATTTTAAAGAAATAAAATTTTCTTGATTTTAAAAAGAATATTTTATTTATGCTTTAAATTTTTAACGAGTTTATACAAGAAATACACTTTTTTAGTCAAAAGAAATTTCTTGATTTTTATAATTTCAATTTACATTTTATAGTTATTTGCAAAAAATAATTTCACCCGCACATTAAGTCTATTATATAATAATAATTCAACTTATTTTTTGATAATTAAATAAATAATAAATATTTTTTGATATTTAAATAAATATTATTTAACGCATATTGTTAATTATTAATTAAAAAAAATTTTTTTAATTTAATTTTCATACAAGAATATTTTCACATATATTTTTACTCGATATATAAAATTGTATATTATAAATATGAACTGATAAAATTTTTAATCATGTGCTATTTGAAAAATTAAATTCAATACAAAATATTACATAAAACTAATATCAGATTTTCTAATTTACTTAATTTTTTTAATTTAATATTGAAAAGATCCACGATTAATATGTAAATAGTTACATAAGAAGTGTCATTTTTATAGGACTTTAGATCATTTTCATTTATGCAAGGCCAGCACTTATTTCTTATTTTTATATTTTTTTCCCATTATTATAGGTCTGTTTATGTAGTTGATTATGCTGTTCACATAAGCAAAACGGAGTCAAGGTAGAAACAATGTATAAACTATTGTTTCTACAGAACTTTTAGATGTTTATCAATAATCGCATTTAATTAAATGCTACATCAAAAGTAAAAATTTCTAATTTGCATCGTTTATTTTAATATTTCAATTATTGACAACAATTTCACATTTATGAACGACAATCATTATAATGTTTGATTTAAGCAAGGAACAAGTTTAGTAATAGAATTATTTTCTACAACCATTCTACTAATACAATGTAATGTAGTTTTTTAAAATAAATAATATAATTTATAATAAAAGAGTTAATATAAAAACTCTGAAAAAGTAATTATGACAGAATTAATTCTGTATAAGAATATAGATATGATTTCATTTTCTTAAATTAAATTTTTTGTAAAATATTTGTTTTTTTGTTTCTTTATATTTATATCAAAAAAAAATTTATTCTTAAAATTTATTTAAAGTAAAGTTTTGTAACAATAAAAAATAAAATTGTCTATAAATTATAATTGGTGATATTATATATTGTAAATGATAATAAAAATACCAATAATTAGGAAAATAAGAAACCTGAGATTTTTTTACCGATTTTTCATGTACTTAGTTTACTGTATTTCGTTTAAAATAAAAATTTACAACCAAAAAAGTGCTCTGTTGGTTAGTATATCAACATTTACTTGAAAAATATAACTTTTTTAGTAAAAAAAAAAATCTATTTAACGATAAACAGTATTTTAATTAAGAAAAAATTTAACTTACTGTAAATAAAAAATTTTAAAAGAAAAAATAAATATTGCAATGAAGTATATTTATGAAAAAAATGTAAACTTTACAAAATATTTTAAATTTTCAAAAAGAAAGGTATTTTAGAAAATTATTCTGTAAATAAAGTATATTATACATTATATATTTTGTGTAAAATTAAAAAGTTATTTTAATTTTAAATTGAATTTTATTAGAATATATATGTATTTATTATATTAATACAAGAATAAAATTAATTCATAATACTAACACAGATATACTTTCTTTCTTATCAAAGCTTACAATTATCATAGATAAATTTTTTTACATACAAATTACTTATAATTATATAAAACAAGCTATAGATTAATAAGTAGAGAATACTTTTTTTCAGTTCCCTGTTTTTCAAAATTTGAATAAACAAATAAATAAATACTTTATTAATATTTTTTTTCTGTAAATATTTCAAATTAAATTACATAATTAAAATTCCGTCTTAAATAAAGTAAGAATTAAATACTATTAGTATTAATAATGGTTATCAATGATATAATTAATATTGCAGTAAGGCGAGTTATCATATGGCATTTAATTTTTTTTATAAAATGAAGATTTATAAACGTATATTATGACTTATG
The DNA here is from genome assembly GCA_018907245.1 of Eupristina koningsbergeri. NCBI lineage: Eukaryota > Metazoa > Arthropoda > Insecta > Hymenoptera > Agaonidae > Eupristina > Eupristina koningsbergeri. The sequence goes on along the minus strand of JACCHV010002773.1, from coordinate 1,020,370 downwards.
AAGTCTAAAGCTCAGTAATACAGTTTACACAAATCAATGTTAATAACTTTAGGATCAAAGATCATAAAAAGTATTTATGAAACAAGATTAGGAATTTAGCCATAAATTATAAATGGATTTACAGGAATATCGCTTGTTATTCATTGAACATTTAAAAAAATAATTATGTTATCTTTCGTACCGCTTAGACTGTTAAAAAAACTTACACAGACGAAGTATAAATTATTTCACCTGGTCTCATCTATATGCCATAGAGCTAATATAGTACTCGATTAATGTATCAAGCTAATGTGGTCCCATCAAATTAGTATATTTATTGCAAGAATCAGCCACTTGGTCGATACACATTTTTCCCGAAATTTCTTTATATCCCATTGAAAGCTACTTAAGGGAGTCGCTAAAATAATTACCGCCGTACATAATATCTGATTGACTAAAAAGATTACTAAACCATCACTCGAGAGCAAGAGTACACATAATGTGTACATTATGTGTGTAAGCGAGGGCCGATAAGCCTTTTTCAAAGATAAAAAAGGCATTGCGCGATAAAATGGCGGGCGATACATTACGAGGGTGGAAGCAGAGCCAGAACCCCAGAGCCCCAGAACCCCAGAGCCCCGGTTGGTTTGGTCGTCTACCTCAAGTCGCAGGCTAGTCATGCGTGCACGAAAACGCGCAAAGAATATAAGATATATGAGCCAAGATAAACAAGATGAGGGGAACAGGACGAAGATAAGTACTTCATTTGAATACTGATAAAAGTGATTTCGTGTTTATTTATTTATTTTTTATTGGAAAAGCAACAACCGGGCGTAGCGTTTTATTTGCAAAATTGGATAATTTATCGTAGCTCCGAGTGGTGGATTTGGCGGTGAATTCGGTTGAAGGCCTGCCTGCCCCATTAACCGGTTATTAAAATGCGTAATATTCAAGCTAATGCACTTAAAATTTATAATTTTTGAGCTTAATTGCGAGGCTAACAAATGGCTGTAATTGCAATTGGTATAAATTAAAAACTTTGTGAAAATTAAAAATGGCGGACGGCAAAGGCGAATATTGTGCGAGCTCGTCGTACAAATTTATTTTGAATTTTCGTCATTTGTCATTGCGAATAAATTTTTCTATTGCATATATATATTGTCTTATTATTTATAATAATGTAAATCACTAAAATAATGAAAAACGTTCAAAGTACTGATGTAACTAGTGATTCCATTTATAAGAATTGTTGCCTACTTTTTTGAATTGGATTCTCTTCGTACAGAGATAATATTACTTTTAAATCAGATTAAATAGACAAATTAAACAATATTTTTCATTTGATATATCTGAAATAAATAAATGTATCTTGGAAGATCAAGGATAGTTAAAATGATTGAAAGTGTTTGGATTTACATATATTCTACTTTCAAGATATGAAAAAAATCATCGTATCAATAGGAATTATTAAAATTAGACAAATATTTTTCATAAAAAATTTTATAACATAATTGAGCATATAACACGAAACACAATTTCATGCACTGCTCATTTTAGAAAAGTAAATGCAATTGATTTAATTATTTAAATAATATAAAAAAAATGTATTAGAACAAATTAGTAATAGGATATTTGCTATTTATATAATTACCATTAATGTTATAAATAATGACTGACTAATTTTACATGCATTTATGCACTTCATTTTACATGTATTTTCATTAGGAAATTTAAAAATTTTAAAAGATAAAAGAAGTAGTAGTGAAAACCTTATTTTAAAGGGTAACCTTTAAAGACATAACTTTTCAATAATGTACTTTATTTCTGAATTGAAAATGATTTAATAAATATACGCTATACTCTTCTTTTTTTTTTTTTTTTTAAACAAAAAACCCCCTTACGTATCATTACATAACTCATATTGAAACTCTTAAAATGCATTTTATTTTAATTAACACAAAAAGATAGTTGAAGCACATTCACTCCAAGTTTGAGATAAACAATAAAGTTAAACTCCCGTCTTTGTTCTGATAACTTAACTAACCAATAACTTTTCTTTTGTAATTAGAAATATTTTCATTGGACGGATTTTTTATTGTATTCACGTGGGTGCATAAATCTTGCCCAGCGCATAATTTTAATAACAGCTTCGAATAGACGATAAACAGCATCTCCAAAGGTATTTCTATTTGTTTGAGCTTTGTTAAACGTTAATGCCATGTTCGGATAACCATCGTCGACACCAGGTTAACCAGATGACATGACCCCAACCATCTCCGCCTACAATCTCCCATGATCAATACGCACCTAATACAATTACGCTGGAGAAACACTATCTTGTACTTCTCCATGGGGGAAATTATAGTTCGAAGTTTCTAATATTCGTGTTTGAACTTGCTATAATTTATGAGGTGGAATTAAATTTTAGATAGAACCTCAACGTAGACCCAGATTTAGATGCTGAAAGAAGTTCTTGCGGATCATTTTTTAGAGCCGCACTTGCGGATAATGCAAATAAATGAAAAAATTGCAAAGTGAAATGCTCAAAAGTTATTTTTTTTTTCGCCCTAATTATCCGAATTTATGAAAAAATTCGATATTATTTCTGGAGGCAAAGGGTATGAACAACATCGGAAATACGGTGGACCAGAAAAAAGCGCTCCCTAATAAAATAATTATTTCTCAATGATCTTTGAACAAATATATTAAATGGACCATCACTGGTTATGCAAAAAATCCACGTAATTTATAAGAAAAAGTATATTGCAATTGTACAAAGAAGTTCAACTGTTCTTTGCAACGTGCACTTGAGCTTTTTTATTGTAAAAAGTAATAAAAAGAATCTCTTTTACAGTTTATACTCGAACAAGAAAAAATTTTTAATAATTTTTTGAACTATACTACAAGAAATTTTATGATCAATTAATTATATATTATAAATTATAAATTTTCTTGTATAATATTAAATTATAAGTCTTTAAGTATAGAAAATTTTATAAATTTTATAGCACACATATATTAATCAAATTTAAAATTTTAAGTATAGAAATTTTTGTCAAGAAATAATTGTTTTTATTATAAATTATAAAATTTAATTTATTCATAAAATTTTACTTTTTAATAAACATATAAAATAACGAATCATTTTAAATAAAAGTGATGAAATCTAAAATAAAATTAATAATGACATGAATCATGTACTCATACAATGATATTAATTAATCAATACGATTTAATATTTTTGTATTTATTTTAGAAATAATTATTAATTCTTCGTATTTAAACTTCTAAATATTATTTTATTAATAGAATATCTTGCGACATATTAATTCAATATTATTGAATTGTAAGATAAGTTATGAATAAAATTTCCAATATTCTACTTAAAATATAACTGTAAAGATTTTTTAACTATTTCTTAACGTTGTATTTTATATATTATATTTAATTGTTTCTATGACAATATACTTCTTTGCAATCAATAACTGAACAATGTTTTATAAAAACAAAGTAACTTATAGATATTATTGCACAATAAGTTGAGATTTATTTTGTAAATTACCACCTTGTAATGTGCAATAATTTATGTTTTAAAATAAATTTTAAGTTTATAATTTGTATTAAATACGATTGTTGGAAGCTTTTTTCTAGATGATGCGTTACGTGTAAGCCAAATTAAAATTAAAGCAAAGTAAATAGAAGTAATTGCTTTTATTGGTTTTTCTTAATCATTATGAATGAGTAATTATCAATAACACATATGAACTATATAATAAGTCATTATTTAGATAAAATTGTAAATTAGGTAGATTCATTAATTATAAAACGTCACACATAAATAAATCAACGTTCTTATCACCATCGGAAACTGTATCAATTCGAAAGCAAGCAATTGATTCATTTATTATCACCTTCATGCATGTATTACTGCCGTATAAAGCATTAAATTAACAAATGAAAGACATGGAAATAACCTTTTGCCCTCGATTCTGTAAAGCGCACAGATCTCAAATTGGTCCGTAAAGTTTTAAGCAAAAATTTTGCCCTACAAGCATAAAAATAAGCAAAACCCCACAATCGAGAGCCTAAAAATTTTGGCGCAACTTAAGCACTTTGCGATCTTCCGAGCTTTCAAATCAGTCGTAAAGTATGAGTAGAATAGTCGGAAGTGCCCTAAATCCTCGTCTTTATGACTATTCCAATAGCTCGATATTTTCTTGAGGCGCTTAATGGTAGGGAAATAATACCGCGACGACGCTCCTCGATCTTCGAGAGGAGGAGAACGGCGCCGTAGAGAGCCAACTTTCCAGAGAACATCATAGAGTTGGATAGATAGCTGAGGAGAGAGATAGAGAGAGAGAGAGAGAGAGAGAGAGAGAGGGAGAGAGAGAGAGGGAGAGAGAGAGGGAGAGGGAGAGAGAGAGAGAAAGAGTACAAAGGACACAAAAGAGGAGGGAAATGTTGAATCGCCTTGGACGATTCAACATTAGCGTGATATATCCTTTCGGGTGATTTCAGTTCCGCACATAACTTATGCAGGTTTGCACTTATATAATTTGAGATATTTGTAACGCGCACGTACACTTTGAGGCTAAGGATGATTCGAGGACTGCTCGATCGAGAATTTATCCGAGATATCGCAGCATCCAAAGTGAATTTGTGATATATTTGCATATAGCCCCCGATCCTCGATCATCATCCTATTATTATTATTTATGGATCGTACGTAGGCGGTATATTATTGAGTTTCACCGATGTTCTCCGACTTTATCAGAACACGGCACCTTTCATTTTTCAGCAACTTTACTTTTACTAGTTACTTTATTTGCGGGGTTATCTAATTGTTTCAGTCAATTTCACACTGAATCATTGCCGAAATAAATGCATCCCATATATCCCATTGTTATCGAGTGTTCATTAAAAGTACGTGCAAGTGACTGAAAAAAATAAATAACCTCTACGTGATTGACTCTTGAAAATGCATTTCCAACGTGATTGACATCGAGTACTATTTGGTGATTTCACAATAATCCATACCTTATTTCCGTATAATTATTAAAATGTCAACATTTTATTTAATTTATAATTCGAATTAATTAATTTACATTGCACTTGCACACTTGTTTACATTAAGTGTGACATTTATTATAAACAATTTAATAATATAAATACACATGGAACCTGACATTAAATATATCTATTACCGCTAGGTTATGAGACCAACAGTTTGAAAAAATAGAACATTAATTAATTAATAATACAGAAATTACCATACCAATGCCATTTTACATAAATATAATTAATGTTAACTTATGAGACGTATAATTAACATAAAAATATCATAAAAATTTTTATAGAAAATTTCGAAAATGAAAATGTTATTGTACATTTACGTGTACTTAAATTACATATACTTAATAGTTATCAATGACATTGTACTGCTAAAACAAATTATTCCGTAATATTTTTTTTATTGAAATATATAAATTTTTTTTTTTTTTAAAGCATTTTTTTTTTATTTATTAATTTACAAAATTTTTACCAAATTTCTAATTTTTCCAATTATTATACATCATTACTGTACTTTGTATTGATACGTGTGGGTTTATGCGCACATTTTTAAAATATGTAAATTTATGAAAAATATATGAATAGTTGCGAAATTTTCAATTAATTAATATTGTACAAATTTTTAAAATCGATATTTAATTGCATTAATTTTTTTTTTCTATTTTTATTGGTAAAGATCCTTTGCTAATTCCATTTATATGAAGTCATTTTTAAAATTGTATTATAATTTTTTTGCAAAATAAAATATTTTTGTCCACATATCAGAAATCCATAAACAAGTTTTACTTGAATATATTTTGAGATATATTAAATGTTTAATACCAGTTAATTAGTAATATAAAAAAATATATCAAAAATAGGGAACTTATGTTTTTAACAGAAAATGTTATCTGAAATTTATAGACATAAATTGGTCGATCAATCATAAAAGCAAATCTTTACATTTAAACTTGTGGTATTGTGCCAAAATATTGTACATCGTCATCGTGTAAATATTTCTAGACGTAAAAAAGAAAACCTAGAGATATAAAAAGAGTATAGTTTTAGATGATAAATAACAACACAACACGCAGTGTTAGTGTAAAAATTATTAACAAAGTAAGCTCGGCCGCGTGCCTGGAAAATCTAAACAACGCATCAATTATTTGCGTGCGCAAGCCCATAACTCGTTTAAAAATTCATCGTTGGCAGCGGTTGGTAAGGAGAAAAGCAGGGAGAATTTTAAGCTTTTCCGCCATGGGAAATAAAAGTTGCACCGCGAATAAAGGTGGACGTAAGCGGATCAACTCGGGCCCAGGAACCGGGAAACCCAACCCCAACTTCTCTCCCAGATGCATAAGCAAGTCATCACTTTCACTATACAGTTTCCCAGGGAAAAGTCGACTTTCGAAGCACTTTTAATTTGGCAAGCAGATATTTAAGCGTTTTCCCGGCGGAAACTGATGGCGGCGATCTGTCTTGGAAAGTTATGTAACGCCGGGCTCTTGTACTCGACAAACGCAATTTTTCCGAACTCTTATGTCCTTGACTCTAAATACTCGAGCGATTTTTCACTCACTAGACATGTACAAACTTTAAATCTTTCAAACTTTTCAAATTTTAAGTATTTTGTACGAAAAAGTATGCAAAGGCATTATCCAATACTGGTTAAATTAAAGAACATTTATACTGCCCATTTAGTTCATTATTTAATTATTACCTTGAGATTGTTGTAACATAATCTTGTACAGTATTTATTAATAAATCGGTGAAAAAATTATTTCTTAAAATTTACCGAAATACTCTCAACCTAGATTTTATGTAAACTATGTACCAAAAATTACGGAACCCTGCAAGGGCAGAATTTCAATACAAAGTACCGTAAAAATAATAGTAACCTTATTCTATGTTATTAAAGAAAATTATCTTTCATCTATTCATATGTGTTTAAATTATATTTTATAATTTTTTGAAAACTAATTTACATTAAATAATTGTAATTTATTTTTACAATGTGCAAGTTTATTTTAATTGAAGATTACACATATATTCTTCTACATCAAATATTCAATGTTAATAAATTAAAGTATTTTTAAGTTTGTTACACAAATTAGTTATTTTAAAATCAATATTATATTATATAAAATTAAATATTACATTATGCAAATGAAATTATCCTTTTTTCGGTAGTGCTATTTAAAAAATTTTTAATAAACGAGTACTAAAATGGAATTTTATCAAATTATAAACATTTTATTTAAATCAAATACTTGTTGTAACAAAAATTCCAATATTTAATAATTTATAAATATTGAAGAAACTGAAACTACCAGTTTTAAAACCAGTTTGTTTTAAGCAAAGAAAATTTTAATATCCTTTATTTTACAAAATAAAATACTAATCGCGACAATTTGAATAAAGTATTAATTTAATTTTCAAAATCATTTAGGCACTATAAATCTAAATTAAAAAATGGACAATCTTTTTTTATTGCTTTTCAAGTGTTGGTATCTCCACAATAATCCGATTATTCTTAACATAAGACAAAAATCTCATGAATCATAATTTTTTTCCGTGGTCGGTTTTTTATATTCAAAATATCGATATATTATAACTATAAATTATTTCTCGACATCAAGATAAAACTTAACCCATGAAAGACATATTCCCCTTCGTGTCTCTGTTTAAAAGTCGACGTTCAGCGCTACATCAATTTTTCACGTAATTTACGTATACGACCTTATCCGCCTCTCGATCATCCAGAATCTGTCGTGCATTTTTCTAAACGATAAAAAAGAGCATCCCTCCCAATAAAAGTCTTGTGCTTGTGTGTTTCCCACTCCCAATTCGCAGCCTCGAGTCTGCCTTCTGTTTAAAAAAAAACTCGAATTTTCATTAAGGACACCTGGACAATAAACAAGAGACAGCAACAATTTACCTTTTCCCGAAGCTCCGCTCAAAAAGTGATAAAACGCCCAGAATTTATAGTTCGTTTATGCTGGCTACATCCACCCACCCACACACTCATGCGCTTTGCGTGCGTGCGCATAAATTATTAATATTGCGGATTCGTATCGGCTGCAATTGTACCGATTTGCCATGTAGTTTGCCCTCCTCCTCCCTCCCTCCTCCTCCTCCCCCCCCCACGACGCGATAAATACACCCGAGCATCAATTGTTTTTTCATTGTTGTCTAATTGCTAAACACATTTTTTCCAAGGCCATCGCGAATTATTAGGGCCGAGGCTTCTAGAAGATAGTATTTCCTAAATTAATACTCGAATATATATTCAACACTGGATAATCAGTGGTGAACTTAAAATCGCCAATATTAAAGAAATTCGGTATTGCCTAATTATTTCGTGGGTATACATCAAATTAGAGCGTGTCTGTCCTTAATTTTAGAGCTATGTTAATTGATCGATTGAAACACAAAACTCCCTTTTGCACAGACAGCTGTACGATCTTTCAAAGAAACTTGAATTACCAAGATAATTAACATATTTGACCCTAATACAGATTATTCATTGAAATTTTAGCGTGCGGCTGATATGAAAACACGGATGAGAATTTGCAGCGTTTACAAAATTATATGTTCGTGAAATTTAGCAAAACTTCATTGAATGTATTTGTACACTAGTATTGAGTACACTAAAAAGTATTTATTTAATAATATGATATGATTCAATTAAATTTTACGATAACAGTAATAGAATATTGAAACATGTGTACAAAACTTAAAACTATAGAAATTCTGTACAATTTTTTTTTAAAAGAGCATCTCTTTTTCAAGCATTACTTCCTGCTAATTATTACTTAGTTCAATAATTATTCTTTTTTCAATTGAAAAATATAAAATATAATAATAATAAAAAATATATAAATATCAATATCAAACTACAATTATTCAAAAATATTGAATTTTACGATATATCTTATGAAAACCTCTAATTTAATGAATTTTGCAATGCCAATTTTAATTTTTATGATGGTTTACTCTTCATTTTTACTTTTATTGATACATCTAATAAAAAATATATTTCAATTGAATTCTTAATGAAATAGAAAAAAGGTAATTAAATATTAACCAATTTCTTATGTTTTTAAAAATAATTTTTCTAAAAACCTTAAATTATATTTTTATTCATTATTACATTGTTGATTTCATTAATTTTCAATAATTACTTTATCAACAGATACTTCATCTGTAACTTACTGAAATTAAACAAATGCATTAAAATATTTAGAATTAAATATTCTAAAAAGAAATTAATTTATCTATACTTGAAATATGAAGTGAGTAAATATTATGAAATAAAATAGTAAATATTTAATGATAAAAATTTAAGATATGTATTATATTATATTAAGATTGAATGAAGTTTGAAAATGGTTTATTTTTAATTAATAATATAAAATATTTCTAAATTTTTACCCCAAAATAGTTTTAAACCATAAATAATATCTATTAAATTAAAAAAAATTGATGTAATAGTTTTTAAGATAAAATTTTTAGATTTTGAAAATGTTATTTTAAGAAAAAAAAATTTGAAAGTTTTAAATCTAACTTCAAAGACTTTGAGGAGCGTATACTTTAAACTCGAAAACTTAGTCAATTTTAATCCGATTAACTTTAAACTTTCAAGTAATGCTTCCAAAATACACTTCCAGAAAATATGTAATAGAAAAATTCATTATTCAAAAATTTTTTACTATATTTATTAGCTCCATATTTTTACTCAAATTAAGAATTTTGAATGAAGATTAATAATAATATACAGATTGTTTTATGTACAAGAGTAACATTATTTTCAGTATAAATATACGACTAAAAAAATCTCCTAAAAATATTTTCAAAATATTTTATAAGCATATGTAAAATAAAAATTTGAAATATTGTGTTTAACCATTTAAATTACTGTGTAAAATGAAATATATCTTTTTTTTTAAATTTTTCGTTGATAAGAAAAATAAGTTCATGACATACAAAAATAGATTGTATAAGTATGTATATTTATGTAACTTTGTCTCAAAGAATACATGTATGTGCGATTAAATTTAATATATAGTTAAAAAGATTACATATTTTTTTTTTGAATATAAGAAAGTTAAAAATTAAAAAAAGATTAATTAAAATATGTTTTACACGAAGCTTTAAATTTACTGGCTAGATAAGAGTACATTAAAAATAGATCTAAATGTCGTTTTTTTGGTGATTCAAGAAGTGAACTCGAGTAAATTTCAAATTTAAATAAGATTTACGCTTAAACATTTCTCTAATTCATCATGAGTATGTTATTTAGAAAATAATTAGTCTAATTTTTCGGTAAATTATTATCTAGAAAATATAACTTTTCTTTAAATAGAACAAAGCTACACGCACTAAGAATTAAGAAAAATATTTTTTGCAAAAAATAGAATTGATCGTTCCAATTAAGCAGCTCGTTTTTATAATCCCAAAGACTGGTGCTTTTTTTAAATCTACAACTGAACAGAAGATGAAAAGAGACAGGAAATAGATAGAAAATATAACATTCATATATAAAATGGCATTGATGCCCAACTTAAAAAAGGTTACACCGTCGCTATTAGATTCAGAGAAGAAAATTCCGTAAATTCACTAAATGCAATCAGGCGTGCAGGAGCAACTCGAGCTGATATAATGTGACTCCCGAGTGCGCGGGAATTTCAATTTTCACGGACAATGGACGGCAGCTAGAGAAAAAGAATGAAAGAGAGGGAAAATAAAGACAGAGTCCGGGGCTCTCGAAGTTAAATAATGAACGATCCCCGATAATTGAAGTCAACTCCTGCTCCCACTCTCACACCCACACCCACAACCACACCCACACCCTCACCCTCACCCTCCTCACACACTTAGCGTACGGCTAAGTTTTAAGCGTTTGTGCGTGTGTGCGAACGGTGGAGGTGTGCACTCGCGTGTACTCGCTTAAGTTCAATCTGATTATTACATTGACAATAAAGTACTTCTATTCTTTTTCCTCCTTTATACGAGACTTCTCCAAATCAACTTCTATTTTTTATCTCTGGCAATTACCATTTCTATATTGTCGCTTTTGACGATCGGTAATTTAATTATAATCAATCTAATGATAAATTTGATGCATTATATGTCATATAATTTACAGCGAGTTTCAAAAGTTTAATTGAATAAGTGCTTAAAAATATTTGTAAATCATTAATTTTAAATCATTGCTTGCGAATTACTGCGCAAAATCATCATTAAAAACACAGATATTGTTAGTTTAAAAATCAAATTCATCTATAATTATCAGTATAATAAATTAATTCAAATGACTTTATGACAAACCTTTAGATGTTCTCGAAAAATTAATTAAAGATCAAACGAAGATAATTTAATTTTCAACAGCAACTAATTAGCTTAATAGGGAAATTATTTAATTGGAGTACTGAATATTTAAAAAAATACTGTTCTTTAAATAATATAAAAGTATGGCATAGTGTATTATTTGGTATTATTAATTTTTCTTTTTTTTAATAAAAAATTTTTTTCCTGGAAAGCTTTGGAAAAATTTATAAATTTCTACATTTCTTTAATTTTTTCTTTTTTTATTCCATTATTAAAAAAACTCTAAACATGTTTTATGAATACAATGAAAAATTGTTTAAGTACAAAAAAATGTACAAAAAACTTTTTAAATTACCTACGTATTTATGTTTATTAATAATCAATAGATTATAATGAATATTAATATTTTCATAATATATTTTACATGCTTACACATTACTATTTATTATGTAGTAATAAATCTGTATTAAATTTATACAAAAAAAATTATCAATCAAATTATTAACTCGTAAAAAGAAACAAATCAGTTTTAAAGATTTTTTAACATTAAATTATTTTTTCTAATAAAAATTGTAGACGCATGAACAAGCTTGTTTAAGGCGCATTTTTCATGATTTACAAAAATTATTAAAAAAATATTTTTAATAAATAGGAAGAAAAGATTCATGAAATTGAGAATGTAAAGAATACATCGATCCATTACTTCTTTTTTTTTAAATATAAAGTGAATTTCACATTAATTTCTAATTCGGACCTTCACTCCTGTGTAAATAGTAAAGACCCAGCAATCATTAATTATTTTCGCCGATAAAATCTAAACTACAACGAGATATTTAATTGTAAATTCATCATTTGTCATCATCTGTATCCAACGTTTTGCATCTTGTTCTGTCAAAAGCCCATTCACCCGATCGTATAATCCGGTTCGCATTATTTCAACCATTGTACGAATTTCACTGGTGCCGTTGGATCAGGAGTTGTCCACTCATCAACTTTCCCTCCCTCCGCCTCTCTCTCTCTCTCTCTCTCTCTCTCTCTCTCTTGCACTCGTCATTTTCCGAGGTCAAAGGCTCGAAATAACGTCATCGGTACATAGAGTTCCCATTCTGATGGATTACCCTTACAGACCCACGCCTTCGTTTCCATGCCATTTGCTGGAATAACGCAATTTTTAAATTGCCCCTTAAAATCAGTGCACTCATGAGGATCGATCATCCCTTTCCTTTTTATCTCTTCAACTCATTCCTCGGATGCTGCGGCTTTGTTTCTTTTTCACCAGACAGTGTTTGTTAACTGAATAAGCCAACTTACTATTTACGCCATTGGAAATTCACCTGCCAATTAAGGGACTAAAACCCTTTGCCAAAAACAATATTATTATTCTTTTATTTTCAATTAAAATTTATACTATTTACGAGAAAGCGAATAAATGAGACAATTTGTAAAATAAATTTATTGTAAACAGTTTATGGTTGTTGATTAAATTATTGGAAACAGTTATCAATTATGTAATTGAATGAAACCTTTTTGCTTATGAATAATAGCATACGCATGAATTTATAAATTTTAACTTTAAAACAATTACTATTTTAAATCCGTTTTATACTCTTCGGGCTTTAACAAAGACGAGGAACCAACTTGTCGAAGCGACTTTGTAACATTTACAGTAGTAGTAGTAGTAGTAGTGGTGGTAGTAGTAGTACTATTCATACCCAAAAAGGATTCATTTAATTGCATAATTAATACAAATAGAGGATATTTTTAACAATAATACTCTATTATAATTCGACATTGTTCATCGATCAAATTCAAATCAAATATTGAGTGTGTAAAAATCAAAGTTTTATTTTTATAAAATATTATAATAAACAATATATTCAAAATTAATCCTCATGAATAATTGTGTTTAATTATTTAAAAATCTCAATAAATCAGAATCTCCTAAAATAAATAAGTTTCAAATTATGAAATTTGACGTTTACACTCTTTTGGTAACTTTATACCATCGAAATACCTGTAATAATTGAAATATTGTCGGAAATAATAAAACACATGCAATCACTCGTACTCTAATTAGACATACATTTTAATTAAATATTTTTTTTTTAAATAAGCGAAATAATTGAAGCGTACATATTTGCAATGTCGATTCCATCCCGTATATGCATTCATAACTGCGCCTCCCCCTTACCCTTGCATCATTCATGTCAATTTTCTCTATCGATGTCTTTCTCACTCCTTCAGCCTTCGTTTAACGACCGATTACATCTGAATCCAATCAATTATGCTGCTTTCGTGCACCCTTTCAAATCCTTTACTACTCCTCTTTGTGCGATGCCCCTTTTGCTCTTTCTTGAAAATTTTCCATACTTTTCATTTCTATTTGCAATGGGTGTTAGTCTTCTCTTTTCTTTGTATTTCTTATTCTTATTCATGCCATTTTAATATCATTTACATTAATTTAACGCATACGTAGTTGTTTAGTTTCAATTTTTGTTTGATCATTTTTTTTTTTTATGTGGCAAAACCAATTTCTCAGAACCGTCACTTTTTATTAAATAAGAAATGTTTTTTTATTTTTAGAAATTTTGACACATTCGTTACATTTGATTTTATCGAAATATTTTCTTATAGATGAGTGATACGAACGACATCACATATTTAGTGTAATTAAAAACTGTTCGTAAAAAATACAAAAAGTATTAAAAATAACTTCAACGATAAAACATTTGAAAAATAAAATTATGAAAAGATTTACTATAAATCAAAACTTTTATCATTGAGTTAATACATTCATTTGTGTGTGACATTTCATTAAAATTACAATTGTATAAAAATATGAAATGTAGTATTATAAAATTTATCTAAATTACTTTTGTCTGTCTTTTTTATTATCAATATTTGTATTCGTGTCTTATTGTGCTAAAACACTAATAAATCTTGACACAGACGATATTTAATTTACTTCGACATCCATTAATAAATTGATGAAAAATGAAATAAACAAAATACAGTAAGGCGAAATATTTTTCACAATTTCACAAGCGCATTATCGGCTTCACTTAATGAAGTAGAACAAATCAAAACAAAATAAAAATAAAAATAATAATAATATATATATATAAACATCAAAGCTTAATAACATTAAAACTAATGCAAAACATTTGGATTTTCAGTGGCCATCAACAAAATCAGATCGCAACTGACGGCTGCTGTGGCTGCAAGTGCCCAGGGTGGAGTTCCTTGGAGACGAACACTCCCCGAAGGTGCCAACACCACCTCCACGAGTCAGGTATTTACAAAAAAACAAAAAAAGCCATTTAAGATTTGAAAATATTTAAAGATAAATTCATTCGATAAAAAAATGTTAAGTATTCTGAAACCCAACTGTTCAAAAACGATTTGACGTTGGATTTGAAATTGATGTCACTACTTTTTTTCTTACATTATATTGTGTATATGGGAAGAATTTATTTAGGCAGAACTGCTTATTGTTTTTGAAGGTGTTACGATAAAAATAAAAAGACTTATTCTTTTCATAATTGTGACGATTTTTGAGTATCTAATTGTGTCTTAAACTTTTTATATCAAAACAACGATTGCGTAAAATATAAAAACACAGATTTTAATTCAATATAAAATCACCTACTCGCCAAGGATTGCAAAAATTACGTAGACATAAAGGTCAGAGTCGAATTTTTAATTTAGTAAACATGTGATCCTTTTTTCTTAATTTTTCATAATTACAACTAAATTAAAATTCTTTTGCATAATTTACATATAACATGAGTATATATTCAAGGATTTAACGTATTCGACTGCTATTATTGAATTACGCATTCAAAAATTATTATATATTAAAAAGCTAAATGATTATATTCTAAATTGTAAATTTATCGATTATTGTTAATAGTAGTCGACAATAACACTTAATTTTTTTTTAAATATATGATTACTTAAAAAACAATAATACTTTGATAATTAATAATATTTGACTCTCAAATTACTATTTTTTTTAATAAACTATACTGTATTGTTTTATGTGATTGCAAAAACACTTTTAGAAATGTATTTAAAATGGATTCAACATTACTTTTAACTACTTAGGCTATTTATGAAATATTGTTCTAAATATTCATTTGCGAGTCACATTATAATAATTAAATTGAAAATAATATTGCTTGATATATAGTTTCAAATAATTTTTATTGGATAAAGGACACTGAAGCCAAAAAATTATTTATATTTAAAAAAAAGGTGTTTAAAAAACACTTTGTAGTTACCTCTTTGGTATCTGAACTGTGAAACCAATGCAATAATAGTAACCATTGTTTTTATGTAGAAAAAAAGAAAACAATGAAATTGATATTACTAGAACAATAAAATCAAATGAATCCTCTTTCTCTAACTTTGAATTTATCGATAAATTCCATTGAATTAATTAAATTTCATTGTTGTCGGTTTATAAATAAATGAATCAAGTAATAATCAAACACGAATTTTTCAGATTATTGGAGACAAGCTAGTAACCATCAACCAAACCACCTACCACAACTCCGATAAATTCGGAAACACCAACAACATCAATGTGAACGTGGTCGAGGTCAAGCCTATCGACGGTTTAGACCTGAGCTCTATCCCCGGGCTGATGGGCACCAACAACACGGAGCCCGAGCCCGAGCCCGAGATCGAGGAGGATACCCGCGAGGAGTTGACGACACCAGCTTCCCGCAGCGTCGAGACCGTCGAGGAAATCGACAACGAAATACCCAAGAGTCAAGTTGACAACCTCTCCGCCTAGACGAATGCCCACCCACTCCAGGTGTATCTGCGATCTGAGTTTGCGATTGCAGCGATTTTCATTTTCAAGATATTTCGCTTTTGAGAAATTTGGTTGATTCCTTTAAATTCACTGCTTTTAATGCAACCATTATCTAAATTGACGAGTTCATTATTTCAATCGCCAAAAATCCTCTAGTTTATAAATCGCCCATTTTTAAAGCAATCAATTCAATACTACTCCTGTTCATTGTTAAGTTAACTGTAATTCATGATTTAAAAAAAAAAAAGAAGAAAAATTAATTTGTTATATAAATGTTTGTAAGGCGCAACGAACAACAGCTCTTTGTCGATGTTTGTACATAAATTTTTACAGCTTATGTTCTTTTGAAAATTAAAAATATTTAAAAAAAAAAATGAGTGTTGAATTAAAATAAATATTATATCTACGAATATATGTAGTAATGTGAATATTTCGATGTTTGTCACCAATTCATACTGATGCATTGAAATTATTTATGTCAAATGAATACTTGTTGCTTTTATTAAAAAAAGTCACTCTTGCTTTAAAGCATTTGATAATAGTAGATAACTTAAGATCCAAAATAATAAATAGATTATTATCATTTTTTTTTTTTTTTGTTATATATTATAATCCGCAAATTTATAGTGATAATAAAAAATATTCTTAGTATAAAGTCGATCGATAACATTAGATAATATTTTTGTCTTAATTAAAAAAATTGTATCAAAGTAACCGTACAACTTCTGATTAACATTTTAATTTATGCTTATGTAAAAAAACTTTTTCCAGATGTACAATAAAAAAATAATATCACTATATTGACTACTCCTATCAAAACTATAAATTCATTGTATGTGTCTGTTTTATTCTTCCTTATTTACATTATATATGATGTATCTACACAAATTTACAATTACGAAGTTATTATTACGAATTTAAAATGTTTAAAGAAAACATATATGTTGAATTATTTTAAACTAATGTATATCCATAATCGTACTTCTTATTAAAATAAGTTAAGCTAATAAATATATTTTACATACAATAAAAATTATAATAAAGTTTTTCAACATTGAATTTATACATGGTAGTTTTATTTATCCAATTTTATCATTGCACTTGTAAAATTGAATAGTTTTTAACTATGTAAATATTCAATGAATTTTTCTTATTAACTATTTAAATAAATTTATTACAAATTAAATGATTTCTAATGTATCAGAGAACTATAAATACTAGATATAACAAAATAAATTTTTATATAAATATTGCAAAATGTACGTAGCATATTTAAACTAATTAAAGCTAAGGAATCAAGTTTAATTTAATATCAAGTTCTATATTATGGTTATAGTAATTAAAAATATGGATTTAATAAAAGAATTGAAATATATTTGAACTATTTAAATTTAATTAATTAAAATTAGGTGAATTAAAAATTGTTTCTACATTTTAATAATTTGTTATTATATCGTATAATATGCTATTTATCTTTTCATTAAAAATTATTTATTTTCATAAAATCTTATACTTTATTTAATTGAAAAATTTTCTACTAAAAATTATGCTTAAACTAAATAGTACTACAAAAAAATATTCAATTTATTGTTTATATACAGATCCATACTATTACGATTAATTATAATGGCTATAAATAATACATATTTTAAATATTTTTTAATAATTGTTTTAGATTGTTAACTAATTAATTAATTAGTTAATATTTAAAACATTTAAAATTAAAAGATAAAAATACATGAAAAATTTTTTTATATTGATAAAAATTTATATTTAATTAATTTAAAAATATATTATATTAAGATATTATTTTACTATTGTATCAAGTTATTATATTTTAAAAAGTCAGTGTGAGAAAAAATTTTTATAAAAGGCTATGAAGATATTTTTTTAATTAATAAGTATAGATGAATGTTTCTAGAAAGCATAAAAATTTAACAAATTAATTAACATTACATTTTCAAGTATTTTATATTTCATTAATTTAATTGATAAATAAGAATATTGCAATATTACATTTTCTTCTATAAATTTAAAATATTACTACAAAAGAAAAGAGCAACTATTATACATAAATATCTTTTTTTAATCAGCAAAAAATGAATTAAGAAAAATTTTAATTATTTAAAAAATAATAGAAGTTAATAACAGTAATAAATTTGAAACTAATGTCAATTACATAACAACTTAAATATTTATTTTAATAATCTACAATTTTACAAAAAACTGCAAGAGATGTTACTTTTGTAATTTTAACGAGCAATTAACATTTTTTTGCATTAAACATCTTCTGATATCCTAATTTTCTTTTTATCTTCACTTATATTTATTTTTCAAGTACGTGAAATTTTAAAATAACTCGTTTAGTTTTTTTTAAATACAAAATTATTCATTGCCTCTTTAATTTATTACACAAAGTGTAGATTTTCCACATCGCTTCATAAAATAAAACATAAAACTCACTTTTATTTTGAGTAAATCTTCTCGGTTTATATTTAATTTTATAATTTTTTTTAGTCTCATTTCTCATTTTTGATATTTCAGTAGCAGCATTAGCTTAAAATATGTTTTTCCTTTTTCATTTATTGTCTCTATACGCTTTCAACAAAATACATTTTTTTATGGCATTAAGCTTAGACTGCACGTGACGCACCAAAATTGCCACATACGTCGCTAGGATAAACTGGATTTTTAAGAGAAAACTCTTCAATATCTACGAAACTAAAGTATTACTGTTATTCAATTCATCATAAAATTTTTTCGATTAATGAAAAATTCTACAGCTCTGAAGTTAGATACAAAGTATACAATTCAAAATGAGAAGAAAACTAAAGGAGTTGGAGTGAGAAAAAAAGGATAGAGACAAATTTACTGTAGCTCATATTAACAACATTTAATCCAAGAAAATGGAAGTAAAAAAACTTTGTATGTTAGTCTAGAAAAATAAGTGTTTAAAAAAATAGAAAAATAAGGAGAATTTTAAAAAGAAAAATCCATTATTTTTTATATTAAAAAATTGAATAAAATATTAATAAAGACGTGGATAAAATTATACGACAATGTTTTATATTTTTGCACATTCTTAATAAACGCTATAAAAATATAATTCTAATTCGATAACATTATCATAAAAATTAAACAATGATAATAAAAAACGTTTTTGTTTAATATAAATTTTTAAATAAATCATGTAAGTAGATAAATAGTTAAAACTTTTTTAAAAAATCTCATGCAATGGAAAATTCTTAAATTAAAGCATATAAATATACAAAGCCAATAACATTCTATATTAGTCATAATTTAATTCATTATAAGTTTAGAATTTTTAATTTATAACGATAAATGTTAATAAAATGTTTATCGATGAATTCAATTTTTACAATTTTAAACATCTTTCTTAGAATTCTTGCATAAAAATGGCTTACGTACGTGACTTGACAAAATTAACTGCAGTCAGAAATATCTTGATTTGTTAATAATACTATGTCAAATTACCAATCGTCATTGCTTCGACTGTCAAGAATATCGACTAGGAAGCTTTAGAATAAAAATTCAATCTAACCACGAGTATAATCATATAACTGTCAAAGTTTGTATAAGAACATTCTATAGACAGTTAATAGCTCCAGTTAACTCAGGATTTTCTTTTATTCTCAATGTTATTTTCAGTGACTATACATAAAGTTAAAACATATAATCATTTTTTATTTCGAGAGTTAACAAAAAAAAAATTTACTAACTTTATTTATTAATGCGAGAAAGAACATGTATTATTATTTAATTTTATAAAAAGTTACTTGTACATATATTTTTCTCTTTTTTATTTATCTAATTTTATTTAACCTTTTAAAAAATTCGAAAGTAAATCAGTTAATGTGTAAAATGACTTTCAATATAAAATTATTAGCATTTGAGACTTGAAGAAAATGAATGAAATCAAGCTAATGTGACTATAAGTTTATAATGGTACTATATATTAAGAGATAAAAATTAAAAAAATAATTTGTCAACACAAGAAAATGCTGAAATGAAATATAATTCATGAATTTGTACAAAAAAAATATACTAAATTCATTAGTTATTATCATTACGATTATTATTATTATTTACTTTAATTTTTCATATTCTCTTTTTTAGTATATAATATTCGTATTGTCTTTTTTTTAAATTTTTTTTCTCGGTCCCTGTCCTAATCCTACCGTCGATAATTCGCTCTGTCCTGTTCTGAATTTGGGACAAAATCACTCCCAAATCAATGCTATTGTCCTCGGTTTGCAGAACAAAAAAGACTAGGTTATCCTAACAGATCTTGTCGCTTACGCTGTACAAATTTTGAAAGTCGACATATATCCAGTACTTGGCATCCCCCTTCTAGATCAAAATCATAGAGAAATTTCAGGAACTGCTGGATGACTTCTTTCTTCTTGCGATTAACATCTTATCTATGTACTCGTTGATGTCAACTTGTATTACAAGGACGATATCGTTGTTTAATCCTGCGAAAGCCAAGTAACCGAATCCCATTTTTAATCAATTGCATTGGTAATCTTTTAGCAGATTTCTTTTTCTCGATCATTATGTTATCTAGGATTTTACGTTTACTGTCCTTGATCAACTTAAGTCTCCGGACAAAGTAAAAGGTAACCAGTGATTTCAACGATGGTTCTCATGTCGAGATTTTAAAGTCCACTTATTGCGGTATATTCATGTCGATATGTGACTCATAGTCCAATGTTTTCTTGACCAGTAATATGATGATAGCATTTAATTCAGCGATAAAGAAGAAGATTCGTCTTAGGGTTTTGGTTATCCTTTGGATGAAGTCATCAACTAGGATAGCATTGCAGTTAACAAATAATGTCCACAAGTTTTACCAATCTTACTATTCGGTGCTCTGGAAATTTATGGTGTTGTTGAGGGCCACGATGAGAACCTTCATGTTGCCTCTATCGATGATGATGTGATGTAGAAGCGGTAATCAACCAGGTTTCAGACCATCTTGATGGATTACTCGGAATATCTACGCTACATTTCTTTATCCATTACTTGTGTAGATTTCGTCTTTTATACAAATCAAGCAGAAGATCCTGATAATATTGTCAAGTAGAAGATCTTTTTGTTCGACTTCGCTGTTTACAACTATAGAAATACTTATTTCGATTGTGCGGTGTAGGCCTTTGTGTCATTCCGACATTCTTCTGAATAGCTCGATTCTTTTGAATGATGTTGAGATGACACGCCTTTTCACTCTACAACGCAGAGCAACGCTTTTGGTATTATTGATGTCTCATGCAGGTGAAGCTTTACTTGGCTTCGCATATTATCTTCTAACTTCGTCACTTGATACACAATGGTAAACCATCATTGTTATCTATAAGAGACCATATAAATGGAAATTCTCGTTGGATTTCTGTTTCCTTTACATAATGTATCGTTTATTTCCTTCAGCAGTAAGGAAGAACACTTTCAGATGTATCCTTAGTAAGTCTCAGGTTGAAACATCTCTCATGCTTCGTCACCATATCAAAGTTTCTCCGAAGAAGATCTTAAAAAAACTCAGTAGCAGCTATTTTCTTATCAATTCATTTGATTTATATAATACAAAATACTTCCACCTATTCAATAAACGCGTACACGTCCCTCTCATCAAAATATCAGTTCCACTATCTTATAGTGTCGAAAACCCTCTTCCGGTGGCCTCCTCTACGTTGAAAAACAATTAGACTTGGCTTTATGTTGGAGATCAAACTCCAGAGGATGGTTCTGTAGCTTATGATGAACCCCTTTTTATTAAGAACATTGAATCTTGTACCTATCCTCTTTTATCGTCATTTCATTATGTAATATCCAGTCTATTTCTCTCGGGCAACAAAGAGTTGGCATTCTTTCCTGACAATTATGCTGAATATTTCTAGTTAACAAACTTTTTCAGATACTTCTCCAGGATCTCGATGACGTTGATTGTGTTTCCAAAGGAATCTTCTTGGTAATTTACCATATTTTTTTGTTGACTACTCTTGTTGTCTGAGGATTCCTAATTGTACTAAAAGCTCATAAATAGCCTTGCAGATTTAAAAATGTATTATTCCCGTAATTAAGATGAGTATTTTTGATCTTGTCTTTTTAATTATTGTAGTTAATGCCTGCAACACAGCTTCTCGGAGAGCCTCCAAAAACTTAGGACATTCTTCTTACAAACTTTTATACACGACCACAAAGTAGAGACGATGATATCGAAGGGAAGATGATGCAATAATAATTCTTTGAAGAGCACTACTTTATCTAAATTACTTTTGTTTCACGTGCGTACATCGGAAGTAAACATTTTCTTCCTATAATTTTTAAGAAGCTGATAGAGATTTCCATGGAGGGGTGAACCGAAATTAATGTCTGTTCAGGTGCTATGTATCCATGGAGAGTTAAACAATTGTTATAAATGTATATAATATTAATATGAATTAATTTATTTATATTAAAAATTTCATATATTTATAAATTCAACTTTAGCTTTAGTAGTGTATAATTAATTTGATTTCATTATCATATTTTTTACATTCTCTTCAATATATGCTTTATACAGTTCCCTTCCAGCCATATTTTATATATTTATATAAAATTTGTATGACTAAAATAAAAAGATAATTATTTTATAAATTTTCAAAAAAAAATTTTTATAAAATATTAACGTAGTACTTGAAACGTATACTAACATATAGTAATAATTCCGAAAAATACGGTAAATAATTAAGCGTTTTAAATATATAACACGTATTAGAAATTTGTTTAGAATTGATACTTAAAGCGAGTCATTTATTAAATCTGAACATTGTTGTTATCGATGCAAATAAACATATATATTAATTCATTTGCAAATTTATAATTATAATAGGAGAAGTGAATGAGTTTAATATAAATCTTCACATTATTTTAAATCAATAAATTAATAATCAAAATTCATAGTTAATATTTATGCCATCCGTTATTTAAACTCTAAATTAAGTGTAAATAATAGTCGTTATATAATAACGAATTATATAATAACTAAGTTAATACTTAATTATGTAGATCAAAGATCAAAGTTAACATAGAACAAAACATCAAAACCCAGAGACTTTTACTTTTGTTATGGTTTTGAAGAAAAATAGTAATTTTTGTTTTAAATAATCTGATTGTTTGTGACACAACAAATTTTAGTAAAAACTTGATTTTGAAAAATTTAATCGAAATTTGTACTTTTAATTCACTTTTTTTTTATTTTAAAGATAATAGAATTATCGCTCATATAAAATGTGAATTTACATAGAGTTGAAAAAAATGAATAATTTTTTGAGTAAATCTATTCATAAAAGATATTACTCAGTTATGTAAGTTCTGAGCTTAGTTTTAAATTAAACGTGTTTTTTTATTTGAAAAAGAGACATGTATCCCATAGAAATTAAAAATTTCGATATGCCATATAAATATTTATATTTATAAAATAACTATTATTAAGATATATTATTAAGAAAAACTTGAATCCCTTATTAATTAATTATATATATATACATACATTCTTCTTAAATTTTATAGTTAAATGCAATGTTTTTGTATATTTTTTTTTTCAGATGTTTAATTAAACATGCATTATTTATTCCAAAAATATGTATTTATATGCATAAATTTATTTTTTGACGTAATCATAAAGGATATCAAGTAATAAAACGTTAATCTTATAATAAATTAATATAAATTCTTATAAGTTTAATTAATACTTTATTTTCTTTTGACTATTTTAATAGGTAAATAAAATTATTATAAATTTTTTATAGATGCATGAATTATTATAATAATATAATATTAATATATGTTAATTAAATTTTTTTGATACAAAATGCCACATTATATTTTTATAAATACATAATTCCATGAAATCAAATAAACTCATATAAAAATGAATCAATTAGTATAACTAATGGAATTAAAGTCAGAGTAATATATGTGTATTTATACTATATAAATATACTATACTATATAATATATGTTTATTTATGTTATATTAAAAATATTTTATTTTTTATTTATATTATATAATATTTAAAAAAGTACATTGTTTAGAAATAATTTAATCCAAAAATACTTTTTATGTACCGAATACTTTAAATATTCATTGAATATTCGTATTTGTTTTTTATATTCCTTATTAAGTTATTTATGTGCAATATAAGTACTTACATAAATTTAATGTGTGTGTGTGTATTTGTGTGTAATGCAAGCATATATTATATAAGTATTAATTATCCTGATTTCCTAATTTTAATTTTTAACGTTAAATTACTCTAAAAATTCTTTATCTTTTTAAATTATTCTATTTTTATAAAAATTATAATATTCATAGAAAAAGATAATAGAAAATAAATTAATAACATTGATTTTAAAATATCAATTTTAATAAGCCGAACTAGTAATTTTATTTTTGTTTTTAATATAAAATTTACAAATACC
Organism: Eupristina koningsbergeri; assembly: GCA_018907245.1. Taxonomy (NCBI): domain Eukaryota; kingdom Metazoa; phylum Arthropoda; class Insecta; order Hymenoptera; family Agaonidae; genus Eupristina; species Eupristina koningsbergeri. Next base: position 995,709 of record JACCHV010002773.1, on the reverse strand, counting down.
ACAGTTTAATATTAATTCTTACGGATCAAAAATGCATATCTGAATTATTGATTAAATTATTAAAAATTTGATTCAGTAAAAATTTATAAAAATATTTATAGAGCAAAAAATTATTTATTACTAACGATTTCAAAACAACTATTTTTTAAACTATTAAATTCAATAAAATAGATTATTTTAAGTTATATCACATTTATACAAAGAAAGACTTTAAAAGATGCACTAAATATAAGAGATAAATTTAGCTCGATTATGTTTGCTATTTGCATCCATTACTTTCAACCATTTCAAGTATTCTTGAAGAAATATTTGTGAATGGTATTGAGAAAATCCAATACAAAATTATTGAACACAAAAGTAATTGAAAATATTTAAGACTGATGAAAAATGAAACATAAATTAATAATAATCATAAAAAAATCTTTAAATTTATTATATTAATATTAGCGATGTAATTAATAAGTAAACGTAATTTTAAAGTATTTCAACTCTATGAAGGTTCATAGATATCAATAACAATTTATGTGGTATTCCTTGATAATAAATCTTCTGCTTTTATAAGATTATTTATATATTTATAAAAATAAAAGTAAAATAAAATATTATGCTTATTATAAATTATATATTAAAATTATAGAGTCCATCCATAAAAAAAATAGTATTAACTTATAATGAAATAAATTCAATATTTAATAATATAAATTTATCAGCAGTAGGTATTTTTAATATTATTAAGATAATAAATAAAAAGAAAAAATAATGTGTACATTATAAGTTTTCTTTCTTAATAATTATATTTTCTTTAAAACTTTAGGTATATTAAAAGAATTAATTTTTGTATATAATTGAAAATATATAGCAATGATTAAAATACAGCAATATCTTTAAAAAATTTAAAGATAATAATTACTCTTCTTTTTTTTTGCTAAAATTAAATCAATAAAATTAAGTATATGCAAAAAATTAGCCATTCTTCTTTTTTTTATATTTTACTAAATTTAACTATACATGTATATATACAATAGAAAATAAATATGAGAAATCAATAAGCAAGATAAAAAGTTGAATTACTGAAAAAATTACAACATAATAAAAGAAAGAAATAAAACGAGAGAAAGTCCTTGTAATGAACCAACCAGTAAACAAAAATGAAAGGACATAAACACAAGTAAAATTTATTTTAAATAATAAATTTAATGATCACTATTTGACCTAAGTAATGCTTATACACACATCTATATACATATGTATAAGCATTGTTTATGTATACTTATATATATTTCATTTCATTGTTCCACAATTACTTAGTTTAGTGGATAATATACCATCATTTAGACCCTTTAACTCTTTTGCATCATTACAAAAAATATAAACGCGTAAAATTAATCTACCTCAGGTTGATAAACGCAAAAAATGTTTTTACCTTATGATCCATTATAATTTTGTGATGAGCAAGTAGAATTTTATACAATTGTTCATTAATTGGAATAAATTTCATTTATATTGCCGAGTACGAGATTTAAATTGGGAATCATTCCACCTTCAAGCCTGCATTTTAACCAAAAGTTTAGTAAGCAATTTTGCTTAAACTCACGAAGGTCGAGTATCCAAAAACACATACTAAGTTGATGGATTATCATTTGATACTGGATGAATCATCGAAGTATGCTTATACAGAGTGTGTTTAAAAAGACCATTCAGTATGTTTTTAGCCCGAGAATTCAATATGAAAGAAAATCTATCGGCAGATTTGATGGTTTTATTGTGCAACCGTCCTTATACAAGTAAAAATACAGCAAAATTCTCTTAAAAGGATCCTTTCATTCAAATCTAGTGCATCTACTATGGGAGTTGCTATTCATAAATCATAAATTCCCACTCACACGTGTAATTCCACATTGTATAGTTTTCATTTACTCATCTTTTCACACTGAATTAAATTTATATTACACTCATCTAAAATTAAATCTAAATGACTAACTATTCATCTAAATTAACTAACACTCATCCAAATTAAAGTGCTTATGAGAGCACATTAAATGCACTATTCCATATTTTAATCAAAATTTATCTCAGCTATTCGTAATCAAATATAAATATATTTGAATAAATAATTTTCAATGCATGCCAATAAAATGTTGCATTTCATACAATAAACAAAGCTTTAATTTGAAGCATTCAATAACAAATAATTTTAATTTAACAATTACCAATTAAATTTTTAAAAGCTTCTAAAAATCTGAATTTTAAAAGAAAAAAATCAGAAAAAGTTATGTCAATCCTAATAATAATATTAAAATATTACATTAAATTTATTTTAATAATCTCTTGAATTTTATAATTAAAAGCTTTAAACGCTTGTTTATAAAATCAAATATAAAAAAAAAAAATATTAAATCAAACAGTAAATCTAAAGTGATTATTTAGAGCAATTGGAATGCCTTTTATTTTTAATACCTAAATATAAAAGAGCGTACATTTTGAACCATAAAAAATCATGTGTTTTCCAAATAAATACTAATATGCAGGAATAAAATAATAAATAAAATAAAATAATAAATTATATAAAACTAATTCCATTGAAGCAAATGTGTTAAAATAACGCTTAAATTTTTTTTACCTAAGTACATATTTTAACTATTAGTATCATTTGAATTTATTAATGTGTACAAAATACATTTAATAACGTGCCTTTAATGTATATTTAAATTAGTCATTTATTTGAGCCATAAATATATTAATATATAAATTCTATTTTTCATAAATAATTTTTTATTTATGATTCTTATTTATGATTAAAATTAAAATAAATTGAATATTTTTATAAAAATAATTTGACTGACTAAAAATTTAATAAAACTTATGTTTAAAATTTTTAAATTAAAACATAATAAAAAATGAATATATTATAAGTAATTATGTAATTGAAAATTATATTAATAATCACTAAAAAACTTTAAATCTTTCAATTATTTTCAATATTATCTTTGATATTAAAATACTTACAGTACTAAAGAATTTTACATTAAGAAAGACTTATTTTTAATATTTGTATCTTAGTTTAATTCCATTTATTATATTTTTATAGGTTTTTAATGTTACCAGTTATGTTATAATTTAATGTAATTAATTTTTTATTATATTTACTAATACATGTAACTTTATAAATTATTTGATCGGTAAAATGTTATTTAATATTGTAAAAAATAGATTAATGTTTATTGAAATTCCTGGATATGCAAGTGATTAGAAAATTTCAACTTTAATCGATCAAATCAATGAAAAAATAATAAATTACCGATTTAATAGAAGAAATTAATTGGTTTCTTTCAGATTTAAATTCTATGTTGAATTGTATGCATATCACATTACAAAAAAATAAATTTCTGTACAAATGTGATTATTATGTTGTATTATTTTTTTATTATTCTATTCTAAAAATAACTCAAATTTCACAAGTGAAATAAACTAATTAATTGTGTATAACAGTAATAATATTATAACAAATATTTAATAATACGACTCTAGTGATCATTAATTGTAACTTTATTTTATGAATACATAAATAAACGTAAATAAATATGCTTTTCACTATTTATTATAATATAAATAAAAAATATTTCAAAATTACATAATGTTTATACATTTAATATATTTGAAGTACGTAAAAGCAATTAAATATTGAATCAAACTTGATGTAATCAATTGAAAGTAAATGACCGCAACCTTAATTTAATTTAATATATTTATAAATTTTTATTAATTATAATTATTAATAAAAATTACATAGAAATTATAATCAAAAAATTAATGTATGTTCCTTATATTACAAATTTATATTACAAATATTGTAAATTAAATATATAAAAAATAAGTTCATGGTCTGTAGGAAAAAAAAGTGTATCAAATTTTTTATATATATATATATTCATTGTATATTTATTATATGCATTTACTATATTTTGTAAAAAAAAAAAATTATTTAAATTAATTTGTTTATGTTTTATTAATCATCGACTATGAAGTAAAATTATCTATTTATATAATTATTGATGCGCATGCGCAATCATAACGTACGCATTATTTATTAAGTGAAAATTGGAATATTTACTTTTCATAAGACGCTCTCGATAAATTTCGATTATAACTCGAACCTAATTCGACTAATTTCACGTGAAACTACGCAAGCAATGAAAATAAAAAAAGTAGAGCAAAAAAGAGAAGATATTATCAGATATTATAATACATGATTTTATGGATGTTGCGCAAACGAAGAGGTGTCTATTGAGGGGGAGGAAGACAAAAATTTCCACAAATTAAATGTTCTAAAAGAGAGAGGTTAGAAAATTAAGAATTCGCAAAAGAGTGGGAGAGAGCTGTCATGTGGACGTGTCCCATCGCCTCGGATAACCCAACGGGATCAACAGCAGCAGCAGCAGCAGCAGCTGGATTATTGAGTGCACAACTAATCAACAATTTAGTCATCCCCGTTTGCTGGATGTGTCAGGAATCTGAGACTCTGAAGTGGGTGATGATGCGATGTCAGCACGTCGACGTCGTGTAGGGCTGGATCAAGGCTTCAATCAGGATTCAAACCATCGAACAGAGTACGAAAATGAGAAATTAATAACGTCAATTCAAGAACAACAGGACCTAATTATCCCCACGATGACTTCACGCGACCGTACCCAGGAATTTGGCAATGCCATACGCAGTATGCAGAGTAGGACTGCGTCCAGGGCGGCGAACAAGAATCCGAGGCAAGCTAGGCATCTTCAAACCTACTCAAATTTCATGATGATCGCCAAGAATATTGGCAAAAACATTGCTAGCACTTATTCAAAATTGGAAAAGCTGGCTTTGTGTAAGGAAAACAATATTTTATCCCTTTATTTAAAATAATTAATGTTGTCTATTAATCAGGTATTAATACGTTGTACCTAGCCAAACTCAAACATAATTTTCTACTTTAATTTATCAAAAATATTAGCATAATACATTTAAATTAATGATTTTATTATCAATAAATTGATGCTATAAAAATTATAACTACTTGAATATTTTTATTAATTGCATTAATACAATTGATTATTTTGTTTCCTTTTATATATTTAAAGATTTCTTTTTAGCTTTAAATATCTAATAAATATTACCTTAACTCATAATCTATTAATTTTTTAGTGGCCAAAAAGAAATCAATATTTGATGATAGACAAATGGAAATTGAAGAACTCACGACAATAATAAAAACAGATTTGAGTAGTTTAAATCAACAAATTGCTAAATTGCAAGAATTAGGTAGACATCAGCGAGAGAATTATCGATACGTTAAAGGCCATCACATAGCATCACATTCCTCTTCTGTTGTTGTAGCTTTACAGTCAAAACTTGCCAATATGTCAAATCACTTCAAAAGTGTTTTAGAAGTAAGGTCTGAGGTGTGTAGAATTTTTGTAATTGCCTTATTAATTATTAAATTTTATTATTGAAATTAATTTGTTAATATATTTAAATGAATCAACAAATTTTTTATTTCTAGAAAATGCGAGAAGAACAAAGTAGGAGAGAACAATTTTCTTATGGTCATGTATCATCCATGTTACCTCCTAGTGTAGTTTCTGGAAAACAAGGCTCTTTATTATTACAAGAGCAAGATTCTGGTGCTTCCGTTAGTATAGATCTTGAGCCTGCTATGGGACAACTTAGTTTACAACAAGCTGTATATGATGAAACTGTAAGTAATCAATCATATTAAAAAGTAAATTCATATTTATATTTTATAATATATTAATATCAATATATCTCATAATATACGATGCCTTTTAATGTATTATATTTATTTTAAAAAATTGGCTTTTCTTCTAAAATAGAATTAATATTTAACTAATATCATGTTCAGGAATCTTATATACAGTCCCGAGCAGAAACAATGCAAAATATTGAATCAACTATAGTTGAATTAGGTGGAATTTTCCAACAATTAGCACATATGGTTAAAGAACAAGAAGAAATGGTAGAAAGGTTAGTGTTGATTATAATATACTGAATGTATATAGAATTTTATGTATATATGCATACTATTGATTAATAATTATTCATTTGTTAACCAAAAAAATTAAGTATAAATTAAGTATATATCTTAAATTAAGTATAATTTATAAAATTATATTAATAATATAATTAATTTTCAGGATAGATAGTAATATTGAGGATACAGAAATAAATGTAGGAGCTGCACATGCAGAAATTTTGAAATATTTTCAATCAGTAACCAATAATCGATGGCTCATGATAAAAATATTTGCAGTTCTTATATTTTTTTTTATATTTTTTGTTGTTTTCTTGGCGTAATGAAAGCACTATTAGATGAAACTAAACAGAGAATAAAAGATGTCTCTTTATTTTTTTTAATACTTTTTTTTAATTGCTTTTAAGACTCAATCATGTTGACAGCGAAACTAATAAAAGTCTAAGAAAGCTTAGATCAATCCAATTATGTATAAATACCGCGACAATCGATCGCTGCATTCCTTTTTAGCACAGATATCACTTGTAATATATAAATAAACCTTGTAAAAAAGAGTATAAAATGCAAAAAATAAATGTATACTTTTCAAAATATTGTTGTTTAAAATCAAAAAGAATAACATTAATAATAAATTACAATTTATTTAAATTCGTTTAAAATCATATTTAACAATTGCATTTTTTTAATTTCATTAATATAGATACAATTCAATTATTACATACATCTACTTTGACATATCATATTGTTCTTGTATGATTTTCACAAGAACATACATACAAACACAGAAATGAACATAACTTTTCTATAAACTTTAACTTAACATTGACGAAATTGACAAATTAATTACTTTTTATATATAAACAAAATATTATAAACAATACATATTGAAGATTTTCAATATTTTTTTATATAACCACAAAAAATTACGTACACGTTAAAATAAAATTGTGAGAAAAACATCACCTTTCTTCGTTTACCAACATATTTTACAAACTTTCATTAATAATGATCAGTGAATTTCATTAGACACTCTCTACATCACCAAATTGTGTGCCTTATTAAGAGCAATAATTAGCATTGCATTACAGAAAGTTCTTTGTCAAAAATATTTTTTTTATTAAATAAATAATTGTGATTTCAAAATCCTTTTTTAAATTGATAAAATAAAAACAAAAAATTACGAAGCTTTTCCGTGACATTTGTCCAATGACTCTCCTGAAGAATGTAAGGAACCTGAGAAAACAAAAAATTTGTATTAATATAATGATAATTATAAATTTTCATATACTAAACCACTTTAAATTAGACTTGTTTAAAAATAAATTCGTAGCTTTAAGCTTTTCTAAGTTTTTATTCAAATACCTAAGATTATAATAGGAAGATTCGAAAAAAAAAAAAATTTAATATAAAGTAGTTAAATTATAAATTTTTCCAACTATTTTTTTATAAATAGTATTTAGTGATTGAATTTTACTACAAATAAAATGTAAAAAATGTATAAAATTGCCAAGTTAATTAATGTTTAAATAGATTTGTTAATTATTAAAAAAATTATTATTTTATTCTTTTTTATAAATATTTTTGTACAATTTTTATACACACACCTATTCGTATATACACATAAATATTATAATATTTTTAAACCAACATAACACTATTATTTCAATTAAGCTCTGTAAGTTAAATGTTTAATTTGAATTTCTCGCATTAATAAAAATGTAAAAAATATAAATATATATTAATTTAGTAATTTAATGTTAAAATTATTATGTGTAAAATGAGATTTGAAATAAAACTAACTTGAATCTTGTTGGAAAAATCGTTTCATTTTTAGCAATTTATTTTAATTATTCAATTAAACTAATCTAAATACAAGTAAAAATTATAAGACTTTAATAAGCATTTTAATAAACAATATAATACTCAAACATAATAAAATAGAATTTTAAATGAAAAAGAAATTATAAATAAACTTTAATTACAATATATATAATAACTCAAAGAAACAAATAATGTGTAAGAGTTCATTTATTGAGAAAAAATGTATAAATTAAAATAAATATAAAATATAAAATTTATCTAAAAAAAAAAAAATTGTAATTAAAATTTTATAAAGTTTTCTGTAGAAATTATACTTTTGTATATTCAAAAATATAGAAAATTATTAAATTACTTAAATATCATAAACAAGCATTTTAATGCAAACAAGTAAATAATTTTTGTATTTATTTTAATTTTTACATTTACTTTTTTTTTATTTAATTTGGTTTAAAGAGTGTAAAAAATATTTAATTCCATTATCAGTAAAAACATAAATGCTTTCAAAATTTTTTACTAAAGACTAAAATTACACATGCAGTAACAATATAAAATAAGGAGAAAATATTTTAATCTACATAAAAATGACAAATAATAGTCAAAGTATTTGGAGATGGGGTTCAATACCAATTTACTTTAAGCTTTAAAAAACCTTTCAATCTGCAGATTCATCATTTATTAGCATTATTTCCCTCCATTGTACTCCAAAACTGTTTGACTTTAGTAAAACGTTTGCATCCTTGCAGGCACATTAAGCAACATGTATAGAAAAATATACAAGAAAATAATAAAACGAAAAAACAAATTATTCAAAAAAAAAAAGAAAAAAGAAAAACATGCCTTCGTTTAACTTATTGACAACAATAATAAATTGTAGTAATTGAGTATAATTCAGTAGTAATTTAGTATTTTACTTTCCTGTTGTGAGACGTGTTAGATTATTAGACGTGCATCATGCGTTTTTGTGTAGTTATAGATAATTTAGAATTCGAAAATAATGATTACGAAACTAATAAAAATTTAAATATTTGGCTTTATTATTCTAGTGATGGAATTAAATTAAAAGTATTTTACTGCTAATTTTTTTTTTTTGATCAAAGCAATTTAAAATAATAAACCTCTTTAACTAACACGTATGTCAATGTCAAATAGAAGTATATAAGAAAGTACGATTACATACTATTATATTTAAATAATTGAGTCTGTATTACTGTGGCTTTGTATTATTTTTGGCTAAGCATTACTTATAAATCAATAACTCAAGTAAATATACTTTGTTTAATTCTTAAATAATAGGTAATTTAAAATTGAACTTGATAAATAATTCACAATAAACATTAAAATTTCAAAAGTTATCTGTTGAAATGTATATATATTTGGAAATGCTCGTTGTTTATGTATTTATTAAGTCAATCGATTAAAAGTAAAAGAAAAAGAAGTTATTTTTAATATTGTAATTGCAAAGATAGTTTGAGTTTCATAGTTGTTAGATGTTTTTAAAAAATTATTATTTATATGAAAGAGAAAATTTAATCAATTCATCGATAAATTAATAAAAATTATACAAAATCACATCGTAGTTTAAAAATAAAGTGTCCATAATTATAAATACGATTGTAAAAATTTTTGCACTTTTACACATAAAGAATATTAGTTTAAAAATATATCCGATTTTTAAATTATCAATAAAGCTACAAACTTCTTAATTTCTAATTGATGAAATATAACTTTCTTGTAAAATAAAAGTGTCTAAATTGTAGCAAATTAATATGCTTATAAAAAAATATCACCGTAAATTAGTAATTTACGATCGAAATTCTTTTCCATGCAAATGCCCAAATATGTAAAAGTGTTTTAAAAGAACGAGCTTTGCAACACTGATAATTGACTGTACATTCTTTTAGACCATTATTTATGAATAATTATTGTCCATGCAAAAGTAATCTGAAAGTAAATTTGAACTTTCAAGGAAACATCGACATTGACATTCGAGAAATAAATTTCCAAAATCCTTAGAACGTATGAATCAAAGAAACGAATGCTATGAAACCAAGTCCTCGATAATAAACGATATCGTAAAATAATGAATGAATGAAAAACAGTGATAAAGAGATAGACAGAGAGACATAAGCACAATGAAGAAGAGGTCAATAAAAGCTCCAGTGAACTCCGAGATGCAAGTCGATCGGTTGTTAAGATGAACAAAGAGAAAACGGGATGCTGAGGTCCACTCGTCGACCAGGAACGAACCTTTGTGGTTGCGGGCAGCGCGTTGGTCCCGTTGCTGCAAGTGAAAGCCCGACGAATTCCTCATCGGCAGGGGTGCCTCGTCGGACCAGGGTGGATGCAGGTTTCCAGGATACTGCGACTGGTGCTGGTCTTGCTGGTGCGGTAGCAGCGGCGGTGGTGGCTGCATGTGACGGTGGAGATGATGCGGATGTATCAGGGATCCAAGAGGCGGAGGCGGCGGCGGCACGTCACCGGCGAACGGAGGCAGTGGCGGGGGTGATCGATGCCGGTGGAGAGGATGGTGCGGGAAGGGCAACAACGGGGGTGGCGGCGACAGAGGCAGCGGACCGGGATCGGCCCCAACATTGTTACTGGAGTTGTTCGCGCTTCCGCCGTTTCCAGGAGGGGGCGAGGACAACCTGCCACCGCCCAGCGGTGGCGGCCTCGAGCCCGCGAGCGGGGGCGGAGGCAAGAATGGCGGAGGCGGTGCGAATGAGTTGGGCCCATACAGGAAGGAACCGGGAGGTGGAGGTGGTGGCACGGGCCCTGAGGCCCCGAACATGAGAGGCGAACTTGACGTCTCGGGAGCCGCGAACAACGGGTGCGTCTCCCCATTCGCGGTTTGTAGGCCTGCGAGTGGTTCAAGGTTGTGTTCAACTGTCAATTATTTGCTCTCGCGATACAGATTTTTTTATGACTAGCGACTGATACCGACTTCGACATATCCAATAATCCTCTCTTATCCAAATAATAATGAATATCTCAAAATGGCTCTATTAATTATCTTTGGCCTGACAACAAACACAAGGTCATTTTGTGAGAGACCTTCTGTCGTTATTTTTTTTATGAACATATTCTTTTCTACGCCTATTATCAATGTATATTCATTCGTAACAAATCCAATTGAGACAAAGTCTTTGCTTTTCAAAGTCTTCATCGTAAAAAGAAACTAATTAAATAGAAATACAAATAAATAAGTAAAATTAAATTCTCAAATGGTTAAAACATTATTGTATAATAAATTACATCGTTGCGGATTTTGAATAAAAATAGATCATTCTCACTTATACAAGTATCTTTATCTAATCTATATCATTTTTTGATTAGTTTCATCATTTTAAATCTATTGAACTGTATATTAATTTTTATTATCAATTTGTTAAGTATAAAGCATTTGAATATAATTTTTAAATACATTAATTTAATCGTATATTTGGCAGATATTAATCGAATACCTTAACAACTCAACATTTCGATAAACTTGCTTGCATAAATTATTTTATTTGTATCACTAATATATATTATTTTTAAACGAAAATTTGAAGGAAAAAACTAAATTACTTATCTATTAAAATTATTTTTTAATATTATTTAAATTCAATAAAAAATCCACTAGTTTAAAAACTAATTTTAATATTAATTATATAATTATAAATATATTTAGTTTTATTTTTAATTTATTTTTTAAATTATACTGTGAAATAAAAAATTAATATAAACTACATGTACTTGAATTGATATAAATATTAAATAATGAGGAAAACTATTGAAAAAAAAATTAATTTCTAAAGATTAATATTGAATGTAATATAAAGAATTCTTTTTATATTAATTAAAAAATAATTTAAATTCCAGCAAAATAAAAATGAGTAAAAATAAAAATAACTTGTTGTTATGAATTTGGAAGTAACAGAGCCATTAAAAATTCTGCATAAAATAAAACGCATATCGGTACCAATCGCTACTATAAAAAATTATTAAATTATTTTAACTGTAATGTGAATGTATTATAGTAATGTTGTTTCTGATGTGTTTTTGTAATGTTTACTTCCTAAAGCATGTTTAAAAATTTTACATGCGAAATGTATTTATTATATTTTGTTTAACATTATATAGAATAAAATACAATAAAATTAATTTGAAAATTGTAAGCTATAAATTACAAATACACGGCTATTGTTTATTTTTGCCATATTTAAAGTAAAAATATATATGAAACAAAATAACTAGAGTAATTAGAGTAAATATATGTAATTTAACAATTAAAAAGTGGCTTAAATAAACACGAATAATAAAATTAATTGTATCACATCTTCAACATACTAAAAAATATTCATTGTTAATTATTGTAATTTTCTTAAATAAATTATTAATTTGTTAAAAAAATTTGTTTAAAGTACTTACGATGTAGCTTAACTTCTGAATCTCCGTCGTTAATATTTTTCTCAACAAGGGTAAGACGATTACGTAATTGACTTGATTCAGCTTTGACTTCTTCCAATCGTCGCTCATTTTGTCGTGCGGCCACCTTATTTATATAATTTATAAATAAATTATACAAGTTTCATAAAAATGTGTCAATATTTGCAATAAAAGAAATTTATACTAACCCATTGCTCATGTGACTTTGTTTCTAGAACTGATATTTGATTTTTATACTCTCTTTCTTGATCGAGGATTTCTCTTTTCAACATTTCTATTTGTTGTCTATAAAAAAATAAATAAATAAATTAAGAATAATTTAATATTCCAATATCAAGTAAGAATATTATTGAGATTATTCACTTGTAATTAAGTATTTCATTTTGCATAGTCTGCAACCTATCCACTGTCGACGATACTTCTCCTTGCTTTTCCAACCAAATCGCTTCTTCCCTAAAAAAGAATGTAGATTAATAAAAGTTAAATATTACTTATTTATAAATTAAATGTATTGAAAATAATTTTACTTCTGTCGTTGTGTTTCTTTTTCTTCAAAAAATTTAGTCAATACTTCAAGTCGTGTTTCTGCATCTTTTTTTTCCTTTTCAAATACTTTACATTGATCACTGAGAGAAGTAACTTCGTTTGATGCTACTTTTAAATGTTCTATATAAAAATTATAAACAAAATAAATAACCTAATTTATATTTGAAATACAACGAAAATAAAAATAACAACCTTTAAGTGCTTTATGAGCACTTTCTGCTTCTGTAAGTTTAATTTTTAATTCATCTCGCTCTTCAAGAAGATGTGTAGCTTCAGCCTTAATTTGAGACACTTCATACAACTTTTCAAAATCTAAGTTATCTGCGTTCATTTGTTCAACAACTTGCATAAGTTCTTTAGCTTCTAATTCTTGGACTCTTAATTTTTTAAGTAAATTTGATTTATCCTCTGTTAACTATATTAAAAAAAAAAACAAAACTTTAATATTAAATTGAAATTAATAACCATATTATTAATTTATAATTTTTATACTCACAGTATTAACTTGAAGTTCAAGCTTTTTAATCTGATCAGATAGATTTTGTTCCAAATGAATCCTTGCAGTTGTTTGAGTTTTCAGTTCATTAGTCAATTTAGAAAGTTCAGTTTGCGATTCCTCAATTTTTTTTAAATTGGTTTTGAGCTCTTGTGATAATGTTTCATTCTTTAAAAAAAATTAAATTATAAATTAATAAATCAAATATTTATTAAAATTTTAAATACAAAAATACATTTATCATAATATTAACTTGATGTGAAATTTATAATATAATATATAAATAAAAATCTAGCCATATAAATAAATAAAACACGCTTTGGTTTATAAAAGAATTAATAATAATATAATGTTATTATATGTTAATAAATTTTGAGAAATAAACTGTAAACAAATAATAAAATAATAATTCAAAAAATTAAATTCCAAACCTCTTGAGTTTTAATAGCAAGTGTATTTGTCAGTGATTCATTAACAACTTGTTGATCATTCAAACGATCTTGTAAATCTTCGATAGATTTAGCCAATGGATTATTTTCTTCATTGTGAGATGAAAGAATTTCACGCAACATGCATTCTAATTCTAATCCAGCTTCTGATGTACTTTCTAATTCTTTTTCTAGAAGTGCAATTTGACCTTCCAATTCTACTCTAGTATTCTATATAAAAATTATTATAATACTTTTATTGTCTAGTATACATAAAAATTATATATAAATAGTTTTGTTTAATTACCTCAGAAGTTGCCAATTCTGTTTTTAATGACAAGACCATTTCATTAGATCCAAATGATTGATCTTCAATTGAGTCCAGCTACAAATTTGTATGTTTAAAAATTTATTTATAATTTTTAATAAATCATTAAATTAAAAATATTATATCATCTAGATAAAATAATTATTAAATAAATATTAAGAAATAATTATTTTTTCACTTAAATATTTTTCAAATATCTTACTTTTACTTTTGTAGACTTGAAATTTTCATCTAACATTACGCACTCTTTCTTTGAAACCATTAATTCTTTCTCAAGTTTGTTAATCATTGATATAAGATATGAATCCCGTCTTTTGCTCTATTTTTAAAAAAAATATAGATATTAATAGTTACTATTATAATACAGATGTTAGTGTATTATTTAAATTTTATTTTAACTTACTTCGATAAAGTAATAACCAAGGGAAAATAACAAAGTTGTCACAGCCGTAATGAGTACATACAGCAGAGAATTAGAAGTATCCGATGTTTTTCTAATATTAACTACTGCATTTTCAACAGTTTCATATTGATGTTTTGTATTCTGCATAAAATAAAATTCAAAGTATTTCATGTATAATAGAAAACTTAAAAGGACTTGTTTTATGTATATAATATAATTTACATATTTTAAATGTATAGTAAATATTTTTATAGAAATGTAATATTAATAAAAATATTTAAACTAGCTCATTAAAATTTTTAAATTTATTAAATAAACTATAAAATTATGAATACTTACTTCGTCAGAACATTCATAATCCTTATCACAAGTTTCTGGAGGTAAAACTAAAAAAAATAAAAGTTTATTATTATTGATATAAATTATTATAAATTAAATAATAATGAATTAATGAAATAAATGTAAAACCTATTTTTTCAATGCTATGTATAAGAGGTTTTTCTTCAAAACTAACATTTTCTTCTTCTTGCTTACTTTCATTACTAAGATTTTCATCTTTTTCAAAAAATGTTTCAGTTTCAATATTTTTATCAACCAATAATGTATTCACTTGAATTTCATCCGACTCTAAAATTGAATTAAATTATTATACATTCAAATCAATTGTATTAACAATTTGTATAAATTTTTCACAATTAAATAGTTAAATTGTATACCTTTTTTAGCATTCAACAAATTTCGATTACCAAGAAATTCACCAAAACTTGAAGTTGAAGGTATATCTATCATATGATCATGATTAGAATCTATTAATCGAATATTAGATTCCAGATTATTGACATCAGAATTATTATGTAGATTTGTTGGTTCATCAGTAACATAAGTGTTATTATCAGTCATATTTATATTGCTAACTGCTATATTGTCATTCAGTTCAACTTGAGTTTTTGCATTTATTGAATTATCTACATTTAATTCTTCAACAATTGAATTATGTGGAGTTACGTTAAAACTAATATCCACGCTATCTTTATTTTCATCAGACAAAGAAATTATTTGTAATGACTCTTCAGAAACTAAAGAAAATTCATCGGAAGATGTAATTAATTTTTCATCAATATCTTGTTTTAAAGGCACTTCAGAAATAGTTGAATTTATAACATCTATGAAATCAACAGAAGTCGTATTTTCTACTTCCTGTTTATCTAGTCTCAATTCATCATTATGTACTGCTGCATTTATATGACTTTCACTATGAATTGAATCATTGGTAACAGCTACTGTTTCATCTTGCTTTGGCACAATATCATTCTGAAGATCCTCAAATATAGATTTGATTTTGTCTACAATAGAAGTTTCATCCGTACTTAAATTTTCCAAAGGTGATGACTGATTGCCAGTCTCTTCATTAATTATAGAATCAATTGAATCAATTACTTCTACATTATTTTCTAATGTTTCTTTCAAATTAATGTTTACAGCTTCATTTTCGACTTTTTGAATGTTTTCTATTGTATTATCTTTTACACTAATTTTATTTTCATCAATAATTTCATTTGATTCGTGTTCAATTGATGAATCATTTTCATTAACTTCATCTTGAGTCAATGAATCCTTTTCATTTATTTCATGTTGAATTAATGAATCATTTCCATTCACTTCATCCTGAATCAATAAATCCTTTTCATTATCTTCATCTTGAATCAATGACTTCTTTTCATTAGCTTCATCTTGAACCAATAAATTCTTTTCATTATCTTCATCTTGAATCAATGACTTCTTTTCATTAGCTTCATCTTGAACCAGTGTATTCTTTTCATCAGCTTCATCTTGAATCAATGAATCTTCTTCATCCACTTCAACTTGAATCAATGAATCAACTTCATTCATTTCCTCTAGAATTAATGAATTAAGTTTATCTACTTCAACCTGAACTAATGAATCAATTTCATTCACTTTATCTTGAACCAATGAATCACTTTCAGTCGCTTCACTTATCTTCACTGAATCATTTGTATCCATTTTCTCTTGAACCAATGAATCTGTTTTATTTATATCAATTGATGGATCTTTTTTATTTATTTCATCTTCAATGAATAAATCAGATTTATCAGAATTAATTTTATTTACTTTTTGTGTTAAAATTTCATTATTAGAAATACCTTCAACAACAGAATCTAATACTACATTTTCTGATTTTAAATCTTGGTTTTCTGATGAATCAAGACTAGATTTATCAGTCTTTTCATTATCAAATATATTTTCATAATTTACTTTATCATCTACTTCTACTTTAATTTCATTATTTACTTCTTTATTTATTTCATCATTTGTATTTTCCTCTGATGAAGCATCATTAGTATCCTCTTGTTCAGAATTTTCTGCAATTTCATTCCATATATCTGATATAGTATTAAATGTTGAACTTATAAGATTTGGATACATATCTAATTGAACTTGTTCATCCTCTTTAGTATCAGTGTGTAAGGTTTGAGTTGAATAACTTGGTATAGGTGATTCTTCTTCATTTTCATGAGGTAAAACAGTTCCATCATAAACAGATTCATAGGAAGGAGAAATTTCATGTGGATCAATAATTTCTTCAAAATCTTTTTTCAATAAATCTGATAACACAGCTTCATTATGATCCTTTTTATCACTGTTAGAAATCTTTTCATGATTATTTTGATCTAATTCTTCATTGTTTTGAACAACATTATTGACTTCTTCGTTATCAGATTCCTCAGTAGGCACTATATACTCTAATTTATTATGTAAAATTTTGAGTTCGCGAATGAATTGTGATGGAGCATAACCACGTTTGCCTTCTATCTAAAAAAAGAAAAAAAAAATTATTTGTGAAAAAATCATAATTATCTTAATAAAAAAACTATACTTAAATTTATATTTTCATACTTAACATAAATACTTAAAAGAAATACTTAAATTAATTAACTTAATAACACGATGAATATACTTTACACACAGTAAAAATTTTTTTCTGATCTAAAATAATTATTAATTCTTAAATTTAATATATTAAATTATTTATAAAATATTCAATTATAAAAAATTTTTGATGATAAATTTATAAAACATTTTAGTAAACAGTTAGAATAAATATTTAAGATCTATATTTTCTTTATAAAATCATGATTAAATATTTGTTTTTATTGTGAAAATTAATTTAAGTTTTCTTTGAATAAAATATGTAGCTTCTTCCTATAGATATAACTTAATATCTATTTTTATATAAACATATACATACCTCTACACCCCACAAATCTTGCCTGTTGCCTGCTTGTTTACTATAAATTTTGACATCAGTATTAACTGGAAAACTAAGAACATCATGATCCTTGGAGTTGTACGGTATAACTGTTTTGCCCTTAGAGACAACCACTGCAATAAAATAATAATTTAGATATGAAGCATTAAATGATTTGACAACCAGTGCAAATAAACGAGTGGAAAATATGTCAAGAAAGCTGTCAAGGGGAGAGTTGCAAGTAGGTTAAAGTATGGCTTCAGTTGTAGGTGTAAATACGTACCAGAGCAGGCTTTGTCGTAACATAATCGCTTATCGGAGATCTTGGCATTGCAGGGCGATAACAACGAGACCAGGATCACGAATACCGCAAGCACAAGCTTTACCGCTGCAGTGTGATTTTGCCGATTCGTCATGCTGTGGTGTTGGCACAGATGAACGTGGACTCCGTCTCCGTCGTCGTCGTCGTCGTCGTCGTCGTCGTCGTCGTCGTCGTCGCTGCCGTCGTCGTCGCCGTCGTTTTTAGCGTTATCGCCAATTCCCACATTACTACTCAAAGCACTGAACAACCACAACTGCAGCCTTGGTCGAACATCGTTATAGTCATCGCGTCCAGCAGTGACGAGGGAGATCATCAGATTTAAAAGTGGTGGTGGGCGCACGTATACGTGTGGAAAGAGAGAAAACAAGAACTGCGCGCGTGGTCCCGAAAACGTGTCAAATCCGCAGCGCCATCTACGAGCAACCGCAGAGACTTTCGTTTTTTTAACTCGATGACCTGTCTGTCGGGTTGGCATACGGATGACGAACAGTTCAAAAGACGAGGTTAATTTTGAGATTTTACGAGGGGACCGGCCACCTGTCAAAATATCAATTCAATAAACTCCCAACTAACTAATCGTTTAATCGTTCATTCAATGCGTGAATTTAAAAATTAGTTGCCGCATTCATTGAAAGTTACAATTACAATTAGCCTCGCTATAAATTCATCATAACAAATATTTAAAGCGATTAGTTCTCAATAAAAGCAGTTAAAATTAACATTGCCGTTCCGGCTTTGAAGCGAAGCCGTCAGTTTATGTTTTTTTAATTTCAAACTAAACATTTTATGTTACAAAACTTTTTAAAATAGTTTCCATTAATGATTAAATTGTTCATTTAAAAATATCACTCGTTTCAAAATCTAAAAAAAATATTAGTGACTATTTGATCCGCTATCCTATAATATAATAATAAAAATATAAATAATTTATATTATTATTATTCAAAACATACCTGCTAATTAAAGAAGAATTGACATTAATTTTCCATAAATATAATTAAACAATGCTCTGAAATTATATTTTTAAATAGTAAATAAAAAAAAAAAAAATGTTTTATAACAATTACTTACAATTCTAATTAAAATTTTTTGTACAAAATTAATTTGTTTAGCTAGAATAATTAAAAACATTCATTTTTATTTTAAACGAAATTTTTATTATTTTAAATAAAATTAAAATAATAAAGATATATGTTTATTTTAATTCTTTTTTTTATCTAACTATTTAATATCCGATAGTAATATACTAAATTGTTAGCAAACTACTGTTTGTTGTTTGTTCATAATTCGTAGACAAATATTTAATTGACTTACAAGTTGGAGGAAATGTTGTAATTTTAAAATGTATATAAACTTGGAAAAATTTGTTACCAATAAATTATTTTAAATTATTGAAAAACTATACTTTATTGATAGTAATTCTAATTCCATTTAATGGCTTACTGATATTATTTATTTTTTTGTAAAAATAATAACATTTCAAAAACAATGTCAACACCATAATCAACCTTATGATTAAATTTAGAAATAAAAAATGTTTCCTCTTTTATTAGTTTGTTTGTAAAAGAAAGTATTTTAAATTCGAATTATAAGTAGTAAAATAATTAAAGTTTCAACGACTAAAAATATGTAGAATATTAAAAAAAAGTTTTCATTAGGCAATAGTTAGAAAGAATTAAGTTGTATAATTTATAATTTTTTTGAAAAATAAAAACATTAAAATTAATAATTTTATCCTTGATTATATTTTATGTAATATGTTTTGTATGTACTTAAAACACTTAAAATTCGAAAATAATAATAGTTTAATGGTAGAAATTTCTTGATACCGACTTTAATTGTAAATAAAATAGATTTTTAGATGATTGTGAAAATAATGAAACTATAAATCGACAAATTAAAATAATAGCGTTTGATATAATTGTAATACAATTTAAATTTTTATTGTAAGAATTCTCTCAATATTTATCAATATTTTACGTTTAAGCATCAGTTATTGTTATAAAAATATTTCACTTTCTATTAAACATTTTTAGATAAAGATATTGATTGGAATAATACTTTTTAATTGGATAGAACTTGGATACTTTGTAGTGCGCGCTTCCTTTTCTAGGTATAAAAATTAATGGGAATCTTCCTACAGGTGATAAATCCCTAGGATTCTGCGCACGCGCAAACTCCATGAAAAACGTCGATTCACATTTTCATCTGTATACCAGGAAATTAAGTATTAGCTTACTCATAATGCAATAATTCCAGTGAAAGCTAATGTTTTATCAAGAGCAATTAATTTTAGCATTATTTATAAGTGGTGAATGATGCCGAAGGAAAAACTTGATGTAAAAATGATCGATAGAGCAGAATGTTGAGTTGTCAATAGCAAGTCATTAGATTTTTAATAATAAATTTTCTCTTGGCCCTCTTCTAATCGCCCAAAAGTTAGAAAGCTACGAAGAACAATGTTGTGCATCCAATAAAAAAGTCCTTGGCCAAACCGGGTAATCGTTGAATTAATCTTGACCTAAAAAAACAAGAGTCAATTAACGGTCGCGAATAATCTCTTTAACATAATTAAAAAATCGCGTCCTGCGTCACGTCTGAAAAAACGCGTGAAAGAGTCGCATCGTCGTAGTCGGAGTCGCGCGCGCGAGTGCGAGTGCGAGTGTGTGCGAGGAGGTCTCTCGGCTCGGAGGAGGGAGGGAGGGAGGGAGGGAGATCGTCACGCTCGCCTACACTCACAGCCTCGGGCCTTGCATGTGTGCACTGCGTCACCCGTCACGTTGCCTCCTCTTTCATCTCGCTCAGTCGCGCGTCCGCGAGCTGCTCGGATGCACGGGGCAGAGTAGGTTCTCGAGCTCGGTCCAGCCTCGGGTAAATGGTTCGAGAGGCGCGGGAGCAGTTGCGAGGCTCGATCGGTCTGCGCGACAGCGAGCCCACTTTCCTCGCGAGTCATGACTCTGGTGTACGCGTGCGCGCGAGGCCTTAAACCCGAGTGAAACGCGAAAGACGCAGGGAGATTCCCGATTTCGGTTATCGGACGGACGGACGGACGGGCGGGGGCGATCGAGTTTCGTGCTCGGGCACGCAAAAGGACAAGGAAGTCGTGTTTGGCGTGATCACGTGCCACGGACTCGAACCCGGACTCGAACCCGGACTCAAACTCGGACCCTCGGACTCGACGGCAACGTCGTTTCACCCGTCCGCAGCTGAATTTGTTTTCTGGCGCCCCTGCGTGTGCGAGCGTGCGTGTTTTCCTGATGCACACACACACGCACGGAGAGAGAGAGAGGCGCGTGCACATATGGGCGAGTGAGGCCGTGACCAAGTGATTTCGCGTCGGGGTGACTCGGCTTTGTGTACGCTGGACTTATACGTCGAGCCGCGGCGACACTCGGTGTAGAGTCGTCGCCAGGAGCATGTAAGGACGGGAGGTTGTCGGAGGCGCCGAATGGAGAGCGAGAGTGGGAGAGAGACGGAGCCAACTCGCTGCTGGAGTCGCAGAGCACTTACGACTTTGCGAGTGCAGCTGCACTCAGGCCGTACCGAGTGCGTACGAAAGCTAGTGCGGGGCACTTGTACTTAGTGTCGTCGACGGCGGATGAAAAGGAAAAAAAAAGCGGAGGCGTAACTCGCGTGCCATTGTTACCGAGGAACGCAATTGAATTGGAAGGTCACAATTTAGGTATACACACAAACACAATTGCACGAAAGCACCCGCGCGCATGAGCGATGCACACCTATGGGTGGTCGGTTTTTTGTGTGCGTATCTTTCCGCGTTATTGATACGCATGCAATATTTAAACGATATACAGTACGTGTTTCCGCCCAGAAATACGTCCCTCCGTCTTTTCATTGTTGTTGTGTTTTTTTTTATGTGCGTTACATAAGGTACGGCAATGACAAATATTTCCTTTTTTCGTCATTGTCCGCAAAATGGGCTCTTCGACCGAGAACTCACTTAAACGGTGAAATTATGCTCGGACGTCTGGGAAGCAGGCGAAATAGGTCGTCACGTCGCTTTTTATCTTTTCCTTCTCAGGAAGTTTCGCTTTATTTTCTTTTTTCTTTTCTTTTTTTACTTTTTTTCTTCTTTTTTAACAAGTCACAGCTACTGATTGCTTCATTATCACACTTACGTAGTAAAAAAATATTGCATTCCGTCACTTTCTATAGATCTCTATATTTTAATTGGTCAAATTGTAAAGTAGCAATCACTGGCAGTTCATTATCATGTTAACAACTTAATATCAGGCTTATGCAGGTCATCAAAAGGTTAGTTCATACAAGAATGATATTACTAAGCAAAAACTTTTTTAGATGGCACAATTGTTCAAGCCAAGCGAATTCACTTGCACTTGTTCATCATTAATTTTGAATCTTTAGAAATGTATATTCCTACTAATTACTCTCATTTATATTGTAAGTACTAATTTATTTTGGTAAATCAATCCTATAAATAAATATTTAATATAAATATAATAATTTTAGCCCTTTTTTTTTTTTTTTTTTTTTTTTTTTTTTTTTTTTTTTTTTTTTTTACTTTTTTTTTACTTTTTTTCACTATTCCTAAATATTTTAGACCAATAATAAAACAAAATATACATACTCTTATAATATAAAATATTTCAAATTAATAATTAGAGCTAAAATTCTCTTCTTCTTCTTCTTCATTTGAAACAAAAAAGTGAAGGAAATATAACAAAGTTTAAATATTCTTGGACAAGTAAACACTCTATAAATATTATTTATAATAAAACAGAGTATATAAATAATACAAATAAAATTAACAATAATTTTCAATGACATTTGAAAAAAAGTGAAAATATATCTATTATAAAATACTTATCCATTTATTGATAAGTTTAACAAAACTATAAAAATATAAAAACTATTTGTTATTTGTATTCTTTATTTACATTCTCTTTCATAATCAATATATTAGATTTTTATGAAAAAAACAATAAATAATATTTTTTATTTAAAAAATTAAATTGATATTTTTTAAAAAAGATTGAAATATTGTTTACAAAAATCAATATTTCAACAATAAATTTTTATTAATTTGTGGCTGTAATTTTATTGAATATACTAAACTTTTAAACTTTACCAAATCTGCATCATAAACAATTTTTTTATTGTTTCAGTTATTCTTTATATATATTATGATCAAAAGAAAAAGATTTTTTAAAGGATAAATATTATTTTATAAAATGTTTGAATGTAAATTATTTAGGGAAATATATATAAACATATTTATGTATATATGATGAAAAACTTTCAGATTCATCAATGAATAATAACCTCTGAACTTGTATTATATTTTTATTTTAAATTGATAAAATAATTGGTAAATGTATTTTAAATGTCATTTAAATATTTATATATTATATAAATTATAATTGTTCTACTCAAATGTGAATTTCATGTACATTTTACAATAATAGAATACTCTAATGTAAGCTTCAATATTTAAGCACAAAATATTTTTTTTCAGTTTATTTTTTTTTATTAAATTACAAAAAAAAAATTTTACTAATAATTGACATATTGTTAAATATAATAATTTCAAATTCAATACTGCATTGTTATATGCTGTAAATATTAATATAACAAAATTACATCATTTTGTTCTATATTCCAAATACAAACTACTCTTTAATACCTAAAGATTCGACATAGAGATTCATTTTATTATATATATGAACAAAAGATAATATAGATATCATTTAAATATTACTAAATCTATTTGAAAATTTGCCAAAATGTATCCAATTTATATAACCATTATAAATTTAATTGGCAAAAAATAATATTTTATTTAAGTAGGTACGAATCATTCTTAAAAAATAATAAAATATACTTTTAAGGATATGTTTTATACACTTTTTATTTTTAATAATAGATTCATAAGAAAAAGCAAAAATGTTATATCACACTACGTATAATTTTTATATGTATAATTTATCATACACATTAATATCGGTTTAAAATTGATCATATAATACTACGATACTTATAATACGCTATGATATGATGAATCTCTTTAAAATTATTAAATACATGTAAACGAAAAAAATTTTATTTAATCTCGGAATACGAATTTCAAATAAATACATATTACCACCTTTACTAATGATTTATAATATAGTTGTTAACACATTATAATATAAATATTTGTATTTTAAAAATTGTGAATATATACTTTTATTTATAAAATATTAATTCTTAAAGCGTTTTTTTTAAACTTTAATAATTAATACGTGGATATACATAAATAGTATTTATAATAAAATTAGATTACAAATATAGATTTCTCGTGTAATCAAGTAAAATTATTTTTTCATTATAATTCCCAATTTAAATTAAAGTTATTAAATTTTTATTAAAAATATATTTAAATATCATTTAAAAAATTTACCATTGCAATAAAAAAATTATGAAATATTTTTTGATTAAAACAATTAATATTGGAAAATGGAATATTATCAAATTTATTGGAATATTATTAAATTTATATAATCTATACATATTACACATCTTTTTATTGTATAATTTTACATTATACTGTTAAATACACTATACAATTTCTTGTTCTCGTCTTTAATACTTTTAAAGAATTATTATAAATATATATATTATAATTTATTTTTTATCTATTTTACATTAATTATTTCTTAAAATTTCGTCTTAATTTTAGCAGAATTATATCATGAAAAAATTTTTATAAATGTAGTTAAAGTATTAAAATAGTTTTACATAAAATAATAAGAAAATAAAGATTGGTTTTTCTGAAAAAATTATTTGTAAATGATGAAAAAATAAAATAATTATAATTGAAAAATAAAAATTAATGAAATTTTGTAAATTATTTTATTTTTAAAAATATTAAAAATATTTTTTTGCGTATACATATTAAGGAAAAAACTTATTTTTAATATCTACATATATTAAAATCTATTATAAATATACTCGTGTATTAATAATTTTGTGGCATCTATTTTAATATATTCATATATGAATAACAATATTCCACTTACAGGCATTTAATTTTTTAAATAATTATTCATTATTTTTAATTATATAAAAAAACAATAGTTGATAATTAAAAAGATAACAGGTGAATATATGGGCGCATATTATTTATATACCAATGCAATAGATTAGAGTAATTTTTTATTACTCGAAATAAAATGCTTTAATTATAATTTAGATGCCTATACTGCGTTGCGTTCGCAATTCTAATGATTTTCCAAATATTTAAATAACCGCAATTAATTACCAAATAAAACAATGACAAATACGTAAATGTCCACATCATTGCGGTATGTCGTGTTTTGGTTTTTTATTGCTACTATTTAAAACAATGCTTTGAACTTTTATTTATTACCTGATATTGTCGAGCTTCTCTATACCGAAAATGACGTGTCTATTCAATTTTACATTGAGCAAGATATAAAATCAGTCATCGCTTGCATTTAACACACGTACAATGCACATCCTGGAGTTTATAATGTGAGACAATATTACCTTGTGTGTTAGTCATGAGAGCTTGTATTATTGTAATCAAGTGGAAAAATTGAATTCGCTTTGCCAATTTTTTTGAATGCCGTAATTTTTCATGTTTGGAGTTTAGATCGTTTTTTGATCAAATGAATCTATTAAAAAATATTTTTTCGGGTATATATATAAAAGAAAAGACGCATGTGCAAGAGCCGGAAAGGAAATGTTTTAAATAATTGTTCTTGGCATTTCGACGACGCCACCTTCAAATGTACATTCATCTTCAACACTTTCAAGATACATTATTTACGACTCGGCATAAGATACTCAGCAGACCTTAACATCTTTTCTTTATTTTCTAAAACGTGCCACTACCCTTAAAATAATCTAAAAATACTCCGTACACGTTTACATTAAGATACTTCTAAGTACATGTGCACTCATCATTATTGTTTGTATTTCACGGTTTTCAGGTCAGTCATTATATACCACGAGGAAAATGTTGATCTAAATTAATCAAACGGTCTTTATTAATCGTGCGAAATATATTAAATTATCATTTACACGTCTAGAAATTGTTGCTCTTTCTCATTTTATGTAAGTGAACAAAAGCTTTTTTTTTTGTTTAAATGTCCATTATTCAAGCTCGATTATTAAAATATTAAAAGTTACTTAGTACGTGACATTATGATGCACCGTTTTTTTGTTTTCTTATTAAAATTATTTGTATTAAATTTGTTAAAACCAATGACAAAGTTCCAATTTAAAAGTACCGGAATTAAAAATTTAATTTAATGGCATATTTGACAACACAAAAAATTTAAATTTTCTGAAACATATTTAGAGCACATTTGAAACAGATGTTAACTTAAAAAATTCGCTGCAATACGAGTAATTAATGTGGCGAATAGGCGAACGGACGCGTCTACAATTTTGCCGATTCACACTTGCACTCTTGAGTTCAGCCTCATGCATAAAATGTATTACGGATGTAAATTGTAAGCTGTATTTTTATGTATGTATGCATGTACGTACGTGTATATATATATATATATATTTGTTTTATAAAAAAAATGTATTATATTGAAATAAAACAAAAAACTTTTCAAATCAGTACTCGATTTTTTCAAGTCATAGTTTACGAACTTGAAGTTGGTACTTAAAAATTTAGTGTAAATAATATAATGCAATATATTATAAATTATATAGTGTTTTCAATTTACTTCATTCGATTATATTTTAATATTTAAAATGTTTGTACCTTGTAATGCAAAATGAAAATTCTTAATCTTCGATTTAAAACAATTTAAAACATCACATAGGTATGCAAAACTATTTAATACTCCTGACCATTTTGATCTTTAATAACCTAAATAAACTAAATCCTAACTACATTATATTTAAAAAAATAAATAAAATGATGTATTTTGAAATTAATTTAATATAAAATAATATTGATAAAGTGAATTTATAAGCATTTATTTTTAATGTTTTATTCGAAAGTATATTCGAACAGTAAAATTAAAAACAGTAAAATAATCTATGATTTCAATTGCGATGTATTTTCATTTTACATTTCACGCTTTCAATTTAAATTTCATAATTTTGATATATTGGTATTTACACGAATATTAAAATAGATAGACTATTTTTAAAAAAAACTGGCATTTATGGACTTTTTATTAAGCGATTAAAATGACTTGGGTAGTTATCGATTTATCTGATTTTACAACTGTTTTTTTTCACTTTTGACTCTTGTGTATTGTGTATTTAATGAAACTAACAATGTAAATTCATTTCTTTACAGGGAACAAAACCACATTGAATCAGTATATTATTTATTTTGTATCTATGCATTAAAATTATTCAAATGGAACTACTCGACAAAAACATTTTAAAATTAAATTCAAAGTACATATTGATGAAGGGAAAAAACATTTAAACGTTTGGGATAACATTTGTAGATGTTATGTTTAGAAATCGAATTCGAAATAATATTAATAACGCATACGATAAAACTGTATCTGCTGATTACACCAGTGACTCATTAATACCATAATAAAAAATATTAATGGCAATAACAATGTATTGAAATGTTTTAATTACTTTAGTTACTTAATTAACATAGGCTCTTTTGAATTGCAGGGGACTGCAATAGTGCAGTCCAAAGGCGAGCCGAAGATCATGGAACAAATGATTGCCTTGAGCTCTCAAAATCCACTGTCGCTGCTGGTTAAATTCGGCATGATGGCATGGAACAATACTTGTGGTATTGAAAATTGTTCTGGTCATGGCGAATGTCACAATGGAACCTGCTTGTGCGAGGTAAAATGCAATAACAATAACTCTTTGGGGAAGTTTTTATTTAAGTGTAGAGTGACGTTTATTACTTATTCATATCATGTTTATGACCAATAGAGTTTAACTAAATGAAATATCGTACACTGATAACAATCAATATTAATTATTAATCTTGAGTGTTTGAAAAATTGTATTTTATTATCATCGATTAGACTGTTGAAACGGAGCAATATTTTAATCTCAATTTGTAATAATTCTCACATTTTGATGATTATTTTATCAGTCATGATAAACTGAGACAATGATAAAATATGATATGCATGCTGAGCATAAATTTCATCTCAGTTTCAGTAATACCATATTAATTTAATTATAAATGAATTAATGGATGGGATATTTTGTACATGTAAACACATTCAAAACAATTTAATATTAACATTCGC
Organism: Eupristina koningsbergeri; assembly: GCA_018907245.1. Classification (NCBI taxonomy): domain Eukaryota; kingdom Metazoa; phylum Arthropoda; class Insecta; order Hymenoptera; family Agaonidae; genus Eupristina; species Eupristina koningsbergeri. Next base: position 967,397 of record JACCHV010002773.1, on the reverse strand, counting down.
GCTTCACTCTATTATTAATCCTGACAATTTTGCTTATTTTTTAGATTCAATTCGATGGATCAGAATGCCATGTTCCAAATTTTAGTTATTACATTGCTTTTGCAACGATGTTTTTCATGTTAGCTTTTATTTGCCTTACACAGCTGGTTATGTGTATAGTGGCAGAATGGCAAAAGATGAAGGCACCGTCATTCCTTCGTGCTTGTCGAGTAACAACCCAAAAAGTTTTATATTTCGTTGTATTTTTAGCATCACTCATTCGAGGAGCATATTTCACGTCTCCAGTTAGTACATTTGAAATTTATTCCTTTTAATATCTTTACTTTTAAGTATTTTTAAAAATGAATAATATCAGCATTGCTTTTTAATGTTTAATATATTGATATTTTGTTTAAATTAAAAAGTCATATTAATACAAGTGTAAATTAAGTGAGTTTTAAATATAAGTGAAACTTGTTGCTTAATGCCGACAATAATTATCGTCAATAACGGAGTTCTTATCGATAGTTTCTTCCAGGCATAATTTATAATCTTTAGCTATGTATATAAAATCTACAAAAATATTAATATGAATCTTAAGTCAGTTAAAAGCTAGATATTTCACTGTTTAGCAATGCATAAGATTATTGATAAAATATACAATACTAATAATAAAAACATACCAATGCATTATGTTCAATTTTTTTTTTCAGACGGCATTTAAAGCAGGCTGGTCTAGAAGTTTATTATCTGCATATTATCCATTAGTATTGAGTGGTGCTTCCTTAATTGTCTGCTTTTGGGCAGAAGTTTTTCACTTAAGAGATATTCGCACAGATAAGCCACAATTTCTTTCTAAATCATTTTTGGCTTTCGTAGTTTTTAACTTCATTACGTACTCACTTTTACTCGCGGAATTTATTACAGCACAAATTCATGACCAAATTGATCAGGTAAAAATCACTCCGTAAAACAAGTAAATAATTATGGATTAAACATGTACTAATGTATTTATTATCTTTTAATAGAGTTTTTATACACATATATTTAATGGATGCTATGCTGTATTACTATTTATCGTCGTTATCTTTTTCCTCATATACGGTGTCGAAGTATTTTTCAAAGTAAAAATATAAATCAATAAATTTTCACTGTTACAATATTTTTATTGTTTATTATAATATTAATATATATATATATATACTTATTTGAAATAGGTTCGTGGTGGATTTCTAAGCGAACATCAAGTAGCGTCAATTGCAACAAATAAAAGAATACCCGACGATTCAATCGCTCGTGAAGAAGATCCAGTTATGGCGAAATTATTTGATCCAATTTTGAATTCCCCAATAGATTCATTACATCAACAAGTGAATACATCACAACTTCATCAATCCAGATTTGGATTATTATCTCAAGCTTTTATGTTATTTATTGTTGTTGGCTTTTTATTTAGTGAAACTTTAAGTGAATTCTGGAAAACCAAGTAAGTTTAAATTGTGATTTAATGTTTTTTAATTTTTTTCAACTTAAAAATGTATTTAAATTACTAATATGATAACGTAATTTATTTAGAGTCCCATTATACAGTAGAAATTGGCATGATGTAGTATTTCGTGTAATTGAAGTTGGAGTTGCATTATGGTTTCCATGTGTACTATGGAATTGTATGAGGTAAATATTTTAAAAAATTTTTTTAAGAAAATAAAATAATATATGTACAAAATCTAATAATTCTTTATAAATAATTGATTATCATTAATATAAGTAGTTCTTTGTTATTAATTTAACAATACATTTATTCTTTTCAAAATTTACAATTATGGTTTTTTTTACTATAAATTTGATTGTAAAATTATTTAAAATAATAACTACATTTTAACATTAATTTTTATTAATATGATTGTTTAAAATAAAATTATAAAGATGGAAATATTATAATTATAATATAATTATATCTATATTTTTTATAATTACATTTATTTCAAGTCCTGAACAATTGTGGATCCTGAATCCCAAGAGAATTTTAAAGAAATTAGACCTTGACCAACCCAAACATCCTAAGGAAATTGAGTTACAAGATAAATCCAATTTAGCTGAATCTACACTTTTAACAGATACAGCTTCTATCAGTAGCAAAGATTGTTGGATTTGCTACGATGTTGACAGGCAAGATGCAGGTCCATTAATTCAACCTTGTCAATGTAGAGGTGATGTTAGTGCAGTACATCATGACTGTTTGCGTCGATGGCTGGTTGAGGTAATTCTTTATATGTATAAATATAAATATACATTTTGTCCTTCAAAATATTAAGACTTTTGTATAAGTGACAAAAGAAGTTCAATGAATAAATAACTAACTTATGTAATTTTGAGTAATTAACTAGATTTAAATAATAACTTGAATTTTTATGGTGCTTAAAACATCAACTTTTAAATTATACAATTCTTTATTTATATTTTTTTATGCTTTAATATTAAAAATATGTTTAAAGAGATATTACTGAAAAAATTTAAGATATTAATCATATAATAATATAATTAGAATAATCTATTTATTGCAGAGTTCAACAAATGTTGATAGTCTAACATGCAAAGTTTGCGGTACATTATACAATGTAGAACATGCAAGTAGGTTGGATTGGCAGAATAGTTTAACTCCTCGTCACTGGTTGCAAACTATTGGTATTGTTGTGACAATGTGTGGATCATCTGCAGCAGCATGGATACTAATACAATTAGTGGAAGATCCAATCATTAGAATGTTAGCAGCTGGTGCAGCATTATTGATTATGTATGTTTGTATAAGGTATGTACATAATAAACTTATTTTTTTTTGTTTTTCTAATGTATATTTAAGACTTCATTGACAATGCAATTTTTATAGTATATTTTTTTATTAAAAATCTATAATTAATTTAAAAAAAAAAAATTTAATTGGCTTTGTAATATTCTCATTAGTATTTTTAATTTATTTGATTAATATTACTTAATAAATGTTATGATTTTACTACTAAATTTATAACAAGCAAATAAAATCCCTAAATTATACCTTCATTGATTTGATGATATAATAATAAAGTTATATTCCTAAAAAAAAAATGAAAGATATATTATTAATAAAAAAGTTTATTACTGAAAATATAATAAATTTTGGAATATAGATTTTTGAAAATACTTTTATAAATTTAAATAAATATGATTATAAATTAAGTAATTCATTTTTAAAATAATTACATATTCATGATCAAAATAAAAAAAAAACCTAAATATGAGTTTTGATTATTTATTTTTCTTTTTAAATCTTCACTTAAATTAGTGAAAAAAAAAAATTTAAAAAGGGTAAAATATAATTATTATTAGTAAAAATTTAATTATTCAATATATTAAATTGAAAATGGACTGAAATTTTTGTATAAAACTATTAAGTTTTCTAATAGCCATTATAAGATATTTTATATTTTAATAGTTATGTATTTAAAAACTAGTAATAATATATATTATAACTAAGATATAATAATTATAATTACAAGATTTTTATTATATCAAGTGTAGTGGCCAATGTATTTTTATACCCTATATTTAAAAATTATTTTTTATTTCTCATAGGTTTTTGAGTCTGAACACAGTTGTGGCTTACCAACGAGCTAAAATTTCATCTTTAAATATTGTCAATGCAGAAAATACTTCGGGAGCTCAAGTTGCGACAATCAGTCGTAGTGTTTCCGTTGATTTGGCAAAATAAAGAATAAGAAGAAAATAAGACAAGAGATTGGTAAAAACAAAGACAAAAATTGAGTGAGTGAGTTACAGTGTGAAAGTATGAGAGAGACAGAAAGAAAAAGAGCGATAGCGAGAGAGAACGTCAGTGAGAAAGACATAGAGATTATTTCTAATACAAAAAATATTTTTATGTAATGTCTTCGAATTTTCGATTGGTATCCAGTTTAAGATAAGTACTAGTCTATTGTGGGGTTTTACTCATTGATCCTAGAGTCAATTATTAAAAAGGTGAAAAGTGTAATACTGATACATGATGTATTCGTTTTACCTTTTCTAGCATAAAAATTTCAAGTTTAAATATGGATTTAAGAATTTATTCCATTATTATCTGTGGAATTTAGAGAAGTTTCTTTGCATTAACAAAAGCTGAGGTATTATCTTCTGATTCTTCATCATTCATTAGAATAAAACGTTAGATCATCCTGTAATCTTTTTAATATTATAATCCAATGCCTTTGTATTTGTTGAGAGATTTCTCACTCATTGATTATGTAGACATATCGCAACGTAAGCTACTGATTTGTAGGAAACTGTAAATTATACACGAACGAAATAATTCAAGAATCGATATAACGTATTATTTATTACAATTATCCTGACCTTTGAGAATACTATTATTTCTCATAGGTAAGATAATTCATTTAAATGTTAGACTTTTTAAATAATCTTACTGACATTAAAATTTCTTAAAATAAAATATTCATTCTCTTGTATGATCTAATGTGAGGTGCAATGTATATGAAACAAATTTATGTTCAGTATATTTATTTGATATATTTTAAAATACTTAAATATTTAAGTTTTTAAGTGTGCACATTCTAAAATTACTTTAAATCAATGATCAACCTTCAAATGTTATGTTTGGTTAAGCTGCACCAAGTTCTTTTTTTTCTTCTTGACAATAATTTGATTTTTTATTTTACAAATTATGTTTATTAAATAATGAATATTAATTTTCATTATAGTAATGTAAAAAACCAAATTCTTAAATTGCCAAGTAAGAAAGTAACACTGTTTTAGTTATTATATTCAATATCATAAATATATTTACATCAATTCATAAACTAGTTTAACATTTTTTGTACTTAATTTATTTTTATAAGATTGTAACTTAACTTAATTTTATAAAATTCTTTGATATGAATGAAATTACACAAATACCATGTCATTGGATAATAACTGTTTTATTACAGGGACTATTGTATCCTGTATGCTGAAGTTGATTATTATTCTTAGTAAAGTCATCAAAGATAGAAACTACATCCTTTATTTTTAGGTGTTATTTGATAGACTGGACGTTTCTATTTATATTTTTCACTTCTTCAGAAATATTTAAATAAAATTATCGAGTTGGTTACGTTTTGCTCTTTTTTATTGTAGAAGCATAATATTTAGTAATTATTAATGCATATATTATGTGCTATGATTGTATATGATTTTTTGTATATATAAATGTATGATTAGAAGTTATTTCATGTACTTTGTTTAGTGGAAAAGATGAGATTTACATGTATATTGAGATCTTCCAATTTAATACATTTGTTTAGCAATATCGAACAACTACTTTATAAGTCTCAATTAAATTAATAAAAGAAGGCAAGATATTTGTTTTGATAAATTAATTTATTTGTAGATGAAAATCATTTATAAGGTTATGTGATATGGTTGATTCAAGTGATAAAAATTATTTTTTACCCAGTTATAATATATTCGAATAATATTTTTTATACTATCAAAAACTACTACTTTTTACTATTAGTTTTATTGCTGTTTAGTAAAAGAAATTATAAAAAAAATTATAATCTAAAAAATTAAATCAATATTGATAGGTGATGGAAATCAAAATCTGCAAATAATATTTTAAAGAATAATTATCATCTTTTTTCAATAAAATAGGTGTCAATTTTTCTATTATAATTTATAATATTAAAAATTATTCAAGACTATTACAGTTAAATTCATCACAAATTTTTTTAATGTATCTTTATCCAATAAATATATTATCATTTCATTTGCTATAAGATAAAAATAAAAGTAAAAATAATATAAAATATAAAAATTAATTAATATGTGAAATGAATCACTAATTAGTAAATAATCAAGTATATCACATGAATAATTCAATATATACTAATCTCCCATAACAAGAATATTTCGATTTAGCCCGGAAATATTTAATTATTGATCCAGTAATTTGAATCCTTTATCTGAAGGTTTCTAATGAATTATAAAAATCTAGGATAAATCTTAACGTTCTTATACACAAAAAATTCAAAAATTAATATGTTTAAAGCAAATCTGATAGCATGAATAATATCAAGTTCACAAATCTCCATCATTATGAAATTTAAAATGCTTTGAACAATTTAAATGCTCTGTATCAAATCGTGTGAAAGTATATATTTTGCTCAATATTTTTTTGTACATAACATAATCATTCTTACACAATCAATAATAGTACTCATTTTTTAGATTTGGTAAAGAATTGCTTAAGAATTCAAATATCGTGGCATATATTGTCCATCGGCGATATTTTAATCCGCTATTAATAAATTTAATAATTATTACACTTATAGCATAAGTGGATCGTCCATATTCACTTGAAAAATCTTCAACTAAATTATTGTCAAACTTATGGATAGTTATGGATTTTATCATCATGAATTTGGACTGAAAAATAATTGTCGTATATACCAATTTAGCACGTATAATAATCAAAATTACTGTTTAAATTTAGCGCTCGTTTGTTATATCCTAGAGTTACACTAATATTTTTAATTAGGGAACATGAACTTATGTTTTATTTTCACTTCGGCCACTCATCATAAATGTCATAAAAATATTGTAAAAAACAATGTACATGCTTCTCATATTTCAAGAAACCAACTAAACGGAGATATTTAGCTGTAGAAAAATTTGATTTATCAATACAAATGAAAGATTAAAGTTGCAATTATTAACGACATATAATCTTTAAAAATTATAGTTGTTCAATCACCAACAAAGTCTGATCGATTTATGTTCATTGACGTTACTTTGAATAAAATATTTGACGTAATTAGATTAAGCAAGATCGAATAATATTAGATTTTTTTCAATTTAAAAGATTTCATAATAAAATATGACGTCGGAATACAAAAAACTGTTGAAATACACATGACTTCATTAAATTGATATGTTTGGTAAGTATTTTCTGAATTTTATGTTTAACAAAGTTAATGATCCGTATAGAATCAATATCGATGAAAGAAATATTTAGTTATTCTTTAATGCAAAATCTGAATTTATAATTGACAAAGTATTGTAGATACTATCATTTTATAAATAATTAATGGAAAATTCGAGAATAAACATACTAAATAATGTAAATTGTACAATTAATTAGTCTATTGATGAATAAATATTTATAAAAAATATCATATGTTAGACTTCTTTAGATTGAATGAATTATAGACTGATTAATTATTCTTAAACATAAATAGCTTTCCGGTTAGTAACTATCTCTCGATGTGTTGAATCTAAATTTTTAAATCATGTAATTTTTTTATATCTTTAAATTGAATAAATAAGTTTATAAAATGTATATTTGAATATTTGGTCTATTTCAAAAGTTAAATTATTATATTGAATAAATAAGTTTATAAAATATATGTTTGAATATTTGGTCTATTTTAAAAGTTAGAAGTTCAACATATGTGCCTTTAGGGTTTTCTATATTATGTATAAATAAAAAGAGACCAATAAAACCAAGATAGTTAGTAAGAAAGTAAAAAATAATTTGATTATTTTAAAATTTTTTATTTCTTTTGAGTGAACGTATAGCTAGTTTCATTTTTACATGTGACAAAGATTATATTTGAAGATAAGAATGTAATTTTTTCATGCACAAGTTTAGTTATATATGTATGCTAATTACAGTTATAATAATGTTATAAAAATAATTTATATGTGATTAATAATATCAGTATGATACAATAAATATAAATCTGATACAATGCTAAAAATTTTATTAGTCGGTTTCATAATTTTTATTTTCAGAAGTTACATAAAGTTATTTTTGCAATATTTTTTTAAAATTTATGTTGTGAAAACGACAATAAAAGCTCTAATATCTTATCATTTTTTCTTTAATAAAATCATCAAGGATATAGTTGTTCGATATGTTTCAGACTGTTTTTCACGTACAAAAAAAAACATTCACAGAATTGATCTCATAGAATTATAATTTTATTGTTTTACCAAATTTAATTTTGTTAAATTGGTATTTAAGTTGCAATTCAATAATAGAATTTAATAACAAAATCTATTTTAACAACATTCTGTATTATTTTAATCATTCATTTTTAATTTAAAATAAATGTAGAAAGTATGATCATAAGTTTAGTAAATTTATTTTCATGTATAAAATAAAATTTTTTTATTTCATCTAAACACATTTTATGCATGATAAGTGTATAATTGATAAATAGGAGCTTTTTTTTATAATCTAAATAAAGATTTTTTGTCTAGTTTTTTTATAAAAAAGAAACATAGGGATAATAACTAAATACATTTTCAAGTATGTTCATAATGTAATATACATAAACAATAATAATTATTGTTGAGTGTGAAAATGTGAATGACCAGAATTTTTACCAACTATGGACCATTAGTTCTTATATACCAAAGATGGTATTAATATATTGTCGTTTTTATAAATATTAATTAATATATTCGAAAGCTTGCAACTTTTTGATTTAATATTAATTTCATTTTTAGAGCTAAAATCTACAATTTAAAATCTTTTAGAACTAAATTAATTAAAATAAATTAATTAAAATAAAGTTACTTATTATAAAAATCATTTGATTTTTAAAACTTATTACAATTGAATTTTATATAATAAAAATAGGTATCAATGGAATATGTTCAAATCAATATTAATTTATATAAAATATTATTTAAAAAATGAGAACATTTAACATAAATTTATGTTAAACCAAAAAATATAATATTAAAGGAAAGCACAATTATCTTACACACAGCCATTGATATACTTCAAAAACAATTAAATATTAAATTTATAGTTGAATTGTATAATATTTCTTAATTTTATAATTAAATTAAACCAAATTTTAATAAATTGTTAAAGTTGATATATACATTAATTCTAAAAATTTCATTAAAATTAACCATTAATTTGTTGGTTGATCTTATGAGTAAAATTAATACTATTGTCTTCACTTGTGCTTCTTTTACATTGCCCTCAAATAAATTATAAAAGTTAAAAAATAAATAAATAAAAATAATTAAAATAAGTTAAAATAAAAGATAATTTAGGAATATTGTTTGCTCGTGTAGATGAAATTAGAAGAGAATAGTAAAGTAAAAAAAATCTAAAATATAATTTTAAAAACAAGTCGATAATAAAGAAAGTACATGCATTTTAAAAAACAATAAACAGTTTAAAAAATTAAACAATAGATGAATGCAAGAAATACAAGTTTAAAGTTTAATGTGCCATCAATGAATATTGTAAATCTATTTAAAAAATTATAACTTATAAGAATTTCATTTTATATGGAAAAATTCAAAGTATAAAATTATGTATTTTTTAATTATTGATTTTAAATCAATAAGTCTAATTGCATAGCCATTTGAATTTTAATAAGACCTACCAATATGATTTTTGTGTTAATTTAATTCATCAGAAAATAATTTAAAATTAATGTTACATAATAAGTAATCGTATAAATAAATTAAAACCATGTTTTATGAATAAAATATATTTCAATAAACCTATACCATATGGTAATGGTAATTTAATAGTCATATAAAACTTAAATTCTTTAGCATTTGTTAATTCGAGTATAAAAAATAGAATTTTTAAGATTTTGAAATAATGAATGCTTAAATATATATGAATCAAGAAAAAAATAATACACATAAAAAATATCATAAGGTGAACAATTAATTGTAAAATTCAGTAGCTTGCGAGTGTAGAAAAGCTTTATGTGGTCAATAACATATTAACGAAATTAATTAGTAATATTATAAGTACCAAACATACAATTGGTAAAGTTATATTACTTCAATAATTTCCTAATTTGTTTAAATATACATATTTATTTCGAATGTATGTATATATTTATAAAACAATGCTTATCTTTATTTCAATGATTTAATTGTTGATAGCGACATAATTTTGCTGCAACCCATAAAACTTCCCGAGAAATTATATACATAAATGATGATCCTGAAGAGAATTTACTCTTAGTTGTCTTAGAAATTTAAAATAGTGTTTCGGAATAATATTTTACCCTTAATTGATCTGATTCTACTTATTCAAAAATCTACTGTTTTAAAATGAGAATAAGCCAGCTAAATTTATACAATTCATAAAATTAATAAAAAAGGCAATGTGCCCAAGATTTAAAATGATGATTTTTTAAAAATCAAAGCTTGAATAAACTTCAATATTGTATTAGTGTATATTCAAGTAAGTTTTTCATCACAAATGCATACTTTAATTCTCGGGAAACATTTCTATCGCATACTTGTAGCACTACATTTAGATACAATGCATATAAATAATAAACATCTTTAACTGTTAAATAGTCCCATCAATCAATTTTGTGCTAATCGAATTAGAGTATAATGCTTTACACAAAGACAGAATTATAGCTAAAATATTCAAGTTAGCCACCCTATCAAGAAACTTATTATGCCTTAATGAGAAATTTGAAGTATTTCAGGCTCTTCCTTAAAAATCTGACGTATACAAGTGTTGATAAATAATATTAAATAATTGACGTTATTAATTCATAATAAAGTCATTATTGGACGATGTAACTCTAGTTTGATAATAGAATCAACCAAGATCCCAATTGATATATATATATACACACTTATAAGTACTGAATTAATAATCTCCATATGGAGGATCTCGTTTGAAGGAGTTATGCATTATTAAGAATATAATTTGAACAGTGAAAACAAATTTCTAAGTCTTAATTATGTCATAAACTTATATTACTGTGAAATAAAAATCCATAAATCAGCAATCTATTTACATTGGATAATAAATAATAAGTCTTTGACCTATTATTTTATTATGTAATAAGTTATTTTGTCAAACTTTCAAAGCATTGTACTCGATAAAATTGCATTTTTTATTGCATATATGTATATATACATATATATACAGGAATTTTTTACGCATCATGTCTATAAGTTTTTAAAAAAATTTATTATAAAATTTTATGTTATGCGCTTTTTAGGTTATAGTACTCCAAATACCTCTATAATAAAAATCTATACTTGTTAGTAAACATAAGACTTTATCAAATAATTCATATTTCTGGTTTTTTTTACATTCTTAATCGATTAAATTATAAGTAATAATTTATTGTACATTTTTTCATTGCGATATTAAGTATTGCATAAAGTAATAAATATTGTATAGTTTAATCCATATTCATGAAAAAACAACGTATAATATTAAATATATATATTAATATATGTGTAACCAATTAATATTTTGATGAATAATATGTGCATAAAATAATTTTTTTAAAACTTTGAAATAAAATAATTTTATTTTGTTTGTATTAAAAATGAAAATGTATATACATTAACATAGAGTTAAATAAAAGAACTCTCATTTCTGTTAAAAAATTTTTTCACCCATATATATACCCAAATATTAATATTTATAATTTTTATCTAAATTTAATAATATAATAATATTCATATAAATTAATTTATATACTTTTGAATCTTACATCTATAAATATATTCTATTACTATATATTCAAAATATTTTTTATTGTTAAATATATAATAATTAACTTTATAATGTAATAATATTATAATAATAATTAATATAATAACTAACATAAAAATCGGAAAATAATAATATTGAGAACTAAAAATTATATATCTATTTTAAATAATACAAATTTTATTAATACTTAATGATTAACAATTATTTAGTAAAAACTTAATGACTTACCCTTTTTTATATGCATTTATATTTAAATTGTTTAAACAAAAGAGAGAATATGTTCACAAACATATAATAATAAGCAGAATTAACTGAATTTTATTTCTTCTTATTTTTTAAAGTTTGCAATCATATTTCATCTATGATATTTAGAAACAATTTATAGAAATAACTTAAAATTATATTGTATGTATGTAGAATAATAACACAAAAAATGATTCTTAGAAAATATTATTAACTGTGATATTAAATAATACATAAATTATTTCAATCAAATTAAAAAAATAAGTTGAATTAAGAATATTTTTTAAAATATTGCTTTTATTAAAATATAATTATTAAATGTTTCCAATTATCTATTATTATTAATAAAATTCCTTTTAAAATCTGTTTCATTATAATTTATACGGCATTGAAATTTTTACTATTAAAATTAATTTTTTTTAATTTTACAAAAAATATAGAAAACAAAGGAGAATGTAATAAAATTTACTACAATTTAGTTAAAATGTTAATAAAATATTTAAATAAATTAATATTAATTAATTAAAAAAATTAATAAATAAATCAATCGAAATATTTATTTTTGCACAATAATAATGTAATTTAAAAAATTTAAAGTAAATTATATATTTTAAGAATTATATAAATAAATTTAATAATCATATTTATTGTAAATAATGTCATAAAAATAATATAATACCTATATAAGTATTCAATTAAAAATCAATATTACACTTTATTAAATTTTATATTTTTTTATATTTATTTATATTTTTCAATATTTATAAAAATTAATGTTTCTATCAATATTGAGGATAAAGTAATAAAATTATGCATGTGTTCTGAATTAATGTATTTTTGCACAATGAACAATATTATTTAAAAATAAAAAGCATTACAATAAAAATATAATAAATTAATTTATTTAAATGGCGAGATTTTACCTAAATTTACAGATTATTATTTTTATACTTCTATACTACAATATATTGTTTATTTTTTGATGATATTAAATTGATTTTGTAGTATATAATTTAAAAAGTATCTTAAATATTTTTTTTTCAATTTAATTAAGTTTTATACAAGTTTAAAATTATATTTTGCAACATCAAATAATATAAAAATATTTAATTTAAAAAACGCACGTGCATAAAATAAGAGACATTGCTTTAATCTCATAAGTTGAATTATTGTTATCTAAAAGAGTAGAAACAATTGTAAATGACTTTAGAAACATTATTTTATTTATGTTTCATAATAATTTTTCTCCTTTACCTTTCTACATATCTACGTTGACGCAAATGACGTATTCATACATGTTCAGTGTAAACATTCATTGGTAAATTATGTATGTGTGTGTATAGTATGTGTGAGGTTGAGTGAATTTGTATGTGCCTGCGCTTACGTATCTCCTACATGGTTTTGCGAAAAATCAAAAAAGGAACTTTGAAAGTTCAGTGATTTTGTTTATTAATTATTCATTAGGACAATTATTTAGGTATTTACGAGAGATACATAATATCAATTTAATCGAATATTCGATATTCAGTGTAATATAAATATTCAAATATAGCAGAACTAAAAATGTTGTGTAAATTGTTTTCTAAAATTTTAAATCTTTTTGTCTTTTACTTCCATCATTGGTAGTCGAATTCCTTTACATGAAAATGTTTCCTTCGACGAGTTTGCCAAGCATACTTTTTACATGAAAACAATTAAGAATTACACCTTCTGTAAGCTCCTAATGTTTACATTAAAGTATGCAATAAATGCACTCAATTTTTGTTGTTTCAATTTAAGCTGAAAAATTGAAATTAAAATTTAATGTATAAATAAAAATATCAAAATTTTTAATAATTGTTTATTAATGTAATTATAGACCTTTAATAACCTTTGATTACATAGCAATTAGCATTTTTGTAATAATAATTTTTTTTGTTTTATTTAATATATAAACATAAGTAATTTAAGAGTTTAAATAAAAAAAAATGAAAAATGGCAATTTATTTATTTTATGATATATTCTACAGAAACATAATTATTCATGAAGAAGATTGTAAATTATTCCATTTGAAAATTAAGAAACTAAAAATTATCCATATATACATATATTTACAGTGTTTAATAATAATTTGTCAAAAATATTTTAAATAACATTAATGCTATTCTATTTTATTATGTTATAATATACAAAATATTTTTGAATAAATGTACAACTTACTAAGCTTTGCATTACATGTTATGTAATAACTAAAAATTTAACACTTTTATTGAATTATTAAATTATCAAAAAAAACATTCTTTTTTATTAAAATTAAATACTGATAAAAAATGATAGTTGTGATCCAATGGAATGCATCATGAATAAAATACAAAGTTTATTCTTAATTAATGTGTCTACTTTTCAACAAAGAATCCCTTGTCCTTCTCAAGGCAATGGTTTTATAACAAGAATACTTATAATCTATAACGTGATTGTCGTAATATCACAGTTTCGAATTCATGCAATTAAATACTGTTTTGAAATCTATTTACAATATTTTTGAAGTTATTAATGAGTGTATATAATAGAATATAGCAGTTATGCAATGATATTGTATTTATATTTCAAATTTGAAACAATATAAAATTATATTGATTAATGTAAAATAATTCTAATTTGTTTTTTAATGTTTATATATTTATAAATACACACCTGCAATACCAGCTATTGCTTCTGATGCAAAGTATTTGACATCAACGTCAGTATCTGTATTTAACTTATCCAGAACAGGTTTAACTTGTGTCTGTACTACATTCGGTTTGAGATATGGTCCAATCCGCTGAAGTGTCTTAGCAACATTAAATCTTACATTTGCTACATTATCAGTAGCCATAGTCAAAACTGTTGGAAGCATAACTTCTGTCGTAATTTCTGGACCACAAACTTCTGCTAATACCTAGAAATTGTTATTCGATAAATTTAATGATCTATTGGCACAATTTAATTAATATTTAGATATAAATAGAAAATTAAATTTATATATATATATTTAAAAGTAAAAAATGAATAATTTTGTAATATTTATTCATTTTATTATTATTATTAACAAACTTATTAAAAAATTTTAGTTGGGGTAAGAATTTCGAAATTTTTTAAATTAAAATCAAATAATTTAGATTTTTTAACTACATTTTCATATATCAGCAAGTATTTGCATCGAAAATATCTATATTAAATGTAATTACTTTAATAAATAATACGCATTAAAACTTACATTAATACAAAATAAACATGTCATTCTGTGTAGATAATTTTGATCTCTGGACATTGCCAATACTTTTGGAATCACTGTATTCTGAGCCCATTCCGGGCCAAATTTTTCGACAAGTTTTTTAAGATTTAATGTGGCTGCTTCTCTAATAGCATATACATGATCGACTAACCAAGTCATGCACAAAGAATTCAACTTTTCATCGAAAAATTCAACACCTAATTGGCCTGCTAATAAAGGCATGTATCTAAATAATAAAACGATTGCATAATTAAAAGTCAATTATAAATACAAATATTTATAATAAATAATATTAATAAATATAAATACAATTACACAATCTGTATTGTCTATTTTAAATTATTTCATTTCATTCTATTTCAAAGTCAACTTACTCGATAATTGCTAGCCGTACTCTCCATTTAGCATCCTCTGCCAACTCAACAATAGCTGGTAAAAGTGATTGTGATAGTTGCTGGATACCAATGACTTCATTTACACAATCTAAGTTACTAATGATATTTAAACGTACTTCAGGACACTCATCTTTAAGTTGTGATAAAAATAGGGGTAATAGATGTTCAATAGTACTAAAAAACAAAAATTATTATTTAGAAAAAAGTATAAAATCACATGCAAGCTAAATTGTTCTTTCGCTTAAATTTTTTTTCTTACATTTAAATTTCTAATAAATAATGCAAAAATAGTGTTTATATTAATTTATTTATATTAATACATTTTTCACAATATTATAGTAAAATAAAAAAACTAATTATTAAATATTATATGTAAATATGAAAAATGATTATAAGTATTCTTAATATTTTAAAAATTGTAAAAAAAATTATTTGTAACACAACATATATATATATATATATATATATATATAAAATAAAATTTAGTTCATTTTTTACTTAAATCATTATTATATAATAATTAAATGTAATTACATATTTTAAATATAAATATTGTATATATTATTATTATTATTAAAAAATAATGTTATATTTGCATTACTTTATTCAAAATTAAATGATGTTTATAATTTTATATGAATAACTAATATTCATTACTGTTACGATTTAAATAATTGCTTTTAGAAAAAAAGTTTTCTAACATATTTTATAAATACTTGATATTTCACTACTGTGTTACTGAACGTAAACAAAATGTGTTACATAGCATTTTCATCAACAATAAATAAAATAAAAATTTCTTTACACGCTATGTCTAGATTTTTAATACCTCGTGGCACGAACATAAGTCATTTTGTGTGAATTTTCAAAGTAATCCATCATAAATATATAATTAGAACAATTTTACCGCTAAAAAAAAGATATTTACAATTTTTTTTTTTTTTGCCTTTCTAATGCTTAAATATTTAATTATATTTTAAAACTTTTATTGGTGCCATCCGTATACATGCAACCGTTTCGAGAAACTGATCCAAATGCACTAAATTTTGCTTCAAGTGCATTCAAACAAGATGTTAAAATCTTCCGCATTACGAAGATTTTTTAGAAAGAAGTGTCATATACTTATGACCGAATAGGAAATAGAAAAGATTAATAAATACAAAACAATAATGCAGATCCAAACACTAATGCGTAATAAAAAATTAAACATTTTGATGTAATTTTTAAAAATAATAATGTATACGTAGCTATGTAAATTAATTACGTTTATAATTTTATTTCACACAAACATATATATTTTTAAGTACGTAGTAGTAGTACACGTATGTAAATACTATTATATTTTACTTAATGATTTAATATTTTTTATTATTAATTGCCTTTTAGAGAAAAAAGTATTTTTAATTAAATTTTTAACTTATTGCAAAAAAAAAAAAATACTAATAAGATTTAATAATTTAAATGTAACGAATAGATAATTAATATTTCAACTAAAAAATCGTATACGAGATAAGAAGTACAGTAATTGAAAATTCAATTATATTTTTTTTAATATATTTATATACAAAAAAACATAATTTTAAGAAATAGATTTATATAAAAAGTAATATTTTTTAAAAATAATTATAAATCAAAAATACTTTAGATTAAAATAATTTTATGATAATAAAAGTTTCAACATTAAAATTAAAATATTTTTGTAAAATATAGAAATCAAATTAATTAAATCTTATAATCCAAATTTTTTAATTTTATCATTATATAAAGATACATTAATCTTCATTTTTCAATACATAAATTTTTCAAAAATGATTTTTAGATTTTATGTAGTTATTTATCCAAATTATTTTTCATCAAATCATTTGAATTGTGCATAAGTGTAATAAAAACACTGGTTAAAGCAACTCCTTAATTAGTGTTTTTACTACACTTGTGCACCTGAAGATGTTTTTACAATTCAAATGAATAACATGAAGGGTGACTTTAAATTTTACTTATAAAAATTATTAAATTTAAAATTAATGAAGTTCTTTTTTATTTCTACAGACAATTTATTTGTAATTCGTACGTCATTCATTATTCTTAGATAATTCTAATTTTGTATAAATTATTATTATTGTAAAAAAAATAAATTTTTTTTAAAAATTCTTACTTGGTTTTTCCGAGTATAGGACTAAGACCCATAATAACACTAGCGAGTGCTGATTTAACATGTTGATTTGGATCTGCTACAAGTTCCTTGACGAAGGGTAATATATTCGTCATAATGATGGATTCTTGGTGAAAGGGATCAAGAAACTGACAGAATTCGCGCACTTTATCAGCTGCTGCTGCTCTAACCTCAGCCTCTGGATCCTTCAGAAGTACTTGGAAGGCTGGGACAAGATCTGCACGCGTAATCTCTTCACCAACAGCTTTCTGAAGATCAGTGAATTTGTCAGCCACCATATAACGTACACGCCACGACGAATCAGTTGCACACTGTCGAAGAGTTGGCATTACCAGTTGTTCAACATCTTCTTGTTGTAATAACTTTGCAATGCACACACAAGCCTCTACTGCCAAAAGCCGTACTGAATCCTTAAAAAAGAAAAAAATTATTGGCTAAATTAATAAATAATTTTTTGTTTATTTTTGAAGATGAAAGAAGTTTATTTAACATTTTCATTAAATCTATCAATTACATATATTATAAATTGTTAATAACTGCGAAAATATACAATTTATAAATAAAATATACAAAATATCATGTGCATTGTACATTTATACAATAATTTAAATAAAAGAAAAATAAAATGATTGGTTAATTTATAATATTTAAAATCACACTATACTTAAATTATATATTTTCAAAATAATTTAATTTGTTTGAAATAATAAAATAAAAAAAAAATGAAACTTTTTATATCATTATTTAAAATAACTTAATTAATCTAGTTTTTAACAATAGTGGTTAATTTTTAAGACATTCTTATCCATTTAAATATTAAATGATAAAAATTACTTCAGACTAAATATCGAATATAGAATTTATAATACATTTATAAAATATATATTGAATATGATAAAAGTGTATGTATAAACTATAAGTATTTGTAACTACTTAAAATGAATGATATTTAAACAATAACAAAAACTCTGTATATAATAGTTATTTAACAATAAAAATAAATAAATAAAAATGAATAAAAAAATAAATAAATGGATTTAATAAAAAAGAAAGATATTAATGATTTATTTTTGGCAATATGCGATGAATATGTGAAGTACTTATTAAAATAATACTATTTTATAGACTTACTTGTTCATCTTGTGCCAGAATGACGAACATTGCGATTAAATCAGATTTTAAATATTCATTTTCAACAACTTTAGCAAATTCACCCAATTTTGCTGCAGCTGAACGTCGTACCATTGGTGTATCATCTTGACACAAACTACGAAAATGACTCCTCAATTCACCTAAAAATCAATATATTTCATAATGAAAATAGAATTAAATTTTACATTTTATTAACGAATTTATTATTATTTAGAAATACAGAAAATGACATACCTTTGACGATCTGAAACACACGAGGGTAACATACACTAAATAATCCACAAGCTGATGTCCTTGACGTAAACCAATCTCCACCAGCCAGACGATGAACTAATGGTACAAAATGTTCTTCTAAATCAGCTGGACTGTGCTGAGCAGCAATATTTCTTAATGATTCTACAGCTTTATCTCTAACAACAGTTTCTTCCACAGCTGCTAATTGTTCTAAAGGAGGCTATAAAAACAAAATTTAATATGAATATAAAAATTTAAAGCATATAGAAGCATTTCAAATTGTAAAATTTTCTTACTAATAAAGAGTGCACAAAATCTGGTCCACCAACAAGTGGCGTGAAATTGCCCAACTGTTCTGCAAGAGCCAAAAGTACTTCATCTTCATCGTATATCGTCTCTGTTAAAAATGGTATTAATTCTGAACGAGTTCGTTCTACTCCAAGTGCAAGAGCAATAGTTGATAACTTTTTGATGGAATTTAGCCGTAGCTATAAAAAGTTTAATAAAAAATTTAAAACTCAATTTGAACAAATTTAAAGTATAAATTATTTTAGGTATTAAAACAAGAACATTAAATTGTAATATAAAGAATTGTTAATTATAAAATTTTAGTACAATGTATATTAAAAAAGGTAAATAAAATTAAAAATATTAATGTTCTTGGTATTGTACAATGACAATTCATCATTTTTTATTGTAGAGTTTTATGATAAAACTTTATGATACTAAGTTTTAAAACTTTGAAGTTAGATTAAATGGTCGCATGTTTAATTAAAAATTTATATTAATTATTATTAATAATTAATGCAACTTGGTGTTTAATTTTATGAAAATTAAAAAGTAAAAGTAGGTGTGTTATTATAATACTAAAATTATATGTATTTACATGCCCAAGTACAAATGTATAAAAAAAATATGTAAATATCAGCTGCACGGGTTTAAATAAAAATATCATTGATATTTTTGATAAATTACATCATGTAAGCATTTCTTATTGAACTTATAATAATATTACACATTCTAATTGCAAGAGACAATAAAATAACGATTTCTTTAAACCCAAATATTTGTTTAAATCTCTCAGACAAAATAAACTTGTTGAATTATTAGTAATAATTAACCTGTTGGGAAATGTACGATATTCCATTTTGTCGTATCAATCACCAAAGCTCTAATATTATAATAGAAAGTATCATGGTGAGTGACGAGTTCCCTACCAAAATAAAAAAAATCTCCCTCGTTGGAATAGTTAAAGGCCGAGGAGAGGAGTCGGGATTAGGATTAAATCGGACCAAAGGTAAACAAAAATACATTTTAAAGAATTTGCCGATCGAAAGAGTCAAGGTGTCAAGGATCGACATCGGCCAAGGACTCGCTCGAGTCCGAATAATCGAAAAAGCGTCCTAGCCTCTATCTTTCTATCATTGCGATGATGACTTACGCGACACGACACACGCACACGGCGCGCGTACGTGATGCACATACACAACAAAGGAACAAGGAAGAGGAACCGCGGCCGGTTCACGCTCATCCGCCCGGGCGGCGTCGCAAGAAGCGCCGCCGCCGCGTTCCGAGTCCGGGGCCACGGGGTCGGGGCCGCCGCCGCCGCTGCCGCTCACCTGCACGTCCTCGTTCTTGAGCTCGTCAATGAGCACGGCAATGGGGTAGAGACTGTCGTCCCCGTACGTGTCACTCGCTGCCATTTTGCTGCTGGACTGCTGCCTCGGCGCTCGTCACGAGTTGGGCCAAAGAAGCTGAGAAACCTCCTCCTCGGCGATCCTCGCGCATGCACCTCCACTCGCTCCCGAGCCGTCCACTGGGCCTCCCTCTCGCTCGCTCTCCCGCTCTCGACGATGTCGTGCTCCTCCTCCTCGTTCGCCTTTTCTTCACCAGGCCTTTGTGAGGGCACGCGCGACGACGTTCCTCCTCGTTCCTGCTGCTACTGCTGCTGCTGCTGCTGCTGCTGCTGGCGATGCTACTGCTACCGCTGCTGGTGCTGCTGGTGCTACTGCTGGTGCTGGTGGACTGGCTGATTCCTCGGCAGAGAGTGAGAGAGAGATCGACTTTTTGTCCTTGGGCGCGTGTTAAAGCATAATGATGAGCGGGACTTTAAGCTGCCTTCACGAGAACCCGCAAAACGGAAATGCGAATGTGTGTATGGAACGACCGTCGGAACAACGACTCGACCAACTCCATGAATCACTTTGAGCCCGAGCGCGCCACCAACACGCGCGCAACCGACCGACCGACCGACCGACCCTGCGCCTGTCTGTGTGCGCGTCCGTGTCGCCACTGGTAGACTCGCGCATGTGCACGATCCATTTGTTGATCGCGGACTCGTAATCGCATTATCACAAAGCGATGACACCGCCGTCTCTCTCCCACACACGCGCACACCCACTGGGCTTTGCCCGCTCAAACAAGGGCTTTAAACTCGCGATTTTCGGGCTCAAGCTGATTTTATCGATCGGCTCCCTCACTCGGTGCAACGGCATCTTTCCAACACCTGAAACTCTCCTCCAACGGGCAACGGACTAATTTGATTTTCCGCATTTGCGTGTCGCGCGTGTTCGATTGGCTCGATTCGTTCGATTCGTTCGTTCGATTCGCTCGATGCCCTGCCACAATTCATACATCGACTTTTAATATATCAATATATCCGCCTATTTATTTGTTTGTTACATTGTTACGACGAAAATTATTATTTATGTGACTAATTGTACGATGCCACCCACCGACTCTTTCGCCCTCTGAATTTAATCCGGGAGTCATCCTCCATTCCATTCGTTAAAAAAAAAAAAAAAAAAAAAAAAAAAAAACAAAAACTGCGCATATCGAACATTTGTGCGAATGCTTTTTTACACTCTTTGGGACATTTTAGAGGAAAATTCTTTAGCTGTTCTTTTTTGTTCTTTGAACACAACTTTTTATCATAAATATCTGCATAAAATGGTCCACATCGATAATACAATTCGCCTTAAAATAGACAATCTATAGGCAGTTAATCTTCTTCTTCTTCTTCTTCTTCTTCTTCTTCTTTTTTTACCTGCACAATTTAAATTTATATCGCATTAGACATTGACGTTTCCTTAATATTCAAAGTACGAAAAATGCAATTTAACCCAATAACCCAATAATTGTAAATACGCTTAAATAATATTGCAATGATGTTATATCATCGCGTTCGTTTTAATTATTCAACAAAAAAAATATTTAATGTGTACGTACATGAGTCTCCATCATTTTTCAACGTGTTAAAATTACAAGTAAATTTCATTATTTGCTTATTTAATTAAATTTATCTCCTTTCTAATCTATTCTTTAAATATTTGAATTGTGCATTATGTTTGTGTTTTATTGATAAGACTGTCTCGTATGAGTTAATAACAATCATTCAATACGACGCGAATTCCGTGTCGTAAATGTGTACACATGAAATGATATACACATGTCTAATACATTGACACATTTCACTGAACAAGACTAAATTTAGTAAAAATACATTTTCAAATACTCTGCTTGATTATAATTATACAAATGAATTAAATTTTACACGGCTTTGTCTAATAAAAAGTATATACAAGTAAATCAATTTATTTATATATACACTATTTTATATTATACACGGTAGGATTTTAACACGTAGATTTTTATATTTATTGTTAGTAGCGCCCAAGACTAGATTAATAACAAAGAAAAAATGTGTCTGTTACATTGGTAATCAAATATTCCTTCTGTCATTTGTTCTCTCTTTCTCTCTAAATTATCCTTGTTATTAAATTTCTTACTACAATGAAGTAGGAAATCAAATAAAATGAAAAATCCAAATAAAAAAATCTAATTTAGGAATTATTTTTTTTCACTTTCACGCAAAAAATAATCTTGTTAATTTATGCAAATACTATAATTTTTTAACTATTTCGATAATCACATAGTTATAAATTCCATACATTGTAATGCGTCATTCAATATGTACTAAGATATATTTTAAACAACTTTGTACATACCCTTTTAATTTTCATTCATTCTTATATATTTCTTGAAATTAAATTATTTCTTTATTTAATAAGTATTATTAAACATAATTTTTTTCTTTTTCTTTTAATTTGTATAATTACTAACTCACACCATCATCTCTTGCGCAATACATCCTTCATATAATATGAATGCAATCACATTTTTAGCTTTTCGTTTGACTCTGTAACATAACGAAAGATGCATTCAAAATATTTGTTTTTGAATGCACAAAGTTATAAATTTTTCTTGACTTTTTTAATTGCATTGCCATTATTATGGATTTATTCATAAATTTGCTGATACGAATAACTGAATTAAATGATAAACTTTTGATTATTATATGGAAATGTTGATATTCGAGACACATGTGGTATTAGCATTATTAAAGTATTTATTACTGATAAATTTTATTTATTTAATATCGAGCGTATTTATACAAATTTTTATTACAAATTTATTACAAATTTTACGACTATTAGACGATAACGAATGATAATATTATTTTAATGAATTATTAACAATGTTGATGAGGTAAACTTTTTGCGGATGATGTAAGATGTTTGTTAATAATTATTCATGTTCACCAAAGATTATACATTTAAATACACCGATCCCGCGCGAGCCCAAAAATTGTTGAATTTCTGAAAAAGTACAAAAAGATGCAATTGAAAAACATAGAATTTTAGAAAGGTGCAGTTCACGATCCACCCTTTTACGTTTTTTTTTCCGAAATTCAACAATAGCTTGATATGTGGGAGTGGTTTTAAATGGACAAAAAATTTATTGTGCACTCGTGCGTGGAAGCATTGTTTGAATACAAAAAAATAGAAAGTAATGATAATCTAAATCATAAAAAAACAACTATTGATTAACGGAGAAATAGAAGCACCTACTTACTCTCGTAGCGTGTCAATAATAAATTACCAATCATCTGTAGTTTATAAATGTAAGACACCAAATTAATAAGGGTTAAGTAAGAAAAATTATTTATTTAAATAAATTAATTAATATCAATGTTAATTAGGTTGGTTTATCGGTTAAAATAATTCGTAATATATTGAACAGGTATTTAATCGTTGAATCATGAAGATTATATTTTGAATAAATTCAATTTTAAGTTAAGCTTGGAGTACGAAAATTCTACTTTTTCTCAATAGATAATTTTAAACCATTTCATTTCGTAAATTTTAATGCACATAGAATAAAGTGAAAGCGTATAAAATTATAATATCAATCTATAACTGTTCAAGAAAATTAAAACGCCTATGACACTTTCTTGATAACTTTCTTGAAAAGGAAGTATAAAAGACGTTAAAGTATTTAAAAGATAATTCATTCAAAAATAGGAAAGAAAATTTAAGTAATTTGTAATGAATTCAGCTAAAGATACACTTTATAATTTTAACTTTTTACGAAGTAGAGCAGACCACAACTTTTCACCTGTTGATACGTATAATTCACCTGTCGCGTGCACCTGAATTAGTCGAATATCGGTCAGTTGTACTTAATATTATATTATTGAAATTTAGTTTACATTGCAACTTTTAATCTGCTAGATCGGTGAATCGTCGCACAACAAAAATGCATAAACGAGCAAAATTTCAATTCGGAAAAACTAATTGTTCTTTTAATTAACAGAATCTTAACATTAAAGTAACAAGTGGTTTATAATAATTAAACTATAACTTTTCAAGCTGATAAACTTCATATTATTTAACAATTTTACAATGATTTATGAATTAATTTAATTATTAAACTTTTGCAATTAATACTAAGGTAAATGTAAAATTAAAATTTTTAGAAAATCTAAAAATAAAAATTCTATATAATTTTATTTTATTACGACTATAATAACACCATATCTTAAAATTATGTAATAATTTTTAAAGAAAATAATTAACTAAAAACCTACTTTGTAGCTAATGTACATAATTTAAAAAAAAAAATTCTTTAAATAAACTAGAGGACACATAAAATTTAAATATACATTGCAAACATTTAATCAATAAGATGGCCAACCGTTATAAACTCGATTTATTTATAAATAACTTGTATATTTAAACTGGATTCCGCAACAATGTATTTTTGATCATAAGATAGACTTTGTAAATTTTATACAAAATAGGTAAAAGTGTCTGATATTCATTCTTTACATAATTTTTTTTTTTAACAATAAATTTAATAATAAAGTCCTGAACAGATTAAGGTATTACTCCTAATGAAACATTACTGAATAAATTATAAAAGCTTAATTTTTTCAATTTTTTTTGAACTTTTATCAACAGAAGGACATATGCATTAGTAAGAATATGTTATTAATTAATATGAATAGTGGTAAATAATCAAATAGAATTAAATAATTAGCATTGTAATTAAACGTATAAAATATTTTTGAAGAAATCTTAAAAGTAGAATGTAACTGTTCTGTGAAAATATGTTATAAGAATTTCGTTTAAAAAAAATTGAAAAATATGAAGTAATATTTTTTATCCTTAAAATATTAAAATATTAAAAAATTTACAATCCATATTTTAATTAATTTACAATTGTTGGCAAATTTCAATTAAACATTTATCGATAAATCAAATAATTTGATTTAAAAATCATTTTACTTAATAAATATATATTTTACCATATATTCATCAATATATTAAATATCAAGTTTTTATACGAATGAAATATCGTATCATCAGTAGTTCCAACATACAACACTTCAAGTACAGTGATTTTCCTTGTGATAATACAAAAATTTTATTAAGAATTAAATTCATTGTTTAATAAAAATTAAAATAAGAATTGGCAATATTATGAATGACTAAATAAACAATTTCAACATCTTTTAAATGCCTAGGAATGACATAAAAAAGCTCATTTTTTTATACGCGGTATTTAAATTCTGTCTAAAAACCTCGATGAAGTGGTAGACAAATGGATAATATTTTAAAGCACAAATAATTTCAGATTTTTATAATAAAATTTTACATTATTAAAAAGAATATCAGGAAGAATGTTGTATGTACATTGAATTTAATGTACAAAAAGATTAAATAATATTCTGATTACCTTATCAACGTATTGATCATTGCCAAATTCTACATGAAAGTATACTTACGTTATCACTTTTCCTGTTTACTGCACGATTTAGGACTATAAAGATTGATAAAATGAGTGAACAAATGGAAATATAATCCAAATGTATTGTTTTTTATTTTGTATTAATTGATTTTAACGAAGTTAATTAAAAAAATTCTTTTCATTTTTTTAAGTACATGAAAAAAAAAAAAATTTACATAAATCTTTTACATATATTAATGTGGATTTATTTTTGAAAAAACATTTTATATTAATTAAATAATTATTTATTTAAAAATTATATTTTTTTTAAATATATCACAAACGTTAAATAAAAATTGTAAACATTAATATAAATATAGTTATATAAAATTTCATTACAAAAAACGAGTTTTATTACATTTTGTTTTTTATACTTATGCTTGCACACACTTATACCTATGATAACAATCTAAATTTTTTTAATAATTTAAAATATAAATTTTTAATATAATTTTTTATTTGCTTATGTTAAATAAATTTTACATAATATATTTTAATATTGTACAGTTATTAAAAAAAATTATTTATTATATATGTAGAATTCAATCCTAAAGTAGTATTTACATATATTTTTATCTGTTATAATATAAATTTGATTAAATACAAGGTGTTCTAAAAGTTTAGCAACAAAAAAATATTAAGTATTAAAATTTTTCAAATTCCACCATTGCATCAATTAATTAAAAATGTATTTATATCCTATATTTAGATCAGCTAAAATAGTAAATAATTTTAATGTAAATTCATTATGTCATTGCATTTATCAAAATTATTTTTTATATTCAAATAAGCTGTAATTAAATGACTTTGAGTACAAATTAAATACAAACGAATAAACAAATTATTCTAAGCATCAATATATTGTAAGAAGATGTAAAAATATATTTTAATATTTTTTTTTAAATATAAACAATTATTACAAAACTTTTAGAACAATTTGTTTAATAAAATTTGTAAACAAAAAATTTACATGTAATCTATACAAACAATATATGCATGGACATAAAATTAATAAATCTAAAAAATTTAATAATTTTTATGTTTTATACATTACATTTACTTCATTATTAACGAAGTAACTTTGAGTTTTATACAAATTCATAATTGAAATATATTATTAACGCACCATTTCTGATGCAAATCTTGGCAAATTCTTCAATTACTCTATTTCTATTTTTTCCTCTCTTTCTTTTAAATGATAATATACAGCAAATAATTTTCTGAGTTTATCAGGTTTTAGAGAAGTATTTTTAATAGTATTAAAAATTTGTGAAAAATTAGAGTTAATGGATGCTGGTATTGTAACCAGTTTCAAAGCTAAATTAGCCAGATCATTATGAGTTCTACGAGCAAGGCTCCAATAAGTTTGTGCAGACAAACCCTCTTTCTGATTTAAAACTCTAAAAATACTATCACCATTTACATATGATTGTAAACTATTTAATCCTTCAGAATCAAGTTCATTCAAAAGAAATTCTTCAACTTTGTTCATTTGTTCATCTGATAATTTTCGACCTCTGTATGAGGGGTGTAAATAATTTGCAACAAGACACTGAATTTTTAATACACTATCCCGTCGAGCTAATAATTTTTCTGCAGTGCCTGAATCCTCATCTGGTAACTGAAGACTCAACCACTGTTCTGCAGTATCTGCAATATTTGATTTAGATGATTGACACACCATAGTCAATTCATTTATAGAATCAAGAAAGTTAATATAACTTTCAATTTTATGAATAAATTCTTCATCAAAAAACAGGCATTTATAATCTTTAGATAATTTAATTAAATTTTCAGAAGAAAGTATCGTCTGAATTGTTGCAATATTTGCAATGCAATATTCAAGAATACATTTTGTATTACTCCATCGCCATTCGCTACTTATTTTACTCTCTAAATCGTCATCTTTAAATATAGCATTCAATTGTTTTAAAATCTTACATACTGTGTTCATAAAATCTTGAGAGATATATTCTTTAGTTAAAATTTTTATAATATATGAATTGCAAGGAAATTGCCACACATCATTCATACCTTCCATTCTAATTAAACTCCAGCTATTTCCCATAATTATAGCATATACTTCTGTTTTAAATTGTTCATAAGCTTCCATTATTGACATTTTTGCAATGTCAGTTAATTCTTGAACAATATCTTTGTTATTAGATAATTCATAATTATCTAAAAATAATGTTTCATTTGTTTCAGTTTTGATCATAACTGTAACATTTTTGGTATTTGTGCTTTCATTTTTCCATCCATCAATCATTATAACTGATGTTTGACTAACTCTTACATCTTTGTGAAATTTTGAATAAACAGTATCAAGTAAAGATCCCGAAAGCTGTTCACTCGTAATTATCTTACAAGTTGGATTTAACGCAAGACATAGTTTCTTAAAATATGAAGAATCTGCGACAGAGAATGGGATATTACATCCAATAAAAAACTTTGCTAAAATTGTATCAAGCTTGGTATATTCATTGGCGGGTAAAACTGTAGTGCTATGGAATTTGAACTCATCAAAAGCTTCTGGAGGATTATCCAAAAAGGTATATTCGGTCTTGGCTATAACTTCTGATGTTGACTGCTCATTTACGAATTGAGTAGAATCATCCATATCTACAAAAGTAATTGTGGCAGAGTTGTCGGAATTTAACATTTTCGCTTTTAACTCTGCATCACTTTTTTCAATTATTTCAGAATTATTCGCTGCACTGGCTTGTTCCATATTACATATTCTCCTGTGTGCTGTCAATCTCTTGGACGCAGTATTGCACAATACACTGTTACAGATCACACAAAATGCGGCTGGAATCGTTCTGTGTGTTTTTTCACAATGTTTAAGAACTCTACGAAAGCCAAGAGTCCAAACTTCGTGCTTTGGTCTACCCGGTGGTCCTTTAACCCCTTTTTTCTTATTAGTTGGCGCCATTTTCTCGCACTGTAACAAACCAATAATCATATTCATTAGAAAATAAAATATTAACTTTAACATTCATATTTGTGTCCAAACAACACTATTTCGTCTGATCCACAATCATTTTTTTAAATTTCCAACTTTAAACATATTTTCTACTTACGGTATAAATCTTATGCGTACTTTACCTCTGATTTAACTGATGTAAATTTATTATAACTGTGATCGCACTGGATGTAAGATAGTGAAAATCCGGAGGAATTTCTTTCAATACTCCTGTTACGTTAAATTTTACAACGTAAACATGAATTAATTTCAAAAATTAATTTTTTAATTAATTTTACAACTTTGACATAAAGATATAGCTAATGTAAATTTGGTGTACATTGGAGAATGGCGTGCGTAATGTCTACGCACTCTACATCTCTGCAACGTAAAATATATATATATGACGCTGCATAGAAACAGTCGGAATTGGACCGCAGAATGTAAGTTTAGATTTGAGAAAAATAAAATATTTTAATCGCTCAAAGTAAATATACATATAGATTTGAATTTACTCTTGGAATAATAATTATAGCTTTCACGGCGTCAAAACTTAAAAGTTAATTATATATTACAATATATAAAAAAGGATTGTTTATCATTTATCTAGCTAGGCTTGTGCAAAATCCATAACTTTAACTGACTTAAATTATTTGACGCCATATTAACTTCAATTAAATGATTCTACGTTGTTGACACATGAATCTGGAACCATTTATGTGTGGACTTTTGATTACATTTTAATTATTAACATTAAATAATATCAATTAATAAATATTTCTATACATTATGCGTGTAATGATTATTCAAAATATCAAACTAGATTTAGGAACAAGGGATCGTGAATTTCACTAAATTACCTTAAATTATTTTACTCTTTACGGAGATAAAATATCTATAATTACAATGTCAGATAGATTAGAAAGTACGGGTAAATATTTCGAACCATTTCAAAAAATGTAAATGTTGTGTTAGTTTAAATATATATATATATATATATATATAGAGAGAGAGAGAGAGAGGAGAGAGAGAGAGAGAGAGAGAGAGAGAGAGAGAGTAACGTGTATATTTTGTACAATGATATTTTTGTGGATAACTTAATAATTGCATCAAGTACTCGTGTCAATTTTATCGTTATATTTTTAATACATGACTAATTGTGAATCTTGATATTTTTTATCGTAATTGTATAAATTATAAAAGCCAGTAGCATCCTGAGATCGAGCCACTAGGAAATTTAACAGCACATCAGCTTTAATCAATTGCAAAATGAAATAATTAATTTGCGTACCGAGCAATTGCTCCAATAATAAATGTATTGTTGCAATCCCACAGTGGTGAAATTTTACTTTGCCTTTCTGTTCGCAGATCTAAATTTGCACACATCAGTCTGTCTCGGGTACTACAGAAACTAAATGGCATTTCTCGTCTGGTTGTGGGCATTTTCAAGTTTTGTCTCGAAACTTGTATTATCGTAAAGTAGGAGATGGTTTTCACTACTCCTTATTCTGAAAGAGCACCTTTCTAGACTTTCCCATTTTCAGTTTTTTGAATACTCAAGCTGCACTGCACAATCCAACATACGATTCTGAAATTTAAAAATGTAGCGCGGGAACACCTGATTGAAAATAAGTTATAGGTGTGCTAAAATAGAAATATTTCAAATGAATGTAAATAAACAAATTTTTAGTGTAAAACAAGGTAGAAATTCAATTTGGGTAAAAACAAAGAGTACACCTTTATATTAAGTAAATGACATTTCAGATATTTTAAGATAAGAAAATATTCTCCTATTATAATTTTTTATATTTAAAATAAGAAATATACCATTCAAAGGGTTTCTTAGACAAATATGTATCCATACCTAAAATGTTTATATTGCATATTCAAGCAATTATATAAAATATTCATAAGCTTTTCCAATATAAAAACTAAGTCAAAATATAAAAAATTAATATAAATTCTGAAATAAAAAGAAAAATAAAATACATAAAATATACATTGATTAGTAAAATCAACAACTTAAAGAAAAATAAGAAGAAGAATATTCTACTATAAACAAACAAGAATATATATACTTTAATAAAAAAAATATTTTGGAAACATTAAAATTTCATTGTGAATTTAATTATTTTAATCAATAAACACCTAAAATTATAAATCATATAATTCAAAAGTTAAAAAAAAAAAAAAAAAAATAAATAAATTGGATAAACTGCACTAATTTAAAATAGGTAAACCTATTCTCTAACTTAATATCTGTTCTGTGCTCCGTAATGTTTGAAACTACTTGGCTGATAAAAATATGTAAAAGAAAAAATATAATAATATTATTAAGAATTACACATTAAAACAATAAATTTCCTTAAAATAGAGATGATTTTAATGAAATGAAAAAGATTCATAACAAATGTAAGTAATACATTCAATAAATAAAGAAGAATAAATATGCAAGTTTTTTAATTGTAAAATAACAAACTAGAGTATACAGATTTTTAAAAAATGTATAAATAAATAAGATATTAATCGAAATATTAAATAAATTATTATACAAATACGTTGTAATGATTATAAACGATTACAAAGGAAAATAATTATAAATATGAGTAAAATGCAATAATGCAAATATTTTGTAATTTCACACTTATGAGAATACAAAAATTTACGTAAATAATTATAAATTATTTAATTAAGTTCTTCAATTTTTAGGATATTAAAATTACTGAATCTTCAAACAAATTTATTAAACAAAAAAATGAAAATATATAAAACAATTAATAAGTTATTTATCACTTTGAAAAACTTTATCAATTATTTAAAACCTTATAAATATTCACATAATAACGGAATTTATATGTATATTTTTTTAATAACACTTGGTAACTGTAATAATGAATAATATCTTTATCTCGTTTTCTATGATACAAGTTGGTAGTAGGATATTTCAATTTTAACTAAGCTTAGTCAGAATTTTTGTTATAAGGAAAGAATTTATCAAAAAATTTACTATGATTTCGTCGTGAAAAATAATATTATTTGGATGAAGATCGATAATATTACAAGTAAGATTAATTTTATCAGTTATAACGTTATTACAATTTCATCTATTTCTTTGATTTCTGTTCACAGTTCCTTATTGTACGGATCTAATATTCCAAATTATTCTCCAGAGGTTTAATTAATGTTCTTTAACTTTGAGTTTATTAATTTTCCAAATTTTCCATAAATTTTACATGTAAAACTCTTAAAACAATACTATAAATGCTTTAGATTTGGCTTTTTTTTTTATTAAAACTGATGGTTGATGTTGAACACAGTTATTATTTTCTATTATTTATTCGTTGAAGCTCACATTCAAATTCGTAAATCTTTATTGCTTAGATACCAAATTAGTTTTTAGTACATTCACATTAACATAGAAGAGGTGTTAAAGAAAAGATGAAAATTTTTATTACCTTGTTCGTTAACTCTTTCTTTCAATATCCTTCTTGAATTAACACTCTTCAGTGCTGATATATATATTAGAAATTTTTCTTTATAAGTATCTGATTTTATATTTTTAGTATATGTTCATTTGTATTGCTACCGAATCTCTATCTTTTACCAATATAAAATGTGATATTAATATTATTAATTTTATTATATTATTCCATTATATGATCTAGGTACTGATGAAAACAACAAAAGTATGTACTTTAGAAAAAAATAATTCGCTTAATGCAAAAGTTACTAAAATTTATAATAACTGAACAAATATAAATTTAAGTGAATTTCTTGGACAGTACTTTTATTTACAAGATATCAATAAAAAAAATTATTTAAAAAGTGTATATCGTGAAATTTTACATTTAGCAAACATGTACAAACATAACTTATGAGTTAAGTAGTACAAATATGTGGTATCTAGAAATTTGACAAATTCCTATTTCGGTGTGTACATATACTAGAAATAAAATATAAAAATAAGAATATTTTTTATTAAAATCTGGATCTGATATAGTGAGGTGAGGTGCAATACAGCTCCGTGGAAAAATTGATGTTAATTTAAAATTTTGATAAAACGTCAAATTTGTTCAAATGGAATATATTCAGTATTTATAAACAATATATTTTATTAGAATATATTATAATTGTATAATATTTCTTGAGTTTAATTCATTTAAATTTTATTAATTACATATATGCTTGCGTCTGTAAATCTTTTTTTTTTTTTCAATATTTTTTACATTTTAATTTCAATTTGTTAAAAAAATGTTTTAACAAAAATTAGTTATTAAATTAATTTATCATTAATATAAATAAAAAATTATAACGAAATATTTTACTAATACTATTATAAAAATTACACAAAATATTATCGATAAAGTTGTAATAAAGTTGCAATAAAGTACTTTTTAGATAGCCGCAAAAGTATATGTTAATTTATAGGCCTTTAATCAGATGTACGCATATATGTATGCACTGCCTTATAGATAGACACAAATACCCTAAATATCAGTAATAATAGATCATCTGCTTTTTTTAGATTATCATGTGTTATCATTGGCCATGTGAATAAATTGCCCGGAATCGCTTTCTTTTCCTTTTCTATTCCCTATATATCGACTACCATAAAACATAAATTAAGCTTCTTTGTAGGACAGAACATTACTATACAGGATTGCAATTTTAGTTAGGATCTAAATACGCCAGAGGCAGTAGCAGTACATTGATAATGAAATACGAGGCAACTCTATCGTGTACTGACTGATCCAGAATTTCTCTGATATTTCCTATCATATTTATTATTTTGCACCACGACAAAATACTTTTTAAAATTTGTTCATGTTGAAAAGAAAACACGAGATAAATTCAAATGGAGGTATGTTTTTATTAATTATATATGCTAAAAATCCATGCAATTGTATATTTAATAATAAAATAAATAAATTACTGTTTTATTGTAGTTATTTTACCTTATTATCAATATAATTAAAAAATATAACGTCATTTTAAGTAATAAATTGATGATTTTGAGGTTATTAAAGTATTCATTTAATTGTAATAATTATATTTTTTATAGGTTGATATAGTAAATGGTATTGAGGGTAAAGTAAGAACGAATCCTCCAGCAAAAAGAAGAAAAAATGTCCAAGGAAATGAAGTTCGTAAAGTAAGTATTGTGTACAAAAAAAGTAAACGTATTCATTTTATTTTTAATTAATCATTATAATTCATAATTATAATAAAAATTTATGTGAGAAAAATATAATTTTATTGTACATATTTATTTTTTGAAAATTTTCAATTGATTTAAAAATTTTTTTTTCAGGTTACAGTACCAGCACATAGGTATACACCATTAAAAGAAAATTGGATGAAAATTTTTACACCTGTTGTTGAACATTTACATTTACAAATTCGTTTCAATTTAAAGACAAGAAATGTTGAATTGAGAACAGCACCAGAAACTCCAGATATAGCAAATCTCCAAAAAGGAGCAGATTTTGTAAAAGCATTTATCTATGGTTTTGAAGTTGAAGATGCATTGGCATTACTGCGTCTAGATGACTTATTTGTTGAAACTTTTGAGGTTCAAGATGTAAAACCTTTGAAAGGTGATCATTTATCAAGAGCCATTGGTCGACTAGCAGGAAAAGGTGGAAGAACAAAATTTACTATAGAGAATGTTACAAGAACAAGAATTGTTTTAGCCGATACAAAAATTCATATTCTTGGATCATTTCAAAATATACAATTAGCAAGAAGATCTATATGTAATTTAATACTTGGAAGTCCACCTTCTAAAGTTTATGGACAATTGCGAAATATGGCAGGTAGAATTGCTGAACGATTTTAATATACAATTAGTTGTATAATTGTATAACTGTAAATTAAGATTATATATTATAATATTATACATATAAAAATATGTATTATAAAGCTAAATAAAATATTCTGTTTCTAATAATAAAAAATTTTATTTTTTTACATACCTATGCAACTTACAATAATAAAAATTTTTAAATATACAATTATTTAAATAAATAGATTCAAAATTTAAAAAATTCAAAATATTTAATTCAAAATATTTCTTGAACAGTTATTATTTCTTTATATAGTTATATTTATAACATAGATATATATAATTATAATAAAATTTTATATTTATATTTTTGCGGCACTTTATTTAAAACTAATCGTCCATCATAACTTAATGATGCAAATGTCCAAGGATCAGCTGAAGACCATTCAACAGCGTAAACACTGTCTTCATGTTCTTCATATTTACCAAGTACTCCATCTTCTAATCTATAATTAAAAAATAATAAATTTTATTTCTATATATATACACTAATAAACCATTAGTATTAATTTTAACTTACTTGTCTTTAGTACTAGCTTTTTCCAAGGGAGTATTTTCTTCCAATAAAACCTGATGACCAAATGGTTCAGAGGAAATCGAAGAAACACTACATAAAATAACTCTTGAATCACTACTTGATGTTAAAACTAATTGGTCATGAAAACGATTTATTCTAATTGACCAGACCCAATGAGAATGTTCTATTTTTGACATTACTGGTTCTTCTGGATTTCGAATATCCCAAAATTTCATATAACCATCATCACCACATGTTGCTAAATAATACTGACGATTTGTATTAAAATCTAAATCCCTAAAAATAATTTTATTTGGTTTAATTAATAATACAAATTTTTAATTACAATTTTACCATAATATTATTGTTTAATGATACACTGTTATGATTATAAATTATTATTGATAATATTATGTTCTGCTTTTATTTATAATATTTATTTTAAATTTTCATTATATTAATATTATTTAAATTATGTTTACCTAATTATTTGTGAATGAGCAGAAATTATGGCCCATACAGGTTCTTTAGGAGTTCTGAAATCCCAACCATGAACATTATTTTCATTTAATGTTGCAAACTGATTACAAGTGCCATGAGGATTCCATTTACCATTTGTAAACCTTGGTTGACCTTTACTTGCAAGTGTTCCTACAGTAACAACCTATTGTTTAAAATAAATATATAATTAGTTATATTTAATGATTTTTTTTAAAGTTCATATTTACTCCATCAAATGATTATTAAGTATTAATTAAATGTATGAATTAAAAAAATCTCTAATAAAAGTATATTTAATAAACCTGTGGTTTGAATGATAAATCCCATAAAACAAAATTATTATCGACAACAGATACAGCTTTTTTACTATCTATTGGATGATAAGTAATAGTTTTCAGATCATTTCCATAAGGTGTGGTATCAATATCAGCCAATTTTTCAAGAGGTACAATATCACTTATATCTTGAGTTTTGGGAAGTTTCCACATAGCTCCTTTCATTTGACATGTACCTTCTTCTATTAAAATAAATATGTTTTTAATTAATAAAAAAAATCTATAAAAACTATATAAAGATTTTAATCAAAATATACCCGTCAATGTATTATAACATGTTATAAATTTATCTGCATCAGTAGGTGAAGCTTGTATTGACCATATTTCTCCAATAGAATGTTGAAATATTTGTGTCTTTAAATTCCCTGTGTCTTCATTTTTCTCCACCAAATGTACTTGATTACTACTAAATTTAAGAGATTGCGTCCCAACAAAAAATCTAACATTATCTAGCTCTGCTGTTTGTGCTGAAAGAGCTCTAGCCTAAAAAAAATATGAATTTTTATTAAAATGAAATTAACAATAATATAATTTAGATTTGTATTAGTAAGATAATGTTTTGAATACATTAGACTAAAAATAATATAAATAATTATTCAAAATTTTGAACAAAAAGTGTACCATTAATCTAGTTTTAAACAAAAACTTTTAATGAAGTACAATTTACAAAAGTATAATAAAAATGTAACATTAAAATTTTAAAAGAAAACATAAAGTTAAAAAAAAATTTTAAATTAAACTAAAATACCTGAAATTCCAAGCCATAAATATCAGGAACATCTTTTTCCATATTTTTTAATTCAAAATTAAGAAGAATGAATTAGACTTCTTTGTTAAAAAAAGTTTAATAAAAAACATTTAAAAAATGACATAAAATACATTTTCATTAAAAATTATTCTTTTATTTAATTTAAAATATGAAAATATTGCTTCAAATATACATATTATTTAATTGATTTGTAGAACGTTAAAAGAGGGTGCCACATATTCCAAAACAGACCAGCCACCTGTTTAATAATAAGGTTAAAAAGTTTTCTGTAGAGCCGCATCGACACTAAATTTATCCCGCGGAATTGAAATCGACAAGTGTGATTTTTAAGAAATAATTATCTTTTATTATCATTTTATTTTTAGATTTTTTCTATTTAAAATCAGCGAAAAATCAAAAAATTATTATAATTATATTTTAAATTTAAAGGAAATAATGATTCCAAAGAAATATGTTTAAAAGTAGTAAAGGATAATGTTTTTAAAACAAAAATGTTTTGAATATTCTACTAAAACATAATTTGAGTTCAAAAATGTTGGAGTTTTAAAAATGTAACGAATCGAATAATTCATTTAATCTATTTTCATTTTTTGCTTACAACATAATTATTTATCATAGATTCTTTCAAATATTTATTTACACAAAACTTATATTTGAATAATTTTTCAAATTCAAATTTTAATGCCTGTAAAATTATCATTAAAATACTAAAAATAATGTTATTGGCTGGAATAATAATAATATAATAATAATATACATACATTATATGTGTAAAGTTTATTTGAAAAAATTTAATATTCTTAGTAATATTACTAAAAGCATCAAAATTATTTTGTTGATTTTCCATTACATATTTAATAATAATCTGAGGAAATGAGAAATTATGTTATATAGCATAATTTATTGTTACTACAATATGTACAAGTTAAAAAAATATTATCATTTATATTTTGCAGAATTAATGACGAGAAGTATTCTTTCCAAAAATCATCACTAAATTCTATACATTAAACATATAATTTTTATAGAGCTTTCATAATTTAATATTAATTTAATTATTTTATAATTAGTATTAATATTAAGTTTAATATATCTTTTAAAAAAACTAAAAACAGCAATACCCCAATTCTACCCATTCCTTATTTGCAGAAATTAAATTCAAATAATTGCTAACAATTTAGGGTTTTTAAATATAATACATAAGCTTATAAATTATAAGATTCAACATTAATGTAAGAAATATTAATTACATGTGCGAATAATAGGAAATATTTTTGTATTATAAAAATATAATATATTTTTTATTGTCGACTTTTTCTCTCAACTTGAGTCATTATACCTTATTTGTCACCACATACATGATGAATTCGTGCACATACATGTATATAACGCAAAATTTATCTTTAAAATATAGTATACTACGTTTTTTTAAAATTCTATTTTAAATAGTTTTTTTAATGGTTGAGAATGGCAAATATAAAAAACTTCCGAATTAAGCAAATTTTTTGATTTTGCTTTCTTTATTTGTCTTTCTCTGGCTCTCTCTTTTCACTTTAAGGTAATAATTTGTATTTTATTTTTATTTATAATGCTATATATTTTTAACTTATTTATTTTAAGAACAAATGTAATTTTTAATATGTAAAATTACTAAATTAAACGTATTTACTACTTACTCAACTGTATTAATTAAACACACGTGTACTAATTTATATATATATATATATATAATTTAAACATACATTGATCTGGAATGAATGCATTGGTTAATATATTTAGATTTCCGATATTTTTTAAGAAAATTATCATCATATGCTGATTTTTTGCAATTTTGAATACAGTGTGCAATCATGAAACAGTCATTTAAAATTGTTACTCAGAGGTTTTATATTGTTTCAAAAAAAATATTTTACTGGTTGAGAAATAAGACTAAATTTCCAATCATTTTATCATTTTGTTTTTAAAATTTTCCGAGCGCTGCCGCCCGAGTTCTTGAAAGTTGCCGTCTCAATACCGACGACGACCTTCTCGCGGGTGGCACTGACGGTCGGTTACCCAGGCAGCCACTCTGCAGAAGGAGAGTTGACGGTCACGAGGGTCGAGCCGACGGAGCCGTCGATCGATGAAACGGTCCAGGTGCTCGCGGGCAGAGGGAGCTCCGGGTCATCGGGCGCCAGGAGTTGGTGCGCTCCGGCCGCACTGGTGCCCGCGGGATCGGCGAATAAATTACGTCGAGGCGAGCAGTGCTCGTTTGCTCGTCCGACTGCTGACATGCAGACATTGTTGCGCGAACAGCACCTAGAGCGAGAGAGAGAGAGAGAGAAGCTCACCCTAACATAGAGACAGCGCGTGTGCACGAACGTCACGACTCTCGCCTTTCTCCGACGAAAGTTCTTGCTTCCTTTTTAACTCCCCTTTTTTCAGTTGCCAACTGCGAGCAGTCGCTCGCGGATGAGACCCTCTTGGTCCTGCGCGCAGACGAGTGCCCTCACTTACACAAGGACCTCCTCGCGAGTGCGCGCTCCGTTTATTTTTTTCCCTCCTCCCGCGGTCCAGCAGGAGACTCCGGGACCCGAGGACGTCCCCTGGGCCCTCAACGCACGGCGACCGATAACCTGGTGAGTACAGCGACAGCCTGGTGGCTAGCCCTGACACTCGAACCGGACGGTTCCCCGTGACCGCTGCTTTGTTCAGCAATCCGGGTTCCCCGAGGTTCTGCCACTCTGTTGTATTCGTTTAGCGCGCGCGCGCGCGTGCGTGTGACTCTATATGCGTGCGTGCACAGGTAGACGGGGTTTTTATTTTGTTTTTCTCGATTCTCCTTCTCTATCTTTTGCGAAGGTGCTTGCGTTTTCATCGTTTTTACTCTCTCTTTTTGTGCGATTTCAAGTGTGCGAAATGGACACACACTTTATGCATCGCGCGTCGGGTTTTTCGCCAATTTGCAGCTCCTTAGTTTTGTTTATTTATTTATTTATTTATTTATTTATTTACTTATTTACTTATTTGTTCGTTGTTTTGATTTATTCGAAGGGACTTGCATGAATTCGGGTAGATTTTCTTATGTAGGAAGTATGTGAACGAGACTGGATGCTGCTTCCAGGAAAAAATATCCTGCCTGAATGCAGTTTTGCAAGTAGTAATCTGCTCGCTGCACCGAACAGGACGACTTTTAAAAATATTTTCTAATCCCCTAAGAATTTAAGTTAAAGGATAAATCTTTGTCATGTATAAAGATTATGCACCAAACACATTGTTATACACATTGAGACAAAGTTTATAAATCTATGCTTTATTTTATTTTATAAATTTAAGTAATTGCTACAAACAAATTTACCATTAAATTTTAATTTTTTAAATTTAGAAAATATGGCATTTGACGATTCATAAACTTAAAACCTATCTTTTCGAGGACTTATTCAATAAAGTACGAATATCATAAAAATTAATAAACATTATTTGAAATTATTAAAATATTTTGTAGGATATATTATCATCAAATTATTGCTCATTTGAGATGTGCATTCATTATATCTTGTTAAATATGAGTTCTTTAAACATTTATATTTCTCTTTAATACTCTATTAATTTAATAATATTTTTTATAAATATATGAAAATATTCTTAATATACCGATATTTTATACTTTAAATATTTTTCAGGCTTCACATAGTAATTTATAATTATGAAGAATAATTATATTAATAAATATATCAATATTGCATAAATTTTTACAAGGACTTTTTCTTTTTATTCTTACAACGCTAATACACATAATACACATGGAGTAGCGGATATTTATTATTTGTTTCATAAAAGTAAAATCTTTCTTATATAAAAAATGAAATTTTTTCAATATCCAATAAATTCAAACTTTTTATTTAATTAAATATTTCATTTTATAGATCAAGAAGAAATATAAAATTAAAATTAAAGTGAAAATTTTCAAGTATATCGTATATTTCAAAATTCCATTTGTACCGTTTACAATCTGAAAATGTTTAGGCATAAATAAGTAAATTACCTTATATGATTAAGATTATTCAATGTTTCTTTGATTATAAATTTAGATTAATCTAAAACTTTAATAGTAAAGTTAAAATTTATTTTTAAAAATTTATAATACGCCTTACCAAATTAAAAATGATAAATGTTTTCATTTGTTAATATAATGATATGAATGCAATAAAGGACTTGAAAAAGATTCATATTAAGCAAGTATTTTTTTATTGTTGATTGATTT
Organism: Eupristina koningsbergeri; assembly: GCA_018907245.1. NCBI lineage: Eukaryota > Metazoa > Arthropoda > Insecta > Hymenoptera > Agaonidae > Eupristina > Eupristina koningsbergeri. Next base: position 926,116 of record JACCHV010002773.1, on the reverse strand, counting down.
TACTTAAAATATACATACAAATTTATTAATTTGCTATTGATACCAATAGTCTAATATAATATAAATTTAATGTTATATAATTATTAAATTTAGAAAAAAATATTTTTATATTAGGTATCATTTTTTGGTGAGTTATCTGAATTTGAATATTTATAATTATTAATTATAATTTTTATTCTTCAATTAAATGCACAACTACTTATTTTGATAAATTTTTTAATTTAATATTTAATAATACAAAGAATAATTTAAAAATGTATAAAAAATTATTTTTACTTTAATAATATAAGTTTTTGAAAATAATGTTATAAAAAAAACATTTGAATGATTCTATAAAATAATAACGGAATTTCTTCACTGAATTTATTCAACTTATCAAGCTGTTAAGTTTATAGAGATTTATTGAAGGAGATAAGTTTTCGGAAGTAAAAAGAAAATATCAGAGCTGTTTTTAAGAAAAACTTCTATAAAAGAGGATACAAATGCAAACAGTACACATAGGAATAGCTTTTTAGGTAAAATTACTTTTGAAAGTTAATTTGAAATGTAAGAAGATAATTCAATCTATTTAATATTGACTGCAGTAATATTAAATAATGGAGATAAGTATATAATCAGTATTTCAAGCATAAAAGGAAAAATATACTTCGGAATCGAATGGCTATAAAATGCATTTGAAGATGATGAAATATGATTGCGTTTTTATCTATATGGATCAGTAGTAACAGACGTTCAAGGATAAAACACTAACATCCGCTAATTTTTATGAGAATCTTTACTAATTTTTTAATATATATTTTAATAGAGATTAATTCAAATTTCATAATAATCTTTTAGTACGGAATAAATAATAACTAATACATTCTTTGAACAAAGCCTCTATTTATTTTAAATAAAATATCAAAAACTACAAGAAAGATGAAATCAATCATTCGTTTATAATATTTAAAAATGATATTTTAAGAAAGATTTTTTTCTTTATGCTAAAAAAAAAGTTATTAACTATACAGTAATATCAAATACAAATTAAATACCCGTTAGTATTGAATGATTGATTAACCCATTCATATATGCTTTACAAAGTAAAATCTAAAGTTAATCAAGTTATTTTTTTCTTAATGTCGGCTGGTTAATGATAGTTAATACTATTTTTTTATTTAAATTTTAACATCCAATTACATTCACAATAAATATCTAGATAGCAATTTTTATAAAAATAATGAATGTTGGCTCACGATTATTTATCATAATAATTAATTGATGAGGTGTGCAATAAAAAATGATTCTTTTCGAAAAGTCAAAGATTTCCCTCTATAATTATTCCGTGCCCCCCAGAGAATCATTATTTTATTAATATAAATTACAGTTTGAGTATAAAAGTTGACATTCGTAATGGAAACAATTTTGTTTCAAATTTCTAATTGTATAATTTTAATGTTGAAATTGAAGTAAAACTTCCTTGTAATGAAGCGATCAAACTATTAATTTCTTTTCTACAAAAGTAGTTCGTCACGAAATTCCTGGTAGAAAATATTTTCAGTTAAGCAAGCAGCTAATTGTAAAATAGCATTCTTTTGAAGACTCGAAGAAAGCTCTAAATTGTCTTCTTCTTCTAATTTTTTTTTTTAAGGAGAAAATCACAATTCTAGATTTAATTTCTATAACTAAGACCAGATTTAGCTCACACTTCCATTTATACAAAAACACCTCAGCCAGTTGCATTTCCAATTATTTTTTCGTTGACAAGGTTTCCACTTTCTTGAGCGACGAATATTGTACAAACTTTTACCAGAAGAGCAATTTCGAACATTTGGATCGCTTGAAAGGATCGCTACCAGTGTACATCGAGTGGTGATCCTCTCGCACATCTACTCCTCGAGAAGGTAATCCAGATAGCCTCAGGATTCCTCGGAAAAGCCTCGCCGACGCACTCGGGGAAAAAGGACACTGGGTTGGGGGAGGGGAGGGGCGAGAGGGACCCGGTGCAGAGCGGCTCGAAGTCGTCCACGTCGTCGTAATCCGGTTTCCAGACTCGCACTCACATACGCAGGCACACACACGTGGAGGCGCGGCTCCCGGGCACTTGTCCTTCGTGTCGTTCGCGGATTTTCGCGGTGTCGAGAGTCACGGGCGTTTCGCTTTTTGCCTCGTGCGGTTTTGCGGCCGTGCCAAGATCCCCGATATCCCCGAGATCCAAGGACGAGAGGGAATCCAGGGTGAAATTATTTTTTATCCTTTATCGAGGCACTCGGAGCTAAGGTTGCGATCCTTCTTTATTTAGTTCTCACTGTTCTTTTGGTGGCGGGCCCTATAGACCAGATCGATTGAAAATCGCTCAAATGAAAATGCCTGTTTGCTTTTAATGTTTGCTCAAGGTGCGTGAGGCTTCTCTGTTTCCCGGTAATTACTTGCTTTTGATTGATAGAGATTAACTTCAAAAATATCTGATAATGAATTTGTCATGGTTTTTGTACAAAGGAGAAATTCTCTGACGCAATCATTACCGAGCCAGATATTCAATAATAACAATCTGACATGAATCTGAATTATTGAGAATATTTCTGACGAGTGACTGCGTTTATCGATGTGCTACTACTTGATTTATTAAAATAATGAGAATGTTGCTCATAAATTATTCGCATAATATATTTTAAATTGAATTTTATTGTACTATTTTCTGAATTTAAATGAATGCGGATATTTGAAATACTATTATAAAATAACTTAAAGATTAATTTTAGTTGTTTACAAATCCCATGAATAAATGTCACAACTTTTTATTTTATTATTTATTTATTATTTATTAATTTATGCTTTATTGATTCTTCGAAAATAGAAGTACCTTTATTACATTATATGTTTCAAAATGAAAAGAAATATTCATAGATTACTGACTCTGTTACAAAATTTTTTTAAAAATAATCTTATAATATAACCTGAATGTTTATTTTAAATACAATAAATTTTACAAATTTTATAATTTGTGCTGGAATTTTTTAAAGAAGTTTCTTTTTATTGTAAAAAATAAAATATATAGTTAAATTAAAGCGTAAAAAATAATCAAATTATTTCTCAATATAAAAACTTAAAATTTTACATTAGATTAAAATCATATGACATAAGCTAATTAAATTATAATTAAAATACACTTGTTACCATGATAATATTTTTAATAACCAATAAAAAACACATTTTTTGATAATTAAGAATTAGTTTGAAGTTTTTGGTTACACATTCATGATATATTAATTCTATTAAATAAAATAATATATTTATTTTTATGAACCTTGTGGGTACCTACTTGTACATAGGAAAAAAATGTACTTATTTTCTTCTATACTATATTTTTTGCATAATAATTCTTATAAAGCACTTGTAAAGTTGAAATTGTGTAATTAAAATTATAAAACACTTTTAAAGTTCATGTTTTTTTGGGCAGATTTGTTAATGAGTGAAAATTTTAACTTGCAGTGTTTAAAAAACTTTGTATATATTTTATATATAACTAATAAAATTTACGCATCTTGAATCTATATTGAATTTAAGATTAAAAATTATAATTAGAATTACAACAACATACATTCATAGAGAATTAATCATTGAATTATTTCAAAATAAAGGTATATGTGTTTATGAGTATTAGTTAACTGTGATTGTAAAAAATAAAAAAACCATGAAGATTTTTACAATTTACAATATCAATTGGTACAAGACGTATATTTTAATTAGATTTAGTGTGTCATAAAAAATAATTTTATCGCAAACATTAATAGTCAAAAACTACGTCATTCTACGTTGGATTATATTAGAAAGAAATTAATTTGTTGAGAAGTAAAGCAATTTACACAAATGTACTATTTAAACAGCATTCACTATACAATGTTATTTTATTTAGCTATTACAAATAAAATCAAGTAAAAACAATAAGTCAGTAATAATAGAGTTTACAAATTTGTAATAGATCGACACTAGTATTTATGTTTCATTAAGCAATATTTTCTCCAAGTATAGTTTCTTCTGTTTTTGCTTATAAAAATAGTCAGTAAAGAGTTACATTTACACAAATATATGTAGTGTAAATACATGTGTCTTTAGCAACTGCTTTTTATTTACAACCGTTTCACACGCATGTTAATAGCTTTTTGAACTAATTGAAGGGAAAGAAAACTCGGAAAATGGATAAAAATGCCGTTGGTTTCTCATTTCCTTGTTTAGTGATGCTCATTACCATTGACCTAGAGAGAAAACTTTTCTTTGGTTATTCACATGTTTCATTACATAACATATTTCTATAATATGAATACAAAACTGTGTGAGAAGTTTATCCCGTTTGTAACTCAAAATTTATTTATTCCAACATTTCTTTTACTTAAAAGAGATTCAATTCTAAAAGTTTTACAATAAAAGTATGAATTTGTTTGTTTAACCACAAATAAATAATCAAAGCATTTAAAAATTTTAGATATTTTGCTGTTTTTAATTCATGTTTTTATTTTAGATTCCAACGAATTCAATATTAATTAAAATCTGAATTCAAACAAATAAGATGCACGAGTCTTCAATTGAAGTTGCTTGGCAATTTATCGATATAGAAGAATCGTTTGTTTATGCTAATACAAATGATTATTACCATAATACAATCATTGGAAAAAGAAATTTATAAATTAAAAAGAATATATAAACATTGTCCAATGTATTTCCTAAAAATTTAATAAAAAATGTAGTGGAAGTTGTAAATATATACATAACTTTAAATTATATGTATATATATACATATAATCGATTATTTCAAAAATACCGCTGCAAAAGTAAAAACAAAACTATGATTGTAAAAAGAATGAAAAAATTTAATGTAAATAAAATTTATAGAATTTTATTGAAATTTTTATTTTTAATTTAAAATATAATAATATTTATTATGCTTAAATAAATATAAAAATTTACTCCAACATTTTCTCAATTATTAAGAATAGATATATATTATTTTGTATTGGTATTTACATTATGCTTGTCAACATTTTTCAATATTTTTTAGTTTTTGATAGTATAATAGTATGACGTGCGTAAAAAAAAATTTATTTTTATTCTTGATAATACATATTATTTGCTGCAATCACTTCTTTTGTTTAAATGTTTTTTTAACTGAGCATGTGAAATATTCATTGAAATAAAACAGTACTTTTATTTTTCATCTTAATAAGAACTAGGTATTTTAAACATTTTAATCTAAATTCTCGAATATATGCAAATGAAAATATTAAAGAATTTTTTAAATTATTCAAAACACATTTAAAAAAACATACATTACACGGATAAAAAACAATGGCAACTTTGAATTACGGCCAGGACACCAGGTATTATTAAAATGCCAAAATATATATTTCGCGAGTGCTGAAATTACGCAGAAAAAAGCAATTCCAACCGCAATTTTAAGTAATGAATAGTGCTCTCATTACCTAATGATTCAATTATAAACTATTTAAATAATTGGTGTTTGCCAGTTCACCCAATTATTTACCATGACACATGTTTCCAAGAAGGACTGTCGAAGCCTCGTCCTTAAAAATGTCGAAGGAAGCGCTTCATTCACGGAGTTGCGGAACCGGGTGCAACCATACACCCGAGTTATGGAGAGATAAAAAGAGAGGGTCGTCGTTTCCGGTTTGAGTTGAGAGAAGGCGTGCAGGCGAGAACCGCGATCGCGCGAAATCGCTTCGTTCATAAAAGCGAGGAGGAGGAACGGAGAAAAAACCTCGTACAGCCGCACGATTTCGTCGTCCTCCGGTGTCCCAGCGTGTGCCGCGCCACAGGAACACGACGCAGAAGCGGCCCCGAGACCAGATTTTCTCACGGTTGACCTCGAGGGGCGGGGGGGGGTGGAGCTGGAGGAAGAGGCGGAAAGGCTCCTCGCGTGTTTGCGGTGCACGCATCGCAGTACCCTCTCTTCCTCCGATGATGATAAAGAGGAACGCCCGGGACTCCCGTCGTGTCCTCGCTCCGGGGGCGAAGATTAGAAGAGAGGTTGAGAGGTGAAGTATCGAGTGCACGCGCGATCTCCCCTGTACCACCGTCACTCTCATCTCCGGGATCTCGATCACATAAATCTGAAATTACGGCACAATTTTGTGAAGCAACACACACGTTACGATGCATACGATGCATCTTCCCGAGGAGATTCGCTTCCACCACCACCACCCCCTCCCCCCCCCCCCCCGACAGCCACAGCCACAGCCACAGCCACAGCTCCCCGTCGATTCGGTATCAATAGCATGAAAATTGTGCCTCGTGAGACGAAGACTGGGAAAGTGAAAATGGCCGCACGATCTGATGATAAACTTTGTGCCTGTGGAAAGTCTGATTATTAAATCTTGGAATTTCCTTCCACTAAATACCCTCCACAAAAATACGTCAACACGGGAAAACTTTATCATATAGTTGACTGTTTATATAGGTTATTCCGAACTACAATACCCTGTTCTTCAAAATAATATTAAGGGTCTTTCTCAGTACAACTGCAATGTCATATTTTTTTTTATCTTTTACGCCGAGGAGGCATATTCTTTCACCACAAACTTTCAACAAAGTAATACAGAACTCTTTCATAATACAGCTCTCAAACACAATAAAACGATTTTTTATTTTTATTTTTATTTTTCTCGCAGGGAAAACGTTATCAATTGTATTTTTTCTACAAAATAAATAATTTTATTAAATGTATACGTATATAAATACACTGATATTTTATAAAAAATTTTGCGAAACATTCTTTTCCTTCGGAATATAATCTAGTCATTGTGAGTGTACTTAACTTTATAGATCAATGTATATGATACAGTTCACAGTTTAGTTGGAGGTAATACTTAAATTCTCATTTAATACTTTTTAAATCTATATGAAGAATTTCATTTAATTTAAAAATTTCAAATTCATTTTAATGTTTACGAAATTCTTTATATGTGCTTAGTAAAATATATAATTTATTGTTTCAACATAAACCAATTAATCGATACTAATGTTAAATAATGAATCTTAGTCGTTTAAAATGCATGCTTTAAAATTATCAAATATTTTAGAATATTTATGTTACGTTGTATTCATTGCATTTATTTCAATTTAATCTATTTTTCTTTGCTACGCTATTTTTAATGATTAATATTTAATATTTAATATAATATTTTGAATTGTATATTTTAAAATCTATCAATTGTAACTTTATCTTTCATTAATATTTATAAAAAAAAATTTTATTTTATAATTTTAACAATTATAGTATTTTTTCACTAAAAAGGGCAAAAGCAATTATTTTATAAAATCAATTATTAAACAAATATACATCACTACTTTCTTTGCACAAAAATAAAATATTCAATACTTGTTCACAGAATATTTTTATGTTTTTACACAATATATAAATTATGTGTTGAATATTTATTGAATCCTAAACCTATATAATTATGCATAAACAGATATTTATTATTACTTTTTAATTTCAGAATGCAAAATAAATATGAATAATAAAAATATTTGTTCAATTTTTACACGCAACTAATAATACATATGACAAAATCCACAATAATCTATAATTTAAAACAAATTATGCGACTATAAATATTTTAATTTAAAACTTTTTTACTATTGTTACTTATTTGATCATTTGTCTTATAATTTCATAAAGACTCTTAATAATATCAACTTTGTAATTTAACTTTCTAATAATAAAATATTAACTTTCTTCGTAAATTCATATACCACACTATTATTAAACGAATAATTTCAATGTAATTTTTGTAATTACAAATAATTTTTATTTTCTGTAAAATTACTTTTTTTAATTAAATAAACCTGAAAATAATAATATGTATCCAAGAAGATTAAAAATATTTTCATATTTCAAACTAAATCATCTTGTTTATATTATATATAATATTATAAATTATAAGCTTGAGTTAGAAAAACTATTAAGTTTTTATTTTTACAAAAAATATATAAAAATTCTGGCAGATTGAGGAACAAGTTAAATATATATATTGTAATTATGTTTAATAAAATTTGTTTTCAATTTAATTTCTATTTAATATTTAAAAAACTTTAAAGGGTATGAAAAAACACATTCACTGATATTATTCATTTGTAAAAAAGTTTTTAAGATATTTTTTTTAAAATAAAATTTTATTTATTCATTAAATTATTAATTATTTTTGTAATATATTATATATTTAAGCTTGTTTGAATTCTGTACAGACATTTACAAGATAATTTTACATGAAAAGAAATTTTTTAGGAGTGGCAATTGATTTAAAGTTTATTAATTATTAAAATATGAACTACTTGATCCGAAATAAAATTTAATGTAAAAGGTGCTAATAATATATTTAGATACGTGAAAATATTTAATGAAAATCACATTTAATCAAAATTTTTGTTATAAGATAAATTATCCAATAATAATTGTAAATTAATAACATATATATTACTTTTACAATTGCATATAAATAAAAAGTATGTCCTATTAAAAGAAAATTATTTATTATCACACTTTTTAAATAAGAGTAAGAAATTAATGTAGGAAATGACATATCCGTACCAAGAAATATATATAACCATAACTAAATAAGCAATCATAGAAAAATTAATGTATCTAATTTCGAGAAGAAGAGAAAAATGTGTACAAGTGATAGTTAAAAGTTTAGATAAAAGTTCACAAAATCCACGATTTGATGGAAATTGCAACCACCCCCATGTGTTTCAATAATTTCATAAAATCTTTCTAAGTAACATAATAGATTTATAATTTAGTATGTACATCTTAATTTGCATAGTTTTTTTTACGAAACATTTTTTATAAAGTTTGAAAAACAATTAGCTTGTCAAAAATTGTTTTCCAAAAGGAAAATAAACGTCCTCCAATATGTCTGTGTGATGTTTTTCTTTATTACAATTGTATTTTAATGAAAACTTTTTATAAAAACTTCATTATCTTATAGGTATTTAATTTGTTATAAAGAAATATGTCATTATCACAAGTAAAATGTATTATAACAAAAAAATGTCAGATCAAACACAAAATATAAATATGCAACAGCATGTAAAAGTTACTAAATTTTACTGCTAATCACAGTTTAGTCCAAGACATAATTTATGAATTTTTAACATCTATAAGTACAATAATTTTTATTTATTTTATACTTTTTATAAATAAGTGAATTTAAATTACATTACTTTGTTTTTTTTTATATATAAAATTAAATGCTGTACACAAATTTTATAAATTATCATTTTTATAAAAATTATTATTACGTATTTTTCTCTTATTTTCGTAATTAGATCATTTCTTTAGTGCTAGTTTATTAATCCATTTATTTATAGTAAATTTTTTTTCATCATTTTATTAATTTTATTTTATTATAATCTTAAAAAATAAACTCGCCTAGAATTATTTTAAATTATAATTTAGAAACAGTTGAAAGTAGTTATTATTTTTCATTTTCAATTTACCGTAAATTACGATCATCTAATGTTTTATGATAAACCAGATATTCATCCAATGAATGAAAAAAGGATATTAAACAGATTTTTATATTCGTTTAAAATATATATCTTATTAAATCCAAATAATTATTAAAATTAAGAAGATTTTTAATTAAAATAAATTTTTGCGAATAATTATAGATGAATGAATATTATTTACAATAAAAAATGTAATTAACCCATTTATGTACCTATGTAGAGTATACACATATTTATATAGAATGAAATCATATCTGTGTGAATATGTATAACACATCTGTACGCGCGCACACGAAGAGATGTATGCCTAGTTTGTAAAGCTTCAAATGAAGAAATAACAAATTAAATACTAATTATGATATGAAAATTATTGATTGAAAATGCTTGGCATCAATTCAATATTATTTTATTACACATTTATAATATTAAATTCTGAGAGTGAATATGCTTATAGTATAACAGTCCAGTACTGATATTTTCATAGATATTCAATATTTTATTGAAATGTTTGATTGTTTGCTTCCAGTAAGATAAATTTATATGGCCTCAATAATTATTGTGTCCTTTATTATATGGTTTTTCAAATATCATACCGGAATTATATTTTTGAATTCATTAGGGACGGAAAATATTGTCGATACTCATTGTTTCGGTCACTATATTCAGTTATATTTACAACAAAATGCATTTTTTTAGTGGTGCTCAATAAAGATATTGACGATTATAACTCATAAGATATTGAGAATATGAATCATCCTTATGTAGGACTACAAAATTATATTACGTGCGCATAGATGATTATAGTGATAATAATTTAATTGCATACTGAAAATTCGCATTTGATATTCTAAAAGTAATATTCTAAGTACGTGGAAATAGTCCTTCTTCGTTACACATTATTTGTTTTTTTACTTTCAATTCAATATTTATTTTCAGGACCGAGACCGAAGGAATTCGCCCTTAATAAAAAATCGCAACACCTTTACAACCTCAAATGGCAATGAGGCTACCACTAAAATTGAAATGAGGTGTCAGTATCAAATTTACACTCTCATTATAACTAGCCGCATTAAAGTCGCGCCAAATTCGGGATTTTCAACATTAGAAATTTGAATTTCCAACGTCAGAAATATCTAAAAGTTTACAGTCGAGTGCTCGAGTGTGGATCGAAAAAGGAAAGAAAAAGGAAAGAAAGAGCACAGTCGTAAACCTCGTCGCTCGGCCGAGTCTTCCTCGGAGGAGGCCTTTGACCCCGGGCACTCGTAAAAATTTTGGAAGCTACGGTCGAGCGCGAGGCGAGCCATCGAAAAGACGTCAAAATATCACACGAAGCTCCTGCGTATTTCACCCGCGTGCCCCAGGAGTCGCGGTACCCCTTCACCTCGGCGACGCGGCTGCCACGCATCACGAATACGAATCACGAAGCCAAATATTCTAATGAGGGATCATCACACGTATTTTATTATCGGCACGTGATGAATTAGAAAAGGGAATTGAAAGAGTCGCGAACGCGTAAAAGTGTAATATACGGCTCTCGTGGCTCTCGACGACGTTATCCTTCTCCCTCCCCCCGCCCCGCCCTCGCCCCCGCCCGCGCCTTCGAGCCTTTGGGCCATAAAGTTTTCGAGTGTGTAATGTCGCATCAATCGCCTCACCTACAGAAATTTAAATTTGAAAATCCTTGACTCATGCCTCGTGGAATATACATACCCACGTCTCTATTATATCGGCTCGACTCGACAAAGCCAACTTAGAATCATTTGGAAAATTATCCAAATAAGTGGCCACTTGAGCTTCCACTATTCAATGATTTCCACGCTTCCACCAGTCCAATAATCTATAAATGCAAAAAAAGAAGAACAAGCGTTCTTAAGCAAAGTTCAGTTCTTATTGCAGCCATTGTTAGTTGCGATGAAAAATATATAATTCAGCATTATATTCTAAGTTTTCACAGTTTTAAAAAGAATCAATCTTTTGTGATTTATGAATATTTAATAGACAGAGTAGAAATATAAAATATTATACAATATATGCGTGAATACAAAAGTACCTGTTTTATTTTTCATTTAATTTAAAAATCCAAGTTTAAACATAATCAATGAGAAAAGTGCTTTAAAATTTCAAATTAAACTCTAAAACACAATAAGTAGTTCATAATGACAAGAAATATGAATATTATAAATAAATATAAGGAATTTTAAATGTTTGTAAGCTGCTTATCATACATAAAAATAATTTAGGATATTCGCTTTAGCAAATATTATGTAAAATAATTACTATGCAACACTAAATATAGAAAGACTATTTTCAGCTAAATACACGGAATATCATTAATTTCTATATTGCATCAAAAATTCCTCCTTCCTTATATTTTAATTTATTGTATAAACGATTGAAAAACCTATGTATTAATACTTATAAAGATACTTATAAAGAGCAACGAGTTCAAATTATCTCTGCTAAAAGAGATATTAACAATGACTGTAAAATTAATCAAATACTATTTTTTAATATCATTAAATTTAATTTTTCAAGGTTTGTAACAAAATGCTTCAGTATTAACTATAAAATACATTTCCATACCGATATAATAAAAATCCATAAATTATTTGCGACAATTTTAATTAAATTAGTTTTCTGCACAAAAATTAATTCATTTATATATTTAATTTAAATTAAATATTAGTCAATTAGCGAATATTTCTTTTTAATTAAAATTTAATTAACGAATAAGGTTTTTATATATACATAAAACATTTTTAGTGTATAGAAAAAATTATTAATTAATATATAACTTACAAATCATTTTTAACGTAAAATAAAATAAAAAAAAAACTAATTTGTTTTGTAAAAGTATGTTAAAGATAATCCGTGCATTATTATGATACTAATAATAAGGCTTTTATAAATAATCTGGCTAATCTGATAGGCTTTGTTCAGCCTTTTAATTTAATTATCTCAAAATTGAACGTTCCTAATACATTAAATCATTTATTTTATGCTAAAATAAATTTACACAAATTTGAACCAAATACATGAAATACATGCTTATGTTTCATTTTTTAAAATATTCGATGATTTCATATTAGACAAGTATTTTTACTTGTTTGTTATCGAATAAATATCATTAAGCTATCCTGTAAGGTATTATTACAGTTATTAATAAATTTTATTTTTATGATAATTTTCCATGTAACCTAAATGACTATAACATTTATAAAGATATATAAAGTATGTAGGATATTTTTAAAAAATCATTTGAGACTGAGTTTATCGAGTGATAAAAACCAGTTACTATCCAACTGAATATTATTTTTAAGTGTGACACAATTAATTAAATGTATGATGCTGAAGATTTAATTATATTAAAGATTAATCATTTTTATAATGTTTATATTATTTATATTCAATAATAAAAAAATATTATTTTACTACACTTCAAAACAAATTATATAATTTATTAATTTAAATATTAATATATTCCAGTGAATGTCAACCAAGTGAACAAAATAATACATGAAATTAAATAATATTTATTGTATTATTTTATATTTAGTAAAATTACGGTTTTTAAATGAATTTATTTATTAAAAAAAAACCTCAAATTTCAATTTATCTAATTTTTATTCAATTGACGATTCATAAAGATTTAAATTATGTTAATAAAATATTTTTATTTTATTAATTTATTTTTAACTATTACGTGATAAAAATAAAAAATTATACACATACATAGGAAAATCTTAAACATTATTAATCAACATATAAAATATATTAATTAACATATAAAAGTAGAAAATTAAATATAGACATGCATGATGAGATAAAAAAAAATGTTGAATAATAGAATAATTTAACTCAGAAAAGGGTCTACATTTCATTTTTTTTTTTTTTTATGTGAAATCGTAGGGCTTAGTTAACCTTCGCGTGTTGTACAGCTTTATTACCCAGCCGGAATTTTTAAATGAAAAAAGGGGGTATTTTTTACAATAGCTCTATTATAGTCTACCTAATTTTATTCAAATCGAACCCAAATTTCCATTAATATATTGAACTGTAATTTATGATTTTATATATATATATGACTATGTAATAATAAATAATGCATGCATAACATTTTTTTAATAATAATGCTATATGTTTTACTCATAAAAATACATTTTTCAATAATTTTATAATTATTTTTTATTTTTAATATTTATTATTGAGTATATTACTTAAGTTTTATTGAGAATCGAAGTTTTTTTTAAAAAATTTTTAAATTATTGAGTTATACGTTTTAATTGAATAATAAAATTTAATAAGATTTCCAAAATTTAAAATTGAACAAATGTCTTGAGATTTGTTTCTATCAATTAAAAAAAGGGAACATTATGAACCAATATGTTTTAAGATCATTTATAAATGTTATAACATTATTAAAAATTTGTATAAAAAATCACATTTAAAAAGAAGATACACTTTGAGCAATAATATCATTATTGATTTAACTTTCACAGTTAAGTAAATTACTTAAAAGCGTTAATATTCCCGTAAATTATTATAATAACTACTAACTTTGAATAATGTACAGCTGGATAATAAATTAGAAAAACTAGTAAAAAATTTAATAACCTAATTCTAATAAAAATATAATTACGAGTTTAAAATAGGTTTATAAAACCTAACAAATATGACTTATTGTCATTCATATTAAAGTCTTTATAGGAAATAATAAATCATAACCTTTAGATATTTATAATTTTAAAAATAAAATATGTTATCAGATTAATTATTCAAAATCTTTCAAATGCAGTTTTTTTTTTATATTTATAAGAGGCAGCAAGATATTTTGAATGATAGAATAAATAATTTGATATATAAAAAAAAATATTACATTAATAAATAATAAATTATTAAAAATGAAAATAACAAATATTTAATAACAAAAAAAAATACTAATCAAATATTCATAGATTGAATTTGATTAGAGTATATATTTATGCTCGTTGTAAATTTGCTAATAAGGATTTAAAAAGTCGACTTAGCTTACATACATGTATAAGTAATACTAAACCATATAAAATAGTGCAGGATAATATAATAAAATATACGCTGTGTTTCTATTGATAATCTATAAAAAAAATTCTCTCAAATATTTTATCTTTCAAACATATGTATGGCTGTCAAATATATATTCAGCCAATAAAAATAAAAAATTTAGCACACACCAAAATATATAAAAAGAATCAATGAAAATTAATATAAATAACACAATTACAACTCTATAAACAATAATGCAATTATAAGATAAATTTTTATCATGTGAATATTAAATTTGTAATAGCGTAATCTTAAATATTTATCAGAAACCTTAAAAATCATATTATATAAAATTTTTTTCTTCGTTTTTTATGAATTTTTATTTTCGCTACACATATTTATATATATACCTATAAAAAGAATATACTTGTGTCAATGAATAGGTTCATAATTTATATAAATTTTTTTGTTTATGAACATTGATCGCACTGCTATTATTTACTTTTAATGTTTAACTGATTAATAAAATAAGAAAATTGGTAATTTTAATTTTAAACTAATAATGCATTGTACTGACATTCAATCGGATATTTAATTATTTGCTTCACAACTTCCTTTATGAAACATATAAACAATATCTTCTTGATATTTCTCTATATATTTGAATTGATCTAATTATTATTATTATTATTGTAAATATTCCTATTCGTAATTATCATTATTACTTGTCCTGATTAAAATAAAATTCAATTAAAACACAACATAAATAGAAATAACCAAGAAGATACACAGCTTTTGCCAGAATATAAATCTAAGAAAAAAGCACTTAGAAGAAATAATATATCAACTACTCTTAAGATTTCTGTACTCCAGTACGATGTCCTAATGACAAAAAAGTTCGACCCTCGCGACCTGCGTGTTTGAGTTTCTCATTCAGTTTTATCGTCTGGCTGCCAAAAGGGCCATATTTCACGATGTGCTGTCAGATTTTCCATCGCACGTCCTTGAGTCGGTTATCCTTATGACATTGCAATCGTATTAGGTGATCCTCGTCCCTTTTCGCAGGACTTCCCTTGAGGATACGCAAGTTGCGGCGCCATTACGGCAATGGCTGGGGTAACCTGTGATCCGGGGAAAAGGGTCAAGGTGATGACCCCCTCTAACTCTCTCTCTCTCAAGCTACAAGCTGTGCTTATGTTGCTCGCGATGCTTTGACTAGGTTCGTCTTTTGTTAATCTTTATGTTGAAACTTTGAACAATTGTTCCGAAACATAATGCAAAGGACATAATGGAAAATTATTACTCCCTCCCTCCATGTCAACTACATCGGTGCAATATTAAAAATCAAGTAGTTTTTACATTTTTTAATTACATTGCTTAAAGTACCTTTACATAACTATATTTTATATCTAATTATATATTTATATTTAACATGTGATGTACGTTTTAAAAATAGTACATTTATTATGAAAATATTGAAAAAGTTTATAGAATATTTATCTATCGACCATATCAATATAATAACTTATCTGCGAAATTATTCAATTAAAAATTATAATTTGCATATAATTATTATTCATACGATTACATAAATTTATTTTAAATACTTTTTAACCCCTTATCTGTATTCGTATAATTTCTCTTATATGTGCATTTACAATTGCAAAATAATTGCAAAAATAAATTAAAGCCAATGTTAATTTTGAAATATTTTTATAAGTTTTCTCGAATATTGATATGTTATATTAATTATTAATATAAGTATTAATCTATCTTTCATTATACAAAAAACAATATTATTGTAGAAATTAGATTATATACTCTTATATTTTATACTAATCAAGTATGTTTTATTTATCTAAAAACTAAAATAATTTTCAAATATTTAGAATTTAATTTTTGAATATTAATGAGTAAAATTATTTTGATGGTAAATTTTGTATTTATTTTTTTTTTCCTAAACTGTGTAATTAATTTTCTTTTATTAAAACTAATATGAATTCACCATATTATCTTTTACGTTATCCATTATTTCATTATAAATTACTTTATAAATCTTATACTTTTAAGAAATTAGTAAATAGTTAAATAAAAAAACATTTATTAAATTCTAGACCGTAATCTAAAAATTATAATCTTTTTAAGAAGAGACTCAAGTATAAAAATAATTGGATCACATTATATATATAATAATATGAAATATAATTACGAGAAGTTACAAAATTATTTAGGTGCAGTTTATTATTCTTAAAGTTTAATAATATTAAATTAATATTTTCCTGAAAATTTAATATTTGGAGTTGATTAATATTGATTTAAAACTTACTTTATACATTGTCTACGTAAACAATATTTTAGTACACATATTATCAATTGTTAACTAAAATTTTATTATGAAAAATCGATCGTTAATTAAATATTATAAAATAGATTAAATATAATGTAAAAAATTAAATTTAATAATTTAAGATTTTGCTTTAGGTAATAAATGTACATCCAAGAATTAGGATAATCTTAATATTATTATTCTCATAATGTTTCTAAGATCATGAAAATATTTCTCACATAATTTTATATATTGAAAAATACTATACAAGGATATATAATTTTGCAACATACATGTATTTAAATCATTATTAGAAAAAACTTATAAAAATATTTCGAAATTGACATTGACTCAAATATGTTTTTGTAATTATTTTGTAATTACTGCACTTGTAAGGGAAATTATACAAATGCAAGTGTGGAGTTAAAAAGTAGTTAAAATAAATTTATGTAATTATATGAATAACATTATCTAGAAATTATAATTTTTAATTTAATAATTTCATAAATTAGCTAGTATAAGAATATGGCCGATAGATTAATAAACTTTTTCAATATTCTTTATATTTGACTACTCTTAAAAGGTATATTAAATATGAAAAATAAATATATAATTAGTTAAAAAACATATAAAGTTTTAGTATTTTATTTTAATTACACATAAAAAATTCAATTTAGTGTATGTCAAATATTTTCTGTAATAAAATAAAAGGAATGCCCTAAAATGCTAATGTAATAATTAATTATTATTACAAATATTTCGGTCTCTAGTATAAATTTGTTGAGAGTTAATACTTGTTAAAAGCTGAAAATTATTATAATATATAATTTATCGACATATATTATTTATGTATATTTTTATTCTTTAATTACTCCTTAAATACATATAAATCTATTCCAGAATATTGCAACAAGCATACAACAAGGAACAAAAATATAATTGCGATAGTGACAAGTTCATTTTTTAATACTATGTATTCAATTCGAAGTACATCCTCGGTTTCTTTATGTTATCAAACTTGAAAACTAGGCCACAAATATTAAATGTAATCATGTGTTAAATAAGCTTGTCTTTCAAAATATAAGTTTTACTTTTTCCATTATCTAAAACACGAGTATTAATTTACTTCAGTTTTATTGTAGTAATTCAACGATCTTAATGATACTTTGAAAACAAAGAATTAAAATGAGATAAAGTACATTGTGAGACTCTTTACTTAAATCTATAAAATCAGTGAACGTGCAATTGATGCAATTTACAATAAATATATCTGACGCATGTAAGCATATTGAAGGAAATTATGAAATGTATCGTTCAGCTTTCTTCTTTTACTAATAATGTAATTGACGAAGCACCCATGCTTTATGCAAATATTCTAACCCAAATAAATAAATAAATAAAGAATTTCTGTTTATTGTATATAGATGTATGTTGCACGACGCCGGCAAAGAACCGGAAAGAACCGCAGTTTCCCTTAAAATTTACTTTTGCCATGTGTGGAATGTTTAGCACGGGCGATCGAGAGTGAATTCCACGTAAAAACAGCTTCATCCGAGTTGGGTTTATTTAGTTATTGCCAATTAAAAATTGAAATAGCCCAACGAATCGAGAGGAATCGAGAAAAACTCGATCCGCGTGCAAAGATTTTTGTAGTTTTACATTTCAATTGCAAGAGGATCAAATGAATTTTCTGCGGGCAAAATCGTAAGGGAGAAAAGTAGAGTCTCGGTTGTAAAGTTATTCGTCGTCCTCTCGGTCGTTTTATCGTCGGGGAATCACAATTGAGACTCGGAGTTTGGCCGAAGGCTTCTCAGCTCGAGATCGCCGATGTTGTTTTTCCTTTTATTTCTCTTCTCCCCTCGCGCTTTGCGTTTCCTTCTGGGCTGACCATCGGCTCGGAACCTCTTAAGCTCAATTGTCGTACATCAAAAAGACAAGAAATAAAGGAGTTAATTCTTAAAACGAGATTACGATGTTTAATAGTCTGCATCTAAGCATAATTCTATTGATAATTCTCTGCATTCTCAATCATAATTTCGCGTTTGGTAATTCTTTCTTGCCAATCACTGGTAATTCGGTGTAAGTGATTTTGAAAAAGCGTTCAAAGCCTCTCCTGAGATTGAACGCAGTCTTCTGTTTTAAAGTAGCTTTGTTAATTGCCACTCCAAACAATATGAATAGCCAGATATTTAAATGTCCTAGTTATTTCAAAGTAACCGAAACACATCATTTAGCAAATATTGCAGTAAAAACATTTTGTCTGATAAAACATGTTGATCGAATTTACAAAAGATAGAAGCAAGTGGAGGAGCGAATAAACCGCGTCTATCATTTTTCTTCCGATGAGTGTCTGGTCACTAAACCACTTAACCTCACTCGCGATTAGATTAATAATAATATTATTTAATACTGTTTATTGAAATTAATGTTTATGTAATTGATTAAAAACCTTGTGAGCTGTGTACAGTTATGAAAATGATACAGAGAGCCATTTATACATATTTATGCATCCATTATCTTTATACAAAATATTTATTTTTTATTATTATTGAATAATCGCTACACATATTAATCATTTGAAATAGGATATTTCGACATTGCAACGACTAACGTACCATCTGTTAATATGAACGAGGCCACTGGTCTTTGTTTTTTCTTTTATGATACTTGTCATTATTACAAACCTTTTTATTTTCTGCATAAATACGTATGTATAATAAGTAATAATTATTACGCAATTGTAATTGAGAAAAATTAGAAATTACGGAACATAAGAAATTAAACAGGATACAGTAAGAAATTACTAATGCAATATTTTGGTAATTTATAGCATTGACATAGTTCTTTAAATAGTAATGTGGATTGAATAGTTTTTGCTGCAGAAAGCTTTTCTCAATGTATAATTTAAATTACGACAATTTTATAACTATTATATTATGATTAATGGCGGCGATTAATTTTCGAAAAAATATTATAAATAAAATCCCTGTTCTAATAAGGTATGAACATAAACTGAGTCAGTCAAAGAATATTCAATGTAGTTGAAAATACTATCGTAAAAATGTAAATATCCGGAAAAGGTGAGCAATCGTTAAAATTGCGAAGGTCAGTTCTTGAATAGTATACATTGTACTTGTATCAGTTTTACAAAGAGGGAAACAACTTGATCTTTCCTATAAACTTGGCAATAATACCGATAATGTAACAATTCGAGTCGAATTTACTGAGACGAACACACACACACTTAAATACGTGTACACATGGCTATGTACACGCATATAGATGTGCAAATATACAGAAGGAACATACAGCAACATTTCAAGCGAAGCGTGAAAAATCCAGCGAAATTCAATATCTTCAATAATGAATTTCAAAGAGAAGATTGAAACATTGAATTCACAAACTATCCATACGGAAAAAGTTGATTAATTTATTGATTGAATCTTTTATGTCATGTAGTAAATTCCAAGTTACTTTGATACTTTTTGCAGAAATATTGATGAGTCATTTAATGATTTGGAGTAGATTATTGGAACGCTTCTCTTTGACATTGATGAAATTTTTAAATATAAGTTATTAAAAATTAATTTCTACTTAATGCAGTTAAAAGTAAAAAGAAAGATGAGGTGCAAAGTTATTAGATTATATCAAAAATAAATTTTATACCAATCGTAGAATAACGAAATATCCAAGTGTTTAACAGATTATTAATGAAATTCAACGATTCAATATTATGAACGGTTAATTTTTCTGGCAAGATTATAGATTTTAAAATATTTTGTATTCGATTTATCGTATATTTGAAGTTTTAATTAATTCACCTTTTATCTAGCATACATTATGTTATGAATCGATTAACAATTTTTAAATAAAATAATTACTCCACTGAAGTATTAAAAAAAAAAACTTTAAAGATAAAGTAATTGAATATTTAACTATTAATAAAGAATAATAGTTTTTATAGTAATATTATATTAATAAAAATCATAAAAGTAGATTTATGCCGAATATGTGAGCTGTTTAAATTATAATAAAATTAATGTTTCCGATTTTATCTGATAAAAATTAATATAGAAATGTGATAAAGTAATACTCATATGTTTTATTCACTATATCAGTTAAAATAAGATTAATTTCGTACACATAATATTAGAATTTTCTAAATACTGCTAGAAATTTTTTAATTGAATCTTGTACAAATGTTCTGTAGTTGTGTAAGTACTATGCTTATGCATATACATGTACATGGTGAACGTCATTAATCTCAAAAATTCAAATGAATGCGAATGAGTCTGAATTCAATTAAATTTGAATCAGTTTAATTAAAGTGTAATTAAATGGTAATGCATAGTTAACAGTATAAAAGTTAATTTTCACTTTTTTTCAATATTCCATAAATATTTAACAATTACTTAAGAAAATTGTGAATTTAACCATTTTAAAATACTTTGGCATAATGGGATTAATTTTCGTTTATCAATGTATTATAATAAAACTTATTGCTTTAGGTACTTAATGGAATATGCTCTCAATTACATTATTAAAAATTGCTTAAGATTTAAAAAATTATTGCACACTCATGTGGTTCGCTAATCTCCATTCTTCCCAACTCCCATTAAATTTGTCGTTAAAGTTTGTAACATGGCAATAGCATAATTTTTAACGTTAAAACCTCAGTACTTGGAATTTTGAAGAATTTAAAGTTGAGGAAGAAAGTGAGGGAAAGGGGTCTAAAAATTAAAAATTAATTTGTACGAGTATAATTTAATGAACATAATAAACGAGGGAGAGTGGCTTTATAATTCATAAGATGGGGTGGTTGTAAGCATTCAGTCCACAAACGGAAACATTTCTTTGAATTGCTCTTGATTTTAATGAGCAATGGACTTGAGTGAAATGAGTGCAATATTGCAAGTACGTAGTCTGGGTTTATCATCAGCCAAGAGAAAGGGAGGGAGGGAGGAAGAGAGAGAGAGAGAGAGAGAGAGAGAGAGAGAGAGAGAGAGAGGCGAAAAGGCGCAACGAGGCATTCATTTCACGGAACTCCTCCTCGCCTCTGACGTAAGAAACCTCCAAGGAGCTCCATTCCCGAGATCGAATGATCCATAAAAAGAGGAGCACCATCCCCGAGAATCGATAAATAATGTCATTGGCTTCGCACCTCCCCCGAGAGTCCGGGTGTTCGTGTTCTGGGACTCGTCCCGGTCGGCCTTTAACGAGGAGTCGTTAAACTCGAGTCGCGGGCGCCGCGGCTTAATTGATCGGCTTGGTTGTTACATCGCAACAACAACCTAGAAACAACGTTGGCGGGGGAGGGGGAGGGGGAGGAGGGTAGGGGCTCGTTGACCGGCTGATGTATGTATATTCATAGGCAGTCGGCATCCGACGCCATTTCCCATCACTCGCCCGCTCACCGGCTGCGCTGTTTTTTCATTAAGGATGCGCACTTGCAGTTTGTTCCGACTTTCCCTCTCGTCTTCAAGGTGCGTGCACTTTTTTTTCACGGTTAATGCAGTCTCTAATAACTTTGGACGTTGATGCTAAAGTCTGCCTTTCCTCATTTGCACATCACTTTTTAACTTTGTAAGAGGCTGCACTCGAATCCATGAAAATCCAGACGAACGTCTGGATTTTCTATTTTCCATTGAGTCGTATCGCTAAGCATCCAAGCGCAATTCAAATTGTGCCACATTCAAGCATTTTACAATCGAATTATCCATTTAGCTGTTCTAAATCGCACACTCATCACCTATCCGACTAAAGGAATTATGGCTTAAAGTCTATGCGTTTAAAAGCAAAGCATCTGCAAATAATCAAATATATTTTTGCTTCTGCCTACACGTTATACATGTATATTATTAGCTGGACGTCTGTTCCAATTATGGCATTGGCCAAATGAAATTTGTTTCTAATCACTGAGTGGAGAACATTTTTTAACGAGGCTAAAACAAACATGGATATTCATTTTCCGATGGCAAATTTAACTTTGGACATTCAATAAAAATTACAATTTTTTCTGGCATTTCCGGAAATAACTAAAAATGAAAGAAGTAGGACAAATATTTAACTAGGACAACACGTTTGCATGCTAATATGCAATAAACACTATGGAAACGGCGAAGGTTTTTTTAAAGCATTGTTGCTAAATTTTAATTTATCTAAATTCATATAGTAAATTATTATTTTTTTTATTAGTTTTTTAATAAATTTTTATTTAATAATATTTCACGTAGACTTTATAAATTGGCTAATAAAGGGAATACTGATATATCAAAAAAATTAAAGAAAATAATTATTTTGAAAAAAATTTTCTTTTAAGTTATACTCGTGTTAGATAATTTTGTTATTACAGTTAATGTACACTTGACTCATATATGATAAAGAAATGTGTATATAAAAAGATGTAGTTTACAACATCTACGTTGTAACGCAAAAGTAACTAACTACGCCATTTTTTAACTACTAGTCCAAAAGTTTATATTAAGAATATTAAACCATATAAAAAATGTAAATTTAGTTCATAAATGAATATTATTTTCATTATGTAAAACTTGTTACAAAGATTTAATGTTGTAATGCATTTCTTATGATGAATTTCTCTTATATTCATTATTTAAATAAATATTAATGGACAGTTGAAATGAAAAATTGCACTAAAATAGTTTATTTTCATATAAAGCTGTACATTTTATTCAAAGCCGAACATTATCTTTTGATGATACAAAAATTTTATTCCCTGAGAAAAATATATCATTTTTTTCTTACAATAATAAATCCTAAGAATTATGATTCAGATAAATATATGTAATCCTTTATTATTTATTATCTGTACAACAATTTTTCTTAGAATGAATCATTGCTTTTTGATTATAGGCTGATTACATTACAATATTTTATGAAAAATTGTAAATAATTTTTGGTTAAACTCCTGTTTTTCTTCACAAAAATTTCATGATAATAATTAAAAATTAGTCTAATAATAAAGTTTGGAACAAGAGCTAACTAATTATTCACCGTACTATAATTTTGTGTCAGGGATGAAAGAAATAATTTTGAAGATTAAAGATCAAACCAACCCCACTTCACATAAGTGACGAATGCTGATATTATACAAAGAAAATCTTCTCTCTGCGAAAGGGAAAGCTCCAACAAAAGTCAAAGAATAAGAAGAAGAATAAGAAGAAGAAGAAGAAGAAGAAGAAGAAAATAAAGGGTCGCGAGAACAAAGAGAGAGAGAGACAGTCTTTTGGTGCGAGTACCTTCATCACGGTTCGTGCGGGTATTATGTGCTTTATTTATTGAATGCAGGAAGTGGAATGAAAATGCGACGACACAGCAACAGCAGTAACATTGAGAGGCGAGATTTCACTCTTCCACTCTCTCTCTCTCTCTCTCTCTCTCTTTGCCTCTGTCTCACTTCTCTCCCATGTACTCATGTCTGTGAACTGATAAAATCGATGCGCCAGCGTCACGGTTGTACGTTTTTGGATATGACTACGTACAATCGTGTGCATGTTAATCGGGCACGTCACCTCCTGATGCCGAGGTCGACGGCGACCCAGCCAATGGTGTAACTTACGTGTGGGACGCGGTGATGAGAATCCGGTCGAGTGCGCTGAACTCTAGTCCCCCGGGTTACAAGAACATCGGGTAATGAAAAATTCGATCCTTTATTCAAGCCTTTTTTCGTTGAGATTAATTGTTGATAGTTAATCTTTTGTGAACACTTGTGTTTTCCTAATACCTTCTTGATATATCCTGCCTATATTGGTATTCAATCATTGAGAGTGTCGTATTTACTCACACACCAATACCAATATATTATTCATTTTATGCATCAATCCTCTACGCAACTTTATATTTCACCCTCCAACACATTTCTATGTAAATTATCAATGCTGTAGTATTGAACATTTTTTTTTTAATTTCAAGTCGGAGGAATTCGCTGCAAACTTCATAATTCAGTGCTTTATGGATTTTATTTTTTTTTTTTTTTAAGATTATTTATAATACTACATTGATTCAATTTTGTATGCTCGATAAAATACTAGTAACTGGAGTTGAACATTTTATTCACGCTTATTAATTTATATTTTATGATTATAAAAAAGTTATTACAAATTTTAAAATATTTAATTAAAATTTTAATTGACTCAATAATAACATTTTTGTAAACTTTATAGTGTAAATAATTTATAAAAATCATCATTAGATATAATTTTAAAATGGATACCAAATGGAATTTATCAATAAAAAATACTATTTATTTTAAAAATTTTGTTTTTATATATATACATGTATATACAGTTAAATTTGTTATTGATTTTAATAAATTAAGGAATTCATTACATTATTATTCACTGAAATTTAGTGCATTAATCTAAGATAAATGCATAATTTTTTTAACATAAATAAATGTATAAATAAAACCAGTGACACTCCTATTTAATTGATTATCTATTAAAAATAACAATCGAATCCTAGTTTTTTATGTGATTATCCCAGGTATCGATGATGAATATACTTTTACTAAAAAGTAAACGTGCTTTTATCATCACATGTATTAAACTTGCAAGTAAGGCTGTAGTAATATGCACCCCATATTAAATAAAGTATCATATCAATTAAATAAAAATTTATTGTTATTTTAACTTCCCTGATTACATTAAAACGAATAAACGAACAAATTATCATTCGAAATCAATTCATCGTTGTTGTAATTTTATAGTTTTTTATATAAATAAAATGATTAAATAGCTTTTATTTGCATACTAAATGTCTGCATTAAATCAAAAATTGCAATTGCAAATTGAATAAAAATTCATTTATTTTTCGGTAGTCTCTTTTTTATTAAAGTTTATTACGAAAGGTTTGAATTAAAATTCAATTAATATTGACAAAATATATTTTCAGTGCATCAAAAGTATAAAATGAATTTAAATGTCCTTTTAATAAATCTTATTACAAATATCTGTTTCACGTTGTAAAAAATCCATGTTATCTTAAATAAAAAAAAATTTTTTAATCAAACTAAGATAATATAAAATTAAAATTTTTATGTTTATCAAAATATGTAAAAACGAGTTTTTTCTTCATTTATTACATACATTTAATTATTGATACTTCAAATATTAATTACCAAATTCTACAAGTATTTACGTTGCGCCACTAGTAAATACCTCAATTTTATATTACATGACATAAAGATACAAATTTGACAGACTCAATTATGCGTTTAATTGAAATTTGTACGTTTTAAAGCATTGAATACAATTTAAATTAGTTCAATTTCACGATCAGACATTTTTTTTTTTACTTAGAATACCAGAGAATTCTCAAAGATGAAATTGTCTTTGGCATTAAAACATTACTTTATCAAAGATTCATTTTTAATTTCAGTATTTATATAATACTTGACTTCAATAATTTCGTGCACGCTTTAAAATATTTCCTTTTTTTTTTAATAAAATGTGATTTTACCTCAGGCACAATAATTTAGTAGATAATAAAATTAATTACAAGTTTCGAAACGGCAAAATTAAAAGTAAAAAACTCTTTGATTAAAAAATAGTTGTTATCAAAACTGATTAAAAATACAATTACAAATTCAAATTAGAAGAGTGAAAATGGTTAATTTTGAAATATGTAACATTGTTCCTTTATATTATGAAATTGTTCATCGCTGCTAAGTAAGAACATTTGCACAGCAAATGAATGCATTTTTTATAAAAAATTATTTTATATAAAGGCAATTTTTATTTTTAAAATAAAGTTTAAAGGGAAAAAATGAATAGCGAATTAGGAATGCTTTTATACAAGTACAAATTAGCCTGTGATAAAATAAATTCGTGATTTTCTATTGAGTTATAATGAGCTACGACGGCGATATCTACTCTTAAATATTTCAGTGTAAATCAGTCTTCGCATTGATTTCTCAGGGCAGATGGAAGCGAAATATTTAATTAAGCTCCTCCTCTGCAGATGAAGTGGAATAAAAAAAAAAAAAACAAAAAAATCAGCGCCCCTCGATGAATTTAAGCCGCACCATCGCAAACTGACTTTTCGGAGTTTGCCTAATCTTTCAGAAGATTCGGCGGTGTTTACCTCGGAAAATTCGATCGCCAAACAAATACCATAATACGGCGTGCACACCCCCTATCGAAGCGCACCCACACATCCCAGGCGCAAGGTGTGGGCGCGCGCGTCCGTGTGCCCGACGGAGAATCCCCTGCCTCGCCTGAGTCTCGGGGCGCGGCGCCACTCTCGTTTTTTCCGTGAGCTTTTTGCGCCCGTGTCTGTGTGCGTGGGTGGCGTGTACTCGCGCGCGCGCACGCGCTTTTGCCTGTTTACCACCTCCGAACCGTGGTGGCACCGACGGTTATTATCGCTTATCTCGCACACGCGGCTTTTGTGGGATTCCTTCATCTCATTTCTGGCTCTTATCTGCCTAGGTTTATTCGAAAGTGAAATTCCTGATAATGTCCGCATTCTCATCGCTGCTTAGCTATTAAAAATATTTATTTCGTTAATCAGTGCACTGGTTACCTTCCATTTCACCGAGATAATTTTAATTATTCGTGATTTTTCAATTTTTGAAGTACTTGAAGACGGCTTAATTGTGAGTGTAGAAGATTCACCCATACTTTCTAAATGATGTATATTCTCGGTTGTATATAAAAAAACGCGATTCAAAGTGAAAATAGATAGATGTACATAGATTTGTATTTTATTTTTCTTTTTATAGAAGGATTTTTATTGTGTTTCTGCTTTTGTGATTCCTTTGATTGTAGTTTATTATTTATGTTCGGCTCTATTCAGCATTTGAAACAACCGTTAAGATACCTCCAATACAATGTTTTATGATATTCTGACATTACTTATATATATCATTTATATAAAAAAGTAATTTATATTGCAATTTAAAAATTAAAATAATCCATCATTTTTTGTTTTAGGTAAGCTTCACGAGATACTTTGCTTCAAAAAAATTATCTGCATTGCGTAAGTAATGAATATGTTAATATAAAATAATAATGATTCTTCAGATATAAAGTTTTTATCAATGAGTATTCAATTTATAAAAAAGTTAATTTATTTTAAAATATAATTAATTACAAAGCTAATATTTAGAGAAAATTTTATCACTTTTAAATGGGTATCACATTCAATAAACGCTAGAGTTTAAAAATTTCACAAAACTATTACGAAATTCATAATAATTTCATTAGGCTATTAAAGAATAAATGACAAAATTTTTTTAATGTTTTAAATTTTAGCAATAATTACCAGATGCAAAATTGCTTTAAAATTCTGTTATCTAATATTAAAAGTTGGTTGTCGTAATAAATAAACGGTATAGAATAAATATCTGTAGAATTGACAAAAAATCTTAATTGATGATACTCATGTCTAGATTATAGCAAAAAGTTCCTGTTAACATTAATTTAGAAGAACTGCGCAATCAATAAAAATTATTTGTAAAGAAAAAAGTATTACGTTATATAATATATCACTGATGTATAAAATTATATAACATGTTTCGCTTTTAAAATATATTTATTTTAATTTAAAAGCAATAATAATTGTATTTTTTGATTTATAATAGTTTATAAATAAATATAATAATTATTTGATAAATTATTTTCAACAAATATCTTAAACACAATGTTTGAAATTAATTAAAGGCAGGATATTTAAATTTTAAGATATTGAGCTTCTCTTGCGGTAGCATGACATCGTCATTTATGAATAAAAACAGATTTCATAAGTTAGGCGTATCACTAAATATATAATGTTAATCCCCAACACAAATAAAAGGAATTTTTAATTATTTTAGTAGTTTAGCAGCAGGGTTTAACTTAACATAAACGAAATAAACAATTGTAAAACTTTCTTAAACAACGTTCCTTAAGGAAGTGCAGTCTTTTCATTACAGTGTTGTATCTTATTGAGAATGATTTTCTTCATTCAAACATAAATATTATTATTATCTCCGACACATTATAGGCACTACGGAAGATCGATCAATCAGTAATGAAGACAGCGGTTATATTAGGGGTAATCAATTAAAACAGAATTATTATTACTCGGCTTGATACTTAACTAAGATAACCAAATTTATCTCAAAATTTGCTTAAACGAAACTATTATTATTACTTTAGTCGTTTATTATCGCTCATGTGTAAGTGCGTTCTTGTTACAGTTCTAAACGATGTTTAAGTTATGATTCAAGATTAAGATTTAAGTTAATGTGTCGTAACTCCCGGTGAACATGCAAATTAAATGAATAATTTTGTACCAGATGAAACTGCAACAAAAACTATTGTAGTAAATTAACGAATAAGAATAAATCCGCGAAACCTATAAAATAGTAGGCCATAAAAAAGAGTATGTGAAAATATTGATGCAGATGATTCAATGATCTTAAAGGCATAAGCTTTCATTTGTGAGCGTGTACTTCATAAAATGATACAGAATCAAAGTCTCCGATTCGGATGGTACCAAAGGAATTTGGCAACCTGATCTTCTGCAACTTTGCAGTTAGCACGTGCTCAGCGGTTCAACTCCCTGCGCAAAAGCTAAGAAAGCGTAGGATGGTGTTCATTTCTCGACACAAGTCAGAAGATTGCCGTGGATCCGAAGACCACATCGACATCCGGGTGAGCGCCGGACGGCAAAACTCGCGGTCTGGCATTGTTCGAGGCGAGGCTGCGCAGGTGCCCGCGACTTCCTGGGGTGCGCGCTCGTGCGTGGAGCGATAATTCGGACGCCTCCGTCGGTTCGCCCACGCGCGAGCCACGGTCGATCACCCGTGAACGTGTCGCTAACGGTGTTTCCCTTCCTCTCGCGTCTGGAGCTCGGAAATTTTGTAGGATCTCGGCTCTTCCCGAGACTCCGACCTCCTCTGCGTAGGCTCGATTTCTTTTTTACGGCGCACAAACCGCCGAGGATAGCTCGAGTATTTCATCGAGGTTTATTATGTACGTGTGTAAATGGACGAGCGTTGTTCGTGGAAATTGGCAAAAATTTTATGAAATGGCAATTTTAAACATATTAAATGATGTGCTTTTTTATTCTTGGTTATTCACTTAAAAAAGGTGTGTTGCTTTAAAGCCAGTCTCTCGTGAAATGAATATTTTCGTCGAAAAATCACGAGCATTTGAAGTATTTTTTTAATATACTGTAAAAAAAACTCTTCTCCTTTTTTTTTTTTTTTACCTTGATAAAAATTAATTATTATTATTATTATTGATAGAATAATAATTACTTGAATTCTGTTTAACAGGAACTAAATTTATTTTATTAGATGTTAGAAGGTTTATCTAAACATTTGATACAATGCACGTATTGAACTAAATAATCAATAAGTTCACGTTCGAAACATTTGAAATGCACTTTGTGAAAATGTCAAAACGCTTCAATTGTACTGTGTAATTGACGTTCCATCTTATTGTAATTTCGTAACAATAGTTATGCACTCATTTATTAGCTAATACGTTTACCATACTCGCTTTGAATGTCAAATGTTATTAAAAATCAATTACTCCATCAAAATCTACGCGAGTGAAAAAAATTAAAAATCCGTTTATTATGCATTTTCACGATATTTTAATTATACAACTTGGTTAAATATTTTTATTATTCCTTCAATTACCAATATTATTTGTTATATAAAAAAGAAAGAAAGAAAAAAAACAAATATTAAAATAGGAAAATATCTGAAACCTATATTAATACAACTAACTCTAAAGTATTTAAAAACTTTTTCCCAATATAAAAGTTATTTTTTTAAATAATAAAGGTGAGTTTGGAAATGGTTTATATTTTAGGGACACTTGTTCGCACAAGCAGTCGATGAGTCAGTCGAGTACGGGTTGTTAATTACAAAAATTTGACTGCGTCATATGGGGCAATGCTAACTGTTCTAGAACTTTAATAATCTTGAGAAAGTGCAATGGAAGTCTAAAAACAGATGGCATGAATGACCTTCTTAAACAGACAATTTACCTGTCCATATAAGTCGGAGGTTTATGGAGTAACCAAGGAAATCTTGGTAGTGGAATATTATTAGCGCGGCAACAATTTGTTTTTAAGTAAAGATTATTTTGCAAGTGATTTTACAGTTTATTCTTCAAGCACCATAAATCACTAGCATGATAATTCGATTTCACATCGTAAAAGTTTCATGGCACAACGTAACTTTTTCGCGGCGATAAGGAAATACGTTTTATCATTCCATATGAGCGGAATAATACGGGGAGACAAACAGAACGAACGAGTCCTCTCGTTTGGCCAGCCGAGCCATTTTCATCATCGGGAAAACATGAGCGAGCCCAAGACATTTATTTTGTGTCTCGGTTACTTTCGAAAGGCTCGAGTCCCTGATCTCATCCATTCACGTATATCCACGGACACACCGGTAGAGTTGAACGTGTGCAGCCTTGGGGTCTCGAGTCGCGAACTGCATTATCGGCAACGAGGACCCTGACATTTTCCTTACCGGTTTTCCCTCTCCGCACATGTATTTATATGGCGATTCTGGGCCTCTTTGACTTCGACCTTTATGTAATCTACTTTTCGAGAGTTTTTTCCCCGATCGCTCGAGGTGCGGAATCCCTTGCTTATAAAGGAGTTCATCGCGAATCACTTGCTTCAATCGGTGCCCCGCAGCTGCCTTTCACTAGATTCTACAGACATTCTAAACTGGACAAATGCATTCCAATTAAACTGATGCTTCACTCGAGAAATAATCAGACAATTTCCCAGACGTTCGGTTCGGCCTACCAATATAATCGATCTCTACTCCCGAAATTTGGCTGGCGATTAATTTTTTTTATTGGATTGTTTCCTTTTTACGAACAACCTCTGAGCAACCCAATTGGATGATATTAACACAATACTTATCGCAAATTTTAATTCATCGAAAACTTTCTTTCGAACCTTCCTGCCTGAGAATTGCTCTGGATAACTGGGTGCAATTTTGCTCATAACAACAACAATAATAATAACAATAACAATAACAATAATAATCATAATCATAATGATGATAACGACGATGAATATAAAACAACAATAACAACATCAACAACAACAACAGTAATAATAAAAGTGTTGTTTTAATCGTAATTATTAAAATGTTTCTGCATGCATGGTAAACTTGAAAAATTGGTATAAAACATTCATTCAATTCAAATATTCAAATATTTAAAGCAAATCATATTGATATTAAGATTACGATTTATTGAAAAAAATCTATTATAAGTATTTTTTTAAGATTAATTTCATTATCTTAAATTTTTTTATAACGTATGTAAATTATAATCACATAGTATCTAATTATCAAAGTAAGCTGATTAAATTAAAAATCAAAATTTCACTCTTACAAACATTTCATTTACATTATATTTGCATACTACTTTAGTTATTCACACAATTGCAATAAATAATTTCAAAAAATTAATATTTTACGCCATTTTATACCTACTCTGAATAAAGAACACAACGAACTCTTGTAATAATCTTTTTACTCGTTGACTTATTTATAAGTATGCCATTTTGAAGGAAATTCATACATTCATAATGGACATGAATGATGATTGATACTCGTGATAAATGTTAAATGTGTTGTTCACTTTGATGACATTAATTCTTATTCTTCCATTCCGTGATTGAACGATTCAAAATTATAATTATAATGTAAGCCGAAATTTATAAATAAACTGACACATTTTAATAAAAAAAAACAAAAATAAATAATAAAAAATAAATCTGACAAAATGGAGTGAAACTAATTTTTTATTGATCGCGAAATAATATTTTTTCATTACGTAAGTATTAGATATAATTTTTTTTACTACAGTAGTAAGTTATTTAATAAATATAATTGTATTCATGAAATTCAATTACTCGAATTAACATGAAATAATAATAAGTAGAGAGATATAAATAACATATGTAAGAATTTTATATAATAATAATAAAATACGTTTAAAATTTTTTAAAAATTACCCCGATCTTATACATGTCACAACTGATACAAAATTATGCAATTTTTATTTAATGAATCCATTGCGTAAAATGTAATGGATGTATTAAATTGGACCACTTTACAATCAAGATTTTTGGTCTTATAAAAGTACAAGATATTAGCCATTAAATACTTATATAAAAAAAACTTCGAAGACAATAAAACGCAACAATATTTTTCAATAAATATAAAATAATTAGGATTCATTAAGAACTTATTTATACTATCACGGGTAGTAAATAAGAACATTAATAAATAATCCTAGTTCAATTTATTGTATTAAAATTTATACGATAGTAACATTCTATTTAGTATTTTAAATCTTCTATTTTTTCCATATTTTTAAAAAATGTTTCATCAATCTAATATTTATATTAATACAAACTAACAAAGAATAATTTAATAAAATCTTTATATAATTTCATAGCTTTTAATTCAACAAATAATTTCCCTTAAATTGTTATTTTAAGAGAATCAACGAATCCTGATAACTATAATAATAAATTTTTTATTCACACAATAAAATTTTATTGCAATAAAATTTTTAATTAAAACAATAAAATATATTATCATATATAGTATTGTTATAATTATGATTTCGATAATAAAAATAAAAAATATACGTTCTGTTGTATTCTAGTTTATATTAAATTCAATTTATATTTAATAATTATATTATATTCAAATCCAATAATTTTATTGTATTAATTTCCCTAATTTTTGAAAATCTATATTTCCATTTCTATTTATTCAGTATGATATTGTTATTATTAATATATAAAAACATTTTTTATATAAAGACAATAAAAATGTATATAAACATGTAATTTTTATTTTAATTTGAAATAATATATCAATGCTTCCAAATTATTTTGTGTCATCTAATTGCAAATGACATCAAACAGGCATGACGTATTCAAAAATATTATAATGAATGAAAAGTCTTTTAAAAATTCAAAGTAAAGTGGCTTATTCAAATACAATACATCACATCAATTTGTGAGTTTCAAAGAAACATGAATTAGTTTGTCTGAAAATTAAATCATCATAAACACTATATCAATTATTATATATTATAATTATGTTTTTTGTGATTATAGAAATTATACCTTATTTTGAAAGTTGTTTTTTAATTTTACTATTTATTATTTTTTGTAACCTATAAAATTTAAATATGTTTACATTTATAATTATATTTTTTTATTATTGAAAAAGTTTAAAATATTTGATATTAATTTTGATGCATCGCGTAAAGGAAAAAATTAGTTTCTATATTGATGATTTCTATATGTATTAATTTAATATTTATAATCGAATAATTTTGTTGTAATTTTTAACAACAATTTCAAATATAACAGTAGACCACATAATGTTTTATTTGTCTAAGAAAAATCATATATTTAATATTATTGCGATGTTTTTTTCGACATCAAGGTTATACCAATGTTTTTATGTTGAAAGTTTTTTTAGACAATTACTGTAATCAGACTGTGGAAAATTTATACTTCACATGTATAAGTTTTTATCATAGCTAAAATCATTAAAATTTTAAATATATGTATATAGATTTTTTGTAATTGGTTAGTATTTAATAGATAAGTTAGAATTATGTATTACACAATATCATTACTTAATAGAAATAAATTCATTTAAAAATTATGTACATCTAAAGTTTGAAACTTGATTTTTTTTGTGAGTGGCACAAAATAAATTTCAGGAATAATTAGAAACAAATTAAAGAAAATTTTCAACGTAGTTTTTTGTAAAACTATTGCATAAAGTTAATAAGATTAAATTGATCACAATATTATTAATTTCATATTAAATTAAAAACAAGGAACATCTAAAGTATATAAAATTAACAATAAATCAATTTGTTTTAATATTAGCAATGGTAAAATGTTATGAAAAAAAATATAAGCATTAAATGAAATTAACTCATTTTTCATTAAATTGTTAGGTATTGAATTTACACTTAAACATTAGATTAGTTCTAAACTTTTTTTTAGCTGACAGTGGTAAAATGATTTATGAACGTTGCCTTAAATTTGAAAACAATATTCTTCAGATATCCATGCATTCCAAATCTAGGATAAGAAACGAAGGAATGTTTGTATTTTGTATTTTGTAATTGTTCAATGTATACATAAACAAAATGTCATATCCACATGAATCATGAGGTAGTGAATTGAAGTTGAAACTATTAGCGTTGATAAAAAAAAATTGGATCTCGAAAATTTTTTAAATTTTAATACGATATTAAGAATTTTTCCCAGCATCTCGAAAAAGTCTGTGCGCATGAAAAATGTTTTCCAAATACCAAATAAAAAGTGTTTGTGTGTATAAATAATATAAGTCAGCCTTTCGAGTGGCTTACCGAAAGAAAAAAACGGAGCATCAATATCGGATGGTTGAGCCACTCACTCAATAGAATAGAATAGAATCTGTCCAGAATCCCTGAGTCCAGCTCGAGCCTCGACTTGACCAGGAGAAAATACGATTCGGTTGTGAAGCTTGTTAGCGCTTCGTTTTATGAGGGAATTAATGCTCAGCAAGGGCACGATGTTAATATTTTTGGCTAATTTATCGAGGCGAGGGGGATGTAGATGTAGAAGCCTGTGAACCACCGGGAAGTGAAATTTATCACTCGACTCGGCGATCGAGCGCACTCCAGTTTGTTTGAACAATTTAAGCCAAAGGAGCGATAAATCACTCGCGCGAATGCGAACAAGATCTTTCTAGTTCAAGGACTGCCTGCCACCCTCCGAGCCCGCTCCTCTAAAATATCAATAATCGCACAATGGTTCCCATGGCCCTGCACGCACGCACACGCGCAAAACGCAGGTGAGGGTGTGTGCGCGTGGTAACGGTCGTGTCGCGCGATCACCTGCCGGAGTTTCGGTTTCGCCACTCTTTCTCCGGGGACACGAGCAGCGAAAGCCCGCCGGTTTCTATCGCCATCGCCATCGCCATCGCCATCGCCATCGCCATCGCCATCGCCATCGCCATCGCCTTCGCCATCACCACTCCCAATTCACTCGGTAACCGCGGCACCTGCACGCCGAGTTTGCTTTTCCTTTTCCAGCGCCTCGCCCTCATCTCGGGTCTAAATTTACAGGATCTCCGTCCTATCGCCACAATAATTCGCAGGTGTAGAGGCTGCGCAATGGAGCAGACTCGACTCGAGTTTCAATGTGGAACAAACCTCTTCGTATCTCTGAGGAATTGCAATCTGCAACGACAGTATTTGCAAACAAGACGCGAGGGAAGCGACGCCAAATCCTTCGGCACCGTCGCCCTCCGGTGCATGTGGATCAGCTTTGATAGAAAACACTTTGGTCTTGCAGTAATGATTCTTCCTCTTTTTTTTCTTCCTCTTTTCTTTTCTTTTCATTGATGACGCCATAACTATTTCGTCTTTTAATTCACGTCGTTTTATTCGTGTTAATTTTTCATTAAACTCTCGTTTATTCCACGCTTCTTCGATTCGTGTAATTTGTTTCGTAAATTGAGCAAATTTTTCTATTAACGCACCAATTGACTAAAAAAAAATATTAATTTTGTTTTATTAATCTATTTGCTAAGACTCTTAAAATACTTCTCAACTCTCTTGCAAGAACATAAATATCCATTATTTATAGTACAGTTTCAAAATTAATCAACTGCACATCTCTTGCTTCAAAATTGTTTATAAACATAACATTATAACATTAGTATTTACATTTTTTTATTTAAACATTAATCGATGAATATCTAGTAAACATAAAACATCTCTATTTTATTTTAAAAATATACTTTATTATGTTTTTAAATAGAGAATCAATTAAATTTGTTAACAAGTACTAATTACATTTGAATAGTATAATTTCATACTATTATTCAAATTAAATTTTTTTTATTACGTAGTTTAATGTTTTATATAATATCTTGAAGTTTGATTATTAATTTTAAGTATTAATTTTTAATTGATACTCACTCTCGCATATATTCCTGACTAATTTAGTAATTTTTTACTTGTTGAAATTTGATTTTACATTTTGTATTTTTATTA
Source organism: Eupristina koningsbergeri (assembly GCA_018907245.1). Classification (NCBI taxonomy): domain Eukaryota; kingdom Metazoa; phylum Arthropoda; class Insecta; order Hymenoptera; family Agaonidae; genus Eupristina; species Eupristina koningsbergeri. The sequence goes on along the minus strand of JACCHV010002773.1, from coordinate 889,183 downwards.
TCCATTATTAAATACAGGATTGACTAAAAAATACTTTAATCAAGAATTATATTTAAATTTAAAAAATATATAAATAATTAAAAATATTTGAACAAATAAACAATGCATGTAAAATAATTTATTTAATATTCTTTAAATTGCACATTTTATCATCTGAAAATGTTAAATTAGAAAAGAAACATAATTTATTTATGAACTATGTGACTCAATTAATAATTAAATTTTTTAAATTTTATAATAAAACATTTTGTTATAAAAGCTTATATTAATTAGCATATAAAATAACTTTTGAACAAAAAACCTGTATAAATTATTAAAAAGAAAAAAATACACTGTTTATACATATTTGTTTTTAAAATAATGTAACAGGTAATTTCATTCACCTATAATATCAAATCAATCCACGGAATGGTTTATTTTTTTATAAAAAATTGCTCTTTTATAATTCAAGAAAAAAAAAATGTGCATATGTTCATTTAATAAAATTTTAGCTCAATTGAAATAATAAATACATTCGGTTAACCTAATAGAAAAATCTACTTATATAATTTTCCAACAATTTGAAAATCACCAGTTGAGCTATATAATCAAAATACTTTTCAGTTATCAATTAAAAAAAGGACGTTGCATTACTTCTCATTAGCAACATATTGCATTAAAATATTGCATTATTTGTCAATGGAAGAAAATGACATTGATATAGATTGTGCAATAGTGGTTGAGCCCCACATCAAAGTTTTTCCGACACACGCCAAAAGCTAATCGAGAGCACACACACCCTCATCTACCCCATTACAGAGGGTAGTAAAGCCAACAGTGCATACAGTCCGAGATAAACAAGGGTGTAAAAAGTTAAAAAAAAAAGGAAGTTGCGCAAATACGTGAGCAAAAATCTTCCGCAAAGTCACTCTTGCCGACTTCTCGCCCTCCCCGATAATCCACAAAGGAAAATAAATTCGTGCTCCACGCGATGAGCTGGAATAACCAAGAGGAACTTCTTTCTTTAGCCCCGAGGATGATGTTAAGGTGTTGACTCTCCGCGGCTCGTCGCCCTCCATCGCCCTCGAACCTGGTTCTACGCCGTCGCCTCCACGCGTGAATCAAAGAGGCGAATCCGCTCTTCCTCGTGGAGGTGACGGCGCCGGAGGGGGGCGAACCCCGGGTCGGACGCGCGTGCACAGGCGATCATCGATCCGATGGCTGCGCACGATGCACAAACCTAACCACCCGTAGAACACGAGAGTAACGCCGCTCCACACATTTTTATTGTTATTGTTATTATCATCATCATCATCATCATCATCATCATCATCATTAATATTGTCGTTGTTGCTATCATTACCATCATCATTGCCATCATCATCATTGTTATTGTGCACGTGTTTAGAATAATTGGCAGGCCTGCTTTTGCTCACTGAACAGGCTCTAACGCGATCATTGGATGCTCATTGCGGAAGTGTAACATCTCCATCCGCTGCCCATCGATGATTCCCAACCGACAACAAAGGTTCGGGATTTATTTAAAAAAGTAATGATATCATCGATGCTCTCCTCGGTCGGAAAAAAGAATGTTAGAGAGTGAAAATGAGGAAATCCTAGAGGTCTTTTCTCCGATTCACTCAACAAAGTTTTTCCAGTCTCTAGAATGACTCTTTGAATTTGTATAGTCACTTGTCGCTTAAATATTGAATAAACATAGAGTTTCTCTCTGTATTTACGACAAGTATTTCCGCCCACGATATACAGAATGGGAATCAGTCTACCGCAATATAATACTTGTTTTATTATTTTATTGAAATCGCAGTGTTGTCGCGTATTTCGTAAGGTATTTTGATAATTTCACAACATTTTCATTCCGGTTGGCAAAATGCTACGTCAAATCGATTAAAAAACTAATTTCACCTTGAACCAACTCATGAATTGTTGAAACTAAATTCGCGATTTAGAAAGTAGAGATTTATTTCTTTTGAAAAATCATTTAAATGAGAAACGAACTTCTTTACAATATTTAATAAGATTGTCCATTTTAATTTAAAAAGTTTTCTTTTCCTCGTAATTCTAAGAATAACTTGTGAATTAAATTAAAAAACAATGTAGTATTATTTTTGTTTGAATAAACTAAAATAATGAGAGCCATTGTGCTTTGATATAAACTTTAATTATTCCAATATTCTATCATCACTCTTATAATAATTAGCTATTGTGTATTTGTTGTTTTAATAGATTTGTGATATAAATAAAAAAAATTATATTATTACAACTATTATTATGCATATCTGAAATATATCAACAAATCTGAATAAATAAATCAGTTTTTCTTTTAATTTCAAGCTTTACATCTGTTTATTTATTAGAGGCTAAAAATATAACGATGTAGATTTTATTTTAAATACACATTCTAACAGAAGTACTAATATGATCAGTGAATTTGAATGTGCATACAACTTGACTTTTCTCATTTTCCTCGGGGAGCTTCTGCACGTATGACAAAGCAAACAATTTTGAGTCAATAAAAAATTATTGTAGGCTCTTGTACCTTCTCTTTCTCCCTCTTGACATTTATAAAAATCAAACTAAACATACGATTTTAAGCACATAAAATTGATAGCAGCTCTTTTGTAAAACACCACACATTTAGAAATCGGATGTCGCCTTTTACGATCATTATTAGACCTGAACCAGAGACAATGAAGCCATATGCTCACAGTATTATTATAGTCGTGAAAACCAGTGAAAGTTCCCGCGATGAAAAACATGCAAAGGGTCCTCGCTTTTTATCTGTAGATTTTCCGATTTACTCGATCAAAGCTACGGAATACCGAAGCTTACCTCCTTTTTCCTGATACCGCTAAAGTAAATTGGGTCCCTTCATTACTTCAAAGCTTCGGAAAACGAATGTGTGCCTCGAACCCGTTCGATCGATTTCTTTTTCCTTTTTTCTTTTTTAACATTGTAGCCCATTGATCGCTCTACTTTGGTTCGAGCTAGAATTACCAGATAGAAATTCTATTTTCCATGGGTTGGAATTTTTTTAAAAGTTCGTTACAAAGTGAGGAAGGCTTGTTTAAAGGATGAGAGGCGCGAGCGTGTAATAATAAGAGATACAAGTGCTGGAAAATGAGAAAATAGAGAGTTTCTCGGCTTCGTGGACCTTTGCATCCATTCGACTGCACTTGTGCTATTCGTTGCATCTTTAAACCCTCGCGTTCGTTTAATGGAATAACGGAGAAACGTCGTAAATTAAGGAAAACTTTTATTAAAACTCCATTAACTCCGCAATTCGTTAAATATTTGTTAATGCACATGAATAATTATTTTCATTAAGTAAACATGATTACCTCAATATTTAGATATGTAACTATAAAAACATTAATCTGTTGGATAATAGTCTTACATACTGGTTCTATCAACTTTATGCTTCCTATAAAATTTGAAGCGTACAATCACAACTCTAAACCTTATGTATTACGAAACGCCGTAACATACAAATGACCAACAAACAAATAAAAAAAATGTTTACGAATTAAAAAAGTTATTTGTTATAAATATAAGAGGTACTATTTATACAGTGAACAAGTTCTTCGCCTATGATTTTTATTGATATCTCTAATCTTACGTACAAATTGAATGGATCGCAAGATCGCTTCCTTATGATTTCCATCATCTTGATTGTACATATGCTTAGGGGTTATACGTGATCAAGCACATATCTGATCCTTGGAGCCAAGTATTCCAGTTACACGAACTTATATTAAATGAATCAAAACAGGATGAATGTTAACGGTTTTTAATTTCAAAATCTCATCCACGACACTATGCCGTAATAGACTCTTGTATTAAATAAAATATTAATTGATTTTTATTTGGAAGTGCAATAAGAAATTTACTCCTTTAACTTTTACAATTTTCTATATTCATCGATCAAAAAAAGATGTTAGAAACTGGAACGAGAAGTTGAAAGTAAAAAACATTTTTCAAAAACTTTAATGATTAATAAAGTACATTGACGTGGAATTATAGATTACCCATTAAATTTTGATTTTGAACATTTCGCTTATTAATAAAAAGTTTTTGAATTATTAGTTTAACATTTTTTTGCTGACCCTCTTTAACATACACAAATCATTTATGTAATATCAATACAAGCTTTTAACTTTTTAATAACATATTTACTACATTAATTTATACTTATATCTTGAGCAAAACACAACATTAAAAACCGATTTTTAATTTAATTTTAATTAATATTAAAGAATATTGAAGGAAAATTATAATGTTGATATAGCTAAAACGTTTAACAATATTCAGAATAAACTTTGTGAGAAAAACGAGAGAACTGACAAGTCCCTGTTTCGTCTGTAAAAAATCTCTCTCTCTCTCTCTCTCTCTCTCTCTCTCTCTCTCGAATATATGCAATATTTTACTGTCATAAATTTCTGCAGATAATACTCCCTTAAAAATAAGTGGATATTTCTCTGAAATGTCCTATCCAAAAGTTATATATTTTTTGCATGCGAATATTGTCGAAGGAATGATATTCTTACATAATTGCAATAAATTCTATATTTTCAAGAAATTAAAATCCTTTGGATAAACGTGTCACTTATTTATAAATTCAAACCGCTGCGACAACAATAAAAGGAAAAGTAAGTGGCGGCACGCATTTTGAAATGGATTGCTCGAGGTAAATAGTTGTTGCTCGAGTCATAAGAAGCAACAACGTAGCGTGTGTGCGTGAGCGCCGATTGTCCAAATGTATGTCCCGATGACACATGTACTGCCCACACACACGCTTGCACTTTGCCCATTTCACCCACCGGCCGCTCGAAAATAGCGTTTAACGAGGGCCGCGAATAGCAGGACTGAGCCGACGTCAACCAATCATTTGTTCTACGCATTTGTCCGTCCGAGGATCTCAGACACGAGCTGGTGCACTCAGACTCCCGGAGATGCGGCCGAGCCGATCGATAGCGGAAGTTCGTGCTGCTCCCTTCATCGATCCCCTAACCCGGACACTCTCTCCTAAGCCCTCGAGCGTCTAGACACCTCCGCGAAGCTCCGAGCACAAAGGCTCAAAAAAAAAAAAAAAAAAAGAAAAAAATAAAAAAAAAAATAAACCCCATGCATCGTTTGCGATCTATTCTTGATTTTTTCGAAGGCACTACACGCGAGCTCGGAGTGGCAGACGCCGCTCGCTGCTCTCTTTTCTCCGGTTGGCGAGCCTCCAAATGGAAAATCATAAGAGCGCCTCGTGTTTGTTCTGCGGCTGGGATTTTCCTTGCCTCTCGAGCGCTCGCCATGAAATACTAGTAATGCACTTCGGAAAAACGAAATCCCCCTCCCCTCCCCCTTCGTGTGGAGATGTTGCGTCAGGACGGTAGTTAACAATTCGGCAAAGTACTTGGCTCTCTCGAATATCCCCGAACACAATGCTGCCACTGACATCCACCCTGATTTAGATATGGAAGCATTGCTCTCCTTGCGATAATACTTAAAAAGATTTGCGTAGGTCGTTTACATGGGACCAAATGGGCTCAGACAAATTGCCCGTCGCAACCTGATAATGATAATCCGGAGTCTAACCTAAAATCGTCGGAATTCCTGGGCAGACCACGACGAGCCATTATGTCGCCGAGACAATTAAGTGCATAACATCCACGTAAGCACGTTCACCAAGTGTGAATTATTCCGCGTAACACAAACGCTCCTTAAAGAAGCTCCGATAACATCCCGAGACTCGTTAACAAAGGCACCGTGGAAAAACAAGAATCGCTCCTTCCGCCACGGCGAGGAAGGCGTTGACGTGGTCCAGGTATCGGTGCACGATATTATTAAGCAATCGCGCACCAATGACCACGAGTGCCTTCATCGAGGTGAGTTTTCAAAGGACGCGTCGCTTCTTGTAGCGTCGGCACTTTCTTCCCGTAATTGGCGATGAATTTCGCTCGAATGACTCTACAATGGAGCGCAAGTTTCTTGGTTGGAGGAAAAGTTGAAAATTTCTCTCTATACGGGTATTTTCTATTTTTCCATTGTAAAATCACGATGGGTAATTTTGCGCGTGGATCGTTTTTTACAATTTTACCGATTGTTGAAAATAATCACACATTAAGTGAAGCAATTTTTGTTAAATGATGCTCATTTTTTGTTTCGCGAACTTTTTTTTAGTGAAATTTCCTTATGAATGCACCAATAAATTACATGGTACGATCTCTAAAATGAAAATCGTGGAATCCTCGTGGAAATTAATGAATAATGGCTCGCTTAACAAGAATTTACCTAGTTTAACAAGATACAGAATTATAAAACAATTTCGTGCAAAATTTCAAGCAGAAACGTATAATAGATACTCCGAAACAATAGGGTAGGCTATTGTGTCACATTGAGCCCTTCAATCAAATGTTTGAATTTTCTGGCATTTGAACAATCTTCAACGGTGTTCATGCAGGTAGAGTAGTTTGGGATTTTGTACAAATGAAGTGAAATTGAAACGCTTCAACAGGTTTCTAAACATGTCGAGACGTGTATATTTGCAGAACCCACTTCTCTGACTATAAATAACGAATAATCCAGTATTTCAGAGATTTGTCGTTGTATTTCAACGATGACTAGGAAATGTTGGCGATAAATATGTTCAATATATAATAGCTCAAACTATTTAACAGTACATATGATATTTAAATACTCGGCTGTTTCAGTAATACACAAAATTTATGGATCCATACTTTAAAACAGATAAGTTTGTGTCATGTACATAAAAATTCTACATAATAAATTCTGCAAAAAAATTTTTTTTTTACGTTTTAACTTTTAAATTTTATTGATACAATATCCTTATAATTTATTTATTAAACGAAGAATACATGGTTTCTTTATTATTTTTTTTTTTTTTTTTTTAATATTGATTTAATTTATTTGTTTTCATATAAGAATTTCAAATAAACATGTTATATAAAGAAGCCTCTGAAAAATTGCGTAATAATAATGACGAACAAAATGTGTAAAATGTGCATTTACAATTATATATCAATATTAGATCAATATGAAATAGAGGACAAATAATTCTTTTCAAAATAAAATCAAATATGTTTGAACAAATGCTTTTTAAAGAATAGTGATTATTTTATTCGTAACTGAATATTTATAAATGTTTTATACAAAGTCCTTGCTCTTTTTTTTATTACCTTTGAAAATGTTTCTGTTGAAAAAGAAAGAGTTTTCTTCATCTATTGAAATTTCCATTTTCTTTGTAATGAGATATCAGTAAAGCATTGAAGTGGTTTAAATGACACTGTCTATGTCGCCAATCTCATTTAGTCAGCCAAATGATGACTATGATCCATTAGATTTCAATAGAATCTTCTATTTTCAAATCCATTAAATTAAATTCACCTCTAACAAAGTCCTTGTGAAAACCAAATCCTAACGAACTGCAAATTAAAAGCTGCGGACAGCTTTCCTATCTTTGTGGATTCTGAAACTTTGTTACCATTCAAACGATATTATTATCGCTAAAGAAACTAATCACGGATTGTATTAATTCTAACAGAATTTTCCGATTATCAGTATCCTCGCTTTTGATTCTTTTAAAAGTTTCTATAACATTTTAAATATCTCGATTACTTGATCATTCTTCTGATGCGCACTATTGTATTTGGGGTTTGTGTCAATAAGACAATGAAGGTGAGACACTTTTCAAGTTGTCCCTAATACAAGAGACCAGCTGTGTTTCGATTTTATAATTGTCAAGATGATCGTAAATTTCTTGTGTTATTACATTTGACGGTATAAATTGTTTGTATATACGTTAATGAAATGACACAAACATACGAGCTAAACAGAAAAAGATACTTGCGAGCGACAGATTCGTTTTTTTACTTTTTTCCTTTTCGATCTTTTTATTTGACCTTTGGAAGATCTTTTATAAAGTTTCATGAGAGAGGAAGAGGGAAATAGGTCAATTGAAGAACTGGATAATTTTATCATTAGGCACCTTGTTCTGGTTCATTAGTTTACTGATAAACAATGTGGACTAAAGTTATTATATTTTCATGCAAATAAAAAGTAGAGCATACAGATAGGAATATTATGAAATAATATTGGGAATTCAAGTGGAGCAAACTACCGAGATACTTTAACCATAATGTCTTTAAATGGTTTTTTTTTTTACTCCATTTAGATTAACGCTCGTAAGATTAAATAAATTTTTACTACTTTTCGACGTGACGTGAAATACAATTGTAGTATGCACACCATTTTTTTTTTTTTTTTTGATTGTAAAAACTGATTTCAGTATTATAAAGTTACACAAGTATCATACAATCAACTTTTTAATAAATATTAGGGTTTTATGCACTTGATTTCCATACAAAAATTTATTCATAATACAAATACGTAAGAATATGAGCGAGATAATAATGTATACATTTCATTAATTAAAACGAATTTAATGCTTGACTAAATCATGAAACAGTAATCAAATATGTACTTATTTATAGTTAGTTTAGTTATTTTCCAATAAAAAAAATATAATATTTAGAAGCAAATAATAACGAATCTGGTATAAAAAAGATATAGCATCGAATGTTAATATATTTAATGTAATTTATTTAAAACGTTAAATATGTAGTTGTCTATTATATTAAATTAATTTTTATTTATAAAATAGTTATGTTAGAAGGAACAGACTATGATCACCTTTTTTACCAATATAAATTGAACAAAAAATTCCATAATAGAAATGTTTAAATAAATTTTTCTGATCGGATTCGTAAGAAAGTAAAAAGTAATATCAAATAAATGTTTTTAAACAAACTTTCGACTCGATTATTTTTAATTCAGATAAAAAAATACTTTACAAAGCAAGAGCTAATGTTTTCAAATTATATAAAATATACTATACAATAAAAGTTTCTTTTTTCCGAAAACTTAATTTTTAAATATACATGCTCGTATAACAGAGTTGTGTGTTTATAAAAGGAAATGCAATAGAATACTATTATAATTGAATAATGGATCTTTTAAGACTAAAAATTATACAAAAGCAATGATCCGTATTAAATGAACATTCACAAAAGGATGTATCTCAAATTATACGATTTAATTACAATTATTAAAAAATAAAATAAATAAAAAGTGTATACGTGTAAATATTTTATTTAAATTTAATTAAACATATTATATTTTTGACGATACATAATCTGATATTTGATTAATATACAATACATTTTTGAGTTCATAAAAATAAATAATTTAACAAATTAATTTTGACGTGAATCAATTTTTAATATTATATTTGAATACATAATATTTATACTGCTTTCAATAAATGTTACCCACACTTGAAAAAATATATCTATGTCTTCCTCTAAGCAATACATTTCATTGCATAAGATGAATTTTTTTTTTAAATTGTTGATTGAATATTACAGTTGTTTATCTTAATAAATCCCAATAAAATGAATGTATGAATGTAAACCCTGGAAAAGTCAAGCTTATTTAAGTATACATATCCATATACATATATATAAACTAATATAACATAGAACAAAATAAAATTCAAGCAAGATTCGGTAATTAATTATACTGCTTCGAAATAAATCCCACGTTGACATTAGGACTTGTGCAAAAATCCTCGAGCTTTGGTCCATGTAAGTGCATTTTGAGTAAATTTCACTTCTTTAAAATAAAAAAAAAAGTACCACAAGCACTCAACAAACGTATTCTCGGGCGAGTAGGAAATTTGTGGGAAAAGCAGTGCCAGTGATGCACGCGTATGCATTTCACGAGTCAGCGATTTAACTAAGACGAGCTCGGCTCTTTTTTTCTTTCTTTTTTTTTCTTTTTTTTATCATTCAGACAATGAATTTCAAGTTGCCGTCGTCTACAGGCATTGCGAATTACCTAAAAGGTTCTTTCTCGTTATTTTTATAAAAAAAAAAAAAAAAAAAAAAAAAACCTGGCACAGTCTTATGGGGGCACGGGGTAAAAGGAGTGCGACAGCGGCTGTGGACAATGGGTTGAGCGTAGATTATTTAACATTTGCGATTTGGTTTTAAGTTGATGTTTTACTCGCCATTTTTCCACTTGTGCTTGGGTATACATTATTAACTTTGGTGTACTTTTACTTAATTCCGTATAAATGATTAGTTACGAGCTCTTGGAAATTATATGTGGAGATCGAGAGGCTCCTTTTCAACTCGAGGAATGAATTCTGCTGTTTGTAATTAAAAAAATCCCTTTGAGGGTGTTAATTGAGTTGAATTCAATTAAAATTTTTTACTCGAGTTCTTGAAATAAAGGGAAATTATCAAGGAAAGAACTGTAATACCTTGACTAGTTTTTCATTTAGTACATTTTATTATGAGATGAAATGCTTTTATTAGAGCTTCATTGAAAATAACGATTCCATCCCCTCCCTCCCCCGCCCCCATTATGTCGGTAATCTCATAATTAAAATCTTTGATTTGGAAAATGTCCCTTAGCCAATAAACTTTTCTTGAGATAACAATCACGCCCATCACCCTGTCGATCGCATAGCATTTTTTCGATTCGATAAGTTTTCCACGCTCGTAATGAAAATCTCTGCAGTGTTTCTGACACCACTCGAGGAAATTGAAAGATGCTCATCCTCACCATAATTGGAAGAACGCAATTTTTCCGTAGTTCAGCCACCTCGTTGACCTTGTTTAATCGCGTCGGATTTTCGTGGCTGTCCAGGTGCCCGGTCGCAGCCTCGAACTTCGGTGTCGAGTGCGGGAGGTGGGGGGCCAAGTGCATCGACACAATCGCGACGTGGCGCGCCTACACCCCCTCCACCGGCTTTTCCGCGTTTTCACCTGGCCGAGCGCCGTCTTGGTGTTGGTAGTTGCTCCCAGTCGTGCGCCGCATCTCAGAGAGGCTTCGGCTTTTCCGAGAGTTTCCACGAGTCCGTGCCTGCTCGAGGAAACCGCCGTTCTGTTGTGTGCGTGTTGTGCGCTGTTGTGCCCAGGCAGCTGACGCGTTCAATCCCCCCGGCGGGGAAGGGAGGAGGGTTTTTCTTGGCTCTCGTTCCGTGTGTTGTTAAACTGCCGAGGGACTTCATCGCAGCTGCATTGCACGAATTCTCAAATACAAACTTCGAGGTATTTGTTCAATTTTTTACCGGTTAACAATTCAATTTTTCACCTACCCGATTTATTTATTTACTTATTTATTTTTCCTCCGTCTACGATGCGTGAGATTCTCAATTTTCTTTTAATTCTATCGTGTCTATATATACATATCTTTGACACAATTTTAAAGAAATGCACTATTTTTTTTATGTATTTTTCAATTTTTTATTCAGTAAAGTTGGCTTTTAAATGTGGTTCCAGTAAACTTCTCAAGCAAATAATTTTTTTTTCTTAAAATTTAAACAGTAAATTTATCTTGATGAAAACGTTAGATTTTTAATTATTGTTCTCTACATTTATTTATTATTTTGCATGGAAAATATATGAAATTCGTTGTTTGCTTCCAATTGTCATTTATACATATACCTTTGAAACAATTTTAAAGAAGCGTAGTTTTTTTTTTGTATCGAATTGTGATTAAATTAAATTATATTCCAATGTATTTCGAATTTTGAATTCTTGCCCTAAATTACAAAATATTTATATAATCGTACAATTCGATGTAATTAAATTCTTAGATAATTGTAGTCGTGATTATTGCTGATATTAGAAATGGATTGACACATTTTTAAATCGTGCCGTAATTGCATTGTACAAAACTGTCGTCAGGTATAACAAACAAAGCCGATTTTTTTGTTAAATACAATTACAAGCTACAATTTCACCGCGTGCACATGAACGTAACATTGAATTAGCCTTGTTTACAAGAATGTAATTTTCTGCTCTATTTCGAATCGGCCGGCAACGCGATTCTAAGCTCTGTGATCCCTAATTTTTGCCGTGCTTTTACAAGCATTAAAAAAGCAGTCGAAGCGTGGGTGGAAACGACTCGAGGGACGAACGATTAATGGTTGCTCATCTCCTCGGAAGTGAATTGAGGAGGAACCAGGAGTGGGCGAGGGGGGCGAGGGGGGGCGAGAAACGTCTCGTCCGCGTCGTTATCGATGTTGCGCTCCCGTTGACAAAACAAGCCTCTGCCCACTTTAGCGGGAATTCGATACGCACCATCCGTCATCTTGTCGGATGCTGGGTGCAGCTAAAAGATCGCGTGCTCGCGAACCCCGGGCACGTGTCGTAGGCGTCGCGACGCTTTCATCTCCCTCGGTTCGGGGCTGGGGGGAAGAGACCACCACCAACGAGATCCCGAACAAAGTGAGCTTTCATTACGGGGGCGCGCTCATCTTGTTTTCACCTACGTCACGGACCTTAAGCTTAAGACAGACGACAGAAGTGTCGAAGGCGAGGGGTTTTATTTCTTTAAATTTTAAGAAATTCGCTTTTTAATTTTCACAATAAAAAAATAAATACACGTGCTTGTGCACGCGCGGTTTTAATAATAATAAATGTAATAAAAGATTCAGGAAAATACATTCGGTTAATGCACGAATTGGCTATCACTGCAATGCAGTTTATAAGACATGTTTTAAGAAATTTCTATTACTTTCTCCACTTCTCTATAATAAATATATAAATAACTTTTTATTTTATTTCTTAAAAAAGGAAAGAAATTGTACTTCTATCTATTCATTATCCATATACGTCATCTCAATATGATTGAATATAATAATACCGAGTTTAAAGAAACATTGAATGCAACTAGCCTTGAATTAGAATCAATTTTTCATTCGAATCTTGGTTACAGTTTTAAATTGCACTGGATTTCCAAGAGAAAATTTTCAATACTGGATCATGTGAATCAGATATTATTTATCATCATAAATAAAATAATTCAATTTTTCTTATTAATTTAGAATTAAAGTAAAATCTAAAATATTAAATAAATTTACAAAAAAATGTTTAAATGAACTTCATGCAATTTAACTTTGATAAATGTTTTATTTGCAATTCAAATTAGTTGCTTCATTCCTTGATCTACCAATCATAAATGCTTATTTAAATCCATAAGTATATAAAAAGAATCACTGCAATAAATTCCTGTGACTCTATTATTGATAGAAGGTTATCAAAAAAAAACTTGACATCGTTGCTTTGAAAATAGAAGATTTGACATGCAAAGTACAAAACACAATATAACAAACTGAACACGACATAATAATTTGAATGCACGTAAATTTAACAAAATATTATTTTTAATACATCTATTATATAATGTATCATTTAAAAAGATAGTAACTCTAAGTAAAATGTTATATACATGTTATATGCAGATCATAAGCATGTAAAATAAAAAATGTAGATTGTGTTAATGCTATCATTTTGTCAATTTTTCGTTTGATTTACCCAGTTGATGGCAAACAGTATATATTTATATTATTCATTAAATTTGCGTGATTTCTATACCATCTACGATATAATGAAAAAGAAAATGTTTTGTTATTCAAATACCGACTGTGATCATGTATTCAAATAAATAAGCTACGAGTTAGATAGCGTTCCAATCATTTACGTACATGCACGTCCACTGAACATATTAATCACGAAAATAGCACGCCAATTCTCAAACCAATATATATATATATATATATATGCATACATATCAATTCAATAATCAATTAATAAATGAGTTCGTAATACGCGCCATATATATTGTGCCTACATCCGGAATACCCAATGTCTTACGTGTAACTGTTTCTCAAAAACTCACTTAATACAAAATGATCCAAGTATAAGAGTTTTTACCGTTATCACTTAACATGAGATAAATAAGCGTTGTGATAAAGATTAAAAATATAAATGATAAAGCTTAATGTATGTGTTTTTAATTGAAAATTGAAACAATGAAATATTTAGAGATCAAATTATTTAACGACAAAATACTGTTTTTTTTGTTGTAAATTTGGCGTTAAAAGAATGTCTCAATTCTATTATTGTGTAGGCTGGCTTATTCAATGAACATGGTCACTCATTTTAAAATAGCCCGAAGAAATCACGTAACCAATCGGGATTTAAATAATAAATAACAATTCACTCGCGTTCTCCAGTTCTCCAAATTGAGTTGCTGACATGAATTCCCCATAGCAACTGATGGATTCGATCAATCCCATTGTTCCCGGCGTGGTTTCGGCCTGAACTCATTCGAAGGACGCGAACTCGACCTTAAGAATGAATAACTGGGCCAGATCCTCGAGTTCCGGGGCTCTGGGACTCGGACGAACAATCGGTCACCTCGTCTACGTGTACGCGAATGCTCCTCGAGTCTCCCAGTGGAAGTTACACATACCTCGACTCTCCAGATCCCGTTTATCGTGCATGTGGAGACTTTGTCACTTGATATCGTCCTCCAAAGCGCATCTCCATCCATTATCTTTCTCATTTAAATTTTCTCTCTCTCTCTCTCTCTCTCTCTCTCTCATTTTGAGTTCTTTTTTCCGCTTCTTTTATTGCGGTCTACTACTTTGGATTGTTTGCTGCTTCTTTGTATGTGTGACCACTCAAATTCTATTCTTTTTAGTCGTGTACAGTAATTTTTCTTTTACTTTCTAAACTTTGACTTTTGTCCTTTTAATTTTCTAGCGTTGGTTTCTTCTTCAATCAAGCTATACGAACAGTTTAATTAATATTTAAACCTTCAAACGTTTAATTTTATTGGCATTCGCATCGATTTCAATTTTCTTTTTTTATTATGCTCCCCAAAAAATTATTGACAAACGAGAAAATTTGAAAAGAATTCAACTAAATAAGCCCAATATGTATCTGTCAATTTTTAGTGACTTTTTTTTACAATATTCAAGTACATAACTATTTAGTATCTTTTATAATACATTTTATTATATTTGACTTTTTATGTCAATTTTTTTATCGTTACAACGTATAAAATTAAAACATGCATTATTTTAGTTAAGTATTTTATAGCTTAATAATAAATATTAAACTTCGACTGTCATGTTAAACCAATAATTTCTATTATTATTAAGATAGTATTACTAAAAGCTACTTTTTAATAGAATTAATAGTGTCATTTTTTTTTTAATTTAATTTTAATATCCAATGTGATATTTACTCTGTAAAATATAAATTAATTAATATGTTCAATAATTCAATATTGATTATGTGATCGATTTATATACTTATGGAATTATATTCGTATGCAATAGCGAGTTAAAAATTCGTAAATAATTAATATTTTTAAATTCTAGCAACTGTATGACGTTTTTGGAATTCTCATGTACTTATTATCTTTTTATCACAACTTTGATGAATATTTCTGGTCAGGCTTACAATCAAGCTACAGCATTGAATTAAGAATAACGGATTTAAAAGATATCATTATCATTTAAAAGCAACTGCTTTTATTACAAAATAAATAAGTCATGACATAAATTGCTAAATGACTTATATGGTTATATTATTTTATATTTTATATAATTTAATAATGTCGATACATTAACAAACGTATGACTTGAATTGAACATTACTTTTCATCTATATTTTGTAAATAAATGAAATACACAATGTAAGATACAATATTATAAGTATCTTTACATTTTAATTCAAATAAAAGTTTTTACAATATTAATAATGGATTGCGCTGCTCAAGTTTTTGAGAAAATCCTTTAATCTATGAAAATATTGACGATTGCTGACACGGTACTTGCACGTTTTTTAAGGCCAAATTTGTATATTTCACCAAAGAGTAAATGTCAAAATTGACCACACTAGGTCTGTCTCTTTTCTTCGTGTCCATTTGAATTCATCCTTATTATCTCGTGCAATCTTTATCCGGGGCCGAACCGATAGTCTCGTCGTCCGACTTATTAAAAATTCTGAGATTACTCCATTTTTTGCTTCAGCTTATCGATTACATCCCGGCCTCTTTCGGCTTCTTAAGTATCATACACAAAGCCAAAGAAGCGAAGGAAGAAGAGTGACGCCATTTTTTGTCGAGAGTGGCATCGAGTGAATAGGTCGTCGTTGTCGCTCCTACCAAACACACATTCGAAGAAACATAAAGAAAATTTACCGCTTTACTGAACTCACGAAGTTATACTCAGACATGATAGATTTCGCGCCAATTTTAAGTTAAAAAATCTTCAAGCTCATTCACAAACTTTAAAAGTCACTCTCGTTTATGCTGACAAACATCTATATAATTTTCTTGAGAGTGGTCAGTATTCAAATGGACTCTCAAATTTAGGTTGCTCGTTTTTAAATTGGTCAATACAAATGAGAAATTTGAATTTTTGTATACAAATATTTTGTTGATAAGTTTAGACATTTGTTAGCGTGAACTTATGTTGTTTAAAACTAATTGCTCTTTTCTTAGAGTAGTAATTAAATCAAACACGTTTTGTAGTTAATTGGAGCTTCTCACGCACAAAAGTACGTTAACCCAGAGGCCAACAGTTCTCATTTTTCTCTTGAATTGTCACTCTTCATTGCTCAATATAGATGTTTTATAATAGTAAACCTCTTATAAATGATCTTTCGTTGCGCATTATAGCTCATTTTTAAATATAATCCGTTCAATGGCTTCGTGATATATTTAAAGAAAGTGCATTATCTAGACTTTAAAAATTTGAAGTATTGTATCGTAAGCGCTTTTGTTCTTTAAAATATTATTCAATTTATCGTCCTTATTTCATAGTACGTTCAATAATGTAAAAAAGATGTAAAAATGTCGTAAGTACTTTATATATTAAAATTAATGGATTCAGTTCTTCGTGGTATATCTTTCGAAGACAGTTAAGGCAGGAATTGCATTAAAATAAAATGTAAAGTAACAATCATAATATGTTGTGCTTGTCAAAAAATAACTTTAAAAGCATTGCACATGATGTTGACGAATACATTTAATATGTTAAATTAGAAATAGTCATTATGTTGTCAATAAATACAGTGACTACATGATATTGAATTTTAAGAATTAAAACCGCTAAAACACATTGACATATTTAGTTAGATTCATATTTACTAAAAGTAATTAGCTGTAGACAGTCATATCCAAGTAATTCATTATTAAGCAATAAAAGTATTTCTTAACATGCATGGAAACAAATTATTATTATTATTATTATTATTATTATTATTATTAAATTTATATTTAAATATAATAAAATTGTTTTAGTTTTGTTTATAAAAGTTGATTATACAACATTATAATAATCCAAAATACAATATAATATCGATATTAATAATAAATAATTTGAGTTAATTTTGACTTGAACCATTTTAATAATTTCAACTAATTAAAAATAACTACAATTACTGTGATAGTTTACACAGTCTTATACATTAAATTACTGTCTACTATTGTTTAATTCCACCCGCATTTAGCATCCTTCAAAAATACTTCACTTAATAATTTTAACCAATATTAAATAACTGAAATTCATTGTTAATAAATACATCAGCTATTGCGAAATCATTTGAAATAAATTATTATAAACTTATAAAAATATATTATTGTTAATATTTTTATAGTATAGTGTAATTTTTCCATTTAATTACATTAATTGGAGTTTTTAATAAGCTTATTAGTTTAAAAAAAAATTTTAATAAATATTTTAATGCCGTGATAATGAATTGATTGGTTGCAAACAATTAAAACTTTTGTAAAACGTGTTTCAATTTAAAACAAGTAAGAATTTATGAATTTGACTTATCTTTTGGTATGGCTAGCAATTACCGATCAATTACTTTTAAATAAAAATAATTGACCAAAAGCAATGTTCCAATTTAAGTTTTAACAAAGCTAAACTTTAATACAAGATATTAATGTTTTCTAATAATAAAATTTTAATGTCCATCTAGTAGTAACAATTGTTTTTTTTAATTGACCCTAAATAAATATCAATAGTCGCATTGTAAATTAAAACACGAGTTTCATCAGGAACTATGAATTATGTTTTAACAAAGGGTGAGATAATGGTAAAATGTTTTGTTTCATTCACTAATACACGAGAAGGAATCTCCGAGTAGAAAATGTAAAAATTGTCTATCCGACTGTTAATCTGAAGAATCGCCCTCTGTTTTACTCTCTTACACATATCTATTTGTGTCCCTATCTGTTTCTTAATGTATCTATACCTCTACAAATCTGTCTTCTCGATTCGTTACGTTCAAATACGTTACAATAATGTATTGGACAAACCAAACGGCTGACTTCAGTATCGATGCATAAATTGTGATTTATATTTACGAAGAATTCAAAATTTGTAAAATGGACAATTGTATTTATTTAGAATTCGAGCTTATTTTAATGTATTCATTGTTGCCATTTAACTTTTCGAAAAAGAAAATGAATAGTTGTGTAAAGTATTATAAACATCTGTTAAGTATGCGCATCAGACACTGAAGTTATTTTCGTAATACAAACGAAACAAGCTGTAAAATGTGTTATTTAAAAAAAAACAAAAAAACAAAACAAAAAAAAAAGTTCTCTGCTAAAGTCTGTTAAATTTGATCGGAGAAAGAGTGAGAAATGTGTCGATATAATTGACCGAAAGCTAGAACAAACTAATTCGAGTCAAAAGTGACCGCAAGAAATTAAACGAATTTCCAAATTCAGGGGGGACCCTCCCCTCCTTTGGGTGTGTGCGTTCCCCCACCGCCTCCGCATCTGTGCGCTTATCCGCAAGTTTAACCGGTCACGTGCCGTTGGTTGTTCTCAGGTTGGCGTCGGAGTCGAGTCGGGGATGAGGCGACGGCGCAACAAATTAGGCTCCAGTGCCCGGGCCAAGTGAGCGCCGACAACACCACGAGGAACCCGAGGAAGAGTACCAGGACGAGCTTCGACCCAACAAAATGATGACTGCCATGGCCAGGCTACCCTGCAAGCAGACCTCGCCCTCGCAACAGCCGAGATACACGTCCTCAGCGACGAGCAGCCCCAGCTTCGCCCAGAGCCGCGGCTACTGGGAGATGCAGCAGCCCATGAGCCACCCGGCGACACCTTACGTGCGCAGCAGCCATCACCGACATCACCCAGACCACGTCGGTGAGTTCAGAGATTTAAATACTCGGGGAGAGGGGAGAGGGAGGGGGAGAGGAGGAGGAAGAGTGACTCCTCGCTGGCATTCTTACCTCGCTGACTTACCTTGAGATCCCAACTTTCTCTGTGGGCGTTTTCTGCTACCGAAATATCCGAGCCCTCCGACCCCGAGATAAGAGGTACTGACTGGGTTTTCCACAAATCAACGGGACTCGCTTATCCTCTTTCCCTCCCTTTTCCTCCCTTTTCCTCCCTTTTCCCATTCTCTAGAGCCGAAACCCCCATAAACAAACCGATGAACCGGGGCAATAAGCTTTTATTGAGCATCGAGTCTGCATTTCCATCATTTGCTAACTTTAAACCTGATCGACTATAATCTTTAACTGAATATTCTCTCGAGCTCGAGTGTAAGAACTCGTCGAGTAAGACCTCTTGAAATAAGTATCAATTATTGCGCCCGGCCAGTGTTTTCCATATAGTTTGCGTATTCAGAACTTATTGCTCTTCTCTTCTGCTCCACTCGATTTGCCTTTTTGTTGTACCACAAAAGTGCCACTGAAGACCGATAAAAATTTGTGCTGATCCCTTTTAATCAATGAGGCATGAATCTTTCGTTCACTTTTTAAAGTTTCTATTAAAACATATGACAGAAATTTTGGTTCCAATGAAAATAATTTTTTTACTTTATCTCATTTACATACTAATTAATTAGCAAGTCACGTTTTTTATACTCTCCAAAGTTAAGTTTGACTTCAAATTTTATCAAGTTTTCCAAAGTTTTTTTCAAAGTAATTAAATACACATAAATTTCTGAAATATAGCAAAGCTCTTTTGTCGGACCAGTATTTAGTAACATTATCGTACATTTTAATAATATTCACTAAAAATACTGAAAATAATAAGTTTTACAATTAAACTAATAATAATTAAAAAAAGATCTTCATCTTTTTTAAAAATAAAATTACATTTTTTAAAATTTGTTTATTTTATTTAAGCAAAACATTTATTTTATTTTAGTATACCTTATTTATATTATACTCTTAATAAATATTATAAATGTATTCTGTTTACATTTCCTTGTTATGTTTATTTCTAATTTTTTTTAAATCTACCGATTTTGAGTGCGTCTGTATGTATTTATGATATAAATAGATGATTATAAATAATTAAAGATGACTGTAATTAATTCAGTAAATGTATTTATGTAATAAAAAGAACAAAAAATAACTTAAGATGCTTTAAAACTGCATCTGTTTACTAACGTTTAATAGCACTACTTGAAGTGAAAAAGCTTTATGATGACAATAAATTATTTTAAATTATTGGGTATATTTGGAGAATTTGGACTAAAAATTTCTATCATTTTTGCACAGTCTTTTCCTTCATCAATCATAATAATTTATATCCACTGTAAACTAATTTTTAGATTTGTCAGGCTTTTTATTTACACAACGTAGAATTATTCGAATGGTGTATTTTAATTAATCACATTTTTTTAATTATTAAAAAGAATATTTAAAAACTAAAAAGCGGACTATATTAATTAACAATGTTATTTTTTTTTTAATAATTGCATACCAGTTTTGTTAGTAATTAATGTACAAAATACAATATATAATTCAAATTTTTTTTTCTAATATTTTGGTATTTTATTCTAGACAAAGTCATATGATTTTTATTAATATTTTAAATAATTTTATTATTAAATATTTCGTCACATAATATTTTGATTAAAAAAATTTAATATAAATTTAAATTTATAGAATCAGTAATATTTTTTATATTCTAATAAAATGCATCCAAAAAGTTTTTATCAGATTTTCGAAATTAATTTTTTTTAAGATGATTATGTCAAATTAGAATAATATTTGATGATTATGTCAAAAAGAATAAAATTTTTATTATAAATTAAAAATTTATAATTTTAATTTTTATTTAGTTGTTAATTAAATTCTTTGTATTTTATAAAATATTAGAAGGAATTAAGATTCGTGTCAGCGGTGTATCAAGAAAAACAAATTTACTAATTGAGAAAAAATATCAATATTACTAAAGTGGATTGAGGGAGGAAGCCCTTAAATGTAATGGGAGTAGGGACGCGCATTCGTACGATATAAATCAAAATATAGTTTTTTATTAGAAAGATTTTAGATAGAATGTATAGGCAAGTGTGGGTGTGTATGTGTAAATAAAATAGCAAAGTTCTCACATATCCGAATAAACAAATTATGCTCGAGTGAAGATGAAGCAGAAAAAGAGTAAACTGTGAGGGAAAAGAAACGATTCATAAAACTCGTAAACAAAGGGTGAGCCGAAAGCTGGGAGACTTTAAAAGTGGATTTGACGAAGAAGAAAAAGATATAAAGATAAGATAGGAAGAAGAGGAAGAAAAGCCGCAAGGGCCGCGATAATTAAAGCAGCTGTTAAAATAGAGCGGTAACGCAAGCATCTCTTATTCTTTACTTCTTCTTCTTCTTCTTCTTCTTCTTCTTCTTCTTCTTCTTCTTCTTCTTCTTCTTCTTCTTCTTCTTCTTCTTCTTCTTCTTCTTCTTATTATTATTATTATTATTATTATTATTATTATTATTATTATTATTGATTTGCTTCTTCTTTTTCCTCATCTTCATCTTCATCGACATCATTTCATTCTTCTTCGTTTCTTCATTACGCGTTTTACTTCCTATAGTTTTCTGCGTTTATGAAATTTCGTAGAAGATCAACGGTTGTCTTTCCGCTCACCTATTGACTATTTCGTTTTGGCAGCCACGAAAGATAGCGACAACGTGTGTCATGGGATAATTTCATCTTTAAAAAGTTTATTTTTCTTCAAGAGTAAACATACAGATGCTCTTTGTTTTCAAGTAGACAACCTCCACGGAAAAAAATTTTTTTTTTAATAAATAAGTCCTCCTCGAGCATAAAAAGGTTTTTTCGTTCCCCCTTATGTTTTTAAGAACTTTCATCTCATCGAGCAGACTTATATGTAAAGGGGAAACTGTATTGGAATAAATTTCAATTCTGTGATAAATATATCTATCATTTATAGGCAATAATTTCGGTAGTCTAATTAGAACCGAAAATAATTTTCTCATGATAAATTTTCATTCTCAAAGACAAGATACAAAATATTCTTCTTAGAACTTCTCTTTTATTATGCACATTTTTTTTATATTAGTTCTAAAGGATGACTAAATTATTTTACTGTTGATATTTGGTCCTTGCTTGATATTAGCAAATATTATAAGATGTATAGACTCGAGTAAAATACAAAGGATGAAATATTAAGAAATTTTAATTAAACGACATTCAATCGCATCCTCTTATCTTATATTAAATTGTAAATGTTAACTTTAAATATAGCTTTTTTCACATATTTATCTTAAAATTGAATTGAGGCATAAATCAACACAAATTTTTACATTTTTTAGCATATTTTGCCAGTATTTTTTCTGTTTTAATGCATTATTCAAAAAATCACATATGCAATACTTTTAGCAAACAAATTTTTAAGTTTAGACCAGGAAATTTATGAAATTAATATTATTTACATCTTTAATAATGATCTAGAAATGACTTTTTAATAGTAATTAATCATTCACAATTTATGAGTTTTACAGCTCCGAAATTTTATAACGCATATTGTTTAATTTTTTTGCTTATCTATTATAATTTGCAAATTAAAAAATATTAAAAACAATTAATTATTGCTTACTGTACACATTTATAATCCAAGAAAAATATAATTTTGTAGGATTAAAAATGCACTGTAAACTCAGTTTAATACTTGAAGTGATAAAATGAAAATTATATTTTAAAAGATTGTAGATCTTTAAATCCTAATATCATTACATCAAAAAACTTTAATGGGTTTCTATTATTATTCGCAAAAGAAGAAAGATACGATTGCAAATTGAGATGCGAAGAGTAAGTGCAAATGTATAAATAAGCGATTCTCAGGAGTTGTTGAGAAACGTGTGTAGGTGTGATGAGCCTACACTTTTAAATGTAAATCATCCAGACATTTGATATAAGCTTTACTTCGAATTTCCTTGAGTAAAATACTCTCAAAGTCGAATAATCTTCAATTAACTTTCTCGAGATATAATTACTCGTTAGAAAACATGATAAAGAAAAAAAGATAAAAGTATTACAGCAGTTGCAAAGAGTAAGCGAGATTTCTTTACCGCAAGTGTGTATTTCAAATTGTACAAGGAAAAAATAGGTATACTTCTGATTATTAATATACAAAAAAATAATCTAGACTCAAAAAAATGGCTGCAGGGAAAATAATTTCTCCTGTAACGGAACTCCCGTACTATTAACATGAGATAAAAACAATTTTCTTACAAAAGACATAAACAAAATTAATGGAGTTCAGACGTGAAACATAACGATATTAAATAGTTTTTTTTATTATTAATTTATTAATTTTAAATTATATTATTGCAAAGTACTATTATTATAATATTTTTTTGCCAAGTTAAAAAAGAACCTATATTTAAATTAATCGTTACAGGATGCAAATTTTCTGTGTCAATAAAAATAATGAAGGTCAATAAACTTTGTCATTTCTATAAATTAAGAAAATGATTTTAGAGCAAAAGAATATAGATAAAATATCTGTAATATCCGTACATAATTCTTTTTCTTACCAAAAATTATTACCAATACGACATTAATTTTTTACAATAATCATTTTACAGGTACAATAACATAACTTAAAGGATAGTGAAAGTAATGTTAAATGTGAAGGTGTATGGAATACCATTAAACGTAGTGTAATAAACAATATTATGATTTATTACTGTGAAAAGTTAAGTGCAATGCGAATAAAATAAAACTAATCTAAAGAACATTGTTTGCAAATATCCTATTTGTTAACAAATAATTATTTTTAATAATAAATAGTGAAATATCGAAAGATCAAATGTTTATGTTTATAGATTCATTGTTAAGTATTGACAGGTAACATTTTATTTTTAAATTCATCACCTTATCATTAATGTTTGCATAAGAATCTATCTGTTACGAAACAGTTTTCAAGTTCAAAAAATTTCACCTATTAACAAAATATCGCGTAAACATTTTTTATAAAAGTTTATTCTATTACAAAATATTGATGAAAACTAATTCTAATTATTAAACATATTATTGAAACCAAAAGAAGTTTATTTAAATTGTGTACTATTAATTATGTAATTTTAGAAAATAGTTGATAATGATACTCCAAATTGTCTTAATATTTATAATTCTACAATATAGTTAAAAAGTACTAAATTCAAATTATTTAAATTTACTATAGTAATAATTAAGAGGGTATTAAAGGCAACAAAGTAATAAACTTCCATTCCTAATAAATTTAATATTTCACTACTGCATCATTTATTTTCTATATTTTAAGCTTCATACATAATATATAATATAAATGGTATAATTGACTATTATATTATTCGGAAAAAAACATGAAAAATGAACAACAATAAAATATGATTATAAATTAAAAATAATAGGGTAATGTAAAAACATCTATAGATCGTTTGTTGATTATAATTCAACACCGGGAAATTAACCAAAATACAATAAATTATATTGTTAAGAAATCTTAAAATTATACAATATACTTGATAATAAAAAATAATTAATAATACAAGTAAAAAGGAATGTGTAATATATATGGTCGATATAATATATTTGAAAAATATATGCTATGGTAAAATATATACTTTTGAAAAAAAAATTAAAAAATAAAATTTAGATAAATTTTGAAAAAAATCTTATTGTATTCGATCTCTAACATAAAATTCTGAAATTCATCTCAATTTTTATATTGCGCCATACATTTGTTTATTATTATTATTATTTTTTTTTCAATCGCTTATTACTTTTACTTTTATCATTTAACTAAAATAAATCTACTGTATCTGAAAATTAAAAATTTTATTCTTTTTTCATTGACTTATGCCCTTTTGTGTTTTATTTTTCTATGTGGTAATTTGATTTTAGCAAAGTTGAAATACGTGTTGTATCGACTCTACAATTTGGTGAAAAAACTTTAAAAACAATTATTCAGGAGTGCGCCAAGGGGTTTAAAAAACTATCGACTTTTGGATTTCATATAATAGTTTTGTAATCATTGATGGATTATCATTCAAACTCATTCGACTTTGAAAAGATATACCTCGTCATTTTATCAACTCCTTGTATCAGAGAACAGAAATTTATTGTTAAATACCGATAAAAGCCGCTAATGGAATTAACTAAAATGTTTAAGACACGACGAAACGTATAAAAGTATGTTATTTGTATCTCAGTAAGGATATTTGCGCAATACATACAAGTTTTCAATATGCCCGTGATGTAAAGGAGAGTATCAATTTTTAACAATCTTATTTTATAAAGATATGTGTCTTTCCATAAAAATATAATAAAATTTTGTATGTAAAATCCGTAGATGCTTATTAGTGTAATAAAAGGGAATTGTGCCATTAGCGGAAAACAGTCTAGTATAAACCGACAGAGTAAAAAAGTTGTGCAGATTTTTTATTTTCAAAAAATATTTTATTCATTCATCTTCTTTGACCTGGTGTACACGTGTGCATTGTTATTCGTTTTACATTGGCTGCAGATTCAAACTTGAAAACCTTTCACTTTTCAGTGGTCTTTGTGGAAAAACGCATTTTCATTCCGCCCTTTTCCCTTAATGGCTCTGCTCGTTACAAAACCAAAATGGGCCAACGATTGATGAGTGGACTATTCGTTTTCTCTTTCTTCTCCAAATGCTCGCCATCGAGGGTGAGCCAAGGCCAACTCATACTTATGCATTAGATGCGATAAGCGTGTATCATACAAGTCATACAATGAAAGGGGAATCTGATCAAATATGTGTACACGCCTGCACACATGTACACATGCACATAGGAAGTTCTGGGACTGAAAAAGTCGTCAGGGCGCGGGATATTCTTGAAATCTGGGTCGAGACGACAACACGAAGAAGTGGAGGCTAAGTTAAGTTTCGTGCCAGCGGCAAGTCATGAATTTTTGGAAAGAAGACGAATACATAAGCATTTCTTTGCTACTTATGTACGTGAACAGTTCTCTGGGAAATGGGAAATCAGGCCGAAGAGAAAAATAGTAAAGCAGAGCTATTTTTTATGAATTTCAAATTCATAAATGTGTTTATCTATTTTCTGCTATTTTTTAGCCCTACCATTCCAACCTTCTCCAATTATTTCCCAATCTTTGCTTTGATGAATAAGATACATTTTAGTATGTTTGTCCACTCTTTCACCTCAATACAAAAGGTCATTATTCAGGATTAGTTTCAGATTTTAGATTTATCTTCAGTATGATGTCAGATTTCCAATGTAAAGTTGGTACATATGCTGTGTTTATTTTTGATAATTTGTAGACAACAATAATTAAATTGTGGATACAAAAAAAGCTTGTATTCAATTTTTATTAAAACAATCCTTCAAAGTTTTATCTCTGAAAAATACTATTTTTAAATAATTTTTTGCAAATCTAAAAATCTATTTATAATATTGAAAAAGCAATAGAAATTATAACTGTAATTAATGATGAGTGCTTACAGCTGATATCACAATGTATTAGGATTTTCAGGTATGAAAAATGAATGCGATAAAATGAGAAGGAAAATATGATTACTAATATATATATATATATATTTAATCGGGCATATGATCTTAGTGAAACAAAACATTTCATTATAAATTTATTGATACGAGAATATGTATTATGTCTATTAAAAAAGTTATGTATTATTTTTTTTTTTTTGCGAATATTTCATATCCTTAACAATTTAAACAATTGAAGTTTTATTATGAGATATTTATTTAGATTTTATTTGAAAAATATTCATTGATCTTGAAAATACTCAATTTTATTCAAACATTTTTTTATCGTGTAAATTTATATTAATGTTTCAAATTTCTACTATGAATCAACATAAAGTTTATTTTAAATAAAAGCTTTGATCTTTCAAATATAGTAATCATTGATTGTTTTTCAATTTATGCCGTCAGTGATTATGAGCAATAATTTTTAACTAAAAAAAAGTGTGGGAATTATATTTGAGAATGAAATATTGGTTAACTATATTTTAACATTAATCTAGAATGGAATATAGAGTAAAGCTAGAAAACAGATGTTACATTATAACGGAAACTACATAATTTATGCGATAAATTTTCCGTTAAACTTCCTTATTCGTGACGAATAATTAATCTAGTACCCATTTAATTTAGAATTTTAAATAAAAATAACAAGGTAGACTTATATTTAAATGTGTTAAGAGGGAGTTTTAATTATTTACATATTACTATAATTAATGGGTGACGTTACATGATTTTTATGAAAAATAAACTATATTCAAAAGTGAATTTTATATTTATTAAATTCTATAAAACTCAAGTTTTATAATTATTAGCATTTTTTAGGTAAAATAATTTTCAATGAAAACATTGTTTTAAATATAAATTATCTAAATATTATACTATCACACACTATAGAATTTACAACCAATATTTTAATTCAGGGACATAAACTGCATATATTATTATAAAATTAATATTATAACAAATAAAGCATTTTTATTAAAACGTATGTATTTAAAGGTTTATTGCAAAAGCGTATGTATTTCATGGCAATTTTATTAACTGATTAACTCTGATTCTCTATATTCAACGTAAATTATACATTAATTAAGAATATAGATTGAAAAGACTAATAGTTCCTGAGGAAGTTATTAAATAATAGATAGTATATTTTCCAGTCTGTAGTGAAAAAAGTTATTTATTCAAATAAACTATGTACAATACACAATAAAATTAAAAAAAATAGATCACTATTTAAAAAAATATTTAAATATATACCAACCACAGTTAATTAAACACATGTAAAATAAGTAATTTTCTAATTGTATAATTAACGTTTATATGTATGTTATATATTACATGTATAGAAATGTATAGCAAGAAGTAAGTATTTCTTAAATAGATAATTATATTTGTATAGTAAACAATATGTTTTCTTTTTTTGTTATTTAGAAAATAAATAATTGCATAAATAAAATAGAACAAATGAATTGAAATAAATTATAAATTACAAAAAGTTCTAATGTTTATGCATGTATATTTACACAAAGTATTATGATTTTCTTTTAACTCTTATAAAAGAAAATTTAAATTATATTGAATTTATTATACATAACATGAGAGAAGAGTATATCTTTTTTGTTAAATGAAAATCGCCTTACATCTGACTTTGAAGCCATGTAAGGTACACCTGTGCCGTAACTGATAATTTCTTAGTTGCTTATTCAAGTGTGAGGAAGCAATTACATTATTTCATTGAACTTTATAAATAATTCAAAGACATGATATTATAAACGTATTTCATTAGTTCAGTTTTGGATTACCCAAACCATCTTTTTTTTTAAGCTTACAATTGCCTTTTTAATATACGTATTACGATTAATTAATAATTACTGATAATCAGGCAGAATACAATGTGAATAAGTAACTAATCTTCATTTATAAAAATTTACTACTTAAACTTTTTTTTAAATTACCTTTTGAATATTAAATACGATTTAAAAGACAATAATTTGATAAATTTGAACTTGATACTTTCATTTTTTTATTTACGCCGTTCTCAATGAATATCTAAAATCATTTTGAAACCTAAATAGCATAAAATCCATTACGAATCTAGAATATCAAAATAGTTATCCAAAATGATATACCATTTTATTAATGCTTAAAAAACTCGGAAGATTATATGTTGCAACCTTCGGTTCAGTTACTCCGAACGGAAATCGCGGAAGTGTGAATTCCATACGTGATATAAATCTTATGAATGCACGTGACACTCGAGAAGAGGAGTTTCAGGAAAAGAGCGTACTTACTTACTATAGGATCTATGGGGATGTAACATCTGAGTTCAAGATCGAGCGGATGTAAACTTTTTTGGTTCAAAGATCTTGAGACCAATTTAACTTTTTAAAGGGGGACACTTGGCTCGCTTGGACCAACGATTATCAAATATTTTATTTCCTTGTATAAGGATTTTACAGGAGGATTAATAACTCTATCAGATTATTGAATTTGCTGCATGAATTATTCGTTTTTAATTTGTATTATTAAAAATGTAAGGCTAGTTCAATTCATTCCGAAAATGTTTTCTATCACATTATCATTATTATTATTATTATTGTTATTATTATTATTATTATTATTATTATTATTATTATTATTATTATTATTATTATTTATACGATTAATACAAATAGAATATTATTACAGGTTAAATATTTATTATTTTTTGGATAAAAGCTTTTTAATATAAAAATAGAAACAACATTTTGCAATGAATTTCAATGATTAAAATCTAAGGTAAAATTTATAATTTTAAATTTGAAATTGATCTTCAGAAACTGTAAAATATAGATGAATAAAATCTACGTTAGAAAAAGTGTAGTAAATTGGCGAGATAAGCGAATCATTTTTCGAAACATTGAGCAAAATATTACAAATGGCAAAAAAACAAATAAAGTATTTGAAACACGTATGCCGTGCAATGATGTAATGTTTTATTTGAAAGTCCTATTCGTCAAAGGAGTAAGTCGGTATTGAACAAAAAAAAGTATCACGGCTGAAATATAAATTTATTTTTTTTGGGCTCCGCGCGGGCACGAACATGTGCTGTTGTGACTTTCTCACATGCAAAGAAACATTTAATCTTTGACCAAAAAGAAAAAAAGTCTGTCGTGATTTGACTACTGATCTACTTGTTTTTTGCCCCTTTATTCTCTCTCTCTCTCTCTCTCTCTCTCTCTCGCCTTCCTTGGTACTAAAGATAAACCATAACACTAACGAAAATGTCTTTCTATTGCCACACGCGACTTGTTTGATGAAGGGGACATAAAAATATGAATACTTTTATTGAAGAAGCACAACTTTTTTTTAAATCACGTACTGATTCCAATCATATTCTTTATTTCATTTATAATTAAAAAATATTTTCCAAATCACATAAAACTTTTAAATACTTTATTTGCATTTTGATATTTTACAGAATTTACACGTGAAAAACAAAATATCTAAGTTTTTTTTTTAAAAAGATTATAGATTTATCAAACAATAATTTGATATCCTTGTAAATTATTCTTTGCAAATTTTGTTATCTAAATTCAATGCAAACATTTTTTTTATAGGAATATTGAATAAATAAATTTACAGCCATCGATATTCGTGAAATAATTTAAAAAAAAAATGTTTAAATGTTAAATTATAACAACACACTGATAATTTTTATGCAAATGAACTTGTAAAGCGTCCAATAGAGACTATTGAATGGATCATCATCCCGAGCAGAAACCGTGACTCAATATTTTAAGTATAGGATGAAGTACGTTTTTAGTTCTTTTAAACCAGAGATATTATTCCAAATAATATCATTATGGAAATATTTTCCTGTGAAAGCGATTAGTGCATATTGAGATTATTGTAACCGTTTGCGATATCAAAGTCTCGGATATCAACGGCTGTCAGCATGTTCATTGTGCACATTGTATTTGACAAGATCACGTAACTCAACAACTGTATAGCTTAGGGAAAAATGCTTTACGCTTCAAAGCTATAATGTAATATCCTATATTAGTCTCATGGTTATTTTGCAGAAATTATAAATGGACGTTTCTGCCAAACAATAGCATTTGAGAATTCATGAAATTAAGGGTTTTAAATTATTCAACAAAAAAAAACTTGATAATAGAATGGTATCATTATAATAATGTGATATTATTGTTTTATTATTATACCTGGAATAAAATACATTGTCAGTTTATTTTAATTCTTAGCCACGACCAAAATTTACATTTTCCATAATTGCTATAATTATACTGTCGTGTTAATATTCCGTAAAATACAACTCTAAAAATATATTTTCGGATGATAAATTTTAGAATACAATAAAATTCAATTTTAAGTAATTTTATTAGTGATTAAGAAATTTTTCTATTCTATTTTTAACAAGTAGTAAAATAAACCATAAAGAAAAAAAATTAAAAGTCAAGGAACCGAATAACCGGTAACATTTTATTCATTATTTTTCGACATGTCGATTGCCAGCGTTTCAGAATAATAGAGTTAAAAAATGAGATAGAATCAAATAAGAATTAAAAAAAAAAATTGTACAAAAATCTTTCCCGGTGGATGATTTCATCGAATGCTTGAATTTGATTTAAAACGTGGTTGTAATAAGTAAATTTATCGATTCTCTAAAAACTGGACAAACACGTTTGTTCTAAAATAAGAAAAGAGAATTATTATAAAAGAGAGTTGAACAAATGTGTATTTATGATATTATGAAGCATAATAATTTATTTCAAGCTAATTAATTAAAAAGAACAATAAAGTAAAAAGTGATTGAAGCCAAATTGAGGTACGAATCATTGTAATAAATAAGAATTAAACGTGATTTCGATCATTTACGCATTCGTGAATATTGAATCTCAATTTTGCGTGTGGGATACAAGATATGACAAGAAATATAAAAGATTCAGGAGAGAAGAAAAAAAAAAAAAAAAAAAATAGGAATATTGTTGCCTATATTTTGAAAAGAAGATTTCTTGTATTGATCGAGGTTTCTTATAATTCAAATTTTACACAATATTGATTGAAAATATTTTTTTATCATTATTAACTGTTGAATTAGCTTAGATTAGCTTAGAAGTAGATGTTGAATGAAGTTAAGTACATTAGTCAGTGAGCTTTACAGCATTAAAAATATAATTAAAGGAAATGAACGTCCATTGAAATCATGTGTAGCGAATTGTATTCAAATTTCCCGTGACCCTTCGTCCACATCGCATTGCGATTATTGATTTCATAAAAAATCTCTTAAAGCGTGAGTCATATGAAAGTGTTGGTAGAGCAAATCAAAGGTCTCGCCATGGACTCAACGTCGGAACTCCTCGAACCTGGAGCCGGTCTGGTGTCATACATATGTAAGGATCCTCGGAGGATAAGCTACTCTCGCCCTCTCGAAACACACACAAGCGCGCGACCCAAGGAGGCCAGGGGACTGGGGGTCTGGAGAACGGGGCTCACCCCGGCAATTAATCCGGATGGTTGTTACGACCGCACGACAGATGTTAAGCTCGCGTTAATTGCGCGCGTGGCTCTCTCTTGCGCGAGCGAGCGAGTGAGCGAGCGAACGATAAAAGTTCCGTTCGCTCTTTTTATCATCGGCCGCCATATTGTTGGCGCCGTGTTTGCTCGCGCGATTATCGCGGGATCGTGATCCTCACAATGGAAAAGCCCCGGCTCCGCGTTTAATTGGGCCACTGGCGCGTTACACCTTTGACATCCTGCATCCCATTGCCGGGTTCACTCCATTCAACTCGAGCCCACGTGTGAACGCGAGAACCGGCTATTACTTTTTTGCACGCGAACAAACCGCGACATTCAATTATTGCGACGGCACACGGTTTTTCGCAAATTAAAAGGCTTTCGAAAGGTTTACACTATTTTTCGCCAAATTGTTCTCGATATTTTCATGCTCGTGAACCGCGGATTTTTAAGCACTCCCCGACTCTCTTCTAACCAACTGCGATGTTTTTACGCTCCTCGTAATTTACGTGTATGGATGGTTTATCGTCCCTCCTCCCCCCCCCCTCCATCGTATACCCGGTCTCGCCGCTCCATCTTTAGCTTTTAATTTTATAACTCTCATTATCAATCATAATAATCACTAATAAACCAATAAACCCTCGTGCTTATTTTGTAAGCACAAATTGGACTTTAAACAATTTAATTAAAAAATAAGTATTGTTGGTATTTTTTACTGCACAACAAGCTCGATCCATCAATTTTTCTCGTAAAAATAGAGTGAGCGAAATACAAAAAAAATATATATCAGATACAAGTGTACCGGCATGACAACTTTAAGGGACTTGTTTCCAAAATAGGAATAATACAGGAATATCAGGAAGTTTAAGAACCACTGTACTCGAGTGACATATGGTTACTGTCAACAAGCTCTTAAAAATTACCCCGTTCCATCCACCCGTAATCTCGAGTTCCTAGTTACTTTTTTGGCCGAAATAATGTAATAAAATATTATTGCTATGCATGAAACATCAGACATCGTGTTATTGTCGTTATCGTTCATGTTATATCTGCTACCATCATTATATTAACAAATTTTACATAAACTTGTCAACTTAAAATAAGCTTTAAAACGCTTGGTAAATAAATTAATACATATTATTATATATACTGATTTTGGAAAAATCATAACGAGTGATAAATTCTCAATTCAATTAATGAAATAAATTTAATACAATAATTATACGGATTAAAAAAAAAAAAAAGTGAGGAAGAAAAACGTGTTTTATAAAATATTTTCATTTTACTTATAATCTTCTGCAAAAATATATGTGAGATGATAAATATTATTTAAATGAAAATATAAGTAGAAATATTACTTTCATATTAATTCTACGATTACCTTAAATGACATTTACAGATTATATGGAATATTTATTTGCAAAGCATAAATTGAGATTAAGATTTAATTTTTTTTTTTTAAGATTAATAGAATAATATTCCTGTGATATTTATATAATTTACAATTTATAAATGATAAAATTTTTAATTTAAATATCTATATTGAAAAGACTTTGAATTTGCATTTAAAATGAAAACAATATTTATAATAAACAATTTAGTTCCTTTTTATAATATTCTAATACGGCATCACTAGTTTATATTTTTATTTTATTAATCACTACATACTCCAGTAAATAATGTAGTTTTTGATGAATACAATAAAATAGTTCATGTAATTTGAATACCAATAAACCAACGAGTATTTATTACAAATAATTTGTAACATCTCTTAGTTGCTTAATTTTTTTTAGTCGACGTCAAACCATAAACTTTATATTGAGCTCATTATAATTGAATAATAAGCATTATTTCAATTTTTTTTCTATAAGAATACATCTTAAAAATGCTTTTAAGTCGTCATAATTTATTCTACTTTCTTAGAAGCTATTTTGTACAGTTTGAATAGCGTCTTCGTGATTAACACAAACATTTTAAAAGTATGCTTACTTCATTAGCGCACAATACGTTCAATTACTTTTTTAATTTTGTTTTCTGTAAGGTTAAATGAATTTAAATTTGAATTTTTTTTAGCTTTGGTATACAATTAAAAATTTTAACATTAAATATCTCGTATTGCAACATTGTTGCAAAAGGAAAGATAAATTTTTTTTTAATAGTTTAAAGATCTTACAGATTGACTTTTAAAATTCTTTGATTTAAAAAAAGGAGGGGGACAATTAAAAAGGGAATAATAATTTAGAAATTCATAATATGTGAAAAAAGCGATCCGACAAACATTAATCAAATCATTTTCATTTTGCAGGAAAACGGAAGAGTGCAGTGGAGTTGCTCCAGGAGTCGAAGGCATTCTACGTGAAAAGCGAGACGGTGTTGGACCGCAAGCAGGAGCTTAAGAATAGCGGACATCTGCAGGTGTCCCAGGTGACGGCGCCGGGGGCGCCGCCGAGGCTCCTCAGGAAGTGCGGGACCCCCCAGAATTGTACTCTGCAGCATACGCAACAACAGCAACAGCCCTGCTGTTGGTCCTCGTGTCATGAAAGCGACAGACGTAAGTTTTGCTTTCGTAGGGGATTTTTTGAACACGAACGCTGGCTGCTCATTTATTTGAAAATTTAAAAATCGCTAAAACGAACGATCGTAGTGTGCGAAAATTCTATTCTCATCGTGAACTTTTCATTCTTCGTTCTCTTCATAAAATGCATTTCTAGGTGTAATTGACAGAGAATGAGTGTAATGTTATTATTCGTAAAAGGTTATATTTCCGTGCAAAGTTTTTTTTCTTTCATTTTGTAAAATTTTTTTTTAAACTAGACTTCCAACTGAATATATTACCGCTATAATTTTAAAATTATTTTCATTCTTTGCAATAAAGCTGACTTTTTTAAACATTAAGTACTTCCATTATTTATTTTTCATTTTTAGTTAATATAATACTTGAAAGTATGTCTAAGAAATTTAAACGTTTAGTGCATATGAAACTGTTGGTATTTTCACTCTGTTAAAAGTACGCAAAGCTTTTTGATGTGATATAGTGGAACTTTTCCAAAATTCCGTATTAATAGTTTTCGTGTCTTATAACTTAAATGGATGAAACTTTTATTTTATAAATTTTTTTATTTTTCAACAAGATATTTTAATGCGTAAACTCGTTAGAAAATCTCATGTGAACCGTAAATTATTGTAAAACATATTATTACAAAATTGCTACGAAAATGCGAAATATTTATGATGAATTTTTGTACAGTATCAATTTATAAAATTAATAAATAATCAATGTGTATTTAAAATCATTAAAAGTAAAGCTATAAAGAGTAATTTATCATTTATTTAAAATTAATTATCATTAATCCTATTGTTTTTATTTATTTATTTAATAAGTTACACACTGAATATGTGTTTTGTAGGTGTTCGTAATGAAAAAGTATCTCGTGTCTTATGTGTAAAATGTTTTTGATGTCCATACTTTATAATTTTATTATATTTTATAATTGATTGAAAAATATAACGACAATTCATGTCATTTTTTTTGTTGATTGTACAGTTTAATTGATATTGTTTTATAATTTAATAAAAAAGTTTTTAAAAATGATTGATAATTTTTAAAGAATCTTGCATCGTTATACTAATCTACAGATAAAATAATAATATAGTTAGACAAGCTTTATGCAAAATATATTAAATTCATGATTTAATGAAAAAAAAAATGAATCAATCATTAAACTCAACAAATTAAAATTTTAAACAGTTTGACAAATTAAAATTCAATAATTATTTATGAAAAATTTAAATTGTGATTTTATGTAATAGATCATTTAATTAAAATCATTTCAAAATTTTTGAGATTTTATTCGTTTTATAACAGATAAATTGTTTTCCATTTTATTTCATATTCTATTTCGGCTTGTTAATGTTAAATTATTACAAAATTGATAAGTTTTAGTAAATTTCGAGAGTAAAAAAGATAGTACTGTTATTAAAAATTAATTTAAATCTCGTTCTTCGCATTACTTTAAAAACAAATGGAATTATTCATGAGAGTCTTATTAGGAATATTTAAAAAAATACATTTCACTGTATGATGTGTGAACATAATGAACATAAAACTACGCGATCAAATTTGCATTAAATTTAGAAGTCGTAAAAAAAAATCCTGGAAGTTTTAAAAATGACTCTTTACTCGAGACACACAGCATACATATATTTACCCTTAACATACACAAGAGGGTGGGACTAGTGCACGTGCACCGAACCAATAGTGAGCAGCCAGTGAAATTGGGAAAACTAAGAAAACTGAGAATAAATATAAAAACGACCGAAAGAGGAGGGAATTCTGAACTCCCAACGCACACTGCCACCAGCGCTGCCCCCCAAAAGTCCGCGCCTGGTGCCGTTGCCCCAGAGACGCTCGATCTCGGGCCCGACGAGCAATGGCGCCCCGGGTGCCGAGCAGTTGCAGATGAAATTGCGCCGCCTCCTCAATACCGACAGCAAGGAGAACGTCTTCTTCCCGGAACCCGGACTGCCCGTGCCCGCGGAGTACGCCACTCCCCAGTCGGTCGTCAACGGGGTCGGAATAGGGCTCGGGATCAACCAGAGTCAGCAGTCCTGGGAGGACAAGTTCAGATACTCTCCCGGAGGCAGTCTCTCCCCAGGGTGCAGAGACGACGAGCGCACGGTAAGGATTTACAATTATTTTGTGGGGAAAATCCTCTTTGGTCTCGGTCGGTCAGCCTTCGAAAATCCTCGAATTCGTTGGATATTTAACGTTCACCTGTCAATACTTTGATTTTGTATTCATTTTTTATGTGATTGTTGATTTCACCCTTTAATTCTGAGGAACAAACATGATTTTTAGATAGTGGATTTAGACAGCTTCTGTACATCTGTGCAATAAATAAATTTAATAGAATCTTTATTTAAATTTCTGTACCTTCTTGCAATAAAAATTTTTTTATTACTATTTTAAACTTTAATAACTCATAAAAAATTTCTCTATTGTGTAATTATTTTTTACTTTGACAGTGTTTTACATCTTATGGAAACAAAAGTCAAATAACAAATTTGAATTCTAATTTAAATATTACAGAGACTTTTAAAACATAAATAAAACAAGCGCAAATTCTCTACATAAAATGTTATATAATGTGAATATTTAATTATCCTAAAAGACACACGTATTTTATGTAACAAAAAATTAATTTATAATATACAATTTTTTTTACTCGTAATATTTAGCATGTCATATAATTATAAAAAGTAGAATGTCACGAAAATAATTTTATTGTTATTTTAAAATTAATGCATATAAATTCTTCTAAATTAATTTTTGAACGTTAATAATACAAAAATGAGAAATAAAATTACGTAATCGATAATCTAACTTATAAAATTACTAAATTAGTATTAAAATAATAATTTTGGAAATGAAATAGTTTGATAATCAAAACCACCACAAAATGCTTAATTATGAGGGTACTAACTAAAAATTTTTATGCTTCAAGAAAATTAATACATGCATATAAATACATAATTTGCATATAAAACATACAATTTTTGAATAAGTTACGGACTTTATTAAAAATTCTATGTATAAATAAAAAGTATTTCAAATTTGAATTAAAAACTTTTTGAAAAGATTCATAAATTATAAATTTAATTTGTAATGTAAATTATAAAATATGAGATAGTTTTAGTTAAAGAAAAAAATAAAAATTAAATTAATAGGTATGAGATAAATGAAAATATATTTCGAGAAGTTAATTATTTTGCAAAACTACGCAACTTCTTGAACTTTTTTCCTATTTTTTTTTTTTTTTTTTTGCATAATTTTCAATTATATCTTCATTATTTTATTTGATAGTTATCTCGGTTGAATATTCTCTAATTTACCGGTTCGTTTAAGATAGAAATTCGTGTTTTTTATTATTTTTTTATATATATAATCTTATTCCATCTTAAAATTCGTTTAAATATTTAAACCATTACATCAAGAAACAGAAGCGTTATGCTCTATTTATTATCATTTCTGGAATTGAAATATTAATTTTTTTTATTATATTATTACAATATTAATTTAAGTAAATAAAATTAAGTGATCAAGTTTGCATAATGTAGAAATTAATTGAAATATCACGACTCAAAGCTTTTTAATCTACTCAATGAAAAACACATAAAAAAGTTTCCTTATTAATTATCAAAACTTGTGATATCAAAAATCCACATTTTCTTCTTACTCAACTGTACAGTAAATAGATATATTATATGTCGATGAAAAATATTCAAAAAAAGTTTCGATCCACTAGTAAACCAGTTTTGTAAATCCCACGCATTTCAATTTTCGTAGGAGATACGAATTCTAATCTATTGGGAGAAAAAATAAAACAAGCTCGTCATTCATTTCAACCATGAATAGGTGCATCGATATATCGAATATCGGAGACTCTCGGGGGTGTTACACGCGCGACCTTCCACCCTGGACGCTTTTCCGATTTTCCTCCGCGTCATCACTGCTCCGAGAGGTTGTCACTACGAAGCGCACGAGCTTTTGTTCACGGTGTCTTTCAAAGGTCATGGATTTCCCTCTCGTTGCGGGTGTCGACTAACCTAGACCGACATCCGTTGCAACATTGAACGCTATGTTATCAAGGAGAAAGTGCAGACCATTGATGACGCTTTAGTTTTTATTTTGTAATCTCTTCTTGTGCAGTTGATTCATTTCCACTAATTATAACCGCGGCCACAACTCAAACTTGTGCATTGAGGAAAATGAACGAGCGATTACGTAGATTTTTACCGATTTTTTATTCCTAGAGGCGGGGATAATCGCGAAAATTGCACGTTCTGCTCGGGATTTGAAGTCACGCGTGACTTCATTTTACATTTTATCCGAAGATTAGTGTTGAAAAAGCTGTTGAATTTGTTAGGAATATTGCAATACAGTTTTAACGCAGTTAATGTAGAAAAATAAAAAATATTTTAGTTTTTGTATCGAAAAAAAAGGCAAACATTCCTAATTTCTTTAATTTTTTTGAAACACCTTTTCTTTAAGAAAAAAAAAAAAAAAAAAAAAAAAAAAAAAATGAAAATCTTTTAAAATAATGTTTGAATTAATAAATGAATGACGTTATTGTTTTACTTATAATAAATTAAATAGAAATCATAAATCTAAAAATAATTTTTAAATTTATTATTTTTTATCGATGTCAATGTAACTTTCAAAATAGCCCTGAAAACCTTGTTGATTCCATTTAAAGTCTTACCAATAAATTATCTTAAAATAAGTAAACAATTCCGTTTAATAATCGTGTGTTTACGATAGGCACACCTGATTGAATTTGAAATTGATGGCATTGCATTAATAAAAATGGTGCAGAAAAGATGTGTTTTTCTTAAAATAGATATCTTATATTTTTATTTTATCCATTCGTGCACAATTAATTGTGCAAGGATAAACAATTTAATCATAATTTGAAAGAGAATTACTCCAATAGAGAACTTGATAATTGTGTGTGTACAGTGTCGTTTATTTACCAAACAAATTATTAGTTGTACAAAAAAATAAACAACGAATATGATTTCATAAGAGGTAATTTTTCAAACACTTCTAGTGAAGCTCCTAGAAGAGTATCAAAGGAATGAAAGAATGTCTCTTTCCTCTAGACTTTTGTTAAATATAAAAAACGATCAGCGTATTTTTACCGATGCGGGTGGGTAACACAATAGTAACTTCCCCCTTTCAACGACGCACTTCCCAATTAGTTGCACCCCTTTCTTTCATCCCTTGCTCAAGACGCTAACGGAAATACCATTGAAACAGCAATGGCCGGGAACTCCAGGCACCGAGGCACGTTTCAAGTTCGGTCGCAGTAATTCGCACTCGCACGGGGTGAGGTCCGGACGTCCGGGGAGCGGACGCTCCGGACATGGGGGCTCCATCTCCTCGGCGATCGAGCCCGTGACCGCGGTGCCCTGTCACAAATCCCTCCCGGACCTCCACACGAGCACCAGGAGGCGCGCGTCGCTATCGCCCCGCGCCTCCAACAAGGTCAGGAAGTCGCAGGCGACCGCTTGCTGCCCGGACTGTGAGACCGGCTCCGACTACTCCGACCGCAGCTTCAACAGGGATTCGGTTTGTTACCGCAGGTATGTGCACCTGGAAGAGATGCTATTTTATTCCCAAGATTGTAAATGGACAAGCGAAGCTTTTCTTGATAATCAGCATGTTGATAGATCGAGATAACTTGCATTTTTTGTTAAAGAAATGCTTTTCTTGCGGGAAAATGACGCTTCTTCCATTTACTTTCTGCAAATAATTACTGCTTGAAAAAGCATTGAAAATTACGGACATTACGGAGTCTCTCTAATTGATAAATGCTGTTAGGGATTATACATTTTAAAAGCGAAAAATATTTGTGTACTTGTACGTACAAATACCTTGTGTGTCATGGGATGATTAATTCGTGCAACATTGTTTTTCTTTTTTTTTTTTTTTTTTTTTTGAGACATAAAAGAATATAATACATAATAATTACGTTTTAGCAATATTTTAATATTAATCATTCAAAATAATGCATCTGTTGTTCTTGTTAGTAATAAGATTAATTAAATGGAAATAAACGAGATATAAAATGTTGATTCAAACAAAAAAATTAAAAAGTATTATGAATCGTATTAAAATTTTCGTATTAAAAAGACAATGTTCGATTTAGCTTCGCTGATGGGTTATAAAATCCTTCAATTACTAAACAAAAAATTGTAATTTTATTTTAAAAAAAATTCATTGTCATAATGAAATTGTACTTCTTCAAACAATTATTTTTTCAAATAATTCTATCGAGCATTACTTCTTCAAGTTAATTAATTAAAGAGACTACCGGCTTTGTTATTTTCTATTCGATCATTTACAAGTCTCGAGGAAATAAAAGCGATCCTTTCCCACCTTGAAAACTCGTAAACCTCGATCCTCCCCCTCCTCGGTTTTGCAAAGAGAGCATTTCGCTATAATGATAACGACCCCTCGAATTTATTAATCGGGGTCGAGCACACGAAATGGTCTTTTTCCCAAATCGAACCATTAGTTCCTTCACCATCCGCATAAAAGAGGTTAGCAAAAACCGTTGCAGTTCGCGACACATCAGGCGGTCGATGGGCTCCGGAGGCGGCGACGCGAGCAGTGTCCTATCCTCCGGAGGCAGGACCCACAAGTCCTCGGGATCGAGCAAACTCAGCCTCGGGGCCACCGCCAGGGACTCGGGCGGATCATCCGGACACTGCACCCACAGAAGCGAACCTCCCCCGAGGATACAGGTCAGTCCTTTTTTCACCATCACCTCGAACCTCGTGCTTCACCCGCTATCGACTTCGATTATCACCGAACTCCTTGATCAAGAGCCTTACTTTTAAATATTTTTTTTTCTCGCTTTTAAAGAATTGATTTTCTTCTTACGTATCTCAAAAGTCTACAGCAAAATCTTGAAATATTAACTTTGGACCGTAAACGCTAAATTAATTTACATGGTAATTTAATGATTCAATAATTTAACTTAACAATATAACAAAACTTTAGATGCGTTGCTCTAAAAATATAATATAAAAAAACTTCATTCACTCCACAAATTGATTTTAGCTTCAAGGCAAATTACCTGATTGATTTAAATGTTTGAGAAAATATGTAAAATTCTTTTTTGCACTAACTAAAATACTATTGGTATTGAAAAATACAAATTTGCAATGCTAAATTGGCATTTTATCATTTTTAATTTTTTTAAAAGATTCTAAATTATGATATGGAGAATTTCAAATAGTTCAACGTTTTTAGGTTTACAAGTATCTTAATTTATCGTCTTTACTTTTTTTTTAAGAGTTTCATGACTCAGCACATATCTCTGAAAAGATACTTTTAAATTAAATTATGAATAAAAGTTAATAAAGAATACTTCAAGGTGTACTTAGAATTTTTAACTATTTGCTTCATTAATTATTTTTTACAAGTCCCGAAAATTATTGCACGTTTTACGTCCATGAAACTAGGTAAGCCTCTTAAAATTTCAACCATCAAATTTATCAAGCATCAAGTTACAAAATATAATTGGGGTGAAGATTTAGATTTAAATACT
Source organism: Eupristina koningsbergeri (assembly GCA_018907245.1). Taxonomy (NCBI): domain Eukaryota; kingdom Metazoa; phylum Arthropoda; class Insecta; order Hymenoptera; family Agaonidae; genus Eupristina; species Eupristina koningsbergeri. Next base: position 846,870 of record JACCHV010002773.1, on the reverse strand, counting down.
TGATTTAATTTTGCAACAAAAGCAAGAATTTTACACAAAATACTAGTGTATTATATTACCAAATCAGAATTTCAATCAGAAAATCAAGATATTAATAATTTTTTTCTGTAAATATTATAATAAATTTTTGAAATAATTTATAATAAATATTATTAAAATATGTTTAAAAAATAATTGTAGCTTCAAGTATATGTTTCATCGGCATTAAATGCCATGTAACGCCAATTTAAAATTGCCATTACAACTTTACATTATATTAAAATAAAAAATTATATTGAAATATTATTCTTATTTCCTTTATATTTTAATCGATTACAATGCACTTTATAGTTAAGTTTGTATAATTATAAATACAAGTATTATTTATTTAAAAATAAACATACTATGTTAAGACTATTTTAGCATTAAATTAATGGGTACAACACATAATTATTTCTAATATTCTATATAATTGTAATAGAACACACAATCTGCATTATTAAAGTAATTTTCAATAATAACTAGTAAAAACAAGTACATTATAAGTATAGTAATATTAAATAGTGTTTATTTAAATATTCAAATAAATAATAAGAATAAAAAAATTTATTTTAAAAATTGTCTGCAATTCAAAAGATTTGGGAAAAAAATAAACAAAATTTAACTTTAAATCAAAACAAATTTTTTTGTTTTATTATTATTATTATTGTTGTTATTATTATTATTATTATTATTACTATTATTTTGTTTTTATTGAGTAAAGCAATTTTTTAAGAGTATACGTTTGTATAAATAAAAAATAAAATGTTAATTATAAACTTTTATATTATTTTTTTCAATATCTAAATATTTAAGAAACAAATAAATTTATTTGAACATTCAAAAAGTTTGAATTACAATACAATTGTAATAAGTACACGCAAAAAACAGTTTTTAGATGACCTTAATGAGATTGAAATGATGGTGGGTAAATAGTTACCTTTTGTACTGCGTCATATTATTATTTTCACAGCTACAATTGCTGACTGTATTTGTAATTATTATTGGAAACATTAAGCTGTAATCTTTTGATATTACACGTTATGAATATTATTTTTTTGAAGTGATAATAATCGACTTTTAAAAAAATTACCTAGCAGCAAAAAAATACTAAATTCTGTTATTTATCTTATTAATATAATATTATAATATCATAATTTTTTAATATATAAATAGTGTATATATATATATATTTTAGTATATAAATATTATAAATATTATAAATATTAAAAAAGTATATTTAGTAATTCAATACATGTATTATATAAAATTATAACCCAATAAATATTATTAATGAATAAAGAAAATTTAAAAATAGTGTAATTATAAAATAATATCTTTATGAAGTATGATTTAATTATTATATTTATATTTAGAGTATCAGAAATACTGTTTTATTGTATAATAAAAATTAATTGGCGAAAGCTATAAATATAGAACAAATGAAAAAAAATATTTTAGCTTATACACGATTAAAATAGAATAAAAATGTTTTAAACGATCAATACTGATTACATACATGTACATTCTTATAAGTACAGATATATGAAGCGACTTTTATAAATATTAAATTATTATTTTAAAAATTTAATTTAATTAATTAATCAGTAATAATTCGCAATGAAAAATCAATAATTTTATTTAAAGTTATAATATTTTATGTTATAACGAAATGCAAAGATTCTGATTTATAAAAGTTTTAATAATAAACAAAATTTATCTGTAATTAAATAGATAATTTTTTAAAAAAATTTTAATATATTTTATTTAGTATGAACTGTAATACATCGTGATATAATTTGCTGTAATCAGATAAAATCATGGTTATAAATTTAGAAACATGACTAATTTCAAGTATGATTTATTAATGCCTGTGTGAATTTGCAAGATGTTGAATATTTATTTAAAGTGATAAAATTATATACAGGTGCATAAATTAAAATATTTTAAAGTAATTTTTTTATGAGGATTAGAAATATAATTAGATGTTAATTACGTCGATAAATACATAAAAGTAAATTTAAATTCACAAATTAACGATTAACATGTATTAAAAAATTTCATACCGTTGGTATTTTCACGAGAATGTTTTTAATTACATAATTTAAACTAACGTCGTATCAATTTATTTTTAAATATCACAATAACATTACTCATAAAATGAATAAAAAATTTAATGACAAACTAAAGAATTAAATTCTTAAATAGATGTTGCTAATTATAATAAGCTTATTTTATTTTAATGTCTGTTTTCATATAAAATAATATGTTTATACGGGTCGAATGATTCACACTCGGACTGAGTAAATAGTTAAAAAATCTTTAACATTAAAATAGAAGAAAAGACAAAACCAAGTCAGAGTAGTAAGCTTTGATAGGATATTTCGTTTTATTGTTGCAAATAAAAGTAGAGTCTTATTGTCAACACCATTTTAACTCCATCATTTATATCTCAGTTGCACAAGGTAGAAGTGCAACATAGGCAAGTAGGTCACGTTAAGTGGTCCAGGGAAACAGTTAGGAGTTATTGAAAATTATCCAAACACACATTCATATGACCACAATAGAATTAGTACCAGATCGATCTGGAAAAAGTCTGAGAGAGTCTGGTTAATTATGCCTCATTAGGACTGCTGGAGTAGTCACGTGCGACGGGATAGTGGAGCCTCGACCCAGCACTCGACCGAGAGGGACAGATCAAGGAAGAGCACAACAAGTAGCTACAACAACGGAGCACCACCTGCCATTGTCAGGCACTACAGCCCCGATACCGACAGCAGTAATAGTCAAACTGATTACAGCCCCACCTGTAATTCCAGGTAAAAAAGTCAAAAGACGCTTTACCGGATTAATTGCGGGCCGGATCTTCTTGCCCTGAATTACTATCAACAATCAGAGCAAACGAGTCTTATCTATTAAATTATTATTATTGCCATTTAATATTTCGATACGCTACAGAAAATCCTTGCACCTTAGTTTGGAATATGGTTTAGGCTTTTAAAGGCGATCGCAATCCATAAGGATTGTCGTGGCTTTAATTCGAATAATTTATTCTCGATAAAAATTATTCATTGTATTTAAAACAATAGATTTGGATTACATGTATATTTTATCGTTTATTTTTATTTCAATTCTAAAGAACGAGCTTAGACATTTTATTTAAACACGCACTGATTTTCATTTCACGCAATGCTGATTCCTTATTTCTTTATGGTAAATTTTGTAAATGTCAAAACTTGTATGTATGCAATGGAAAATTAGTATGTCAGGCAATTTAAAAGTGTACTCGTCCAATTTTAATAATTACAAATCCCACAATGAAATATTTTATTGTAGAGTAGATCTATATTTCACAAAAAAATAGGTAGACTATAATTAGTCTTTTTTCGATCGATTTAAATTTGAGTACATAGAAAAAAATAAAATAATTATTCAGCAGAATGATACAAACAATATAGTTGCTTGATTAAGTATTAAATTTCATCAAATACGGGATAAATGAAGTTGTGATAAATGAATATCCATTTACGGATAATAAAATCCTTTTTTAGCTTATTGAAAACAGTCACACGAATCCCGCAACGTATTTTCGGAGTCACGAAAGCCACAATCAGTTGGCAGTTGAATTGCTCCTCGATAACCTAATATATCCTACTTTTTCAGCCGATTCTCAGACGGATGGAAAGAAGGTCGGGGTCGTCCGATTCTACGTTCCAAGTCAGACATCAGTGAGCGCTACTGGCGGCAGGAAAGTGGGGTTCGAGCTCCAAAACTCCCGGCGCGAGCGCCCAGGTCGATCACCCAGCTCGAGTCCTTCTTCGACAGGCTGGGCCTCGACGCGGACAACTACCAGCACATCACCGAGTCCTCGTCGAAGGCGAGCTCACCCGTGTTCTTCGACAGCGTCAGCTCCGTGGACTCGGCCCTCGGACTCTACCCTGCCTGGGGGGCCAACGGTCAGAGTGCCTGGCCCAACAATTGCAGTGCGGGCACTGCGAACAACGACGAGTGCCTCGGCGCCGGCCAGAGGAGCGGCGACCCGCCCAGCATCGTCGAGAGGAACGCCCGCATCATCAAGTGGCTCTGCCAGTGCAGGAAGGTGCAGTTTGGCTACAGTTGAGCGACCAACTCCCAGCGGAAGTCCGACTTCCACGACAGCGGAATTCTCCGTTGATGGCGTGGCTGGACTCGGGCAGCACCCACTTCGCCTCGTCCCCTTTCTTTCCTTGCTTTCTTACACATAAATCCAAGTGCGCGCTTAGCACGCAAATACAGAAGCGCAATCACCTCGCTGGACTCGATAAAGATATAATCTGTAGTTTGCTTATCTTGTTGTTTATCGCATTTCTAGATGACACCCTCTCACAACTACCTCTCGACCTTTAGAATGTCAAGCCTATGAACGATATATCAGGCGAGGATTTAAAACTCCTGTCACCAAATTCAGCGTCACCGAGTTCTTGTAACCTGGACCCAAGAAGTCACGGACCCCTTTGAAGTGCGTCGTTGTCCATTCGATAAAACATATTAACAAATTTTGATTCTATAGATCCTGCGCCTTAGCAATTAGAAGCGATAATGTCGATGAGCACCAAATGATACTAACTTTTATTAATTATCGATTTATTTTTTTTTTTTTTTTGACTTTGTATTTCATGTGTGACCACGCAAGTCTGCTAAACTTTTTCATTGATATTACATGAGTAAATACCCGATTTTTATTTAAGATCTTGTAAAATCTTGTGAAAATTTTCCAGGACTTTGTTACATTTATCGTTGTAATTTCAACACAAGATCTGTTCCTCTGCTTCTTTCTGTGAATTTGAGGACGTTAAATTGTGCGTCATCCTTAAGTAGAGAAAAGCGTCGAATTTTGGCGATTGAATATGTTTTCGCGTTACTTTAGTCCGATGAAATAATTTTCAACCTGAGAGTGTGGCTACGAACATATTCAAGAGCCTTTAAACGAGCTTGGTGCTTATATCAAAAGTGGCTTTTGACTTTATTGAGAATGTACCTCTTTTTTTTAAAAAAGAAAAACAAAAAAAAAAACAAAAAAACAATCTTCGGTACTGAAATATATTTGGTAGAAATATATTTGTGATAAAAATTTTCGTAAATGCACGCAAAATCTATTTATGGACAACGCGTTTAAACGATAACAGGATTATTTTCCAATAATTTTAATTGTAAATTATTTGTAGTATATTTAAAATTTATACAATTTCATCGATCATACTTAAGACTTTCTTTTTATATTCTCGTATTGTTTCAATTTGAGAACTCCATGGTTAAAAATATTTTACAGCATACATACATACTAACTCTGTATAAAATAAATACATTTCCATAATTTTGATTTTAAATTGTTGAAACTTGATTTAATTAAATAAACTTATGTAATTGACGAATTATCTAATGTCTAATACATAATTTTTTCCGTTATTCTGTAAACTCTAAATACGAACTGTTTATATCTTTTTATTTCTTTTTCAAGACAGGAAAAGATTTTTTTTTAATATTTTAAAGTTTTATTGTAAAAATTTGTTCATAATTATATGTATTTATTTTTTAATTTACTTGCATTTTATAACTTGTACATTTATATAATATAAAATATTTTTGATCAATGCTTATTTGTAGATATTATTTTTAAATCAATAATATTCACAAAATAAATTAATAAAACAATTATATAATAAAATTGTTGTGGTCTATAAACCAGTTACAAAAAAATCATAAATTAACTTATTTTTAATAATGTAGTATACTTTCATGATTAATTATTTTATAGTTTAGATTTTACATTGATTTTTAAACAAAGTTGAAAAACTATAAAATTAAATCTTCTAAAAGAAAAAACAATGCATTCGTAATAAAATCAAAAGTCACTAATAATATTATAGTTGTAAATGAGAAATTGCGCGATTAAATTCATCTAAAATGATTATTATGAAATAAATTTGTAAAATTAAATTTGTACGTTTAAATACATAGTAAAAAATTCTAAAACGATCATCGTATGTTATTGAGTTTTATCATTTAAATAAATTTGTTATCTTACAAAAGTAGATTAAAATTGTTGGATCCCTTTTTTATTAATTGATTTGACAGTTAAAATAATTAACATCGAGAAAGAAAAATTAATAAATTAGAGCATTTAATTCAAAAAGTTATGTATAATAAACATTGTAAAAATTGCGATTATTTATGTTTTAATATCATTATAAAAAATTTTACCTTTTGAATTTCGATGTACATGTATATATCATCTATTTAAACTTTACTTCATGATATTTTTCATGAACGAGAGATAAAACTCGTTAAACTAGAAATTCGTAAATTTTATTTCTTATAAATCCTCATATCCTTGGCATTAATCCAATCACTTACTTTATATTTTTTAAGAAATATTTATGAATTTAATTCATTATACGTGATGATAATTTCATAAAAAAAATTTTTATGTGGATACAATTTGAAATGTATTAATTATTTAACTACAATATTTTACGATAAATGTTTTATAACAAAGAAGATGGATGAAAAAATAAAGCTTGAAAAACGATTGTGCCATTGAAAAATGTAAAGTGCAGAGATTTATTTTTATTACTAGCCTCGTAGGATTAAAATTGTTAAACGAAATTATAAATCACGATATTTTCGTTTAATTTTTTGACAACTAATAAGTTGTCTTTCAAATAGTTTGTATATATATCTTTTAATAAAATAGATCTAATATGAATAGAAACTGTAAGCGTAATGGTCATTTATTGATTAACATACTTTTTCATACATAACATACATTCACTTGTAAATTTGATTGTTATTAATTATTATATTTAATTTATCAATAAATATGTATTCATTTTATGAAAAATATTTTTAAAAAATAATTATTTAAAATGGTATAAAAATAAGATTAACAATGTTTACTGTAGTATATAAAAAATTTAAATTAAACACAAATCAATTAAAGAGATCACTATTGCTTAAATAAGAACTTCGTTTTTCAAATGTTTCAATTCATCAAAAAAAAAAATTTTTTTGGATTAATTATTTGAATATAGAAGATAAAAATGTGTTTTGACAATGAATATGAGAGGAAATGTTGCCTTTACTTGCTGGTTCTCAAAAAACCGCAACTACGAAAAATCCTACATAAGATTCATTTTTATTACCTTTTAAGAAATACATAGACAAGCTTAGACTTTATATATAGGTGATGCATATAAGCGACAATTAAAGAATTTAGTTTATTTCATATTTATTTATGAAATGTTTATGGAATTGATACTTCATATAAATTTTTACATTTTCGTTAAAATAAATGTTTAGGGTTCAGGTAATGATTAGGTAAGACATTGTATGTAGATAAAAATAAATTGAAGATACTCTAATGTACTATATATATATATATATATATATATATATTGAGTCAATAAAACAACGAATATTACGTACTTTGCAGTTTATTATTAATATAGATATACAAAATTCTTTAATCATCGTTTATTCAAAATCACCTTAGTGGATTACGTTACAATAATTTTCAATAAACAGTTTGCTTTTTACAAATTAGAAATCATAATTGCCTTTAATTATCTTTGCCAGAACTATGCTTTTCTTTGGTTAGCATATTATCATCAAAAGAAAATATGCGCTTGTATAAAACATGTTATGGTTTATAAGGAACTATATGTATACAGTAATTTTTTGATTTTTTAAGGTATAAACTTATAAATAACAGAAAAAAGAGAAGAGAATGTAAAAGGAAACAGAAAAAAACAGACAAAAGAAAACAGGAGTGAATAAATGTGTTGTGTTTATATAACTTTAAAACAACTTTAAAAGTTTTCGTATATACTATAAATTTTTAATATCTTCTGTGTAAACATAAAAAATTGAAATATTTTTTATGGTATAGTGATTTTTCATTTCATTTATTTAAATTGAATAATTTTAAGATTACACTATTTATTTATTTATTTAAATGAAACGTTACATTGTAGATAATTTTTTTTTTTAATGTTGGTTTTTAAAATTGCTAAAATTGTAATACTAATACTATACATTAATAATTAATAAAATTAAATAATGAATTTGTTTTAAGTATATTAAATTTGCATAATGTTTTATTAAACATAATAAAAAATAAAAAGCAATAAATTCATTTGGCAAATTGAAAATATTTTTTTAATTGAAATCTGAAATATCCAAGTATATTTTGTTCAACTTTGTGCAAGTATTATTGATTTTTTATGAGTATATTGCAATATTCAATTCTTATAAAATGTTTTATTTATTTTATTTCAAACTTAAAATAGATAATAATTTTATTATAAACATATATCTATTTATGAAATTTTAAAAATACATAAAAAAAAAATAAATAAAATAAAAGTAATACTATTATTCTAAAATTTAATATTTCTACAATAATAAATAAGAATATAACAGTTAAAAAAAAATCAATGATTCTTTATTTTTCTTTAACTTCAGATAAAAATGTGATAGTACAATTTGCTAAAAACATGTTTTTCTTGCGATTTACCATACACACAAATGCGTACTCTATTAAAAATTTGTGTATAATAAAAAACTAGATAAAAAAATTCTAGGATTAAAAACATTTTAGCAAAACTTTATTGTACACATAACTTTTTAATTAGTATTTATACAACTATGTAGTTGAAACAATGTTTGGATTAATTAGTAAAATGTACTAGTTATTTTGGTCTGTATGAACAAATATTTAATAAATAATGTAATTGTATTCTACAGAACTTAAATTCTTGACAAAGTATTTTATAATACTCTATCATAATTATAATTTCTACAAGCAATTTATTTTAATATGAAATATTTTTAATTGAGTGTTAATACTTATCAGTAAAATTTAAGGCTTCATTTGATTTATCAATATATATTATTATATATATTAACAAGAAATAAACAATATTTTTTAATGATAGATGAATGTCATTTTAAAATTTAATTAAGATATTTTTAACATTCCACAGAGTGCATTTTTCAAATATACACTGATACTCGTGTGCACAATATTTATTCTAAGACAAACGGACATGTGTGTGAACATAAACTTATACTGTGAAAAATGTATGAAAAATGGAACTTCGACTCAAAATCTGCATTTAGCACGTTGACCAAGTACTTGTTAGGTAAATATATTATGTAACGTATTTTTGACGTAAATATGTAATTAAAATTTATTGTATTGCTCATCCTAAAGAATACCACGAGATATTATTTGTTAAAACTTTACTTTATAAATTATTTGCTTAAATTAAAAAAATATTAAAAATATTATGTAAAGTTTTATTTTTAAAAATTTTGGGTTCAATATTCATCAATAAGAGTCATAATTTTTGTTTTAACCTGAAAAGAAAATCAATTTATTAGAATTATTGAAAAAATTAAAAAATTATTTCTAATAAAAAAATTAAAAATATTTTTATGAAACTGATAAAAAGTTATAAAAATGATAAAATCTCGATTTCAATATTCATTTTGAGATTTTACTTATAATCAATTTACGTATTTCACTAGAATAATAATAAAAACAATAAATAATTATTCTTGCAACTTTAAATGGAAAAATGAAATTTTATTATAAATGTGTATATATATAGAAAATTAAATTTACCTTTATTAAAATTTTCTCAAAATATAAAATGATTTTTCTCTTGTGTATTTTCAGTTTTCAATATATTTGATTAGCAATTATTTAATTATTTTTAGTGATAAACAATCATTGTTATGAAATGGTAAAAAAAACATAATTCATAAATGCAATAGTTTGTTTGTGCTCACATGTAATTGTCGATACAGTTTTTTTTAAAAAAAATTATTAATTATAGCAAACAGAAATTTGATATAAAGATTCTATACAGGGTGTCTTTAAATTTATGGGATGAATATAAAAAAAAATTAATTACGTTACAAATAATAAACAAAAATGGAAGTTTATCTGGAATACGTATTTTTCTGATAAGCGATGGACACTAAAAATGAATTAAAAATAATCGCAGAGTTAGGACTGAAAAATTTTAAAGCACCTACGCAGTAACACACAGTCTATTATACTCAATATCTTTACTATACTTATGATCTACAATATTCAAACACATTGTTAAAACTTATAAAATTTTCATTACTTTTTTATAATCTAGTCACGTAGAGAATGAAAAAAAAACTATGTTAAACATTTCAAATAATATAATTATATTTCTTCTGTATACCATTGATCGATATGTAATGTATAATCGTTTAATGAAAAAATCCTTGAAAAGACATGCAATAAATATGAGTTACTAAAAACATTTGTGTTTTTATTATTATATTAATTTTTATCCTTTATTGCATTAGATTATTGTTTTTTGGATTTGCAAAAATTCTTTTTATTTATATTTATGTTTGGATGCATTTTTATATGAAAGTTAAAAATTATTCTGATTAATAAAATTAAAAAAAAAGAAGGAACAATAGTTCTTTAAGAAATACACTTATTTTTAAATCTTGTAAAATATTTTTGGTCAATATTTAAGTAAATACAAATTAAATAATTTTTAAATAATTAAAATATGTAATTAATAAATTTAATCAAATAATAAATCAGAAATATTTAATGACTTTTCATTAGTTGTTCATTTATCTATCTAAATTTTTATTCAGTGTAAATACTATTTATTAAATTATTACTAATTATTAATCGTATAAAATAATATGTTTTTAATCATAATAAATGTATTCGTAGATAATAGTTGCAATAAAATATCAATCTACTATAAATTTATATTAATTTCAAAAACAAAAATTAGCTAATTTAAACAAATATACATGCGTGTACATAAACATGTATATATTTTAATAAAAGAATTGTTTAAAAGTAAATAAAAATATTTTTTAATAGTAAACTTTTCATTAAAATAAATTTAATACTATAAAAAACATAATGAAATACTAGTAAATATAAACAAATTTATCTTTTTTGTTATACATAATATCTTCCTATATTTTAAAGGGAATATAAAAATTGTATAAAAATACAAAAATATGTGATAAAATTTATAAGATGATCTTGAATTAAGCGACAAAATATTTATTAAAAATATTATACGTTTCACCACCGTTTACAAATTTCATACCTCATTTTATATTACCAAATTTTAATTATTGATATTAGAAAATGACTGTATGCATTTAAATAGCTTGTATATTTTCTCAACAGACGTCTCTTAGGTGGAGTTTTCAAAAAGGAGTACCACATGTATTTTGATTTTCTGAAAGGAATGATTAATTTTGAGGTTATACTCAGAGAACAATTTTATTTGTTTTTAAAAATTTAAATCTACAATAATTGTTAATTACTTTTTACAATCATGGGTAAATTAGATGTGAAGGTTATGCGCTATCTTAATAGAGAAGATTTTCGTATTTTGACGGCTATCGAAATGGGAATGAAAAATCATGAATTAGTACCTATGGTACTGATTTCTCAAATTGCAAATTTACATCATGGAGGAATGCATAAAATATTAAAAGAATTATGCAAGCACCGATTATTGAGCTATGAAACTACAAAGCGTTATCAGGGTTATAGATTAACTAACAAAGGCTATGATTATTTAGCTTTAAAGGCATTGACAGCACGAGAAGTAATCGATTCTTTTGGAAATCAGATTGGTGTTGGAAAGGAATCAAATATATATGTTGTTTCAAAAACTGAAGAAGGACTGAATTATTGTCTAAAACTGCACAGATTAGGTAGAGTATGTTTCCGCAATGTTAAGGCTAAAAGGGATTATCATCAACATAGGAAGTACACATCTTGGCTTTATTTATCAAGAATTTCTGCTACAAAAGAATTTGCTTTTATGAAAGCTCTGTATGAAAGAGGATTTCCTGTACCAAAACCTATAGATTTCAATCGACATTGTATCATAATGGAACTTATAGATGGTGTACCACTTTGTAACATTCACGAAGTTGAAAATGTTGAAAAATTATATAATAAACTAATGAATATGATTTGTAAATTAGCACATTATGGAGTTATTCATGGAGATTTTAATGAATTCAATATTATGCTGACATCGGAAGAAAAACCTGTTTTAATTGATTTTCCACAAATGTTAGCAACTGACCATGAAGAAGCTGAACTTTATTTTAGTCGAGATGTTAATTGTATTCGTGAATTTTTCAGAAGACGTTTTTCATATGAAAGTAGTTTATATCCAAAATTTAAAGATGTTGTAGAAGAAAGTGAAGCTAGTGATGAAAAAGTATCAAAAGTAGTCTTGCCATCTATTAGTGATGATGAAGATTATCAATTCAGTGATACAGATACATGTAAAGATGAAGAAGATTATCAACATAGTGATGAAAATGGTAGTAAAAATGACAGTAATAGCGATATTGAAAACTATAATAATGATGATGAAGGCAGTGATGTAAGTAGTGAAGATGATGAAAGTAGTGATGATAATGAAAATTGTAATAAGAACATGATTTATTTAAGAAAAAATTTTTCAAAAATAAATGTTAATGAAAAACCACAATCAAATTTATCTAATACTAAAAGAAATATAATAATATCTAAAGATACTAACAATAGTATTGAAAATGAAACAATAAATTCTGATGAAGTTTCTGAAATACATGAAAAACATACTAACAAAAATGAAATTTCTGATTCAGAAAATGGAACTAGACAAATGAAAGAAGCTGAAATTAAAAAGAGGGTACGAATGGAAATATTAAAGCGTACAAAAAAAGTTCAAAATAAAAGAAATCTTAAAAAAGCTACTTCATCATCTAAACATAGAAAAGAAAATCGTGTTCTTGCATCAGAATATAAAGGATTATGGGGAAATGATTAAAAAAATATTTCTATTTGCATGGTGCACAATATTTTAAATAAAATTGTATGTATATTTTCATTTAAATTGGAAGTCAAATTATAAGTGATTTCTATGTAAAAATATTATTTATAGTATTATAAGTAAATTATGTAATTAAAATTAATAATATTAGATTATATTCTACGATAACATATTGCTGTTATGTTTTATTATTAATAAAGAAAAATTTTTCAAAATATTTATCAATTTATTTTGTAAGTTGTAATATTTTGTATGTTTGTTTTCCTAAAATAATTTATTTTATAAAAGAATTTAATAAAATGTTAAATTTTAAATATACACTAAATAAATATGTATAAATAAATTTCATAATTGTAACTAGTATTCAATAAACCTTATATATTTTTGTCATAAGTAAATAAATACATTTTATAAATTTATTGTGCTTTTATTAATATTTTTAATTTTTTAAGTAAAAAATTTTTGATAATTAATACTAAATTATTTTATATTAAACAATATAATCTTCTATTTTTAACTTAAAATTATAAAGAATAATATTAGATATTTTTTAAATTAAATAAATTATATTTTGACAAGTAATTGTATTGAAAAATGTAATTATGCTTAAGAATTCAATATAAAATAAGAAGAAATTCAGTATTCATGTATTATGGAAATTATACAAACATAAAATTTTTACAATATTCAAATGAAAAATGAAAATATTCCAAAATAAACATAATTAAACAATTTAATAAAAGTTAAAGTAGGTACTTTTGAATGAATTATTGCGTTGTTTTTCTTATTCAAGACTTTTTGCTTCATATATACACATACATAAATTCTGCTTAATAAAATAAAGTGAAATAATATACTCAAAAGATTTATGAAATAAATGCAAGAAACTTATGTAACTACAAAATAAACTTAAATTTTTTTTTTTTACATAATTATTGATACAAATTTCTAGTTATTGATATTTTAATTTTGAAAATTTGTATTAAATAAATTATCATTAAACTTTATTTAACTCTTAACAGGTATATTCAAAGAATAATCATGTAATATTAAATACACATTGAATCCGAAAGACTTCTTTATTTTATTTCAATATTTACAGTTTAAAAAATGTATATATTTTAAAAAAAACCTTTGATATTTAACTAAAAGTCTAACACTGTTTATAATTAAATAATTTATTTATTAGTTTCATTATTTATTTAAATATAAAATAAATATTTGTATTTAATAGTGTCAAAACCTGTAAATGCACATATGAAAAAAACCTAAAATTGAAAAATGTCTTTGCAAGCCGAGTAGCAGTCCATAGATATTGATAGGTTAATAGATAATTTTGAATTTGTTGTTGTCATAACTAAAAAACATAAAATTAAAATTACATGTTTACAAAACATTTAAGTTTATATGGATTTTATTTTACAATGAAATGAGGTAAACTCGAAATCGCCGCAGTTTGAATGCATCGATTCGATTTTATTTTCGATTTCGATAAAGTAAATGAGTTCGCGTCGGCACATGAAAATATTGTATAATTCATCGTATGTGTTGATTTCTAGTCCACACATAAATAAGTTGGGTTAATGTGTACACCGAAATAAGCTGAAAACTTCAATTGGCTTTTCCCCATAAAATACCCGAGTGTTATTAATAAAAAATAACGTAGTGGATTTTTCGCATTATTGACAAATCTTGATTAAACACAGTGCAAGGTAAAATTATTCATAGAGATGAATTAAAAAATTTATTACGATTTTATGTACTTTGAAAAGATTCCTTTCAAGTTACAAGTATTACATAATTTTAACTACAATTTAGGGTTTTCGTTATATTTAAACAATTAATGTAATAACCATATTATTTTTTAACCATTTTTACTCATTACGTTACATAAGAATTGTATGATTATACCCATACTTAGAAATACTTTTATAAAAATTATTTGTATCATGTCAATCTTTAGAGGATAAAATACAGTAAGATATAAAGTATATAATATGAAATTTATGGTTACAATGATACTTATTATTTAAATTAATGAATTAATGATCAATTTAAAGGTTTAAAAATATTTAGAATTTATACTTGTTAATCAGGGAGACAATATTTTAAAATCATTTTTTAAATTTTATTTCATTACTATAATATTATTTATTCGCATACCTGTATCGTTATACATTTTCTAGTACAAAATGAAAATAGAAATACAATTCAAAGTTATATAAACAATAAATTAAGTCTCATTGAATTATTGATTATTACCTAATCTTTATCATATATAAATATGAATCTTACCATATATTATGTGTGCATGTACATATAATATATAACTACAAATGTATATATGAATATTATTTATATACTATTAATGCATTTTATTATTTTTATATTAAATATAGATGGCTACAATTGCTAAACCACAACTAAGAGGATTTGCTGCCAGATCATCAAGAAATGGTGTGATAGGAGGTGTTGTAGCATCCTTAATAACTGGAGTTCTGTATAAAATTTTTGTAGTGGATGCAAGAAAAAAGGAATACGCAGATTATTATCTGTGAGATCATTTACTTATTTTGAAAACAAAAAATATTTCTACAATTAATATTTTTAATTACTTTTTTTTTTATTTTAGGAATTATGATCCTCTAGCTAAATACAAAATTATGTGTGATTCTGGTTATATGCAGGCTTGTGGAGATTATAAATTGTCAAATAGATCATAAATAGTTATTTGATCTTTAGCTATTCGAAGAATTAAATTACATGTTAAATTATAAGTTAATGCGTAATAAATCTTTGAATAATGAACATTTAATTAATTAATTTATACTTGAAATAAATATAAAATAATAATAATATATATTTGATAATTTACAGTCTATTTCTATCATATATTAATATTTTAGAGTTTACAATATACTAATGTATCATATATATGATAAGAAATTTCAACAAATCATTTTTACTTAATAAACTCAATTTACTTTTATGTATAATTGAATTTGGTCTATAATTAGAATTTGAATTTATTCAATATAAAATATATATATTAAAAAATAAAATATAATATAAATGTAGATTGAAAAAAAACTTTTTTTTTTAAATTATATTTATTTTTAAAACATTTTATAAGTATACCTATAAAATCAAAATTTTTTGAAATTCAAAACATAAAATTTATTATTAATAGTAAAATTATGGATATTTTTTTATTGATATTAATTTTTGAACAATTTAAACATTAAACAAATACTATTGATTGATTAATAATTTGTATTCTAATGAAGTTGATTTTAATGTTAAAAAGTATGTTTTTTTATGTTTGAATACTTCATATTTTATGTCTTTTATTCTCAACAATAAAATATATCAAGAACTGGATTATTTATTTAGTTATGAAAAAATGAAGTTTCTTGAACATAAAATAACTATTCATTAAACAATCTTTCTCATCACACACTCATCTAAATGACGGTCAGTTTTCAATTTAAACAGATTTCATAAAACCGTCACAGTAGTGTATCAATTGGATAAACTCATCTAAATTTCATTTAACTTAATTATAAATAAAAAATTTACAATAATAATGATCATTAAAAATTAAAATATGCAAGAGAAATAAGAAATTAAACATTCTATAATTTTTGGTTTAATGATTAATTAAAAAGATAACATAAGTTATGTATAATAATAGATATTTTGAAATCATAAAATTCGTTTATTGTATTGACATAAATAAAAAAAATTTGTTATTAACATTAAATATGAGATATTTTTATTTGATCTATTGAATTGCAATATTAATCTACCAAGTATTTAATTTTGAAAGATTAGAAAAGTAGTCCATCAAAAGGTGATTGAGTAAATATTTATTTAAAAATTAACATTAAAAACATAATTTAACTAAGGTTAGAATAAAAAAACCCTGCAAAATTATTAAATTATTTGTATTCTGTGATCGTATCAACTATATCTTAGATTTATTTACAATGTATACGCATACATAATATGTTTTTATTAAATATTATTATACATAATTGCATTTAAAAAACCATTTATACATTCAAATATAAAATTGTGAAAAATTTTCCAAATAATTTAAATAACATTTATTATTTAATTTAAATTATTTTTAATATTTCTATTAATAATTGTTAGAATTATAATTATTTAAATAAAAAAATATATTCTTAATGATTTATCAAGAATTTTTATAGTTTACAAAATATTTCAAAACGTATTTTAAATTAAACAAGTAATCATTATATATATATATATATATATGAATTATATTGGTATGAAGTGTTTTAAAATATTATTACTTATTCATTTAGTTGAAAAATACTTCCAATTCGCTTTTATATTTGAAAATTAAATCTTAATTAATGAATTGATTTAACTGTTGACATTAAATTTTAACTGCAAAAGAGAAGAATTTATTTTTTAAAATTATATCTTGCAATCATTAAGTTTTGATTTAATATGAATATTATCTTTTTTATTTTGACTAGAGTAACTTAAATTACTAAACATCGTAAAAAAAACGTGTAACTTTGCAAGAATAAAAATTAAATTCTATTCAAGTCAATGATTATTCAATTTAAAACTTTTTATTAAATAAAGTTTAAAAAATATTATTGTATAAATGATAGCAATTGTTATTATTGACCTTGTTTGAATAAAATATTTTTATGAATAAATGTAATCAATAATAATGATTATGAATGCTTTTTTAATAAATGTTTAAATACAAAATTAAAAATCTGTACGTAAATTGGAACTTCAAACATGGACGATCACATGGGAAGATTTATAATGGATTAATTTGAATAAAAAATACCATCAGAGTGCTAACATAGCGTGACGAGTAGTGATTATAAAAATGAAAATTGATGAAATTTGATTTCCTGATGAAAATCATTTTAATGTTTAAAATACGAATTTTGTAGGTGCCCACGAAAATCGAACGTATCTTTTATCCAAAAAGTGTAAAATATGCTAAATTAGAATAAACATTTGTTGTGAGTTTTAACGCTGTGCTTGGAAGCTCTTGCGTCTGTCTCGTCGAGCGGTCAAGACCTCAAAAGCAGGTGAACGCCTTTATCAAGGTGATAAGAGGATTGAAAAGGAGTCGGGCCGAGCATTTGGCATGAGCAAACAAATTGGCAATAAGGTTGTTAAGCAATTTTTCGAGCGTGCACCGTTTTCGCAAAAAGCCAAAAGCCCAGTTGTTGGTTGGCTGACCAATCTCAACCATTCGACCGTCACACACGTCGGCACGAATGGTATCTGATGTCTGGCTGGTGGAACCCCAGTGCAGCCACGCACGCACACTACCTCACCGCGAGCTGTTGGTAGCGAGACAACTCGAATGGTCCCGAGAGACCGGCGCGAGGGGGCGCCCCGAACCCGTCCCTACCATTCCGAGGCGCCGGCCCTCTCGCTCGCTCCCGACTCCGTCTCGCTCCCTCCCTCTCGCTCGGTTGGCAGCACACGGTTTTCCCAGTGTGCCCCGCGCGATTGATTTGCGCATGTCAGTTGGCCACATTGCAAATGGCGGCACCTTGTTATTGTCCATGGCGTTTTATGACTTGTCCGCTCATACGTCGGCGATAATGTCGTGTACCGTCGGACATCGTGATACGCGCCGCGTCGCGCCGAAGTCCTCGTGATCGTGCAGCCGGGATCGAGCAGTCGGGGAACGACGGCAGTGAGGGGTAAAGGCAGCGGTCACCAGGAAAAGAGCGCCCCCGGAGAGAGCCACACACCACTACTCGCTCGCGCTCGCTCTCTCTCTCTTTCTGTCTTGTTCTCTCGCTCACCCGCGCCTTTTCGCAAGACCGACAAACGAAACGCGTGTGTGCGTGTGTGTTTTGGAAGAGCCGAGCAGAGCATCGTCGGAAGAAATTCGGGCTGTGTTTTTATTTTTATTCATTCTCTCTCTCTCGATAACGCAAAGCAGGAGAGAGAGAGAGAAAGCGCGCGCGCGTGTGTGTACGGAATACATTATCTCCCTCTCTCTCTCTCTCTGCTGCTGCTGCTGCTGCTGCTGCTGCTGCTACTGCTACTACCACTACCACTACCACTGTACATGTGTGTGCGTGCGTGCTCCGAAATAAGAGAGAGAGAGAGACGGAGTAGCACCAAAAGTGAGAACGGAAAAAAAGAAACGATACCACTAGTGTACACGAGGACCTTTTCCGGATTTTCCATGTGCTAACAATAAAGAGGGCAGCGCACGAGGGGGAGGGAAAGGAGAGACTTCATCCCCTTTCGTTCGTATGATCAACAAGAAGGCGACAACGACGACGACGACCACGGTGGATCACAGTGTGTGAGATAGATAAAGAGAGAGCGAGAGCCATCTCTCGCGCACACGTACACATAGAAAGAGAGAGAGAGAGCGCGAGGCAGCAATAAGCAGCAGCACCTCGGGCACGAGACGGCGGAAAATGGGGTAATTGCATATTTTTACAAGCGCGGGTGCATGCATGTAGCCCCGGGTCTGAGTATTGGTTTCCAGGTAGGTCCATGCCCCGGTCAACGGGCCAGAGCATGCTTTCCTCGGACGAAAGCCCCTTTACGTACACCTCCCCCGACGGACAAAATGGTGGCCCCCTCCGATTTGTATATATACGTGCCGTGTATACACACGCACGCACACTCCTCTCACTCGCTCGGATTGGGATCCGGTGCGCGTGTGTGCGTGCGTGCGAACGGCCGACTGTGGGTATGCGTGAGCGCCGTATTTTCGCGGCGATGCGGCCCTTATCACACGGGAAAGAGTGTTTTTCCACGGCGACACACTCTTGGGAAATGACAGCCTGGCCCGTCGCACCCGGTAACGGCGCCTGGCTCCCCCAGCTCTTATAACCTAGTTCTTGGCATTCTCTCCGGTTCCGCTGCTGCTGGTCGCAGCGCGGCTACGCGTATTATACGAGACAGAGACGGAGAGATCGAGGAACACAAATACAGAGACCATGGCATACGAATTTAAAAAAAATGGGAAACTCGCGACGATGCCCCGTTCGCTCCCCGAGAAAGCTGTTTGTCTGCCTGTTGTTACCCTTATTTTCCCCCATTCATCTAGTATGACACCCTGGTGGTGCGTAGATGCGAGGAAGAGAGGGAGCGAGACCGAGGGGACGTGTGTGTATGAGTAAGAGGGAAGGATGTGTGCTCTCGGCTCTCGCCCCCTCGAGAAAAAGAGAGAAAGAGAGCACGGAGGAGGCACGATAACCTCCGTGAAAGTGCATCTCCTGGAGGAAGGAGAGAGAGAGAGGAAGAGACGGAGACGGAGAGCTGTTGTTTTTTTGCGTTCCCTCTTTCTCGGGGAAGGGCTGCTCGTTTTTCGGTATCGAAGCGAGTGTGCGCTCGCGCGCATTTACGATTTTCGTACGTATACCGCGTGGTTTTTTTTTTTCCTCTTCGCATTTTGCGCTCTCGCTCACTACCTTCTCGTCTCTCCTTCTCGCGCAGTTGTGTGTTTTCGCGTGCACACGCGCTTTTCACCTGTCGGAGCTTTAGGTTGTGTGCGCATGTACACACATAGGGACACGCGCGCGCACACGGTATTTATATTTACTTGTGTGTGTGTGTGTGTGTGTGTGTGCGCGCCTGTTATGTGTGCGCATCGCGCCTATGTGCGGATGCGGATGGTGGAGGAAAGTTCACTTCGTGCAAGGGAAGACATGGGATTTTTCTCCGGGCGCTTGGTCCGAGAGTGGTACTCGTCATCGAAATGATTCAAGAGTGATAACAGTCTGTGGCTTTTTCATTTTCGGAGTTTTTTCCTCTTATTTTGGCATGGTTCGTTTTTTTCTTCTACAATCAAAAAACTTACTGCTTAGGGTGGTAACAGGTACACCGACGGGGTTGCAATCACTATAAAAACTAGTTTGTCCTGTTTTCCATACATAAGACTTTTATTTTTTATCTGTCTGGTCTTGTGCATTATGTATATATTTTTTAAGCTGTTAAGCTGTAAGGCTCATTATTATGGTAACTGCTCATTGATCATTCGTGAACTCTTTTGTGCAAAATTTGTAATTAACTGTTTTTCATCTACAGCTTTTATTATGTGTTTCAAAAGTAATTTAAGAGATTTTTCATTCTTAGTCACATATTGTAAAAATATCTGAAATAGTTACTTTTGTTTTAATATGATTAAAAATGGTAATTGTAATAAATTTTTAATTTATTAACAAACTATTTACTGTAATTGCAATGTTAATTTGCTTTTCACATTTTATGTGTAGCCAAGTTTTGATTCGGGTATGAATAAATTTTTTTATTTCAAATATTACTTGTGTTTTCATAACGAGAAACAATAAATTTAGGTATAACCTAAAAGTTAATGTATATTTTATAGTGACCATTCTTGATACTTATGTTAGCAGTATTATTTAAAAAAATAATTGAAATTTATATTGCTATATTTCTATTATTGGAAAAAGCACTTTGTTATGCAATAATATACATAAACATTACCCAATAAATTTCTACATTTTATATTCTTTGAAAGATACATTTTTTTGAAATTTCTTTTTTTTGTATTGTAGGATATTTGCAGAAATATAACTTGATAACTCTGACATTTTATAATTATACTTGTTATATATTCAGAAATGTATAAGCTACAAGTAATTAAAGTTTATGATAAATGCATGATTTATTAAAGACTATAAAAAATTTTAGTATAATTAGTCAGGTCATTAATATGAAATCTTGTTAAAATGTGCGAATAAATGTGTTTTATATTTTATTTTTTTTTTATTATAGTGCCCTTTAAAATATGTTATTAATTTTTAAACATGTATTTATAATAATTGATTGATAAGAATTCCAAATCATTATTTTCTTTTATTAAATATTTCCCATCAAAATAATAAACATTCTTTATATTAATAACAACTGGATTGTAGTTTATTCGTTTTATATTGGATATTTTGTAACATATTAAAATTATAATTAAAAATACAAATTTTTGTTTGGTAAATAATAGAATTACAATTAAAATACAATATGTAAATTAAATGTAAAAAATTATAATTATAAATAATGATAAATACTTTAAGATATTTTTTAATTATTCAATAATATATTTGAGTTCTATATTCTTTGAGGTATGTTTTTTATAATATTATATATTTTTTGAAATTTCTGAGATATGAATAATGAAATATAATAAAAAAAACACAATTTGCCCCTTTGAGAATTTATAAAAATATAAGATAATAAATGTTTAGATGTTTAAAGTAACAGTTGTTAAAATGTACATAGATGTGAAAGTTAATTATTAATTAGTAATAGTATTACTATAATTTTTCTAGTTTATAATCAAATTGGTATTAATAATAAAAAAATAAAATTTACAATAATTATTACATTTTTGGTTTGGAATATTAGTAATTTTTTTTTAATTAAAATGTATTAAGATTTTAAATCAGTCTTTATAATATTTTAATATAAATTTCAATAGTTTTTAGAAAGAAATTTTTTTTATGCAGTTCAAAAATTAATCAACATAAAATCATTATCTATTATTAGTATGAATGTTAAAAAAAAATTTTTAAATGTTATTTCAGATCAAATATAAAAATAAAAATATCAAGTAATAAGCCATTTTTATAGTTATTATTATTACTATTATTATTTTTTATATCATTTAATAAGATTGTAATTAATTTTATTTAAAATTTTTGAATATAGAATTTTAATATAATTTATCTTATCAGAGATAAAATACCTATTGAATTTCAGCCATATAA
Organism: Eupristina koningsbergeri; assembly: GCA_018907245.1. NCBI lineage: Eukaryota > Metazoa > Arthropoda > Insecta > Hymenoptera > Agaonidae > Eupristina > Eupristina koningsbergeri. The sequence continues at coordinate 824,177 of JACCHV010002773.1, read as the reverse complement.
AAATAATAATATTGCTTAATTAATTATATTCAATTAATGATTATTATTAATTTATGAAAATAAAACAATTTATTTTTAATTATATATATTTAATAATAATATAATAATATAATATATTGAAAATTAATTTTTTATTAAAAGATAACATAAAATATTTTAGTTTGTCCTTGTACAGAATATATAATTATCTTTTGAATTATTATTACAGAAAAAACGATTGTTGAACAAATAGAACTGGAGGGGTGCGGGGTACTCAACTGCAAACCGTGAAACGGATATCTCGCAGTTTGGAGATACCCTAAGACGTCCCCAGACTTTCAGGGTAGTTATGTGATTAATTGTTGGTGAGTTTTATTTCAAAAAATTTTTATTTATAAATGTTCTTATTTTTTAGAAAATAAATTTTAAAAAAATAATTCTTTTAAATACAAAATATTTATCTATTTTCATATTACAATATTTATAGAAAATTATAAAAACTATGAAATTAATTTGATTTAATCATGTTCAGAAATTTAAAAAATTTGAAAGGAAGTTTATATAGCTATATGATTTAAAATTTTTATTTTGTTCATAATAAATTATTAAATTTAAACTATGAATTATTTTAGAAATGGCGGCAGATAGTGATGGTGATCTACTTGAGACAGTGGTAACGTGCGAGGGTGATATTGGGGATCCTGATTTTCCACTTAAATTTAAAGTCATAGTAGATCGTCTCAAATTTCTTATCTGTAAAGGTAAATGATGATTAATGAAATAAGTTGATGATGTACCAATTGTCAATATTTATAACTTATATGCAAATACTGTTTTATACAGATAAGGGACAAGATTTGAGAGTAAATAAAGTAGAACCATGGAATTCAGTGAGAGTAACTTTTTCAATACCCAAAGAGGCTGCTTTAAGACTACGAGAACTCGCAGCTCAGGGTTCTACCACTCTCACACAACTTGGCATACTCTCGGTTCAAGTGGAAGGAGATCAGGTAAAATATTTCAAAATGAATAAATTTCATTTTTTAAATTTACATTTTATAAAAGTTATTTTTAATGCATTTTAATATAATTTTTTATCACTAATTGTTGATTTATGATTTAACAACTTCAACTTAAATAAAATAATTTTAAATAAATTTAAAACTTAAATAAAATTAATTTTGAATGGTAAAAAGAATTAGTTATTAAAATATTACTATTACATTTATTAAAAATGAGTTTCTATTTTAATAAAATAAGCCAACTAAGTTTAATATTGAATTTAGAAAATCAATTGATATTAATGAAATGTCTTTAGGTGATATCGTTGAGGATAGCTGGTCGATTTGGAGGTGAAGCACAGGAAATTGTATTGCATTCAGGACCACTACAGCAAAGTGTAAACAAAACTCAAAACGATCCTACCAATAATACATCTAAAAAAGATAGCAATACTACTTCTGTACCTGGTCCTAGTAATGTCTCCAATGTTTCTTCAGCTTTAAGAAATGTTGCTCAAATTATTGCAGCAGGTAAATATTTAGAAAACTTCCAGTACAATTGTTATTGTTACTTTACAATACAATAAATTGGTATTATTTATAATGTTCAAAGTATTGATTGTTCATTATTTTTTTGTTATATATTATTAAAATGTATGAAATTTCATTCATTAAAGGCTCTAGTAATTTGATCTATAAAATCAAGACACAAATTCATAATAATAATTATAGACTAATACAATAAATATTTTTTTTTTTGTATTAGGTCCATCGGAAAAAACACCTCAATTTCGCTCACCAAATGTTGTTGCCCCAACAGACTGCGATCCAATCCCACCATTCCTCGCGAAGACCGTTCAGCCGATCGCAACTGGTGTTGTTGGCAATATCTCCACTGGAACGCAACAAGTGGCAAACACTACTAGCGCTTCTTCGAGAACGAGTTATAATGGACCATTTCCATTTGCTAGTATGACTCACGCAGCCCAAGCCATTCACAGCCGTGAGGTATCGCAAGCTCAAGTGACCGGGATAAAGGGCGCAGTGCAATTCAAACATCACAATCAACCACCACCACCCTATCCCGCTGCTCAGGAAGGCGCATCGACAGTCACCTCGCCTCAAGCTGTGCACGCGGCACCACAGCCGGTACTTGTTTTTTTACTGAACGCAAATTTGCTTATATTATCTAAAACTGACATTAATTGAGAAATACTTTTAAATCTAACATTTAAACTATCATTCCTAATTACAATTATGTAATGCTGTTTTTTTATATTAAAGAAATTTGATGGTAATCTAAAAAATGAAGACAAAATAAATTTTAAAAAATAATTATTTTTTAATAATTTAAGAATTTCTGTTTATTTGTTAATTCTACTTGTATAAGCATATAATAATATATTTTGTTTTTGTTTTACTCAAACCTTTATTTGTTATACTATATTCACCAGAATTGATAATTTTTAATATGCACCAATTGAATTAAAAAATCTTTTCATATAAAATATCGATAATGTTTAATTATAGGTGAAAGTGGTTGGTCCAAGTCAGTATAAAACAGCGAATGTTATGACGTCTAGTCCATCACCGAACAGTAGTAACGCACTAACTTCAAACCCGGTGATCGGTGGGGGTTCCACCAGTGGCAATCAAGTTGCTCTCTCGAGTCCTCTTCTAGTGAACCTCCTCCAAAATGATGGCACGAGCAGCAGCAGCAACAGTAGTAGCAGCAGCAGCACTACAAGCAGCAGCAGCTCAACCATCGTTCATGTTAGCAATCAGCAGCAAAAGATGTTACCTCCTGCTGTTGTTGACGGTTCCAATAGCATGACAAATCGCATGCGTCCACAAAAGAAACCAACGGTTAGAAGGAAAGATCTTGTGGTTTCGCCAAGTGTCTCTCCACCTAGCCTGGATTCACTTAGGACCGAGGACCTTATTGTATCAACAGCGGTAATAGCTGATTTAGGCCATGGACCTTCAGCATTCGCCTCGGTCAACACAGCTCAAGCGTCTACAGTGCCTCAACAGCAGCAGCAGCAGCAGCAACAACAAACGGTCGTCCCAACTGCAATTCATACACAAGTACAAATACAACAAAAATTCCCTGTGAGACAGGAATTAACTTACAGGCCTGCCACAGTTGGCGGTACTCCACAAGTTCAAATGCAAAGTCAGCTGATCGCGAGGTTTCCAATTAATGGTCAACAGGTAATAAAATAATATTATGACTTATTAATTAAACAAGACAGGGACAAATTAATTGAATTGAAACAAATTGAAGTTTTATTGAAAATATTAAATTTTTAATTTGTTATAGATTTATCTATTTTTAAATTAATTTCCTTAAAAATTTTATATAGAGCAGAAATAAATATTAACAATGAAAGACTATTTATTACATTGAAAATTCGTATTTTATCTAAAATTATTATGTCTATTCAAACATTCAAAAATAGTTACCAAAGAAAATTTTTTTATTTAATATATATATATAATAATGTTATTTGAAGGTGAGAGCTCCTTTACAACAGAGGCAGCAACTACTTCTCCAACAGCAACAACCACAAGTTAATCAACAAGGTTTAAATGCACAACAAAATCAACAACAAATCACTGGATCACAAGTTTTACAAACTAATACAGCATCTACTGGACAACTGATACAACAACAACAAATTCTTCAACATGCACCTGCAGGAGTTAATATAAATCAACAACGTTTAACTTATATGGGAGTTCAACAAGCACGTGTATGTATTTTTATTTCATTTATTATTTTTTATTTTTTCCACTTGTTTTGATAATACTAACATTTAATTTTTTTATTATTATTTATCTTGTGTGAAAAAAAATAATTTAATTTTGAAAACACTTGATCAGATAATTATCTTCTTTAGATATATTTATAATTTAAATATTTTATTTAGTTTTTAATAAATCAAAAATATTTTAAATAATTAATAATTGTTTCTTATATTAAATTTTATATTAAGTCTTCATTAACTGAAAAATTGAATAAATAAATTGTAAATAGAAAATTTAATTAGATTTAATTTATAATAGGAAAAATTTATTAATAATACTTGAGATTGATGAAGAATGGTTTTTTTTTCAGTCTATACAAGCAACTACTAATGCAGCGCGCCAGCAAACACCTCCTCCATATCCTCGTCATCAGCCAGGACAACAACAGCAACAGCCTCCCAATCAACCGTCACATGTCGGTCAACAGCAACAATTAAATCAAGGCATGAATGTACAGCAACAGCTTCATCACAATCAACTTAAAAACATAAATGTAAATACGGGAGCGACGAGCGATTTTCGATATGGTCAGAGTCAAAACATATTGAGTAGAAATTACCAAGGGACGGCCGTAACGACGGTGGTTGCGGCAACGGCGACAACCGTTGCAACGGCGACGGGCATCAGCGGTGAAATGAACGGGACCACGGGCGGCACATCATGGGCTGCACAAAATATTTCCATTCCGCAAGGTGCTCAGATGAATAATGCTCAGCGCACCTCTATGGTGGCAGCGGTGGCTGCAGCATCTACGGGTCAAACAAATCCTGGTGCCTTCTCGCAGAATAGCAGCAGTTTACCACTGGTAACAACAAGATTTTTATACATACATTAAAAAATAAATGTACAAAATTATCAAATTAAAATATAAAATTAATTCGTACACGTTTAAAGTTAAAATGTAATATTTATTATATAATTTGTTCAATAATATATTATATAAATTCCATTTTATAGTATACAAATCAAGAACAAATATTTTTATTTGTTATAACACTTTTTAATCTTTAACAAAACAATAAAATTATATATTATTATAAATTAGTGATCCAAAGAGGTGCAGGATGAATAAAAACAAATCTATTCAATTAGTTATGTCGACGTTTCGACAATTGAATAGATTTGTTTTTATTCATCCTGCACCTCTTCGGATCACTAATTTATAATAATATAATAAATATGGAAGGTGCATTACATCAAACTTCAAACAATAAAATTATATGATGTCTTAAATTAAATTTCGCAATTTTTTTTGTTTTTCCATAAAACTATGCAACAGAGCCATTCAACAAATCATATGAATATACCGACAACAACACCAACACCGCTGCCAACGGCGAAAGCCGCATCAGAACCTAATCAGAACAATAACAATGAATCAACAAAGTCAGAGACGGAGCCACCAGAACCGGAGTATACATCGTCAGGAAAGCCTAGACAATACCTTATAAATCCTTTAACAGGTTTACTGGAGCCTATGCCAAGTGATACATCAGATTCAGAGCCAGAAAGTGCCCTCGAAACTCAAGATGATTTCTTCTCTTTTCCATCACCTTCAAATGATCGATCTAACTCAATATTCTCTGACGATGATGCGGACAGTAATTTCTCTAGAAGAAACGATACAACAACTAACACTGATCAATCAGACTCGGAAACCACTGCAAAATCAACAGGAAGTGAAGGTAGTCTTAAACATAACAGATTGAAATCGAACAGGGATTCGCACAGTCCTATGCCTACTGAAAAAATTAAACTCAGGTATGATTTTCATAAAATAAAATAATTTGTAATTTATTTTTAATACATGTAATGATAATCTTTTTTTACTGCTTTTTTCCTTAACAATTAAAATAAAAGTCAAATATAAATTTGTATTTTCATTCATATTTCGTGTAAAAAAAAAATTATGTAGTTATAAACATGGAACATTTATTAATTAATAACTAGTTGTTAAAATCTTTGTTTTTCTGCAATTGTTAATAAAAATATTGGTTTTCTTTTTTAAATTATCCAATGCCGAGTGTATACAATAAAAAATACGTATATAATTAAAAACTTTTTATAATATAAAAATGTGTCATTATAGGCTGAAATTAGAGAAGTCCGAGCCAGTTACACCAGCTTATAAAGTTGATGTTTCATTCGTGAATACGCCTTTGAGAAAAGCAGACAAGTCGATGAGTAGTAAATCAGTTTTTTCGAATAGCGCTAACCTTTCCAACCTTAATGTTCCACCTGGTCACGTTGGGGCCGCTGGTAGCGCAATTACTTCCGTCGCAGGTGCTGTCTCGTTACCAACGACTGTAACTGCAACGGGAGCACCGGCGACAACATTAGGTGGTACAAATGTGGCACTAGCACCTGGAGGTGCGACCTCAGGTGAGGAACCCCGTGTCCCACCACTGCACATATCGTTGCGTGGACGAAACGCATCTGTTGTGCAAATCGGAAAGAAAGAAAAAAAGTTATTGAAGGAGTCAGAACTCGACTTGGCGACTATAAAACGTCGAGGAAAACTCAAAAAAATGAAAGAGGGTATGGATGGCAACAAACTTTTACAGAAGAAATCATTAAATATGATTATAGGTAAGCTGAGATTTTTTTTTACATTTTATTATTTCATCTAGTTTGAAAAATTTATTCTATAAAATACATATTTCTAGTTTAAACTTTTATGAATGAAAAATAATTTTAATAATAATAATAGGAATTAAAACACATAAATTTCGAAAAAATTAACTGTAAATAATAAATTCATTTTCTATTTTTCATTTACACAAAATTAATAAGAAAATGTACAAGTTATTGAATCAATATTTATCAAGCAATTCTTATACTTTTAAAATTAAATAATTAATATTATTTAATAAAATATAATATATGTACAAAGTACTATAATATATTTATAATTTTTTGTTATTATTAACTTTGTATAATTATATATACATATTATGAATCGCAAGCAATATCACAATAAATTTTTTAAATAATTTTTAATCACAGGTACTTCGTCTGCTTCTAAACTACCTTTATCAAACTCTGCATTGGTGAATAGCGCTAATGCTTTGGCTAAGATGAATAATACGCTTCAAACTGTAATGACCAAGCCGAATACCTTAAAACAAGAAAGTAGCAGCACCGCAGGTGTTGTCAGCTCTGGCGGTAACAGTATAACATCACCAATGGATGGTATACCACGACTACAACACCAGCAGCAACAATTACAACATCAACAGCAACAGCAACATCAACAACAGCATCAGCATCAACCACAACTTCAACAGCAACTGCAGCATCAACAACAACCACAACATCCACAGCAACATCAACATCAGCTTCAACAGCAGCATCAGCATCAACATCAACACCAGCATCAACATCAACAACAGATACCAATATTGATAAAACAGCAACAACAACAACAAACGATGGGTGCAGTGCCAACTAAAGTTGGTAGTGATGTCGACGATATACCATTAAATAGCAGAATACCTTCACCCTTGAAGCATAAATCTTCCATTTTAAATCAGCAAACTGTACAAAATGTCCAACAACATGCACATGCTGAAGCTGACCTACCCAATCATACGAATGAGCATAAAATTGGTGGAGGTAAATTATAATTTAAAATTTTTTTTTTTTTAGATTAATAAATTAAAGTTTTTAAGTTTTTAGACATTAAATTTAAAAAAGTTTTATATATTGATTCAAATATATATATATATATAATTTAAAATTATCATTATACAATAAAGTTAATGTTTATAGTGTTTTTAAATTTTTTAATTAATTTATACTATAAATTATATGTTAAAAAACCAATTACGATTACGTTTTTAATTATTTATACATTATTTTATTATTATAATTTTTTTTAAATATCGTTGATAAACATATTTTAATATTTCTTAAAGGTGTTGTTAAAATTATAGGCAAAACAAAAAGAAGAGATTCAAAGAAAAAATCGGATTCCGGAGAAGGTCTACATCGAGAACAAAACTTATTATCTGGTGGACGTATACTGGATAACCAGGCCAAATGGCGTAAACTTGGTTACAAGGGTGGAGATGCTCCAGCTCCTGGTCAGACTTTGAAAAAGTCAACATCAACAACATCAGGTGTAATGGAAGGTTCAGTAGCTGCATCTGGCAATGATCTCAATGCTTCAAAGAAAGTGGGTGAAATGAGGCGGATAAGTGATGGCGATATTAGTGCAGCTAGATCTGTTACCGAAAAGAATATAGCCGTTCTTAACGCTAGGCAACCTGAACCTAATGGCGTGAGAAAGGACTTAATAAATCAAGAAAAAAGAAGGAGATTGAGTTTGGTAGATGAGAAAGATATTCACTTACCAGGTAATTGTTCTACATATATAACTGATATCAAAATATTAGTCTTTAAAGAACCAATTCTAACTATATTATATAGAGAGTAGTAAATGCTAAATTTTAAGTTCAAATATATTTTCTATATTTATTGTTTTTTTATGAATTATAAATAATATAAATATGTAATTATAATGTTTTTATTATAGAATCTCAAAGCATTGAAACAACACAGCTGGTGGGTCAGAAATCAATATCTTCAGAACATGGTTCTCAGCAAAAAACGCTGTTCAATACACAGTCAACCGGGCCAAAAATCAACTCTAATTCTTCCTTTGATAATGATAATGGCAGTAGCCACAGTCCCACTCCACCAAAGATTACAAGTTTATCGTCACAAACTGGCAGTTCTAGTTTTGACAGCAAGGTAGCGTCAGTCCTTGCAGAAAATCCATCTTTGATCTCTAAAAGTAATCCTATTCAGTCAGTAACAGCGATGACAACTACAAGTGTGATGACCACCCAACCAATGACAACGATGACGCTGACAACAACAGCAACAACTATGACGGCGACGAGAACCGTTTTGTCTAGCAAACAATCAAAAATTGATCTAGACTTGAGTAGTAAAATTCAAAATGTCAGTCAAAAGTTGAAAAATCATGCGTTAATGACAAATGACGTAAATAGGCTGACATCCACAGCACTTCAAGTTAAAAAGCTTGCTCAGAATCATCACACTCTTGGAAAACAGGGTATTATTATGCCTAATAAAATCGAGACTATCCAAAGAGTAAGTTTGCTCAAGACTAATCCTGTGATCGACAAGCTCACTGAGCAGACAAGTAAACAAGAGCAATTATCTCCATTGGCGACAGAACAGCTATCTGCTACTGGAAAAGCGATCTTACCAATCGGCGAAATCAATGTTACTGAAGCTAAGGTTAAGCAGAAGCTATTAGAAAGTGCGAATCTAACAAATCCAATAGGTCTAGGCGGAATCGTTGAGACAAGTGCAAACAGCGCCAATACCACTGCCAATATTGGTGCCAGTAGCAGTAATAGTAGCAATAATAATAGCAGCAGTAGCAATGCTGCCGGTGAAGACAGTGGCATTGAATCAATGGATGCGCTGTCGGAGAAGTCGCCAAATCAAGGCGAGTCACCACTGCACAGGCCCGCAGCTAGCCACGAATCTGTCGCGACCACGACGACGACGACGACCTCGTCAAAGGATTGCAGTGGTATACAACAGCAAGGGGAGCCATCCCCCCATTCACAACAGACCACCAATAAGAACAACGTGCCTTCCTCAACAGTTAGTAACAGTAGTAGTGATATGTGTTCAAATTCGCGGATTAATGTATCGGAGAATAAGAGCGGCTATGAAAATCACCTAGATCATGTAGATGACAAGAATATTATTGCCTCTTCTACACCTGAGCTGGCGAAAGAAAAACTAGGAGATAGGGAGGAGTTAAAAAGTCCCTTGTTGACAACGCTTCCAGCGATGATATCAACTGTGACGAACGTTAAGAACGATGATGAGTCTAAGTGCGCGTTGGACATTAAAGATTCATCGTCGTCCCTTACAGACCTGAACATTAAAAATGAAATGCCAGTGAAAATTGAGTTGCCTAATTCCGATAGTTCATGCGATCAGGGTAGTAGTGTTGGTGGTGGTGGCAATAGTATCAAAGTCGAGATGCCTAAAATCAATATGACTATGAATGTTAAAGTTGAAAGCGGCGCCGACACCGTGTTAGACGAGAAAAAGCCGTTCGTGGAAAGTGACAGTTTAAATAGGTTAGGTGGCGAGGAGCATCCACCTCCAAGTCACATACAGAGTAATAAAAATAATAACAGTAACAATAACAACAATAATAGTAGTAATAATAGTAATAGTAGTAGCAGCAACGGTGTGCCTGTAATCCAAAATCATGTCGCGTGTAGTACGGTCAAGATAGAGAAGTCCGAGAATAGCGAGGACCTTGGCGTAAGCGATATTAACCCAACAGTTACTTCGAAGCTCGATCTAAAACCCACGGTTGAGCCAAAAATCGAGGTACGCGAAGAGGAGCCGAAAATCGACGACACGAGGCAACGTCAAGTGAAGGAGGCGGATTCCAGACTCGAACGAACGTCGTCTCTAGATCAAAGCCAAAAATCTAATGTACAAAGTCAGCAGTTGCGCGAATCAGCTTCAAGTCTGCAAAAAGTCTCAGACGATCTCGCAAAAAAGATTACATCCGATGGCACTTGCGATTTGAATGTACAGTCACCATTGGCCGGGGATGATCCACAGCCCATTCGCATAACACCGCCCTTATACACCTATTCTAATCCGGTGGTGCTGCAAAGGGACGAGACACCGAGTCCTGCCCCTCGCACTCCTACTGAAATTGAATCAACGGACTCTATGGTAACCACGGCAGAGCATCTAAAGCGCAAGCGACGACGGAAACAGGAACTCGAAGGACGCCAGGACGTTATTTGTCTGGAGGAGAACGACGAAGCCGTTACCCAGTTTAACAGCGATGAATATGGTACTAAACAACGAGGACCCGTCAAGTCGCTGCTCGAACAACTTCTGATCGAGATACCGAATGACTCGGGTGCCAGTGGTGAGAAGAGGTCGCTCAGGACAAGGTCACAGAAAACCACTAGCCTCAACAGTCCTGATGTCAAAACGACTAAGTGCGGTCCCCATGAAAGACGGAGTATTTCACCTTATGCCAAAGTGAGTCCCAAGATGACGGGTGTAACGACGAAATTGTCTCCTATCTCAGCTGCCAACGTCATTCTCGGTACTGGCTCTACGATCAAGACGACGGGAAAGCGCAAAAGGCAGGAGAGCGAGAGCAGCATGGCTTCGAATATTGAGGATCAACAACAGTATCAGCAACAACAGCCAAGGCCAGGTAAACGGAAATGCTCGGAGAACGCTGCTGGACTTATTAAGGCTTGCATGGGAGTAGATGAAAGCGCTGGAGGTCCTGTTAAGAGGCAACTCTCTACTGGCAAGGATGATACGTCCAAGAAGGGCTTCAACATATTGTCCAAGAGCAAAAAAGGTGTCTATCTCAAAAGATTGATATTGAGGTGGAAATGACAAAAGCATAGGATCGAGTGTGCTCGATAAGAAAATGAATCATTTGTTGTAAAGAGTTAATTTAACATTCGACGTTGGTTTTTTATCACCTTACAGTAGACTATATATTTTAATAGAAAAATTTTTTTTAAAAAATTTTTATTTTTCTTCCAGTTATTTTTTTTTTTAATTTTTTTCTATTTCTTTATTTTTTTAATGACAAAAAAAAGTATTTTATTTAGAGATTTTGTTTAAATATTATGAATGATAATTATACTTTTTGAAGTGTTAAAAGAATATTTTATTTTTATAATAGTTTTTATGGTAGTTGCATGTTTTAAAAACCAACGTCAAATGTAAATAAATTAACAAAAATATTTACAGAAACAATTTGTTTGTTACGCACAGTTTTTTTCTTAAATAAAAGTCACATTTCTATAGTTTAAAGCCAAAATAATTTTTTTATTTATGTGGACAATAAATAATTTTATTGCTATAATTAATACCAATTTATTGTAACTGACGAATCACTTGCTCTTTTACAGTAAATTTAAAAAAAAAACATTAAAGATTTAAAGGACATGTTGACGAAGCCAGATTAAAAAAGTTGATCTTAAAAAAATGGACCTTTTAAACTTATCTTGATGTTGTGTCTTTTTTTAAATTATTTAATATTGTATTTTGTACGTTTTAGATTTGTTTGTCATTTATATTGGTTTATTATGTTGGTATCTTAGATTTGTGTGATTTTATAGTTTGTAAATATTTTATTTTAACTTAAAGGTATTCAATAGTACCGAAAATGCATTATTTTTTAGTTCAAGGACCAATGCTTGTGGATATAGAATCATCTGATGATGAACATTCAATAGAAATATCTGGAAAGGTAAAAATAAGAACAGCAGATGAAATTTGTACTGGATCATCAAAACCTAAAGATCAAAAGTATGTTTATTTCATTGAAATTTTTGTTTTAAAAATTTATATGATTTATGCAATATTTCGTAATTATTCTTTTTTATTGTATTTCGATTTCAACATTTATTTCAAACACATCTGCACTGATACTTTTACCAAAAAAACGAATACATACAATTATAATAATAATATTAAATCTAAATTATGCTAATAAATATATGTAAATTATAAGTTCTACTAATATGATGATAAAGTATTAAAATTTCATGAATAAATAATGTATATATATATATTAAAAATATATAGTAATACACGTAACATTTTATTGATCCTCATAATATAAATTTTTTTTTTTAATTTCTTCAATGATTGGTAACAATTTTTAAGAAATTGACATCAATGTATTTAGATAATAATAGTGATATAATTCACAAATGTAAATTAAAAAAATTGAAAATTTTTTCTTTTAAAAATCTCACATTTCTCTAAAAATTTAGTTGGATATAGAAAAAATTGCAGAAAATCAAATAATAATAGAAAGAAAAAAATAATTTCTATTAAATAGGATTTCTTGGACACTACTTACTAATACATTTTTTTTGAATGATTGATCAAAATTTATTTTATATAATTAAACATTTGCATCATTAAATATTACAAATGTATTAAATTTTAGGAGCAGTTCGATTAATATGACGTCTGTTAGTCAATTACACTCCAGCCTTCACAACTATAACTCTGGCAATATTCGTACACAGCGTGAAAGTCGACTACTCACGACAAAACAAATTCAACACCAGCAACAACACTCTCAACAACAACAGCAGCAGCAACAGCAGCAGCAGCAACAGCACCAGCTTCAATCACAACTGCATCAACAATCACATCAGCAGCAACAACATCAGTCTCAACAGCAACAACAGCAGCAGCAGCATTTGCTTCAGCAGCAACAGCATCAGCAACACCAACAGTCGGTATCACAATCGCAGCCTCAAATTCAGTCGCAGCAACATGCCCAGCAACAACAGCAACAGCAGCAGCAGCAACAACAACAACAGCAGCAATCTAGTGCTACGACTGGTGGCGGAGCAAATACGGTCGTGAAGGAGAGGCTGCGAGGTACTTCCGTTTCGAGCAATGAGTCTGTAAGCCTAAGCGAAATGACGACAAGACGCTCAGTCCGACAGAGCACAGCCTCACCTCTTGCTGCCCCGGCCGGCAACACAAGGGGCGCTTCTCGCTCCATGGAAGATGTCAATCGAAGGAAAACTCGAAGTGGTGCTGCTGGTGAGTAAGTTGCTAAACTCTTCACACGCGCCATCGCAAGCCATTGCAAAAATGAGAGCAGAGTGGGGGAGCGTGTATGGATATAGGTGCATCCTTGATAAAAAAAAAAAAAAAATTAAAAAAAAAAAATAAAAATAAATAAATAAATTAAAAAAAAAATAAAAAAAAAATTCAATTTTTATTTATGTTAATGTTCAAATATAATTGAATAATGATAGACGATTTGTAATTGCCAATTATGCAATTATACTATTTGTATAAAATTAAAGCCAAATCTAAAATTTGATGAAAAATTTTCGTTAAACTGATGATATCAAAAAGAAAATTCTATGGAATTTTATAAAATATTTTATTTAAATCGGCTTTCCTTGGTCTTTCTTTTTTTATCAAGATTTCATGCATTTTTGGTTGTTCAATTTGCTTTTTCTGAGAAAATTTGTACTAATGCTGTGATATATGTGCATTCAAAAAGTCAAGTGCTACGAAATATAAATAAAAATATTTATGTATACTTATAAGGGGATGTGAATCGAGAATTCTATCCATTTATTGATGCAGACTTTTCATTTAAAAGAAAAATAGGTACTTTTTATTCTTGTAAATATAGTTTCACAATCTAAATAATAATAATAGTCTTTTAGCTTAATAAATTATAATGTGAAAAAGTCTGAAATAATATACTTAACATACATTTTATTATTATTATTATTATTATTATTATTATTATTATTATTATTATTATTATTAATATTAATATTCCGAAAATAATTTTTATGCGTGTTTTACAATTTGTAATTTATTATCAACAAAGCATATTAAAGCAACCTGATACAGATCATAAATAATTAACTATAATTAACCTATAATTAACTAAAACCATAAGGAGTTCTTTTGAATAATGATATTTTATGTATATTACCATAACAAAAATATTTGTTGAAAAATACCAAGTAGATATTTTATAGAATTAACAATTAATTTATTACCTCAGATTTTTAAATATCACTAATACCCATAATAAAATTAATGTATGGATTTCTCATATAAATTTTAGCAATAATAAATAATATAGAATTATTAATATATATTTTGTAAAATATGAATAAAGCTAGACAGTTAGCGATTCACATGCTCTTAAAGTAGTCTCTATAAAGGATAAATAAAAAAATGTATATTATATCTGTTGAGAATACAGGCAGGTGAAATCAAGAGAAATGTATTGTCATCTTTTTTGTAAATATATATACTTACATGTATACAAACATTCACGCGCACACCCACATCCACACACATACACACACATGCACGCGCATGAACACGCACGCATAGAAACATCTACACATGCATACATACGTTTGTATATATTCCTGCGAGATTTTTAATATGATAAAATTTTGTTTTGTTTCTATGTATTTACGAAAATCAAAAGAGTAATAGATAAATAATAAAAATTTTAATATTAGAAAAAATATACAGAATTTATATTAATTCATTAATATTAATTTGTTACTGTAGAATCTAATACTAAGTAAATAAATAAATAAGTAAATTAATTGATATATATTTATGTATACATATATATATATATATATACATATATATACACACATACATATTTATATATATATATATATATAAATGTATATATGCATACACATAATTTAACATTATTTGTAACAATTTCAATAGTATTCATATTAAATATATCTGTAAAATATCTTCTTGTTTAATTTTAAATATAATCTGCAAATAAATATTTCTATGCAAGTGTATTTTTTCTATAAGATTTTTCATCCGTCTGTATTCTAAAATAATGTTATTTATATCACTATATTGTTTCATCTTTATTTCATCATAATTCATCATCACCAATTTATCAGTCATTTCACCTATAAAAACTTTACATGCTCAATGTAATAAGTATAAAATTTTTCTTCCATACTTTTCCTTTTTGTTATAGTTATAAGAAACACTTCAATTTATATTTTGTAGATTATATCATTCATTGAATATTATATATTTTTAATTATTGATCATTATATATATATATATATATATATTAATAAAAATTATTTTTATGTTTTTTATTAGTTTTCAATAAAGAAGAAATTCTTATAAAAGCAAAATAAATTTATCACTTATTTTTATTTAGAATTACTTTTTTTCAATTGACTTAACACTAGATACGAGTTGTACTTATTTGAAACCTTTTTTTCATATTATACCTATACTAAATTATTTTTTTTTTTAATATATAGTTATTTTTAATTTTTAAAAATGAAAAGTTTGAAATGCAATAAATTATAACATGAATATTTTGAAGAAAAAAAATATTTTTAATTATTACTATTTTATTGGAATTTTAAAAACAAAGTTTTGTATAACATAAATTTGATTAATATTCTTAAGCAAACAGGAATCTTTTTATTATTTTATATATGTTGATTTTATAGATGATCTGATACTGACTGTGCTTTATCGATGCATCATTTTTTTTAACATAATCTAGTAATTTTTTGTTTATATATAATAATTGTCAGTCGTTATATTTATTTTAAAGTATTTTGAAAATATTAGTTACATAATACAATTTATATTACTATACATTAAGATATTGGTAAAACTTTTTACTTTTAAATTACAAGTATAAACAATGTATAATACAAAAAGTATGTTGATATATTATAAGCTTCAATATTTTGATAATTATAGTTATGATACATATGTCGAATATTAGCTTAATTTATCAATTGGAAATTGATATTAATTTATAATAGGTACAATTTGCAAAATATAAATAATTTTTTTATTTTTACGCTTGTGCATGAAATAATGAATGTAAGCTTTTTAAGTACAACACAAGCCACTTATTCATTGAGTATCCTAAATGTTCAAAAAAATATAATAAAGAAAAAGTAAAAAAAAAACCAACACATACACATATTTGAACATAATGCTTTAATAGAACGACCTCGTACAGCGGGAACGATTTTTTAGTGACAGCCGAGACAGCAGATCAGGCGAAAAGGAGGCGAATATCCCGAGAAAACAAATGACCTTCGGAAAGCGACCTTGACAGTGATTAGCTACCGTCGCTCGTCAAGGCCAATCTGTTTAGTCGTCTGTCTACTATCAATGGTTACATGGTCACCGTGTGGCTGGACCCCACTTGGTGATTATCCGTTATGCATCATTGAACAAAAAATCAAAACAAATCAATACAATTATTATTATATCTACCGCACAAATACTGTTTGCTGCCCGAGGAATGACTGATGGAGTTGTTGTTATTATTATTATTATTATTATTATTATTATATATTATATTATTATTATTATCATATTACTTTATTATTATTAGACGAAGGAAGGATGTGATCTATATATCTATATATATATATATATATATATATACATATTATTTTCTTCTTTATTTTTCTGTTGATTCGAACACTTATGTCTTAACAGTGAGATTATTATTCAAACATTTTTTTCTGACGTCCCAGTGATTGTTAGTAAACAAGTTAAGAAGTTAATTATTATTTTTTTTTTAATTTTATTGTCGATATGATGTTAAATTATTAGATATTAGGACGTATATTTAAATTTATAATAAAGTCAATGACTAGCTTTCCTTGGTTCTCTTGTGCTGCTGTTTAAATATTTTTTTTCGCTCGTGTTTGGATCGATAACTTTGTTAGGAAATTCATTTTCTTGATGAGATTTAATTTGAATTTAACATTACTAATTTAATCTAAAACGTATATTTTGTCTCTTTCATATTAAGCTTTGAAAGATATTTTGCCTTATTATTTTATAACAGATACAATTTTAAATTTGCAACTTTGAATTTGTATTAATCGTGTAAACAGTGCATATTACATTACTGCCAATTTTTACAAAGAAAGAAATTTAACTTCAACAAAACTTGATTATATAGTTTTATGCTACAGATTAAAATGTTGAAATTTTTAGTTATAATTATTGTAACTGATGGAAAAAAGGCCAAATACGGTATTCCCATGTAAGTCAGAATTAAGATGCCGTAATATTAGCGTAGATTGAATTTTACAAGTTTTTAAAAAGTAATTTTTTTTAAGGATATTATTATATAAACTCAAGTTGCTAAATTGTAGTTAAACTAATAGACTGTTTTTGCTGAATTCAATCATAATGTACTGATTTGTAACAATTTAATTTTCTTTTCTTTTTTTTTTTGGTACAATTGAAATTTATACATATATATACTGTGAATAAAAAGAATATATTATACAATTTATTTATTTTGCTTAGTTAAAAAATAAGAATTGATGATTCCATTTAATATATTTTTAGATATTGGAATATGTTAAGCGTAATCAACGTTAATTAAGCAAAAATAAAATTAAAAGACTAAAGCAATGACTATTCAAATCTTAGTTATAAAAATTATTGTTACTTCTATGAAATCAACTTACAAGTAGAAAAAAAGATTTTTACTAAAGAAATTATATACACAGTCTATTAGTTGATCACAACAAAGTACAGTGTTAGTAGAGGACTAGGGTATAGTAAGTCAAAATAAAGAAATTATTTTATATTTATTAAAAGAGAAATAAAGTAAAATAAACAAAATGTTGATTAAAAAAGTCATACTTAAATTAAAAATATAAATATGAAAAATTGTAAGTAACATTAACAAGAGTAAGAGAGTAAAATGAGTAAAAGCACGAGAGCAAAATAAAAAGAGAGAAGTCAACTAAATGTTGATTTCGATAATATAGTTAATATATGAATGAATATATTTTGTATATAATTTCTCGTAAAGGTATATAAGGCACCTTACCTTGTAAATATCAAGTCTGTTCAAATTTTTATTAAACGAAAAAAACTAATGATAGTTCAAATTGTGCAACCTCACTGTCACTATTACGATTATGTTAAATGATTATTATGTAACTATTTCTATATTATTGATGATCCCGTTCAAAAAATTTGTGTAATTTAAAAAAGCTCATGGATATCTTCCTCGCTTAGCATTCTCATTATCGATTCACAGAGTAAAAAAAAGTGCACGCGAATGGGATAAAAAAAAAAAATTTCTGATTGTTTTTATATGAAATAGATATTCTAGTTTACTATTAAATCATTAGTTTATGCGTACGCATTTCTTGATGTTTACTGAGACAGTCATAAAATAATTGAGTGTAATTCAGTAGTCATCGCTACTTTTTCTCTCTAATGTAATTATAGCGTCCATTTCTGTTAACTTTTTCAACGGGTTAAGGTTCGTTCTCAATTACAATGCATCACACGTGTAATTCTGTATAATAGTTAATCCCATAAGTTTCGTTTTATTTTTAATTTTTTTTTTTTTTTTTTTTTACTTGAAATATACAGATATTAATTTTTTATAATGTAAAGTTGATTTAATAAAAATGAGTGTCCATCGTGTTACTTCTAAAAAACACTAAAGCTGCTTATATTACCTCGTCTACTTACATTCAATCTATATGTTTTGTTAAATTTTTTTTGATAAAGATGCACAATTGTTGTTCTGGAATCAGTAGAATCAATCAGTAGAATTATGCCTTAGTTGCAGTAATTGCATTTGAAATCATTAGCCTCAAATATCAAAAGGATAAAAGTAACGGTTCATTTTTAAATTAAAAGTCTTGTGAAAAGTTTTGTCGCACGACCCAAAGCTCATTTTAAATTAATTTAAAAATAAGCAAATAGTCATTGTGCATCATCTCCTCTTGCTTCCGAAGGTATCTAAAGCGAACTTACACCAATCGTTCATTTTCTATTGATTTAATGACGTTAGTGCAGTTTTCACAAGCAGTCTGTGTGAAAGCCATTATTCTTCTTTGCTTCAACTTCCTTTTGTTTATTACATATATATAATTTTTTTTTTTCCTTTTTGTATTTAGCGAGATAAATTATGTTAATGTCAAGCTCACTTTAAATTATTTAGTAACAACAGCGTTGATTGCTGCATAGGAGAAATAGTTTCGACGGATAAATGTGCCCGCAATCTTTGTTTATTGTACATAATAGCATGCTTATATTCATTCGAAAAAGACGGCGGGCAAAAATGGGAGAGAAGCTGTATATATATATATGAGAAAAATGCGCATTAGAATAGAAAGACGAAAAAAGAGTAAATTTAATTTGGTCTATACTCTACATTGTGATGGGATGAAGTGTAATGTAAAACCTCTAGCTCGTAGGTGTCTGCAAGTTTATAAAAAAAAAAAAAAGAAGGAAAGATTTTCATACATTGATAAATAAATGTAATGAAAGGTTAGCGTGAAAGTGAGGACTGTAATTTTTGTTGTAATATATTCCTGTCAACACTAGGTAGGTAGGCTAGGCATTATTACGTTATAATTTTATTATTGAACATTACGTTTACATAATTGTATAGATTAAAAGTGAAAAAAATCAAGCTTCGTGTGTACATAATGGTACTATACAGTTAAGTAAAAATAAAAAGTAAATAAGCATCCTTAATAATGTTAAAGGGCTTTCGAAGTGGTTTTTTCTAAAAGTGTGTATATTTAAATGATTATATAATTATATTGAGAATATAAAGAAAGAGAGAAAAATATTGCAAATAAGTTACGCGCGCGCGTTTGAACATTTCGAATTAATGATAAATCAGTTTTCTCCCGTTTTCCTTTCCTTCTTTCCTCCCTCTCTCCTCTATTTTTCACTCATTCTTTCTCTCTCCGTATGTATAATATTCATGCTAAAAAATAAATGACTATGTGCAAAAAAGCCTTGTTTTTTGTTTTTTTTTTTTTTTTTTTTTTTTATATATATATATATATAATATTATGGGAGATTCAAGAGAATTTATTGTAAAAAAATTTTGCTGTGTAAAAAGTGTAATCATGCTGAAATAAAAGTAAATTTTTTTCTCTTTTTTTACTTTATGGATGACGTGGTTGTCAAGTGCAAATTTTCTTCACGAGCCCCTTAATTTTATGTAAGCGAAGCTATACAAAATATTCTATCTTATACACATAAGGAAAATTAAATAAATGAAGCGTTTTGAAAGCAGTGAAATTGCGCCCTTCAAGACTTTCAAAAGTTTACTACATAAACATGATAAAACATTTGTATTTTTAGTATTCGATTATTGAAATAATATAAATAGGAGTGAAAGTTTAAAAAAATTAAAACTGATTGATAATAATCCAACGTGGATATGTAAACAAAAAGGTAAAAATATTAGATAACATATTATTATATTTGTAGAAAAAAGAAAAGGAGCATCGAGCACGTGCGAAAAGAAATTGCGCTATAATTATAAAGAAAAAATATTACAATTATATTATTATCTATTATTACACAAAGTGAATACACAACATAGTAATTTGCTAATTGTACCTTTTAATAATTACTGTAGACACATTGATGAAGGTTTTTTTCTTGTTATTAATTATTAATTACCATAGACTTACCAGAAAATGAAAAAAAGTGTTATAAAAAATTTACATTACTTGTTTTACATTTACATCCTTTCCAACACCTTTTATCAATCCAACATTTATTTTTTTTATTTAAATATAGCAAAACTCTTTGTATTTGTATAATAAGTACCTTTTAATACTTTATTTGTATAAATTTAAATTAATTCTTTTTGTAAATAATTAATTTATAATTATTAATTATAATTACAAATTTTTTTAATTGTATGCATTTATTTCATTTATTTTAACTCTTTTTTAAACTTAGTTTTAAATATTTCAAATTCTCAAATCAAGTTTTTAGGTAGAATAACATTGAAGTAAATAAATAAATTATATTCTTTTTCAATGATTGTTGTTTCTTGGGTATCGTTTTATTTTATTTATAGTTTATATGTTTTTTTTTATATCATTCGTATATATATATATACACATATGTGTATGTGTGTACATACAAAGGAAATGCAATTTTTATTTATGTAACGAAAGGTTGAATATTTTTGTAAAATAAAATAAATTAGTATTAACTGCAAAAATATTACTGAATCTATATGAATATTTTATAAATCCTATAAATTGGATTTTAAACTAATACAATAAAACTGCTAAATAGTATTAATCTTATCGAATCATATTTACCATTATTTTTTGCTTATATCGAACAGTAAATGCATTAATAAGAATTTTCAATTTCATTAATTTGTTGTGTGGGTGTGTGGGTGTGAGCGTGCGTGTATGGCTTGTATATAATATTTCAAGGAATTGTATTTCTCATTTTAATTTTTATTTAAAATATTTCATAAGGCTAGGTAATTTTTCATTAACCAAATATCTAATAATTAAAAAACATAAATTAATCTATATTATAAAAAACTGCTTATTTAATCTTTCAATATAAATATAATAGCAATATTGTACAAATTTAATACTTTAATCCTAAAAGTACGAAAACGTATGTTTTAAATTAATTTTATTTCATCATTTTACTGCTTAGTTTCACTTTATAAACTATAAAATTATCGATCATTTGATATTTGTATATTACTTATTTATGTCTTACAAAAAAGATTTTTTCAATCTTTAGATTTTGATTATTAAAACTTATTTTTCTTGAAATTATATGTAAGTTTATGCAAAACACGATAATTGATATAATTTTTTTAGAAATTGAAAAGAAATTAATTTTAAATAATAAGTAGTAGCTAAAATACATTAAAAAAATTAATTTTTCAAAAAAAGGATTTACTTTTTTTCATTTATGTTTTACACATATATACAATTTTGTAGATAAAAAAAACAAACAATGTTTACATCTAAAAAATAAATTTTCATTACAAATTTTTGTATTTTTGAAGTTTAAAAAAAATAAGGAATGCATGAAAATGGAAGAACAGAAAATGGACGATTTTACTGTCATTACCGGCTCCCAATTGTTTATTTACCATTGAGTACGTACGGTATTTTTTAAATGTAATAATAAATAAGATGGTGTCAACTAGAGGACCAAAATTCAAATTTTCTGATGGTGAAAAAGTTCTTTGTTATGAACCCGATCCAACAAAAGCTAAAGTGCTTTACGATTCAAAGGTAACCTCAAAAATATACATGATGCTTATTATTTTTTGTAGCTCTTAAAATTCTCAATTAAAAATTAATTTTATTTGTAAACAGTATTTTGCTACTTTAATCATTATTCGTCTAATTCATAATTAAATATGAAATAGTTCATTTTAGATGGTTTGTTGATATGTACAATAATCATAAAATTTCAAATATGTTTAGGTACTTGATGTAATAGTTAATAAAGATCAAAGAGGAAGAAAAGCAGTAGAATATTTAATTCATTTTCAGGTATAATTCCTTTTTTTATTAATATTCATTGTGACATGATGTTTATTTAATCTTTTATTTAAAGGGTTGGAATTCGTCATGGGATCGTTGTGTCACCGAGGAGTATGTTCTTAAAGATACTGAAGAAAACCGGCAGTTACAAAGAGACCTTGCACAAAAGGCTCAATTACAATTGTATATAATATTTAATAAAATTTATTTTAAGAGATAAAACCGATATTAAATATAATTTTAAATATAAATTCATTACTTTATAATTCAGAGGAGCATATTTATACAGAAGAGAGCGCAAGAAAAGAAGTCATAAATTTTCAGATCGCTCAGTAGAATCTGGTACAGAAGCAAAAAGACGAGCTAGGAGTAGTGGTAGTCGTGCAACATCTGCAACAACTGGATCATCAGAAGATGGTAGTTCTGGTCAACACGAAGATTACGATACCGAGGTTTTTTCTCTTTGATATATTTATTAAAAATATTTTTATTCAATTTTTATAAAATAAAAGATGATTATAATATAAATGTTCTATGATTTCCAAAATTAAATCTTTAAATTTAAAAGAAATACTGATTTAGTATAAAATTACATTTAGTTTATTATTTGATTTAATCATTCAGTTAATAATTAATAGAATAATAAATTAATTAGTTTTATAATATATTAAATAAGAAAATATAAAATAAATATTGGATGTGTTTTAAATTTAGGATATTGTTACCGAAGAAGACACAGAAAGTAGTTCAGATTATGAAGAAGAAACGTCAGGAGATGATAGTGGAGGAGGTAGTCAATCGGGTGCTAGTATTAGGCCAGGAGTTGATCTTGAAATAGGGGCCACATTGAAAAGGGTATTAGAGCAAGATCATGATTTAATAGTTAATAAGAATAAGGTATAATTACAAATTTAATTTATTTGTTTAAAAATAATAAATTTTAATTAAATAATCATGTAACATTTAAGTATTTAGAACTATCAATTTTACATTATAACTAAATAGAGTATTATGAAATTTTTAAATATTATTTAATAATTTAATATTTTCTTTTATAGCTTGCTGTATTGCCAGCACAACCAACAGTAACAAATATCTTAGAATCTTGGATACAACATTACACAACAACGCAATTAACAAACATTCCTGAAAAACCACAAAGAAATAAAGTACAAAATAGTTTAGAGAAAACAATTAGTGATATAAATATATGTAGAGAAATTGCAGATGGTTTGCGAATATATTTTGATTTTACATTGAGTGATTTACTTTTATACAAACAAGAAAAAGAACAGTATTCTACTATGAAATTAATACCCGTAGTTACAAGTACTGAAGAATCTACTTCTGTGAAAGAAGAGGTTGTAGAGTAAGTTAATCATATGTGTATACATTGATTAATTTAGATATGATTAAAATTATTTTGTAATATAAAGTGAATTCATTTAAAATATTTTTTTAAAAGAAACTTAACTTTTAGATGAGGTATTTTATTATTATTTTTGTTTGAAATAATCAAAAATATTTTAGCTTTACTTATTCTTAAGCACTTTTAAATTAATATACAAGTTACTAAGTTAATAAAATAAAATATTTATCTAAATTTTGCTTCGTTTTTAATGAATGTAGCAATATGATTATAATATTAAAATAATATACTTAATATTTATGTATTTATACATTATTCAATAAATAATTCGTATATTGAAGAATAATCATAATTTGATTGAATGTGCAATATTATAAATAAAAAGTGTGTCAATTATTATTATTCAAATTATATTTGAAATTTATAAATAACCTTTGACATCATTAGTTAAATTTTTTATCATATCTAATAATAATGATTTTTAATTATTTTAACTTTTAGTTTTTGTTACATGTAAATATGTAATAATCGGATATTTATGCACTTTTGTAGCTTACATTCATTCATAAAATTATTAAATTAAATATTATAACTTGAAATTTTTTTTCTATAGATCCGATATAGTCATAAAGGAAGAAGTTGAAGATTCCGAATTTGCGCACCTACCTCCTTTCAGAGAACAAGAACCTGAAGTAGACAAATCAGTGGCACCTACTATTACGAGTACGAAACGTAAATTACGATCTTGTCGTTTAAATTCAGTCGAAGAACCAAAACCACCAAGACCTATTGAGGAAATAAAACTGGAAACAGGAAATCTATCAAGGTATTTAAAATACATTATGATATTTTTATCATAATTTAAGTATTCGTTTTATTTGTAGTATGAATAGTATGGCAAGTACAAGTTCCAGATGTTCAAGTCCTCGAGGTGTTACTTTAAGGATGTCTGTACCTGTAATAAATTCAGCACAAATAACGTCTCTACTAGAAAATTCAAACAAATGGCGCTTGATGCCGGATGTTGTAAGAAAAGAAGCACAACCAGAACCATCAATGATTTATGGTGCTGTGCATTTAGTGCGCTTATTTGGTATAGTTTACTTATAAATAATTTTGAATTACTATTAAAAAATATAGAATTTGATTACAGTATTATTGTTTATTGTAGTAAAATTACCGGATTTACTTCAAATGACAGATATACCCGAGAAGAAATTAAAAGTTTTATTAAAATATTTAGATATGTTTTTAAGGTAAAATAAACTATATAACGTAATAAATATTTTTACTTTTTATTTAAGATATTTAAGATTAAAAAATAAATTGTATTTGTTTCAGTTACTTAGAAATGCATAGGGAATGGTTTGGAGAGCAATTTTATATGCAAAAAATAAATTCTACAGAAGAACCAATTTCAAATCCTTAACAAAGCTTTTATTTATAAATAAGTATTTTTATATGAATTTTTTATGTTTTATATGATTAATTTCACAGCATATTGCTTTGTAAAATTATTCATCTTTTGTATAATTTGTTTTATCTTTCCAACAACGAAATTGATTTTAAATATTTAAAAGTTATACAAATATATTATTATAAGAATTGATTTAATTTTAAATTAATTGCAAATATATATATATATATGTGATTTTTTATATTCAGTCTACATAATTTTACACTGGTATACAAAATGTAACGATATTTATGAACAAATTCAATTAATTACTATTTAAAAATAATAGTGATAAATTATCACTGTATTAAAATAATTATAAGAAAGAATATGTGAATGTAAATAATAAAAAATTTTATGCATTAACATTAAATTTGGATTATTATTAGTATTATTATATCACACAAATGAATTTTAAACTTGAATAAAAATTAATTTTGTTGTAGTGTTTTAATAAATATTTTAATACTTACATCAGAAATACTTTTCGATTATCTATTTAAACATATTATATTTAATCTTTTGATCAAAATTTCGAATTTTAAATTTTATATAAATTAAAAAAAAATTCAAATATTTTTACATGAGCTCGAAATATACTTAAATTTATCTATGAAATAGATATTGGTGTATGTAATTCTAAGCTCAATAATTAAATTTTTGTTGAATCAAGTATTATAAAATCCAAACCTTTCAAGAGAGCAGCTAATTTATAAACTTTTGAAATAATTAGGTTGTAAGAATAACTTACAAAGTTTACCAAACCCTAGTTCTAATAGATAAAATCATGATAAATAGTTAAAAAGTGGTTCATAGTTAATTTAATGTAATAATAAACAATGAGAATTTTATATTTAATATTAGGATAAGTCTACAAATAGTAAAAAAAAAAAGAAATTTACGCTATACTAAAATGACGATTTTCTATTATAAAATTTATTATTTGTCCTTTTCCCAATTTTCTTTAAGAAAATACATTTACATATAAAAAAAAAGATATTTAAAAAATTATGGAGCTTTAGTACTTTCCTAAAATATTTGACATAACATTTGGTCATAGTGGTTGTAATAAAGAAATCAAAATTATCGAATTGACTTAAAACTATTTCTATTAGAAGATTGGAAAATATTACAATTTCATTAAAACTAACGAGTTAATCGGAAAAAATATTCAATAACAAATTTACTGTTCTTGTCTTTGTGATAGATTGTTATTCAAAATCTACGTATACAAAAAATATTCCATATACACGAAGATTATTAGATCTAATAAATGGTATGGCCATTTTGAAAACTACATCACCGACGCATATTAAAAGTTTAATAAAATAATAAAAAATTATAATATTCAGAATTAAAGAAAAATTATGAACTGGTTTCTATTAAATTTTGTTTAGAATATAAAATAGATAAAAGTTAAATTTGCAACTTGATATATTAAATTCTTAAACTAATTGTAATAAATATGTTTGAAATTGAAGAACACAGGATTGCTTGATCACATAAAAGTTAATTAAGTATTTATTAAGTATTAAATTGTTAAAGTATTCAAATACTAAAAAATACCAAATTAGAGTTATAGAAGATGTGAACAAATCAAGGCATTTGTATATTCAAAATTCTCTATCATATGTAATTAAAGTGACTGTTTACCAGAACATAAACAATAATACATTTTTATATTGATTGACCAATTTTCTAGTAAATAAATGATAAAGATTATTGAAACATTTTATATTTCTATATGAAAATGAAAAAGTCAAATGTTTCAATAAATCGATGGTCTAAAAAAAAAAAATTAAATTTTAATAATTAATGTGCACTGTGAATAATTTTAATTTGTATATATTTAGACTCAAAATATAGGAAAGCAAGTTCTCCTCAACATAAAAATTGATGTGAAGGAAAAATTGTATATATATATTTCTATAAATTTTTTAATCTATTAAAAGTAGGAAACAAAATAAAAAAATTACTGCAACTGGAAAGACACAGTAAACAGTCACATTTATCATGTATATGGAATAATTCTAATAATAATTCAATTATTAAATCAAACTCGTAATTTGTGTTAACGTGAAAGTCCTCTAAATCCACTGTATATATCACTTTTATAAATAATAATAGTTTTTGAGAGATGCATCCGTCTTGCTTTGTTAGATTTGAAAAAATTTGAATAAAAGATTTGTTGTTGAAAGTGTGATACATGTAAAATTGAATGGACTCGATTCATGTAAAATTCTTTTGTTTTAAAAATATAAAAATATTATATTTAACTATAAACAAGCAATTTGTATAACAGAATTATATATTTCGCATAATATAATCATTTTTATTCTCATTATATAATGTAGTAAATTATAAATCTAAGGTTTTAATGAAGATAACATTAAATTATTTTAATTAAGTACTCCGGCCACAGAATTAAAGGGTAACTGTTAAAAGTTCAACCTTTTCTTAACAAGTAAGTGTTGATTAATATGAAGACGATAGAAAAATTTCAAATTCTGAGCAGCTCAGATAAATTATAA
The DNA here is from genome assembly GCA_018907245.1 of Eupristina koningsbergeri. NCBI lineage: Eukaryota > Metazoa > Arthropoda > Insecta > Hymenoptera > Agaonidae > Eupristina > Eupristina koningsbergeri. The sequence goes on along the minus strand of JACCHV010002773.1, from coordinate 796,107 downwards.
AAAGTAATTTATGAAATTATTATTTAATAAATTGAAAATTGATTAAAAAATTGAAAAATCTAAAATTAATATTAATAATTTTAAATATGATAAAAATTTATATTATTTTTATCAGCGTACAGGTAACTTTTAATTATTTTACATTTATCGCAAATAGTAAAGTTTGTTATAAAAAATTCCAAACATTAAAATAAATTAAATAAGTAAATTTTACATTTTAAAAATGCCTAGTCGTTATTTTTATATAACTTACAAAAGTTATGATAATAAAGAATTTTAAATATTAAATTTTTCCATATTCATAATAATCTACACAAAGATGATTTATATCATCTTTTGGTATACATTTATTTTAAAATGAAATTATAAATAACATATTTTTTAAAAGAATTAGTATAAAATATAAATTTGTTACTGATTTAAATTTACAACTTAATCGGTAACAAATCTCAATTCCATTTGAAATAAGTAATGAAATAAAATATTTATATTCAAAAAGTGATAAGTTTCAGTCAGAACTTAAATTCTAAGATTATTATGGTAGCTTTTACTTACACGATATATTAAAATACTTGGCTCATTATAAACTTATGATTATACTCTCATATAAATTTTTTGTGTTATATATAAAATATATTTCATTATTAATTAAAATAATCTCTATTATACAATATTCGCAGATATTGAATTTATATATTTTTTAAATTAATTTTTTTATGATTTCTAAAATATAAAAATAACATATAAATATATTTAAAACATTTCGAATACGTAATTTTGTACCATCAATTATTGTCTATAATTAGCATAGAGTAATTATTATTAGCTTCAGTAATTGTAAATTACTAGAAATATTAATGAAGTTCTGATTTTGACAGTTAAATGTAGTTGCACAAGCGTGTTTTACAAATCCTTAATTACCTATCAAATAGTTATCGTATATGTATATATAAATGCATTTAAAAAAGTATTACTTGTATTTGCTTTTTTGTTAAAAAAATAATTTTTAACACATTTCGATGACTTACAATTTAACAACGAATAATTTAATATTTTTTTCATAAGCTCTGAAAACAACAATATGGAACACTCGAGTGTTTTCCATTGTGATAGAAACGAATTTATTAGCTATTGACATATTTTATATTTTCGAGGATTCCCACGGCAAATTGTTTGTGAGTCTTTTTTTGAATTCTCGCCATCATTGATATATTAATTTCTTTTGCTGGAGTTAATTAAGTATTTGCAGCAGTGGGTCAGCAGGTGCGTCTCCCCCGAGGAGTTGTGGTGCGTGGGGGTCGTCGACTCGCGCGTGTAGATGTCGAGTCCATACTGACCCTCCTCGGGGAAGTTTATCGTGAAGGTGACGACGTCGTCATCGGTGACCATGTGAGTCACGTACTTGGACAATCGCTTCTCCTCGATGCCGTTCTTGTGCAGCGTTGCCATGAAGTCGGTTAGCGAGCGCGACATCCGGAACTGAATCTCGAGCTCGCGGCCCGCGAAAACAAGGGCTTCCTGAAAATCCACGAAATTATTTGCCAAGTTAATTATATGTCAGTTTTATCAATCATTCCACATAAAGAAAGGAGGTCAAAATAAAACTATAATAGTTATAGGAATATATTGAGAGTTGGATTTATCCGAGTGTAATCAAGTGAAGCGAAATCAACAAAAACTTTAAAAGCAATTTTAATAAAAAGTGTTTTATTTATGTGGTGAGCATAAGAACTACGGAACCAATCAATTAATTATAATAATTCTTTCCAACTGTTTTATTGTAATTCTTATTCTTAATTTTTTCAATGTAAACAAATGATTTTTGTATAAAATTATATTTAACGATATGATACTAATGGTTCTTTGATATTTCATTTGTAAGAAAATCTTAACATTGATTTTTGAATTAAATTTTGTTGACTAATCAGAAAATGAAAAATATCTCTTTAAAACATTTTTAAATAAAACTTTACAATTTTTTTGTTTGTTCAAAAAATTACTACTTTTTTTTTTGAAAATGTTTTTATAAATTAATAAAATATTTTTGGGCTATTATTAAATAATATACAGTTAAAAGTAATTCGTGTTTGATTTACGTCCTTAACATTTTTTATAATTGCACCTAGTTATTGTTTAAATATTATGAATTTTAATTTATGAGTTAAATTTATTTTTTAATTTTTGCTAATGTCTTATAGAATTAAAATATTTGATAATGTTACATTATTTTGAATTGTTTTTCTTTTTAGAAAAATAATCATGGTTCAAATTGATTTTATAATTCAACTATTATACTTTGGTATTCAATCTAATTTTTCAACATTGCAATAGAACAAAATTTATGTGCTCCTCTCAAATTATTTAATAATATTAAAAACTTTTTTTTAAGGAACTTTAAAATGTATCGATTATTTCTTATGTGATCTTTGATTAAAATTACATAAATAATGCGTTAAATTTTAAAAATATTATGGATTAATCATTTGAATTGAAGATTAATGCAGAAGTGCCAGTTTTCACTTTCTTTTAGTAAAAATTCCACATCAAACCTCGGGACAAATTGTTTTAAAAATTAAAAAATATTAATAAATTAAGCAGAAACAGCTAGCGAAATGAAAAATCCAATGAATATTTATGATAAAAAAAATCGACCACCCCGAGGAAGTTTCTCGTGTTCACGAACATTCCATGTTCTCACCTGGTGCGTGATCGGTACTAGTCCGAAGAGGCGCGTGGCCTTGGTCGGACCCCATTCACCACTGGCACAGTCCGGCAACGGCACCATCACCGTCTGCAGCTCATCGCACGAGATCTTGAACTTGCAGACGCTCTTGAACTTCATGGGCTCGCCGGTGAGGTACTCCTTGGGGGTGACCGCGTTGGCGAAGACGTCCAAGAGGAAGGCACCCGAGCACGGGGCGTGCACCCTGAATGCTACCAGGTTTCCGACTACCGACTACGAGCAAACAGCATTTGTTTAAGAAAAGTAGTTAAAATTTGTTCTTAAAATACTGACAAATGAAATGATACATTAGCGATTGGTACGAAAAACAACTTGAGTGACATTTAGAAAAAAAATTAGAGCGCCTATTAAAATTGTGGAAAAAGAGTTGAAATAGACTGTTATAATTAATTAGGTGCCGAGTCTTACAATCAACATCGTATAACTTAATTGTCACTTATTAATATACAATGGAGGGTGTCCATTATAACATTAGACATCGTACAACTATTAAAATTGTCTTTCCGAGAAAATTTGGATACCAACTATCAAACTGTAATTTTTTTTTTTTTTTTTTGAAGAAACAATCATAGTTAAAAAAAGATGGAATTATTAGCTATTTTTAAAATGCATAAAAAGTTACAGTCCAAAGCGGAGATAAATATTTATCTTGGAAGCAATTTAAGTATTTAAAATTACGGATCATTAAAGAGAATAAAGACACAACAATCGAAAAGTATCGTTCGGTTTGATTGTAAGTTAAGATGTGTTCGTGGTAACTCACTTGCATAACGAATCTCTTTAAGGACACACTGTCGTAATTATCGCCATCGCTGTCATAAAACTTGAGATTATAATGGAATATCAAGGAAGATTGCATGTTGGCGGGCATCGCTATCCTCACAGTCGCAGCCCCAGTTGCATCGGTGTACATAACGGCGTTGGTATTTGTGTCAGGAAAGTACAATCCGTATCTGCATTGTGAGTGTGCATTGTTTGTTTTGAGGGACAAAGTCATATAAACCGCGTAATTGTAAAGGAAACACGAAAAAATTAGTGAAATTGTCAATTTGCCAATAATGTAAATCGGGGATAATTCAATCTACCTGAAGAACAAAGAGCGAACAAAGGGCAATTCCTCAAAGTCCTTAAGCGAAATTGGCTGCTTCAGGAGCTGCCACTCCTCCTGGAGTGGGAAGAATTCGTATATGAATTCCCGGGAATCCGTTAGGAAGTAGTGGTCGTCGTATTCATATCTGGGGAAAAGATAACGTGTGCAATCGTAAAGCCAAACCCTTTTTTCAAGCATAACTTTCGAACGACAATTCATTTTTTAAAGATTTTCGGAGTTTACGGCGTTTGAAATCGAAATGGTTTTCTATTACCCGCTAACGGTTGTTATACACGTACAACCTTCTTCTTCTTCTTCTTTTTCTTAATCTTACTCTTCTTCTTCTTCTTCTTCTTCTTCTTCTTCTTTTTCTTCTTCTTCGATCTTTCGTTAGCGTCGATATCTGCGTTTAATTGCACTGTTAAACCGCGTTCGGCCGAAGAAGAAAATTATGAACGACCGTGATAGCGATATCATTTAACGATTAATACAATGAGAACATTTGTATAAGATGCAATTGCCATGTAACAGATTTTTAAATTATAATTAATTCGAGTCATCCCGAAGAATTTTATAATATCTCATCTAGTTTTTAAGCTATTGTATCGCATAAACAAAATCCTTATCGAGCGATTTGACATTCGAAATATCAATTATCCAAGTATTTAATGCGTATACTTATAATGCATACATCTATTATAACTAATAATCACTTTTAAATAAACAATTACTTATATAACAATCAAAAAATAATAAAATGTATGCTTCCGTTAACCGAGCAATCTTTGAATAGATAAAAGTAAAAGTGGCGTGATGATTTTAAATTCGGAAAAGAAAATGCGGATGTGTTTTTGCTTCTTTTTTTTACAATTAACATAGAGTATGATAAATAGGATTTTTGCATTGACAAGATGATGACTAATGAATTTATAATCATCGTTGAAGGAAGTCAAGTTTATACATTTAGAAAGTTTAAGTATTTAGTACTGTTTTTTTTGTAACATTAGATTTCCTTAAAGTATTATTTTTGCAAATAAGTATTTGTTACAATTAATCTATAAAATTAAATAAAAATAAGTTTCCGGTACTGTCATCGGAACACAACATTTATTAAATGAAAGTTTTATTAATTAAAGGAAGAATGAAGATTGCTATCTAAATTCTAATGCATGTACGAACAATATTAAAAATAAAATGTATTTATTCTTTCCACTAAAATAAAAAATCAGTTTATTTTATTATTTTAAACACTTTTGCGTACTTTTTATGGAATAATAAGTTAGTATTATATTATATGCGTGTATGCATTATCTATAATTAAATTAAATTTTACTCATTCTCACACTTACTGAACAAACGAAGATTTTTACAAGATAATTAAAATATATTTTTCATAAATCTTATATTAAAAGATCCCTAGTCTTAAATGAACTCACTAAATAATAATAACTATAAATAATAATAACTCACTAAAAACAAATTTCTGAATTAGATATTTATCAAAGGATAATCCTAAGAGCATTAACGAACCTCAGACTATCGCTTTTCTCCTTGGGTTGGCCAGGGTGAGGAACCTCTTTGGCGTTGACGAGGTGCCTCGCGCCCCAGTTGCACTGTACAAATCTCCAGGAACCGGCTACGTACACGGCGTTCCAGCTGTTACGGAAGCGGTTGTCCTCGAAACGAACCCCGGGTTGGTAACCCGCGGACTTGCTGTAACCCTTAATGACGACGCAGTGCAGGCCCGCGTAGCTGCAGAGTCTCTTGAAGAGGACGTGGTAGGACTCGGTGCCGTGTTTTATGCCTCGCAGTAGACCCATGGGAGTGTCGCCCCGGAGGTTGTCGTCGAACTGCATCGTGTTCAAGTTCTTGACCGTGATCCAGCGGAATATCGTCCGCGCTTTTTCGATGTCCGAGCCGCATTTACTCACCAACATGCGCACCAGGTCTGTGAACGTTTTTTGATCCTCTTGTGCCACCTGTAAACCTCGTTTGTTAAATCGAGACTCGATTGACAATTAACAACGATTGCGCGTTGGTATTTCAAAATCAAACTCCAAACATGAGAGGCATAATTTTAAGAGTGGGTAGAAATTTTAAAGATTATTTTGTTATAGATTTTTTTTTATTTACACTCAAAATTGCAATTTTATCATTTTCAAAATGAGAAAATTTTGTACCTTCTTTTATTTTACAATGAATGTTATTTTTTATTGAATATTTTTTAAATTAAGTTTCAAAATATAAAATTAGATACAGTTAACTAATTTATAACATATTTTAACATGATTATAGTTTAAATTATTTAAAAAATATAACTAACTTGTTATGTTATTCTAATTGAACGATTATTCGTAAAAAAATGAAATGATATTTTACAATATAAAATTAATAAACTATGGTCTTAAATTATTATACTGAACAAGATTTAAATTAGGGTTTATTGAATTCGGTTTTTCCATTTTTAATTCATGATTTTTTAGAAATAATGTGGAATTATAATTATTGATAAATATTTTAGGTTCTATCAATATCAAGTATATTTTTTATATTATAATATGTAATTGAGAATTCTTAAACTTTATAGATTAGATTTTTATGCACAAGAAAGAATTGACACAAGTTTTTAAAGTGTATTTCCCAAAATATAATAATTGTTTTTTATATACTTAAATTCATAATAATTAATTCATAAATATAAAACTTTTAAACTACTGTGTGAATACTTATTTTTATGCTTATTAAGATTGATTATCAATAATGGAAATAATAATAAAAAAATAATTTAAAAAAATTTTTTATTCGTAATGAATAATTTTTCGATGCATTTACTTTACCACACGGTTATTTTGTATTAAAAATCAATTTTTATGTAAATTTATGTTTTCTTCGTAGCCAGAATAGAAGTTTAATAGGGTCGAATAATATCAAGCTTCAATTCATCGCTTGAAACAAGATCCAAGACAAACATTATTCAAGAATAAATTACATATCCATTCACCACGATTTTTCATGCTGTTACATTCTTGAATCATGTAATGCATGTATCCCTTGCTTTCACTCGACGGAGTAAATAAACAGATCGATTTCTTAATAGTAATAACAAGCTTAGAATTAAAGTAGTCGCACAGACTACTCTCAGTTTTGATAGAAAACATGCATCACTGCAATGACAAAAATGAGAAAGGCAAGACAAGAGAGAAATGAAGAGGAAAGACAGACACCTGGAGGCGTAAAAAAGAAAAGGTTCTGGACTCACGGAGATTGCGATCTGATCGATGTCAGCGAACTCTAGCGGATCATTGTACAGCTGATATTTGGCGAGGGCGGGCGGATGGGGTGGAGGTGCTCGCCAAGGGTACGGACTCGGGGGAGCGCCTTGGACGTAGTCGATGCCCTCGTCCAGGTAGAGGCTCTCCTGCTGCATGTACTCGCTGCGTGCCTCGTTTATCAACTCCAGCATCTCGGAGCTCTGCTTCTCCACCAGGGCCGCCGTCGCCGCCCTGAGCACATTTTCATTTCCAATTGACCACGCGTAATTCTTTGATTTTATATTTTGGAGTTTACTTCACGCAGTTTATCTTTATAATTGTGTCGCTTTAATAATGAACAAATGAAAATAATGACCAAGTACTCGGATGTAACATGTGGTTCGATCGACATGTATCACAGTTTCTGCGTTCAAAAAGTTTCAACATCGAATATCAGTTTTGTTTCATAGTAGAGGCCCCTTAATAATTATTATTATTAGCTCTCTTTGATCATTTGATTAATCATCGGTAATTCACTTTTTAGTTTTTTAATAATTAACAGTTATTGAATTACAATATTTAATATGTTCATTTATTATTTAATATTGAATGAATTTTTCTCATAATTTTCATTTATATTTCGCAATTTTTGAATCTTAATCATCAGCTAATGATTTATCGTTGTTGTTATATTTTTAAGTTTGTGTTTTAATTTTATATCCATAAAATCTTAAGCTTGTTTATTTAATTTAAAAAATAATTTTAAATTAAACTCCAGTCTTTTTATAACTAGTAATTATTTATTTATCCCATAAAAATTACATTAGAAAAAAAATTATATTAAATTTTGTAATATTTTTACTGAAATTAACAAAATTATTTATTATTTCAAAGATACTTGAAAGTAAATTAGAATGGTAGATTTCATTAACATTAATGCTCATCCTTTGTACTTGATAAGTCTAGAAACTTTTAAATGTATTAAATACGGTCAATTAATTAATTTGTCAAGGCCTGGTTACGTAAAAAAAAAGTAACAATAAATTCATAGTATTTTTCAAGCTCATTATAAAGTAAGCAACAGTTTTCCTTTGTTAAAAATAAATTTTTCTATTTATGGTACAATAGAGTAAATGGAACATTGCTAAACATAGAATAAATTATTCTAATGTAAAAGAAGTCTTTATAAATAAAATTAAATTACATAACTTTCGAGGATGGATGATTTTTTCTAATATAGCATATGATTATCTGTGATAGTTTTAAATAATAATATTTTAATATATTCAACCTCGTCGAAAGCATAAAAACCAACATTAAAATAAAATTAAAAAACTTCATTTAAAATTAAATCTACTATTAATCTGTTTAGAATAATTTATTCAATGATGTGTTAGTAAATATGAATAAAAAACACCTTTTCATTGATCAATTATTAAAATTTTTCAATGTACAGGATATTGTATGTTACGTTAAACGTATCTGCAACAGTTTTTGCTGAACTTTTATAATTTATTTAATTTAGAATTAAGCAATTTGATATTAAAAATAAAAATTGAGATGGGACAGGCAAAGTCGTACAAATCCACACCGAAACCTCTCGCGTCTGTCAAATCCTTCCTATCCTTTCACATTAACTCCCGATATCATGATCGTTTATAATGGCACCCGATTCCGGATCTCTGTCGCTGTCTGGACCAAGAGAAAGAATGAGGGATAGGAAAGTGAGAATAAGATAAGGTCCTTAAGGATAGGTCGCGAAGGGGGGAGGGGAGGGGGGAGGGAAACGTGGCTAACCTCTCATGCTCGAGCATTTTGCGGGTGAGGCTCTCCTTCTTCTTATCCCTGCGCAGTGTCATGTTCTTTTCAAGGTCATCCTTTTCCTGCTGGAACTGCTGGGTGCGGGCCTTGCCACCTCGTTCTCGCTCCCACTTCACCGACAACTGTTCCAGCTCCTTTTCCCACTCGTCCTTGCAACATCAGGGAAAATCAGTTTTTGACGCTCTTTGCCGCGGAAATGAGGTTAAATTAATGAAGAAAGGTTAAACTTGGTGCATAATTACCCGGAACTCCTCGCGTATTCGGCGATCCTCCTCCTCGCGGTGGTGGGCAAACTTCCGGTAAAGGTCGTCCTCCTCCTTTCTGTGCTTCATCTCCAATCGCGTCTGCTCGTCTCTATCCTATAAAATCAAAGATACAAGGAATTCGAGATGAGTTATGGTTGTCGAACAGAAATTCGATGTATAAATTTCAACGGACTCCTGGACGCAAACTCGAACGTTTCTGTTCAAGTTTTTATTCGATTTGAAGAATAAATGTTATAAATCGTCCCGAAATTCTCTGTAAAATAATCACATAAAATTTATATTCATCGTTACATTTCTCAAAACTCTAAATTTATGCAACAAATCGAATGTCTTTTCGCTGGAAATATATAATTGATTGCAAACGTCTACTATTTAGCTTTGAATTGTAGACATTTACAAGTTTTGAATTATTTATTAAATGCATAAAGTAAATTTTCTTTATTCGACACATTGTTTATTTATTTGTCTATTTATTAAAACATTGTATAAGTTATAAATATCAAAAAAAACATTTTATATGAAAGAATTATAATTTTACAAATATAGAATATTCATAAAGTAATATAATATATTCAATGTTAAACTTATAAAAGTTGAAAATTTTTACGTATATTTATTTATATTTATGTGCACATTCAAAATTTATTAATGCACATATTATCAAGAAAATTAACTTTAAAATTTGTATTTTAATGTATATTTTATAATTACCATAACAACATTTAGGTATTTATAAATTGTAGTGATGAATTATTTGAATAGAATTAAAATATAATGTAATCGAAGTATATAATGCATAAATAAAGTAACCATTACAAAGTTCACGTAAATAAATATAATTAACTTTAATTAAATATTTTATATTTTTAATAATAATTTTAATACATTTTTCCTCGTAAAATACTTTAAATGCTACTTTATGTTTAGAGATAATTTTTAATGAGTTCATAATTGAAATTGTCGACAATATCATAAAATATTTATAAGATTATATATTATATTATTTTTTAATTAATGAATTATAAATATAATAGTTAATAATAATTTTTTCTACATCATAAAAATATAATGACTAAAATGATTATTAAAATGTTTTTAATTAATATATAATTAATTTTATTAGTTATAGTGTTTACTTATATAACTCATAAATTATCATTTACTAATAAAATATAAAATGATTTATAAAAAATACTAAATTAATTAGAATTTAAAACAGTAAACAAAACTTGTTTTTTGGTTTATAACAATAGTAAAATGTAATGTTATTATAAATAAAAATGGTATCTTTTATAATTCGATGGAAAAAAGTAAAAAGAATATAAAAGAATACAATCAATTTTTTCTGTACTTTAAACACATTTATCAAGAAACTAAATAATTAAAATCATGATAATTAAATTTTATAAGAATAAAGCGATAGATAATATCAATAAGCAAGAAAAACATTCTATAATAAATTTTATCAACATGTTAATAGATTTAAAAAACAATTTTGTTAATAATGAAATCAATTCCATCAATTCCCCTTGGAATCATGCATTTTAAAAATACTATATGAAGTATGTAATAATTAACTCTTCCTACTAAATACCGATTACTTTTTGTTGTAAAAATTTATTTTATTTTATTTATTTTTCACTCTTAAATATCTGATGTAATGTAATGAAATTAATGTGAATAAAAATTTAAAAATATTTTAACAGCTTTAAAGCTCAAACAATACTTTTATTGTTGACTTGAAAACAATCAAATAATTTTTTTATTATAAAGTTTTAGAGATTTCACCGAATTGGATGGTGAAAAAGTTAAATTTTATAATTAAATCGAAGAAAGAAAAAAATCATTATTCTGGTCTACATCGTAGAATAAAAAGAAAGCTATCGATTGCAGCTTTCATTTTTCTTAGATCACGCGGAAAATCAATCACGAAAGCATGTAGTCAACTTCTTTATTATTAGGATAAATGTGATAATATGAAAAAGATCCAGCAAGTAAATTTTGCATTAAATATCGGTTGCAGACTGTGAAGCAAACATCGAACTTGGAAATATTAACTTTATGAAACCTAAACGTAAAATAAAAGGAATATTCATAAATGCTGGAATGTAAATCATGCGAACATTCGTCAAATTAACTCGTTTCTTATTACACATAAATTGCAAAATATGCCTATTATTCGAACGGTTGGAAGAGAAGAAAAGTGTGAAAGGTAGTAAAAGAGAAAACTCCGTTTACAGCGAAATTTCGTGTAAAAACCACTCAGCGTTGTTTTTATCTAAAATCTAATATTTGGGTGTTAAATTTTTACCAAGTGAAACATGATATTTTTGTAAAATTTTTGTTCTATATATATGTCTGGATATCCGGGATATTATTTTAAATAATAGTAGGGAAATTTTTGAAATATAAATGCATTAGTATGATAACTATCAACGGTGTAACAATTCAGGTAATAAAACTTGATCAGGATCATGTGTAAATCTCTTTTGTGGTGATATTATCTTAATGGTTATTGTTCAAAATGTTTTAACAACTTTACAAAGATCGCCATTAAATATTAAAGAAAATTTGTAGCAAATTGGTGGATTTATTATTAACTTTTAAATCAAGAAATTTATTTACTCGGTATTTTATTTATCCGATAATTTCTGTTTAATTGTTAAATAAATCAGAAAAAATTACATTTAGAAATAAAATTTAAAATTTCACATTCATTAAAGATTTTTCTATTATACTAAGTTCAGGTAATTTATTACAATATATTTATTGAAAATTTTATGCTGTATGAAAAATTTCTTCATACAAACATGTTCATAAATGAATAATACGACACAAAGCAGTAATTCTTAATTTTTATTTAAATATTTTATAGATTAAGATATAATAGATTTAAAAATATTTCAATTCTATAAATAAAATAAATAAGTTAGTTATATTCTGTAAAAACTTTATGCTTACAACAATAAAATTAAGAAAAATTGGAAATGTAAGCTGAAAGTAATACAGAAAGATAAAAAAATATAGTGCAATGCTTCCATTTTCTACACTGTTGAAAAGTGCAATTCAGCTGGAGTACAAAGGTAAAAGAAAATTGTTTCAAAGGAATTTTCTTGAGTAGTGCAAATCACTCAAGTAAATACTGTTTGCAAAGCCAGGATGAAACTACTAAGAGTAAAAGATGCGAAGGAAAATGTTCGAGTAAATAATAGATTTCATCCTTTAGATAATTTATGCAAAGGACAAGGATAAGTTTATATTTTGTGGCTGGTCAAGCGCATTCGCGTAGTTTTGAATAACCGTTCTTTGAACTTTTAGATTTTTTTCGTTTATCGTTGCTCACGTTTCTGCGTTATATTCAGGCTAAAAAATAGTGCAGCAACATATTGCACGCGAAGGGAAAGATTGTTTGTTTGCTCAACAATAGTCGAACGTTGCGCGAGGAATTAAGAAAAAATCAACTCGCACAATATCAATTCAACTTTGGCTCAGAGATCGAAGTACATGTGATTCTCAGCCTCTCTCTCTCTCTCTCTCTCTCTCTTTGTCTTTGTTGAGAGAGAAAGAGCTCAAATGACGTTCTAATTAGTTGGCGTGCGCACAGGCAAGTGTAAGCCGGAAGTGAATCGGTGGCCAACCACGGAAAGATACACGAATCTCGCTTTCCCCGACGCGCCAGAATCCGCGAGAAGAGGGGAAAGAGGGGACAGGAAACGACAGATGTCCTCCTGCGAGTGCAGATGCAGGTGCAAACCTAAAGTGCATCGTGAGTGCATCGTAAGTGCACCTTTAGACGTGGGATGGGCGTCGTGCTGTCACTCTTTTCTTCCTTTGCTTCCTTTATTTTTTGAGGCTTCGATTATGGTTCATTGCGCTATTTGACGAGACGAGGCTTTTCGAGTTCGTCTCCCTTTCCTTACTCCCCTATTAATGCATATCTCAGAAAAAAGCACTCCATCGATTGTTTTTGAATGAATTAATCTTAATGAAAGCACGGTGGCTGCATTATCGCATGTACAATCTGATATATGATTTACATACATACATACATACATATATATATATATATTGTAATTTTTAAATGATACTTATTTATCTGCAAAATAAATTTGTTTTGGCGAGTTCAACGAATATCGCGACGGAAAATGTATGTGAAAAGAGAGAAAGGAAGAGAGAGAGAGAGAGAGAGATAATCCCCTGAAAATTACTGAGAACTCACCTTGACATTATGGCGTGCGAATCGAATGTAGGCTACTCCGACGTTTGCTCTTTATTAATTATCACGCTGATAATTACCGTTTTTCACCCAATAAATTGCATTTTACGCATCGATGTCTACTTGATAAATTTATACGAGAAACTCTCTCTGTATATAACTAATAAATACGTACGTTGTGCATTTAGTACTAACTATTGTTAATTAACAATGAAATTGTAATTATGATTGCCCCGAGTAAGTCTTTCGTGAAGGCGTTTCGATATATTTTTTATAACTTAACTTTTAACTTTGCTTATTTTTCTTTTATTTTTTTAATATAAATCGATTCATTCATTTAATACTTATATATATTATTTACTGATGCTGGAATAATCAAATTGTACAATTTATTTTCTTTCAGAATTATAATTATACTTGTTTTATCATTAAAAATAATAAATCTTTTTTATTTAAACTATACATACTTCGTGTAAAATTACAAAAATACAGTAAAAAAAAAATTTTAAAAGAAAATGATTCAATGGTACTTAATTCACTTCAAGTTTAACCATTTTACAATTATATTTTTTATTCTCTTTTTATATAATACATTAAAAGCACAATAGAAAAAATATGGACAATATATATTTTAAATTAATTGCATTACGGAATATTTAAAAATGAAATAATGATTATGTATGGTAATTTTTAATATAATCCTAGTACTTTAAATTATAATTTATGGATTTAGTTTTTATATTTCTATTTTTATTCAAACTTGTAATAAAAATCACATAAAACATAAAAACAATGTAAAGGTTATTCTTCTCAACTTTGCAGTTTTATGGCATTTTGTACAAAAAATTATGTTTGTTTACTTTGTGTTCTAAGGATTAAAAATTCGTAATAATAAATGAAAATGTTAATTTAAAAATAGCCAAAAATATTTAATAATTCATTATTCAATCAAAAGCGGTAATAATTGTTTTCGCTTCCATTTTCACACTAAAAATCATAGCACAGATCATAATTTGAAAAGGGAAACGGTCGAATGGAGGCTCCCGAAGCTCGGATTTATCGTGATCCATAATATAATCCATAATAAGGATAATTCCTCGATTGTCTCGGCCACGAGGGCGAGCAGATGCAATCTCCAGGATCCCGCAAGTACCCGAAGCTCGCGCATGCGTACAAAGATAAAACAGGAGTTACAGGATTCATAAACGCACTTTCACGTTAACAGTAAATCACGGTAGAAGAAGTGCTCAAGTTATCGGGGTGTAAATTTCAAAAAAATCCCCTTATCGCGCCCTCTCATCGTGGGAGTTTCGGAGGAGCGTTACAGTTTCGCGGCTACCGTTTCGGGGTTTCGTTGTTCCCGGAGATGACGCTGCTGCTCCGTCGCTATCATCTTCGCCAATGACTATCTCATTCTGCTGTAAATCCTCGACTATCTCCCTGGCTACGCTTCCCCGATCTCGCTCCTGTATTAATGCAAGGATTTGCTCACCAAATTCAAAAATCAAACGATCAAATGAACGAGTATCTGGTACGAGTACCAGTACTTTCCTTGCTGTAAAATTCAGCCGAACAAGCCGAGTTATCGAAATGGGAAATGCATGTAGCTTATTCTTGGAAAATACGAAATTCGAATGCAAATTTTCGCCAATTCCATTGTGCATTGCCTAAACTGAATTCTTCCGCATTCTCTAATCTTTTGTATCGATCTGAGCTAAAAATATTTCATTTTCGAGATAAAAAACAAATTCACACAAAATTTCATTGTTGATGAAAGAATTGTCATGTTACTTATGTGAACAAATTAATCACTTCATCTAATACAAGTTATTAGTTATTGCATGTTTCAAATTTAAATAGTCGTAAAACTGCATGTAAATACTTATTTAACATATAAATTAAGTATATTTTGAAGGCAAACTTCATCATCGCTGTATTTCAAAATCACTGTAGCTTACAAATAGCTATAAACATTTATTTAAGATTTAGAAATTATCAGTATATTATTTTATTATAAAAGATATTTCTATTATCCATTCATCATCATAAATATATGTTTATAAATAATTCTGATCGTAAATTATTCATATTTTATACCACAAAAAAATCAACCCATGAACTAGGAAAATTTGTATAAATAATAATTTGAATAAAAAGTTTTAATAAATTTGTAAATTTACATTCATAGAAATATAAATATATTAATTTAAAAATTTTATTTGTTATATTAAAAATCTAAAGTTTTATAATATTTATTATCCATACATTATTTAATGATTATATCAAAAAAATTAGATTTTTTTTAATTGATTTACATTTGATTTTCACATCCGCTCTTGCAATACTAATAATAGTATTTATACTAATTGAATTTTATGGAAAGTATATTTGCAGAAATCAAATTTGTTTTCAAGATATATCAACCATATTTTATAAATATATATTATAAAACTTGAAATGTATCTATTACTGATTTTATTACAACAATAGTAATATATTTGACATATATTGGATCTTTAAGCACATTTGTCACAATTTTCTAATTTAAAATTACATATTTCTTCATTAAAATTCTAATTATTATAAATCTTACATATAGAAAACTAGTTTAATATAATTATACAATTGTTGATATTTGTAATTAAAATTATAAAATTTTATACTTTCGTAAAGAAATTTGGTTATTTATTACAAAAATATTATTAATTACTTGTAGCAATTTAAATAATACTGATATCAATAAAATATTCAAGCAAATAAAATAAATTATGATGTCCGGAAATTGTAAAATAATTTCTGTTGTATAGTAAGACTATACCCATGACTTTAAAGCTTATTATGCAAATTTCTTAATGAGAATACGTACTTTATTTCCTCATAAAATTTCTTCGCTTAATGTAACACAAGAACGAAATCATCTTTAAAGAAGTTTTTACAAATCGCGTGCCACTATAGCTGAATATAAAAAAAATAATAAATTTTATGCATTATAAATTGATATTAAAAATATTTTTATTTGTAATAAATAAATTCATAAAAAATAGCTAATTTTTTATATTCTATCGAAAAAAATGTCAAAATTAAATCATTAACTATGCCGTGCACCTAAGTATTATTATTCGAATTTATGAACATAATATATCGAATTCTATATTGGTATTCTGTAAATCGTAAATCTATTTGAGTTAAAAAAGTTGTTAAAAAAATATTTTAGCATTAATTTACATCTTTTACTTGTAATATTAAAAATTTAATTTTGTTTTTTAATAACAGAGTTAATAGTGTCTAGTTATGTAAATATATATAATTGTACCTATTGACAATTTTAACTATATCAAATGACAATAATATTGAAGAAAAATCAAACAAATGTGTTTTATATTGAATAGTTCAATTGTTTTTATTTTATCCTTTGTAATAACATAACAATGACCCGTTATCTCGCATTATTTAATTGCATTGTATTTCATTTTTAATGTTCAAATTTAGAATTTTTTCATGTATAACACTAGACGCAATATTATACAAATTTCTTCAAACAGATTACTAAAAAAAAAATATTGTAAGTCTCGACACTCCGGATACTCCGCAAACACAACTATTATATTGAGTAGTATTTCGTAAAAGTTAATAACCAACAGTTGTTAATATTCCGAGAATTGAGAAACTTTATTTCGCATAATGGAAAAGTGTTGAAGACTTACAGATGCAAGAACACGTACAAACAGTTTATGAATCTTCGAATATAATTTGCACTGTTTTGCAAGCACAAAAGGAAGTAACATCAAAGGTAGAATTCAACACCAAACCGAGTTTGATCTTCAGGTTCAGCCTCGGAGGTAAGAAAATCCGGTCGTGTGAAATGTCAATAAGAAAAATCTCCGAAACAAACGCCTATAAGTTAATTTATTTACAAGGAAACGGAGAAAGAGAAAGAGAAAGAGAGAGAGAGAGAGAGAGAGAGAGAGAGAGAGAGAGAGAGAGAGAGAGAGGTCGAAGAAAAGAATGGAAGGACCGGAAAATCTAATTAAGGAGCTGTAATCGTTGGAAGGAAGAGATCTACGGTCTAGCCAAGCGTCTCCTGTTCCTGATCTTGATTCTGATCCTGATCCTGATGCTGATTTATAATTATAGGTACAGTTCTCTTTCCTACGGAGTTCAATCCATGTATTTTTATGTGGGTCATTAACGTTGTGAGGAACTCACGATGAAGGATTAGAACGCAAACGCCTTGCTTCCTTTTTTACCTTCCCATCGTAATTCGATTCCTGATTATGCATTAAACAAAAAGTAGACTAAAAAAGTAGAATAAAAACATTTAATTCATCGTATCTGTACATGAAAAATAATTGTAACCATAAAATTGATTAAGACAATGTTTCACTTCTTGATAATGAATCTAGTTACAAAAAACGCACCATATTTGAAATACTTTTTATTAAAATGAATAATAATGGTACTAACTGGCAATAAGTTCATGATAATCTAAAAATATATTACGATGGGTTTCTTAAAATTTTGGGTAAAATCTTCAACTGATAAATCATATTAAAAATCTCTATTACAAATATTCAATGGTGTAAAATAGTAGCGATACGACATACGTTATCTCCATAGAATTTATATATAACAATTAATAAAGGTAAAATTTTTATTATAAAAATTAAAAAATTATTAACAAATTGAAATTAATTCTCATTAATAAACATTTAGCTTTGATAAGGACATCTAAAGCGTATTTTAACTGTTTACAAAATGTTGAAGGTGTGTAAAACAACTGTATAAATCAAAAGTAGACTCCTTTTGTATAACTGAATAATTATTTCCGACGTACTCATAATGAAGTGGTTTGCAAACATTTGTAGTAATTTTGCATGTTTGGGCATGGACTTTGTCATTTAATACGTAGAACCTCGTGCCAAATTCAAATTATCAAGTTTTGATTGGTTCTTAACCACATTTTCATTTGTGTCATAAATTTTATTTAAATATGAAACTGGCCATGAAAAAAAGACCTCTATTATATATTTAAATTCAACGAATCGTATCAACGTAATATTAATTACCGGCAATGATGCAGAGAATCACTATTTAATTTTAAATACTCTTGACTTTAATTCATAAAATTATTTAAATTTGTCTTTAAAAAATTTATAATACTCATTAATATTTAAAAATATTTTTTACTTATATTAAATGATGCTTTTTATTAATAATATCTTTGATTGTCAATAGTCTCAATGAATTATGAGGGTTATACTATTTAAATAATCACTTAATACTAAATCTCAAACATTTACAGGTGCCTATAGATTTTTTAATCTTATAATAGCAGATCCTATGTCCATTCAATGATTTATGTTTTAATAATGTAATAAAAGTGTTCATGAATCTCTTTGACTTATGTTCACCGAGTAAGTGTTTCTTAAAGAAAGTAGGTAATGATAACATTACTGTACTCACAACACAAAAAATATTGAATAATAAATTTTCAAATTTATTCATTTTCACGCTTTTCTTCATTACTTGAATTATTACTATTAAAACAACTTACAACTGTACAATTATTATTATGGCTAATCAATCAAGATATTTATTTTTATTGATAGTTATTAACTTCTGATATTTAATTTCAATTATTATTATTTATCAATGATAATGTAATGATATAAATTTAATTTGAAATATTTTTGAAATAATTTAAGTTATTTTACTCAAGTTATTTTAATGTGTTCATCAACGAGTACATTTTAGTATAGTTGTAAAATCAGTTTTATTGTTTTTATCTAACCTTTTTAAATCGTTTATGGGTTGAATTAGTAGTATCAGATCTCTATGATATTAATTGAGTAATTAACATTGCTTTTACGAATATATTATTTATGCACAGAAAAAAATTAATATGTTTGGATAATTCTTTATAAATATTCCGAGTTTTCTTATTAACTTTGCAAATTTTAGATTGATATAAATTTAATTACAAAGTTTCACTATGAATAATTTATTATTGTAAATGAAAAAAGTGTTTAAATTTTTCTTATTTGTATTTAATTTATTAATTATTTTTATACATGTAAAATTTATCGTTCTATAAAATTGAAAAATAAAATGTAAAAAATATATTAAATGCTTTTTGGCGTAATTTATAAATAAAATTAATGTTATTTCTACACATACTATGAATTAATATACTACATTTAAACTTTCATGTAATTATAACTACCAAATTATAATAGTTAAAATAATTATTAAAATAATATTGAATTTAAAAAACGAATTCCAATACCACCTGTTTTAACATAAAATTTACGATAAAATTAACTGAATTTATAAATAGGTGTTCATGGAAATTAATTTTTTAATCAGTTTTAGAATTAAATTTTAAATTGACAATAAAAACATATTTCAAAAAAGTGTGGCTAATTTTTTTTAAGAAATCATTTTCAGTCGGATATATAAATTGTTCAGTTTATTGTTTTTAAAGATAAGTATTGAATATTTGAATCGCTATATAAATAATAACCAATAATAATTGTAAAATTTTATTGCAAAATATAAATATATTTTGATAATTTACTTATGAGATAAGGAGAGAAAAAATAATTTAGTTTTAATTCTGTATACTTAGTATAAAACACAAACACTAAACAATTTTTGTTAAATTTCAGAAAAATAGAATAATATTATAGCCGTCGATTGTATTGTAGAGTGGGAACAACTCGAGATAATTATTTTTACGAATATATCCTTCTCGATTGGCCAGCATCGATTTAAATAAAAAAACCAACTAAGCTCAAAACTAATTTCTTTCTCGTGTAGACGTCTCTTTAGCTCTTTGTCCCTTGCACCCAGTCATACATCCTTGGTCCCTCTTTCTTCCTACTTGCCTCTCTCTCGCTCCCTCGGTGATCCATCCTTCCTTCTTTTTTTTTTTTTTCGAGTGCAGAATAAGAATTGGGGCATGACGAGCGGCGAAGCGCTGCCACGAGACCGCAAGTGAACGCACGGGCGGAGGATTTTCTTCCTCGACCCAATAACACCACCGAGGATGTGTACCCGAGGAACGAGGAAAAGAGAACCACCGGTAACCCCGGCTGTAACCACTTAACGCCCGATAAAAATCCAACGATCTATGGATCATTGTTTCGTTGGATCAGCCGAAAGAAGCGAGGCGTCAAGCGAGCGAAATCCACTCGCTTATTCGCCTCGAACATTATGGACAGGAGAGTGCGTAACTTGGTTTACGGGACATTTATATGCGTTATAAAGCCCCTCATTGTTCTCCGTCCAATTATTCAAAGATCGTTGATTATTAATTATGATACGAGTCATTAGAGTACTTTATTAAATGATATTGAGAATTTTACCGATACGTATAGAGGAATTATTCTTAAATTAAATACTGGTTTAATTTGGATTGATCTGATCCTAAAAGCATCTTTTTTGAAGCGAGAAAAAAAAAAAGTGCCCATAGAGAGTTAATTTGCTTTTCCAATGCTAAACTTAAAATGTTTTTCCGCTGATCTATATATGTATATATATATATATATATGAAGAAATTCCTACATAGGACCAAATAAAAATTGAGCAATCAAAAAACTGCACACAATAATGGAAAGTCATCTTCTTAATTATTCTTCAATTACCCATTGTAATGGTACCGTTTTTTGTTATTAAAACGTTTTAGAATTTTAATTTCCCATGGTTTATTTAAATATTTTAATTGATTTTTCACGACTGTAATTAAATTACTAAATTTCAAGTTTTCTACTATTAGTATATGAAGGAAATCTTCAATCAATTAGGATTTTTTAATAAAAGGTTATAATTTTGCATATGTGGTACGGTAAAAGTTATTCTATCACACATTATGATACGTTGAAATATAATGTACTATTCACATAATGTATTAAGTAATTTTTACCGTTAACTTCTCAGCTATTTTTATGAGAAAATTCACGCCATATATAATACAGTTTTTTTTAATTTAATTCTGAAATGCTACATTAACTACTTTTTGAATTATAATTAAATGAATATTTATTGTACATAATTCTGTGTTTAAAAATTGTTTGTTAGATACATGATAATTTTACAGTTAGTTCAGGGATTTTTATTTCAAATTTAAAAACATTTATGACATTTACAAAAATCAAAACTATATTGATTATTAAATTTTATATATAAATCTTTTAATGATTGTAAAATATAGTTGTTTTATAAAAAAGCTTAAATAGTTTTACATAAAATATGTTTAATCTTATAAATACTGTTTTTAAAACACGCCAAAAATTATAATTTTACTATACTTAATATCACATATTTATTTTTTTATAATACTATTATTTTCTATTTAATGCTATATAATATGTATGAATATTTAATGATTATAATAAATAATAATAATAATAATAATAATAATAATAATAATAAAACAGAATTTTGATTAAATAAACCTTTGATTACATCCTGCATTAATGATACAAAATCTCAATTGTGTTCTACATAGTTCTTCAACTATCTGCATACATTAATATTATTATTACTAATAATACATTAATATTACAAATGATTGTGATGTTTAACTGGAAGAATTATTGATTTATTACGAAATAAATGTTTTTAAAAATAAATTTTAAAGTTTAATTTAAATGCTTATATTATATTAAAATTATAATATAATAATTTATTATTAACAATTATATTTATCTTATGTTTTTCAAATATTTTCATTAAAATTGTATGGGATGAAGTATACATGAAAGTAGGTAATTTTTCCTATATAAATTTTATTTTTAAAAAATAGTGATTTACGGTGAATATCATTTGTAATCATATACTGCTTGTACTTGTTTACTGTAAAACTAAGAAATATTAATAATTCATGTGAGAAAAATATGTTTTCACATTCCTACTTAAGCGTTCATGAAGAAAAGTAAATTGTTTAAAATTTAAATAAGTTATTTATTTTATATAATATTTATATAAATTTATTAAAGTTTCAATTTTTATAAATTATTCTAAATTTAAATCAATATATATTATAAACATTAATTACATACGTATATAATTTATTACTTTATGTAAAGAAATATCGTCTATATTTCAAATTTAAAAAAAGGTTTGTTTTATCTCTATAAAATAGCTTATTGATAGCTACTTTTAAGATATACAAAAATAATTGTTTAATCAGTAAAAATTTTTTTTATAGCTTCTACAACAATTTAGTTCAAGGAGCTGATTAATTTTTCGAATGTAAAATTTTGGAATGTATAAAAAAAATACTCGATTAACCATATATTTTTAAATTTTGAGTATATTTTTTTCATTTTTATGCAAAATTTAATTTTAATACACTGCTAAAGAACTATGACAAGTGCTAAAATACGGAAACCCAAAAAAAAGTCTCAATTAGATTGCACAGACAATGTTCTGCAAGATAGTTGTAATTCAAAAATATTTATTTGAAGTCTAATTAGAAGAAATTCAACGTACCATTATAAAATTGTTTTAAAAAATATTGAAAATTAACAAAAAAGGAATTGTTTTTTAAGAGAACAAAGAAAACCATTTTCCCATGCCGAATTCTCATTCTTCTAAATAACAAGAAAATTATAACAAAAAAATAAATTGTGGTGCGCGATAGTGAGTGTGCCGAACATTTTCTATATCCAAAAATAAAAGAAAAAAAAGAAATCGATTTTTTAAAAGTGAGAAATCGGGTAAGCTCTCCAAAACTAATAGTACACATGAGAGTTTAAGTTGTGTACGAAAAAGTGTAAGAAATTTTTACATTGTCAGAGACTGAAAGCACAGGTGATTCTTCGCAATAAGCACCCAAAATGAAAGTTGGAAAAGAAAGAGAAAATGGTATTCCCAGCGGAAGTGGAGGAGGATGGTAATACTTGCAATAATTTCATCGGGTGATTGTCATCTCGACATCGGTCGGTTTTTCGCTTTCCTCGTCCACCCTTCTCTCGTTTTCCCCGGGGCACCTGCAGACACTCACGCGGGCACCATCCTCGAGGTATCAATTTTCCGCGGTTTCACGGAAGCGGTGCGGAACGTAGACAAAAGAGAACTCGAGCGATTAACGAGGTCTGCATGGCCTTACACACGCAATTAAAGATTAAACTCACGCGATCTCCTTTCTTTTTTCTCTTTCCCTCCAGTTGTCTGTCAGGCGCACCACGCGAACCAAAAAACGAGCACGAGTCCGAAGGTGGGTGAGCGATCCCGGGCAGAGCGAAACGACCGCGGCTCCCCTGGAAATTATTTTCACCAGGTAGAGTGCCCTTTTAATTTCTGGATCAATTTCGTCGATTGCTCATGTTTTATTCACCTCTTGTGGCTCCTTTGTGGCATCGGGGCTTGTTTGTGCCGCGGTAATTAGTATGTCAGTGTATTTAGTCAAAAGAAAAGACCCGACTGAGCTTTGAAAAGTCCAAGTGCATCCTCGATTCCATGTCCATTTAAAATACGTGCTGCGTATCAATGAACGCCGGCTGAATGTCAACAAAGGATCTCTACAATTTCCTCTTTTTTAAAGCCCACATCTCATTTTGTTGAATGAACCAACGATCTTATCTTTTTTATTGATAAAACTTGTTTAAAGTAGATCTGCATCGAGTGCATGCCGGGCTATAATTCCTTATTATAATTTGTTAGTCGTAATATTGAATTCATGTAATGTTAATGAAATTCAAAAGAACAACACACTATTCCACAGCGTTTGCTGAAAATAGGTAAAACGAAATTGTGTACATGCATTTATGTATAAGCTCATAATACAAAGTATAATACGTTCAATGAATTTGTAATTTATTTCTTTGAGCTAAAAAAGATATAATATATAATTAGATACAATTTTTTTTTTGTTTATTTATTTAGAGAATCACTGGAGTCGTCCATCCGTGTTTTATATTCTCGGCAAATGTTTGCGTTTTAAAGCAGGAGTAATATTCGTTGTTGCATCCTCAAATTGAGACATCTAATTTTTTATTATTTATTTATTTCGCAAGGTATTTATTTATTTCTGAAACGCACAGCTCCAAGTGGTTCAAGTGTCTATTTTTTCAAGTGACCGCAGAGTGCATGTCGTGATTTTTTATTGAGATTAAGATAAATGTCACTGATTGCGTTAAGTGTGTATGTTATTACAAGTAATCGCAATGCGGCTAATATCGACAATCAGAAAAATCCCGACGATCGAGATAAGCGGTGAGCTCGCGCAGCAAAACCCCGGGCGTAATAACATTTTCGAGGCTCGCGGAAGCCTACGTAATATCTCGTTACAGCATCTTCCAGGTATCGCGACCTTGAATCTCCACTGAAAATCTGGCCAAAGTTTAAGGCTCGCTCGGGGATACTTTCATCCGAGCTGAGCACCGAATGTCAGCCTCCCTTTATTGGTAGGCCTACCCGCTGCCAAGTGTACTTTGGTTTTCCGTTCACGTTTCCGTTCCGTCATTGTCCGCTCCCGAGAAATGGGGAATGAAGGACGCGAGATGCATCAAGGCCCGTAACCGTGAAAAACGAGGCGATAAGACATCGGGTACGCGGTGCGTGGGACACTTTCGAATTTCGAGGCGTGCGCCGCAGGTGAAAACGCGACTGGCAAGTGGAAAGTCAAGGAGACCCGAGAGAGAGGGGGGGAGAGACGGAAAAACCGAGGGCGACGCTTTCCTTAACCCAATGCACCAAATTGGTGTTTTGGTGTCTGTCCCTCAATTTGGCTGCGATCCATCTTCGGAGCGACGACACGCCGAGAGTTTAGCGCTTGGTCAAACACCTCATAAATATACACCCCATTTTCGAGTTTCGAAAAGTTCAAAGCGATCCTCGAGGCTTTCGGTATTGCGTCGAGCATTAGAGATAGGCTCGATGGTTTATTTTTACGTTGGGTGTCAACCCACAGTGATGAATCAAGAGTGACAATCGCTTTTAAAATTATTCTCGCTTTTTTAAACATTAAATCGGTAAGGAAACACGCGTGTGGGACAAAGAATGAGTTTTTTTCGTAATATTTCGAAAGCGCCGGCAACAAAAATGAATCGATTTAAATTTTACATTAAGTGAATTAGCACGTGCCAATTATTGAGGAATATAAATAAACCTACGAGACGGCGGAGCTACGGATATTGGATAATCGGATAGAGAAGAGGAGGACGGATGGTTGGTTGATGTTGATGTTGATGTTGATGTTGATGTTGATGTTCGTGTTGATGTAATTGTAGGTGTACGTGTACGGGCACTAGTATGTGGTAATGTACCTGTGCACGGGCACGTGCATACCTCGTTGACTATAAAAATCCTCTTGATTTCGTAATATCGCGCTCGGTTTCCGCGCGCGATATACATGCATGTACAAGAAATACGGAACGGGATTTGAAATATAGCCTATCGGGAAGTAAGGAATTCCGAGGGAATAAACTGATGAGAAAAAAAATTGATTATACCTTGGTAGCCGCATTGATTTTGATTCTGCGCGCTCGTGTGAAACTGAATTTTATTTTTCCTCCGCTGACTAAAATTAATAATTCAACGATTGGTTTTGAACTTGATGAATTTTATTTATATCCGAGTTTCCGAATGTTCCGTAATATATTATGTAATAAATGTCTGTTGCAAATGTTAAATCATTCCATCTTACGCGCAAATATCTTTTATCTGTATTAATTAACTGTACACTGCCGAAACAGTTTTTATAACTTTGTCTTGATAAAATCTAAAAAACTATGCAACATTCTTATTTATTGTTCTAATATTTGCTACATGTAGTACTGTTAGATATAGGAAACACTGCTAACTGCCAGAAATTTTATGATAAAATATTTTAGTCGTTTGCATTCAACAAATTTTATTGCGACAAATGATTCATGTTTAAATTATCATTGGTATTACTGTAATAAATATTTCAATAGATTTTAACTTAGATAATTTTAAAGAAAAATTATAAATAAATTGAATTCCATAAATTGAATAAATATGTTATATACATAAATGAAATGATATGTTCGTGCATTTTCCCCGTACTTTTATGTATAGCTTTAATTATTTTCAATTATTATTTTGTTGGCATTCATATTTTATTACATTTACTACTTTATTCTAATTAAAAAACAAAAATTTGATTTTTTTAATAAAACATTCCTAGATACGAATTTTTATTCGTTAAAAAGTCTTACTCATAAGTAATATGTACAATATTAATAATTAATAAAAAATAAATATGTATAACTGTTTAAAATTTTCTTTTAAAAAAATTGTTTTTGAATTTATTATTAAACTTATTCTAACATGTTTAAACTATTGTACATGTATATTTTTCATTATAATTATCCTAATACAATGCAATTATAAATTAATAAATATTTTGTATAAACTCCTCGAAAAAAACCTTATGCGCACTCAATGAACTTGCCAACAAAAGATAAATATTATCTAATGTACATTCGTATTTGTTAACTAATAACACACATATTATTCATAAATATTTTTTTGTCAGCTTTACCTATGAAAAATGTAAAACATGCAATTTGTTTTTACGAGCATAAATTCTTCTTTTTACATTCAAGGGTTGGTAATTGTATGTTTTTCAGTGTCTTCATTTTACTAAAGTTTTTCTTCTGCAAATTTTTCAAAAAAATTAATTTTGTCGACATAAAAATTATATAGATTCGCAATTTCTGTCTGTACTTTTAACGATATTTAAGAGAAAAAAGTAAGGTAAAAAAACTCGACTGTAAAATTTATCTTATTTCTGGGTATTCGTTTAGCGAATGAAGTTATTAAAATTATTAAGACGATTCTGTATCTGTAGTGTGGAGTAAAATTAAAAATAAAAATATCAAGAATTCAAATTAGTAAGATTAAAAAAATTGATGTGGCTGTTATGCGAAGAATCGACCTTAAATCGACAACAAACATCTACGTTACCTGCCAATAAATTCCTGGCCGTGATATGTTCATTATTCACTATCCCATTTATCGAATTCAAATTTATTTAAAACTCATTATGGATCCGGCCGCTCTTTTGCTTCCTGAGTGCATCCATACACACGCACACGTATAGATAATACGAACCAGGTTATCGAGAGTAAGTACCGACTAGTGTTTTGCATTACCCGACCTCGAGCTCACATACCACATCCTCGGGAAAAAGCCTTCCCCGGAAGTTAACCAGCACGTGACGCCTGTACCAACGCACACACATACCATACGCACATGCACGCTGTTTATGCTAATGGTCGTATTGTGTCGTAATTAATGACTTTCGTTCGATTGCCAGGATTGTGTACGCGTGTGTGTGTGTGTGTATGTGCGTGCGTGCACACACGAGCTGGAATGATTATTACTGTATCAATGGTACGGACTTTGGAAAAATCCGCGGCAATAGGGTGTGAACTTTCTAACGTGGAACTGACCTCTTACAAGTGCACTTTGAAAACTCCAAATATTTTCTAATGAAATTTTCAATTCAAATTGTAAAAAAAATTATACTCTTTTTGCGCCTTGAGAGGAACATTGAGCTTTATTGTGTTTTTTCTTTCAATCAAAATTGGTTGATTGCACGACGATGAATATCAGAATCTGAGACACATTCTTTGACTCTTCCTGGTGCCTATTACGATGACTCAAAAAAATCATAATTGATTATCTTTCTTTGAATATTAATTATTTATTAACAGAACTTTTAAATAATCCAAAACATGTTATATCAAAGCAACGTATATTTTTATTATTATGAGCTACACAATTCATTTTTCAAAATCTTATTTACTTAAGTAATTAAAGAAAAATAAAATTGTTTAATGATTTTTGTATTTTGACCTACTAAACATTTGTCGATCAATGCAATATTAGAGTCTTTGTGTATCTATTCTCTTGGAAATTTCGCTACGTTGGCATGACTAATAGATTTTCATCTAAATCCGACTATCTAAACAATTATTTCAATTGTAATATTTTTAATTTTTAAAATATGGATTACAACGTATTATGATATTAAATAAATTCAAAATACCGATATGGTTTCTTGTAATTCGACTAAAACATTATTGAATATACTATTTTTGTAAATATTTTAATAAATAAGTTTAAAAGAAGTTGATGTGTTTGTGCGTTTATATAAATGCCTATCGCGTTATGTATAAATTGTAACTATAAACACGTGATAAGTACTAAAAGTAAGTAAATGTTCACGTTTTATCAAATATTTATTTAATTTAATTAAAAAGGGGACAAATATCATTTACAATTTATATACCAGATAGAAAGGTAATAAAAAAGGATCAAATTCGAAATTAAAATATTTTAAATCTCATCCATTTTGTTTGCAACTCTAAATACTCGTTTACCATTATGTGTATTTCTAATTGTACAGTTTCACTCAAATAAATTCGTTAACACTTAGAACCCCTACAGAATATTTCTAAATTGACGAAAGTACAAAAAACTAGTGAAGGCTCTTACCAGGTAGTAGTCAATTGGTTTTTCTCGAGCCTTGCTGTAGCCCTTTTGCAACTCGGTCTGCTTAAGGGCATGAGCGATGTGAAGGGCACTCGCGTCGAATCGGCCATATTGGTAGCAACCCTCACTGTTGAAGCTGTGGTTACCGGGGGAGGAAGTACCCCCGACACCATCCCTGTGGGAACCACCCCCTCCGGGTGAGTTTACCCCGTGACCATTCATGTAACGCCCATGACCCGGCGAGTCTGCGTTGTCGTAGCTGAAAATGACCATCTCTCAGTATTAGTTTCCACTGCGGGGAGAATATTGACTAGTAATCAATTATTTATAAGATAAAACAAGAATTTTTATTCAACAGTGGATTTATACATTTAGTATTATATAAAAAATGATGCTCCAGCTTTATTATTGATAATATACTATTGATTTTTATCTTGTTTATTAATTTTATATTGCTTGTTAAAAAATAAATTTTTAAATATATAATTGTTATTAATAAAAGCCTTGGCAAGGAGGAGTAAACATCTTCTCGACGTAAGCTACAATTATTGTTAAATTATTATTAAACATCCATACAAGCATCGCTAATCTATCGTAATTAATATTAGGTAATCCAAGCAACGATAGATTATACGTGTATTTATAATGTCATAGCTATTGAAAATGTAATACAATTGAAAATATCATCAGTTCGTCTATTTAATTAACTTGTCTTTAAATTAAAAGCGATCGCGAGCAATTATCTCATCTCACCTGTGTGGGTAAATTGGTCGGGGCGAACCTCCTGCTCTGATCTGCTCGTTGACGTATCCACTCCTCGGTACATTGAGGGCACTTCTGATCCCGACACTGGAGCCATCTAGCGTCCCCGGTCCTGGTTTTGGCACGTGGCTGCTACAATAAACCTCCTTGTCATTGATCGTGTGCTGATTATTGTAGTAAGTTTTCAGCGTGAGTTTCGTGCCGCAAATTGCACACTTGAAGCAACCCGAGTGGAAAAATGTGAAATCCTTTAATGGACCAACTCGGTCCACCTGGTAGACAGTCTGTTGGCAACGCAGGCACGTGCTCTCGTAGAAATTTGGTCTGTACATCATCTTTGCTTTGTTTTATTTTCTTTTGCTACCTAAAAACAGGCATTTATTTACACAATTGAATAGGAGAATTTAAAGATTTTACGATTTTAAGCGACGGATATCATCAAGTGACGGTTTCCTTGATTTATATTACTAACTCATTTCTTAATTTCCACTCTTTTACTATTTTTATTAAATATTAAAATGGCTAGTGTTATAACTTTATTAGAAATCTTTTATTTAAAGTGGACGTAAGCTTAAGATAAGTTATTTCGAATGCTGTTTTATTGATAAAATAAGAATATAAATAATAAATGTAAAGAAAGTACACTACACCCTCTTTATATATAATATTTAAATTATTCACTTGATAAAGATGGTTCAAAATCAAACCCCTACATCTACAATTAAACAAAATAAGCGTAGTTGTCGATAAAATATATTTTATAAAAAAGAAATTTCAGTTTGTAAAATATTGTAAAGAAACGATAGAGGTGAATAATTACTATTGAATATTGTTTCTTACCGGTATGATTTATAATATAATAAATAATGTATAATATGCTATAACTATAAATTTTATAAAATAATAAGAAATAAACTTTTTCTTACAGAGAAACAATTCAGTTTAATTATTTTCAAAAAAGTATATAAAAAAATTTATTCAATAATTAATTGAATTAAAAAAAATAAAATATAATGATAAACATTATATATATTTAAGATAAAAATTAAAATAAATATAAATACTATCTTTGTAGATGTGAATACTTACAATTATATTAAATAACATGTGCATTAAGCCAATAAAAAAAAATAATGAAATCAATTAATATTTTTTCAAACTTAGTGTTTCACGTGAAAAGGAATTTTTTTAAAATTTTATGCAAATATTTATGTACATAATTCTTATTTCTAATTGAAGCTTAAATTTTTAATATTTCAATGCATCGTATTAAAATTAAAATTATAAAATATTTTAAAATTATAAATTATACAAGTTCAATTTCAAACTTATGATATAAATTAGTTAGGAATTTTTAAAAAATAATTTCAATATTATTTTTTATTTATTTAAATATTATAGATGTTTATATTTAAATACAAATAAAATAGTGCATAAGTAAAGCTGAAATATAGAGAAAAAGAGATTTTTTGGATTTTATTTTTTATTGAACAGAATAATTTCGGTTTTAATATCAATCCAATAATTCTTTCTAATTGTTTCGATAATATTCTTGCATATATTTTCCTATTAAATATTGTTAAAATTAAATAAATACTTATTTGGCACAAAGAATATTAATTTTCAAAATTGTATAAAATTATAAAATCAATGGTAATCTTAATATTTTTTCTTTTTGGCTTTTCGTTCATCCTGTTAATCGAGAGAAAATCTTACACGCACTGACTTTCCGGATCTCCCCACTCGTTCTCTTGTTACTTCCTCTGCAATTCTACTCTATTTCCCGATGCTGTACCTCTGAGACTCGGTTGGATATTCTATCCTCTTCTTTGTATCCTTCCTTTCACTCGTTCACCAACTCTTCCAACGAAGATGTCACTGCCTCCTCGCGTTGCCCCCTCACTTGGTATGCCATCTTTTTCTGGAGACCGATGTGCTACTATTCGTTGTCTCTGTCATTTTTGTCTCTCTGTAACAGGACAGACACAACGGAAAATTGATAGATCACTCAGTGAAACTTATTCTCGAAATGACTGAGTTAATCAGGAAGCTCAGTTAACGCAATTACATTATCTCGATTAAAGATATCCAAAGTGTTTATTTATTTATATTTCATATGCTGAACACGGTACCACGAGATTTTTAGCTCATATATTTTATTATAATATTACATGGTTGAAAGCTTCATTTTGTTTGTTGTTTTTGTTTGAATGAATTTTGTTTGCATTTCTAGGTAAATATCAATCGCTTACTATTGAATTTCCAAATATTTTTTGAAATTTTAGTCGAATGAATCAATTCAAACCAGGAATAGAATGCCTTTTTCGAGATATGAGATTTATATTTTAAAAAATACATTATAAACTGTGAATTTGTACGTGGATTATTTACTATATTAGATAGAAATCTTTGTACATGTATGTAGGTAAATGAAACACGATAAATAGAATCGAGGTATGGCGAGATTGATTGAGAGGTAGATTGGTGATGCATGCAAAATAACTGTTTCCAATTGTGGACTAACATTTTCTTTTACGGGATCTTTCGTTTTGTTAATAATAATAATAATAATAATAATAATAACTGAATAAATAAAAAGATGTTGTTGTTAGAGGTAAAACTTATTGCAAGAAAAATTAATTTAATTAAAGCGATTAAATGCCTAAAAGCATCTCGTATGCAAAATCTATGGGTATTTATTATATGTATTTGTGGTCGTTAGTGCAAATTGGAAGCCGAGCGATTCGTTTGTTGAGCGTATTATTGTGCAATTCTTTGGAAGGGGGCAGGAAAGGAAAGATACAACGGAACTGAACGGACGACGGGAGGTATCCTACTTTGAGCGCAGGAAACGCAAGAAAGATTATGTGGTCATCACTCGCGTCGATCAATCTCCGGCGATCGGTGACAATCGCAATATACTAATCGCAGCATCTGTACCGCTGGACCGCGATCGGCATCCGGCGCGCCGCCCACGTACGCCCGCGCGATCCCCGATCTGTGAAGAAGTGCTTTCGCACTTTTTCTCCCACTGGCTGGCTGTCTCACTTGGAAGTGGGTAATAATAAAGTCGATTGGTGTCGTTAATGCTAGTCATTTACCTCATCGAGGCGGTCGTTATGGTCTCGACGCTACCGATTGTGACATGTCCTGCCGCGGTTGATGATCCCTCGATCGCAAAATCGATTTCAGACACGAAGGAAATGTCTTTTGACACATCCACGTCGATTTTCCAAGTTTCGTACAATTGCAAAAGAATTGCCCATTCGAAAAAGAGCAACTTCCATTTTAGCTTCGATGGTGCAATATTCTAATCGCTAATAATTATCGGCTTTGAAAATTGGTCGGAAATTTAGCGGAAATATTTATTGCTATTGTATTGCTTGAATTTTTTTTAAATGTACATTTGGAAAAAGCTTTCCCCTCACAAATAACGAGTTTTAATGAATGTACACGCTTATTCGTGATGTAAATAGGTGTTTAAGATATTCAAAAAAATGTGTTTTCATTGTTTTCCATTTCTAACGACACTTTTTATCTACAGTAATTAAAATTTTAAGGTAGACTACAGAAGAAGTAGGTAACGGATTTTTCAAATCCAATGTATAAAAGATGAAAAATATTCTTTATTCGATAATGAAAGGATCACTTGTATGAGTAAACATTCCAACAGTAACTGATACGTGCTTGCAAGTAATTACAATGATACAATTTGGGACACCGGCTTTTGGTGTCATTGTGAAAGGTAAGTATTCTAATACTCTAATAAAATGAATCAGCAATGTTACTATTTTAGTAAAGTTATTGGATAAAAATAAATACTATTTTTATCCAATAGAATAATTAATGAAATAAATCAATTAATTAATATAAAATGCATTACGAAAAGTATAAATAAATATTTAATTTTCAATTCAATTTATTAATATTTAATGAATAAATGAGGAATAATTCAAGAGATACAATTATATAATTATAAAAATCGAAAAATAAATACAAAAAAAAAGTTTTACATTGAGAATTATTAAAATTTTAAGTATAGATAGTTATAAACCCATAGAAAATTGAAAATTTATCTTATTTATTTGAATTTATTAAAATGTATTTTTTAACTTTTTTAATGAAATAATAATTTTTATCCATATATAGTAAAAAAAAAAAAATTTAAATGAAATAAAAGAAGTACAATTTTTTTAAAGTTATACACGAATGAAATATTTCAATACAATTAACAAGTTTTATTTTCTAAATTTGTGCATATTATCTATTGTGAATACAGAATATTCTATGTACATGTGGAATTAAACACATATATTTAGAGCATATTGTAGCGAATACATGTATGAATATGTATATACTGAATCTTCCGAATGTTATTTTACATGTTTATTTTATAAATTACTTTTCATAAAGATTAAATTTAATTATTTAACATTTGCAAGTGTTCAATATATTCAACAATTATTTACAATCATATGTCAACTTTTTTAAATATTAAAAAACTTCAAATTGTATAATTATTACATTATGGTTTTCCATAAAAATTTCTTTGAATCCTTCAATTGTATTAATATAATTGATCTTGAAATCGAGATTTTTTTCTTTACAAATTATGTATTTATTCAAAAATCAAAAAAAAGTTTAGGAATTAATATTGATAAATTATTAAATGTTCATCAAAATTATTTTAATTATTTAATAGAATCAAATAAACACACGAAATTATTATAAATATCATTAAATAAATTAACTCCATTTTTATTAAAATTTTTCTAAATATTATAATTTTATTTTATTTCTTTAAACAATACAATCATTTTTATACTAATAATTGTTATTGAAGTATTTTTGAAAGAGGTAATTTATAATTTTTTAATTTAAAGAATAAATAAAAAGTATTCATTTCAAACAAAAAAGCTATTTATTCAAATAAAAACTAAGAATAATTTACTAAATTTATTGTCTGAAAATTCAACATGAATAAATTTATAATTTATTCAAGTTGTTTTTAAAAACAATCTGTTCGATTTTTTTTTATTTCGATTCTAAATGATTGTAGTATAAAAAATTCATTTGAAAGTAGTGTAAGTGAAAGAACATTTTTTCAAAATTCTATATTAAAGTTATATCAGTAACAAATAATATATAATTAACTTGTAAAATCTACTTGCCTGCCCTATCCAAATTGATTTTAATCAGATAATTAATGGAACTCGACACACTGTATTGTTTATCCTTATAATCTTCTAATAACTTTCACCGAATAGAAGATATATTATTCAAACAATAAAAAACTTTAGTGACTAGCTTTAATCTTTTGATAGTGTAATAGATTATTCTTGTTAAATATATTTAAGCTACGTGTTATTGAATTCATTTTTCATAATAAAAGAAAGTGATCTGTTTAAATATTAAGTTATCTTTAAATTTTACTTTATAATAAATATTATTTTAGAAGATACGAATTTTTAATTTTTAAAGAGAATGAAACAATAATAATTTATTACGACACCTATCAATTATAAAATACGTTTTCCTTTTATTTCACAATTATTAAAAGATTAGTATGGATTAAAATACAAATACTAAAGGTATGGGAAACAGATATTTTTATTAAAATTTTTATAAAATAGTTTCGCAATTTACGAAGAATATACATTTCACAATTTATTGAATAAAGTTACAACACGTCTTTTTTATTTTTATAAGGCCCTGTAATCAATATATTTATAAACTTTTAAGCAATCATCGTAATATATATTATTAGGCTAACGTTACTCCTTTATTTTAATGAAATAATTTTAATTGCACATTAAATATAAAATAGAACATCTTTTTATTACTTATTTCAATAATATAATATATTATTGAAATATTTATTTTATTGATAATGAATGAAGTTTCTTAACACTAATTATAACTATTAGTAAATTGTGCTTTATTTTAATTATTATGGATTAAAATTATAAATTTACTGGTGTTATGTGATGTACTGTTTATACGTATTATTTCATCTACACGTAGAGTTCTATTTCATTAAATTATATTTCAGTAAAGAGTAAAGTATAATAATTAAAATAATAAGTAGTATTATGCTAATCACTTGAAGCATAAAAATGATGTCAGTTAAAAAATTTCTACTTTTCTACTGATGAATCTGAAATATAGTGACTTTCACTTAGTTAATGGTTGAGTTAAAGGATTATATTGTATGAAAAGAAACTTTGTAATTTTGAGCATGATATTTTTGAAAAATTTTATTAAATAACAAAACTGAAAAAACAATTTTTTAATATTTATTATAAAAAAATCTGTTATTGCTTAATTTTTTAAATAATACATTTATAAGTCCTGGAGTCCATCAAAACAAAGTGCAGAATTTAAAATTTAAGGAATTAAAAATCGGAAACTCTTAGAAACAAAGATCACTCGAAAAGTAGGTACAGAAAGTCTATTTTATAGTCGTAACAAATGTTTCAGCGTCATCACTTTCCTATTAAAGCGAATTAATTAAAACTTTAAAACATTCATCGTCTCAGGTATTTCAAGATTTTCTATATTTAGTCCGATATTTCCGGAACAGTAGGTTAAGATGTATTTGCAATATAAAAAATTGCACCTTGAGTACATAAACACGGATTGAATGTGGTTAGCCACACGATAAGAATAATAGTACGGATTTATGCACAAACACTTAAATTTACACTTCATTAAATTTAAAGAAAAAATAATTTATATTGTAAATATGTTGAATTTAAAATTTAATAGAAATAAATATCTTTGAAATAATGAAGATTATTCAATTATTTTGTAAACTCGACTATCGTACTTTGGGAACACACTCGCGGTTGAGTTATAACTCATAACTGTTAATATCAAAAAGAAAGTATTTTGATGACCAAAAAGCTTTTTTATAAGAAAACTTAATAAAATTTTAAGTTTAGGCATAAGAAAATATGGAGAAATTTAATGGACATTTCAACGAATAGTTAGAAATTTAACTATTTAAAATATTGATTACTTTCTAGTCATATTTACTGACCAGGAACCAATAAATATCAGCCGTTTCACACGGAAACTAGTTGTGATTTCTCACAAATAAATGTCTAATTATTTAGAAAATAGAAAAACTGAGTAAGACATCAAGAAAGACGAATCAATTTAAAAAGTTTGAAAAATTTTTAGAAAACATAAAACGAAAAGAAGGCAATGACGAAACCTTTAAACTAGAACACTTGCAAAAGTGAATCATATCGGCAATGTCATCTGCTGCAGGATAAAACCGACAAAAAAGAAGAAAAGCAAAAAGTCGGAATACGTAAGAGCTGTTGGCTGCAGGAAAAACCGTCAGATGTTTCTAATGCATTTCTCGTGGGCAACGGAACGATTGGCTCGGAGGAAAAGGAAAACAAATTCACGATTTTGCCGACACGTCTCTAATCGAAGGGAGAGCGACAAGAACAAGCGCGCCGATCCATAGATCTCAGGTGCAGCGGCGGATCACGTACCCGAAGCCGAAGAGACCAAAGCAAAACCAAAATAGAGCTGCAAAAACAAAGAGAGAAGCCCTTTGACGTCGATATGGATCGAGCGGGGGCGGGGGGCAGCGGGAGGCATTCACATGCCCACGTACCGGTGATTTTCGCAGGAGCGCGCTCGCTCGCTCGCTCGCTCGCTCGGTGCGCAATGGATCTGCGCGCGGACCCATTTTTCCCTCCGCGCATATGCGCCTTCGAATAGTCAAGGCGGAGGCTGCGGATCGCAACCGCGACCTAATGCGGAATGCGCGGCCACGTAACTACGTGTGCGAGCGTATCCAAATGGCCGGCTAAGGCCGAGGAAGCCGATCAAACCGACCCCGGGACTTTAATTAGCCATTGTAAGGGTACCCATTGAGCCGTACGAGACAGGCTAATTTTAATTGCCTTCGCTTTCTGGATACGCGTTACTCCCCCTCCAGTGCATCTCCCTTGGAATTGATTTTCCATTTTAATTACTGTTTTCTCTTTGTAATCGCGGAAAATCATGAAACGTAACAATTAGCGTACTATTTTTAAAATGCGCGTTTGCCCCGTAAATTTCCATGCCGTTTTGATTTATTTCCAATTCGCCGTTTCTTCAATCGCTCCCTGTCTGAATCTTAATGCAATAAACCTTGTTCAATTCTAAATTCCATTCTCTATTTTTTATTTATTACTTCATTACCTTTTTTTTAGTTGTTTTTCAACTTTATTGCTGTACTAGATTGCATTGAAGAACTGTCATTAATTAATATTGAATAGTTATTTATAATTTTTTGACATTTTTTTCTGGGACATTTTTTTGTAAAGCTTTGAAATGTCTCAATACATTTTTTTTTTTTTTTTTTTTTTTTTTTTTTTTAACCAGGTTCTAAAACTGTTTTAAAATCGTAAAGATACAGTGAAGAAAAAAGGCAGGCGCAAATACATGTATACTTTTATTTTCAAAGAATCCATAAGTCTTACGGTGCTCGAGTAAAATTCTCGAAACGCACATTGTTTCCAGCATGAAAAGAAGATAATCTAGAAATAATATGTATAGATAAATATTTAAAATGTACATCACATACACGAAGACACCGTTAAACTATTTTGTTTGTGTATCTATTTACATACATATTTTATACTAATTTTATCTTTTGAATTTTAATGATAATTTTTTTTTTTTTTTTTTTTGAATTAACGCGTGGACGGTCATACATTTTTAAAGCTATGAATTATATATTCTTTAGAAAAATTTTATTCTCATTCAATATCTTGTGATTTGATTTTTAGAAATTTGGGTTTCAAAATGATCTAAATAATAATATATTTAGAAAATAATTGTACCCAAATGTTAAAAAATTATAAATTCGAAATTTGTATAAATTGTTAAAGATTTAAAATTCAAATATCGAAGCATCCTTAATAAGCATTAATACAAAAGAATTATTGAATAATAATGCTAAAATATATTAATATTTTCCATGAATTAATCATGAGCATTATGGTGATTATAAATTTATTCCATTATCCTTATTAATCAATAAAAGCTTGTAGAATAATAGTAAATTTCCATTGCTAAAAGTTAAGAGAAAGATTCAACATCATAATTTATTATAATGTACTTATTGATTTTCTAAAATTTTAATTCTTTTTAACTTGGAAAAAAAATTGTTGCATGAATTAAATTATCAGTAGCTGTACGTACATAAATCGAAATATATAAATAATTTGATAATGTAATTTGTAAAATTATGGTTTTTATATAAGTTTTCTTGCATTTGTTTTTTCATTATATATCTACAAAAAATATTGCAATTACTTTTTATAATTATCTTACTGTATAATTTTTCTAGCTTAATGTAATAAAAACTAATTTTTTACTCGCATTATTATCCACAATATATAGATTTTTTTTTGTTTTTCTAATCATCAAATACAGTTTTTAATTATTGTCAGAAAATTTATTACTATGTTTTATATATAATTATAAAAAAATTTAAAGCTTTAACATCTTTCATTAGCTCTTGAAAAAATATTTTATGAGGCAATTTAAACATCATAACATTTTAATCCTGAATTATTGACTCTTATTCCGATCTTTCTTGAAATATGTAAAAACTGAACATAAATAAAATTAAGAAGAAAAATGATTTTATACATTTTAAAATGCGATGATATTTTACTGGAAATAGATTAGTATCAAATAACTGTAAAAATGAATGAAAGCAATGGTGCCTGCAACGCAAGGATTACGCGGATCCAAAAAAATATATATTACAAGCAAAGTTTATCAGAAATACTTTGATAAACAAACATGTATGGGTCGGGTAGATTTTAAAATGTTAGAATGAAAAAATATCGGTTGTCAAAGGCATTTAATGTGTATGAGGGCCGCAGGTTAATAAGAGGATTGAATAACAGTATCAGTTTCGGCTCGAGCTGTCTCGAGAAATGAAAATAGAAACGAAATATTTGAAATGGCAAAGCGGGGTGGGGTGGGGTGGGGTGGGGGGGGACCAAGGCAGAAAATGAAATCCTTAAACCTGTTTGCCGGAGTTTGGGAGCATTGGTTCGAGATTGTTGATATCCGCATTGGGGAGATTCGGTAGAAAATGAAATTTCAAAAAGGAGAGATCGTAGACGGATGTCGAGGCTTGAGATGCACCGCCCGTGAGAGAGAGAGAGAGAGAGAGAGAGTGGCGGAGGGAAGTTGGGAGGGAGAGAGAGAGAGAGGTCGCAGCGCCTCCGGTTATAGAATATGGGCACACCTTCGCCACGTAATAAGCACTTGGAGTTTAAAATCATCGACTACGAGGCGCGACATCGTTTCCGTTTCCCAAAACACCACGTGTTCCTCTGTGCAAAGGTGTCGGTGCAAGGATAATAACCCACACACGCTCCCCGGGCGATATCTCATTTTATTTTTAAGCTTTCGTAAATCTGCCGTGAAACCTGGACCTCTTCTCCTCTCCCTATATCTCAATATGAAATTTGTGGTTTAAAAGGCTCAACCTGTAAATCTGTAATGTAATAATATACCGAGGTACTTGGGCTCACCACGCCGTACTCTATCATTTGTCTAGCTTGGGGCCATGGAAATTTCAATGGAAAATTTGTTTATATTCCGGCTGAACAAGCATTATTAACCTTAAATAACTACTGCCAAAGTAATAAAGGTCACGTAATATTCAGGTTATTTTCAACCATTTTGCATTAAAATCCTTCCTAAATTACACGCCTCAACCATCACTGCCTTAAAATTCTTACTTTAGCATACATTTTATGCGCCGATGTACTCATTCGTAATTTTATTATATTTATTATAAGCTAATGAAAGTTCGGCTTATTAAATTTGTTAAATGTGACGGTGTGTGTGTGTGTGTGAGAAATATTGAATACGGCAATTTTATTTCGCTACATTGTTCCCCTCGTCGGCTTGATGGCCAGCGAATTTTATGTGCAAATTTCCTTTTAAAAAAAGAATTGATTTACGATGCTCGCGGAATGCTTATGCGCATATTGACAGCCAACATTTTAAAAATAGGGAATATGAGTTTAGCGGTACAGAAGTCAAAGATGATCATTTTTTTACGCTCTTTTATTTTTCTAACCGGCAATAAATTCAAGTAGCAGCGTTTATCTTTCGGCTATTCAAATTTATTCAAGTAAAAATATTTTGTCTTACACTTTACATTGTTCGCGCGTTTTTCTTTCGACGATTTAGTATATCGTAATACTCTTTTTAACGTGTAATGGGTTACGTTTTTTAAGTGTCAATCTATTTCTATTTAAAAAAAAAAGAAATCTTATATGAACAATAATTCTCTTTTAAATTGTATTTACAATTTAAAATCAAACTTTTTTAATTGATTTAAATAGCAAATAATATATATAAACATATATATTCATAAAAGCTGTAAATTCTTCTTCTTGATCAATGATATAAATTTATTCTAAAAATTTTTTTAAATGTGATTTGATTTATTCGATTACAATTTTAAGTTTTTTTTTCTACGTAAGAAGTTAAAAATCAATTTATCACTACTTTTCATACTATTTAAGCCATTAATGTACAATTTACGGTACTTCAACATTCCATTTGACATTATCCAAAAAAAAAGATTTTATTTTTTCAAATATTTTATAAAATTTTAATATTTTTAAAAAAATAATTGCATGCATTTTCAGATTGATCCATATACTTAAATGGATATTAAAAACCATATCATTATAATTTTTGTATACACATTTACTATTTTTATCTTTATATTTTATAATGCTAATTAAACATTAAATGAATTCATAAAATTGTCATCATATATTTATCTTATTTTTATATTTTTAATAAAACCCATTTGATGAAATTCGAAAGATATGAGCATATATAAAAATTCTATAAAACAATTATACAAAAGTATGTAAAAAAATTCTAAGTATATATAAAAATGTTTTAAGCACTTTATAAGTTCTTAAGATAAGAATATAAAACTCATTATTATGCAATGTTATTATCAACTTTAAAGTTTTTTTTATCCAAATCGCAATCTCGATGAGAAATAGTATTCCAAAGATCCGGAGTCGGTATTAGTTTCAGATGAGATTTATTCAATTGAGATATAAGTTAAATTCTTAAATATATCAGAATCGTACGTTAGAACATTGCATCAAACACTTATTAAGTTCATTTTAATGCGAATTCCATGCTCAGTGGTCAAGTTTAATGCTTGCTGATATGATTTAAAATGTATAAAATTATAAAAGGACATATTAAAATTAATACAGGAAAAATTATAGCTAGTCAAAACTGGTTTTAATTACATTTTTGTTTTGAAGCAATTTAGTGCAATTAAGTAGTGTTGAATATGCTAAATATTTAAGAAATTACGTAATTTCAGAATTGACAGCTATCCGAAACAGTGCATTTTGATTTTCATTGAAAAATTACATCACGCGTTCTTTTTTCTTTAAGTATCATTGAAACAAGAAAGCTTTTTAAAAATGCAATTATTTTTGTAAACCTGTTGTTGGTGCACCAGCAAGAATTAAAGATTAGAAGGAAGGAACAAGTGAGGTTTTATTTCATTTTAAAGTAATTGACTTAACTTCCGAAACTACCCGATTGAAGGAGCGAGTAGCTCGGGGGAATTAAAGTGAAGTTTATTATTGCTGTAGGTCATATCAAAGGAGGAAAGAGGTACACACACACTTCACGCGCGCGCGCACACACACACACACAAAATCTAATAACTGCTTTTCCTTCATTTCTTGTTCTACAAATAAGCAGAAAGAATAAAGACCAACACCTCGGGAATCCCACACACGCGTGTAAAAGAAGAAATGTAAAAAAAGACGATCTACCGAAGCACTTGTCCAATCGCCTCAAGTCAAATAACGATATATAACTCATGACTCACTCGATAAACCTCCTCTTGGATCTTCTGGCTCACCCGACCAAAAAAAGTCCTCTCGTCCTCCTCCTCTCTCTCTCTCTCTCTCTCTCTCTCTCTCTCTCTCTCTATCTCTCTCTCTATCTCTTCTACCACCGAGTATCCTCCAGAGCGATTTCTTCAACAGAAATAAAGAATTTTTGAAGATAAAAAGAAAGAAGAAAAATTGAAGCAAACGAAACGTGTACGCAAAGTTACTTTTCTTTTCCCTAAGTTAACGCGACGTTTTTCGCCGCGTTTGCTTTTAACGAAGATTTATATCTCTCACTTAAATAAAAAAATCGGGCCTTAAAACATGCGAGCTATAATTAAAGTTGTGAAAAATCGCTATAGCGTAACTTGTAGGCGGCGAAACGCGCATTACTTATGGCACATTACATAAAATAAATTCTCGATTTTTTTCGCCGACTCGTATTGTGTTTATTAATATTATGCATTTTGTAACAAAGAAACCATGTAGGCCCAACTTCTTCGATTATCTCCGTCGAGTGTCACCGGTATTTGCCAATAAAATCATTGCAACTTTTCATTGAGTAAAATACTTTTTGTCTAATTATACCGACTGGAATAATTGAAGTTATCAAAGCACAAGACCCAACTCAATCGCATTCTGAACTTTATTTTATTTTTCCTCTGAAATTACTGCATTTTTATTTAGTTTTCAATCGGATATTTTTGCAAAAAACTTACATATCATTTAAAAATAAGACGGCAAATTTTGAACAGTCTAGCCTTTGGCGTGAATTTATAAAGGTACAACTTCCTTCTTTGTATTATAATTATTTTAATTTAATATTGTATTGTAAAGAATATAATATTTTGCGTTATGCAACCCCAACAATTAAATTTTTTGAATTTATCAGTAAATTATATTGAAACACATTTGAATTACTTATTTTCAAAATTATTCATAAAAAATAGAGAATTTATAGGCGATGATAGAACATTGCAATATTCACAACATGTTGAGTTTTTTATTTTTCCGCTGTTTTATCAGAAAACATATGAAAAAATGTCGATTAAAATCAACATTAATGAATAATGCTTGATTTTTTAATTTAATAATAATTACTGAACTTATTCAGGTTTTTAATTTAATAACCTATCATCAACTTGAGAGAACATTACCGATTCATAATTTATGAATTACATTACTCTTATTTAATAAAGAAAAGTGTATGGGCATTAATCGAGAAGTAC
The DNA here is from genome assembly GCA_018907245.1 of Eupristina koningsbergeri. Classification (NCBI taxonomy): domain Eukaryota; kingdom Metazoa; phylum Arthropoda; class Insecta; order Hymenoptera; family Agaonidae; genus Eupristina; species Eupristina koningsbergeri. The sequence continues at coordinate 752,335 of JACCHV010002773.1, read as the reverse complement.
AAGGCATCGACAAATTATCCTAATTTTCCACTTAAATATTCAATATATACGCGTGATGAATGTATTTAAAGAGCATTACCAATACCAATTCATTAGGTCCAAATCCTCGTATAGAGTATATTGCTCGATTAAAAAAAGTCAATAATAATAAAACAAAAAAGATCCGTTGCAGAGGCATTCCTTTTTATCCGAAAAGAAGAGGTCCAGGTTGTCGCAAAGGTAAGAGGATGCGAACCCGGATAAATTGTAATTATTTAGCGAAGCGGCTCTTCTCTTCCATTCACAAGTTTGCACAAAGCCGTGGCAAAGGAGGCAGAGGTCCCCTTCCCCTTCCCCTCCACCCCTCACGCGCACCATCTCAAGGGGCCCCACGACCCACGAGATGGTGTGCGTACGTGGGCCCGACCCAATAAAGGGAATCAAAGGTCCCGACCCGTGCAGGCGAGTTTCACCTGATGGCACGTCCGCGCACCTGACCGCGGGATCAAGGTCACCTGCCGGGGAATCTCGGGTTCGGGCCCCTCGTGTTTTTCTCCCTGTTTTTTGGACCCACCGCCGGTGTTATCATGCACGCGCGTGCGCGCGCAGATCCTAACCTCTTGTTTTTCCTGGATTTCCGAGGTGGGCGGCTCGCTCCTGCGTCCTGGACGCCGTCCGTCGGCCCCGCGTCCCAAGACCCACCAAGGACGGCCTCCCCGACAACGAGGGTGCGCGGCTCTGCGACAAGGGACGACCAGCGGGAAATTCAAAATCCACGGTAGAAGGCCCTCCTCACCCCTCAGGCCCTACTCCTGCTGGGCCCACAGCACATCGACACACACACACGCACACAGAGCCAGCGACAAAGGTAGAGACACACGCGCGCGGGCACTCGGACGAGGTGGAACCGAAGTCTCGAACTCGAGTTCCAGGTGCTACCGCGGATGCGAGTTCGCCGAGGGAGAAGGAGCGTCCGGGTTGACACCTGCCTGGGTTGCTCGCCTCCGCGGCGGTCTGACTGGGTCTGACACGCACACGGCGCGCGGCCTCTGGAGCTCGAAAGGTAGATCGCGAGAGCGGTCGGAACAAGAGGGGAGAGGCTTTGAAAAGAGAGAGTTTGGGAGTAGGGGCACTGATTGCCGAGTCGGACGGTCACCGCACCGTCACCGTCACCGCGTCCCACTCCCAAGGATTCGCTCCTCCGGGTCCCGTCGACTTCCCCGACGCCTCCACGGGTCTCCCTGGATCCGGTCCCACCCCCTTCTCCGCGAGGTCACCAAGACCTCCCCTGGCTCCCCTGCGATTCAGCGAGTGGAATTGGTTGCTCCCTGCGAACTTCTTGTCGCATTTTTTTGAATTGAAGCGAAAATCCATAACGCGCTCGAGCTGCATTATACGGAAATAAATACCTCCTACTTGTCGCTCATGTCTTTCGGAATTATTGGACACGAAGAAATGTCTTGCTCTTATTGCGGACAAATCGTAATTCACCGACCAATTAATTCTACCAATATTCTTCTCCTTTGTAATCACTGTTCATTATATATATATATACTCGTAGGTATGCGTGGCGTTTTTACGTGCCCGTGTTTGCGTGTGTGAATGCGAGTACGACTGTTGAGTGAATACAGTTGTATGCACAGTATGACATTATTTCCTGTATAATTCAGAGAATTTTTCTATAGAACAAAATACTATCGTAATCAAAATTTTTTTTTTTTATTGCGGATGTATACTTAGATACACCATTAAAAGCAATTCTCGTGCATTTCTACTCGAGCCTCACTATTAAGTGTAAAAAGAAACGTAAAAAAAATTTTTGATTTAACAATATTTTAATAAAAAATGTATATTATTTATATATTTTATAAGAAAACACTAAAAAATTAAAAAAACAACTTTTTATTAAAAAAACTAGCTGCTATTTGCGGTAAAAACATTCATTTAAAAAAATATGACATATTGTACAACGTATTTAAATAATCTTTTAACTCAATATTACGAGATTTTATTTTTATTTCACAGTCTTGCAGTTTATTACATCAAAATGATCGTGAATACATAAATATTTTAACATAGATATCTTATTACAACTATTTACAAGCATCGTATAAAATTGACTAATCATAATCGATCATCGCGAAAGCTGGTAAAATTTCATTTTAATAATCTAAATATCCCAACAAACCTACAATTTTACGGTACTTTCAACATTCAGACTAATGAAAAATTGAAAATTCAGATAGTTTTGAAATCTAAAATACATTTTCAAATTATTAAGATGTTAATTTGTTTTAGTATTAAAGTAAAAAACATAATATCTAAGAAGTTAACATGACATAATCTAACTTTTATTATTTGTATTAAAAAAGTTTAGTTCAATGTAAGTTTTATATTTTAATAATCAACTATTCAACTATTTGAGATTCAATTTTATCTTTGAATAGACAAAAAAGTAGTTTCATCGAAAATTTATACATTCTTTTTACTGAATACTCATAAAATTTGTAGTTTTGAATATTAAAATGCTTTAATTAAATGTAAAGTAATCGTACTATTTATTATGAATAGAATATTAAAATTGATACGTAATTAAATACAAAGTTGAAATTTTAAATTCTTATACTACAAATTAATATTATATCTTTTAAAAAATTTTAATATTTTTGGTAAAGGCACATGTTTTTTAAATATATAAAATTAACATTTCAGTTATTAGAAAGTAATGAAAAAAAAATACTTCATTTTTTTAAATATATTCTTTAGGGAATTTTATTAATTAATATGCTAGTATTTAAAAACATAGTTTAAATGTAACATAAATTCTAAAAGATATATTTAGTACGTAAATGTGTTTTAGATTTGTAAGGAGTTTCAAGATTATTTAAAGATCATTAATAATAAATGCTATTTATATATTCGAATCAATTAATTTTAATACACAGTTCTTAAACAATGTATTATTTCCTATTTACAATACTGTATTATAATTAATCAATAATTTAAAAATACATTTTTTGTTTGATCTCATTGGTGTAGGTTACGCGTTTAAGAATTAGTACGATAAGATCACATACATTTATAGAGTTCAGTGCCAATATGAATAAGCCACATTATTTGGCGAACGTAATAACTGGATATTAAATTATAGTTTGAAAATGTTTTCTACAAATTATTGACTTAATTTTTGAAATTTTAAACTACCAAATATTAAGAGGTTTAATATAGTATTCCAATTATAAGTTATAATTGTACTTGAATTATTTCTAATTTTTTTAGTCATAAATGAAAAAATATTATTAAATATAATTAATTTTGAATTTCAGCTTAGTCATCTTTTTATTATTAACAAAAATGTTTGCTAAAATATAATGTGTGTTTTTACGAATTAAAATAAAAAGTAATTATATTACAAATACATGGACTAAATAGTGTTGGAAAATAATTTTATTTTGTTTATATTAAACTTCAAAAAGTTCCAATACATACATTAAATTGTTAGAATTAATTTAATCAAGTTAGTTAGTATTTAGTACTCAACTTTAAATTTACATTTTAAAATTTTTGCATGAAAATAACTCTATATTGATAGAGCGATTAGAGACTGATTGATTCAATGATTATTCACAAAACAAGTTTTACTTCAAATTTCAAGTATACTTAACATGTTTCAAATTGTTGTATATTGAAAAAACTATGTAAGCAATCATAAATTTCACAATATGTGTTTAGATGAAATTCTGTACATCTTTTTGAAAGGTGTTTGACGACGTTTCGCCGTTTTACGAGCTGATATGTATGTTATATTCTTGGATAACTACGTTTACTGATTATTATTTACTGAGAAGATTCGAATAATTCGCCACAATCAAAATATCAAATACAATGGATTTTAAATTATTTCCGGATTAATTGTCAAATGTTTCAGTTATTAATCTTTACTTTTGTAAGTAAATCTTTTTTTTGCAATTGGACAATTATATCAATAGTATTTATTTTAATAAATTTTTATTTTGTTCAGTTTGACATTTTCTACTTACTATTTTAAAAATAATAATTTTTAATCGATTAAATAACCACAATAAATAAATATAATATCATAAATTTTATATTTTTAAAGTAGATATTTATTCTACTTAAGATATGTATACATGTTTGTATGGTTATTTAAATAATGTTAATAATTAAATAAGATAACTATGGTTTAAAAAAGATTAGTAACCCCCCCCCCATTTTCTTACTTTAATTCATTTTTTTTTTTTTTTATTCTTGATTTGGTTTTATAGAAAAGCAATCAATTTTGCGTTAATATTGAAATATTTGAATGTTTGACCAAAATATTTTTTTAAAGTTTCCAGTATCTTTACACGAAGCAGTTTGAAATCAATAAACTTAGATCGAGTAAAATGCACTAAGCCTTTCACACCGACACGAAACTCACCAATGATAAAATTCTCGAGCTACAATCTACACACACATTTTCGCTCCATGCATACGTACGCCTTCCACAATGAAGTAAATGAAACTTGGAACTTGTTTATTTTGGGAAGTTATCGGTTTGCAACATGCGAATTTTTCACACTCAACAGGCTCGAATCCGCACGAAAGTCTAAAAATTATTTGTATCGGCTGATGTTTGATTTTAATTTCATAAAATACTTTTAGCCGTTAGCTTACCTTTGAACGCTATAAAATACATTCTATTCTTTATAATTATTGTAAAATCATTTTTTCTCTTCTTATATTATAAAAAAAGTAGTTTTGGTTTATTTATAATTAAAGCTTAAATATTTAAATTTCACTTATCGTAAATTTTATTATACTTTATACATACGTAGTTATAATAATATTTAATAAATTATTGAAACAGTTCATCGTATTAATTATGTTGTATTCAGTTAAATAACTTTTTTTATTAAATTTTATATTATCTTTATTGTTTTAAGCACGCTTATTTATTTACATAAGCATTATAGAAAAATTTATGTTTGAATTCCATGTATCATAATATTAGATATGTTTGTAGGTAATAGTGGTCATTTATATTCATTTTCAAATTCATTTTAATAATTACGAACATTTGTTTTAGTAATTTTTTAAACATTAATTAAGTTTTTTACTTAAGACTCATAAATAATATTTTTATTTACAGCAAATTATATATGCTCTAATTAATCAAAATAAATTATATACGTTTCCTTTTACAATTGGAGGCAGAAATTCTATATTCCGTTGATGTTCTATTCCTTTACTGCTCTATTAAACTTTAAAAAGTTCTTGATACTTTCTTTTAGCTTTCATATAATTAATTATATCTCAAAATTTGCATTTATCTTTACTACAATAATTTTTTTTAATGCCTCAATAAAATGAATAATTTTTCATTCAAATAATTGCTAAACATTTATAATGCCATTGATTCTGTTAAGATAATTATCACGTAAAATATTTATCAATAATTCCCTAGGACGTTTTAATATTTTTTTGTTTGGTAGGCGATTCAAAGCTACGCTATACTAAAGTCAATTAAACAAAAGCCTTGGTTTTGTCATTCATCCTTTAACGATATTAAAGATTTATTTTTCTAGTTTCTGTATTTCTTTATAAAAATAAAATTAAAAATAATATTGTTTAAAAAAAAGAAATATGCAAGAATGTCCTGAACTATTTCCATAGTAGCTAATGCTGATATTTTTTCTATTTTAATACAATATTAAAATTCTTTTATATTTTTTGTAAGAGTACATTTAAAAATTAAGAAAAGCGTAAATTTAAAAATAATCTAAATATTTTGACGGATTAAACCTATTTAAGATATATTCATTAAAAAGTCAAATATTATTGATTCGATTTACATACCTACATCAAAATTGTTCAACAAAGTAGAAAATGTACATTAATAAATGGATTAATGAAATGAGAAAAACTATAATTTCATTTATAAATTGATTTTTAAACATTCAAAAAGACCTGTAATTAATAATATTTTATATACTTAATATACTTACAATTATAGTTATATATTGAAATAATTAAATGAATATTTTAAAACTTAATTTTAATCAATGTATACTTCACTGATCACAATATATTAAACTTCATACAGCATTGTATTTTCTTATTTTTTTTTCTTTTAAATTATAGTTTTTAAACCTAATATATATATTATTTCAAATTACTGATTATAGATCAATGTATTACCAGTTTATCAGTTAATAGCTTCTAATATGTAATATAGACTATTTGTTACACTAATATCGACTCTAAATTATTTATATAATATAATAAAATCGATATTATAGAGTGTACTTAATTTTCTTTATATTAAATTTGTTTTTCAAACTATTATGTAAAGAACACGGTTAAATAAAAAATTGATTAGAAAGTTATTTAATCCATTATTATATTTATAATTTAGAATATGAATTTTTTAATTAAATTTTTCTTGAAATATCAAAACTAATTCAATTATTTATATCGTTAATATTTATTTATTTATTATTACACTTCCAGCCTTCCGGCCTAGGAATGGGCTTTAGCACATTTGATTTGTATCTACATTTTTACATTTTGCGCTTTTATATATTTAATTTTTCTTTATTTCATTCGCATTATTCTTCGTATGCTTGTTTTCTCCCTGTTTGCCTTACTTTCTCTTCTTCCTTTCTTCTAATTTCCTTATACTTCTTAGTAGTTTATGGTTTCCTATTTCTCCTATCAATTCCTCCATCACCATCTGACCAGTCTATTCCTTTTTATTTCCTTTATAATCTCTTTGGTTTCTTTATATCTTCCTATTACATGTACCTAGTCCCCTTTCTTTTCTTTACATACTTCACACCTGTGGTCTGGTTCCTCCATCCAATATTTATTCCCTGATCAATATCTTAAATATCCTGGTAATCCTGCTTCTTTTATATGCTTGCATGTCTGATTATACCTACCTCTTTCTATTCTATTTTGTCTCTTGTTTTTGTATGCCTTTTTCTCTTCTGAAAATATTCTTGTATGAAGCCTCCCATTTCTCTGCCGTTCCTCTTTTCTCTCCTTGCTCCTACCATCTCCCATCTCATTTATTTGGGCAGCATTTTTTGTTTTATCTTTCTCTCATTCCTTTACCCACACTTTTGCTACTAGATATACATAATCAATGTTTTTTATAAACTTCCAAAACTGTCTACTTTTATCCCGTATTCCCGCTATATTCCAATAGAATATTCTTCTTTCATTTTTATTTTCTCTCTCTTTTGTTTACTTTCTACCTCTTCTCTTCTTCCTTAGTTCCTTCATTCTCAGTTACTTTTTCCAGAATTTACCACACGATATCATAATCCTTATCATATATAAATTCATTTTGTTCTCTTCTGTGTTTCATTTTCCTTGATGCCTTCCCTTCGTTCTTTTCTTTCCATCTCCCCATTATAAAATACCTTCTTCAGCTCTGCCTTTGCTAAAAGCTCTTTCCCTCTCATCGTTTTAACCCAGGAGCTTATTTCTGCCTTAATTTTCCTTTCTTCGTGTCGAAAGTATACAGCTCAGACGACTGCATGCTATCACGCTCTCCCGAACGTAGTGGACGGTGCGCAGATATATCTATATAGATCTATACGCATCAGGAGTGTGGTTGCACTCTTCAAATTTGTGAAAAGAGCGAAAAAGCTAAAAAGATGCTCGTGGTTTTTAGTTTGTACGCATGTTTTTACAATGTCAATAAAAGGTATAGCTATTTCGATGCAGAAACAAAAATCGATGCACGATTCAGACTAAAGATCAGTGAAACTCAGAGTCTCAGAGTGGAAAAATGAAAGACCAAGTCTATGACGAACCACCTGATATCACCCCAAAGGTAGATCTTTTCCAATGCCAAAACTTCTAAATTGTACTCCATGTATATGTTTGTTCCATATATCTGTCTCTTAGGCTCTATAATCACACCCCTCTTCTCCGGGCTTTCCATCTTTATTACTATTACCAGCCCAACACGCCCTTTTGAATTCTTCTCTCATTTCCAAAATCTGTTTTAAAAACCTCTCTGTTCGTCTACTCACCCCTATCTTTTCTACCTATTCCCACTTCTTTTACCACTCTGTTCTTCTTTTCCATCTACCTCATCAATTTTCTCATATTATTAACCTCTCATTCTGATAAGGTTGATATTGCATTGCTGCAGTTGTTGCTTCCACTTGCCCTTAAGCAATTTGAACTGCTGTTTACTCTGCTCTAGGGTCTCGCAGCCTTATCAATTAATTCTCTTACTTCATCTATTTTTTCGTTTTCTCACAAAGGTACTTATCCTTCTCCATCCAATTCATTCATTCTTCCGGTACGGTCCTCCACTCTGATTCTGCTTCTCCTACCTCCTTTAATTCTTTAACCACTTCTTCTAAATCCTTCACCCCATTTTCCATTTCCTTTCCTTTTCTTCCCTTTTCTTCCCATTCTCTAATTTTCCTTTCGATCCTCTTATTTACTTTTATTTCTTATTCCATTAACTCTTTCTTTTCTTTTTTCATTTTTTCTCTGTCTCCCTTTTTTTCATTTCTTCTTTTTTATTTCGTTCTCATTCCTCCCACATCCTATCTTCCTCAAATGAGATCTTTTTAATGCCCTTTTTTTATTCCCTCAAGCATGGTGACATATGCTTCATACTTGGCGTATCTGCAGCTCGGTTTCTTGGCTAACTCGCCCTTTCCGCATTTATAGGCACTTCTCTAGTTCGCGTATTCTTTCAGCAGGGCGACACATTCCTTTCACATAACGGAGTTCCCGATCTTATCCATTTCACATCGCGCAAAAGCCGCTTTTTCCTCCTAACCTCTTCGATGTTTTCTTTTTTTATTTCCACTCTCTCCACTCAATTCTTCCACTCGCACTTCACTTTATTATTTCAGCTTACGTATTTCCACTCTCTTTCTTCTCTATCAACTTTTTTACACTTTACCTTTTTCATGGCTATATATTTTCTATTTCACAAGAATGACGACGCGGTGTAGAACTGCAGGTTCTTAGCGCACCTAGCAAAAGTCTTTATTTCGCTAGTTATAAAGTTTATAATAATTAATTTAAAAACTAGATATTAATATAAAATTATTTCATTCATATAAGCAATTAAATCAATTTTTAATAATATTAGACATATATTAAAAATATTAACAATAAAGAATTTAAAACTTAATACCTTTGATATTGATATATGATAAAAAATATTTGAATATGAAATTTTGTTTTTCAGATCTGATTTTATTCATTTACGATACATATTATTTTTTATTTATTTATTTAATTTTTATAACTTTATCTATACCTTTGAAGCCATATTTTCATTATAAATTAGATGTTATTTCAAGTTATGCCAGAATCAATTTAGTTAATTACAATATTAATCATAATAGTTAATTTAAAAAACTATAATTTTCAAACAATATTATTAAATTAAAATAGAAAGAAACCATATGAAGATGTGTTTGTATAGAATCTACTTTTATACTTTATACAATTAAAAAAAATAATAGAAATCTCAAATTTTTGTTTAATCGAAATAAACATTTGAATGCTGTATTTGAGTTTTTGTTATCTAAAAAAAATTTATCATTATTCATCCAAAAATTGAAATTTTAATTTATTAAATACTTTTTCATCATAAATTTAATGAAGACTATAACAAATATTAGATTTATAAGTTATAAAATGTAAAGCATAATTTTTAAAATATTTAATATAGTATTACAATAATTATACTTATTAAAATTTAATATTAAACAAATTATTTATTTTTTTTATAATACGATTAAAATAAAATTCTGTTTTATTGACAGTCGGTATTATATTCAATGACTAATACTTTGTATCTGTTATGAGATATTTATTCTAAAGAATAAAATTTGTTTTGTATCATTTTAATTTATTTTTATATTTTATGAATAATATTAGTATCATTATTTTTAATTTTAAGTATTTATATATGAAAATTTTCAAATATACATATAATAATCCGTACGTTACAAAAATAAATATTTCATTAGATTTCATTTATATTTTAATACTTTCTTTTAATAGTTTTTTGTGCTTTAATAGATTACTTGAATATTTTATTATATTATTAATTAATATATAAATAAATAATTTTAATAACTTATCAGTAAATGAAAACTTTTCAATAAACAACTTTTGAATTTGAACTTTGAATCCAATCAAATCGAAATAAATGATGCAGTAAGTGATTTAAAAAAGTTTGAAAATAAATCAATTTTCATTGAAATTATTTTGATTAATGTATTCTATATACGATACTTTAAATATTAAAAAAAAAATTGCAATTGTTTACAATTTTTCTATCTGCTTTGCATTATATATATTTATACATGTACAAATTTTATATCTCTGAAGAATTTGAATAAAATAATTATTTAATAAGTAAAATAATAATAAAAAAAATTTTTATACAAGCAATCAAGATTTTTATATAATTAAAAATTAAGATATTTAAATATTAATTGCTTGTAAAAATAAAATTTTTTCGTTATTTTACTTGTAAAATAAATTTTATAGAGAAATATATGATTATGTATATAAATAAATATATTTTATGTACATAATAAAAATTGTATTTTTAATTCATGGAATATCAAAAATTATACTCACTTTGTAGAAAAAAACATTAAATTTAATTTTTCGTGAATAAATTGAAAATTTATTTAATTATTTACCATATGTACCTAAATAGTTTTTTTTTCAAATAATATTAAAACTTTAAAAAAATTATTATTTTTTATTTTATCAGATCACTTATCGTTACCTTGGGGCAAATATACAAAGAGGAGAAAATATAATATATATATATATATATGTATATTTATATATTCGATTATCCCAAGGTAATTTTTATATAGAATAAATATAATATCTGATATATTTAAATTTAATTAAGACTGCTGATATTTTTTAAACATCATAATAAAGCTTATATGAATATTTTTAAAACAAGTATTGATATAAAATATTTTTAATGGCAGATAATTTGTTAATTCCAATCATTTCAATCCGTTAAAATAGATATTGAATAACAATAATGTACTTTATAATAAACAATTGTCAATGTTTATGATATGTTAATAAATATATAGTTATATAATAGTTTAAAAAGTAAAATGATTTTTTTAAAGATAGAATTGCTTTTTTTATTTTTACAGAGAATTGATTCCGTTTTTGATAAAAAATATGTGCTAAAAATAAATAGAGTATTTGAAATTGTTAAATTAATAAATGTTAATAATTCATTTCATAGTTAATGATTATGATGGAAAGATGTGTGATTGATTACACAATTGAATCTGACAATCTTACCGTATTCAATCAAAACTCTCATTTTATTATGCATATGACAGGGAAAAATATCATCTATTTTTTTAGTGCCATAGAACTTGATAAATAATGATAAATTGCATTTCAAATTCGTGGTGGATTTTTGAAATACTTTTTTTACTTTAATTCATTATATTTAAAAGTGTTATTTAATACTTTCAATAACAAATGTATTATTAATAATTTATAATTAAAACTATTATCAGAAGATAATAGCTTCAAATCATCACCAAATGCATGGTTTAAATTAATGCGAAGAAGAAAATTATCACTACTTTTGGATGTAAATATAGTCTTATAAATTATCAATGACCTCGATATGAACAGTCAAATGATGAAATCAATTTTCTAGTTTGAATTTTGGTAAATTTAAGATAGAATTATGAGTAAAATAAATTAGATTAGCAGGCTTGGGCACACATTTGATGCAATTTTAAATTTCATAAAATAATTTTATGATATAATTTCAAGTCGAGAATTTCCTTCAATCTATTTACAATTTCATTGCAAATTTTTAAATTTTGCCTAATAGTTTTAATTGGGGATACATGATAAAAATATTTAATATGTAAATACTAAAATAATAATACTTATCAAAAATTAAAAAGTTTTATTAATTTAGAGTTATTGTAAAATGAATGGAGTGAATAATAATACAGAATTAATTAAATGTATAAATAAAATTTATTATTTGTATGTTAAAAATGTTTTCATAAGCTGCAAATTTATAAATTTGATAGCTCGTAAATTGGTCGATAAATATGATTCTTGCATATAATTAATGTGCACGAATAAATGAAGAATTGCAAAAAAGTGTTAACAAAAGTTTTTAGCCATGAATAATAAGTAATTTGTGGTACGATCCGCAAATACTGCACGTGTTAATTATAATTTAACAAAATGAATTTTTAAGAATTAAAATACAATGAAATAAGATTCAGCAACTCTGGAAATATTTGTACGAAATGTCATTGAAAATAACGTATTAATAAAATAGTTTTATCGTTCCAACGGGAATTTCTCTAAAAAAAAAATTATCAATTCCATGTATTCCAATTGTGCGCGGATAAAGAATTTAGTAAACACCTTGTATTTGCAATAAGGAAGGGAACATTACGACAAATAATACTAAAGATAATTGTCGACTAGACGTTTAATTAAATATTTGCGCATATTCCGGAGGCTCTCTTATTCTTTATCGGACATTTTGCAAATTTGTTTATTTAAATGTAATTTCGTTATTTATAAAAGAGGCGGCGAGCGATAGAAAATACAATGGGTCACCTGCAACCCGACAATTAACGTAAACCAACACTCGCGAGTGTTGGTTTACATTAATTGGCTCAGATTTTCTCTATCCGTGGGAGATCATCTTGTAATATCGATCGGAGGGAACATTTTGTATTTTCGAATAAATAAAAAGCGAATCGCAGTTTGGTTAAATAAAATTTGCAGTCCTCGCGATCAATTCAAAGTTCACGCATGCGTTCCTTTTGAATTGGCGGATACGCGGAAGATTCGTGGATCCGCACACAGACGACAACCTAAAAATGCAAAAGCCCGCCAAAATGCAGCAACAGCAGCAGCACCGCGAGACGCAGTTCCGAACGTCCGGGCAACGGGCGATATAGCCGAGGGATATAGGCGGGGGAGTCCTCGAGGGGAACCAAGAGGCCACCCCCGACGCTCCTCGAGAGCACGTGCCGGGTGCCCGGGGAGGTGGTCTGCGCATGAGCACCGGCGCCCGGACTGAAATACCCACCGTCCGGAGGAATTCGAGAGGGCGAGGGGCGTTTGCGCGCCAACGTTTCTCGCGCGCAGGTTGGCTGCGCGAGCACGACAGTCAGAGGTTGGCGGATGGTCGCGCAGTTTCCCTTGGCGGCATCGTCTGGTTGCCTCGTTAACGCGTAGCTGCGGCGCCCACGTGTTTGGTCTTCTCCAGCTTCTGCCGACCGGAAACCCGCTCTCTCTCTCTCTCTCTCCCTCCCTCCCTCTTTCGATTTCTCGCTCTCTCACTCTCACGAGGAAACATGAAGTACGTTCTGGTGACCGGAGGGGTGATTAGCGGTGTGGGCAAGGGTGTGATCGCCAGCAGCTTCGGGGCGATTCTCAAGTCGTGCGGGATTCACGTCACCTCGATCAAGATCGACCCCTACATCAACATCGACGCTGGCACGTTCTCGCCTTACGAGCACGGTGAGGTTTATGTCCTGGACGACGGCGGCGAGGTTGACCTTGATCTCGGAAATTACGAGAGGTTCCTCGACGTTGTACTCCACAAAGACAACAACATCACGACTGGTAGGCGATGTCTGCTTTGCAATTCACTTGCTCCTCATGCTTCTCTGGAAATAGCTTTCTCACTTTTGATTTTCATCTTGCTCTTCTTCAACACACACTCCAGCTTCTTCATTGCTTCACATGCCTTTTCTATATTTATTTATTTATAATTTCGTGCAGTTTTTTGTGTTTTCGTGTATGCATAATTAGGTATTGCTTTGTAGCTTAGAAATGATGAATGAGTTGTATTTTAAACAAAGTGAGTAATTTTCCACAACAAATACATTTTCATACCTTCAAAGATTTTTACTACCATAGTGTCTTGTACAACACCTCTGATATGCCACATTCCACAATTTTCAAATAATTAATATAATTTTACTCATTATTTTAGTCATCAAGTTTGTCTTTGCTTTAAGTGATTATTTGTTTACTTATCTTGCTAAAGGGAATTCAGATGTTCATGTGACCTTAAACTCAGTCTACTAAATTATATATAATTTTTGCATTCAGTTTTCTAACTTTCTACTTTCTTTTGATTTTTTAATGAATATAAAAAAAAAATTACAAATGTTTGACTTAAAGAATTAAATTACCCATTAGTTATTAAAATCATTTTATTTTTTAATTAAATATAATTCATTTTTTTCATTCAAACAATCAATCAATCTGATTTCATTATTTTAATTGTTTAAAAATATATTTAAAAATTTTTCTGATTGATTTTTTATTCAATAGTAAGAACAATTTACATATATATATATTTTTTTCCAATAAAATGCTTACTTCTTGCTTAATACTAATTTTAATTTTAATTACAAAATTAGTATTTAATAATTAAAAACAAATAAATATGTAACTTTTACAATTCATAAAAAAAATACATCCCTTATAACTTTTAATTTGTTATAAAAATAGTGCTAGAACAAATTAAATATTAATGGAACTAATGACAAAATAATTTTTTTTTTATTTATAAATGTATAAAATAGTTATCGTATTTAGGGAAATTTAATTATACAATTCTATAATCAATATAATTCTTATAAATTTATAAATATCTAATATAAATATAATATAAAAATTTAAATACTTTAAAATATAATTCTTTGAATACATTGTTATAAAAGATTATGGATTAATTATTATATTGTAATAAATCAATCATTGAGTATATCAATTTATTGTTTTAATTACATGTTTAAATACTATATAATTTAAAGAATTTTTATTAAACATGATGTTTTGAAATTTTATAATATTTCATAATAATTTATTGCAAAGATTAAATCTGTATTTAATAAAATAAAATGTTAATTTTTACAAAGTGATGAAATATTAAAATAAACACTATGTGATATATATCTTGTTAAATATTCTCTTCTTATACAAAATTACACCATTATGAGTATTGATTTTTAAATATAAAGTCTTATTTATAATTATTGACATTAAGTAAAGTATAATAAATTAAAAACATTTATAATTTACTAATTCACATTATAATATAGCGTATAAAATCAGTTTTAATATATACTTTAACACATATTAGTTGTACTAATTTTAAAAATTAAGGTACTTTAATTGGCTTTTTTCTATAATTGAAATTATTTATTTTAAGGAAATATTAATTATGACTACTATTGTTAAGCCAAAGTTGTATAAAATAAATTTATGCTTATAAATTGTTGATATAATTTATACATTATATATTCAATTTTACAGGTAAAATATATGAACATGTTATCAAGAAAGAAAGAAAGGGTGATTATCTTGGAAAAACAGTTCAAGTAGTACCACATATTACTGATGCTATTCAAGAATGGGTAGAAAGAGTAGCAAACCAACCAGTAATGGATGATGGTAAAATACCAGAAGTTTGCATAGTAGAATTAGGTGGAACAATTGGAGATATAGAAGGAATGCCATTTGTAGAAGCATTTCGTCAATTTCAATTTAGAGTAAAAAAAGAAAACTTTTGCTGTGCACATGTTTCACTTGTTCCATCACCAAAATCAGCTGGAGAACCAAAGACCAAACCAACACAGTCGAGTGTTAGAGAATTACGTGGGTTTGGATTATCACCAGATTTAATTATTTGTAGATCAGAAGAACCTATCGGTGATAATATTAAAAATAAAATATCAAATTTTTGTCATGTTGCACCTGAGCAAGTGATAACAATTCATGATCTTTCATCTATATATCGAGTTCCTTTATTAATGGAAGCTCAAGGAATCATCGAGTATTTAAATGAGAGGCTTCAATTGAATATACAAATGCCTCTTCAAGTACCATTCATGGAAACATGGAGAAATCTTGCAGAACATGTGGATCAGTTACAAAATTGTACGTTATGTAGATAGTTTTATTATAAAAGCCATGATAATTTATTTTATATTATTATTATTATTATTATTATTATTATTAATATTAAATGTATACATTACTATATTTTAAAAAGCATTTAAGCAATTTATTAAATTTTATATTTTGTTACAGTGGTGAATATTGCTTTAGTTGGTAAATATACCAGACTTGAAGATGCTTATGCATCTGTTATTAAAGCCTTACAGCATGCTGCAGTTAAATCAGGCTATAAGTTGAATTTGACATTTATTGATGCTGTGCATTTAGAATTTGAAACAAAAGAAACCAATCCTATTTTATATCATAAAGCTTGGCAACAACTTTGCAGCACTGATGGTGTAATAGTTCCAGGAGGCTTCGGTCACAGAGGAATCAATGGAATGATTGAAACTTGCAAATGGTGTAGAGTTCAGAATAAACCTTTACTTGGAATTTGTTTAGGCCTTCAGACTATAGTAATTGAATTTGCTAGAAATGTACTTAAACTTGAAAATGCTAACAGTACAGAATTTGATCAAGATTGTCAAAATCCTGTAATAATTGATATGCCAGAACACAATCAAGGTAATATGGGTGGTACCATGAGGTTGGGAAAAAGATCTACTCGTTTTGTTACTCCGACTTCCATAATGCGCCAACTTTATGGAAATCCAGAAATTATACAAGAACGACATAGACACAGATATGAAGTAAATCCAAAATACGTTGCAGATATGGAATCTGTTGGATTAAAATTTGTAGGTCAAGATGAAGAAAATATTCGAATGGAAATAGCTGAATTAGAAGGACATAATTATTATGTTGCCACTCAATTTCATCCTGAATATTTATCAAGGCCTCTTAAGCCTTCACCACCATTTTTAGGATTAATATTGGCTAGTGTAGGAAAACTAAAATCCTATTTAATAAAAAATTGTAGGGTTTCGCCTTCACAACTTAGTGATCTTGATTCAGATGAAGAAAGTACAAAATGTATAACTCATCCATAGCTCAAAATATTAATATATATAACTAAAGTATTGTACTTATATTTGATGCCTTTATAAATATGTGTTATTTTAGATTAATATGAAAGAATTTGCTTTTCTATTTTTATAAATTTCTTATTTTTTTCATTCAATCTATTCAGATAGCACATCTTAAAAATTATAGTGAACTAAATTTGTAAATTTATATAAGTGTACATTATATGAAATAGTATTTAAAAATAATATTTAATAATATATTTTTAAATTACTATACACTTACCATAGTTAAATAATTATTGAATAATTATTTTTAAATTGCATACTGGTTCCTTGAACATAATTTTATAATAGAGCATTAAATAGACAGTTATAAGTCAATAAGTGAAACAATTGTAATCTGGGTAGTTATATTTTTCATTTGATATAACAATAATCACAAAGGTATATATTTGTATACATGTATAATAATTTTGAAGTTTGGAATATAAATATTTTGTGATAAATTATAAATTTTCTATCACTTTATAAAAGTTAAGGATAAATGTAAGTATAAAGATAACAGGTTTTAATGTATTTATAATCCATATAACTAGTAACATTTTAAAGCATTTCAGTAAGAATTTTTTAAAAATAATATTTAAAAATTTTGAAATGCATTTTATAAAATTTATGCTTCGAAAAGATGTAAAAAATTTTTATCGTTAGTATTAATGGCACTAGTAAAAGGAATTTTAATATATCACATTTCTTCAAATTAAAATTAATAACAAAACAATATATGTATGAACTAAAATAAATTTCCAAATATGATCATGTAAATATTAAAAAAAAAGTTCAAGCTTCAATAACTTGATTGTATATTTTTATAAAATTTTTTAGAAAAATTTTTAATTTAATCAATAGACAAAGTTATTTTTCTTATTTTATAAAAAACGATTCATATTTAAAATTTATAAAGCTTTCAATTAAAAAAATAAAAATATTTTTATCACTAATTTTAAACTTCTAATTTTTTCTTAGATAACAATATAAAAGAAGCTTGAATAATTTTGGTAGTTAAAGATTGAATATTTATTCTAGATTTTCAAAAATAAAACTATAAACAAATATTTATATAGATTTTTGTAAAAATCCTAAAGATAGAATTAATATAATAGCTTTAAAAGATTTATAGTAAGTAAAAATATATATATATTTTTATAATAAAAAAAAAAAAAAAATAACTTACTAAAGAATTCAATTTTTTAAAGCATTATAAAAATTATAGACGAAATAATTGTTTCCAAAAAGTTAGAAAATTTTATTTTTACTAATATTAAGGTTTTTTCGATTAATTAAAATTCTGATTCGTAAAATTGCTAGTATCTTCACAATTTACAAATCTTTTAAAGCATGTTTATTTAAAATGTTTCATGCTTTTTAAGAAATAAAAATTTTAAACATTATTTTTGTAAAAATACGTTTGTAATTCAATTTTCAGATATATCTGTAAAAACTGAAATGTAATAAATCCTTTTTATATTTGAACAATTACTTATAAGTTATATATAATTAAAAATAAAATAAAAATTTTTGTTTTATGTAAATACTTCTGTTGTATTTTTTATTTGTTAATCATTTGATATTTTAATTGTTTTCAATATAGTACATACAGACATAAAAAATTAATCTATAGGTAAAATATGTATTATAAAAATTAAAAAATTATAAGCAATTATTATAAAACAATAATTGTATATGTATAATTTAACAAGTAACTTAGATTGATATCAAATTAATTTATTGGTAAAGTTACAATTTTAGAAAAAAAGGTAATGTTAAACAATATTAAATTGACAAAAAATATATAAATTTTTATTTTGATAAATTAAATAAATTTTATTTAATTATTTTGTGATTTTCAAAATTAATTGTAGCATCACTAAAATTTTAATTTCATAGAAAATCAAATGATTTAATATTAATGTTAGAAGTGTAACAATATAAAATTAATTTTAAATACTAATATATTTAAAATTAGGTTTATAAGATTATATACATTCAAAATGTACAATAAAGTATTTCTTAAAATAATATCAAATAAATAGAACAATTTACAATTAACCAATGTAAGCTGAAGCAATTTTTTCTATAACTAAAATATTAAGTTAAATTTTTTAAGACTACTTTATATTGTTATTATTATTAATTTAATTCCAGCCTTTCGGCCCAGGAATAAATCCTTTGCACGTATGTGCATATTTCTTTGTTTAACTTTATACTTATTTTATCTTACATTCTATATCACACTGTTGTTGTTTTCAGTCTTATTTTTTTTTTCATTATTGCCTTTTGTTTTTGTTACTTTTATCACGTTGCTTCATCTTCTTTTATTCTTTTTCTTCTATGCTCCGCCTTTCTCTCTATATTCCTTATTGCTCCTATCAGATTATAATTCATTACTACCTTCCATCTCTTGTATAACTTTTTCATTCGTCTAACTCTTTTCATTCTCCAATTCTGCCATTATCTCTCTGGTTTCTTTACATCTGCTAATTAGATGGTGCCAGTCTCCTATTTCCTCTTGACAAAGTTCACACATCCGTTCCTTTTCTTCTAGCCAATATTTATTTTCAGGTGTAATATTCCTTCGCATCTCACCTTTGCTATTATCTTTAACACCTTCTCATTTGCTGTTTCTTTCTTGGGGTACCTGTCTTTTGTATTCTTCTGTATAATTATTTGTATTTTGAACTTTCCATCTTTTTCGTTCTCTCTTGTACTTGTCTGTTTTCTCTCTCTTCTTTATTTCTACATATATATATATATATATATATCCTTCCTTTCCTCTTTCCATCATTCTATCAGTTTGCTGTTAATCCAATCTTCTTTATTTCTTTTTCTGTTTATATTTATATTGTTATTTATACTGTTATTTATATTGTCTGTTTCTTTTCTGTCCTTCCTTAGAAGCTTCTTTTCTTCTAGAAATTTCTTTGTCCATCTACCTCCTGCCATTTTCTCAATTTTTTCTTCGTATTTCTTTACCCTTATCAGTCTATCCCACTTCATTTCCATTTCGTTTGTTTCTTCAAATACCACGTATTTCGGGGTACAAAAGTCTAATCCTACCGTCGATCTGTAATAGTTCAGTTTTTTTTTGTCAATCCCTTTTGTTTCTTCTGTTATTTATATTCCTACCCCATAATCAGTGACGCCTTTTACCAGGTAGTTATATAACATTTTCCTTCTTTTGAAATCACCTCCGCATTTCCTTTCTGCTAATTCCCATGTTTTCCTTACTGCGATTCTACCTTTATTCGCTCTCTCTTCTACATGCGTCTTATATCCTCCCTTTCTGTTAAAAAAGAAGCTTAAATAACTGAAATGTTCTACCACTTCGATCTTTTTCCTATTCCATCTCCACTTTACCTCGTTGCTCTTTTTACCTCTTTTGAAGACTGTGATTTTCGTTTTTTTCTGTCTTTAGTCTTAGCCTTCTTTCCTTTAACGCCTTCTTTAATTGTCCCATAGTGTGTTGTTCTCTCATAGTAGTACCAGATCATCTGCGTATGCCAGTGTCCATATCCTGGTGTCCCTCATCTTAACTCCTCCTCTATTCTTGCCATGTATATATTGAAGAGTACAGGGCTTAAGCTACAGCCCTGTCTCGATCCTCTCTTTCGAATTCTTCCAGAATTCTTCCGATACTTTATCAACTATTTTGATCCTCAATTTGGTCTCCTCCTATATATCCTCATGATTCTCTCATGATTCTCCAAAGTTTCTCCCTGTCTACCGTAGGGAAGGTCGCTTTAATGTCTATAAAGAGCGCGTACAATCTTCTCCTTTCTCTTATCGTCCTTCTGACTATGTGGCCAGGATGTAGATGTTCTTATATATTCTTCTTATATATATATATTGGTATTATTAAAGATTAATTTATAATGATACTTATAATCAAGTCATTTGATTTTCTTGAATTTGAAGACAAATATTTTTTTAATTTTCTAGTTATATATTATTCTCATTGTGCTTTGGTTATATAAAATAAATATGACATAGATATGCAAATCTCTACATTACTTTAAAATTTATTGATGTAATTTAAAAAAATTATAGTTTCCAAATAAATCATAAAGAAGTTATAAATTTGAAATTGTTGGTATTACAGTCGATATTTATGTCCATTTTCAGTAAATGCAATTGTGCGCATGCTCATCCCTTTGTTTTTAGTCTCATCTCTGTCGCTCGCACGTAAAAACGTGTGCATTTGTAAGTCGCACCGGTGGAAGCGTGTAAAATATTTATTTAATTAAACAATGTTGCATGAAATGATGAACGATTGAAATTATAAATTGCAATTGTTGCATGTACAAAATTTTATTGTGATTAAAAACAATGAAATTATTTATAATGTTTTTTTTAAAATATACGGAATAGAAGGTTAAGTTACATTAAGGAAATAAAAATTAATTATAATGGAAAATTTAAAGCTTTGGTGGAATTTTATAAAATATTCGACAAAATTAGATGGAGAAGGTGCAAACAGTTTGAGAAATTACTATGTGTAAGTTAAAAATATCAAATAACTTTCTTATTATTTTTTACTTTTACCACAACAGAATATTTATTATTTAAACATATCTATAAAAATCATAACTTTTAGGCAATGTTGCAAACAACTATCAATTGCATCACCTACTTTAGAACCAGAATTACCAAAACAAAATTTTGGGCCTTCAGTCATGTGTTCATTTTGTGGATCCCTTTGGTCCAAAAATAAATTTCAAGTTAAAATTATTCCAGGAAAAAGGCAGTCTAAATCAGTAAAAAAAATAATAAAAGCACATTCTACAAATAATCCTATATCGAAATTTCAAACAACATTAATGAAAAAAAGCATTAAAAATCAAAAGAATAAAATTATAATTAAATGTTCAGTTTGTTCACAAAAAACAAAAATTTGTTGTGATAAACCGAAGAAATTAAAAGTATATAAAAAAGAAATAAATGATACCAGTGTTTCAATTTCACAAAAGAAAAAGAAGAAGAGAAAGAAAGATAAAACGGCTGGTTTAAATTTATCAAATATCAAATCACCTTATGTAAATGAGAAGAAAGAAATATTATCCGTACATTCAACACCAACATCAGTAAATGTAAACAAATCAAAACCAAATGAATCAAGCTCTATAAAAAAATTAAGGAAATTCACTTTAAATAAATTAAAGCATGCATTAAATGAAAGTAAGGTTAAGAAATCAAAAACAAATCTAAATACTTTTCTCCAAGAACTTTATTAGCTAAGAAAAAAATCATCGCAATGTGTTTCATCTATAAACAGTTGTGGTATGTATCATAATAACTCTTATTTTAAATAAAATAAATAAAAGACGAGTTTGGTGACTATCACAAAACTTTAAATGTGCATTAATTTCACACCATTAAGAATCTTATCTGAATGCTTGATCTGCTAATCCAATGGAATCTCCTTTTGTACAATCTAAAAAATATTAAACTTAGTTAATTTTTTTTTTATATTTTTTCTTTATATATATATTAGTATTTTTTTAATTATCTTTTTATAAAAATTTTTCATAATCATAATATTTTCATAAAAAATTCACTTCTTATCTAATATAATTCTGTATATCTAAATAATTCTCTAACAAAAAAAATAATTTACTATTTGTTCAAATAATTTATTTGATTTTTTATAAACCTTTAATAAATTAACATATATATATATATATATATGTATGTTGATTTTATATAAACCTTTAATAAATTAACATATATATATATATATATATATATATATGTATGTATATAAACTGAATATTTTGTAATAGAATTCACATAAATAATAATTAATATAAAGATAGAATAAATTGTCAAGAAAAAATTGAAGTATAAAATTTTTAGTAATTGTAATACTTAATAATTGTTATAACTACATTTTTCTTTAAAATAAAATATCATATATATTTTATATGATATTATAATTCCAATCTTCACTTTTAATATACTAATTTAGATTTTATGATTATGATTTTATTTTTTTATGTTAATTTAAATAACATTAGGAATATGAAAAGTGAATAATAATTCATTTACTTAAGTTGAAATAATATAAGTTATACAAATACATTTAATTTATAATATTTATTTTTATTTTGGAAAGTATTTGATAAGATTTATTATACTTCAATTAATATCATTAAAAGACAAATATTTTATTATTCAATTCGAGTTTAATTGAAAAATATTGTGTCATAACAATATTTTAAATATTTAAATTGAAGTTGAAGTCACTAGTCAGACTAAAATTAATTAGTAATTACAACCCTATATTTTTACAAAAATTAGGAAATGTTAAAAGTGAAATTATTGCATCTATTTATAATAATAATAATAATAATAATAATAATAATAAAAGCAACAACGACAACAACAAAAACAATAATAATAGTAATAATAAATAATTTCAGCTACGAGCAATCGACAAGACTGAGCCCTTTTTCTTACATAAAATAATTTGGAAGTGGATAAAGTATGGGATAATTTGGGTATTTCGGGCACTTCAGTCACCTGAATGCAGGCGTCGAGGTAATCTTGCTCGGACATTTCCTGGTTCTTAGCAGGTGGCACTTTTCCCCGACGGCGCAATTCCTGCTTGGCGTCGTTCAAATCGAAAATCGCCACAGGGTCCAGCCTTTTCTTGAGCACTAGGCCCGCCAGGTACTCAATGTAGTGCTGCCTGCGGGGAAAAGTACCCTACTCTTAATACAACTCAAGCGTCCTTGTGAGAAAATTCTTTACCTCGAGGAGGTCCTGCCGATAATCTTCCGGGTCCCGACCATACCAATTGGCCGGCAGCTTTAGACCCGCTCGCAGGACACACGTCTCGAGGTCATCGACATTCAAGAGGGGCAATGGCTCCAGGTGCAACATCCGCACCTCGCGTACGAGATACTCGATGTAATGGCTTCTACCGTAAAGTAATGTCGTGGCGCGATTCGACATTATGCGAAAATTCGCATATCCACATTTTACTTTTGATCCCTCTGATGCTTATCTTTTATTTTCTAACTTAACAAGTTGTACCTTCATGATTTTCATTTTTGTATATTTTTCTTTTACAAAATTTGAAAAAGCTAGAATTTTTTCCTCATAATTAATTCAGCATTATATTCATAATAAAAAATCACTACAAAGGTACAACTTTTTCAAAACTTAAGTTTATCAATGAATTGTTAATTTATTAATTAACTATATAGTAATTAAATTTCTTGAATAAATGGTTAGTTTATTTTTTAAATATTAATTATATCTGAATAGTAAAATAAAAGTGTACATTGAGTACGATTGAAAGAAACATTTTTGTTTGAATATTGATAAAAATATTGAAAGTTCATTTTGTAATGTATGTATGTACAGTACATATTTATTTTTAATGTTAATATGTTAATAAAACTAAGTTGAAAAGATTGTAAATAAAAGTTTTATAATTGTAATTAATAAATTGTACATAATTTATAAAATCATATTGTGTTACACATTATTTATAATACAATCAAGTTAAAGAATTATAAAATTAACATAATTTCATTATGTTAACAATTCATCAATTAACCATTCTAAACTATTAATTATAATGATAATAAACATTACTAACTTATTAATGCATGGTTATAATTTTATATTTACATATAATACATTCATTTAAATATTTTTTAAAATTTATATTTATATATTATTGTTATTTATATATTTATAGAATACAACTTGAAAATATTAATTGTATTAAGATAAATTATATAAAAATGAATATTACTTCTTACCATTATAATTAAAAAATAATAAAAAATGATATAAAAACATCATATAATTCATATGTTTAGTAAATTATTAATTAATTTCAAGCAAAAAAAAAATTAAAAATTAATAGCCAATTATAATATATAATTAACTAATTAAATATACTAATACCATTAAATATTTGAAGAGATGAAAATTTTACTTATAATTAATTAATTTATAATGCTCAATTTATAGTTAAACTACAAATTATTGTTAATTATTAGGCGAGAATGAGGCTCTGATACCTACCTTTTATATCAAATGTATACGTTTATAAAATTTTGAACCTTTCATATTATTATTTATTATTTTTAAATTTTGTAAAAATTGTTTATTCGATCAAAATTTTTTTTTTATACTATTGAAATTTTTCTTTTTAATATTATAATTTATACTTCTTGTTATTTTATTGATTATATTCTATATTTGTATTTATTGAGTGTAAACCATTTGAAACGAGATTTTACTCAATATTATCATTTATAAAAACTTAATTAAAATATGAATTAAATAAAAATATATATATTTTGACGTAAAATTTATTTTTTACGATATTACCAACCAATGTAGATGTTTGCATTTTAATAAGGATTTGTAATCTTTTGAGTGAATTCAAATGTTTATCTATAAGTTTCTATGTGTTAATCGTCCACTGGGCAATAACTGCATGGAATTTATTTTACGAGTGAATGGCAGTTGATCATAGTTCAGAGCATCAAACTCCCTGTTGTTGTGCCAAGGGGATGTTGTTGAGAGATTACCTGCAAAGTCCAGCGTGACCCTCGATCACGTCAGCATTGCAGACGGTGTCGATTACACCCGCGGGTGTCTCCTTCTGGAGTTGCATGGCGCACCGACGCTGACCAACTGGTCCCCGGGTGTCGTACTCCACCCCGTTGTCCTTGAGCAGCTGCTGGAGCTGGGCGGGTTCCTTGTCTCGCAGGTAGAAGAGGCAGTTGCGGGGGTGGTGGGCGTGGAGTCCGAGTTTCGCGCAGTAGTTGCTCAGTCCGCACTTGGCGCCCATGACGAACCTCTTGCCGCACCCGCAGCAGAATTCGTATTTGCACTGGCTGCAGGTGAAGTGCATGCAACCTGTCGTTGCAACCAGAGGCATGAGTACTTTTAAAAGATTAATGACACTCGAATACGTTGAATTGGCAACAGTGTCTCTCAATTAAAAACTGATTCTTTTTAAATTAATGATCCCTTAATGAAAAATCGAAAAATCGTCAATGCATTATCAATTTAAGCTTTTGTCAAAATGTACCATTACTCTTATTGTTATTTAATGTTTCGTTCATTGTTAAGCTGAAAATAAAATTTAAAATGTAAATTAAATGTAAAGGATTACCTCCACGCGATAAAGAATATTTAAATTTGCATTTAGGGCAATCAATCCCATTATCTGCTAAATGCTGTGCTAATCCTTTGGCTTGATTATCAGGATCATTTTCGTCTTTCCAGGCGGCAAATTGCTCGCAACTTATACCTTCATGTTGTTTCTCCCACTTTTTAACAAATCAATAAATACATTTATTATTTAAAAGTCTTTTCCATAATCATAATTAATTGAATTTTATTTACAAAAAACAATTAGTCACTTTAAAATTAATTTAATTGATAAGACTCTGCACCTACCGGTTTTCGACAAAAAGCACAAGTGACGGACCTGCAATCTGGACAAATTAGTCTTTTATGATTTGGGTCGGCATAAAATCCACTGGAACACTAAATTTATTAAAACAAAAGTTACATTAAATTGCAGAAATTCTATTTAAAGTGATTTAAAGTGAATAAATTTAATTAACAATAGCTATATCGATTAAGATTAAAATAGATTTAATTAAATTAGATTTTACTTTAAAATTTAGAATGTAAAAGAATAATTTTACGTAAACAAAAATATATTTAGTATTTAAAATTTTATAAAACATAGATTTCAGCGATTGATAAATATTGAATAAAATAATAGTTCATATGTTAATAAAAAAAGATACTTTTATTAACTATATGTATGTAAAGAGTTAAATAATGCTCTATACTTAACATTTTTTTATTTTTATTTAAATAATTTTTTTAATTTTTCATTTATTTATATAATAATAATTTTGGATTTTTTAAATATACTTAATTAGCACTTAAATTTCCGAATAGAAATATTATTATCTTTAAAAAAATTTTTTTCAATTTATTTAATTTATAATTTTGTAATATTTTTATTTCTATAGAGTGCATTGTTAACCGTAAAAAAACAATACGTAAGTATTCATATACATATCATGTATATATTTATTGTTTATTTATTATTTAATTATCTAAAATTATAAAGACATTATATATATATATACATGTATATAATTATAAAGTTTTTATTTAAGTATATTACATAAAACATGATTTTGATTGATTTGAAAATGTTTGAAAAATTTTACCTTGTGCATTAATGAATTTATTTATTCAATTAATATTACCCCTCATTCTTACATATAGTGCATTTGCTTTGATTTAATTTTTGGATTCTATGCTAGTTTTTTATTTTAATGAAACTACTTTAAATTTAAACAAAATTTTTATAAATAGATTGTTTGATCCGAAAGCCTAGTATCGAGAGAAGTTTCCTTTTTCAACGATTCCACAAACTTTTTTATTCTTCTGAAGTCAATTACCTGGACGCACCACTTGAAGTTCGGATCCTGCATTAGAGTTCGATCCCTGAGCTTTCGTTGGAAGAGCTCGTGTATTGGCGAGTCCAAGAGCGTCTTTAATTGTATGTCCAGGATGCTGAAGTACTCGAGGATCTCGTCCTCGGTTGCGTCGGTCAAGTCTGGCTCTTTGCAAAACGGACAGACGGCATCGGTGATGCTGCGATCGCTGATCTGAATTGTGAAGTAATTCTTGGCGCATTCGTTGCAGCAGCGGTGGACGCACCTGAGCATCGACGTCATCTGGACAGCGGTTATTTTATTTCATTTTATTACAATAAAGTTGGCATTATTTCATTGATTTGAATGCAATAAGTGCCAAAATTATTTACGAAATGGAGACTTTTGGAAATGTGTACTAGTAAGTCAGGAAAAAGCAAGACATGATAAAGTGTAAGTGAGTGGAACGAGAGTGAATAGGAAAGCGAATGAACAATGATGGTAATGAGATAAGTGAAGCAAGTCTTTGGAACCGCTAATACCTGACTCATGGGGAACCTCCCGGTGCAGAGCTCGCACTCCTGCTGGAGAAAGGCCAGGGCGGACTCGATGGTCGTGCACTGCTTCGCCGCCTGGAGTGCCTCGGTGTCGCTGAACTTGAGCCCCAGGAGACTCGCCGCGATCTCGGCTTCCTCGTAGCTCGAGGCCTTCCCTTCGACCAGGAGCCTTCGAGCCACCCTCTACAAACATTACGCACAATGATTGCACCTTCGTCATCCGGAGCTTTGTGGGGGTTATTAATTGTATAATGGTTGTGCACTCACAGGAGTTCAGTGCTGGGTGAATGTTACTGGTATTCGGGTTCGTTCATAATACCAAAACTTATGAAAGACTTTTTTACGTGCAATTTTTAATTACAAAAATAGGAAAAATAATTGAATTAAGTTTAATCTTTTTTCTACATTTATGATTTAGAGTAATAATAATATTTCATCGAAGCTCTGTCGACTTGCACACTTTAATTTCGTAAGTTTTATTTTATGAATCTACGAGTACTTCTTCGATTACCATTAATTTTTTTAATTAACTTCACAAAATATGATCTTTCATCCTTATTTAAATATAAAATATCATACACACGCACATATCTATATATTTATACATTGATATAGAAATTTGTAGTGTTTATTAATTTTACTTCCACCCTTTTTAACAAATAAAGAATTCAAATTCACGTTAAATTGTAATTAAGAAATATAACTTATAAAATATGTAAATTGTTTCTTTGAGATTATATACATGTTTTTTTTTATTATTTTAGAATACCAAGATAATTCTTTTACATGTATGTAAATGTAAATTGATTATGTAATGATTTTTTTTTTTATTCAATAACATTATATGCTCTTTTATACAGTAAGGATGACTTCAATTATTAAAATGAGTCTTGTAAGATTTATTTTTATTAATATTGTAAATAATATGTAAAGCTTTAAATTTTTAAATAATTATAGTTTTAATGCATAATGACAGTTTACTAGTGAATTTGAGCTTCAAATACAAAAAATATGCATGAGATGAACTATCAATGAAGAAATGTGGATCATGCGGACAAAAAATTTATGATCAATACAAGGGAGAAAATAAAATGCACCAACGTCTAGAATCGAGCTCTTCGCATATTATATATTAATTTACATTTTAATATTTAAAAAAATATGTTTATTTCAAGCTTAGCGAAAATGATTCTCCATTTTAATAAATATTCGTAACTTGAAAACTTTTATGAATAATTCAATGCTTTTAAATATCATTTGTTAAAATTAATAATATTTTAATAAATAACATATTAATTAGAAAAGTGCAAATAGTGATAATTATAATTTAATTAAAATCATTAAACAATAAATTCTTTGCTTAAGAAAATGTTGATTGATTTTTTAATACCTATAAGTATTAGCAGAAAAATTTTAATCAATACATGTAGTACTGAATTTTTTTTATTGATTATATTATATTTATATTATTAATTTAAATTTTGTCTTTAATCAATGAAATTTTTTGCACCGAGAACTATAATTAAGTATTGACAACATAACAAAATTTCTATACATTCTTTTTCTATATGATCAAAAAATTATTTTAATTGAGATTTTTTTTTAGATGAATATTTTATTACTAATAAATTTAATGAAACTTTTAATAATTAAAATTTAATTAAAATAGTTTATGAAAATTATTAACATAATAAACTACTTTATACTAGCAATCGTATATAGTTTCAAATTATTCAATTACAATTTCTAGAACTTGTAGTTAAAAAAATTTGTGACTATTTTAAAAAGTTACTTTTAATTTTCTTACATTTCAAATATATTTTTAACGATATATTTCATTTAAAATATTCATTGAAATCATTTTCGCAGTATATGCTGATGATATAAAATGATTACATTAATTATATAAATTAACGATATGAATTAATACGTTAGTGGAACAAAAATATACTCACCTTTTGACATTAATAGATTTTACATTTGTAGTAACGAATAAAACGTAAAGTGTGCAAATAATGAATTAATATTTAACCTAGTATTATAAACTAACACGCAGGAATTTAGGAAAAAACCAAATGAGTCTAAGGATTTTTGGTTTTACAAATCCGACACTATTTTTCCAAAAAGAATTTTACTTTTTTTTCACTTTGTTATGTAAACAGCACGTTACTTGCAAATTTTTTTCCGTCAAAATGTACAATTGTTATTATTGCAATTGAGCTCTTTGTAGACATTGGTCTGCCAATATTAGACTTGACAGTGTCTCTTAATTCATAATCTACTGACCTCCCGTTCACATGAGGGATCAGGTGGCTTGCTTAATTTGGCTTCTGATTTTTTCCCTTCCTTTATACTTTCTTTTTTGTGTTTTGGCCGAGGGTTCTTTTCAGTTTCAAACTGTTCGACATAACTGGCCACAATTGAGAAGCGTCTATTTGATTTGGCAGACTTGATTATTATTTCTCCATTAGAATTATTTTTATTATTACTACTAGAAGCGACTTCATCGCTAACCCTTGGAACTGCGTCTACTTTATTTGGATTATTTAGTTCTAAATTTTTATTAACCTTTTCTTTTCTTTTTTTAAATAATCTTTCCCGATGTTTTTTCTTTTTAATGCTTACTTTATTTGATTCATCATCGGACGTTTTGTAATCTGATAATTCAGCTTTTATACGATTTAATGTTTTATCTAACATTTGCTCGGTGTCCGATAAGTTAGCAGAATTTTCTAACTTGTTCGTAATATTATCTTCTGCACAACATATTTCTTCAATTTCATTTAAATCTGTATTTGAATTATTTTTTTCTATCATTTCTTCATTTATTTCATTAATATCTTTACTCTCCTCATCACTATCCTCAATTTTTTCTTTTAATTTTTCACCCTCAGAAATTTCTTCTGTTTCTATTCTTTCCTTTGATTCTTCTTCTATTTCATCAGAATCCTCTTGTACAAATGATTTTTTAACGTTTTTAGAACCTTGAACTTCTTGAAAATGTTCGTCTGTTTCTTCAGAATATTCTTCTGCTTCAACAGAATTTTCATCTATTTCATCAGAATACTCTACTTCTTCATCGGAACTTTCTATAATTTTACTAGAATGCTGTTCTACTTTATTTGAATTTAATGCTGCATTTAGTTTTTTTTCTATTAAAGCTAGCTTCCTTTCTGATTCTTTCAATTTTTCTTCTATCTCTGATTCATTATCTGATTCATTTGTATTTTCTTCTATTTCTTCCGAATTTATTTCTACATCTTCTTCAGTCTGTGATTCATTTTCCCTATACTCATTTATACTACATTCTGATTCTTGGTCTTCTCCTTCTTCTTCTTCTTCTGATTTTTTACTGTCATTACTCAGAATACCCATTGATAATATTTCATGTTTTATAATATTTGACTCAGATTTTTGTAATTCATTAATTTTTTCTTGACCTAATTTTTCTAACTTTTCATTGGATGCCTGAGATTTTATTTTTCCAATTAAATTATTATCATTGAATTTTTGAGATTGTAAAAAATTACTATTATTTACATTCTTTTGAATTTCGGAATGTACGTTTTGATTTGAATTTTTTTCTGGTTTTTTTTCAACTTTAGGTTTTAAATATATAACTTCATTTACGTACACATCTCCTTCACATAAATCTTCTTCTACAAATACATCTTCATTGCACATATCTTCTTCCATGCATATATCTCTTTCACATATATCTTCTTTCTTATCTAACAATTCTTCTTCGCTTTCTTCCATTTCAATAGCTGTACTATTTTTGTCAGATTTTTTAAAAATTTCTTTTTTTTTTAAAGACACATCATCATTAATAGGTTTTAATATTTTTTTTTGCAATTGGAATTTTTTAAATACATTAGTTTCATACACATTAAAAGTATCCATTGGTTTATTTATTTTGTCATTCCATTCTTTTTGAAAATTGATTGATACTTTGTTGCTAGAATTTTGTTTTACAGTTCCTTTGTAAATGGGTATTTTTGAAAGAAAACCATTCTCAGATTTCACCTTATTTAATTTATCAAATTTTTTTTGTATTCCATTATTTAAATTAAATGTCTTTGTTGAATTTTTTGGTAGAGATTGAAATAATTTATTTTTGTTTAAATTAAATTTTTGATTTATTTGATTTTTATTATGTCCAACTGCCATAATTCTAGTTGTATCATTTTTTAAATTTAAATTTTGAATTTTTGGAATTCTTGTTAAGATTTTATTTCGTTCGTGAACGTGTTTCACTGGTAATAAACTTGAGATTGCTTTATTTTGTGCACCTAAAATTTTTGGTCTTATACAATTTTTTGAAAAAGTTTGAGTTTTCTTTAAATACTTTATTGGTGATCGTCTACCAATAATAATTTTCTTTATTGGAGATTTTGGTCTATTTCGTTGTTGATATGTTATATCTGAGATTTTCACATCTACTTGAGTGTTTTTTAATTTAGAAGTTGTAAAATTTAAATTCTTAGAAACTGTTGGTTGTATTCTCACACAAGTTTTCTCTAAGGATTTATCTGCTCTTGTAGTAATGTAGTTAAACGGATTATTGTTATTTGAAACGATAGCTTCGGATATTTTCTTAGTTGATAGGGCACTATTTTTGATTGGCAGCGCTTGTGATTCAGAAATCTTTATTTCAAATGCATTAGCAGATTTTGTTGAAGGTTGTTTACGTTTATCTACTTCTGAAAATTGAATTGGTGCAAAATGAGCTTCGGGTTTAAAGATTTTGTTTATATTTTCGGAATGAAAAGCTTGCGGAATGATTATATTATTGTATTCATTTCGTTTATTTTCATGAACAGCAAAATTATGATTAATATTTTCAATTGGTTGTATTGTAAAACCATTTTCAATTTCTTTAGTCAGAAGATTAATTTTCTTATCTGTTAGAAATTCTGAGGAAACTTCAGAAGAAGACGAAGTTTCTAACGAGCTCGATTCTGAAATGACATCATTATTTGACGGTTTTTTTTTATTGTACGTCAGAATTGTGAAATGGGATGTTCGTTTTTTTTCTTTTTCTAATAAATTAATACTGCCATTAAAATTATTTGATTCATTAGAATTATTAATATTTTTTTCTAATTCAATCTTATTTTTAGTATGATTGATCGAATCAATATGATCTGGAGATATTTTTGAATTAATTTTAGAGTCATTTTCTACATACAAATTATTGTTGGAATTTAGTTTGATCACTTTAGATGAAATATGTAAAGTTGTTTGATTTGGTGATTGTTTTACTGGTGATATTATTAGTATTCCGTTAGTGGCTACATTTTCTTCAGATGAATTATATGAATCTAAGCTATTACTACACGATGAAACTTCCTCATTTAATGTTAAACTAGTGTCTAATGTATTTTTTATTAATTTATTATCATTATTACTTTCTTCTTCAAATTTTTCTAATTTTACATCATTAAAATTATCTTCCCACACCGTGCAAAATTCATCAGACGATGAAGAGAAATCACCAACCGTATCGTTTTCAATTTCTTTTGATTCATTTGATTTTAAATCATGAATTATGTTATTCGGCGTGATATTATCAATTTCATGAATTGCAAATTGTTGTAAAATATCATCAGTAGTGATATTTTCTTGTTCTAGCAAATTTTTTTGTGTTTGATTTATTAAATAATTAGTACCTAATATGTCAATAAGTGCAACATTATTACATGCTGATTTGGATGATAGTGTTTGTAATTTTTGATCTATCATTGATGATTCCTTGATGTGATTTTGAAACGTTTCATTATCTGTTTTTAAAGAATTTATTTTAATGTTTTTCATCTTGATATCCCTAGTTTGTTTCTCTGTTTCAAATTTATTATGGTATGAAATTTCAGAATTAAAATTAATCAAGTCTTGTATACTTGAATTATTTAATATTGCAGATTCTTTTTGTTTTATTATTTTATTGTCCTTTAAACCAGTATATTTAATTGTATCTTTAGTATCTTGTTCATTAATATATTTTAATTCTGATATATTGCAATTTTTATGATCGGAATTCATACTGTCAATCTCTGTATCTAACTCAAAAGAAATTAAATTTTCTTCCTTTGCACTAAGATTAGTTACATTGCTCATATTTTTGAAATTTTCACAGAAAAGGTTTGTTGGAAATATTTTTCCATTTTGAAGAACTGAACCACCGTTAATTTTAGGATTTACATCCATTTGAATTAATTGTGTAACATTTGAATTTAAATTATTTATATCTATTCGATTTTTAATTTTATGTTTTTTATTATTTTCAATTTCTTCACTTAAAAGTTTAATTTCTTTAGTTTTTTCAGAGATAGTTAAATTTGAATCAACTTTACTATCAATATTTTTATTTATATCATGTTCCGATTTTAAAGTTTTGTTATTAATAAGATCAGAATTTTTAAATATATCATGCAATGTCGAACAATTAGAAATTAAATTATCTTTAGAGTTTTCAAATGTTGTCTCGAACTGATTAATAGATTCAATTTTATGTACTTCATCGTTTGAAAAAAAATTGTTCTTTAAATCATTGGAATTCAAAATTGAAGAAGTTTTTATTATTGAATTATCATTAAGTTCCCTTGTATCAAGCGGATTAGAAATTAAGTCTATTTGACGATCGTTATTATTAGAATTATTGTTTTCATTAATATTATCGGATTGTTTACGTGAAAACATAACTAAAGCTGTAGATATTTGATCATAAATATGCTCAGGTAGCATTTTCATGGCATTCATAAATTGTTGTACACCAAAAGGTCGATCTACTTTATCTTTTATATCTGGTATATTTTCACAACTTTTCACTTCTTCATTTACCGCTAAAATACTATTATTAATATTATTATCATTATTATTATCAATAGTATTTAATTTACAATCTCCATTTATATCTATAGTTGAATTGTTAACTGTAATATCGAAATTATTACGAATTTTTTCTTGATTAATTAATTTATCATTATTTAAATTTACTTTTGCACTACTTTTATTTTCTTTCATATCTATTTGAGTAATATTATCACATTTTAATGTTGATTTTTCAAGTGTTATTTTATTAATATTATTTACATTTTTCATTTCTATTATTATTTCTTTATTTAGGATTTCTATTTCATTGGATTTATCACTGTCATTTTCATTCCTTGCAATATTATCATTGGCAATATTATCATCATTTTCACTGAAACTTACTTGTACAGCTTCGACACTTTTTACTCTATCAACGAATGATCTACCCAATATTTCATTATTATTTATACTATCATTATTATCTTTGACAACAACTTGTTGTTCTTCTTTTTTAATACTATTGTCTAATAGCAAAGTATTAATTACTATGGATTCTGTACCATTTGAAACCATATCGAGATTCTTTAACAATGCAATATTTTCATAATCCCTAAAACAACCATTCACGTCTTCTTGTAATTTTACATTTTCATTAAAAACAACTTCGGAATTTAGATCTTCAAGGTCAACGTTACTATTGGGAGCAGTAAATTTTCCCCAATTTTCCGTCATATCAGCAATTTCCGCATTAATGTCATTTGGCTTCCCGATTTTTTCAACTCGATCATTTCGAGAAAAGTTCTCGGCGGTGAGCTCCATCAGTTCCTTCTCCAATTGTTCCGAGGCGCCCTTCAAAACGTCCATCTCATCATTGTATTGGGATGAATCGTTCGGTGATTTGGTCTTGTCCCCGTTGGCCAATTGCAGTTGGTGCTCGCACTCCCAATTCGCGGTCAACTCGCGCAGAGCTGCCAATTGCTGTTGAAAATTTGTGTGGACATCAGCTTGCATAGCTGAGAGAATTACCTGTTTCTTGGCCTCCTTGTCCTGAATGTCAACTGGTGCCTGAATCTGCCTAGGAACAGGTGCACCAACTGTCACAGCGTCCACTATTCCTGCTGAAATTTCGTTTTAATTCTTTATTACTTTTTAAATATTGTTCTTTGTCTACTTTTATTTATTATTATCTTATATTTCAATCGATTAATTTTATGAAAAAGTGAACAAAAATTTAAACTATATTTAAATTATATTTAAAAGGGGTCTTTTTAATTGCCTACGCAATGCTTAGAAATTAATGACTTGGTTATACTTTTACTAATTTTTGTGAAATATTGCTGGTTTCATTGGCTAAATAAAATACAAGTGCATTTAATCTAATCCTATTTGGTATAAAGGTATATAATGTGGAATTTGACCTCCTAGTGGGGCAGCTTCTTCGTTATCTGCTCCTGATGGAGGTCCCCAGATTCTCATTAAAAATGGTTTTAGTTGATCCTTTTGTAACTCTAATAATGCTGCATCTTCGTTACCAGAATTAGTTTCAAGAGCAGAAACAACATTATTTAATGCGAAACTTCCTTTGGCCATTATACTTTGGCACTGTAACAATGAATTATTTTCAATTTAATTTAATTTAATTTATAATTTTCTTCCAATAAATTAAATGATATTTTTTAATACAATCATTTTCTTTATTATAACTATTTTAACTTTATTATTTCTTCTTTGAAATATAATCAAAATATCAGTAGTTATTTCAGTAATATATTTATTATTTAATACAATTTTTATTGTAATCTTAGTTAGTTTTTTTTAACAATACTGTAGTATTTAAGATAGTCATAAATTTGAATAAAATGTAATAGTTCTAAAATTAATCATGTTTTACCAAATGTATTAATACGATTCATGCAAATGATTTGAAATTTACGTCAATAGTTTTACAAATTTATTAACCTGTATAAATATGTTAAGCGTATTAAAAAAAAAACTTATTAAAAATTTAAATATTTCAAGGATTCAAAATCATTAAATACCACCAATATTTGAATTCATTATTTATGAAATTTAGTTTATATATGTATTATGTAATGAATAAAAATTAAATAAACAAGTTTAATAAAATTCATGAATAATCAAATTTACTATACAACTAAATAATAGCTGTTATTATAAAAAAAATATAATGTACAACTGGTTATATTATTATATATTTTTTAAGTAAATTAATAAACCATAAAATATAAAATTTTAATTTATATTTTCTATATTTTATGATATTTATTTAACAAAAAACTTATTTACTAAATAATCATCACAAAAGTACAGAATATGAAGTAAATAAAAAATTATTTTGTTAGAGTAAACGTTTGTACGTTTGTAACAATATGAAAATAAAAATATAAAATTTTTTAAAATTCCAGAAATTTTTTGATGTGATGTGGATTTTTTAATAATTGTCAGATTTTTTCTTATTATAAAAATTACACCAAAATATATAAATTATCATATGACCTACTCGATTTTTAATTTTTGCAACATTTTGTTTTAAGCTGTTTAAAGGGCAAGCTAAATAATAATTAAGTAATATGTAAATTAATAAATTTAGAACCATTAGTTAACAATTGTATTTTTTTTCGTAATGTTTATAATATAAAGTTTGGATGAAGATAAGAAAATCACTTTTTATCAAAATATTGTCAACATTTTAAAAAACTATTTCTTACTCTCCACTCCTCCACACTAAAAAAAGGGATTTAAACAATTTAATTCATTTTTTTTTCTTTTTTATTCGCACCTTCCTCTGACGGATCTGAATAGCGGAGGCGACAGCGATCCAGACATCACCTTTAGAAAGCCTGAGGGCTTCCTTGGCCTCCTGAGGGCTGAGGGCGCCGAAGTCATTACCCTCCGTCATGTCCTTACCCCGGGCGAGCACCAACAGCTGCACAGTCTCCACTAGATGTGGCCACTGACTCCGAAGCCACTCCAAGGGGTTTCCAGGATCCTGGGCTAGGGCTACCTGAATGTCGTCGGCGGAGAAGCCTCGACGCTCGGCCTCGCGCAGCACCTCCACGAGCTCGAAGCCCTGACGAGTTAGATTTTGAAGGACAGAGCTGGTACTGGACTCGATCGAGTGGCGGGTTTGGCTCGGTTCCTGGAATTTTCGAGAAGAGTGACCTTGTCATCGAGCTCACGCTCCTTGTTTTCTTTATAATGTTAATGCAAACCCAGTCGCTTCCCTTATCATTGACTTTTTGTTGAATAAAATTATTCAGTCCTCGAGTGAAAAGGTGCAAGATGGAATATTTGATACATTCAAAATGAATAAGTAACTCATTATTCATATCACACAATTTAGATTTGTTTTTATTTCAAGACATTAAGATTTTACGTTATTGTAAACTTTAGTGTAAAATTTATTGTAAACTAATATTTACGCGTTATTTTTAAACTATACATATATTGTATTAAAATTTTCAAGGAATTATAGTTCAAGTAAATGGCACTTCTAATATTGCAAAATCAAAAAATTGTAATTACAAAATTAATAATATTATGTAAGAACTCATTGAAAAGTATAAATACTAAAAATTAAATAAATAATAAAAGTAGAGGTAAATTAAAATTTGATGCAACTTTTTTAGATTTTTTTATACATTATATTGCAAATAAGAAAATTAAACAGGATAATTTTTTAATAAGGATAAATTATTATTATTGTAAATTAATCAACAAGTAGATGTACGTATTAAATAAAACGATAAAATAAAGCCTGCAATTATATAATATTTAAGGAATCGAACACAGCAAAAACGAAGTTAAATCAATAATCAATGTAAAACTGAATAATTCACAGAATAAATTACCCTTGAACGATAATAATTCATAGGGGATGAGACTGAGTTTCTCTTCGATCTTTCTCTCTCCAGCAGCTGGGATAATTGCTGATGATGGTTTCCACGTTGGCGTGTGTTGTAGACTTCTGGGCTGCTGGGAAATCTACCCTCCTAAAACACATGCTCAATCCAATTCGTAAACGTCACTCACGACCCAACTCCCATAACTTCCAATTCGTACACTTTTTTTTTTTTTTTTTTTTTTAATAGGAACCGAATGCTCATTAGGATTGCTTGTAATTATTGCGCGATATTAATTTTTATTTTCAAAGCTTTAGCTTTTTGAAATATGCCCCTTCGATGGATTGTATGTAAGTATATTTTCCCATTTTCCTCAAGAGTAAAATTGTATTCTGAAGTCATTTAAAATTATATTTTTGTGTGATTGTAATTTTTTTAAAGTGTATTGATCTTAAATGTATTGTTAATTTCATCAGTCTAATTCTTAAATGTGATTTGATATTTCCAATAATAATAATAATAATATTAATAACAATAATAATAATAATAATAATATGAATAATATGAATAATAATAATAATAGATTATCTTTCAAATTATTTACATTGCATTTATTAGCAAACTAACTGTTAATAATACATTATTTCATATTTCAAATCTTATAACAGAGAATAAATAATATTATGTCATAATAGAATATTCGATTTTTATATTTAACTAACGTACTTCTGAATCGCTGTCGTCATATCTCATTGATGCTTTTGAGGAAGTTAAGGACGCGGCTCGTCCGAATGTTTCTTGTCTTTCTTTTATAGCATTTGGGTCTTCGTAGGTCTAGAAATAATTTATTACTTAACAAAATATTTTATTCGATAACTTACTTCAAATTTCCATATCATCTAAATTATATAAAGTATATTAAATAAAATAAATTCATAATGGCATACGAACATTTCTTGAATGTTTCAAAATTTTAATCATTCTGAAGATCAATAAATTTATGAATCTTATCTTAAAATTTCTTAACATAATAATGCAAGTAAACGTGTGGCTCGTGTAAAAGAGTTTTTTTTTCTTTCATAGAAAATGCTTAATTAATCGTTATAAATTGAGCACACTGTTTATTATTAAATATATTTAAAAAAAAAAAAAAAAAAAAACCCAGATAATTAATAAAATTATATTTTTATGCCAACGTATATGTATGTAATAAAATTGTTTTTAAATATTTAATTGATAAACTTTACAATAACTGTTGTAAAGCATGGCTTGTACATTCGAATAAATCTCTTGAAGTCATTTTTGATGCAATAAAGAAATTTTGAAGTTATGTTATCAAATGTGAATTGCAGGAACATTTATAAATTCAATATTGTTTCATAATTATGCGAATCGTGACAATTAAAAAATTGATTGATCTATAAAAAACCTTTTGTTTTACTTACTTGTGTTGATATTGTCTGTGGGGGTGGCGAAGTGCCCGTGGAAACAGTTGTGCTTTTTACCTCTTTTTCAACTAAATCAAGAATTTTTTTCTCATCCTTTAAATTGCATTCCTCTTTTTCAAAATTAAAACTTTCCGTGGCAGCGTCCACTCCATTAGATTTCGGTGGCTCTTCATTTACAGCTTTAGTGTCGACCTCGTCCACTTTCGAAATTTCATCTTTACGGATTTCAGGAGACATTTCTTTTGTAGTATTTTCCATTTTTGATTTAGTATCCTCACAAAGTTCTTGATTTATGGCTTCTTTAACGTTTAAGGAGTTATCTGTTGTTTCTGAAACTTTTGATTGTTCTTCTTCTGCAAAAAAGAAAGTTTTATTACGTTAAGTTAGATTGAGTTTATTTTTATTTAATGTATTTATATGAATGCAATAATACAATGATTAAATACACATTTTTACTAGTTTTAAATTAAATTATGAAAACTTAAAGAAATGAAATGAAAATATATTATTTATACATATATTTTAATATTGTGTAGCAAAATTTATTAATTTTATGTCGTCGGTTCAATATTTATATTTTAAACATTAACATTATTTAAAAATTATTTAATTATTTATTTTAATTAATTAAAATTAATTAATCTCTTATACTTTTCTTAATTTTTAAAGAAAAATTGTAAAAATTTATATATATGTATGTATAGAATTTAAAAGTAATCTTGAATATAAAAATATTGTAAGTTTTAAAATATTTTTCACTGCATAAAGGGACATTGGATAAAAAAATAATATAATAATAATATTTCCATTGAAAAAAGCAACAAAAGTTT
This sequence comes from Eupristina koningsbergeri, assembly GCA_018907245.1. Lineage (NCBI taxonomy): Eukaryota > Metazoa > Arthropoda > Insecta > Hymenoptera > Agaonidae > Eupristina > Eupristina koningsbergeri. The sequence continues at coordinate 711,379 of JACCHV010002773.1, read as the reverse complement.
TTTATGCAAAAACACTTGTATTCTTAAAAAAAGAACATTCAAATTTAATTACAGATAATTTATTTATTTTGTGCATTTATTTAAATTATTTAAATTTAGTTAATTTATTCAAGTATTTAAAATAAATGAAATTAAAGATATTGTAACTAACAAGATTTATAAATTTTAATAGAATATTTGGTTTTTTTTATTTATTTTTATTTATTTTATTATAAATGCTTTTCTTATTTTACTATTATATTTTAGAAATACTAGATTTATGTATTACGTTTAATTAATAATAAATTTAGTAAAAATCAGATTATTTAATATTTAAAATAAATGCTATATCAAATGAAATATGTAATTTTTTGAGTACATTTTTTTTAAATTATAAATATTTTATTAAAATTAAAATTTAAATTTAAAAATTTGTGATAGATTATCTTTATATTTACTCAAATAAGAGAAAACCTTCATCAGTATTAACTATATTCTATAATTCTAAAACTAATAAAAATTAAATTACATTATTTAATTTTCTTGCTCAATAAGTTGGTAACTTTTGTGATCAAATAATTCAAAGAAAGATAATGTATTCCTTATACCAATTTTGATAATTTTTTATTTTAGCCGAAAAAAAGAAAACACTGCATCAATTTAGAATAGGTGATATAAAGGAAAGGGTAAAAATATGATGGATTCAAAGAGGAAAGGCCAAATGCACGATCGTCCTTGAAATATTACTTGAATGAATAATATCATTTCAATAAAAATAAATATCACTATCACTTTATTGTATACCTCAAGTGCATTCAAAGCCCGATTTTGCATTTGGTTCTATTTCATATATAAAATAAAAACCTTGTAAGAACTTTTATTATTCATTCAAGAAAATACAATTTATTTCGATTATTAAAAAAAAAAGAGGTATGCTGTGTAATAAGCAGTATATACTTATCGCAGTATATCAAAACATTGGAAAAACGTGACATAAATCCAGTTAACACAATTTTTAATATAAAAAGCAATTATACTTAATTTAAATATTAAATATAAATTTAACAATAAATAAATACCTTTATTGAGAAAAGGTAAAAGCTTTTGAGTCTTGAAATATTTCTTAGGAACTTTTAAACATTTTTGAGTAATTATTATTTGCCTAATAGTTTGAAATAATCAAATGCTTCTTGAAAATGCTCATTTTACTCTTAGTGATTTGAATACGAAAATAATTTTACATATTTATTGATATTTAGTAAATACAAAAACAATAGCTATTACAAACTTGTATCACAGATTGTTTTAATAAATTTTAAGACGTAGAAAAATATTTCAATTTATTATTGTTTTGTTATTACATAAAATATTGTAAATAAGATTTTATTATTTTAAATTACCATGATATAAAATATTTAAATGCTGTAGTTTTATGTAAATGAATCTCTAAATCATGCGCTAAAATTAATTTTAGTTATACAGTTTATTAATTATATTAAAAAAAAAGGAAACAAACTATTTATTTTGTTAATATTTTAATTATTAAACAAATTTATTTCCATTTTGATCTTTATTTCATGTTATAAAAAAAAAACCTTAAAACAATACGTTTTTGGTCTTAATAAAAATAATGAAAATAGCTTGACTCATTTTATAATAAATAAAAGTACTTTTTATTTAATCAAAACAAAAAATAAAAATTCATTCGATATTATTGTTTTTTATAAAACTTTACACAAAAATGCTTAATAAGATTGTTCGTAAGCTTTTCAACCTTTCTTTATCTAGTACCATCGCATTATCTCAGAAAAATTAAAAACAATTTTATTTCTCTTAAAATTCTCTTTGAGTACATGTTAAAATAAACGAATTTTCATGTTTAAAATCTTATATTTAGAACAATTAAAATTAAATCCCTTTGTGCCTTTGGTTTAGCCTTTCTCTCGCTTTCCCTCTGTTATGTCCGGTAACATTCTTTCTCTTTTCACCTAAGCTCCTTGTTTCTCTAATGTGTTTTCATTTTGTTATCAATTCTTTTTAGTCCCTCTCTCCCTCTCTTTTTCGCATATCCTCGGTCACTTGTTAAACTTGGTACCAAAGGAGAAGCTGATCTTTCGCCTGGTTCTACCTTGAGACTTGAGGACCTCGGGCTCGCCGTTGGTCCCCATCCGCAAACCGACGAGACTGTGCAAGGACTCGTCCGGATCCTCCTCATCCTCTTCCCGGGGTGGCGGAAGTTCGCTGGCTTTGGTCTTGCAGCATATCGCACATATTCTGTCGCGGGGGTCATTCAGGAAAGTACAGTGTTCGCATGACCACTCGTTCTTTATAACCTGTCGGATCACAAACAACAAAAAACACGTACCTATCACTACTTAATCAAACATCATTTGTTTATCATTCATTATCAATCACAAATACGTCAATGCTTAAAGTATTTAAAAATTATTAGTTACTACCCTTCAATATTTAAAATGCTTACTTAATTTCTCATTTTCGAAAATTTCTCGAGTTTTTTCCCTAGCGTACTTTCATATAACAATATTTATGAAGGACCAACTCGATTAAAATTAAAATCTGTATCATAAATACTAGTAATCCGAGCTTCAGACGCATTTTTCTCGAATTCATATTTTTAATAATGATTAATATTTTAGTTTAAACACAAATTTATTACATATTATGAACTAGGATTTTTTTAAAAATTTATATACATGCGAATTTTGTAAGCAAAAAAATAATACTATTTTTTTTAAATATCATATTTTTTCAGAACAAACTGATGCTATTAATTTTCAATATTTCAAAAGCTAATAGTTTTATATTATATTAATATTTTTTTGTTTCACAAACATAAAAAAACATAGCTGTCTTGTAACTTTTTTTAAGGATCTTCGCGAGCCCGTACACATCTTAGTTCTATAATAAAATTTGATATAAAATTATGTATAAAATTTAAAAAAAAATACTTAAATATGTAAATATCAAAATTTGTAAATATTTATTTCGTTAGTTTTCTTTTACAAATTCCAATTATACTCTATATTTTACTCCTGAAAAATTAGACAATAATAAAGAAATTAATTTTTAAATAAACACTCTTAATTGTTTTTATAAAAACAATAATAACTTGTTTGGTAGTTCTTTAGTAATTCATTGTGTTTTAAGACACTACATTCTGATAAAACTCATAAGCTATGAAACTTTGTAATGAAAATTAATATATTTGTATTCAACATTTTTAAAATATTCGAAAATACAAATGAATTGAATAAAGACGTAAAAAAACAGTGTCTCTTTCATTTGCTACCATATTTTCTGATTGATTTCAAAATCACCTCTGAGATGAAATCTTTGCTCGTGTCGCCATTTTTCTTCACCACATCTCCGGGTTTCTGCTCAGTTGCCGGGGACATCGGAGGTTTGCCCTCCTGTACCTTGGATCTTCTATCGGGTGTCGTTGAGCGTGTTGATTTTTCTGACGTCTTTCCCCGTTTTTCCGGGGTGGGAGACGTTGGCTTTTCCAGGACGCGGTGCCGGTCCGGAGTGGGTGATCTCGGGATCCTGGAGCGAGTTAGAGGAGGTGACGAGGTACTTCGTTGCTGCTTGTATTTCTCGGTTCCTTGGCTTCTACATGCAATTATTTTCAATTGTAATAATTTACGCATTCTTAGAAATATGCGTTTGTAAACATTTTAATATATTCAACACTGGATATTCTATTGTTCTAAGGATAAATAAAGTACATCAATATTTTCCTTATATCAATGAAATATTAACTAATGCGAGAAAATTTAATTTGCTTAAAAGTTAAATAATTAATTAGTAAAAACATTATTTTGACAATTACATGGAACTATAATAATTATAGTTTTCAACAATATACATTTTAAATATACATGTACATACTTTTCACAAACAATATAAACTAATCAGAGCACATAAGCTTTAATATTCTAACAAATATTTTGTTTAATATTTTTATAAAAATCTACTGTTATGGGTGTTGCTACGTAAATATAATTCTTTGTGGAAATGCCTGTATTTGTCATTGTAAATGTATAATATCATAAAGATTTAAATACGGAAATTCTCTGCGTGCCTATTGAATGTATTTTGGTGGGTTTTTCCACTTTTCAGGAGGGTGCATAATTCCTTCCCACCCACCTGTTACCTTCTACTTCCTTCCCACCTGTTTTTTATCTGCTAGTATTATGTTTGTCAATATCGAAAGGAAAACAAATCAGAAACTAAAACCCATGGACCAGAGCGCGCGTAGAAATCTTCTTGGCAATTACATTAAGAAAATCAATTAAAAAACGTGAACTAATATCAAAAAGATCCTCCTTTTTATTTATATCCTCCAACATATCACCGTCGACTATTATTAACAAACCGGGCGTTGTGGGCTTGTTATTCAATCCACAACCCAACAATGGGTATTAGATAATACATATTTTTCAATCCTCCAAATATACAACAATATCCCTTTGAAGAAAAAATTAAAGGATTTTATTGTACAAAAATTTTTGATAATCATCTAATTGCTTGAATTACCTAAGGGCTCCACCGTTATGATTTACGCCATCTGAATCTTCTAAGGACGAGAGTCGACCATTTTTCCCAGAGCCAGACCTCCTCTTATCACTTCTTAACTCCAGATCCTCCAGGTTGGCTCTCCTGGATCCGCGTGACATTGACCTTGGAAGCGAGGCATGACGATCCAACGGTTGCTTGTCCACGTAATCGTCGGAAGAGCTCGTGACCTTGGATCGGTGATGATTATTCTGGTGCTGGTTCTGATGACGCTTGTAACTGTGGTTCCCAGTGGTAGAGTCATCGGTGCTCTGACCACTGCGACCCTGGTGAGCTCCGTTACGATGGAAACGGCCAACGGAATCCTCGTCGTAGCCCCGGCGAGAGGACACAGCGGAACGTCTATCCTCCTCGATCTCCGAGTTTCGGGAAGTGTGATTTCCGTTGGCAGGGAAATGATTGGCGATCCACTGCTCTTCCAAGCTGTTAATCCTGTCTTCCGAACGCCAACTTAAATTCAAAAGAAATTATTTTTTTAAATACTAGTTTTTATGTCAATCGATAGATATTTACTATTAAATTCTTGTACTTTCATTTTACAAAGGTAATAAGACGAAATTTTCTACTATTCAGATAGGAATCGTAATTTTCAAAACCTTCATATATAGCGACGTAATATATTTGATTTGAACACACAATAAAAATCTTAACAAATCCTTAGCAAAATTGATTGATTGCAGTTTTAATTTACATATACTTTAATTTTTTTAATGAATAATTACCAATAATTAACCTTCCATAATTACACAGTTGGAATACTTGGAAATACAAAAGGAATATAATATAGAAATTTTTAAATAAATAATTTAAGGAATACTACTCAATATACAAATACTGCTTTCAAATTCGAAATTGCTAAAATGTTTAAAAAAAAAAAAAAATAGAAAGCTCTAAATAAAATATTAATTTCTCTCGATTATATATAATGCTGTGTATATGTGAAATTAAGTATATATTTTAACTATACTTATTGTGTTGAGTCATTAAAGTAAAACATTCGCGATAAATTATTCAAATAATAATTACTGCTTTTTTTTACTTGATATTTTTGTAAACAAAATTTAACGCTTAAAACTTAAACAAAATATTTTTTTTTTTGCACTTTAAATATGAAGTGACGTGCAAGTAGTTATAAATAGTGAAAATAAGGTAATAAATTTATGTTTTTATAACGTCAATTTATTTATATATTGATGTGATTATTACTTTATTTACAATGATTATAATTTAAAGCTAATGATTGTAATTTAATCATATTCTGGTCATTTATCCATTTAAAATATTTATTCAACTACAAATTATCTCCCCAAATATAAAATGTATAACTTTTCAAAAATTTAATTTGAAAAATCAGTTTCATTATAACGAAAAACATAATCAAACGTTGAATTGTAATCCGAAATGTTAGCCAACTTTATTTTATGTAGGTTCTGAATAGACGATTAAAAAGAGAAACGGCTTACTTTCTTCTACTCCTAGAAAGCTCATCCTGGTGATAACCTCTGGCTCGCAATGCTCTGGAGCTGCTTACACTGTCCCTGCGACTGTTGAATTGCCTCGAACTCCTAGACATTCTGTCGAAGTCGGAGTCGTCCGAGTCTTCGGAAGAGGCATCAGAGGGCGAAGTTGGAGAACGCCGCATCCTTGAGCGCACCGAGGTCGTAGACTTGCGAGATTTAAGGCTGGGTGAGGGCGATGGGGGTTTGGATCGCCTCCCGGACTTGATGCTCCTCGAGGGACTGGGACACCGAGAATTCGGGTACGGGGCTTGTAGCATTTGAGGTCCAGGAGGCCCATAGCCCATAGGGTAACCCGGCCAGATTGATCCCTGATTAAGGTTGAGGTTGGAACCCCCCATATTGGGATTGTGCCCATCCCAAGGATTTTGAGGTGGATACCACATGAGTTGACTATTTAAAGTTCCGAACTGCGATACTGACTGAGCCTACAGTTCAATTTCATTGGATTATAGTTAGTTTATATCGTTAAAATTATAATCAAAGGGAATTTACTTGCTGAATAAATTCAACTAAAAAAAGAAAAATTGAAAATCCATGATTGAATTTAAAGTTGATTTAAATGGAATATATTGATAGTTTATTTCGAAAAAATATTTTAGGTGAGTAAAAAATCAAATGTATACAGTCGTATTTTTACATATTATATCAGTTATATTTATGCAGGGAATAGTAACTAATATCATTTTTAAACATTTGCAAAGGAGATTTTACTGAATTAATAGCTTAAGGCGTAAAGTTATATATCAATAAATTCATAAAATAATTTAGTAATTTTATTTGTAATTAATTTAAAATTATTTTTAAGGAAATTGTATAAAAACAGACTTTTCAATATTGACTAAAAACCGAATAAATAAAAAGAAAAAGACGAGGTAATGAAATTCGAGATCTAACTTATATTTTATTTTGATTTTATTTCCAAAAATTAGAATTTCCCTTACTGCTGAATATTCATAATTTAATTGCTAAATCAAGTACAGAAGTTTTGAATGTGCGTAAATACATTTTAAGAAAAGTACAGCCTCAGTATATGAAAACTATTATAAATCATTGGTTACATAAGTATTGTTATATAGGTGTAGTTAACTTTGGCTCTAAACACATAAGATGTATTTAGTGACAGTTAAGGTTGTAAGAGAAGCCTAAAAGAAAAAAAAGAAAAAAAAGAAAAAAAAGTAAAGAGGGAAGCCAACCTGTTGCATACTGGGGTTCCACCCATTTGCTGCGGTCAAGTCGCAAACACTCGTGGACTGCATCATAGATCTTCCTGGTCCAGATTGGGATGAGGGAAAACCTAATCGAGGGCCCAAAGGCCTGGAACTGCAGTTCGAATGCGAATTCGGATCTCGGTTTTGATGTACCTCCATTTGTCTGCGACGATTTGCATCTTGAAGTCTCATTGCTTCCTGGTACTTGCGGTATCTCTCCTACGAATAGTTCCAAATATTTATAGCAAAACATTATACAAATGCCGATAAAATTAAAATGCTTGCATCAAAATCATATAGATTCAATCGCTTCCTGTGTTTATATTTTATATTATTATAATTTATCATAATAATACAATTCTATTATAACATTTATTAAATAATTATGTCAAGAAATTACAGTGCATGCACATACAACTATAACAAGCAGTGAATATTTCATTTATAAAGATCATACGTCTAGTATCAAATACGGATATATACTTTATTTTTAAACTCAATATTTTATATTATTCTTAATAAAATAGTCAACTCAAGTAAAAATTAATGTTCTTTTCTGTAAAATATGTTTAAATTAGCTTAATCGATGTGTAAAATAATTAACAGTTATTTGAAATATGAGTAAATTGTTCCCATTTTATTTATTTCTTATTATGTAATACAAGACAAAGCAGTTAAATATAAATTTGATAATTAAATTGATAATATTTGATAATATTTGATAATTAATAACGAAAATGGTGAACAAAATTTTTGTACATGTAGTAACAAAAAAAAAAAAAAATGGTTTTTATTAATACAAATGAAGTATATTTGTAGATCACGAATTTACGTTATACATTAAATATTAATTTTGTTTTAGCATACAATGTATTGCATTATGTAAAAGTAAATAAAATAAATATCTGAAAAATATAATCAAACAAATATAATAAAAAAATATGTAAATATAATCTAATAAACAAATATAATAAAATAACTAAATATCTATATAATTTTATAGCTACTACATTTACTTTTTTTTTTGTGAATTATAGATTTTTGATTCACGTTCATTTTATAATTACAACACCCTGCCTGAGCATGAAGCAAAAATTAGGAAGATTGATCACCTGGAGGGTAGTCATTTTATCGGTGCTAACTTCCTGGCCAATTCCTGGAGGTGGTGCGGGTAGAGGCCTTGATAGCATCGACGTCGACCCGACGACCCCCCGCCGAAGTGTCGACGCCCTATTCGCGTCGAAGGCCAAAAACCCTGGGGAGCCTTGGTGAAACTGCTGTGAGGGCGATGGACATCCTACTCCCTAAAGTTCCCAGAATTTTTTATTTGGTTATTACAGAAAAAGCATCCGCAATTATCGCACAGGAGAAACCTGACTGAATAAAATTTCTTGTGCTTATTGTAGAGGGATTAATAATTCTAGAAAGTAGTTTCTATAAACTTTGCCAAATTCTGATATTTATAGGTATTTATAAATATTTGTTCAAGCTTTAAGGTCTTATAAAATTATTGCTGTAGCTCGGGCTATTATTGTTGGACTTATTGAAAGAGTTTTTGGGTTAATTTGAATACATTAAAAAACATAAAATAAAGATAATATTTTTAAACTTGAACATTTATTATTAATATTTAATTTTATTTTTTAAAAAGTGAAAATATTCCTTAGAATATAGACTCATGAAGTAAAGAAAGTGGTTGAGAATATATGCATTTTTTCAATTAATATACGATTTTGCTTATGAATAAAATATAAACTATCTTTAATAAGAACATTTAAAAGTTAATTTAAAATTCAATAATAATATTATATTATTTATATAATAAAAAATACCATACTTTTTTACATTGCAATTTTATTATTAAATCATTGTATAATTTTCTAAGAATAAGAAAAAAACATTTTTTTGCAAGTATTTTATAGAATATATTTGAATTTTATTATTAAAATTTATATTAAATATAGAAAAATATATTTTTTTCCTCATGAACATAATAAATATAAATAATATTTATGATTATTTATATTTTGTAGAAAAATTAAAATATTATTCTCATATTATTATTACTTTCTATAAAAAAAAAATTAATACACATAAAAGTTATGAGTGGTTCAAGAATATTTAATGTTAGTCTTTACATATAACCATATAATATTATAATTATAAGATAAAAAATATTACATAATTTTTACAGATGAAAATTATAATGAAATTATAATTCTATTTTCAAATACGAAAAAAGAATTTTTTTAGAATAAATAATAATAAAATTTTAAATTTTATAATTAATGATAAATTTAATAATTTATATTTTGGAATAACAATAATATATACTCGATAAATTAGAAATATTTTATTTTAATTAATCATTTCAAAATATATAATGTTTTAAATACTTCGCCCTTCATTAACGAATAAAAATCACAATGACTCCAAATATTATTATTTAAAAATACACACACTGTCTTCTATTAAAGAAATAATTTTTTGAAGATAATGAATGGTGAGAGGAAATTATGTTATCCATATGTAAATACAAATGTAGATAAAATTGAAATTAAATTTTATTTAAAAAGTTCAATGAAGATAAAAATTATTTTAATTTATATAAAAAGAATACTTATCAAAGTCCAGAAATAGCAAAGACATCCATTTTTTATTTTTTTACTTTCAACCAGTATTATAATATTTAGAATAATTCTCTAAAGCAACATTAAACATTGAACATTGAATCGTAAATGCGTTTATAGGATAAATAAATATAGCAAATTATGAAAAAGCAAAATAGTATTTTCGTAAGAGCGGAGTATGCTAAATTTTAGTATGGCAGTTGTTATTGTGTGGCTATAAATTAGAAAAGATACGAGAAACAACAATAAAATAAAACGCGCGTTAGTAAAATAATATTAAAACTGGAGCAAACCAATGTAATTAAAAATATACTACCATATTCACTGACCTTTGCAAAATGCCAAAAACTACGTCAAAGCGGTAAATCAAACGAGTTAAAGCAAGCAATTAAAATAATCACACGGCAGTATAAAAAGCTCTTTGATCTTCAAAAAATTCTTCCTAGTGAGACAAGAAAAATGTGTTGGGGTTTGCAGTGAATACGGCAGATGTATTTTTTGTAACAGCATAATATATTGAACTCACAACAATAGTATACAATGAATATTTGTCATTTGTAAAATATAGGCGTACAACGATAAATAAAAGTCGTAACAATAATTTTTACGAATGAGTACAGGTAAAAACGATAACAAGTGCTGTGCATATTTTAAAAATTTTCGATGTACGCAGATACAACCGTTTCGTTTGTGTGACTTAATTCTTTGGCAGCCATTGGTTATCTCGCGCACACGAAGCCAGGAAGCAAAAAACTGTGTAATGACTGAGAAAAAGAGGCAGGAAACAATGAGATTCCGAGTGTGCATTTGAGCTCAACTTGCGATCACTTGCTTTTTTTTTTTTTTTATTCATTCATTATTATTATTATTATTATTATTATTTTATTTATTATCGACTTATTTTACTCAATTTAACGCTCTAGGTCGAATGGCGAGCTCGTGAAATTTCTGCGTTTCCTGCAATACACAAATCTTAATACATGTATCCAAAGATTATTTTCTTATTTTTCATTTTCATTTTATTTCTTAGGTCGATTAGAAACGAAAATATCATCAATACTTTGTACAAAAACATTGCACTTCATGTCTTACTCAACATCAATTTGGATTTATAACATAATCACAAATGCTCTTTTTTGGTTGCTACTTGCATTGATTTCAATTTTCGTCGATTTTCCGATGTATCGCAGCTATAGCTTTAATGCAGTATTCAAAAGCTGTAGAAACATAAATTATTAATATTGCTGAGACAAGAAAATTCTGTTTATCGTGTGTAACCTTGTAAGTGGAATGAATTAGAAAACAGTCATCCAAGCAAACTTTATTTTCACCCAAGCCAATCTTTGGTCAATTCCCCTTTTACTCCTTAAGTATTAGCTACAATAAATAACAAAAATCACATTTTGCATAATGCCAAAAATAAGTTTAAAAAAATAAATTCCTTCTAAATTCCATGAATTAAAAAAAATTCTACAGCTATGAAAAATCCGAAACCAAAATCGAAAAAGCTTTTTAGGGCGGAGTTTTCAAGGATTTTGATGTATTAAAATTGTAGAAGAAAAATATTCGTTTTTCTATTAATATTAAAAATAGATTTTTGTTTATATTTACATAATTTTTTAATTTATTATATAAAAATATAAAAACAAATGTTGACAAGTATTTAATAACAATTCATAGAGTCTATTCTGTAAATATATATTGATAGAATCTACATGATCTTAAAATTAAAAAAATATTCAAATTTTATGGATATTTTTATAATGTTTCTTGATAAAAAAAATTTTAAAAGAAAATTTAAGTTGCATTTTTTGGTTCTAAATATTGATTGATTTCTCAAGATATAAAGACAAATTATATTTTATTGATTAAACTCATTAAATCACTGATACTGTTCTAAGTTATATCGACACATTTTAATTTTTTTTTTTTTTTTTTTTTTTTTTGTAACGTACTAGTCGACTTTTACCTTTATATTTATATTTATATACAGCATTATGATTATAGAATAACAAATTAGAACTTTACATATAGATCATTCCTTTGATAAATTTATAAGATTACAAATAAATATTAATTACATTGTTTATGAGGAGCTCATTTGGTTATTTTGGTTGTAAACCAATGCGTGACTCGGATGCAAGAAGCATTTTAATGTGAATACTTGACTGATTAGTGTTCGGAGTTGGAAGCTCGTGGTAAATTGCAACTGGAAATTGGAGTAGAAAAATCCATGTACTCGTGGTGACTCGCAAAGCCCAAAAAAAAAAAATAATGATTCAGTTTAGTTTTGACAAATTGGTAACTCGGGACTCAATCGCCGGTGGTGCTGATTAAATCACGCGAGGGAATTCGAGTCCGAACAACTGTGTCCGAGGTAGACAATCCAGCGATGCACCAGGAAGCAAGTCGGGATGGGTAAGTAGCAGGTCCCGGGATCAGAGGACGTCGCAGCCTACCTGATTGAGTCTGCGGTTCCTGCGGGGCGGCGGGACTGGCGGCGGGTTTCCAGGATCACCCTTGGGCGGAAGGGGTGGTTTAACCTGCCTTGAGCCCGAGTCCCCATGGAGTCGCTGGCGCATGTGACTCCGGCGCTTAGGATGTTTGTGGTTGGCCTCGTCACAACTGTCGCAAAAGACATCGCTGCAACCCTCGCAGCGGATTGCCACCTTGTCGGATCCGCACAAGCAGCACTTGGATATTGCTGCCTGGCCGTTTGTCATTCCTGGACCAACCGATTGAGCAATCACCGTAAAAAATACGAAGCAATTTATTTTATAACTGATAAGACATTCGAAGCATTTAATCAATCGATTTTTCCATGTTCTGTAAATTTTTCTTAGCAAAAAATAACTTAAATTTATTGAAAATGCAAATTACTTTTTAATTGTACGATAATAATTTTATGGAAAATTATTAACTAGCGTAAATACTAGTAAAAAGTTTTATGAAAAATTGTATAATTATAAAAATATGAATACATAATAAAAATTGCTAATAAACTATTTTTTAAAATAAATATATATTCATCAAAAGGATTAAAAAAGTTAAATTTTAAATGTATAAACTTACGATAAAACGTTTATTTTCAATTTTCAGTGGAAATATGAAAATTTAATAAAAATACATTGTGTACATTATTCATACACTATATATCAATTAATTTATTTAGTACCTTGTAAATTTAAATTTTATCTCATAAATACTTTTGTTTTTGACTAATTTGAAAAACCAATAATACTAGTACCCCCCCCCCTAAAAAAAAATGATCTACTCTCTGAATATTGGTCTTTTGAAAAAACTACACTATACTAACCACCAGGGGTTGATCCATTTTTAGTCTGATTGCCATTACTACTACTGCCACTGCTATTACCATTGCTATTGACATTGCTATTTTTGTTTTTATTATTCGATGACATAGGGGGTTGGTTAGAATTACGGGGTGGAAACTCAATGACCTCATAATCAGGGTCACCGCCATCCTTGTATGTTAAGGGTACCTTTGGGGGAGTCGGTGGTCGACGGGAGTTCGATTGTGTTTGCTGCTGATCCACCTGTTCTTGTGCCTATTAATAATAAAAAGTATTTTTGAGATTATTGTTTATTTATTTATCTTGTTATTCTGTATTGAAAGTTTTTATTCGATCCGAGAACTTTATTGATTAAAATTCATTCGACAACATTTATTGGATATTTTTTTCTTAGCTTATTTACATTAAAATGAGATAAAGATTTAACAATACATTGATATACTGATTCACTTATAAATTGATTTTTTATTCGGCAACACAGTAAAGATGTATTAATTTTCCATTAAAACGGCGAAGAAAAATTTGTTATATGATATGATATTACAAATATTAAAGTATAATATTCCTTTAATATTAATATTGGTGTTAAATTCAAATCATTTGAATATTAATAAAACTATACCATATTTTTAGGAATTATTTTAAAATATAGTTTTTAAAAGTATTGAACAGTAAGATTTTTCTTCTTTCAAAAATGAAATTTTAATACTTACTGAAATTATCTTAATATTTATCTAAGTAAAATTAACATTGTAGAATTTGTTGTAAAGCAATAATAATAATTTTATTTTAATAATAATTTTAACATTGTTTTGAAAGCGAAATTAACATGTTGTTCACATGGAAATTTCGTTTTTCAAATTGACCGAAGAACACGGAAATAGAATTAGAGGCATCAAGGTAATATGGCTTTCATTAACTAGAAATGACAATCGATTATCATATTCAGGAGGAAAATGCACGAAAACGCAGTGCTGAAAGCCGACAGTGACGCAAATTATTAATAGTTGTTATTCTATTATTGGAAAACTCACCATCACCCAATGAGGCATGGAACGGGCGACTCGCAACCTAGTTGACGGATTAGAAATGGCCATTGGCCGCCATTTTTCTGCTCCTGAATTCTGCAAATAATCAGATACAAACTTTTTTTCTCCCCAATCTTTAGCTCCAATGCAGAATAAATGAATCGCGTGTTCCATTGGGTGGATATCGATTATAAGTATCAAAGAAAAGATAATAGGGTAAATAAATTTTTTTAGCTACAAGTCTTATTTTTCAGAGGTTTTAAACTCTTCTTTCCTTTTTTCAAGCCATTGAGTGTAAAACAAATTTCTCACTCATACTGTATCAAACCTTCAATATTTTGCCTTCGAATATTCTTGCAATTCACAAACTAAATATATTACGTAAAATCATAAATATTTACAATTTGTTTTCAAGGAAATTATCAAAATGTAATTGAAATTGGACTTTATTTTATAAGTTTTCTGAGAATAAAAATAGTTTAAAAAAAAAAAAAAAAATATTTACAAATTTATAAGTACATTAGTTATCCTTTTATTTTTACAGTTTTTGGCTACTTTCGTATTGTACTTCGCTTTCTATACATTGACGTATTCTCATAAAATTTATTTTAAAAGTATGAAATTAATATTACTATTATAAATTAATTATTCATTTAAAATAAAAAATATTTAATATAACAATATGAAACACCCAATATTTTTAATAAAAGTATAAAGTATAAATTATAAAGAGGGTCCAATACGGGTGAAAAAAAATTAAATATACGGACAATTAAATGAACAAAGATATAAATTTATCTTGACAAGCCCGTTTTAAATCATCTATGCGACATGTACTTTTACTAAAAAATATTAATATTACATTTTTTTGTTAAAAATTTTGTTTTATAAATGGAATTTCGTTTTAAGTATATTACAGTATTTTCTAAAATAATAACGATAATATATATATTTATAAGTTGATTTAATATAAGTCATTTATTTAAAATTAAAATTGAAATTGATTCCTTTAACAAATAAGGGTTACACATTAAAATTTTTTTAAATAAATTACAAAATCAATTCATTGGCCATTTTAATTAAAACTAATACTTTTAAATATATATTATATTCGAATAATATTTTACGAACACTCAATTCTTGTAATAACGTTCTTTAACATACTATTATATGTTAAAATGTTTATGTCCTACTGATTATCTACAATTGTTCTAAACTAAAGCAAACACATCCGATGAGTATTAACGCGTAATCTCCAAGAGTCCCTTGAACATTTCTTACAAATGTTCGTCAATTTTTGTCTCTTCGCCAATCAATCTTTCCAAGCGGAATACTGTATTCTCAAGAATACAGTATTTTTTATTTTTATCACTCCAAGGAAAGTCATCTCAATCTCAGCAACGAATGCGCTTTAAGGCTTAATATAATTTACGCCAAATTTTCACGTGTTGCTTGTTCATTCAGACATAAATGTCGCACATATTCTCACTTCACATTCATGACGCGTTGCAGAAATAACCGAAGGCGCGATGTTAATTTTAAAAGTGTAACAACAACAGTCCAGCTCATTCACTAAAAAACTATTTGTTTGGACTTGTCTCACTTTGTAAAGTGAGTGCGATTTTTATTGTGCTCCTCTCCCCGTTGACGCCCCCCTTTGGCAGACTCATCAAAAAAACTTACCTCAATATTTATCCAAAATAAACAAACATCTATACCGATAATGTATTATCATAACGATGCTACTCCCGTAAGTTTGTGGCTTAAAAAATGAGTCAATTTTGCTCTACCCAAACACTAATATTGAGGAAAAGTATCTGTGTGCGTTCCAAACTTGAAATAAAGTAATTTTATTTGTAATATTGATTCTTTTTTTTTTTTTGAGTTTATTGTTGATTTTAATAATGATACGTGAAAATTAACGTTCAGTGGGCTGAATCCTTAGATGCTGGTTTATTGAAATTTATAAATAGATAGCGAACAAAATGGTTTATTATAATAAGGTCTTTTAGTTCATTGATAATATAAATTTTGATAAAAAAAGAAATATAAATATTATAAAGATATAATTTCTTTTTTTATAAAGAAAAAACCTACTTTAATGATGAAGAATTTGCAATCGTGATAAAGCCTTTGGGTGTTGGAAAAATTTCAAAACACGTCGTCATCCGTAAAAGCAATTCGTTCAAATTATCTATGAAACCTGGTGATTTAGTGTTGGTACGAAAAAATAATGTCCCATAAGTCAACGGCCTGGTATTGACCGACTATCGAGTTCACAATTCCAAAGCCGCAATTCAAATTATTCGATTATAATGCCGTCAAAAGTATCGATCCCCATTCCGACGACCGAGAACCGATCGGGACGGTCGGAAAAGCCGAATGCACCCAAGCTCATCGAACCCGGAGATGAGCACAAAGATAAAACGCAAATTTCCCTCTCGCGTCCAGCTATTTCTGGACCAAAACCTCCTCTTCCTGTTCCTCCTTCGTTCGAGCTGCCGTCCAGAAATCGCATCAGGATCACATTTATCATTCTCTACCTGATCGCTGTTACACTGATCCACTCAGTAAAGAGAATTTGCAATTTCGTGAGACTTTTCATTTTTTTTTTAACTAATCATTAGATTAAAAGTGGTAATATTCGTAATTGCCAATTTTTTAAATACAATGTTCTTTTAATTACATTCTTGAACGTTCGTAATTATATGTGATTATTTATATTTCGAACGTGAGTAGCACTTTCTATAAATTTTTGTAATAAAATATATTTATAGATTTATTTTGCAATATTACTTGACCATTCACTTCAGTTTTCATTTCGTCTACTTGTTGGGGTAGCGCATCCACAAAATTTAGGTCAGTGATATAGACCAAAAAAAAAAAAAAAAAAATAAAATAAAATAATAAGTAATAAATGTCAGTGTATATAAGAGCATGTTAATTTAACTAAAAAAAGTTTATTGTGTATATTACAGGATATTTCAGAATTTATTGCCGTATATTATAGACACGTACAGCCACATTCGAGCCACATATCGCAAATAACGATCTCAGTTTAAATTTTGCCTTGTGACTTGTTAAAAAACAAATGTATCTTCTTGTTCTTTATATTTTAAAAAAAAAATTTTTATTAATTTCTATAAACATTAAATAGTCAACGTTCAGGATTGATGGCTAATTAAGTTTTAAAATGCTCAATTGCAATTAGACGATACAATTAACTTGTAAGCGTTCAAAGATCGCATAAAATGAAGTCAAGTATCGGCCATTGCCAAGTAAAGATTACTTGAATCGCATTTCATTCAGTCTATTTTATTTAGTTTAGTAGGTAGTGCTTATTTTTAACAAGAAAAAATTGCAAGTCCGGAGGATTTGAACTTAAGGTTGACATTGGTAATGATACATTTTTTCAAAGTTAATACAATGGAGTCTTAAATAAATTTAACATTTTTGTAACTTTGTTCTCCATGACTGTCGCGAACATTTGTACTAGATTCTCGTTTGGTGAAATACGATAACTTTAAGTAGAGAATGAACTATAAATACACGAGCAAGATATGCGAAGTATCTCGTACAATAGAATACATTTGTGCAAGCTTTATTTAAGCTTGCAACATTAAAACATTAAGCTTCGGTTACGATGGAAGAGTTAACAATAATTTTTTAAAATAAAAAATTCAGAAGTTTAATTTAGTATTCAAATGGAACTTGGCTTTATATTTGATTAAATTGTAAAAGTAAAAATAATTTCTACAAGACAAAAAGCGTCTCCTTCGACATCGATACAACCATGCATCTTTTTGAAGAAACAAATC
Organism: Eupristina koningsbergeri; assembly: GCA_018907245.1. Lineage (NCBI taxonomy): Eukaryota > Metazoa > Arthropoda > Insecta > Hymenoptera > Agaonidae > Eupristina > Eupristina koningsbergeri. The sequence goes on along the minus strand of JACCHV010002773.1, from coordinate 693,286 downwards.
TTCTCTAAACAAAATTTATAATGATTTCATTCGAATAAATGAACGGATAAAACGTAATTTCTTGTCGAATATTCAGTTTGTCGCAATTCATAAATCGCGACAGAAACGTATTTTTTGTTCACTTCAATGTAGGCAAAGTAGAGCCTCTGGATTAAACAGATTCGCGATCGAGCGCTACCAAGGGTCTAGATCGCAGGCACCGACAGTGCAAAGTCATAGTGTTTCCCGATGGAGAACCAATTTCCATCCCCAGGGAAAGTTGCGCCAGCAAGTTCCCGAAGGACCCGAAGGAATGATCACCGGTTTCGCAAGCTCCCCCAAGCACGAGTGCCTCCGGGACACGACCCGAATCCTCATGAGCACCTTCACCGCGACCTTCGCACTTTGCGCGCACTCCTCCCCCCGGAAGGAGGAAGTCACCCCCGGCGGCGCAGTGATACTCACGCTCATGTCTGCGAGGTTCTGGGCCACGACGGCCTACCTGATGTTGAGGCGCGCGCACGCTGAGCACTGGGGGGCCCGTGCCGACGTCGTCCCCGTCGCCGGCAGCGGCTCGTACCCGTGGAGGTGGCGCACGCCCGCGGGAGCGAGCGAGACGGAGGAGAAGCGGCTCGGTCGGGTTATTTTGGTCGCGCACCGCCTGGACTCCTGCCACCGATTTTCCCCGAGAGTCTCCTCGTTCCCGTAAATATATCTCTTGGTTCCGCCTCGTCCTCTCCCGCCCCCGGACGCTCACCCCGTCTCGCTCGCACCAGGTCCCCGGAGGCTAGGCGAGCTTTGATGGAGCTTCGCCGCGCTTTCGGGATTAGCGCACGCGCCCTAGTCTCCGGGTGCCTGCGTGTGTGCGTGCATGTACGTAGGGAGTTTATTTGTTGCAGGAAGCTCCGGACAGGGCGGAGAAAGCTAATTTTACTTATTTCACTTTTTTTGCGCGCTATCCCATCCTGTCCCATTGACAATACTGCGAATTTATTTCTCCTGGATTCTATTATTTGCAATGGTCACCAAGCGAAAAATTGTGTTTTGTCTGCCATTTTATCTTTCATCTCCGGCAGTAATGTGTTAGAATTTTTCGCAAGCTCTAAAATTTTATTTTTGTTATCGAGTCATTATTAGGATCGTTGCGTCGCATTAAATAATTTCGCATACAATGATTCTCTAGCAAATATTTTTCCACAATTTCGGTCGCTTTACACATGGTCGAACAAAGAATTTAATTTCGAAATGGAAAAAACCTTTTTGTTTTTTAATGAAAATTGAAGATTAATATTTGCGGCCATTTCAATCAACGATTTTCTTTGAATGCAAATTTTTTAATAAAAATTGCAAACGTCAATTTTTAATGAATTTTAGCGAAAGCTATTCGCAGAACAATTAATAATCGAATTTTGTATCAAGTTTCGCAGTAGCTTTACGGAAATATAGTTCAGTGCATTTCATCAAATAGTACGCTAATGCAACGCTATAAGTATAATTAATCCTACACACGCACACGCACACGCACACGCACGCACGTTGATTATGTCTTCCTTCTTTGAACATGACATCAATGCACTTTAATGATATATATTCTTTTAAACCATATTTATACATTATGTGAATACATGTTATAAAAATAACTTGCGAAAAAATTTACGGATACTTTTGTGAATACCTCTCAAATATAAATATAGAATATTGTCTTCTATGCAATCTTTTTTTTTTAATGGAAAACTTAAATTTGTTTCATCTGTCAACTTGAGTTCATATTTATTTCTATCATTTTTCTTATAAAATAAGATAAAAAAACGGAAGAAAAATCAAAAACGAGTTTTAAAAAATCGACTCCTTTTTAACTTGAAAATAAAGACAACTTCTTTCTTCTTTTTCTTTTTTCTTGTTTCAACATATTTTTGTAATAGATTTAAAAGCTATCTACATTTGCAAAATTATAACTTTAATCATGAAAAATTATTATCATACAATCATCTTTTACCATATGAAAATCTTAATTTTCATAATTTAATATTGCTTTATTAATTCAATATTTAATCCTTAAAAATAAGCGTAATCTGCGGCTTGTAAAACATCATTAAATAAAAATTAATGATAAAACATATGTATAAAAATACATACGTTTATACATAAATAAAAGTTTTAATATTAAATCCATTATTATGCCAAACAGCTTAATTCCAAATATCATTTTTATTTTTCCGTAAATATCATGTTTATTTACTGCATGAGATGTTTATTTTTTCATTTCAAGTTCTAGATAATAATTGACATATGTAGACAAAAAATAAAATTATTAGAAAATTTAATTTGCAATGGTAAATTTTCAAACATGATAAAAACACAAATAAATCCATATACATATGAATATGTGTGTAATAAATATTGTGAATTACACAAATTTTATTCTATATTATCTATTATGTAAATAAAATATAATTGTCCGTAATCTTAGCAAATTACAACTAAAATATAACTGCTTTAACAATATTTTCTACATATTTACAATAATAAAATTATATGTGCATTTAAATTATTTATAAGCATACAGTATACTCAAACTATATGAAAATATATTTTTACATTGATTATCGATATTCAATATTTTTTGTATGATTATCTCTTAATCTACTGACTGTAGTATTCCCAATAAGTACATAAACATATACTATTTACAATATACGGAATTGAAAAAGTTCCTTAAAGCCATGATGATCAATGGGAATTAGAATTTTATATGAATAAACAACACGATGATGCACTTTTAAAAACAAATCCGTTAGATATTATCTATATAGCAAGAGGAGGAAAGTACACGTACAAAGGCTATTCAAACTGAGTGAAATCCTAAGAATAGAAGAGAGATATAAAAGACATGAAATACTTTAGATGGCAAAGAGAAAAGAAAAAGAAAGAAATAGAAGGGGAGGTTGACCGGGTGTGTGAATACAAGGCACCTGATATTTTTGGAAAAAGGAAAATAAAGATTAAATAAAAACGAGCGATATAAAATAGAACATTATACGTAAATATAATACGCAAGTAAAGAATTGAGTGAAACAACGAACAAAGAGACACAAAAAGAGAAAGAAGTGAAAAAGTAGTACAATGTAATTATTATGAAACTCAAATTTTTGAAATATTAAAAATAAATTTTAATATTACCATGAAAGTAAAAAAGATAATACTGAGATTTTTACATTTTTCTGAAAATTGAACTGTAATTATGACAGAAAATTTTAAAATGACACAAAATAATTAACGAAATTAAATTTTTTGTTCATAATTTAATTTAAAAACTTTAAAGCATTTTATCTCAAAACGTCTTCTCTAACATGAATTTTCAGAATAAAAATTGTAGAATAAAAGAAAGTTGATTACATCAAAGAAATTATTTTTTAATGAAATTTTTTTATGAAACTATTTTTAAGAAATCTTAAATCGTTCAATATAATCTTATTAATAACAATATTCATATAATTAAATAATATTATAATGTATAGTATAAGTATATTTAACAGATGCCTACACATCTATAAAATTATCTTGTATTTTGAGAAATATAAAATAAATAGAAAGAGTATTAGTTTTTGCTTCATGTAGAAAACAAGAATATAGTATAGTTATTAAATTAAAGTTTGCTCATGTTTAATATTAAAAAGAAATATTATTATTCCAAAAGATTAGTAACATAAAAAATAAATAAATTTATAAACATACTTATGTATTATTAATGTCTTTTTAATAAAATAAAAGTAATAATAATAATAATAACATTAAACAATAAAATTTATTGATATTTCAAAAGTTCTAATGAAGTATTATGGATTAAATTACATTCGCAAGTATTTGTATATATATATATATATATGCAGTTTAATGATCTTTAGCCCTAAAGTTTCTATCAAATTGTATAGAAGTGATAAATTAAAAAACGTTTATAATAATTTTCGATACAATTTTTAACAATTCTTATAACTAATATTTATGGCACTATAAATGCATTAAAAATATTTTAATTTATTCTTTAATTTAATTTATTCTTTTGATACAATTTTTTAGTTTATCAAATAAATCGTTAAAGGTTACATATAAATCATAGTTTAACATCTAATAATAACTTTGACCAACAAATTATTTTTATAACATATCAATTTTTCTCTAACACACTAAATAATAATAATGAAAAAATAAAATCAAAACAAAACTTTCAGAACAAAATAAGTTGATGTGTAAAACCTTTATTTCATTAACTAATTAAAAATTCCATTTATCCTAGATTCTATTCTAATGAATTTATCCTGACTGTAAATGACAAATACTATTGAATGCTTAAAAATATAAATATGAAAGTCATATTTTTCTTATATTTCAAATGAATTAATAATGAATAAAAAAATACATGTACATAAGCTTCGATAAAAATATTGATTAAAATTATTTGTGTAGTTTCCTTATTTTGTCGAAAGGTAAAGTCCATTACACCAATATTTCCCTATTATGGTTAAATAATAGGTTCACTTGTATAAGATATGCATTTTTAAATATTTTAAATATGAATCTATTAAATAACTTAACTTCCGTGAACTTTTAAAACTAACAGAAGGATCATTATAAATTTTAATTTACTTTTTATCTAATAATAATAATAACTTTGTGCTGATATTGTTAGTCCATTAAATTTATGAAATTTTACGTAACTTGATATACCATTGCATAATAATAATGGATTTTGAATTTCGTTAATTAAAGAAGTGAGTTTACATTGTTATAATATTAATGAAGATAAAATTATAAGGATATTCATAAAAAAAAAAAAAAAAAAAAAAAATCATCAAACGTAAATCATATTATAAACATCAATATATGAATCTTATGTAGAATTCTATGAATTTTACATATTATCCTAAAATACCTTATTTTTTTATAGATTATAAAAATAATTTAAATTAGATGTACGTTTAATCGAAAAATAATAAATTATAAACAATCAATTAATATATACCTAAATATCAGTGATATATTTAAATTTTTATAAATAATATTATATTATAGATTTATTGTAATTCATTTATATTTTTATATTATTACATGCATTATGTGTATGATCGAAAATAAAAACCAACTTATAAATGAAGACTGATTCTTTTAAAATAAAAGTAAACATTTATTAAAAATAAATGGAAATTTAATTGCATCATTGCAATAAATAATTTTCTTATATAATTGAACAATTGAAATTAATAAATTATTCATTTATGTATTTATCACTTATGAATTTATTCTATTTTAAATTTTAATATGCACTATACGTCTGAAATACATATTTACAATTGTAAAATTTGAGTTAAAGCACCTTCCATCTTTGTTAATTATTTAAATATTAGAGATCCGTTAGTGGTGTCGGAAAATAAATACACAATTTATTAAATATGTTTTGTCGATGTTTTCACTAGGAATCCCTAGTCCTCGTCTAGACACTTTAATATAAAAAAATAAAATTACAAATATTAATACATATGTAAAACTTATGACTAATGATAATTATTGTATTGTTCATTATTGTATTTGTAATTTTATTTTTTTATATTAAAGTGTCTAGATAAGGACTAGGGATTCCTAGTGAAAACGTCGACAAATACAATTGAATAAACTGTGTATTTGTTCTCCGACACCACTAACAGATCTCTAATATTTAAATAATTAACATATTTACAATTGTTTATATACGTACTTCTTTTTTTTTTAATAATTGTACAAAAATAAATTTTTAAAAACTATATATTGATAACGTATTTTAATATATAAATTAAAAATATTTTTTATATTTCAATTATAAAATATGACTAAAGTTTGGCTAAAGTTTATATATATGATAAACAGATAATGAGGTTTATAATTATATTTATGAGCATAAAAATGAATATGAATTGAATATTAAATGGTTTATTTGATTCATTTTTCATCATTCATTCATCAAATATTATTTATATTTTTTCATATTTTAATATTTCAATTGTAAGAGTTCTGTGAGTTTAATTTTTAATTATAATTTATAGTTTCATTATAGAATTCTTGATAAGCTGTTCTGTTTTTACCATCGGTGAAGCACAATTCATTTATACATTTATATGTATTTTGATACGTGAATACGTATTTGTATAAAAAAAGTTTTGTATAATAAAAATTTTACGTATACATTACGTGGAATAATGAATTATAATAAAGTTATAATATAAAAAAGTTGATTTAAATTTTACAATTATTAAAAATAATATTTTTTTGGAAATGAATTGTTTAACTATTGAAAGACTGGTAAAAAAACCATTTAACAATGTTTTTTTCCATTAGAAAATGAAATTAAAACGAGCGATGTTATTAAAAAAATGCGTTGACTATAAAAAGTTGTGGAGCAGAATTCGAAACTTATTTTCATCATATAAATCTCCAGAGATTATTTTTTCAATCTCTATTCTGTGCTATTTAGCATTGGGAAGCGCAAGTTTTATTTTCGCAAACTTTAAAATGACCGATATTCGTATTTAATGTATTTAAATAAAAGACGAATTAAACTTTTAAAAGTTATGATTTAACTTTTCACTGAGGGAAACTTTGGCCGCGTAAATTCAATTAGAGTTGAACCGAATTCCGTCAGATGTCGTTCGCCGAGGATCCGAAACTAAATTTCGAATGCGCCGTTCTCTCTGGCATCAGTTGCACCGGGATCAGTCGAAAGAAGGAGGTAAGTACATATCGCGTTTGTATTGGTGCGAGGGATCACCAGTAGCTCGAGTCAGAAGCGCAACAAGCCGTCCGTGAGTACACACCGCCCTGGTACTCCTGCCAACGGCCTCGATACCTCCGGTACCGCCGACTCCTGCACGCACGGCATCCCCGAGGTAGGGCCTGTCGAAGGAAGGCGGGAGGCGCGCTCACGTTCCCGGGTGCGACGAGGCGTCACCAGTCACTGCTGCACTAGTGCGCGGAGCCGAGGAAAAGACGCTGCGGAGCGAGTGCGCGCGTGCGGACCCCCGGAGCGCGACGCCGACGGAGGAGCTGTTCCAGAAGAAAGCGGACGACAACAGGTGAGCACCACCCGCGGCGGTTACTCCACGTCCCGTCGCCATATTGCCCAGGATGAGCTTCGCGGCAATTGATCGATATGAGCGAAAAGCGCTCTTCGACGGATTAACTTCCTCTAGAACGTACTCCAATTGCGTGCACCAGTTGGTCACCGGAGGAGTTCGGGGTTCCTCGATCCTCGTTCTCCCTCCATGCAATGGCACTTGCTTCACCAATTCCGAAAATAGCCCTGGAATCCAGCTTGAATACGCGTTTCGTCACATAAAACTTTGGGGAAAATCGAGCGTCCCGCCATGGCTAACCCTCGGACAGCCCATTTAACTCGTGTAACGGTTTTTTCAGCCAAATTAGTATGTTCATTCAAGTTTACGAATGATTATAGATAGAACAAGTGTTCCAATTAAGACTGAGAATTCGAATGAGATCATGAATTATTCTCGGCTGCATATTTGTGAGGACGTGTTTGGTTTCTTGCACTTATTACTCTTCATTCACGTGTCCATTATCGAGCAATAATTCTGCAATCGCAAAAAATCCAAACTTTTTTTTTTTTTTTAAATTCTTTTAATTCGTATTAAAGAGACTGATGCCGTTGCAACACAACTCTGGCCGACTCGTGTAATTTATTATTTTATTGTATTCTACGTTAGGCAGTGACGCCCATGTTTTGAAGTTATTAGTTAATTCTTCGACAATATAATGTTGCCCATTAAGTCTTACAATTTGTTCAAATGAACTTTAGATATTTCCAATTTAGATAATTCTTATTTAAAAAGCGATTGCGTTTCAACATTAATAATTGATAAATCTTTGCATAAATAAGTATTATGTAGGCGGTTACTCTTGCGTGCAACTCGATGTAGTTTAGATTTATAATAACATCATCTACTATAATGATATGCTCGTGTGTATAGTGCAATTTATGTAGGTTTTTTTTTTTTTTTTATGTACGGTTACATACCGACGTGGATTTCTATTTTATCCTAATTTATTTTTACAATTACAGTTATAATTGTAAGACAAACACACGTGTATAGATTTTTTAGAAAAAAAGTGAAAAATTAATCATAGGCTTCGCAAACATTATAAACATTATAACATTTTATATTGATTTGATTTTTGTTTTACTAGAGACAAATTTTTATAAAACAAGCTTATGTGAACTAAGATACTTTATGATTCCTGCCAAAGACCTTTTCTTTTCTTTTACGTTTATGAACTTTACAATAGCAGTAAAATTATTTATATATTTCTAAAGAATTTCATAATGATCTTAATAAACAGTCTATTAGAACGAAAACATCGTTTTTTTCCTGCATAAAAGATAAATAAACTCGTAATTGTTTACTTTGCTATTTTATCCTTTTTTGTAATTATATAAAAATATAATGGGTACATTTTTTTATGACACTTATTTAAAGTATTTTAAAACTTACCAATAGCTTAACTTGGTTTAAAGTGTGCTGGTATAACGATTGTTCCATTTAAATTACGATTATCATCATCATCATCATCATTATTATTATTATTAATATTATTATTATTATTATTATTATTATTATTATTATTATTATTGGACATCTTTAGTTAGTTTACTAACTTCGAAATATTCATTCAATAAATATTTACTATTCAACTATCACCTATCTAATTATAAATTAAAATGAGTGATCATTAATATTTAAAATCATTGTTAGTTTTAATGCATCTACAATGTTTCGCAATCATATTTTTTACAAAATATAAGAAACATATTTTTGTAATTTCTACATGTATTTTTTATCCTATATTTTCTAAAAAAAATAATTTTATTTAGTATTCAATTAAAATTCAAGTATAAGTAACAATAATATATAGTAACAATTAGACCAATAAAATAATATTTTACATACTTAATACTGATACTTTTTTATACAAAAATATTTGCTATGAAAAAATAGTAGAGTTAACGTTGTATTGACATTTCATACTAATATCCAAACTATCTGAAATAAAAAGATTTATTTTTTGAGAAATTCCAATATCTTATATCGAAATAACTTTTTATTTAATGTTTAAAAAATAAATCACTAGAGGATAAAAACAAATTTTGTATTTTATTTACAACAAACTTTTTATTTGTATCGATAAAACGAAATGATACTTTAAGAAATTATTAAAAACAATTTTCTATTCAACATAAATTTTAATAAAAAAATAAGTTTAAAATGTTGTGATTGTTGATGATAAGAAAAACTATTCTTAAAAATAAAATTATAAACTTAATTATAAATGTTTAATAAATTTCAAGATAATTTAAGAAGAATGTACACAAAAATTTATTTGAAATTATAAATTAAAATTAAAGCAAATTAAACAGACAAATTAAATCATCTAGTTTATTTGATATAATGCGTTATACTATTTCATGATTATTTAGCCCAAATAAAAAATTGATTATCTGTTGAATAATTAAATAATAACATCAATATTTTCATATAGAAGGAATTCATTGTTACGCTGAATCAATACTTTTTGATGGCATCGAGTTAACTAGTTTAACAGAATTGATTTTATTTTTTTAACTTATAATATTGAATATTGGAACACAATAAGAGAAGTATTTGCTTAGATCTTAACGAAAAGTATAAATAAATGAAGATAAACTTTTATAAAATATAAAATTTTGATCTTAACTGCAGTATTTATTTCATTGGAAATTTATGGTAATGCAACAAAAAGTTTGCAATACGATTTTAACTTTTGAATTAACCTCCATAAATCTTGTTCTAAAGAATAAAAAGCTTTAGGGATTCGTAACCAGACTACTATGTCAATCGAAAAAGTAGCAATTCTTTTTTATTTCAGTGACTACATTTGTCGTACAGTTCATTGGGTAGTCTATATTCTAGAGTTGTTACAACGGTTGAACAATACCCACATGTACAGTTAGTTACACGTGAAAAAAAATGTAGGAAGTTAAGCTTTATCATTAATAATGGTTTGGCTATTCATAAAATCGATTATGATAGTATTTTATGTCATATTTAAAAAAATAATTCATTAAATATGTATTCTAATACATCGGTGGTATTTATTTTGTTTTATTTTGTTCTCTGTTATATATTATTTGTTACTTATTATATCATAACATCAACAATATTTAATTTAAATGTTATTAAAAGATAATTCAATTAATTCCAATATTTCTTATAGATTTTCAATAAAAAAAAAAATCAAATAATATGTAGGAATCTTTTTTAATATTTTCACCTTATCAATATCATTCTCATTTAATTAATGTTAAAATATAATGTGAAATTTAAAAAGTTAAAATGGGAAAATTTTTTTAAGATATAATAAATATTCATGTATATCTTTATTTAAAACCAGGTCGGAGATATCTGATAAATAGTAATTAAATATTATTTGATTACTTAAAGATTTCATTAAAAATAGGTAAACTAAAGATGATTATAGTTAAATTAAAAAACATAAATTATAATATAGATGAAAATCAAGTATTACATTACATATATTGATTATCAAATAAAATAATTTGAACTTATATATATACATACATACATAATATAAAATAGAATATTTATAAAAAGTAATTCTTTTCTAAACTTAAGCTATTATACTTCAAATAAAAATAATATTAGTTAATAATTTTAACTTAAGATATTATAATTTTTATTTTTAAAAATAAAAACAAAAAATTTTAATAAAAATTTAAAAAAAAAATTCAAAATTTGTAAATATATAATATAAATAATCATAGATTCAACAAAATTTTATATTTTCTTAATATTATCAATAATTCAATAAAGAAAGTTAGATAAAATAAATATATTTAAATAGTATAATTTAAGATAAAAAATAAGAAAAATGACTACTATTATCAAATATATATTATTATCAAATGTTTATATTCATAAAAGTTTAATTTTTCAATTATAATCTAAAAAGAATGTTCTTTAACAATTAACAAAATAATCGATCATTATTAATTATTATTACTATGCTCTAATTTTTAATTATGTTTTTATTCACTTTAAGCATTTAATGAAAAGGAATTAAAGAAACTATATATATATATTTTTTTTTATTCATAATGACTAAGAATAAATAAGAAATTTTATACATAATTATATTTATAATAAAGAATAAAAATTTAAACCTAAAATCAAACTTGTCATTTATTAACATTAAAACTAGATATGATAAATAAAATTGTGAATACAAGATTCTTTAATGTTATTCATACTATAGTCGCGTATTCATATAATCCTTAAAATAAAAGCGAAAAACTTTTATACGAATCATTGACGTAGAAGTTTCATTTTTTATATGTATATATATTATATGTAAAAATAATAGATTAACTCTTATCCTATACAAAACTAATGAATTTCAAAAATAATCAATGATAAACCTTATCAAAAAACTTTAATCTATAAAATCTATAACAATTCTATTATGTACTTCATATTTAATGTATACATATAGATTTAAAAACTTTTAATATTCTATGGAAAAGCTCTGCGTTATTATTAATCTATATGTAATTTTAATCGCATTCTATATGAATAAGAAAAAGGTTTTAAAAAAAATCAATATTATTATTATAAAATCACGTTTGTTTCAAAAGTTTTAAATATCTCTGATTATAAAAATGCAATAATATTTATAAACATAAAGCTAATTTCGTTTTATTTATGTATTAAATATTTTAATACTTAAAAATATAATATTATATACAAGTACTTCAATTTAAAATTAATATTGAATTAATATTAAAATTAATTTTTGTGTAATTTCCAACATAATTAATAATACTAAGTACATTTTTCAAATTAATTAGAAATATTATAATTATATTATGTAAGAAAAAAAAATTTATTTTAATATTCATTTGTATATTTTTTTTAATGGTTTTAATAATTTATAAAAAAATGTAATACTTTTACGAATTAATAATTATACTCAGTGAGATAATTATTGTTTTTTTTTAATTAAAAATTTTTTAGTTGTGACAATTTGCTAGTCGAATATTTACAAAAATGTTTTTAAATCTTATTTAATTAAATTCATTAATTTTAAATTTATGAATTCATGTTTACGTATTTTTTTACATTATATGATTTTTATATTTCGAAATATTGCAGAAAAGATTTAAATATTTAAAAAATGTTTTTTAATTAATTTATATAATTCTATATTTTATATATTTTTTCTTTTATTGTTTTAACATTAGAGCTTGAATCTTATTTTTAATTTGTTATTAAAAAAAATCAATATAATATTTTTTTTTATATATCTAAAATTTAAAATTATCGATAAGGAACGAGATGAGAGGGAATGGATGAAGAATCAATTAGACAGTAAAATTCATTTTAAGTTATAAACTATTTATTAAATAAAAAAAAATACAACAATATCATTATTTTTAAAATTAATATGCCTAAGTATAAGTAATTAAAAAATATTTATATCTATATACATCCGCTTGAAATTATTTTGAATTTTTTGACAGGTATCTATATAAGTATTTACAAAAAAGCATAATATTTGTGTATTTATGACGTAATAATTATTTGTTAGTAAATTACGATAATAAATAATATTATTCGGTCTAAAAATTTTGGTACGTAGACTGTCGCTTTTATGTGGTGGAATTGCAGATATAAGATTGCGTTCTTTTATTTTCTTTTGTTTTTTGATTTCTCGTTGAGCAAAATTCATTAAAATGTTGTAAATGCACATGTCGTCGCCGTGCATTTTTACGAGGTCTAAAATTCAAATATTTTGATTAGTTTTAGATCGAAACTCCAGAGTCCAGAAGAATATGGACTATTACCGAACAATTCAATGCAATGGTATAAAATAGTGAAATTTTTTGGAATTTTTTCATCTTTGCATTGACGTCATAGCCGGTTTGCAAAAGTTGCTTCATAATTTCAGCAGACTTTAGTTTGATGACTTTGTGGAGTAGTGACATTTTGTCCCTTGTTTTTTTTATTAAAAATTAACCGACGTGTTAATTATTATTAATTATAACAATTACTCTTTTCTTACAAGAATTCGTGACGTCAATGAATCAAAGATGAAATGCCATCAAAATTTGGTCATACTGTTCGTTCGTTCAAAGGTCAATCAATAAATGAGCATGACAAAATTGGAAAAAAGGTTATTACCCTTTTCCCCCACCCCTCTTGCCGCCAACCGATAATTTACCTGTTGTAACCTGCATTAATCCTATTAGATATGTTTCTACTCAACCTTAGCCCCACCCCTAAATTTTCGCCACAAGTCAATGAAATTGAATAGGAAACAATATATTCATGAGATAGTATAACTGTTCTTCACATTGAATGTAATATAGTTATATTCAATAATGTAGAATTTAATTTTCAAACATATGATTTTGCACTTTTAGATGCGTCTTTATAATAAAGAATAATACGAAAAATTGAAAATAATTTTAATTGGTTGTAATCGCGCATTAAAATGTTAAAAATTGTAATATTATTATATTTTGTTTGTTTAATAAATAATTTATAACTTACAATAATAATTAAGAATTATGTAGTCATTATTTCGTTAAAGTACTTAAATAAATTTTATTTAATTTTTTACTTTGCTTAGAATAAAGTAACTGTCAAGGGAACAAATAGTTTAAAGTTTGATAAATTTGTATTATTGAAAAATAAAAGATTTTTATTGTATGTTTTGTGTAGATTGTTGTACATTAAAATGGTTAAACAATGTTCATTTTATTGGTTTTTTAATATACCATTTTAAAAGTAATTTATAATATCTGTTGATATATTTCAAAATTAAAAATCGCAAATACCAATAATAAATAAGTGTAATGAAACATTTTTAAATGAGAATGAAGATACGTAAAATAAAAGATATATTTCTGCTAAGAATATTGGTTTTACGATTTTTTTTTTAAATTAAAAATAATTCACATAAATCTAATTAAATAACAATTATGTGATTAAAATTAATAAAATTATATACAGTAAAATAATAATTGTTCAATTATTAATTTATAAATTCTAGTAAAAAAATATTTTATTCATCGAATAATTCTAAAACAATACAATTATATTTGTTATTTGTCATGAAAAATTCAATAATAAATTCCATAAATTACTTATATTCTTATGAGAATATTAAAAAATGAACGTTTCATAGTTATTTATAAATATATATATATATATATATATTAACATTTTTCATTAACAGTAAAACGAATGACATCACAATTGTAACATAAATTATAGATACAGAATTTGCGTTTACACACAATGTACAATGTATGTTTCTGTCATTTCTGTCATTTCTGTCATTTAGTTACTTGTTCTGCACAATTTTTTTTTTTAAAGATAAAGTATATTAATTGCGAATTCTGATTGTAATGAATTAAGTCATACAATGCTATTTGTAATATTTAAATAATAAATGTATTTACAGTTAATGTAGTTCATGTTCAGGTACAAAGTTCTTGTTTGTAAAAGTAATTTTGTCGGGATTTCATGTGAAGTATATCTTACTTCAACATCTTATGCAAATGCTAAACTGTCTCGAAAACGATGAAATTTCATGTTTGTACAAGGTCGTATTAATGTTCGTTGGTTTAAAAGCACTTTAAACGCGAGTGTAAACACGGGCATGATTGTACAGAGTTGGGTGGGAGTGGGGGGGGGGGGGGCTTGGATTGTAGATTTAATCAGGATTCAAATTCACGAACGAACCCACGATCGGTCAGCTCGGTTCATCATATATCTTTATCGAATAATTCATCATACATATTATCATGTGTGTTTATTTTAGTTCCACCCGACGTAGGCAACTCCAGTTGTCGGTTACGTTTAACATCTAATCGGTATCGCGTTTGTCACAATGGGCACCCCGCCCACTCTACCGCCTCCCCCCCCCCCGCTTCCACCATCCTCCCCCACTCGGCCATCAACCAAGACAAAATGTCTATATCTTAACAGATCAAACTACCTGATACAGAATTAAAATCAATCTTTAATGTTCGGACTGCGTGATGAACTTTACTTGTTTTGTTTTTCCTGCGATTATTTTTAACAAAATCCATAATTAATAATTTTTCACGTTAAAAAATGAAACACGCAACTACTCAATTCTAATTCTGCGATTAAGAGATTTAAATATTTTTATAGAACAGTTTTTCAATACTCTTTGCAAGTAAATACTCATAATAATTCACGAGATACTTTTTTTATAAAGTCTAACATAATATTTATGTTTTTAATTTAAACGTAAATTCTTTATTTTTTAATATATTAATATTAATTTTATAATATATTAGTAGATACAACTTTTATGTTTGCAGATCATTCAAAATTAACATATCAGGTTTAAAAAAAATTTAACTCCCTTATTAATTTTATTTAAATGTAAATTTTATATATTTATGCATTTATTAATAAACTTTGGGTAATTTAGAAAATTTTTTACAAAATTATATCAATTGTTTTTGATTAATTAAATTAGAAATCATAATTGTATATTGTACTAAAATTGAATATTCCAAATTACATTTATCTCGAAAGTAAAAGAAAAAAATATAATTTTAAGATAAGCAAAACTGTGAAAAAACTTAAAATAAAATTATATGTTGATAATTAATATTTTTGATGTTTTAATTAGCTCTTCATAAAAAAAAATACTAAATATCCTTTGCTTAATAAATTTCTCAGAAAACTGTTCTTATTAAAGGAATAATCTCACATATTTTAATCTATTTTTGGTACTTTGCCAATGTGTCAATGGAATGTCATATATGCATAAAATGGCTTTTATACACTCCAAAACTCCGATTACCGAATACGACAACTTCCGAGTTTTCAATTTCAACAACGTTTCCTTAAAGTCTTCAAATGAAAAGACGGAGTATAAAAAGTACTTTTTATTATAATGGAAAATCACTGGGTATGAGTTATTTCAAAGAAGTTGTGATGTACTAAACAAGACAGATGCCGGAAAAATTTCTTTCTCACCCATGCAAAAGAAATTATCTCTACTCTCCGGAATTTCATAATTGAAATTACAATTTACAAGTTTGCTTAAATTACATTTTTCAATCTTAAATAACATCTCATGCATAATCTGTTCTTATTACATCACAAAATGTGTGTTTTCAATTAAAAAGCTCGAGTAAAACAGTATGTTAGAAATAAAACACTCGATTAATTAAAATTAATTTTTTTTAAAAATAGGATAAATTTTCTTTTATATTATTAAGATAAAATAATAAAATGATGGTAACTTGTTCATTAGAAATATCTGTTAAAAAAGAAAAAATTTGAATCCAACGTACTCCAAAAAGATAAAAAATTTAGGATATAGTAATAAACGTCATTGATTTAAGTGCATCAAAAACTTGTATTGAATGTTTTGTCTTTTATACTGTTTTGATTGAGCTGCTAATTAATAAATACAATATTTAGTGATTAAACGAGTAATTCATTGAATGTCAGCGTGATAGATGAGATCGTGATAGGCCGCGAAAGATAACTTTTGATGCGAAAGAAATATCGCGAGTGACTGCAATTAATTAATTTTGATAATCAACAAATCCTCTCTCTTCGATGGATACGTTCGTAGCGTAAAAAATTCCTTGAAAAGGAAAAAAGACCCGTGTAAAAACTGTGTCGTAGCTGAAAAATTGCCAAAAATTGGAGAAATTTTGCGGATGATCCGGGGATCAACAACCAGATGATCCAGATCGTCGTTCAGACTTCCACTCGCGCTTACATTGGAGGAAAGGTAACGCACACGCATATCTCGGCACTCACCAGCTCCCCTATCTCGGTCCCTTATCACACTTTCCTTGGATGAGAAGTCGCTGCGCACACACACACACACACACACACACAGCCACGCACTGCTCTATCACCTATCGCGACGGAATAAGTTCACCGACGTCAGCCACTACAATCGCCTTCCTAAGGATAAAATATCTCATTAGAGGACAGCTCGCAACGATAAGCGGAGCGAAATTTTTTTCATTCTTCGGAGCGTTTAGAATTCTTCCGGTTATTTTAATTTATTTGTGACGAATTATTTTTTGCTCAATTATTTTGACAGCCAAGCGCAATCGTCGAATAAAAGCAGAAATGAATAAAGCTAGAAATTAGATTGGGTAAACCGAAATATAAAAAACGCCTTTCATCTTACTGCGTTTAATAAAATTTTTTGTAAAAAATTGCAACTGGTTTTTCGTTTATTATCGCGTTAAATTAAATCGTGCCATGTGTGCCTCGTATCAACGTACGCTAAATAGAAAAACGAAATAAAACAATGAGGCACTTAAAATTAATGTATAAAATAAATTATATATAAGCTTAATTAAACTCTTTGCATTTTACCATTTCAGTTGCAACAGTCATGCAGTCCTTTCCAGGTCAAGTTAATACAACGACACAGGCAACATCTCAGACACAGGGAACCGTGAACATACGATTTGACCCCTCGTATGTGCGGACGTTGCCCGGAATGCTGAAAGTTGCCCAGATGGTATGTGACACCAATGAAACGGGATCATTACTAGTACTAATTCCGAGTACCAAAACCAAGCGACCTTTATTCACATTTGTACCCTTGAACCCTACCATTTTTAATTGGGGAGGGGAGGGGGGTGAATGGTTTAATTATAAAATTATAAAAATACCCCCTTTTTTTATTTGGATGTTTGTGTCACGTCGAGTCAGCTCCTTGAGTCGATCGACTAGCCCTAGTGATTTTTAAATACGAGTAAATTCAGTCGCAATATTTGTCGATCCATCGATTAATAAACACTTTTAAATGGTAGAATGTGAAATTGATGGAAAATTCATCTTTGTATCAACAGAAAGAACTTTAGAGATCATTTCTTAAAATTATAACTATTCATTTGATTGGCATATATACGATGTGTTGATTATTTTTTCATTCAAAATTGATAATTATGAATAAATATAATAGCATTTCAATGTATTCAAAATAATACTTTTTGTTTAACTTTAATGAAAGATAATAATTGCACATATATCGTGAATTACATTTAAATTCAATTGAAATTTAAGATTAATAAATTAATAAATCAATTATTGAATTAATCGTAATTGACAGTATGACAGTATGACTAATCATTGTTAAGGGTTAACACTTTAACGTCATATGGTTAACGCTTAATTTTAATTAGATCAGACGCGCTTCAGATTTATAAGCAATTTCACCAGAGAAATGTCCCTACCTCTGCAAGGCACAAGTCTTTTATAAGCAAAATTTCAATGGCAACATTTTAGCAACTTAATAATAATTCGGATTTAAGTAAAAACTTGACATAGTAGTAGGGATTGGAAATAACGTTCGGTTTTTAAATCGCAGGTGCTTAATATTCTGGGCTTCATATGTATACTCACGTCTCATATTAGCAGTCACAGCCGATGTGGTTGGTTCAACACCGTCTCAATGGTTGGATTCTGGGCCACTGGCATACTTTTGGCTTTTTACCTCTTTCACATCATCGAGAAATTCTACAAAATTCCCTGGCTCAAAACTGTAAGATTGATATCCTGTAATTACTAAGATAATAACTAAGATATAAGGGATGCAGTTGGCCGAAAATGCTTTAAAATTCGATTTCAATTAAAATTAGTTCGTAACTCGGTACTCCGTTTGTATCGTTTCACTTAGTCTTAGGCATCTTATACGTATTCTACGGTATACATCGTTTGTGCTTTATTACCTTCAATTTACCAGAAACAAAAATTAAAAATCCAATTCCACTTTCTTCAGCACAACGATAAATTATTATTATTATTATGAATAAAAAGTTACAAGCTTTTATTAATAATTTCTTGAATAAATTGTTGATTTAACATAAACTATTAAAAAAAAAAAAAAACTTTTTTTTTATCTTGACGTTTCACAGTTTGCAATTGCAAATCTGTATAATTTATAATATATTAAAATTTTTAACACTTATAACGTGAATTTTTATATAATTTTTCAAAATTGAAAAGTATATTTAAACATTAAATAATCAATTGAAACGAATACATATTTACTGGAATTCATATTATTCCTAATATATTATTAACTTTTTTAAAGAGAAAAAATAATATAAGTTTAATTAAATCGGTTTAATAATCAAAAAATGTTATAACAATCAAAGCTTTGTGGTCAATTCGGAAAAATTTAACAATAATAATATAAATGTTTCATCATTTATAATACCCCACTTGTTGCTTTAAATATCCATCGCATAATACATATATTATTTGGTAAGATCTTATATTTTATCGTTTCCGTAATGAAATAATAAAAATATCATATTAATTGAAGCTAATAATTATTATTTTCTAGATGTACAATTTAAAAATTAATTATAGTTCTTATTGTACTACACAAAAATAAATGACCAGTAATTTAGTTTCTTTAATTTTTTAATTGAGTTCTATTGATTATTGGTTTATATTTTATTTAAAATTATTCAAATTAATTTGAATTACTTTCAATTGCAAAATATTTTATTAAAATAATATTTTATATCTACAATATTACTACAGTAAATAAACAATTATATTTCGATTGATTTATAATATCTTTTATGCGCTAATGACTGATTATAAAAAAAAAATTTTTATATTAATGGTTGCAATAGTAACGATAATAGTATAATATCAAAATTAAATTAAAATGTAACAAATAAATATTAATTCTTTGTTGTTGTGTTTAGGAGTTTATTTTATGTGCTGTTATAACTCTCTGCTACCTTGTGGCTTCTGCGTTAATTGCTGGACTTGCGTCTTCAAGTGAAAGCTTGGGTGTAGCCGCTGTAAGTTCTATTATTGAATTATATTTACCGTATTTCTAATTAGATTAAACTATCATTTTTACTAATAAATTAAATTATACAGGTTTTAATTAAATATGTACATATCTATTAAATTTAAATAGTAATTTTTTCTATTAAACTTAAAAGAAAGAACATTCATTAATAATTTTATAATATTTTAATCAAACAGGTCTATTAAGTTCAAAAAATGTAGATTCACAAAAGAATTTTAATTTGCAATAATAACTTAATAAAATATTACAATAACAATGGTATTTTGAATGTTTATATAATAAAATGTTTAAATAATAAGGTAATTCATGAATATAAAGATTTATAATAAGTTTGAGTAAATTTAATGCGCACTATATAACGCATGTTTTGTTTTTAAGATGTATATAAACAACATAGTAGTTTGTAAATGGTTTGGAAAATAAATTTTTGTGTAAGATCATTCAATGATATTCAAATAATATTTTGCTTGTAAATTATTTAAATTCACTTGAATAACTAATATGTATTTTTAGGATTTACTTAATTTCATCTATAATAAATAAATGTACTTAATTATTTAATCAAATATCTGACTGTATAGACTTTAATTTAATTCAATAGAAATTAAACTTAAAACCCTGAAATAATCTTTATTGATAACAACATTAATTTAAAAAATAATGATGTTCAATTTAATTCTTACGTTAAATGTCATTAGTGATAAAAGTATTTGGAATTACATGTAAAAATTAATAAAATCTAAAATCGTAAAATTGATTCAATATCATTGATAATAATACGATGATAGAAAAAATAATTGACATATATTAACAATCAAAAATATATTACACATATTGTTGATGAATGAAATTATACTGAGAAAATCTTGGTCGCTTTATATTCTCAAAAGCCAAATGACAAAACAAAATCAAAAGAAGGTTGTGGAGTAAACAAAAGATTAATGTGTTTAAATAATCAGATAAATAATTTTATCCATGTTTTTTCAGTTCTTTGGCTTCATCGCAATGTGTGTCTACGGCTTCGACTGTTGGCTAAAATTCAAGGCCATGAAAAATGGCGAATACGCACAGGGTCAACCCTTCTCTTCTAAGCCCGTTTCAACAGTAGGAAGTCCAGCTGGATACTAAGGACGAGCGAGAAATATCTTTTAAATTAAATTATTTTATTCGTCCTCTCCGTAGGTATCTCTCTCTCTCTCTCTGTTTCTCTCTTTCTCTTTCTCCCTTTCGATGTCACTTTTTATTATAATTTATCTAATTGCACTAGTTAGATTGATGGAGAAGACAATTAATTAATCACTGTAACAGCGAAATGTACAGCTTCGGAATTTGCACGAACATTTTTTTTATTCTATTTTTACTTCTCCTTGTTGTATATTGTATAGAGTTTTCTGAATGAAATTTCATGTGTTTAATGAAATAAGCCTATTTAATTTCCACGTGAAGTTACATCATTAATTACTCATTCAGAAATTAAATAATTGTTTTAATTATTCAGCATAAAATTTTCTTTTAGAAAATGCATGTCGCCATGAAACTAGGAATATTATTTAAATTTTTTTTTAAGTACAAATAATGTTTACATTTTTAAACTTTAAAAAAAAAAAATGTTCTTTTAAAATATAAATAATTAATTGTGAAAAAAGGCAAAATACTTTGTATTACCTTTTAAGTAAAAGTACAAAAACATTTTATTTGAATGATTCTTTAAAAAATTATGTATGTAAAAAGAATGTGTAAAAAATCTTTATAGGTATATAATTTAAGATTTTTTAATAATATATATTTTTTTTGACCTTTTTCCATATTCTTATTTTCATTATTCTTAATTTCTTTTTAAATAGCTTATAATTTATTTTTTAACTTTATATTGTAATTTATAAATAAATATTTTTTAATATTTGGTTTACTTTTTTTTTACAAAACAATAACATAACTCATGTATGATGTGCTACCATTTTTTTGTTTAACAATTTTAACTTTTCACAAATTTTAACATAAGAATTACTTTATTAAATATGAATACAAAATAAAATATATTTTTTTCAAGTATTCAAAAATAATCTTGTGATAGATAAAATGGAATTTAAATCTTGATGCGATATAGGGACCATAATTATTTCAATTTCATTTAAGATTTGTTAACTATATTAATTAATGAAGATATATTTAATTAAGAATTTATTCATATCTTGTAAAGGAGATATTTATCATTATTCTGTTATCTCTTCAAATGTATAAGGAACCTATGCATACAACTAAGTTAGATTAACAAGTTTAAACAATGTTGAAATCTAAAGTAAATCTAGTTAAATATTTTTAACCATATTTCAATATAATTGTTTACAAATTATTAATTGCAAACGAAAAATTTCTAGAATTTCAGTTTATCAGCCATATTTATGTGAAATTAATATATATAACTTTAATTTATAGATTTATATTTGATAAGTAAATTAAAATAATTTAATATTTGTATTGTAAGTTAAAATAATTTCTATAAAGGTAATTAATGTATTATAGATATTTTTTAAGTTTAATATCGAACAGATAATTTATAGACTGTATATTAGTTGAGTTAATTTAATTCATTAAATGATGTAATTAATAAACTTAAAATTTACACTAAAATAATTTAAATTTTTTATTTTAAAAAAATGTTATGAAAGTAATCTTAAACTTAAAAAATAATTTAGCTAATTTTTATACCTCAAAACTTTTTATAAAAAAATAATTTATAATTGCAAATTATAATTTAATATACAAACGACAGAATATAAGTTACAATAGATCTTATTTAATTATGTGAAACTAATGATATTATTAATATTAGAATAATCATTAGTTATAAAATAAAACATAAACAAAATTATATCTTCACTTTAACTCTTTTTCTCATTGTTTTTGTACTTATTTGTTATTAAATAAAAATTTTCTTTGTAACCGTGTTTATATATTCACGGTATTAAAATTTTCACAATTGTAACAGTAAATAACTTTTATTTCACTATTCTGAGTAGTTAATATAAAATTCGACTTTATTTTCAAATATTTATGTTTGTAATCTAATGTACAAAATTTTTTACATATCTTATATTTTCATAATAAGAAGTTAAATAATACAATGAAAAATTTGTTTTGAGAATAGTGTTATAGTAACAAATTTTGGCTTGATTTGCCTTGCTCTATATAAATAAAAATAATATTTAATCATACAAAAAAACCGAAATATAAATTCTGCAATATAGTTTTTAGACATTGATATATATTGTTAATAAATAATTATATTTGTTACTATTAATAAATAAATTATTTGATCGAGTTATATCTTGGATGCTTTTAAAAGTTACAATATATTTAAATATTAGCAATATGTTGTGTTTTTATATAATTTTGAATGAGTATGGTATTTAAATAAAATAAAATAGTACAGTGTGTAAAATTTAAGTAAAATATTAAAGCTGTGTATTAATGTAGATGGAAAATACAATACAATGATCACGTAGCAACAACAATATTTAATTAATAAGAAAGCTATAAAGAAAATACTATATGCAATTAGTATTATGAAAGTATTAGTTTGGTGTTATTCTGTATTTATGGGACGTAAAACATTAAAACCTCTTGAATCCATAGGACATATCTACATTTGTTACCCTAATATTAATTAATAAAGATAATAACAATTTCTATCTACTATTAATCATATATAAACCATAATTGTTGTGACTTATATCGTAAAATATTTAACATTAGTTATCGTCACCCCTACATACGAAAGGGAACATATGATTACAAAAATTGATTACAATAAGTGTTTTTGAAGAAATTTAACACCAATGAACAGTGAATAACAATTATTTCAACAATAATAAATACTTATACGAAATTTATAATTCAATAATACTGTTTGCCTTACTAGAAAGTGAAATTATATTCTATATGCAACGAAAGATATTTTATAAAAAATAATGATTAAGCTTTATACGTATACAATGCTTACTTTCTTGAAAATGCTATAACACTTTATATATTTATTATATTTGGTATGGTGATTTAGTATAGATTCCGTCATGCATTTAATATATTTAATTTAATATTTAAATTAAACTCGATGTATTTTTTTGATTTATTTTCATAATTTGTATAAATTTGATATTAATTTATTAATTTTATTGTAATTTAAAAAAAAAAAGATTAAATCACCATTGCAACATTATCTTCTTTAGATTTGGTCACAAATACTTTTTAAAGAATTGAAAACTTTTTCTAAAAATTCAGACTTAATTCAATTAGACCTCGCATAAAACAATTCAGCATCTCTTTTTAATTTAATAAGTGAAATTTTTATCTTTTTTGCTATTACTTCATCTATAATATATTACTTTAGATACTATTGTATCACAAAATCGTTTCTTATTAATATAGATGCTTATTTTATTTTTGGTAGAGTTGAATTTGTTGATAGAACTTTAAGATATATGGTTTTTTATAAAGTGGGCCAAAACACAACTTGAAATATACAATTCATATATAAGTATTCTGTAAATGCAACACTTGTACACACATCTTTTGAGCTTATTACCTCATGGAAAAAGTGAGTCAACGATGTGAAAAAAAAATACAAGTATCAAAAAAATCAAGATGAATATAAGTATCTTAACAAAACTCTTATCCGTAATCTATCTATCATAAATTATTTATTTATGTTATAGCACTATAACAATAAAAATTAAACACAAATCACACTCATACATATGAAAACAAATCTTTTATAATATTATTTTATAATGTCTACTAATGGTATAACTAACGCAAAAAATATACAAGAGCTAAAATTGTAATCAATAATATTAAAATAATGTACAAAAATTCGTTCCTATTCTAATGATTTAGAATATAATGATTTATCAACTTGGTTCATTTTCTTTCAATATTTTATTTAAATAAACTTTCTCCACTGATGAATGTTATATACAATAATATTGAATGTTTGAAGTCGCATAACTCCATTACATTATTAAAATATATTATAATAAAAAATAAATGTTAATTTTTCAAATTTTTAAAATATATATGACAAAAAATATGAATAAATATTTACAAAACAAATTTCCTTCGAAATTTCTATTTCATTTATTATTATAAAAATGAAATAGTAAAAATAAAATTTGTTTAGAATTGTATTGTTCTTTTTAATATTTCATTTTATTAACAATAATTTTTAAAAGTTCATTAATGTAATACTACATATCCGAAAAAATGTTTATAAATATTTGAACATTCGGTAAAATGTAATTAGTATTATGTAACAAGAATCCAATAAATTAATAAACACTTATAATAAACGCAAGAATTTTTACACATATTTACAAAAATTACAAAAGAAATTTTACACCGAAATCAAAATTATTCTAAATTTTACATATTCCTATAATCAGCAATTTTCTAAAATAATTGATATTAATTATCTACATTCTAAGTTTTATTTTACAAAATAGTGAAAGATGATCTCACAAATTCTACAAATTTTGAATACATATGTATCGATGATTTATAGTCAACTAATATCAACACGGTATAAATTTTATAAAACATATCTTATGACAATATGTACATCTATTATTATCTAATCACAAAAAATAAAAAAATGCACATCTAGACATTACACACTTCACGTACGAACTTAAAACTTTAAACATGTATTTTCGGCAATATAGATATTATTTTCTATTTGTATAAGCAAATTCGAAAAGGGGAAAAGCGTACTTTAATTTTAAGAAAGTATCTAATCTGATTAAAATTAAAAATATATATCTTAGTATTAATATTCTATAAAAATTAATGTTATATTTGCAATATATTTAATATACTTATGAATTTGTATATCATTTAGACATAAACTAGTATGAAAATTTTTTTAAATTAAATTCAAAATTTATAAAATATTTAAATTCATTTGAATATATAAATCTATCGATATAAATACAAGTACATTTTTAATTACATGTTTCATAAAAAAATAACAAATGTAGTTTGTATGTATATCATACTTGATCCGTAAATACGTATCTAAAAGATATTTATTAATAATTTTTTAACAATGATACTTTTTATTCAAATATACTGTATCAAAAATAATTATTAAACATCAGATTTTCATTAAATTTTATACACATTTTTATAAAATTAAATTCATTATTTTTTAATTATGAATATTGCAAAATATTATGATTCTATATTTTCAAAAAAAAATTATTCTGATAGTTAGATATTAAATTAAAATAATAAATAATAAATATATATTTATTATATAAAAGTATAATTAAATATACTCTAGTAATTTAAGTACATAAAATTACTCAATATTTTTAATTATTGTTATTATGTTTTAAAATGTATTCGTTGAAATAGGTAAATAAATTCTGCAGGTATTAATTCAAGAATGATATAAATAAAATAATTGTATATTCCGCCAATGATTGTTTTTAGGTTTATTTTTTAATCAATATAATTGTATTTTATTTATTTACTCTTCATCTATGTTTTATATATTATATATTATATAATAAAATATATATTATATAAAGTATGTGTGCTATAGAATATTATATAAATGTATAGATTTTTTGCATTGCAAATGTTTTGATGGGCATTAAAAAACATCATTTTTATGAACATTTACGTAAATTCTAAGTATTTATGACTATAATAAATAGTACAATAATTTACTCTTATAAAAATTCTTAATCAAATTTTGGTGTTAAATGTTTTAGAAAAAATTCAATGCATGAATTAATTTCTTATATACTTATATAATTATATTTTAATCTATCATAGGTAGAAAAAAAATGTACAACATAATGTTTTTACAAAATGTTCGATGAAAAAAACGCTTGCCTTATAATTTATGCTTATATTCTATAAAAACTCGTATCACAATTTTTAATATAATTGTTCTATATTTTAATCGAAAAGAACTTTCGTAGGTCGAATTATCAAGTTGTAATGTAGAAATATAAGAAAATAAATTTCAGTTTGAAAATAATCTTCTCTAAAAATAAAAATGAAAAATATTTAAATGCATATACATTTATTAAAAAATAATTGATAATTTACCAATGTATTTCTGTTGGTTGTATTTTTAAAAACTTGTATATTAAAAACGCATATTCATTTTATTTTTAATATAATTATATTAAAACTAAATTTTTATTAAAACATAACCATAGAAATTTCAAATAAAATTAAATGATCTTAAAATGTAATACGGAAATTAAAACGTTAATATTCTTTCTCTTATAGACATTAAGTTTATCTAATTTTTTAAACAAATTTTTTAGTAGTTTATAATTACATTTTCATCGCAATATTATTTAATATTTATATTAATGATGTTTGGTTATTTTATTAAGAATATACTATCTAAAGACTGAATAAATATTATTTATTTTATATTGCTTTTATACACAAATTCAGTGTTAAATTATAAATTTTGATAATTCAAAAATTATAATACACTTGTTATAGGAATTGAAATTTTTAATTTTGTATTAAAAAACCATACTTTTTTTATTTACTGTATAAATTTACATAAATTGTGACACATTTATTTTAACGAATCGATCTTATTTTATCTAATACAACATAAATAATTGATGTTTTCATTAATATATAGTTTTGTTGTATATAACAGTCAAAATTATTGACCATCAAACAATAATATTTCGGAAATAATAAAATATTAAAAAATAATATTCTATTATTATTCTTAATTACAATAAATACTATTTTTTATTAAATAATTGAAGAATTCAAGAAAGATCTATACACAAATAGTAAGAAGTTAAAATCAGAAAATAATGTATTGTACAATAAAAATACTAATTTACCAGGTCGTGTTAAATCCCATATTTATTATATCGTTATCTTATTGTTTAACTATAATTAAAATATATTTTTTTTTAAAAAAAATTGACTCAAATTACGTTTAAATCTGTTCAATAATTGAACAAATTCTAATAATAATAATATCACAATTCACAGTTTTTAAAATAGACAAAATAGAATATTTGTAAGCTTAAAACCCAATTAAACATACAGAAATTTGAGTGTAAAGATACAATTACAGTAAACAATATTTGAAAATCAAATTATTATATTATAATTCATAATTGAAGTTCTCCATTTTTAAAAAATAAATATAAGAGGGTTTTAAAAAAAAATTTTTACATAAGTTACTCTCACTATTGCTCGATTTAATAATAAAAAAAATTTTTATTTTAATACAATATTTAAAAATTTTAATTTAGTAAATAAAACTTAAATATGAGTTTTATAAACAATTTGACCTTTATGCCGTGGAACTTTAATAAAATGCAAATAATTATATATTGTATTTATATGTTATTTGCACACTTCATGTAAATCTTATGTATAATACACATTAATATAAAATTATATATATATTAAAAAAAAAAAAAAAAAAAAAAAAAATATATTACAAGAACCAAGGCATAATAATCAGAATATAGAGCAATATGTTTTAAATTATTTTTAAGAATTGATTTATTATAAACACAACGCTATCTATTTGGAATACACCCACGTTAAGAGCATAAACAGTCATATTTGAGTTCATAGTTAAATTAAAAAATTTTAAATATACTAATCAAAATATTTCTTAACTGTTAAATGTTTCTAATTTAATATCATTCTTCGTTTTTACTTTATATAATTATTTATAAGTATTTTTTTTTTATAAACAAATATTTTCTAATATAATATTCTAAAAAAAATTTAAAACTTTACTTAATTTTTAAAATAAAATGATATTGTTGTAATTAAATATGAATTACTATTTGTACTTAAAAATTTTTAATTTTCAAGTATATGCTTTATAAAAATAACCAACACAGGTAGCAAAAATATCCAAAGAAATAATTTTTTCATTTACATTGTAATCAAAATGGTTTAATAGTTAAAGCTATTTTTAATTATTCATCACTTGTGTAATATTTACATTAAATTAAAAGTTAAATATTCAATTTGTTAATGAATATTAATTAATAAAAATTAGTCTGATTAATAAAATTAGTATTTTATATGTAAATCGGTTTCATTGAAACTAGAATTTTTATATTAAGAAAAATAAATGTAAGCATAATTAAATTACCGTTTATCACTGACTGAAATAAGTAAAAAAAATATCTAAAAGATAATAAATAATATAATTAAACACTTATTTTTAAAATATTCGATTATTTATTACACTATTAATATTATATTTATGATTTAAACATTGTTGAAAACACTATAATATATTTATTAAATCCGCTAAATGATAATTTTTAATATACTATTACATATAATGTTAATAAACAATAAAAAATATTTTAGTTATTATATAA
This sequence comes from Eupristina koningsbergeri, assembly GCA_018907245.1. Classification (NCBI taxonomy): domain Eukaryota; kingdom Metazoa; phylum Arthropoda; class Insecta; order Hymenoptera; family Agaonidae; genus Eupristina; species Eupristina koningsbergeri. Next base: position 663,938 of record JACCHV010002773.1, on the reverse strand, counting down.
TTAAAATTTAGATTTTAAAATATATATTACTAAAAAAAGAAAAATTAATATAAGATTTTACGTAATTTTATGAGCTCTTATAAAAATGATAAGCTTTAATTCAGTCAGTGAACGATTATCCATAATTATATGTAATATAACCGACGTTATTGTTAATATTTATCATTATTATATTTGTCAAATTTAATAAAGTATACTAAACATAATTAAAAAAAAAATAACAGCATTTCTATTTTTTAATTAATAGAATAAAATTAGAAAAGTTTCGCATAATTTATTTAAAAATTGAATTGTACTAAAATTAATTATCATAAAGAGATGAAAATTTGCAATTCTATGTACATATAAATAATTTTAATTTCCTTAAATTAGAGTTCAAAAAATTGAAAAATAACGAAGTTAAATTTTTTTATTAAGTATCTGTTTTTTAGATTTTTAAAAAATTTCTGTACCGCTAGTTTTCCAATAAATTTACATAAAAATGGATTTTTTTTCATAATTTTGTCTAATATTATTCGTATATTGATACTATACAAAAAAAAATTATTATTTTTGTATTAGCATTAGTATTTTCTTTTATTTTTATAGTATTTTATAATATTCTTAAATGTTAGTATTTGAAATAAATATATTCAATATTAATAAATTTTCAATAATATTTTTTGAAGATTATAAAATGAAAATTATTAATTAATATTGATTTGTACTATTAGGCTTATATTGACTAAAAAATAATAATGTTAATCAATTCATTCACATGTATTTTTGATTATATATATTTTTTTAATAAAATAGATGATTATTTATTTATATGACATGTATTGTTATTAATATTATTCATATTTACAATATCTTTTTATGACTACTTTTGATCTGCTTATTTACATTACATGCTTATTTATTATACATATAATCAAATTTTATTTCTAGTTCATATATTGATTACTTTATTTTTAAATTTCTTTTCTTATAATTTTCTAATATAACTATCATTTTTATAGATCACGCTGTATTTATTTTAAAATTTTTAATCAATATAATAGAACATTTTATTTATAAATTTAATATAAATTTTGATCACATTAGAAAGCTTTTTAATATAAATAGAGAAAATTGCCGGAGATGATGTCAAACTCTCGGAATTTAAAGATAATCAATTAGAGCAAAAAGAGAAGAACATCATTGGACGTGAGATAATGTTGATCTAAATATGCTACCCGAATTTTACCCCTAATTTTACCCCTAAGACGACCTTTCTTGACTGTCATTCCTTCTATCCTTTCCACCCTTCGTTTTTCATGAATCTTTAATAAAAACCTCCACACTATCTTTTATAGGAAAAACCTAAATAGGTATTAACACAAAATACCGTGGCATATTCTACAAATTTCATGCATGCCCTCATTAAATAATTAATTAAACTGTTACTGAAATATCTAAAACCTTTATTGATAGTAGTTAAGAAAATTAAATTTGTTCAACGAAGTTTAGTGATGAACTGATCATTCTCTTTTAGTATCTTTTTCATTTTATCAAGTTTCATTGCCATTACAATTTTAAAACATGTTTCGGTATACTTTAACACGTAAAACTTGACTTGAAATTACAAAAAGAATTATTAATCAATAATATAAGAAGAAAATAATAGTAACAATAATAATAATAATAATGATGATGATAATAATAATAATAATAATAATAATAATAATAATAATAATAATAATAATAATAATGGTAATGGTAATAATATAGATAAGAAAAAAAATAAGTAAATAAAATATATTTAAAGAGAAGATTTTTAAAGACATTTGAGAAACTTTAGTAAGTTCTCATCTAATCAATTCGTATAAGCGATGAGAACAACGATTACAACTTTAATCAATACACTCAAATCGCCTTTTTGGTTTAACAAATATTGTTAACACAACAAGAAATTTACCACAATTATATTATATATTAATTTTATGATTAATCATTTTAAATGACTAAATTTCTATAACGTGAACTTGACGTGTAAGTTATTTTTATTATTAAAGTTTTCCAAATAAATTTTAATATTAATTTAAACGTTGTAATCCATCATTATAAACTTTTAATTAATTTACTAAATTCTGTATTTTGTTTTTAATAAATTATCATTGTTATAATAAATGTATGTTTATATTTATTTCCTATTATAATTATATTTATAACATTTTGAGTCAAAACAAAACCTTTTACAACAATGTTTAGTCATTTGTGAAACTTGAGAAAAAGATATTAATCTGTTCTGTGATATTAATCATGAGCTACATATAATGATAAATATAATATGTTAAATATAATTTGTTTATTTATAATTCGTGCATGTGATTACAACAACCAATGATATTAAAATAGAAAATGCGCATGCGCTAAAACGTGTATTGTAAATAATCACAAAACGGTAAATAATAGTCTTTTAAATTTTTTACTCTAGTGATAAATGAGTGCAAGGCGATATTTGTTATTTGTAGAATACATAAATTGAAATATGTATATTTAGATTAACAAATTATTTTAATATTTTTATAATGCCAAACCAGCAGAAATATATAATTATAAGTATTGAAAATGGAATACAAAAAATTATTATTAATAGGCCAGCTAAGAAAAATTCTTTTATTACTTCAGTAAGAATATTTTTAAATTTCAATTTTTTTTTAAATCTTGTTAGTTTTTAAAGCAATTTTTTATGAAATATTGATGTGTACAAAATTGTAAATTATAATTATTTAGATGTATAAGGATTTGATAAAAACTTTAAAGGAATCAGAAAGTAATAATAATATCGTTGCATCTGTAATAACTGGTAATGGAGATTTTTATAGCAGTGGCAATGATTTTATAAGCAATACAAATGAATCATTTGATGTAAACAAGCAATTAGATATAATAAGGTAAATCATATTTTTACTAAAGTTTTAAACAACTATAATTTATTTTAATTTCATCTTTAAGAGAATTTATCGAAACAATAATTTTGTATCCAAAACTTTTAATTGCTATTGTTAATGGACCAGCTATTGGAATTGCTGCTACTACTTTAGCACTTTTTGATATGGTTTATGCATCAGAAAAAGTAAATATTTTTATTACTAAAAAATATGTATATAATTTATAAAATATAAGGTACAATTTTATATTTTTTGAACAGGCTTATTTTCAAACTCCATTCTGTATATTAGGAATAAGTCCTGAAGCATGTTCAACATACACATTCCCAAAAATTATGGGACAATCAATGGTATTTACATCATCTGTATAGAATATTCAATGTTTTATTAAAAAAAAATTTTAATTTAAAGGCAGGAGACATGTTATATTTTGGTAAAAAATTAAGTGCAAAAGAAGCATTACAAAATGGATTTATTTCTAAAATTTATAAATCAGATGCAAAGGATGAAATATGGAAACATTTGGAAAAGATTTCTTCACTATCTAAAGAGGTTCTTTTTAATTCATAAAAATAAATTAATTAAAATATTTATTTTTAAAATAGAGTATTTACTTAAAATAAAACTGAATAATTCTATTACAATTATATCTAAAACCATTAACTATCTAAATTATAATGATTATTAATATTTAAATAATAAATTATGATTTTAAAAACATTTCAGAGCTTACTAGCTACAAAAAAACTAGTTGGACAATGGAATAAAAATCTTCTTTTACAAATAAATAAACAAGAAATATCAGAATTAAAAAAGACTTGTACTAGCGAATTTTTTATGGAAAATTTGAGTAAATTTATAGCAAAAAAAAGCAAATTGTAATCATATTTAATATAACAACTTACCAGATAAAAAACAGATATTACTATATTAAAAATAAAAATATAAGCATTGATATAAAAAGATATTTTATTTTAATAAAATATATTATTGTGGTTATTTTTATAAAAATGTTTAATTTTCTGTTGTGTTTTTGAAAATAAATGTTATATAATTTTGAACTTGTAATAGCATCAATTCCTAAAATATATTTTATTTATTTAAATAGTATTGAAAAAGTTATATGTTGAAAAAATTATAAATAAAAACATTTATAAGAGATACCTTCAATAAATCAGAACAAATAGGTTGTTTATAATGTTGCCAACTAAGAAGTTGATTAATAGTTATTTGCTGTTGAGACTGTTTTTTTGTAAGATTAAATTGACAATCTCTTATACATTGTACACTAGAATTTTCATATTCTTTGGAAGGTATATCACCACATCCATCACAAGAACATTCCATCAAATCATGTGTAACTGATAATGTATTATTCTCCAAAGTAAATAAATTCTTTAAAAACATTTAAATATTAAAAATACAATAAATTAATTGTATATATATTATAATTTAAAATATAATCAAATTATTAATTTATATTATTGAATTAAAGTAAATTAATTCGAACCTTTAATTCACTTGTTGATAATTTTAAGGATGCAATATGATTAGCATCAACTACAGCTTCACTTAAACCAGTTTTATTAATCTGTCTTTGATAAATTTTTTCCTCAATAGTACCAGTAGTTAATAATCTACAAAATAATATGAATTGAATGTTAAGATCTACATACATTTTACTTATTTAAACATATTTTACCTATATATATAAACTGATCGTTTTTGTCCATCTCGCCAAATACGAGCCATAGCTTGAGCATCATTTGCTGGATTCCAATCGGAATCAAACAAAATTAATCTTGAGGCTCCAATTAAATTCAACCCAACTCCACCAGCTTTTGCACTTAACAAAAGTATTCCTAAAAAAATTTAATATAAAACTTGATTGTGTTCTTATTAACTCTTACTGCATTATTAATTCAAAATTAAATTTAATATTAATTTTAATAATGATGTTTGATAATTATTTTAAGAAAAATGATCATTAATTTATAATTTTTTTAACATTGATAATTCTAATGTTGCAAGTAAAGATTTGCATTCATAGATTTTAAATATTTTCAAAAAATTTTAATTTATTATTTAATTTATTTATTTCAACAACTCATAAGTTGTTTTGAATCAATTTTTACAAAAAATAATCATTAATATTTAAAAAAATTATATTTAATGAAAAATATAAATAATGAGTAAATAAATGACTAAATTTCAGTTTTCTTTTCCTAATGATTTTTTCAAATATAATTTAATAGAAAGTATAAATATTTAAACATATAATGAATAAATTATATTAAAAAACTAATATTTTAAATAAAATAATTCAGGAATGAGTAAAGGTTACTGTAATTCAAAAGAGTCATCAAAAATATACCCAAATAAAAGAAATAACAAAAAAAATAAATAAAAATAAATAAATAGATATCAAGTGAAATTTGAATTAAACTATTTTTTAGGTACAAAACAAACTGTTATTAAAATAAAATTTATGATATCATAAGTAAATGATGTAATAAAGAATTTGAAATAACTAAAAATCTATATTTTGTTCCACTTATTTTGAGTACGAAAATTGTCAGTTTTTAGTACTACAGCCTGAAAATATTTCCAACCAGATATTAATCTATTACATTGTCAGAATTATTAGTAACAAATTTTTAGATAAGCTAAATAAAGTTGAAGGATTTTACATATAATTAATTTAAATATTAGTAAACGTAAAATTGATATATATAAGATATGAGGATATCTGTGCTTATTCTACTTATACTATAATATCTCAATCTAATGAAATAATACTTACGACAAATATAATTATGTTTAGAATTAAATTTGTCAACAATTTTAGTTCGTGATGTAGTAGCTGTACTTCCATCCAATCTACAAAATTGTAATCCTTCTGCACAGCAAACTTTTTCTAAATAATCTAAAGTTTGTGTAAAATATGATACTAAGACTAATTTTTCTTGTGTTTCTTTTAAATTTTGAAGAATTATTTGTACTATTTTAACTTTACTTGAATATGAAAAAGAAGGATTTATAGCAGATAAGTTAGTTGAAATTGAAGGAAATACTTCATCCAAAATATTACTTTTTTCACTAATAAATAGATAAGGATGATTACATATTTTTTTTAATGCAGTAATAATCGTCAAAGACATTACATTTTTATCTGTAATAGACCTATTAAACCAATAATCAGTAATCAAACTATATAAATTATTTTGTTCAGAGGTAGGTTTACAAAATATCACAAGCTCATGCTTTTGTGGTAAATATTGATTAATTAAGTTATTTGTACGTCTCAAAATATATTTTTTTGATCTTTCATATAATTCTTTAGCTCTTTCTTGACCTAATAAAATTTCGTCCTCTTCTGCAGTAGGACAATGAGATCTAACAATTGCATTCTCATAATAACTTTTGTATTCACTAAAACTACCAAGAATACCTGGATTTACGAAATTTGATAAAGTATAGAACTCTTGTAAATCATTTTGCACAGGTGTTCCTGTGAGCAGAATTCTTTTTTTGCACCTTAACTGATTAAGTAACTAAAAAATGATTTAAATATATATATATATATATATATTTAATTATTTATGTATACAAATTAAAATTATTAAATTAAAACTATTAATTAACTTTATTTTACCTTTATTGTTTTAACTTCACTATTTTTCAATCTATGACCTTCATCACATATTAGTATATCAAAATTCAAACCATTTATTTTATCCACATTTCTAATAAACATTTCGTAACTAATAATCATCACAGAAGCCTTTGGAGTTTTAATAAAATTTTCTATTTTTTCTTTACCTTCTACAACATAAGGATAAATTTTTATAGATCCTAACCATCGGTTGAATTCTTTATTCCAATTTCCACATAAGCTACTAGGAGCAACTATTAATACACGCTTTAACACTGGTTTTCCATAAGGCCCTTTTTTTAACAATGTCCAAATTAAAGAAATACACTGGAGAGTTTTTCCTAAACCCATTTCATCAGCAAGTATTGCACCTTCATATTTTGTATCATTCATTCCCATTATACATTTATATAAAAAAATTATTCCTTCTCGCTGATGAGGTCTTAATACAGAAGCTAAACAACCATCAACAGAAACTTCATGCAATTTCTGTTCATCACTCCCTTGAAACCAATTAATGTCAAATGGTATGGATGGCATTATAAGGGGTTCGTAATTAAAATGTAAACTACTTCCTATCAAAAATTAAACTTTATATAATAAAATTCTTTATACAGTTTATTTATAAAATATAGATATAAAACTGCTATTAAGTACAATATTAAATTATTATAATACTTTATTGATTCATAAAAACTATTATAATTTAATTAAGCAGTAAATTTAAAAAAAATTGAATTAATTTTTAATCATTTATTGGTACCAGATTTAACAGAAATAAATCCCTTTGATATTTTTGATTTCTTTACTGGTGGTTCTAAAATTTCTTTGTTACTGTGTACAGTAGAAACTTGTTGTACATTTACAGATGAAGTTAATTCTACTATCTAAAATTTTATAATAATTATTGATTTTTTCATATATAAATAATATACAAACTATTATTAAAATTAATTAATTTAGAAATAAAAATTTGAATAAAAATTCAATAACTTGAATTTTAACTACAATTAAAAGTAAAAATTGAATACTATAATAGTTAAAAGAAACAAATATAATACACTACCTCAACTTCTTTTCCACTAATATGTAATCTAAATCCTTCTTCAATAGTTTCTGGTTTAATTATAGTTTTACCAATAAACTTGCCATCAATATCCTAATTATTTAAATATATAAATAAGTTGTAGCTATTATTGTTCAAAAATTATAAAATAAATTATTCAACCTTTAATACTGCAGTTTTTCCAGTAACTTCCAGTATACCATCATCATCCCACTTTTTGTGTTTCCGTGTTGAAATTTTACCTACCATAACATTATATATTCTATAAATAAAATTTTTAATTTATCAATAACAATTAGTAATTGTAATTTTATAATAACTATTAGAATCTCGTTACTTTTTTTCCATTGTAGTATTTTGAATTTTTGTATAAATATTAGAATCTGATTGAACTTTTGCCTCTTCCTTTAAGTTACTTGATTTAATTTGAATTTTCTCTTGAACTTCGTTAATTTTACATTCTTCTTTTCGGATTTCTTCTTTTGAGTTATCTTCATTTTCGCAAAAATTAAAATCACTTTCTTCTGAAAATACATTTTCAATACTATTTTCCTTTTGTAAATTTTCGTCAGTAAATAGTTTTAAAACTTCTTCTTTCGTTCGAAGTTGATTTTTTTTCGCTTCTCGATTGTCTAATGGACTTTTATTCACTTTTAGATCACGAAATTTTATTCCTCCTGACCTATTGTTTTTATTCATTTTGTGAATATACTAATTATAAATAAATACATATTTTTTAATCCATTGTTAATGTATATATTGTTTGGCGCCAATTACAATTTTTTAAACAGTTGCACCAACTAGTCCAAATTTTATTATGCTAATTTTTAGGGATATAAAATAAAAGTTACTTTTAATTTCTGCAAGTTTGAATTACTGATGGATAAATTTATGAATTTTAAATCACAAATTAATTCTAATAAGTACACACATGTTGATAAATTGAAAACTGAATCCCACAATCGAGAAAATCACTATTTAAGAATTAAAAACAATAACAAGACACAATAATCGTATTATTATTACACATTAAAATAAAAGAAAGTCATAATTATTCTCTCATACATGACAATCAAAACATGATATAAAATTTAAATTAAAACATTAGCAATATGAATAACACTCAAATAAAAACGAAAAGAATTAAACTTTATAAACATAAACTTATTAGATAGAAAGGAATAGTATTTGCTTTATAATTAATGTTAATGTTAATATATTATTATATAATCCAAGCAATATAATGTAAAAAAAATTACGATTTTTATTATCGTATACCACAAATTCTATCCAATATAATGCTATTCGTTATCAATATTATTTTATATATTATTGAATATAAATTTTCACTATGTATCAAAATAGATGCCACAATAAAGATTTATTATGAAAATAGAGGAAAATCGTCAACATCACATTTATATCGATAATTTTTTTATCATTTTTTAATAATAGTTTAATTCATTATTAACAACATGTGTTTTAAATTGTTCATATTTAAAGGATTTTTTTTGTGTAATTACACGTTAATGTTATGAGATGTCGTAGAAGGAATAATCAAATGGCAAATATTTATTTTTTCATTTGAGTTAGATAATTATCTAATGAATAATTAATAATCAATAATAATTAATTAATAATCCTTAGGATGATAAATTCGTTTAATCCTTTATGCAAAGCATTAAAACAGTTTATTTTTACCCATAAAAAAAAGGTTCTCACTATTTTTATAGATCATCTAAATAAAAACTAACTTTCAAGCAACCCTTAAAATTCATAAAATTAAAAATTATATGTGATTATTTCGCCGTATGATTTTCTTAACCATCAACAAAAGATTTTGTTGAGTTTATAAATCAAATGCATTGTGTAAAGGTATTTTTATGTTATGTTTAAATAGTTTAGTTTCAAATTTTGCCGCAATTTAAAAAATAATTTATTAAATGGAATGATACAATTTTTATAGTAACTTTGATTTTATAGAAATCTTTGATCAATTGCACACACTGTTTGCTCTTTTCAGACCAATCATCTTGCAGTTAACTTCAGCCTGTATATACCGTATGTTTCCTTTTCGATTGTGGAGATAGAATTAACATTTTCAAGTACGTCAGTAGTTTAGAAAAATCTATTTTTTTTCGAAACATCTCTTATTTATAATTAAAAATCTTTTATTCATTGTTTTAATTATACTTTTATGAATATTTTAGTATTAGTATTATATGCAATTTATACTTTTATTACTTTTTGTTCATAAAACATAGTTACCTTTTCATCTTATTTAAAAAGTAATATAATTTTTTGTAATTTTCAATATTTTTATTAATAAGAGTAATAATTTAAACATAGGAGTATTTTTATTTTTAGTTCTATACTATTTTTATTTTTTATGTTACTGTAATAATAAATTTTTATATGTATACTCTTAAGGTTATATATAACCACAAAATTTGATGTACTTGTATCTTATTTATAACAAACATTAATCAAACAAGTAAATTACCCTAATATAATAAGATAAACATTTTTATATAAAACATTGATTTTTTGTAGAATGTTGATGCCCAAAAAGAACCGTGTTGCAATTTATGAATACCTTTTTAAAGAGGGTGTAATGGTTGCTAAAAAAGATTACCATGCACCAAAACATCCTGCACTTGAAAATATTCCAAATCTTCAGGTTATTAAGGCTATGCAGGTAATAATATATTAAACCTTTACTTGATAAATTAATAATTTTCAAAAAATATATCAAATTTATTATAAAAAATAATTGTAGAATAATGTAATTTTTAATAACTTAATTTATAGTATTTTTTTAAAAGCTTACACGTTAATTTTGCGTATTATATAATTATTCAATAACTAATTTTATTCTATGATAAATTTATTTACTTTCAGTCCTTAAAATCCAGAGGCTATGTTAAAGAGCAATTTGCATGGAGGCATTTTTATTGGTATTTAACAAATGATGGTATTGAACACCTACGTGATTACCTTCATTTACCACCAGAAATTGTACCTGCAACACTTAAGAGAAAACCTGCATCTGAAAATGCAAGACTTAAACCTCCAATGGGTCCCAGAAGTGAAGCGTCACGTCCAGCTGAGGATCGTGCTGGTTACAGACGTGGACCAGGTGGCCCTGGTGACAAGAAAGCTGATGTTGGTGCGGGTACTGGAGAATTAGAATTCCGTGGTGGTTTTGGTCGTGGAAAAGCACCTCAATAAATGTTTTTAATATAAATTTGGATTTTTTATTTTTATTTATTACTTACCTATGAGTATAAACAGTTAAACCATAATACAACAAATTTTAATTTTTCTTTAATACTATTTTATAAAATATTTTATTTTAAATAATTTTTATATCTAGATAAAAAAAATCAAATACATACAATAAATTTAATTTTCTGAAAAAAAAATTCCAAAAAAATCAGTTTATGAAATTTTTATTCTTAATATTGAATACAGTATGACTGAATATTATAATAATTTATAGTAGATTGAATTCAAATTATGTTATTTATTTTATATATATCGTATGAGATGTATATGTGATTCAATATGTATGCACATACAAGTATATAAATATATATAATTAATTTAAAAAATAAAGATTACAAATAAATAATATACTGTAATCAGTTTCCATTTATTTAATAAGTTCTTATATTAGATTTTTTTAAATTTAATTTAATATATATATTATATAAATTCGTTATAGTTAAGGATTAAAGGTAAATAATAAATTAATTTCAAGATTTCTTTTTCTTGGTTTATTTGTACATACTTTTATTCATAATTAAAAGAGCTTATAAGATTATTATTATGAGAAATTTCATTCCTTATAACATACCTTTTCAACTTAAATAATTGTAGATACAAATATAAATACAATTATGTAAAAATCATACAGAATCTCATTAAAATATATAAAAAATTAGTAATTAATTTCATAATCATTCCTAAAGAAATTTATTCTTGAAAAATTATAATTTCAAACTATTGGTATGATTGACATAAATGTTTTACTTTGGTGATAAATATCTCAAAATAAAATTCATCTGTTTTCCCTAGTAAGCCTGTCAAGTATTTAATAAGCATATTTTGGTAATTTTTTATTTCTATTTACACTAATTAAGTGCTAATTATTACATGGAAGAGAGTGATTTTACATTTTAATCTATTTGAAAATATTGAAATTTTTTATTTTACAAATACCTTATTCTGGTAATTGAATAAAACACTCATTACCATTAAGTTTTTCAATTATAATAACAATTCTAAGATGCATTGACTAAGAAAGTTAAATTTACCTAGGATTGTCAATGGGAATAAATTACAATTTTTTTTTTTTGCCTATACTGTAATCTGGAAAGATTATATTCGGTATCGTTTCATTCCAATACAAACATTACTTTATCACAGACTAAATAAATATTTGTGCTGTGACAGATTTAATGTTTTTATTAATTCAAGTTTATACATATGTAATAAAATTAGATAAGTCTGTTGTAAAAGTCATTTATTGTTTGCAGCAATGTTTTTAAGAAACTGCTTTGATAATAATTACTACTTTTTTTATTGATATGATATAATCAAATCTCTTAAATTAATAAATTAATTTTTTATGATATATGACTTGTAAATTATAAACGGTCGTCTTATCAAAATTTCTACGAAAGAACTAAATTGATTAATTATTAAATAAGATTAGGTAAATGGTAATACAATAAATCTCTTATTTAAATCTACTTTCATAAATATTCCGAAGATTTTAGGAGGAAACGTCAATAAAAATATAACCACACTTTTTGGTTTTAAATTTTATCCTTTTAATATAAATTTCAAGATATAAATCAAATTAATATTAGAATCTCATATTTATAATTTAAATAAAAATTAAAGTCTTTTGTGTTCTAAATTGAAAATCTATAAATAATTCAAAAGTAACTTCAATGACAATCAATTAATATAAAAAATTATAATTCATACAATTGAAAAACAAACAATTATATATTTTCATATTTTTTACCAATGTTTAATTTTTATTACAACAATGTCATTTTAATATCTAAAAATGTATTTAATATTTTGACTTTGAAGCTTGTAAATAATTTTCAAAAACAAAATAAATTTACAAAAAATTAATTATTAAAAATGACTAATATCAAATTAAACTTATAAATTTTATTGAATAGAAAGACAAAAATTTTCAGACATTTCCTCATAAAAATAGAACCTCAGTATAGATAAATATAGATAATTGTGAAAATTGATGGAAAGACTTTATGTACAATTTCATATGCAAGTTTTGCATTTATGACTCACCACTGTATACATCATATTTACAATGGAAAGACTCGAAACTAACATCGAGCAATTATAAAACTAGACCCTGCGCTATGCGCAACTGAACATTCACGCATTACACCTTTTTAAATTACAATAAAACTAATAAAAATTACTTTAAAGTCTTATATCTCAATCATAATTGTTTCAGCCATTGTCGCATCTTACAGTATCACAATTATTACTCCAAAAAAGGCAATTTCCAATGCCACTATAACAAATAAGAAATACAGTAGCCAGAAAAACAAGACTGCATACTGTACATGGTTTTCTCTCTAAAAAAAATCCAATAAGGTAAAGAACCATGAACATGACATGCGTTTGCAATAGGGCAGGATTCACAGGCTTGGGTATAAGGAGTACAGGTATTAGCCATTGTACACAATACATCCTCCTATTTTGTCTCCAATATTAATGTTTTACTATCACTTGTAAACAACAAATTCTTGCAATGTAGATTTTTACAGCGCCTATTAAATGATTATACAAAATTAGTGATTGTTGTACTTTGATTGATGTAAAAATATATTTATTTAAAAAAATATATTAAAAAGATTTTATGACTGAATTTTATTTTACAATGAAATTTAAAAATTCCAAATTAAGCACTATTTAAATTTGACTACAAACTATATTTTGTTAACATTAAATAATAATTTAAATAACACTTCACTACTCTATTAAATAATTTCTCTACTCTTATAAAGACAAAAACATAATAAAATATTTAAGGAATTTAATTGAATCAATAGTTTATTGATGAAAAATAACAATAGTTTAAATGACAAAAATATTTAAAATTCTTGAATTATATATTTAAAAAATAAATTAATACTTTTTTGTGATTGTAGTAAAAAGTCATACATGATTACAATAAACTTGGATCTGTAACAATTTTAATCTTGTAACTGATAAGCACTGGCAATACTGGCAGTACAAAGGAAATTAAAATTATTAAAGCAATTAAATAAAAAAGTCTATAAAGAGAAAAATTAAAAGAATTTGCAAAGGTTTCATTGCTCCAATAGTCATAAAAATTAAAATGTAAATTGGTGTAGGCGTTAATGAACAGATGAATTAAAAATACTCTTCAAACTACAACATCTATAACAAATTAATTATTTACAAACCTCATTTGAACGTCATAACCTCCAAATAACTTCAACACAAGCTATTAAGATGCATCTTCTCTTATCGAAGCGTCAAAACTTGGTGTATGCATTTACCCCGATGTGTTGATTCTGAAACTATGATTCGTAAACTGATATTGGCTCGCACATGCGGGAAAAATTCGTAAAACTTATTGATAAAAATAGGACTCACAAACGATAACGTATGACTCGTGTATTTTTTCGGGACAGTCAGGCCCGTGCGTGAAAATCGTCTTTACCAATTATAAATAATACGCACTTAAACTCCCCATATAATCAGATTTCCTCTATCTCTCTCGCGTTTTCGTCGGAGTTCGGTTTTAAAAGGCGCAATGCGTTTGCGCCTTACACCCAACGCAATTCAATACCAAATATCCGAATAATCCACCATTTGCACTGGTTCAACCAACTGATGTCTCGTGCGCATGCGCCGTAGTGCTTTTCCAATAGATACGATCTAGGCGAAATACTTACTGTTAATATCACCGGTTAAAATGATGGATCGTCGTCGATCGATGCGAAATAATGGATCCCCAATTTTTTTTCTCTTTTTTTATATACTATTTTTTATAGCCATAGACTATTGCCACTTGCTTTTAGCTTAGCCAAAACCAAATTTAAGGCTCGACTCGCTGCTGACGAAAAGCCGAAAAGAAGGCAAATATATCATGAGATCGTCTGCCCGAAAAATTAAAAATAAAATAAGCTCTAAGAGCGAAAACTAAGAGAAGGATCGATGCTTTTTCAAATGCACCTATGAATTATTTGGCACATAAGTCTGCGCAACTTTATACATTCGCGCATTGCCGTTACAACTAGGCAATACTCACTAATAGTTATCATAAACACCTAGACAAACACCTACACTCCACCTTATTATCATTAACAACTTAATTCATGCAGTTAAAATTATTTTTTAACAATTTTTTAGTTATAATATCGAAGCGTTTGAAAAATTTTAGCACTTCTTATGTATAAATTTGTATAAATTTACTTTAATTCCTTATTTATGTGGATGTAATTTTTATTTTATTTCAGTTATTCTTTATTTGTATGAATATTTATGCTTCTATTAGTTGTAGTATTAACAAAAATTATGCAAGAATTTATTTTTGAATAATGCAATAAGGAAATAATATTGAAAATTTCTTGCAACAAATAATAAATTTTTTAAAAAAATGAATATACATGCATAAGTTTAAACTGTTTTATCTTAATACTCCGATGAAAATAAATACAAGATATTTTATTTTACTCTATTTTAATTCTACTAAAATACAGAAGTATTCTTGGCAATTATATCAATATAATCAATTAATATAAAATTCAAAAATTTGCAATGAAACTGGTGTATTTTTAAACATTATATTTTGTTACTTTAAGCCTAATAAATTCATTATTTATGTACTGTAAAAGAATTAATTTGTTATTTGATAATATATTGATAAAAAATTCTTTAAAATAAGTAATTGATTTTATGAAAGTAAATTAAATAAAGAAATGAATATCTCCAACTGTCACATCATGACTTTTCTAACAATATCTTAATAACAAATATGCCATAAAAAAAAAAAACAAAAAAAAAAAAAAACAAATAATCTAGCCTAATTAACTTTTGTATTCACATTTATAATTTTTGTACGCATTTTCTTTGCACTCAACCATAGTATATTTGTATATGTAATTATATATAATTAGTATATTTTTATTATATTTTGTTAATTATTTAAAAATAATTATTAATGTTTTATAAGTATTTACAATGTGCTAAGAAAATATATATATAAATTTATTTATAATTATTATCAATAATACATATAACTATAGGTTCATAATTTTACATCATTTTATAATAAAAAACTAAAAACATGATTATAATATCAAATTAGTAACAATGAATTGTTTTTACATGCGCACAATAAGTATTTTCAATTATTTAAAAATAAAATATATTTTTAAAACTATTATTTATTACGTAATATGTTAATATTTTTAGATGCATTAACTTTTATATTAATCAATTATGTATGATTTCATAATAATATGTCAACTTTATGTTTTTTTCAAGAATAAATTAAACGATTCTTAAATAATCTAAAGCTTACTAGATGTTTTAACTTTTAAAGTATAATTTTTGTTTTTTTAATTACTATAAAACTATAAAAATTATAAAAACAATTTTTACTGTTTTAAATTTCAATTTTAAATATTTTATGCGTAATTTCTTCGCATGCGCACACGAACAAAAGAAATGGCGTGTCAAAGAATTAAATGTATAACCTGTAAATAATAATACACCCTACAGTTTTAACATTTATACTTAAAAAAGTTTTGATTATTATTAATTTTATATTGAAAATGGATTCAGAAGGAGGATCTATTTGTGTTAAAGATAATTTTTTGGATCGACAAAAGCACTTGAATGAACAGTTGAGTTTAATTGAGAAGTCTTTAAACAAACACAACAATCACAAAGACTCAAAAGTACCTAAATTAGAAGAATTATCGCATGAATCACAAGCAAGAAAAAAAATTAAAGGTTTTAGAGGACGCCAAAGCATATTCAAACGACCAGAAGGTCCAGCTCCTCGGTCAAATATTCGAACCATACCAGATTATCGTAGAAATCCAAGTAAATGGACATGTTATAGCTTAGACAATGTGTCAGATATTTCAAATGAAAGTAACAGCGAAGCTGCTTTTTCCTTTTTAAATGAATTGAAGGAAAGAAAGAAACGCGAAACAAAAAAACAAAATAAAATTAAGGAGAAATTGAAGATACATTCAGAAAAAATGGAGGTTGATTTAGGTGATAACGCATCAGAAGATAAAAGTGTAGAAGTAGAAAGGTTTGTACCAGATAATAAACACAAGAATGCAATTTCATTTCGAAAACCAACACAGGTAGATGAACCAATTACTGAAGATTCTAAACCAGAATTTAGAAATAATAAAATTATAATGCCAGAGTATTTGGTTGGAGCAAAGAAAATCTCAAAGAAGAAAAAAATACAAAAAAATACAGTAGAAAAAATTAATAAAAGTAAAGAGATGAAATTAGATCATTTGCAGATGCATGATGATGATAATGTTGATGATGAAGAATAATCTATAAATATATAAATCTATAGATTCAAAATTTTTATTGTACATAATTCATAATTTACATTGTAAAAAATTTATTTAAAGTATTAATTTTAATAAAGTAAATTTTTCTTTTTGTAAGATTAATAACAAACTTTCATTTTTTCATTAAGTACATATTTATTGTTAATTAGTAATTTGTAAATATTTGTATATGAACTTTGGTAAATACCTTAAAACTATTTGATTATAAAAATATCATTATTGCTAAAAGCTTTATGCATAACTAATATACATAACTTAGAAAAATAATAAAATTAATATTTTAATATATGTATTCTATTGAATTTTATATTTCTTAAATTAGTCAAAATCTATATAAATAGCTATTAATGAATATTTATTGCATTTACATGTAATAATAATTATATAAGTATTTGCTAAAAATTTATTTTAAATTTATATTTACAGCAATATGTATTTGGTAACAAAAGAAAACAGTTCTATGTAAAATTAAATACATATAAGTATCTAAAAGTGTAATTATATACAACTTTATTTAAATAAAATACATTTAGAATACACTACATAAGGGAAAAATTTACACATTTAAATAATAAAAGAAATATAATCATTATCTATATTATTTACTAGAAAATATCTATAAAATGTTATTAATGTTGCATAGCATGTTAAAAAAATTGTGTATAATTAATTTTAAAACAGAAGGTACATACAAAATTTTTAAAGGGCTAACTAAACATATACACATGTTATCTATAAAATTGTAAATCTCATAATTATTAAAATTATAAATGTTATTTAAGCAACATTGGATTAAATAAATAATTGTCCTATGATTTGATATTTGTTTTTTTTTAAATACCAAATTACCATCTGAATATCGGCCTTTACCGCAGTAAATTCACCAGTGTGCTATATCACAAATACAATTATTAAATTGAGTTATACATTCTAATGCATAAGGAAACAAACCAAATACTTCGCACCAAATAGTAGTAGTAATAGGTGTGTAGTGGTAGTAGGCACACACATACATAAGAACGGTTTGCCTGCGATCATCTGCATTTGAGGTTTATTTTCCAAAGAGGTAAACAATTTTTTATTACCATTTTTTAAAAATTATAGCTACATGTATATTTATAACTATAATTTTCGATTAAAATAAAAAACATATTTATGTATTTTATAAATACATAAATGTTATTAAAATTTATGGTTAATCTTTATGTTTACTTATGATAAAGTTTCACATAATTATTCTTGTTTAATATCAAACGTACTTTTAAGTTTATTAATCGGAATTATATTTTAAATATATTATTAAATATTTACTTTTATTATAATGAAATTATGTATGAATTAGATAGTATAATTTTTTTTTATAATTATTCCGAACAAAATATCTTTAATAAATTATTTAATAATATGTATTTTTTTCGTTTTTTTAGGAATAAATGGACAACGAAAAGCAAAAAGATGAGCTTCTTGCTTTAAAAAGTATCTATAATGAAGAATTTTCATACTATATAAAAAATGATCTACATGAAGTTACGACAAAAGTATCTATTCGGGTTGATGAAAATTATTTTTTCACATATAAGGACAGTCAATTGAGTAATGAACAACAAAAAATTAATATTTCACATTTACCACCATTAACATTACAAGTTTCGTTACCAGCAGATTATCCATCTATTTCATCTCCAAATTTTACTCTTAGATGTTCTTGGTTAAGTGTATTCTCCATTTCAAAACTTTGCAAAAAATTAGATCAATTATGGGAAATAAACAAAGGTCAAGAGATTTTATACATCTGGATATATTTTCTTGAGTCTGAAATTCTTGAATTTTTGAAAATACAAGAATTTATCAATATAGATTATATTTATAAATATTATAAAATTATGTTAAAAAAATCACAAATAATGAAAGAATTAGTTGATGTTAAAAATTCTACAACTGTTGATGAAAATAATTTTAAAGATGAAAAAATATGTATTAAAAAAAATATAAATAGGAATAGGAATAGAGAAAAATTAGATGAAAGAGCTATATGTGATACTCTTATTGGTGTAAATCCAGTACAAATGCTTATAAATTATAATGATATTAAAAAAGAAATTGAATTTAAAAAAAATTTTTATTCTTGTAAAATATGTTTCACTGATAAATTAGGAGAACATTGTACACAATTTTTGCCTTGTACTCATGTTTTTTGCAAAGAGTGCATTCTTGGATATTTTGAAAGTAAAATTAAGGATGGTTCAGTACAAAATATTCTATGTCCTGAAGAAAAATGTAGATCTGAAGCCACACCTGGACAGGTAAGAATTCATATTTCATCATCAAAAAATATATATTAATCTTCAATTCCATTACAGATCAAAGACTTAGTATCGACTGAATTATTTCTAAAATATGATTCTATATTACTGAACGTTACTTTAGATACAATGACTGACATTATTTATTGTCCTCGAAAAAGCTGTCAGTATCCAGTTAGTCAAGAACCAAATGAAATAATGGCTAATTGCCCTGTTTGTCAATACGCTTTTTGTATTCTTTGTAAAGCTGTGTATCATGGCATTGAGCCATGTAAAATTACTGGTAAATTTTTAATACATACATTTATTTTTCTTTAAGTTTGGAATAAGTAAAATATTATTTTTTAATATTTATAGTTGAAAAACAAAATCTTGCTAAAGAATATCAACAAGCTTCAGATGCCAGAAAGTCTGAATTAGAACTACGATATGGTAAAAGAGCATTACAATTATTAGTTGAAAATACCATGACTGAAAATTGGATTAATGTAAATAGTAAAAGATGTCCTCATTGTAATACAGCTATAGAGGTATAATTCATTTATATTAATAGTATTTTTAAATATATGTATTTAAAGTTTTAAATGTGCCTACTAACTCATTTTCACTTTCAAATTTTTAATTTTAAGAAAAGATATAATGGTTTAACAATGCTTTAATATATATATATAAATTTAAAAATGCTTAAGTTAATTTATCGTATTACCTTACAGAAATCAGATGGTTGTAATAAAATGACATGTTGGAAATGTAATACATTCTTTTGTTGGATATGCAGTGTACAATTAAATCGTGGAGATCCATATATTCATTATCGTGATCCACATTCCAAATGTTTTAATTTATTATATCATGGTTTAATACCTGAAGAAAATGAAGAGGAAGAAGAATTAGAAAATGAGTTCTATTTTAATGTTATAGAAAACGTTGAAATTACCGATGAAGACATCGTTTTTGTTCATGAGTTTTAATCAATTTTCGTAATAATTTTGCATGTTTTTATGTTATATTAATATAAAGTTATAGTTTATTTATAATAAAATATTGTTGTAAATAAATTTTGTGTCATATTACACATGCCTTTGTAGAATACAAATATTGGATACTGTAGGTGTAATCTAAGAAAATTAAAGTATTATTTACCTTTTGTATATTTATCAATGTACAAAAACAATATTTTTATATACTATTGATGTTTAATTCTAATCATGTACAATACTTTAAATAATAATTTAATATTTATTTAAGTGAGCTACAACTTATTAAATCCATAAAATTAAATGTTTTAAATATAAGTATATGTATTTTAAAGGACGATTTTTCCGGTACAATAAATAATTATTTTAGCACTTATTTGGTTCTAATAAAAAAAAAAAAAAAAGTGAATAGCTACCGCTGTTGGTCGAAGTAGAAATTGTCTGTACCACAACGCCATACCCAATTGCTTGAGATTTTTAGCTTCAATATTGGCCTGATTTTCTTAGGATCAAATTTGAATCCGTCCCGATTCACTCATAGTTAGCCGAGTCACTTGGCCTCATCCTGGACAAATACACTTTTCTCCAAGCTAATAGCGAGGCCTGCATCCTGGACTCTTTCCAGAAAAGCAAAACTTTTCTTGCGAACAAGAATTCATTTAAAGTTTTCCTGTACTTCTTTTAAAAAATTGTAACAATCACATTTATATTTAGTAATAAAAGATGGTTCGTACGTTTTAAATAAGCAATACCTATTTAATGCTGAGAATATTTTAATATTCATTGTGTTTGTTACTATTAAGATTATGTAACGGATAATCTCTGTTTACCGAAAACTAAAGGACGATAGAAGATAGACCGTAAAACATACATCACCGTTCTTCCAAGGGATGGTTAAGGCACCAACGGACAATTTGTTTGTGACAATTGATGACGCGAAAGGAAAAGAAATTTCATCGTCGACACCTTCCCCTGGTGGAACTGGTGGGACTGGTGGGACTGGTGGGACGACCGGGTCGCACCAGACAAAGTTTAACAAAAATATGAATTCATAACTAAAAAGAGAAATACTTTGAGTGTTTTAATGAAAGATATTATTGATGTACAGTTTGAGAATTTTTTATCCTATTATCGGATTATGTTCAATGTGTACATTCTCTTGCCTACATAATTAAGTATTTTTTTAGGATTGTTTATACTTGCAGTAATTTCCTTGAATATTTTATCATTATTTCTGTTTCTCCAAAACTTCAATTTTTTACAAAGAATTTTGTAATACCCACGCGCATAAGATTACAAATATATTTATTTTAATTTTGTATTATTTTATTTAAAAAATATATCGATCGTGTAATCGTAAGATTTTTCAAAACATCAATAGCATGTTTATTCTTTATGTAGTAGGATACTTTTATGCATAAAGTTTACCTGTTGTATTCATTTTATTTGCATGCCGATTTTTAGCATATTAAACTAGTACAAATTACATTTCAAATTGTTCAAACTGAGATATTCAAATTAACTTTGCGACGTCCGATGACGTAGGGTTTTTGGGACATTACGGTCCCAGTGAGTGAGTAGGGGGGGGGGGGGTGTTTTAAAAACCTAAGAACCTTTGGTTTGAAAAAATTCGAAAAACTACTTGGCGGTCGGCCGATTTTCTGTGCGCTTCTCTCGCGACAAGCCGAACTCTTGCGTTTTTATTTCGATTCGCGGATAACGTGGTTGCGTGCGTAGCCCTCAGCTTTTCTCGTCTGGAAAAACTAGTGAAGTGCGAGGTCGCCTATCTCGCTGACCTGACCTGAGCCTGACCTCTGCGTCCACGCCAAGAGCCACCGGAGACTCAACCGCCCCGAGGAGCACTTCCAGGACTTCAGCACCAACTCGGAATGCCGTACTTTCGATCCGGTGAGCCCGCGAGGAGGATCCTCAGGGAGTTGTTGCGGCGTCGTCTCCTAGACGAAGCAGTGCCGGCGCGTAAGTACTGTAAACCTTAAGTTCTAGTAGGCTTTTGTCCGGGATGCGAAGCCCGCGATAATCGCGCGAGGGTGAACGTCTTCCTCTCCGAAACGACGCGAGAGAGAATCGCTGACCTTCGGATTCATATCTTTCTATTGCTCGGTAATCATCATTTTAATTTTATCCGTTTTTGTTAAATATTCAAAAGTTGGTAAAACATTCTTTTGCTCGCAATTGTAACATTTTATTACTGATATTCCCATAAACATTAAGAGTCTCGTAAAACATTATAACTTCTAATCAATAAAATATTTATTGAGAGTCGAATTGTATTTAATATATTTTAAATAAAATTAATTTTTTGATTCCTTTCTTTTAAAAAATTTTAAAATGTACGAACTTTAATACAAATCAAACTGTTTCTGTATAAATATATTAATAAAATAAAAAATATACAATGCTTACAAAAAATTTATAAATAAATCATGTTTTTTAATCCTTTTCAAAAATTAAATTTAAAATATATTATATGCTCCATTTGTATTAATTTACAAAATATCTGTGTTTATATTATAAATTTTACTTTATAAATATATTTAAAATTATTAAGCAAATATTATTTTTTAGTGTAATAATACTGATAAAGAGACAATTATTATCTATTTTAATTTTTAAGCCAATTTGAAATTCTACGTCATTGTTAAGACATCGATTTCCTAATAATAATTTATTATTTTACTATATCTCTAGTGCAGCGCAAATAATTAATTTGGATAATTTGGCCGTGTAAAGCTTATGAATAGCAAAACATTATGTACAATAAGGCAATTTTGTCTGTTCATTGATAATCAATAATAATAGTATCGTGAAACTTACAATTAAGAAAAGTCATAGAAGTAACATTTTTATCAGTGACATAGTCTCGAAATATCAATATAATTGTTTTATTATAATTATTTACTAAATATACCCTCGACGAGTTTTCTTCTGATTTAATTCTTTTTTTTCTCATAGGTGTGGATCCAAAGTATAATATATTTAAAACATGTTTTTATCTGAATTAGCCTTTAAAAATTGCAATAATTAACAACGTCATTATTTTTTTGTATAAAAGTATTAAATATTTTATTAAATCATTTTATAATCAAGTATTAAATTTTATTATTTAATACAGTAAAGTTATATATGTATATATATGTATTATTTTTTATAATATATGATATAAGTTTGGAAAATATAGAAATCTTAGTAGATAAATATAATTAATTATTGTATAAAGAATGAAATAGAATGAATGAAAGAAAATATTAATTCATAGCTAATTTTTTATTATATTAAAAAAATATCTTGTATGTAAAATATTACTTTGAAATAATTTTAAATATAATTTTTAATTCAGCGTATCGCATTTAAGTTTTATGTTCTCAATATAATTGAAATTTTTTATTCAAAAATTTTTGTTTTTGCATATACAATGACCTAATAACTAATATAATTAATTTTATGTTTCAATATTTAATTTGACCATACAATAAAACAGTTTTCTGGCCATGAAAAAGCAGCTCGCCATTTGCATTAAAAATCATTAAAATATCAGTCTATTCTTATTTTCGAAAATATTATTAAAAATACTCAAAAGTTTTTTTTATTAATAATTTTAATGAAAAAATTCATTTTTTTACTTTTTTTGTTATAAAATGAAAAGTCGGAATTTTAACATTATAGTGTTAATAAATGAATCCATAGTCAATAATATTAAGAAATAAATTTATTTTTTTATATAATCCAATTGGAAAATTAGAAGCAAAGAGATTTTCAAAAAACCGAAAAAATTTTAAATTAATTAAATAATTTGTTACATTATCATTTTTTAATCTTTAAAGCTCTAGTTTTTGGAAATTAAAGTGATGGATATGATTAATATATGAACAAAATTTCAGCTGAATGAGACTATAAGTTTAAATAAAAAACTATTTTTAATTAAATTATGCGAATATTTACGAAGTTATTTCCAGCTCACTTTATTATACGATTTTAGTTTTTTCAACGAGTTTAAAAAATATAATTATAGTACAACAAGTCCTGCATATTAAATTTTATAAAAATCGTTTATATTATCTAAAAAAATGCGGATAAAGATGACCAATCCGGTCGTTTCGTATAATATTTCTTTGCCATTTTTACTTTTAATACAATCTTATCATTTTTCCAAATTTTTCTAATTTTAATAAAAATATTTGCTGGATTTTCATCTGCGTTTATTTGAACATTTATCATTTCGTTTACATAATTTTCATTTTTGTAATGATAGTTTGTTTCTATATATTTTAATTTTTTGGTTGAATTTCTATATTACTCCAGCATTATCCTCATAAATTTTTATCAGATTTTGTATCATAATATCTAATTCTTACAATAACTCTTTAATTACTTTTATCTTACTCACACATACAGATGACGCTACGTATTCTGTTTCTGTCGACGATTTTTTTTTTGCAATTTCCAATAGATACTACTATTGTATTATTAGATTATTTATATTAACATTTCAAGACTATGTCGCTAAAAAAAGTATTTGTAGTTTTAGTTATACATGTTACTTCCATGAGATTCTTTATTTATTGCTTTATTATCGATTAGAAACTATTATTATCAATAATCAATGAATACACAAAATTGCCTTATTAAAACTACCGATACCCAATATTTTCACAAGGTATACTTAGCCAAGTTATTCAAGTTAATTATTGGTACTATAACAACAAAATTGCATAAAAAAATTTCTATTACAGATTCGTTGTTTATAACAATCTAATTTCAGATTAAGATACAAATTTGAATAAACCATAATTGTGTATTCTTACAAAGAAAAATAATATTTCATTCATAATTTTAAATAAAAATTTTACTTAACATTGAAGTGGTATATATATATATATATATATTATAAATAAATAAAAATTGAGCATATAATATATTTAATATTTAATTCTTGAAAAGGTTTAATATATTTGTGTTATTTTTACTTAATAAGTCAACTTATTAAAATTATTATTATTATTATTATTAAATATTATTTTAACTTATTAAAAGCACATCGTAAAAACAGATATACATAAATATAATTACTTTATCAAAATATAAATATAACATTATTTATAAATAATAGTGAAATTATCAAAGTAAAAATACTCATAATAATAAAATATATATTATTTTTAAATAATACAATTATTAAAAAAAATATTTAACATATATTAATTTAGATAAACAGCATATAAAAATTTAATTAATGATTTGTGATAGTATCTATCTAATAAAATATAAATTTTGTATATATTAAATTTCCAATCTTATTTTATAAGTTGTTTATTTATAAGAATTGTTTCAATGTTCCATATCACTTTTCTTAAATATAAATTTCATGAAATTATTTTAATTAAAATTCTATAAACTGTTAGTAATATAAATATTGAAGTGAAAAAATACCATGACTTTTTAGAATTATTTGTGTTCCACTATATTTTATATAAATAAAATTTTTGAAATGTTACATTGTAAACAATATGTTATTATATTAAGAATAAAAGAGTTCTCAATATTTAGAAAAAAACCTTACAAATTTTTAGAAATATATTACATAAATATCTGCATATTTGCAATATCACTATCCCTAGCTACACCACCTTAATAAGAAAAACCTGTTATAATTACAAGTAAGGAATCATAAAAGCTATTGTCAACTTTTGGCCAGATATACATTTGATATATATTTTTTGGATACTCTACCCTGTAATTAGTGCATATAGAAAGTGTGAGAACCAATTTTCAACAATCACACATTAGTTATCATCGATTTCTAGCATCTTTATACGTACTACCACCCTACTATATAACTCTGTTTGTTCAACAATATTTGTAATTATATTTGTAGTAGATTAAGTTCCTTCTTTTAATTGAATATATGTGTTGTAATTATTATAAAAAAATATTTGTAAAATTTGTTTTTATAATATTCACATTTTAGGTGCATAATGAAGGATAATAATGTGAATGAATCTTTTGAACATGCATCTAGAGTAAATATATTTTTCATGAAATTCATTGGAATTTTACCACTAAAAGGACGAAAATTAAACAATGTTGAAAGCATCGGTTTAGTAACTTATGCTCAAATTTGTGAAATATTTTTAATAGTAATGTATGGATCATCTCTTATTAGAGATATATGCGAAGGAATTGTAGAAGTTGAGTCAATATCTGGAATCATTGGGTTCACTACTTCTTATATGCGGGTAACATTTTTATGTTCCCAAAGATTAAAAATTAAACAATTATTTCAAGAATCTAAGAATCTTTATGAGGATTTGGACGATGCTGATAAATTAGAAATAAGGTGTATTAAAATAAAATAATAAATATAATAATATTAAAATAATTTAAATAAAATCAATAACTTTTGTATAAAGAGAAAATTGATAGTCTATCTTATCAAATTCAACTGAATAATTAGAATTACTAATTTAAAACAAACCTCGTTGCAAAATCAGTTCATTAAATGGCTACATATTTGTCTCTTCTAAATTCGCGAAGACCAAGTTAAATCCATAAATTAGCAGTTTTTTTGTTTTAATGACAGACGTCTAATGAAAGATGTCAAATACTTTATTGAGAAATCCAATGTGCCAATTGGAATAAATGAATAATAATATTATCATTATTAGCATAGAATGTAAATTAAAAGATTATATTACTATTAGACTATATTTTATTCATTGCCAAATAAACTTTTTAATTATATGTATCTTGAATATATTAATGTTTTCTAATTTATGAATTTTTTTAATAAAAATAAAAAATAACTCTGAATAAAACAAGAAAGTATGTAATTCATTATGTTATAAATTAATAAAAGTTACTTATATGAATATTCGTAATTTACTCCAAAAATAATATTTAAAATCAAACATTATATCTTACTAGTAATTTCAATAATTAGAATGTAATCTTAATGTTGTACTTGTATTACTGAAAGTATTTTTTATATATGTACATGTGTAGTTTATTAAAAAGACTATAATGTTTATATATATCGTATACTAATAGTATATTACATATACATATAATTGATATATTATATGAAAATATTATCGATAATAAAATGATATATTTCTATTCAGGAAATGGGTTCGATTAAACGCGAAAATCACTTGTGTTTATGTGACAAACATTTCGTTTTGGATATTCTCAAATTTAATTAATCCTTCCATCTCACAAAATTGGCTGGATTTAAATGAAAGTGATATAAGACTAACACCAATGTATTCAGGATTTAATTTACAAGATTCACCTAGGTTTGAGATTATGTATGTCATAACAACATTATTAGGCTGGCCTACAGGTTTTCATTTTTCATGCGATATGGTTTTACCATTTTTTATTCTCGTCGCATGTGGACACTTTAAAATTCTTTCTAAAAAATTTGAAACTTTGGAGAAACAATATACTCTTTTAAATTATGATAAAATTTATGAAGAAATTACTTCAAATATAAAATATCATAAAAAAATACTCAGGTATGTAATCAATCGAATATATACATATATATATATTATTGAAATAAAATAATTAGAATCTCGCAATATATATTAACATTGTTTTTCGTTAAAAAATTGAAATTTATAATATTTTTTTTGGACTGTTTTCATTATCTCGATAACCTTTTATATACCATATCTAACTCAAAGTTGAATAAATATATAAAATTAAATGGTACAGGTTGTAAATGAGGAGCCGTAAAAGTCATTTTCGCCTTTTATGGTCAGATATATATTTGATATATATTGTTTGAGTACTCTACTCTATAATTTGTGCATATAAAAAGTGCTAGAACCATTTAGCGATAATTATGTGTTGATTATCATCGATCTCGAGTATCATTATATGTACTGCTAGCCTAATACGTAACTTGTTTTTGTGTTTTCAACAACCTGAAAACAGTGTAAAGTAAAGTGATCCGTACAATCCAACTTCAAGCACGTGAGACAGGTAAACTAGCTTACCTAAAGCTAAAGTATCTCACGGTTTACCACGGCTCGAATCTTCTCTCCCTTACTTTTGTGCATAACTAACTTCTTTTCCCTGGATGGCACCAACAACTCAGAAACTATACCATCGTCGCTTCATCACACATAACACAGCCTCAGACGGGTTGTTATGGACTCTTAGTTTGCAATGACCTTCTACATACACATCCAGCCTGTTGTCCGTCTCCTAATGTTCCCTCCATCCATTTCTTAGTCTTAATCCACTCTTTTAGGGGTAAAACGTAATTAGACACCTTCCATTCAAAGATAATGAATGAATTCATCAAACATCAATGAAGCATACTCGTGAAGACTTAACAAACCGCCTAACTCCCTCCATTCTCCTAACCAACCTATGACGTCTACAAAAATCGCACTCTCGCGCTTGCAGGGGATGAACCTACACCCAACTCCCAGTAAAATAGGGAACGTTGGAATGGGTCAATCCTCAAATCAGCCATTTTTTTAACCTGTGGTCTTCCTGTAGTATTTAAAAGCACCGTATCAACTCGCCATAGAAACCTACTTCGAACGGACGTGTACATTAATATTATAATGCTCTGTAGCTGCTGTCGCACACTCATCTTTATTAGATATACATTATCCTCAAACATACCCACGAAAAGATCACAGGCGAGGCAATGATCGTCCCAAGGTCCCAACCTGTACTTCCGTAGTCCTAGTAGAAAGTCATCGCAAGGTAGGTCCCACGGGGCCGGCCACAGCGGCACTGGAACCTAGTATATCAATAATAGATCTTAACTCGTTCTCTATTTTAAAGCAGAACATATGCCAACTCCAAACACATTCGGGGTAGATTGGATCCGAGTTACCCCAGTCCTTTTTCTTTATTGCTCCTCGCGCGAGCGCGCACCTTCCGCAAAGGCAAGCTGCTCTGTCAAGGCGCCATGCTATCCGAGTGCAGTAAGAGGTGGGTTTACAGAGTTGTTAGCTCGATCACTATTAACGCAGAGAAGAAGGGCAATTCATTCGGTGCCTCCGGCTGGTCCAAAGAGTCTACAAGAATCTACTTTGTAATCTCAAATATACTGGTCTGTTATAGTTAATTTTATATCTCATCGTATAAAGCGCAAACTTGGACCGCATTGTTTTAGAGAGCGTCAAACGCATGCATGAATTAATAATTAAGCTACCTAGAGAAAGCTGAATAGAAAGTGAGTGCGTGATGTATCTAAATAAGGTTTACGTTTACTATCAGCAATGAGAATACAGCCAAAATCTTTCAGACACGTAACTAACAAAAAAATAGTTAAATAAAAATCAACATTCTCGCACGAGCTTAAAAATTCAAGTGTGCTTTTCTGCGCAGTACGCTGCTACGATTACTCCTTTTATGATCATGGACTCTCTTTCTTTCTCTAATTTTGTCACCAACATCGCATACCATACCTCCAGAGACGGGTTGCTCACGGTAACCGAATCAACGATCTCTCTCTCTCTCTCTCTCTCTTCACATTTTAATATACAAATCTCAGAGGATATGGGGACAGGGAAAGATGATATGGGGAAAGAAGTAAGAGGGTATGGGTGTTGTCTTGATTCGGGTCGTTTAAACTTTTAAAATATTTATTAACTTGAGTAAATATAATTTCGATTTGTAATG
Organism: Eupristina koningsbergeri; assembly: GCA_018907245.1. Taxonomy (NCBI): domain Eukaryota; kingdom Metazoa; phylum Arthropoda; class Insecta; order Hymenoptera; family Agaonidae; genus Eupristina; species Eupristina koningsbergeri. Next base: position 633,718 of record JACCHV010002773.1, on the reverse strand, counting down.
AACATTATTTTATTTTATGATTACTTGGGTTCGGGGTGGTCATTTCTGCAGACGTATAAGGGGCCACCGACTGGCACTGTATAACGAAAGCGACGTATGACGAAAACGATCTTGTCACCTGGTATGTTGATATCCACTAACGAAGTGTTTCGCACGAAAATCTGTTGCGTGCGGACGGTTCCTTCATAGTCTCCGTTCGCCTCATTCTAGGGTACTTTACAGTTTGATAATACATGCATAGATATACGTATCTATGCTTTAGACAAATGGGTACCTAAAATGGGACACAGCCTAAGCTTGCAGTCCAACACCGGTACTGTCGCCATTTTGGCTAAGACTGATGAAGATATTATGTCAATCTGAGATGTTCCAATAGCATCTGCAGTTATGATAGACGTGTAACCGCTGTACCTTAGACAGATTTCAATAATACCAGCACTTACGAAAATGACTTCGTAAGACCATTCCCCTAGACAGCGATCCTCCAATGTTGTAATTTTTAAACCAAGGATCGGGAAAATAACAACAATTTAATTTGCAAGCAGTTTGACTTTATTTACGCAGGTGAATCCAACGACTGACTTTACCAAATCTTTACAAAATTGTCGCGCAATTGGGCCTCCGCCCCTCTCTTACATTTTACTTTCTCTTGTTTTTCGCACAACAAGAGCGGTTGAGATTTCCGTGAACAAAAGTTTTAATTAATCGATATTACCACTCACACACATATATGCACACACGTAAACTACCCTAATTCGCCTTCTGGCATAAAAAACTCCCGGCTTGCTTCGGAAGCAAAAAGCCATTACATACTAGCTAATCTTTCACGATTTTGTACAATTTTCATTTTTTATTTGTCGTTGGTTGTCTTTTTAGGAGGCTATTAAGTGAGAGAGCGTCAGAGAGAGAGAGAGAGAGAATGAAAAAGTGATAGCAAAAGAACAACAGCAAAGATTCGGCCATATTCATGCGTGAAAAGAAAGATTGGAGACGAAGACAACCCGTCGCATCCGCGTATACATACATTTCATGCCATGCATTCGCCATCCCCCCTTTTACACGTTTTTAGCTAATGTACGTCCTTTGAGACTCTGCTCTGTACCTTGGCTAAGCGCACAACAATCAAATACCGCATTTTGATAGCCCTCGGTACCGTCGCCGCGGGCGTCCCCGCTAAGCGATATCCTGGACGCACATCTTCTGGGATAACGCCCAATCCAATCCCTAACAAATGTGCTGAAGGTAGGCATCTTCGAATCAAACCATGTGTAATCTACACCGTAAATTGTATGATTCACCGCTCGCGACATTCATCCATTAAGTCACACACAATAACCTTTTCAAATATGACACTATATACAATATTATATTATTGTGGCTACGTAATATACATGAAATAATGAATCTCTAGCCGAGAAGCTAAGATTAATAAGGCTATTCATTTATTTATTAAATGTATATTTACACTTTACGATTTGTTATAAATATAAGGAAATGTAGTAAAATTCTTGTTTGCAACAAAAGTATGTGTTTATGTATAAAACACTAGAATATAATATAAAAGCATACAAACGGATAGAATTTAAGTATCTATATTTGTTTAATCTATTTTATGATGTTATGTAACAAAATCATATATTATTTATTATCAGATATTGTGATAATATCGATGAGATAGCAAAGGGATATCTCCTAATACAAATATTTGCTAGTACATATTGTTTGGCAATAGTGGCTTTGGCCATATTATATTTTGTAAGTATATATGTACATATATATTATATTTATGTATTATTTTTAAATTAAAGAATAACATTTAATATATGTGTAAAAAATTAAATTGAATGTGTAGAAAAGGCTTGTATTGTTAACTATATTATTTGCGTTACCTTTACAACTATTTATCTGTCATGGTCCAGCTGATATGCTTCGAACTGAAGTAGGTTTTACAACTAATTATGTTATTATTTTATATAACTTTTTCTATAAATTTTCATTGTAAAATATCAAAACATCACAAAATGATTATATAACACAAAAATCTTTTTCGTCTAGTACATCATCTGAATTATTATTTTGAAACCATTAAGAGCATTATTAAATATTATTATATTATATTTGTATTAGATCTATTTTATTTTGTATATAATAGAGGTAAAGGATATAAATATTGACGAAATACATCTAAGGTATAATTTCAAGTAAATTATATTTTATTATTATTAATATTTTAATTTATAATTAATTCAAACCAAGATCTGTAATTTATTTTTTTTATATTGTTGTTTTTTAACACAATTACAAATAATATTGAACATATATATTTTGTTTAGAGTGAAAAGTTAACCAAAAGTGTATATATTGTCCCGTCAATAATTCGAAAAGATAAAAAGTATTCACAAATATTTTGTATAATAGCCATGAGATCACAAAAACCAATACAACTAACAGCAGGAGGATTTATTAACTTATCCAAAGAACGTTTTTCCAATGTATGTAACATAAATTAATATTATAAGACCAAGCAATAGAGCACTTTTTAGGTCATGGAAAAAGCAGCTAGTGATACATATAATATGATACATAAAAAATATCAGTCAAATCTTATTTTCTAAAATACCACTTATATTTAGAGTTTTTTTAAATAATTTTAATGAAAAAATGCATTTTATTAAACTTTTTTTGTTATTAAATGAAAAGTTTTAATTTTAACACTATAGTGTCAATGGACGGTTTGTATCTAATAAAATTGTGAAGAAAATCATCATTTATATATATAAACTGATTCGAAAAATAAGAATCGAGAATTTTTTCAAAAACCAGAAAATTTTGAAATCAATTAAACAATTTGTAATTATCTTTTTTTTGAATATTTTCAATTCTAGTTTTGGAAAATTATAGTGATTATTATGTACTTTATTTGTACAAATTTTTATACTATATTATATTATTAAAATATCCGAAAACTAATAAAAGATCATGCTAAACCTTTGTACAAATAAAGTACATAATAATCCCTATAATTTTCCTAAACTAGAATTGTAAATATTTAATTGATTTCAAAATTTTCTGGTTTTTGAAAAAATTCTCGATCTTTATTTTTCAAATCGGTTTATATATAAAAATGATGATTTTCTTCACAATTTTATTAGATACAAACCGTCCATTGACACTATAGTGTTAAAATTACAACTTTTCATTAAAATTATTTTAAAAAAACTCTAAATATGAGTGGCATTTTATAAAATAAGATTTGACTGATATTTTTTATGTATCATATTATATGTATCACTAGCTGCTTTTTCCATGACCTAAAAAGTACTCTATTACTTGGACTATATTAAATAATAAGAAATTTTATTTTTAATGAAAAATACTTAATAAATTTTCAGATGTTATCGACTTGTGTATCTTTCTTTGTAGTAATGAGTAATTTTATATAATATATAGATAATATTTAATATATGATCTATATAATTAGTTAATCTATAATCTATATATATATATATATAAATATAATAGAATAAATAACATTATTTATATCATGGTTATTTGGTGGTTTTTCTTACTTCTAAATTTTCTTTTTCTTATTTCTACATAAATGCATTAAAAAAGTTTTCATAATATTTATATTATTTAATGTTTATTCAATTATTATTACTGTCAATTGGTAATTTTTTCAAAAAAATAAATTAATATTTAATAGTAATACCAATTTTTGAAATATGATAAAAACAACTTCAAAGTTATGTAATATTAAATAAATATCAAATGACAACTACTTATTGGTTTTTTTATTTACAATAATTTTAAACATTAATTTTCCGATAGTAGTAAGATACTGATGCCAAAGAATTATTAAGAGTGGGTAGTGAAAGTGTAATTTGAAAAGTGTAAAAAATTCAAAGGAATAATTATAAATAATTATTATATATACTGCTGAAGAAAAGGAAAATGTATATAAAGAGAAAAACTCATTGAATAAAAAAGGGGTACATAATATATTTATATTTTTTATTGGATTTGTACCACTATAAAGGTGTTGTAGCGTCGGTTGAAATTATAAATTCAAGAAGTCTAAAAAAATTCTATGTGAGTTATTAAATAAATAGACGATTATGCAGAATGTAAAATTAGTTATACGACAGGTTTTTCCTGGGCGGAGCGCCATTGCAGGTAGTCTGTGCGGTATTGTAATATTCTATGTATGTAGGCTATAGGGCTAAAGTTAAATCGGCGATACATGATATTGACGGGGTATCGTAAAGCTTTTAACGAGTTTTTAGTTTCGAGGAATTGCGAATTGGTTAAACTCCTTTGTTTGTGGGTAGGGTGAAAATTATTTTCAGAGTTGATAACTCACTTTCGTTTTAACTCTCGAACACAACTGAGCTCAGCTTTCCTCGCCCACCTGCATCGAGAGTGAACGGAGTCTGAAGCTGCGCGTTTTCATCTAGCGTAACGACACGTGTTAATAATTAGCGTATTTCGGTCGCAGGTCGGGATTCCCGGGGAAACCCAAATCGGTTATTAATTTCCCGTACATGACTCCTGGCTCTTGCCGGACTACCTCTACATCGAGAAACTCTCGAACATCCCGCCCGCCTTCGTCTATCGGACGAACATTAAGTAAAACTTGATAGAAATAAATTTTTACTAACTAAGATACATATATTTTAATTATTACAAACTATTATAGCTACTATAAAGACATACTACACTTTCTTAACTTGCTTACATGAACACACATTGATCCAAACTCTACAAACTCACGCTTCCCTTACTCACTAAACTCATGGATTCACTGATTAACACATGATCTGTTCGACACTCGCGTTTAATTTGTCGACGCGAGCGATAGCGTAGAGGAAGATGGGAAGGGTAATATTATAATGTGAATATGTTTTAACACTTTTCTTTATTTCGCCCAGATTACAAAATTATTTTTGGAGTCGTGGGTGAGAAAGGAAAGCGTAAGTCCTTCCGAGATAGGATTTGAAAAAAGGTGTCTCCTTTCCATTTTCGCCCATATTTATCCCTTTAAAAACTTTCCTCACCCTCCTTTCTCATCCTTTCTCCTTACATTAATTTTCATACATTTTCGGCACAACCCGCTTTTCGCCGGTGGGCCGGGCGGGGACTCATTTCGACCGGCACGCCCCTATCGCCCGAACGTGCTCGATTCACTTTCCCGCTAGACGCCGATCGGGACGGTCGTAAACCGCTCCGAGCAGTCGTATTTCCCTAAGCTGGCATAAAAATCTCTTCTTGGACGCGGGAAGGGAAAAAGCCTTACATTATAAACTAAACTTAAAATATTTGTATGAACGATTACACATAATATAATTTTCAATCTTAAACACTAGTTTTTCGGCACGTCCGGCGTAATTGCGCTATAAACCGGCGTCGCGGGAAGGTTTCAGGGTGTGAGGCAGTCTTAAGCTGCCCATCCTGATCACCGATCGACGGCCAATTCTTTTATTATTTTACAGCCATGAATGCGCACATCGCGCCCTTCGAGATCGAACTCTGGCGGCTCCTTCGGTCCCGCTGGGTTTGCTATGCGAGATGAAGCGTGCAAACCCAGATTTCTCAGCGGATTGCCGCCCTTCATCGATCACCTAATGGTCGGCACGCTACGTCGGTCTCCCCTTGATCCCTTCCTCAACATAATCACTACGCATCTATCTCTCCCCGCACTTGAGGGTGCACACTGTTTTGCTCCTGTTCTTCAAGGTGGAGAGGGCTTAAGCGCACTACGTGCCTATTGAAAGTAACGTTAGCGGTTTTTACCGTCACCACGCGTACTTTGCCGTCAACACCTGGGTGAAGTTCGATGATGCGACCCAAAGGCCTCTTGGCTGGTGGATAGCACTCGTCGCGCACACGTACTAGCTGTCCTACCGTGATGTTGGATTCCGAATTTTTCTATTTACATCTTTCTTGGAGATGACGCATATATTTTTTGCTCCAGCGCCGCCAGAAGTGATCTCGTAATCGTTGGGTTAGCTGGTAACGATCTAAACGATTGTCGGAGATAGCTGGTGTAGAGGCATCGGGAACCAATCCAGGAGTTGCTCCAATTAAGAAATGCGCCGGAGTCAAGGCGTCAATGTCGTCAATAATATCAGATCAAGGAGAGAGTTGAGACACGCCTCAACTTCCGCGAGCACCGTGGAAAGCTCCTCGAATGCAAGGGTATGTTCTCCTATTTTTTCACACAGTAGACTGCTGCACGCTGCGTGATCAGACAAGTGTTTTATTCGGTTATTTTACAAATCGCCAATGATAATCCGTGGAAGCAAGAAAGCATCTCTCAATAGAAAATCTCTGACTAGAGTGACTCTGAAAACTTTTAAATTTTTATCCTACCCTTCTTCCTGGTCCTTCTCCCTTCCACGTCTCTCAAATTTTCAATACAATCATTATTATAGATTTAACAACAATACTTCTTATAACAACGCTTGTAAAAAATATCACTTATACCTAAGCGGCATAAAAAACTTCCTGCTAGAGTCAGAGAGGAAAAAGCCGTTGTCGCTACAATATATTAGTTCTAAAATATAATATACAGCTTATAAACTAAACATCTTAATATTACTTTTCGTTCCAATATTCGATCTGGGATAATAGGCTCTCGCAAGCTATGATTTATGAATTTACCTAATGCTCGACTTTCATCGTCGAGCATTATCTTTTCCCGATTTTTTTCTTTTTTACAGGCATTTATCAACGCTTAGCCTTACTGCGACAGGATACCTCTTGCATCGTATCGGGATTCCAATTCGCAAGACGACCCATTGGATTCCCACCGACGCATATTGCACGTCGCCTCAATACGCCGGTTTTCGACGGGAAAAACTCTTAAAACCCATAAATCACCGCTCTTGGTTTCACTTCTCGATACCCGAAACGTAGCCCGGCCTACGTATTATCCCAAAACTTGTTTTTTTTAGAGCATTCAAAACTCTAACGTTCATTCTCTTGCAACTCACAATAGTCAATATATTACAATAATCAAACAAAAAATATACAATCCAGCTCACTTAGCCATTTTTATTTATCTTTAAACTTAAATTAAACATAAGCTTTCGGTTGAAACAAAATATTTTATCTCATTCATAACTAAATCTAATTTTTTATTTATACCTATAATATATCAGTCACACCTATAATTTACCACAAGTGATGTTTTACCGATTTTACCCCGGCCCCCCATGATCCACCATGATGAGGCGTACTGGGAGGGATAAAAGTCCAACTCGTACCTGGATTGGCCAAAATCGAACTGATCTCTTGGTAAAACGTGGATGCTTGGTGAAATAACGTCATGAATTCTTTGTGCGCTCCTTTGAAGTTGGTCGCATTGTCGATAACCAAACGCTGACATACGTTCTGCCTGCCATTTCTTCGCTATATACTCGACTTTGCGCTAGCTTAATCGCGTGTACTTTCACTGTAGTTCCTTCGCCGTAAGAAATCGGGGTAATATATTCAGGTTTGCTTTTCGTCGTCGATATCTTACCAATGGCCGTACTAGGTAAACTAACATGCGGATTAGTTTAGCTAAACTCGAATAGGTTTTAAAGAGATGATGCTCTTCAAATACCTTCGTTATTCTACCTATACATTGTGAGGGAAAATATTTTTATTTTTCATCACTAACCTAGAAAAAAATATATGTTAATTAGTAATGTTAATAAATAATTTTTGGAGACAAATAGTAAAGGAGAAAATAATAAAATAGATAAAATGAATGAGTAATTACGGGTCCTCCTGGAGATTAGAAGTGTGCTGAGAGGAATTATCGTGCAGTGAGAATGATGTCGTTGTTTATCAACTGTCACGAGGCCGGCCGGCATTTTGGAATGAGACCGGAATTCTTGTCGAACGACGCGCTCCCTGCCTTCGTAGTGTGAGTTAGAGTTAGAGTGAGAGAGAGATATTACGTAGTATGAGTTAGAGTGAGAGAGAGGGAGATATTTGGTATGTATTGTGAGAATATACGTATATATCTTTTTGTATGAAAATTAGAGTGTAGTAGTGAGAGTTGAATTAATTGGATGCCTCCACGAGGTGGCCAATAATGCCAATCCCGGAATTATCGGCATCTCATAGAAATTTTAATTTTTGTATGAAATCGTGCAACTTTGCGGCGTTTTTCAAACGACCAATGAGATTGCACGATTTCGAAAAGCACAGGACCAGGGGGAGCTTGACGGTGTGTAACCAATCAGGGAAAGGGTTACACACTAAAACTCAGGTGTAATTATACAAAATTTCAAAATTTATAGTGATGTGTGTTTGGAAATTTGGCTTCCTTTCGAGAAGAAAGGAAAGCCATTTTTCAGTTATTATATTGCCTTTGGTGAAATAAGAAGTGATAGCGAAAATCTATATCTAAAGAAAGTATTGAAAGTAAGTGTATTTTCTGTTTAAATAAATCCAATTACGAGCATTGGTAATTGAGGAAGTTTAAAACCACTGGAGAGAGAGAGGATTGCATAAGGATTAATTATTAATAATCAATTATTTAAATATCGACACGTGGGAGAAGCCAAGCCACAAGTGGCCATTTCAATATTATACATATATTACATATAATAAAAAAAATACCCTGCAGATTGGTAAGAGCTTTACATAATAAAATATATTTAAAATAATTGATATAAACGTTTAAAAATATTATTATTTTGTACTAAATATATATTTATCTAGTTTAATATATTGTATAAATTAATTAAGTGTCCGGTAATGTAGACCACGAGGATTTTGTCGGCCCGACGGCAAAATTTAGCAGCGGAACTCGTCCCGATATTGAATATAAAAGTCTAATAATACTGTGCAGTGAAATAATAAATAGTGTTACAAATTATATATATAGTTAAGCAGTGTTGTGTGGAATTTGGGAAAGTATTGAAAACTCTGTAAATGCCGTTCGGGAATTTTTCGAAAAGAGAAATTCGCGGTGTTACAACATGCGATGCGTTGTTGCGGTCCTGATTTCGGCTCTCTGATTTGCTCTGGAAGCCTTAGATAATCGGAGACGCGCCACCACAACGCTAAATCACATAGGTCGAACGGTCCTACACCGCAAGTCGCGAGATCCGCCGGATTTTCGCTCGTTCGAACATGGTTCCAGATCGCGGCCGGTAGGTCCGTCTGGATATAGGACACGCGATTCGCCACTATGTTATAATATTAATAATTACGGATAAGTGCATGTGTTAGTATAGACGCGTCGTGCTACACATTATAATCGCTGTTTCCTAATGACAAGTCGCAGCTTTTCCGGATAAAGTGCACCGGGAAGGGAAAGGTGAGGGCAACATTTCCTACTAATTTTCCGGAAAATCGGGGTATATTTTCTGATGTATAAAGAGAAAATTTTTCGACTATCACCGGGAAAAAAAGTTTTCCGAGGGTAAGGGGGAAATTTTCCGGATTTTCTGAGTAAATTTAGGAAAAATTAACTGGCACTAAACCCGATTAAGAGAATCGGAAAATTAAAAATTAAAAAAGTGTATCGCACTAGATTAGGCGTAAATTCTCTCTCTCTCTCTCAAGCGAATGAACGTAATCAATCTGCCTATTGTGAAAGAGTCCACGATAGATGAAATTGCGAACTGGTGCGTGAACCAGACGGACTTTCAGATACAAGAGGCATTGACAGTCCTGAGATTAAGAGCAGATGGCTAGAAAATCTTATAATAGAATAGACTCCAAAATTGTCTTTACGGAATATATGAAGAGGAGGAGTTTGTAAAAGAACTCGAGTGGAGGTCGGGATCCAGGCTACTCCTGACGTCGCCGATTCGCAAGATCCTCAGGGCGAGGAAGTCTCGCCCGAGAAGATGCAGCGGGATCGCGAGGAGTTGGAAGCGCTCCTGGGTGCGCAAGAGAGACTCTCAGGCCCGTGGTTTAAGGAGGAGAAAGGAGCCACAATACTGGTCGAAGGGATGCTGCGTGACGTCCAGGAGAGGAACGCGCGACTCAAGAAGGACGAGGCCAGGGTTTTCGAGGCCTTCGAAGCCCTGGTGTCCCAATATCCTGGCCCGGAAAAGAGCTTGGGAACTTGGCCCAAGCTGGTGGAAGCGCGCAGGAGGGATTTGGCCTTCGTACGCGAAGGAAGGGCGTTCATACGAGCCGAAGAGGAGTCGCTGCGGAAGGAGCAAGAGGAGAGAAAGCGGTGGCGCGAAGAGATAGAACGCCTACGCAGGGAGTGCAGCGCTCACGAGGACACCCAAACTCGTGCCCGCGCAAAGTTAACTGCCCTGCAAGATCAGGTAAAGAAGCTGACCCTGCAGAAGCAGGAGAGTGCGGAGGCTCTCTCTAATCGGTTCTGTACCAAATGCGCGGAGCCGGGAGTCAACGACGCCCGTAAGTGCCCCCGACGAGAGGCACATGTGGTTGGGATGCAGCATTGTAGGAAGTACGGCCATAAGGGGGTCATTAGACCCAAGTACTGCTTGTGGTGTGATCTGGTGGATTGAGAGGAAGAGTATCTAGCCAAAGGCCAGGGTCAGTGAGCAGGAAAGACAAAGGGACTGCTGATCAAGGGCGTCTTCTTCGAGTGATTCCACTGCTGAACTTACAAAGACCTTCTTAAGAAGATTTACGTAGCTTAAGAAAACCGGCGTACTGTAAGTAGTTTTAAGCTTCTTTTGTAATTAGCGTGCGGGCCCCGTAGTGAGCGATTTTTATTACGAAGTGAGTGCGGAATAAATGTAATAGTTCATTGTATCTAGTCGTGTATTAATTATACATCCTTTTATTTCGTCTCCCGATCCCTTCGTAAAACGACTTTTTGCGTACGTTTTCAGAGGTAGCACGAGGGAGAATCCAGATAGCCCGAACCCCACCGCCTCCGCGGGCAACGTTAGCGAACGAGTGCGATCTGAGCGACTGTCGCAGGTAAGGGTACCTGTGACAAGATGAGTGGGTAATTTTGAGAAGGAATTAAAAATAAAAAGTAAAATTATTGTAACGGGAAAGCCCGTTACACTATATGTCTATACAATTTTTTTTTATTTTAAATTGATCTTTTATTTTTTAGTTTTTTATTTATAAATTATATATTTTCATAGTCAGTAAGTACTTTCTAATTTATTGTAGGTTATAGATTTTTTTTATAATATATACATTTAAATATGGATATAATGCAGTTGAATAAAAAGTAATTTATTTAATAATATAATATAAAATATAATTATTTTTATGAAATCATTCCTTGTTTGCAAATTATGGGGCCAATTTTTTTATAATGCATTATTTTAATACATTCTAGAAATACTATAGACCTATTAAATACGTTTTGCATTATACTGTCTTGCCAATAGGATGCCATTGTCCGATGATGGTCATTGGGTTTTTATTATTAAAATTGGTCTAAAAAAAGTAGAGCCTCGAACCAATTCACATATACCCTCGTATTTTTTTGATGACGTATAATCCTGTAATCAAGAATTATTAAAAATATTTTTTTTTTCTTTTATTGATGCAATTGATAAATAAACATCCATTTTTTTATAAAATAATTTAAATAATAAAGGGTTACTTAGTTATTCATTAATATTATTAAAAACGAAAATCAAATAGTTAGTAGCCTATAGAAGAAAATATAAATATTATATTAATAATGGATTAAAAAAATAATTAATAATACCTTTAATATCATATAATTGAACAACAGAAACTCAATATCATTTTTATTATTACGAATATTTATATATAAATATCATGCATTTATAATCGAATATATTTATATTATTCATTAAACCTTATATACGATAAGGCACTGATTTTACATTTTTTCATTGTATTTTGTTTCAATTTTTTACTTTTTTTCAGTAAATTATTTTTTTCTTCCCAGTTGCCATTAATTTTACTACATATTGCAATGTAATGGCCTATTACATATATTTGAGATGGTATTACATACTCTACCAAACCACATATTACAAACTAATTATTTTGTATTTTAAACTTGATTGGTATATCTTCAATATTGGGTTGCATTTCAGCATGTCTATATGCATCGTTTGTGTCAATCCACAAGTAATTGCGAATACTGGATTGACATATGGCACTTACATTACCACAAGTACTACAGTAAACAGTTTGTTGTGAGAAATATTTATTTACTTCAAATTGTAGTGTTTTGTAACCATCTTCTTTAACAATTTTCGTGTTAGGAATAGGAATAGTTATTTTTTTGTTTTCTTTTTTCTGAAAACATATTGCACAATTATAGCATTGCTTAATACACTCATATTCATTCATGAGTTTTTCAAATAATTCTGATATGTTAGTCGTACAATTTATTGTACCGTTAACATTTGCAAATAGAGCTTTTAATATGTTTGCTCTATTTATATATATTTCATTATTGCAACCATCAGTCGCATACTTTGTAATTATATTTGCAAAAGACAATTTTTTTAATAAAAAATTATTTTTTTGTGAATCAATGAATTTTTTGAATTCATTATTTTGCCTATAAGCATTACTTAGAATATCTAAGATCGCATCAAAGGCACATGTATTCGTTAGCGTATATTTTATTTTATCAATATTAATTGGAAACATTAAGTTTTCATTTAAAATATTCATATTTTTTCTTTTCGTAGAAAAAATAGGTTTCTTAAGATGCAAAACAATGTCTACATCTGGAGAAACATAGAGAGTTCCTTCGAGAACAAAGGAAAGCCATTTTCAGTTATATCATTGCCTTTGAATAATACACCAGTGACTCTGATTTCGTGCAAATATAAAAATTTTGGAAAGTAAGTGAATCATCTCAATATAATAATTATATTATTTTGGAAGTGGCGAATAACTGCGGAGAGAAAGAAAGATAGAGAAAAGGAGGATCCAGGCGGAAATAACTAACTAAAAATCAATTATTTGGAAAATATATGAGGGAGCCAACCCACCAGTGGATAATTAATAAAATTAAATATATATACTTTGTTAATATTAATTTACACGGCTGATTGGGTAAGATCTTTCCTTAATAATATATATACATATCGATTTAATATCGTCATTTGTATTATTATGCATATATTCATATTATTAAAATATTTGCTAAAATAAATCGTTTAAGTAGTGTAGACCACGCGGATTTGTCGGCCCGACGGCAAATACTTTTAGCAACGGAATTCGTCCCGAAGAATAAAATAAAAATCGAGTCAGTGTTTAGTGATCAATCATTAGATAAATTAGTGGATTAATTAAGTAGTGTTGTGCGGGATTAGTGAAAATAATATTTATAAAAACTGTAAATCCGCTCGGGAGATTTCACGCAAAGTGGAATTTCGCGGTGTTACAATTAATATTGGTGTATGGCACGAAGTGCAATAACCTTCAGCTTTAAAAAATATGTTTCCGACATCAACATGATGCCGTTTAAAACTGAAAGCACAAGGCAACTTCTCTTTTTGCCATATTTTTTTTCTTATAATTTCTGTCCAGCCTTCGTTTAAAGATTCAGATATTATATCTACTGGACTTATTTTATTCCATTCTTCATTAGAGAATGAAAAATTAAATTCTAATGAATCATCATTAGTACTTTTTCTTTTCAAATTTTTAATTTGAATGGTATTTTGAGTATGAACATCATCCTCAATACCTCTTGTCATTTTATAATTTTTTAATAAATTATTACGGTTTTGTACAATATAATTGTACAAATTCACAGGTTTTATGACATTTTTTAAACAATTAGAAATTGTCTGCCATATTTTATCAGATTTACTTTTTATTTTGTTTTTATTAAATAAATCAAAATTTTGTATAGATTTTAAAATTTCTTCAAAATGTATAGCAGCTTTTCGCCCGACCATTTTTAGTTATATTTATGTCAAAAATATATAAATACAATGATAATAAAATTTATTATTATATATTAATAAATATTAATATTTGTTATAAATAATTAAAATATATATATATATATTTATAATATAATTCGTTATAAAATTATATTTTCTTACTATATAAAATACGTTAAAATATATTAAATACGCAAGACTATGAATTCTGAAAAAAAATTAATAATAAAATAATAATAATAATTGCTTCTAAAAATAATGTTTTTGTATTAGTAATTACAATTAAAATTTTAATATTTAATTATGAGTTAAATTAAATATTAACAAAACTTTCAGTTTACATTCAATTTCAGATTCCATTACATTACAATTTAAAAGTACATTATTTTGTATAAATGTAATGAAAAAAATTTAAACATAATTCAGAGATAATAAAAAATTTTTATTAAACAAGTAACTGTATTTATTATTTTGAACATTTTGAATGTAAAGTTAAAGTTTAGCTAACATCTGTAATGAATGTATATTTTTTTATTTTTTTGAACATTCTTTTAAGGTTACATGAGCTTTTTGACAGCTTATGTAGCAGACGAAATTTAAATATTTTTAAATGCATTATTTTCACATATTAAAAATATATTTTAATATTTTATTACTTAAATTAATCACGTAATTTAATAAAAAATTATTTATTTTTATTAATATCTATTAATTATTAAACTTGTTTCTTACTACGTTAGTTTCATTTTATTTTATTTTAATTTTTTTCTAATTTATTATTTTAGACAATATTTGTGTCTTATTTTAAATTTATTTTAGATTACCATACAAATTTATTATTCTAACCTTTATAAAAAATTGAAAAATTGGCAGCACTCACAGCTGATTTTTATAAATTATGAATATATTTTAGAAAATCCAACAGAATTTTTGTTTATATGATTCGCCAAATTTATATTAACAATAGCGCACACCTACGGTTAATGCAGAAGTGCATGTGAAATACGTATTATAACAACATTGAACTGAAAAAACATAGTACCCCAATGCCAGAACCGATTCTAGGAATTGTATGGGATATAGCGTGTGAACAACTACAAGCGCAAGTAATAAACAAAGGACCTCCTCGCGGTGATTGAAATTGCAGCATCAGAATTAAATTGGCTTTACACCAATGCAGATGGAAATGTAACAAAAGTAAGTTTTTGTAATTATTTTAAATTTAAAAAATAATTAAGAAATTAAACATTAAGTTATACAAAATTAATTATTTTAGTTGAAATAATGAAACAACGAAGGCTCTTGAAGCCAAAATTGAAAAACTCAAAACTATTTTAAAACAAGAAAATAAAAAAGGTAAGGTTATACATTCTTAAAATTAGAATAATAATAATTTATGTTTAAAAATTGTATTTTTAATTACTCTTCATTTTTCAGGAATTAATTCAAGAAAATAAAAAATTAAAAAGAATCTTAAACAACAACAACATACAATTGAAGTATTATAAATTAATACACAATCGAGAGGTAAGCATAAACATTTATTAAACATGAATCAAATATTTTTCAAAAAAAATTTATATTGAAATTTGTTTTTAGAGACACGCTTGTAGATGCAGATACTGAATATAAAAACAATTTAAATAAAAACAAAATGTAATAATTATGTATTAAATAAAAATAAAAAAAATTATTATTTTGTTGTCATTTATTTATAAATATTAGTTATATATAAGTTATAAAATGTATTAAAATAATACATTATAAACAAAAATCGGCCCTTTTAAGGGCCCCATAATTTTCAAACCAGGAATGACTATTCAATACAAAAAAATAATTTATATATTATATCATATTATTAAATAAATTCCTTATCTCCTTAAAAATGCATAATATCCATATTAAAACGTCTATATAATATAAAAAAAACTATAATCTACAATAAATTAGAAAGTATTTTATGACTATGAAAATAAATAATTAATAAATAAAGATTAAATTACAGTAAACAAAGCTTGTACTACACATATAGATTCATTAAGAAAAGCGGTAAAACCTAAGACTTCATTATAGAGAATAACTTAAAAAATAATCACACTATTCAATATATTTAACGTAAAAAAAGATTCAGTAATTTATATTAATTTATTAATGTGAAATACTAAAAGGATATTGAAAATAACATATAAAGTTGTTTAATGTAATAAAAGAAATTCTGATCTTTCAATTAGAAACAAACATATTTATATTGGATTTTTACAATAAAAATGATATAAAAAAATATTCTAGGCATATAAATTCCAAAGCAATCTACAAACATCAATATTGATAATTTTAAAAATAAATCTTAATACAGTAAAAAATATTGGTATTTGCTAATAAAAAAAACTTTAAGTTAAATAAAATCATAAAAAGTTTATGAGATTTGAAGTTAAACGCATTCATATCAATAATATTATTGACAAAATTTGTTTAATTAATAAGATTTATGTTATTTGAAAGTTATATTTGTGAAAGCTTGCGTAGCCTACGAATTTTCGGATCTACAAGGGAATCGGCATAAGAATGATTGCACACCGATACAACACATGCAGAGTCGTTCCCCCACCACGTGCTCGAAAACAAGAAATTGCAATTTTTCTATAATTTTTTTCTCGCGATGGGCTGAATGTATTTTAATCAAACAAAAACAATCTTTTTCGGTGTGTTGAGACGAAGAAGAACATATTTTTTTCTCAATTTGATACCACTTTTTTCAAGGTTTTCTGAAAAATGTGAATTTTTAATAATTCTTCCCAAATTCACTTTTTGCCGAAATAAAAATCTGAGATGAGCATTTTGTTGGGCTCGAAAAACACTTCAAATTGCTGTTTTTAAATTTTCAAATATCGCAAATTTGAGCTTTTGCGATAAAAATCAATTATTTATTCGTTTATCATTTTTTATGTATCGGGAATTTTGTTTTCGAATATTTTTCATTTTGATCCTATAAGCTTCCTCGAATTTGATCCAGCGAAAAGTATATCAAAAGTTTCATAATTATTCTTGAAAAAAATAAAATATCTGCAAGGGAATCGGCATAAGAATGATTGTACACCGATACAACACATGCAGAGGTATTTCATATCTTTTGCTCTTGAAGCTGAATTTTGATTTTCGACTCCGAAATTATAAAATCTGTGCCGTGACGCCATCTCTTTATTGTGAGCTGAACTATATTTTTGTACTTTAGTGATACTACAGAGCATGGTAATGGGATAAGTAGATTCCGCTGTTAGGTTATATTTTTTTATTTTTTTATAATAAAAAAATTATATGCTCTTGTAAATTTGGGCTGGTCATTATCAATTATTTTATAATAGTTTAATGGGCGAAAACTCGATTTTTTTATGAGATATCTGTGATCGGAGATTTGTTTAAATTGTAGTGGTTTTTATTTATTTATTTAGAATGGGCTAAGTATCTAATTAAGATTTTGGTGGATCAAATTCGAGCAATAAAAAATACATCGGAATTTATCATTTTTAACATGGAACTGTAAAAAAAAAAAAAAATCGATTTGGGCTGGATGGTAGGTGGTTGATTACTTGGGACGGCGAAATTGTAATATTAGTAATTTGGCGCCATCTCTTTACTTTTCAGCGGAACTGATTTAATTTACTTTAATGATACTACAGAAAATGGTAATGGGATAAGTAGATTCCGTTGTTAGGTTATATTTTTTTATTTATAAATAATAAAAAAATTATGGGTGCTCATAAAATTGAGCTGGTGGATATAATTTGGACTGTTCTGAATCAATTTTTTTTTCACACGAGTTTCGTTGGCGTAAATACGATTTTTAAAGAGTTATCTACATTCGAATAATTCATAAAATCGAGATGATTTTTTTTTTTTTTTTTTTTTTTTTTTGAAGAATGAGTTGAGTATCTAATTAATACTTTTGTGTATCAAATTTGAATAACATAAAATACATCGTTTTACATTGCTTGTAACGTGAGACTGTAAAAAAAATCAATTTGGACTGAATGGTAGGTGGTGACAAAAAGCTGAAATATCTAAATCCGATGATACAAATGACATGATTAAAAAAATTAGATCCTACCTCCAGATAAATAAAAGTACAATTTTCAGTATAATAAAAACTTGAATTTTATAATTCAACTCTACCTCTCCGTAAATTTAAGGGGGAAAAAATTATAAAAATTTTAATCATTATAAATTTTGGAGAACCAATAAACATTTAATATTTTCATTAAATTTTCTTTTTAAAAAATATACCCTCACTGAAATAAATAAAAAACAATTACTTATAATAAAAATTAATAAAAAATTTTCGACCATAAACTAAAAATAATGCGCACGCACGAACAAAACTGAGTAGTCAAGAATGAAATTTTAAAATCAAATACAATACTTTTTCGCACCAAAATACATAAAAAAAATGATTCAATCAAGACGCAATATAAATAAAAACTAAAATTCTAATAGAATAGTAAAAATTAAAAATATTACTAATTCAATTGAAATAGCTCATGCAGCACAATTAAGCATAAGAAAAATTTGTATTAAATTTTTTTGCATAATATAATATGAAAAACTACATCGATAATCGTAAATTTTCACAGGCAAGTTTCTGGTATATTTTACATTATATTAAAAAATACATGAGTAATGAAAACATTTTATTCTTATGGATTTGCAATTCAAAGACTTGCCTATGAAAGTTCGTGCAGATCAATTTTCATTTTGATTTTTTCTAAAAAACAATCAATTATAAATATTTAAAAGTATTTTTATTGCATATGCGTCGTAAATCACGAGATTAATCTTTATTATTACATTATAATTCTTTTTTTTTTGTTTTTTTATTTTTATTCTATTGAATACTTTTTCACGCAATTTAGAAAATAATAAATGTTTTTAAGCTTAGATAATCTTATTTATTTGAATTCAAATTTCCCTGTTATTTTACGATTGTCGTTCACGCCCGCGCACTGAGTTTAGTTCACGCCTGAAATAATTTTACTTTTTTCTTCTTGTATAAATAATATTTTTTATTAAATTTGAGCAAAATCGCTAATTTAATTTAAAAGAGGCTACGGTTTTTTCAAAATGAAATGAAGTTAATGCATCGTTTATTGTCGTGAGATATCGAGTTTTCAAAATTTACGATGTTCAAAAAAAAAATCTTTATGAATTTCTTCCCAAAGTATTTGTGAATTTTTTTTCTCAAAATCTAGCAAAATCGGATGGGGTGGGGAAGAAGAAGCAGTTGGAGAAGAAGGAATTTTTTTATGGGGTACAATTACAATAAACCTACCCCTGCATACATTTTTTTACCCTTGAAATTCGATAGTTTGCCGGGTGGTATGGGGGTACAGGGCAGGGCCTACCCTACCCGTCTCTCAATCTATATTCTGTGGTCTTCGCTTTTCAATAGTCACAGTCTAAATGTCATGTAAAATGGGATCATCTGTATGAAGTATAAAGTTATTTAAAATTACACACGTGTAATACCGTAATTGTAAACAAATGAAAAAAACATTTACTATTCTATCGAACCGATAATTTCGACAAAAGTACTATACTTGTATTGATTTATACGTACACATATTTAGTGTTATATCTAAAGTACGTATAAATTATACTAAATTTTTCTGTCCATTGATAATTTTTAATACAAAGTTTTATTAGCGAAATTAAATTTCTTAATTATATTTTAAATTATATCCTAACTTTTTTATCCTATAATATTGTAAATTTGTTTTAAAACTTTAATTATGCATTTACTTACACATTTTTTTTTTTTTATTACTGAAATGTATTTATAATCAATTGGTAATTATATTTTTAAATACATAATTATTCGTTAATATTAATTTTTTGCAAAAATAATAGCTTTCAAATAATTGTTAAAGTATTTATTCAAATAGATTATTGCAATTTTATTTTTGTACAGTTTTATTATTATTATTATTATTATTAAAGAAATATTAACGATAAATCAATAAATTTGTTAATCCACAAATTATAAACCAAATGTATTTGTTACATAATATTTAAATAAGCAAAAATAAAAAAACGAAAATCTTATTTCCTCAAGGGCATAATAATGCAAGAGGAAGTAGAAGAAATAGTTCAACTTTCGTTAAAAAAAGCTTTGGATCATGATGCTAAAGGAAACATTGGACAAGCCTATGCTTATTATACAACAGTATTAGAATTTTGCCCAGCTAAAAAAGCGGAACTTGAAAAAAGATTTACAACAATTTTATGTATGAACTATATAAAATTATAGTAAATTACATAAATTGATTGCTTAATATTTATATCAATATTTTATTAGTATTTTTTTATTATTTCATGTATAGGTGAGTGGGGCATTTATTTAGAACAAAATAATCGGATGGAAGATGTTGTTAAGTGTTACAAAAATTCACTTGAAATTTTTCCCGATAATTCAATAATGCTTAATAATTTTGCTGCTCATCTTTTGCGGTATTTTAATTTTAATGTTTCTAATATTTATAGTTTGTGCATTTAATACTGGTTTTGCTAAATTTTATAATAAAAATTTTAAAAAAAGAATATAAATACAACTACTTAAACTATGTATACTCAATAACAATTTTATTTCAGAAATGGAGAATCTTTAAGGGCAATAAAATATTTACAAAAAGCATTAGAAGTCAATGGAAATTTTTTACCTGCTGAAAGAAATTTACAAAATGCTTACAGCATGGCTGTAGATAGATGGCATTTTTCAATGTTAAATGACAAAAGTAGGAATCAGGCCTTTCACGAAGCAATTACCAAAAGAATACGCCTAGGTTACGATACCGTTCTAGATATAGGTACTGGTACAGGCTTATTGAGTCTGTATGCTCGAGATGCAGGTGCCTCTAAAATTTATGCATGTGAATATTCACCGGTTATGTGTGATATTGCAAAAAAAGTTTTTTATAAGAATAATGCAAAAGATATTCAGCTTATATGTAAATCTTCAATGGATATAAATATTCCTGAAGATATACCCGAAAGGTTTGAAACATTTTATACATAATTATTTAAAACCAAAATATTATTATTATACCTATATAATTACATAGTTATGTTCAAACTTATTTGCAGAGTGAAACTAATAGTTACAGAAATTTTTGATGCAGCTTTATTTGGAGAATTAGTTATACCAACGTTAATCGATGCACATAAGAATCTTCTAGTCCCTAATAATACAGGTATCATTATACCTATGTGTGCAACATTGTATATAGCAGCAGTTGAATCAGAATATATTAGATTTAGAACTTCTGTTTCATTTGAAAATACTCAATTGGGATCTTTACAATTTGAAAACATACTTGTTCTTCCCGATGAAGATTACTATGACACTGAGAATTTGGAAAATGTTACTATAAATTATATTACAGAACCTACACCAATACTCAAAGTTAATTTTAATGACTTGAATAAATTAAACTATTTTAGTGAAGATGGTGTTAAAGAAGTAGTAACAACTGCATGTCGTTATGATGGTATAGTTGATGGTTTAGTAGCATGGTTTAAGTTAAATTTAGATGAAGAAATAGTGTTGGATACATCACAAGGAAAGTCTTGTTGGCAATTAGCAGTATTTCCAGCATTTCCACAAAATGTTAAAACAAATGATAATTTAGTGGTGACGGCACAAATTCTTAATGGAAAACTGAAATGTTCATATAGGTTAGATCAAGAAGATATAAATGTAAATAATAAACTTATTTATCAATTGCCACGAGATGTAATCACATTTCTAAATGACAAAGAATACATCGAATCTTTAATTGATGTGGCAAAATCAAAAAAAGAAGAATCTCTAAAGACAGTTTTCGATTCATGCCCTTTTCCAATATACGGTTTAACAATAGTAAAAGAAAATCCAAATTGTGAAACTATATATTATCAAACAGATAATATAGTATTAAAAAATTTTATTGAACATGTTATTAAAATAAACAATATTACTGCAAAAATTAATTTTATTTCTAATATCAGTGAAATTGTTTGTAAACTAGATAGTATTTTTGTACATAATTTTGATATAAAAGGAGAATTAATAGACTGGGGACAACAAAGTTTTCGTGAAATTTACAGGTTTGTAAAAAATGTTAAGTTTATATTTAAATTTTTAAAATAATTTAATAATCAAAATTTTTCAATATAATTTTAATTTAAAATATTAGAATTTTTAAACTAATTAACATTATAAAACTTTCATGTAATTTAATGAATATATTAAAATATACAACTAATTTAATCATTTTAAATTTATAGTTGTTTACTAAGCTCAACTGGTAGTCTGCTCCCAGAAAGCATTTTTCTTATGGGCCAACTTGTATATTCTGAGGAATTACCAAAAATGATATCAGTTAATGATAATAATCTGCAAAATTATAGCAACATCAATTTGTCAGATAGTATGGTCAGTAAAATTAAATAGTATAACAATGGTTATATGTATATTTAACATATATTTTTTAATTTGACAAATTATGAATAATCAATTATGCATTCATTCATTCATTTTAGGAATTGACATCTGACTTAAACCAGAAAGATGATGGTAATAATTGTATTTCCAAAGAAGAAATAAACAATACAAAAACAAATAATTCAAGTGCTACAAATTGTAAATATACGATAGCAGAATACATTAATAAGTTCAAGGTAACAAAAATATCTATATTTTCGAATATTTAATCAAGTTTATAATTTTATTGAAAAATTAATAAAAATATTTTAGATAAATCAAGTTTTTGATTTGAATTCAAGTTTATATAATTACAATGCCTTATCAGATGCAAAGACATTAGTTGAAATAGATGAATCAGAAATGAAAGAAGAAATTATAAATTTTGGAAAAGTTAATACAGAAACACCTAAAAATATTCCAAATGCTTTTATATGTTGGTATAAAATTTGTTTAAATAATAACAACATTATTGAAACTAGAAGAAATAGATCATTTATGAATCATATGGCAATTGTATTTGAAAATGAGTTACAAAACAAAGTGTTTCAAAGTGAAGATATAAAATTTAAAATTCAACAAATGCGTGATTTAGTAAGAATAACTATAATGTAAAAAAATATTTTTATATAAATACATATTTATTAATTTTTAAAACATATATAACAAATGTTACATCATTTATTTGATAATTTATTATTACAAAAATATATATATATATATATATATATATAATATCTAATATATAATAATATATAATAACCAACAATCACTATGTGTAATAAATTTTTCATTTAGAGTTTACTAGGAATATAACTTATAAATCTTGATATATGTTCTGAAATCCTTTCAGGATAATTATTATGAACATCATGATTTCCCTTCACCTTAATAACTTTTACATTTTTATGATCCTTTAAAGTATTTATAATTGTAAAAGCATTATCCTGTTGAAATTTTAAAGTATCTGTAACCACTATTATTAATGTTTCAACTGTTATATGAGCTACCAAATAACATTGCAATTCCATATTAAATAAAGGTGAAATCATGCCTTTTAATCTTTTATCACGACTATATGAATAAGAGTTTTCACCAACTTTAATAACTGATCTTTCAAATAATGCTTCAGCAGCTTCTGATATTAAATAGCTATCTCTTAAATTTTGAAAAGCATATATAATTTGTTCTTTGGTATATTCATTATTCCTTTCAGATTGTACACTAAGATCATGTTCAAATTTAATTCTTGGGATTATTTCATTATTTAGAATCACTTTTGTCATAATACCATCTATTAAAACTAACTTTCTTATTCTGTCTGGGTAAGTTAGTGAGAAGTAAAAACCTAATTGAGCTCCATAACTATGACCAATATAATATGCATGTTCCCATTTCAGTTCATCTAATACAAATTTAATTGCTAACAAATAATTAGTAAAACTAAGTACTGTGCCTTTTGGATAATGCGAAGAGAATCCATGTCCAGGTAAATCAATACAAACATAATAAAAATTTTGGGGCAACATTGTTATCAATCTGTCAAATACTCCAGAATTATCTAAATACCCATGTACCATCAGAACCTTTGTATTTTCTACATCACCCCATGCTTTTGCAGCAATGTGACCCCATGGTACATTTAAATTAAATGTTGATTTTTTCATTTTGATTTCTACATATATTTAAAATTATGCAAATGCTGAAAATATGAAATAATTTGAAAAAAAATGTTAAAAATAATAGATAATACTGTTATTTTTTTAATTTTACCTTAAATTTATACAAAAAAATTCTAAATAATATAAATTATACTACAATATTGCGCAATTGCTGTATCGTTTTTCGATAAAATATCACTAAGTTATATCATGATTATACAATTTAATCTTGAAGAAGTAAAAAAATGATGCGTCACTGTAATTTGTATGAATGAACCTCTGGGCCTCTACAATTCTTTCAAATTAAATTAAATACAATTCTCATGAATAATGTGCAATGAAAACATAGGTTCGACTAATTAATACAAATCGTAGGCCATTCATAATCATTCAGTTGTATTTTCTAATTTATGCAAAACGTAGTTATAAATCCTAAATTTAACACAACATAACATTAAATAAATAAAAAATTACGATTGTCTTCACCATTTAAATAAAAATTGCAATACTCCCATTTTCATAATTTTAGGCTACAAATGGCGCAGCTGTCATCCACTAAACAGTCATTTTTAAATCATTTTTAAATATTTATAACAAAAGAATAACAATTATAACAAGTGTAAATATTTTTCAATTATATTCATAATTCGAGTATCATCGCATGAATAAAATATATATAACTTTAATATTCATTATTAATAAATTTCAATTTACGCTATTAAAAGAAATTCGATACAATGTTTTTAGGTTAAATTTATGCGTGCTGAAAATTACCATCTGTGATTACCATTATATCGATAGGAAATAGAATAAATATTAAATAAAAAAAAGAAAATAATTTAAATGATTTTAATACCATTGAGTTTTCTAATTATTCAATAAAAATAATAAATTTTCAAAATTCGTCAAAATAGGTAAATTTCAAATGTACCAAATTCTAAATCATCTGAATGGTGCACAATTTTTAAATTAAAAAAAAAAAAAAAATCTTTTTAATGCACACAATTTATAATTTTCTATTTACCTGAAATGAAACAGATAGCAATAATAATTATCATGTTTTATTGACTGTCAAATAATAAAAAATAATCTAAATTCAAAATAATTTATTTTATACTTTATTTCATTTAAAATTTATCACCTTATTTAATTATTTAGATATAATAGTAATTGTAAAATGAATACCTTCGGTTACTTTTGAATGACACTTAATTATTAAATATAATATTGTTATTCATTAGATGTAAAAATTTTGTTTATTGATTCTTAAATTTTAGGCTTAAGAAAAATAGAAAATCGACAGACAAAATACGAGCAAAAAATGTAAATATGAAAATCGTATTCATATTTATTCATATATTAGCAAACAATAAAATAAAAATGTCAATATTTTATTAATTAAAATGCATCAATACATGAAATTACAGATTTCTTCAAATTTTTGAGTGTCACTGTCACAACTTATTAATAGATTAAACACAATTATTTATTTGATATTTTATGTTTGAGAAATAACACATTAAACTTGTTAATTTTCTGTAAAAAAAATTTTGTTAAATTGATTTATATATCTAGATTCTCAAATTTAACTTAAAAAACAAAAATTTATATAATATTGACTAGGTCATATTTTAAGATTCATTCGTTTCAATTTTTTAAAATTAAAAACACAGCCTGTGTCGATGTTTATTTCAAGACATTAAATACTTGATTTTACGGCAATAATGATTCCTAAACTATTATTCCTAATGATTCCTAACAAATGCTAAATTAATTTTACCCAAAGTGGGTTGATACGATAGTGTAGCTTTAAGAAAACAATAATGTATAAATATATATATGTATATATTCAATGTTAGGTAATCAAAATTGCCGACAAAGACTTTATATCAGAAATGTAACGGAATTTGTACCTATTATTGTCAAAAAGAAAAGTACAAACGCAAAATCGACGTGCATAAATTTCAAAAGGTTTACTTGAAATTTAAGCCCTAAAGACAATTAAAGCGTTGCAAAGTGCTTTAAAGAAACTAACATATTGTATCACATGGATAACTATCGAGAAAATCAGGCTGCAACTACGTATGAATATTATTTAAAATTTCTAAGTACAATTGAGACGTTCGATAACAGTGTTGTTATCGTTGGAGAAAACATGCGTAAACGAAAGAGATTTTTTAACGCACTACCTTATCAATTTTATTAAATTTATAATAGATAGGTAAACAGGGCTCCACAATAAATAAGCACTCCACAACTAATGCCATTGATGTCAAGCTGTCATGCGAACATTCATTCATCTATCATAAAAAATTGCAGTTTCACTACTCGAACGGTAAATTTCAAAAGTATTGAACTGAATGAAAATTATGTGATATTATTAATATTCAAATATCTCGAGAAAAAATCATTAAAAATTTTATTTTTGCACATTTACCCGGCGGCCAATGAATATGTTCCCTTCTCACTTTACCCAGTAAAAATTTAGCATTGTAATGTCAGTTTTTATTATAAATAGAAACATATGAACAATTTACTTTTTTTTTTATATTCCATTCACCTCGTTTTTAATTTAAATTCAGAGTTAAAAATATAAACATTTCATATTACACGTTTTGGATTAGGTAGGCAAGTACCATAAAAGATTCATTAAATACAGTGAGCACAAGGAAGTCATAAACAAGTTTTTTTTTTCTACACCTTCTAATTTTTATTATTTAACATATTTTTGGTTTTTTTTTCTATCACAATGGTTAATATCTTTAATTTTTCTAAGGAACTATAATTATTTGAACAAAAGCGAACAGAGTAATTAGAATAAATGTTTAATACAAAAGTAAAATTTTTTATATATAAATTATAGGACATACAGATGGCTAAAAAACACAATCTAACGGTAATTCATAGGACATACAAATTATCCTAATGCATAGATACAGGATAAAATAAAATAAAAAAATTAGAGACATTAAAAAAGAAAATGCATAGGATGAGTTGACTAATGAAAGATATTGAATAATAAGCTTGAATTTATAATAATATTATTTATATTTTTTATTACACTTGTGCGCTTGGTAGAGCAACATTTATATCAATAATAATAAATAAATTTTATTTTCAATTCATTCATGTGCTGTGGTAACGCTGGCATTCATTCAACTTAATCTTTTACCTGTCGAAATTCACCCCAACGTCTGCATGCGGTACCCTCAGATGATCAAACACCTGCTTCGTAAAACTGAGAAAAAAGACATAATCAATTCAAAAGCCTTTCTGAATAATTTTAATTAATTGGTCAAATTTGGAAAAAAATTTAATTTTTAGGTTTTTGTTACATTATACAATTACATATATATATATATATATATATATATTTTGTTTAATAATAAAATGAATTACATTTGTTTGATAAAGTGTGATTTATAACATTTCATTTTATTTATCAGTAGCAAATGTATCGATGTATATTCCTCAAAAATTAGATTGCAAATAAGAATAATTTATAAAATATAAAACTAAAAAAATATACTAAAATCTAACTCTTGCTTTTAAAATACCTAGATATTTGTATTTTTATTTAAAGTATGTAATATATGTATGTAAATTACAAAACATTTTTAAAGAATACAGAGATAAAATATTTTAATTTTTTTTTTTTTAAATGATCACTTTAAAACAAACAGGAATAACATTAATTTGCTGAATTTCATATTCTAAAAATGAAATACATAAAAGTTGTTTCGAGGAATACTATTGATCTAAAAGTACAGATATATATTTATTAATAAATTAATTAAAATAAAATTTAATATAAATATATAATACAATCATTTTTAGACTAAAGAATGATAAATGCTTAAAATTTCTATTCGTACAATAATCGATGTACCAATGTTTAAAAATTTATAAAAAGTAAATGTATCTTTTATTCAAATTGTATTATTAATAAGATATTGATTTAATCAAGATTACCTGTTGTACAGCCTATTCAATTTCAAATATTGAGTATATGTATAATGTACAGAATAAGTATATAGTTACGTATCCTATAGGTCAATATATAAACATAATACCGTCTGATATAAGCTGCGGTTATAGTTTCGTATTCCTCCTCCCATATTATAAAATAAGGGCGCGAATTTTAACAGGAAATACCAGTTTCGAAATTTAATAAGGAAGCATATTCGTTACACTATGACTATTAATATTACAAGCATTAAATTTTCTTTCTTACTTTTTCTCTTTCTCCCTCTCACTACTTTTCTTTCTTTTTTTTCAGCCATGTTATGTCATAAAAAAAAAAAAAAAAAAAAAAAAAAACGAGAACTTTCATTTTCTTTAAAAGATCATTATTTATTTATGAATGTTAAGATTATTCAGGACAAAGTAATATCTCTCCGAGAAAACAAATTTGTACCAACGTTTTGTCCAATCAATGACGTGGTAATCTGAAAGATACTTGTCAATAACAACTCGAGCTCTTTAATGTTTTATCAATAGTAGAAAACCCCACACCATTGAGATGCTTAACCCTTAGTTTGAATGTAATATCTATATAAACCTATGTTTCGTTACCGGTTGTAGTTTTATTTAATGATTCTGTAATTTTGTTGATTTGCATAACAATTCTCCAATAACTTCTATTCACTGCTTTTTGGCCGAAATATAAGAATTTTGTTCACCGTATTACTGTCAATCATTGCATACTCAAAAAATTTGAAACCATTTTATAGAATAAATTAATTAATATATCAATATCAAAAGTTACTTTTTGATTATAATTTGACGCTAGGCTAAAAGAATTTTTAAAACTGTTTTAATGTTATTGATTATTGAAATGCTACGTCATCCAAAGTAACTAAGATCTTTAACATCCTCACACCTTTCAAAGGGTAAAACAGAATTATAATAATTAATATTTGTAACTATATTGCAAGGTCTTAAAAAGAATTTTTGTTTCAATTAATTTCGTCGAGCGATATTTTATATCAAAAAAGACAAACTCAAACTAAATTTCTACAAACGCCTTAAAATAAAAAAGATTTTAACATCATAAAATAGTTACTACATATAGTCATACATATGACAAGTAAACAATAATTAAAAAAAATAAATACAAAATTTTATGATTTATAAACCATTTAATAAGGGTTAAAACACAGAAGCACTGACGAAATGACGAATAGTCTGAAATTGTATGACTGTTAATTTACCTATTTTGATATTTGAACTGCTATTTTAATATACGAAATAAATAATACAATGGATTGCTTTTCCCTGGTTTATATTTTTAGTTAGCATTCATTAAACTATAAATTCATTCGTTTTATTTTATAAGTATTTATTATATCTCATTAAATTGTTATTATTGCTACCCCCTATATTTAATGTTCTTCGTCAGTAAATGTTATCATTGTTATTATCGTGATAATACAAATACTATTATTTATTATCATGTTCATTTTATCATCTTTATTTGCTTTTTACTTCAGCCGAGAGCAGTAAAACAATCTATATAGTAACAAATTATAAAATTATATGTTATAAAAAGTCCTAAAAAATTTTATATAAATAAAATAAATAAAATTTTCATCACAACTTATAGTATTATGATTATCATAATATGAAAAAAAACTGAGAAAAAAAAACCAAAAATAAAAAACCGAAGTATTTGTAATGTAAAGAGAAAAGTGGAATATTGAAAATGTAAAAGTTTAAGCATAAGTTTAATTAATTAATTAATTAACAAAGAAATTAAATAATGTAATTAAATTAATAAATATTAAATTAATAAACAAAATAGTTTGAGGAAAACAAAACAATTGTTAAAGAAATAATAAATAATATACAATGGCATTACGAAATACTGAAAAATTATGATTTACTCTCAATACATAACATTATTAAACTGAATTTTCATAATTTCTCGGTTGATTGATACATTTTCTTTCAAATATTTTTTGTAATATTCAAGGCTTAATAGATCATACATGGACTGAAAAATATTTGTTATAGATCAAACTGAAATAATTCACGACTTAATAATAACAAAAAACGTGTAAATTCAAAAACGAATCCCGCTGATTTAATTTCTTTAAATAGGACAACTAGATAAAGAAGAAGTCTTAGAAATAAACACGTAAACATGAATCTTATTAACTATTCACAAATTATTTAAGAAATAATTAATAAACCGAAGCCATACACATAAGAAGTAATGGTTTATTTCTGATCTTTGAAAAATTTTCTTCAGACACGCCCAATTTGAATTGTATTTTATATTACTTTTTTTAACAAATTATAAATAATAATAATAAAGACAACGATGAATATGATAACATTAACAATAAAGATGATAATGTTCATCGTGTTAATAATAATGACGATGATGATAACTATTATTGTTGTTGTTTTTTTTAACGATATTTTTTGTATTATATTTACTGATCTCGTATATACTACATACTAATAAAATAAGAACAATTAAAACGGAAAAAGGGTTAATAATTCAATTAATGTAAATACACATGGATATAATATGCAAGTAGAAAATGTGGATTATTTATTATTATGATAAAATTGATTGTGTTCTTACAATACTGAATCGATAAACTCTCGGAGATAATAAAATTTACTAAAGCTTAAACGAAAACTAAATAATAGGTGTTACAATTATAATACATTAATACAGTTTTCAGTTTTATTTAAATGTATGTGAATATGTATATATAAATATACTTCCTTTATTTTTTGTCTTTTAATTTATTATAATATGAGCAACATAAATAAGTATAATTAAAAGTATCCTTCGCAAAAAATAATAACATCAGTTCTAATCACTCCATTAGCTTTATTAGATGTATTACATTAAGGAAAAGGCATTAATTAATTTATCAGTATTAAAAAAAATACATCCTTATGTTTGAAAACTTTAAATAAGATGATGTAGCTAATAAAAAAATTATCCGGAGTTAAAATGACTCCAACTCATTTTCAAAATTTGGTATAATTTTTATAAATTTTTGTCTTGTTTTTTTGTTTTGTTTAATAATAAGCATCTCACTATCGAAATCCATTTTGGTAATAAAAGTATTTCACACAAATTTAGCATACAGTTTCTCAGCCAATACATTTCTGAATTATTTATTATCTCTTTGGAAATGCAAGAGAATTTATTCCAATAATATAACAACAAATTTTAGCAAATTTTATAGGTGCAAAAAATAAATTAATAAAATCATAAGCTTTATTTAAGAACCATGAATATCCAAAAGTGATTGTAAAATATTTATATATTGAAAGCAATAATTTTCATCTTATTCGAAACTAGTCTATTTTCAATATTGACTCTCGAGAATATTTCGGTAGTCACGTTCCTTATAGCCATTATCTAACATTCTGACCTCACCCTCACCCTTATTGAAGACTTGCCTCAAGCACTTAACAACACGAAACACATACCCCAACTTTAAAATCAACAAAATTACGGTTCGCAAGAACTGATACCATAAAACCAAGTGCAAATGTGCCATCAATGGAGAAAATATATCACGTATTTATTTTCTCCAATATCAATAACTTTATATTTATACATATATATATAATTAAATAAACAATTAAAAATGAATCGTTTATTAATTTAATTAATTGTCTGCTTTAATGTTAACAATCAGATCATGGAGTTCGATCTTTTCCGACGAAAAAATTATCTTTCGCTTGTGAGAGTTCGTGACCTGCAGGATGTTTAACGTCTTGGTCGGTCTCCCAAACATAAAAAATGGGGATGAGAAAAGTTTGAAAAAAAGAAAAGGTCCACATGAATTCGTAAATTTACATGTCAGGTACTCGGTTTTAAAATCAGTGCTCATGTTTCGAGCCTTTATATCTGAGCCATACTTTGGAGGAAAAGTTTTATATGAACATATGCATATTCAAGTACATGCTTCACCATCAAAAGCAGTGCGTGGGTGGGAGTGCGCTGACGTCCTTCCCGAGGAACGTGAGTGTCCGAGTGTCCATCCGGACCAGAGGACTTGGAGCCTGGACACTCCCGTCCCCGCCCCTCAGCACCCGTGGATTGTTCCGGTACACCCACGCAATTTCATTGTCCGGTGTGAATTAATTGTAACGCTCTTGGGAGGCTTCTTTCTTTTTGAAATTTTTTTTCCATAGAAGAAACATATGCATGAGAAAAGAATATTTTATTTTAAAAAAATAATGTTAAATATAATAAAGGCTATCCTTTCATTCATCAAGTTTTCTTACTGCTTTTATTACATCTCCCTCGAATAGTTAAATAATAATGCATTTATTATTAATTAAACTATTTACCGTATTAATTTATTACTTTGAATGTCGTAAATATTTTTTAAATTTCTTACCTTATAAAATTTATTTACTAACGATAATTATTTTTTTAATTTAATACGCATTTCCTATCTAGAATAATAAATTAATATTATAAAAAGTTTTTGGTATCAAGTTCACTTACAATTTAAATTAAAAAAAAAACTTATTCCCTGCATGTGAAAAAATTGTACCTGCAGGTGAAGAAAAGCATATCTTTTTCTAATGATTAAAATTTAAATTCCATTATTATCTTCTGTTACAGTAAAAAAAAAGAAAATTAATTTGTTAACTATTAAAAATGGTTATTTTAATTTTTAAATATTTAAAATATTTAATGTACGTGAGATAATAAAATTATTGTAATCAGAGAAAAAGTTAATTTTAAGAATATATTTTATGAAAATTTATTTAAATGGAGATGACAATAATTTTTTATAATTATAAGCTTCTACATAAATTTATATTCGTACCCTAATTTAATGTTAATTAAAAATGTCGTTCCTCTAAAAATATTTGAAAACTCTAATTATATAAAATAAATTAAACTTCTTTATAATTTTCTTATTTAAACAAATAGTTTTATTTTCCACTTTTCCACTTCATTGCCATTTATTTTATAATTATTATTTAATAAAATAAAGAGCTGGGATATACAAAATATGACTCATACCTCATTTTTTAATATACTATCTTCACGATGGAATTACACTCGTCTGCAATTTTACCCCGTGATTAAAGTTAAGTATGATGAATATGTGAATTTAAAAAACTAATCCAAGAAAGGATTAACAAGTAAATATTCGCAACTAAATTTGGTGCTGGAAAAAGTAATTGAGCACAGTTTTAATTGTATCATTTATAATATATCACTGATATTGATTCTAAAATATATCTTTATTAACTGCAAACATACATTTATGCTCTATTAATCATGTGAATAATTTTTCATACCCTAATTTAAATGCATAGAAGTGGATGTTCAACTTTCACGCATAATATCATGAACATGTTGTATTTGACTATGAAGGTTTTTATAATATTCAAAAAAAGATATGACTCCGTAAGTGATTAATTTCACATTTCAAAAAAAAATTTGCCCATATTAAAAAGTTTTTAAATATAAAGTATACATATATACCTTAAAATAGATAAAAGTACCGCAATTGTACTGGTCAAAATATTAAATAAAAATTTTTGACTCGATAGACTATAGTATATTTTCAGCGTAAATATTTTTATAGAGAGTATATATATGAAAATTATAATCAATAATAATTATCTATCAAGTATTGTTGTTATTTTATTAAAATAATTATTTTGTCTTTATGAAAATACACATGAAATATTGTATAATTATTATTAAGTTTTCTGTTCGTAATAAAAATTTAAATAAATAAAAAACACCCTTTAAAAATTTTTAAAATAATAATTGCCTGAATTGTTCAATACGTAGAAAACAACTTAACATAATTTAATTTTAAGTCAGGAATTACAATTATAAAAGAATTAATTTTTGAAATTTGCAATTGATTTACAAAACCATCCAGTGTCATTTTATATAATGAAAAAATTAAGAATTTTTAAATCACTTTCAATCGACATCATAATAAATTTCTTAAAAATAATTCAATATAAATTTATTTTATAAAATCGTTTTGTTTAAATTGAATAATGTATTGTAAATAACGTCAACTGCAGTTTTAGGAGTATTTAAATACCATTATCAAGTACTATGTATTAAAAAGAAAGGCGTTCAAATTTTGCGAGCAATTATAATTTTAGATTAGGCGTAGGTCAAACTTCACATCGTAAAATCTTTAAATATTCAGTTCTCAGGCTTGACTCAACACCGCCGTCTCGAGCGTTTACAATGTAGTGTAATTTATGATTTTTTGCCGATTTAATATCAGTTTTACTTTTGATAAGGATAACTCGGGAAGATTTTTCTGCTTTGACCGCCGGAGAATAAATGAAGGTGCAACGTTTTCGTTTGGCATAAAAATAAATAACCAGAAGAGGGTTTTCGTGGAGCTTTGTCTCTTTGCAGGCAATAGAGAGAAGCGATACTTTCTCAAAACCGTGTACTCGTTAAATTAAAACAAAGTAGCGATAAATTATTGTATTATCGTAGAGGAACATTCGTTGTCGTCGGGACGGTTTTTTAATTGAAAAAAAAAAAAAAGTTTCGAGCGACGTCGGTCTCGCCGTGAAATTCAGCCAAAGTCCTCGATGAATCGGCGCTAATTGAGGGCAAACGCGAACGATTCACCGTCTTCCCTTGGGTTGGCAACAACCGTAACCATCCCAGAATTTGGGGATACGGACGGTTCGGAAGGCGAGCGCCGCGACTGTTGGCAACGCGAGTCGAGACGAGAAGCGCGTCCGAAACCCGAGAGCCGGAGCGAGAGAGAGAAAAAAGCCAAAAGCAAGACCAAAAGGAACGAGTCGACGGCGGGCAGGGGGTGAAGGTGCGGGAATTTCAAAGAAGCCGCCGCGAAGGGTCGGTGGCAGCACCTCCACGCGTAGACCGAGGGCTGCAGCGCGGGTAGACCCGAGCGGAGCCGACCAGACGTCGCGAGTCCTCGCCTCGGCCACGACAGAGCCAAGTTTCCTCGAGCGAGCGCTTCGCCGCGGTCGCCTTGCCCCCTCCCCTCGCTCGGGCCGCCGTCATTGTTCCCCGCGTCCGCGGACGGTGGGGATGAGCGCCCGGGGGTAAAAAAAGAAGACACGCAGGAAACGCGGGGATATGCCTTTCTTCGGCCGCAGCGCCGCCCTCGCCGTACGAAGACGCTCGTCCGCGAGGTGAGGGGGCCCGCCTCGGGAGTGGTGCGCGACACACCGAACGCGAGTCCGCAGGACGATTATGCCCGCCAGCCCAGGAGTGCGGAGCCCGCACCAGGAGCGCCGGTAATATTCGGCCCCAGAGGACGAGGGACGCGGACGCCCGCAGCTCGAGCGAGCGGAATTTGCGTCGCGGGAGCAAGGACGGGCCGCCCTCGGAGGCCAGCTTGGGCATCCTGCGCAACCCTCCCCGGCCATGGACATGCAGGCTCCCAACGGTGCGTATGCTCTTCGCCGACCTCGGCATTCACCCGACGTCCTGAGTGTCCGTCTGCGCGCTCTCTCGCTCTTCTCCCCGAGTGCCTCCGTCTCTCTCGCGCCCTCTCGCTCCCTCCTTCTCCTTTCCGCAGCCTCTGTCCTCGTCTCCCACACACGCACGTACGCATGCACGCACGCACGCACGCACGCACACCCATGCACTCGGGTCCTCGGCTTGTCCCTCTCGTAGCCGCTGCCGCTGCTCCCATGGACTCCTAGTTTCCCCGGGCCACCGACTCCTCCGGAAGCGACGGACCCCGCACCATGTGTAAGTACATGTTTTCGTGCCGCACGCTGACCTATCCTCGGTTTTCCGTTCCACGGCTCGATACACAGGGTGAGTTGTGTGTATTGAAGGTTAAGCGAGGTTGTATATACATATGTTGCGGGCTCGGGTAACGACGCCTGGCGTCGCTTTCGAAACAACAGACGGTGTCCGACCACGCGTCTTTGCATCTTTCGTCATTGTTTGATTATTCCGATTTCGAAATAATCCAAATAATCTGCTCCGAGAGCAAATGTAAAGCCATGGTGAAAATGAGGCAAGAAAAAATTCTTCTTTCATCTCGATTTGTCCCGACTCGTGCACGGCCGAGGCTCGATCTTGAGGAACGATGCTCATTTAAATTTTTGTTTTCCCGATGAATGAATGCAAATTTACTGTTTTTCCTTTTTTCTTTTTAAATATTTTCTAAACGTACTTTTGCGATATTTGAAATCATTTTTAACGTTTACTCGTCTTTTTTACTTTTCTTCTCTTTTTTATTATTCAACATTTTTTTTAAACTAAAGTATGCGGTCTTTTTTATCATTGGAGCTTATTGATATTTAATCGACAATGAACTCTTCTATTATGTGGTTACCAATGTGTTTTTTTTTTTTTTGTTTTTTTTTTTGTTTTTTTTTTTTTTTTTTTTTTTGTGTTTTTTTCCCACTTTTTAATACATTTTACACCGAGACAAGGCACAAAAATTCAACATCAATAACAAGAAAAATTATCAGTCAGACACTTTCTAATATGTTGTTTGCGTGGTTTAGTTTATGCAGCCATTCCTGGCATGCCAGAACTTGGCATGGTCTGGATGGGAGACATGATGGTGCACAATGATCCTACACAAGAACTTATGATTGATCCACGACAAGCAGAGAGTCCATTTTACTCGCATGGACATTCTTTTGATGACATAAGAAATCATCAAATTCCACCAACTACGATGGTGAGATACTTGGCTCCGCAATTTCATAATGAATGTTCTGAATCAGAAGAACCTATGGAAGGTGTAGATGTTCAAGACATTCAACAGGTTAGTTTTCCACATCAATTGGTCTTTAAACAAAATTTAAATTAATTTATAATATTATTGTGATTTCATTTTTTTAGGACTATGACCCTGATCAAACTGATGGGCAAGAGATGAATGAGTATCTCGGCCTTGATGATTATATGGTTGATGAAGAGAGAGAACAAGTAGTGAGTAATGCAGCTACACAGACTCAAGACATTAGGAATCGTAAAATTAAACCTATTAAGCATCCAGGGTTAGTTTTAAAAACTCCTATAGCATATCAGCCTCATACGGATCTAAATTTTATACCAATTCGTAAAGATGGGATAGGTATGTTTCATAATTAGTATTGATTTTTATTCACAAATTAATTGAAAACCATTAATGTAAAAATTAAAACTCTTATTTTATAAATCATATCAAAAGTAATATTTGTTATTTAATATTATATTTATATTTTTCAATGTAACATTTTTATTTATTCATTGATTTACAGCTGTTTGTGAAAAATGTGGTGCCATTGGAGTAAAACATGCCTTTTATACAAAAGAACGTCGTTTTTGTAGTAGAGCTTGTGCTCGTTCTTCAGAGCATACTGCTGCTCAAGCAGATTCTACTTATAGTCCGACCCATTCCATAGAACAAACTGCACCAGATACTACTTTATCAAATGAAGCAAAACCATTACAAAAGGTAAAAACATGAGATTTAAAATTTTAATATTTACACATGTGTATACTACAAACATCTCTACAAAAAAAAACAATTTAATTAACCAATTCATTATAAGCATGTGCGCGGATATCTGCTACATTAAATTCCATAAATTTCACTTAGCTTTATCACATAAAAGCAAGCTAATTAACAAATTAGATCAATTTGATCAAATACTCTATAAATATTTTTTTAATAGGTGCTCATAAAAGAAGAAATTGTTCAACCTCCGGAGCAAATATTAAAAGACAAAATAAAAGCTGTAATGCCTGAGCCAGTAATGCCAGAAGAATTACCTGTAAGAAGAAAACGAACTGCTGAAATGGCTGGATCATATGATTGGACACCACAATTAAAAACTCCTGGTTTTTGTGCAGCTCCTGTTTCATGTTTTAAACATGTAAATAAATGCAATTTAATATTTTTATAAAATTATTTATGTAGACATAAATTCTATAAAGTTAAATTTTTTTTTTTAATTTTAAGGCTCCAATATCAGAAATATGGGATAATATATCTGTTGGTATGAAAGTAGAAGTAGAAAATACAGACTGTGATGAAGTTTGTGAAGCTTTTCCTGACTCGTTTTGGGTAGCTACTGTACTTCGTATCTCTGGTTACAGAGCTCTATTAAGATATGAAGGGTTTGGTCATAGTGTAGAAAAAGATTTTTGGGTATCTTTATGTTCTAATGACATTCATCCTGTTGGTTGGTGTGCGACCATTGGAAAACCACTCATTCCACCAAACAGTAAGTTCTATATTTCAATTACTAAATATATTTATCAATATTCTATTCAATGCTATTTTCATAAGTATTCGAGTCTCATTAAAAGTTGTTTTTTTAAGATTTTGAGTAACAATCCATTAAATATGAGTACATTTTTTATGAAGATCTAGATATAAATTATGAATATTTAAAAATCTGAAATAATTATTTGTAAAAAAACATTTTAATACATTTTATTAAATATACATATATATGATCTTGAAAGTAAATATAATCCCTTGATTATTTCTTATCTATTATTTTTTTAAAAAATAGCCATAGCCAACAAATATAAAGACTGGAAAGATTTCCTGATGCGTCGACTAACGGGAGCTCGCACTCTTCCGACCAATTTCTATAGCAAAGTTAATGATAGTATGAAATCTCGGTTCCGCTGTGGTTTAAATCTGGAGGTTGTTGATAAGAATCGCATCTCTCAAGTTAAAGTAGCAACTATTGAAAAGATTGTGGGCAAACGCCTACATGTACGTTATTACGATTCGTCACCAGAAGATAATGGATTTTGGTGCCATGAAGATTCACCACTCATTCATCCTGTTGGTTGGGCTAAACGAGTGGGTCAAACTTTGGAGGCATATCCTGAATACAAACAGCGTATGGAATCAGGAAAATACAGGTAATTATGATAAATTTACTTTTAAATATTTTTATTTTTATATCAATGTTTTATTTAAAAAAAAAAATTTTACTTATCATTGTACCAAAACAATATTGCAATATACGTTTTTTTTTAATCCATGATGAAATTATGAATAGCGCAAAAAAAGCATTGAATTTTTAATATTATAATATTGTTAACAGTGAAGACGATGCTAAAAGCGAACTGTTCCACGTCACGAAGAATCATTTGGCACATTATGGATATACATTCCGCGAAGGAATGAAAATTGAAGCGATCGATCCTCTTAATCTATCAGCTATATGTGCAGCCACAGTTATGCAAGTATTGAAGGATGCCTACATTATGATACGAATTGACAGCTATGACGAAGACACGAATGGTGCCGATTGGTTCTGTTATCATTCGTGTTCACCCTGTATTTTCCCAGTAGGATTTTGCGCTCAACATGGTTTACCATTAACCCCGCCTAAAGGATACGATCCAACGACTTTTACGTGGGACTCCTATCTTGATGAAAGTAATACAATTCCCGCCCCAGCAGAGCTTTTTAATCGAGTAAGTTAGTTTATCAATATTATTAAAATAGAATTAATAATGATTAATTATTTGTAAGCGTCAATTTTTAAAGTATAAAAAATATTCTAAAATTGTAATTGTTATATTTAAAATAATTTATAGTATTTACATGATCAACACAATGTATCAATTATAAAAATTATAATTTCAACAAAGAAATTCATATTTTTATTACAAATGTATATAAATTTATTACTTTTATAAATAATCTAATACATATTGAATGATGTTAAAATAAAATATTAAGTCGTTAAAGTAAATAAAAATAATTTTATAGGATATTCCTCAACATGGATTCATAGAAGGGATGAGACTCGAGGCTGCAGATTTAATGGATCCAAGATTGGTTTGTGTAGCAACAATTACTAGGGTAATTGGTAGATTATTAAGGGTACATTTTGATGGATGGGAGGACGAATATGATCAATGGTTAGATTGTCAAAGTCCTGACATTTATCCAGTTGGTTGGTGTGATTTAGTTGATCATAAATTAGAAGGGCCCCGAGCACTCACAAAAAACACTAGTCCTACAGGTAAAGTATTTATTAAAATTCTTTTATGCATTTTGATAAACGGTGTAAAAAAAGATATTGTAAAAAAAATTAGTAAAATTTTCTAGTTTTTATGCTAGCATTTTATTTCACCAGGCATGAATTACATAATTACTTCTCATTCAAAACTAAAATATTTGTTTGAAAAATATATTTAAAAAAAAATTATGTAAAACCTTAAACATACATAAATTTATTTTATAGTAAAATAAAAATCTTTTTTAAAAAATTGATCCATACCGTTTTGTTATTTTTGTTAAGAACAATGTGTTCTTAAAGTATTTCTGAAGTTTCTAAGCGTATTTTTCATTTTCAAGTATTTTTGAGAAATTAGACATTCAATCTCATATCTTCCACAGTGAAATCACCGAGAGGCCTTAAACGTAAGGGTAAACGAAAATTTAAAAAAGTTGGCGGTAATAAACTTTCCTATACCAAGAATCTTTCGCCTCGTCAAATTGAGATTCAGCAACAACAAAATGTTCAACCGCCGCAACAACAACAGCAACAGCAACAACGACGTTTAGTACGTGAGCAGTATGACAGACAAATAGGTCCTCCTCAGGGTATAAAAATTGAACGCGAACTCGAAAGCAGTATACCTGAACAATCAACAGCAAGAGAACCAGAACCTGCACAAGAACCTGCAGGTCCAGACCAAACTCTTCCAAGCCCAACTAGTGGCCAAGGACAATCGACAACAACAGAATCTCAAAATGATTTACAAAGTCCATCACCACCTAAGGAAAGAACCGCTACTTCTTACATAAACGTGAGTTTTGTATTTGTTGAAAATGTACATTTAATTCGCATTTTTTCATAATGTTTTTACCATAAAATTTTTTATTAATTATTACTTATTGTATTTAAATATAAGGTACTTTTTTGAAAATGTCAACAATTTTTTAATAGATATTGTCAAATTCTCAATCAAGTCTTAAGTAAAATTAATTAGGTAAAACAGATCCCACATTTCACTGTACTTAATTGAAACTTCGCTTCAGCATTATTATTTTTGACTCAAAGTTTTTGAAAATTGTCAATAATAAATTTAGATCAAATTAGAACAAATTTAATACATTTCAGATAATTTGATAATATTTTATTTTGGTATTTTTATAAATTTATAGTCCTTTTCAATATTGTAAATTGAAATTTATAGTTAATACCATGTAAATGTAAAAATTAATTTTATATTTACTACTAAAAATATTTGTCAATTAGTGAAGAAAAATGAAATGTTTTAATTCTTATGATATTCATTTTCAACAACAAAAAAAATGATTTATGCTAATTGATATTGTATATGCATATTATTTAAAATTTTAGCTAATTATTGATGTATTATATTATTTTAAATTATATAAAGAATTTAACTTGATTGTTATACATCTATGTAATTAGTTTTTTAAATTAAATTAAATACACAAAATTAAAAAAAATTTTTTTTTTTTAAATTTAATAATAAATACAATTGGTTTATAAATCTTTAATTAAAATTACAATTATTTATTTCCTTAAAAATTTATACAAATAACATATGTCATATGTATCTATTAAAGTCAGAGTAAGAAATATTTAGATACACGACAAACTAAAAAGTTTTATTCATTCAAGTATAAAGTCATTTTTTGAGCAACTATTGTACGTATCTAAGTAACTTATTGTATCACTAATATTTTTAATTTAGGTAACCGCTACAAGTAGTAAATACATTCCAAGGTTGGGTGCTGGTTTACAAAAAAATTCTGAATTGGGAGAGCTAGTGCCAATTGAGTGGAACGTATTTGATGTGGCTCAGTTCCTACGTGTCAACGATTGCGCTACGTACTGCGATAATTTCAGCAAACGGAAGATCGATGGCAAGACGTTACTATCCCTTACCAAGGATCAGATCATTGATCTTACCGGCTTCAAGGTTGGTCCATCCTTGAAGATCTTTGATCTCATACAGCAATTGAAAATCAAAGTGAATCCTGCTCAAGAAAGGTTGAAACTAGGACTGAAAAAATTGTTATAACATGACTAATAGCACTTAATAATTATTAAAGTGGGTTGAGTACTAAAAGTAACTGGAAAATCAATTTTTTTAATTGATATTAAATAATAAGATAATTTATAGTATTGCTATTTTTATACATTAGATTAAAACCTTATAAGAATTAATATGTGATTATTTATACTGCTTTTTAGTTTTTATTAGTACAGAATAAGTTTAAATCAATTTTAAGAATTGAAAATTATTTTTATTTTTCAGCAATTTTTTACTCTTTCTACCATAAATTATTTTTTAATAAAATATAAATTTCTTATATTTAAACATAAAATTAAATATAAATAGAAAAGTAACAAAAAGAATTTAAAATTGAATTCTTTTTTATAATCTTATATAATTTTTTGTATAATAAACTCCTACGATTTTTTAAAATATTTTTAGTCTTGTTATAATCAATAATAATTATTCACTATCGCGAGAACA
Organism: Eupristina koningsbergeri; assembly: GCA_018907245.1. Taxonomy (NCBI): domain Eukaryota; kingdom Metazoa; phylum Arthropoda; class Insecta; order Hymenoptera; family Agaonidae; genus Eupristina; species Eupristina koningsbergeri. Next base: position 591,241 of record JACCHV010002773.1, on the reverse strand, counting down.
GATAAGAAATTTGTTACGTTAATGCATTTGTGGATTCGGAAAATAGAAATAAACTACGAAGATTTAATTAACACAGGGTTTATTTATTAATTGATGATGTTAAAATTTTGTATGTATTGATTTACCATTACTATTACTACTACTACTATCACTACCACTAACATTAACACTATTATTATTCATCTAATTAACTAGCAATCCTTTTATCTACGTCCAATGCAATGGTATTCTAGTCAGCAGCCTAAGTTCCTTAACTCTCTTGCTGACTTCGTACTTTTTCTCATTCTATATGTATGTATAAAATATGTTTTTTGCATTTTATATAATGAGAAAGATAAATATAATCAAATTTTGTGTTCAATTTTTAGTTTGTTAATTAATGGTTTATTAACTAAATCTTCGCAGTTTATTACTATTTTATTAATTAACTATTAAATTAAAGCTAATGTTTCTTGGTTCTCTAGTAAGATGGAATAATTGAATAATTATGTCATTCTTAATAGTACATACAATAAAACACTATGTATTTAAAATATTACAAGGGGATTATTTGAGAGAGCAGCCTAAAAAATTTAATTCTACCTGAATACATTAATTAAAATTTATACTTTTATAATTATAATTAAAAACTAATGCAGATGTAAAAATTACAATAACATTTGAAATAAAAAAATAAGTTTTCCATTTACTTTTGGTACATGATCTGATTATAATCTCTCATATAAGTTCCAATAATACGTAAATAAATTATGGATTTACAATTAAGGCTTTTAATTATTCTATTTTTTTATTTGTGTCTTTATTATTTACATATGTTGTACACTGTATTACTTAAAGAAAAAGTAAATGTTTAGACAGCTTTGATTATTGCATTATCATTTAATTGCTTATATTTTAATTAAATTTGTATAGAAAAAATAAATTAAAATTACAATTCCTTACGATATTTTCGTAAAAGTTGAAAATTTAATTTTTTATAATTATTTTATCTCTTTATCTAATTAAGTGCAATATTCAGTTATCTGAATGTACAACCATTAAAAGCAGTTACTTGACAATCTGAGAATTTTCTTAAATTTTTTTGTAAGGGTAACAGCAAATATAATACATAATTTTCTATTATTTCGACGTAGCCATACATGTAAATCCATATTGCAAGTACACGTAAGCAACAAAATATGTATATAAGCCAACTTTGTATACATTTCTGTAGTCAATTAATTTTACTTATTTATCATATTTCTTAATTAATTTGTCTACATATAATTTTTTTCCTTTAATATAAAATATCAATTATTATTGTAATATATTAAATATAAATATTAATTTTATTCGCTGTATTAAGTAATTGAAAAAATAAAAACATCTCTTAAATTTAAAATATATAATTACTCTGTATTACGAATTCTGAATATTAATTATTTCATAAATAAATATTGCAAGTTAATGACTTCATAGTATTCTTCTGTCATAAGTAAATAATTTTAACAATTCTGAAATTTGATTCTAATAAATTAAATACAGTCTTTACTATTATAAATAATGGTATAATAATACTTCTAGGTATTAATTAAAAATTATTATAATTATGCATATAATTTTTTCATTTTAATAAAAATTCAATCAAGATGATGCGCTATTTAAGTTAATCAATTGAATATTTGCAATCTTTCAAAATTTAATATTTCAACTTATAATATTCATAATCTTACTATCAGTTAATTCAAAGGCCATTCCTATTCTAACATTTAAAAAATCATTTTTGATGCATGTAGTTCTGATGAAAGAAGATTCCATTAGGAATTGTTAATAGTAAAAATATATAGGTTGTATGTTTCATGTAATTTAAATTTATTAGATGCAATAAAATAAAAAATGTATCTTATGTCAGTCATAATACAATGCTTTGTCATAATTACTTAAACTATCATAGTTTGTGGTAAAATTAATGTTAATTTAATGTTCTACAATATTAAGTCATAGCATAGTCTTCATAGCTAAAACTTACTAAAGAAAGTTTTTAAATAATAATATGTGAAAAAATAAAATTACATTTAATGTTATACAAATTTATGTATTTTTATAACACAATATGTATATACAATTTGTTTCAATTCAATGTAAGCAAGTTCTCAATATATTTAAACATTGCTCCACTTTAATAATCGGTAAACTCTAAATATACAGTACTATTCTTTTTTATTTAATTATAAAACTCACTATAATAAAACTAATTTATTTATGATTCTTTATAATTGAATTGTTTTGATCGTATTTTATTAATTTCTTTTAATATTACATTTTATGATATATTTGAAAAAAAGTTAAAAAATCTACAGTTTTGTATACATAAAAAGTTGTGTTGTGTAAAAAACTGAAATTACTCAAATTTAACTGCGTCGAAACTATAAAAATATCTAAATGAAATTGCGAAAGTTACATGAATAATTAAGTAAATATACATATGTAATGATTGATCACATTTTTCAAATACATAAAAAAAAAGTTTATGTATACCTAGTATTAAGATAATTGTAAATATATTGATTCAGCGACAATGATTATTCTCTGATAATGTAAATATTCTAATATTTATAAGTTTTTTTGCAGCCATTTATTCTGATTGAGTAATTAATATAACATAGAATTAGACACAATAGGGCTGATGAAATTGATGTAACATTTGATATGTTAACTTACAGTCCGTAGCCTGTTTACATATTTAAAAATCATAAATCAAATTAAGAGATAAATCATGAAAGAATAAGTATTTTGTTAAAGATATTTTTTTCACAGTAAGAACATTTTTTGAATAACTATTCAAACTTTTAAATACCAGTGATAAAATAATACGTCAATTACTATAATTTTAAAAAATCAACCTCAGATTAACAAACTCACTACTTGTATTACAAAGCCCATCACCTAGAATTATATTTTCATTTTTCTAATAAACAAAATTTATCATGTAGGCTTAAACTACGATATTGTATATAAAATGTGTATATGCTCTGAAATTCAAATGACTACCTTGTACAATACATCCATACTTATCCATTGCACAAAATATGACATATTTTAAGGGAAAAAATTCACTAAAATGAATAAGGTGACTTTCTAAAATTTAAAACTTGTAAGCTTAAATATACAGAATATAATTTGAAAATTAAAATTAAGTTTGAAATTTATCTTTTTGAAGATACATATTAGTGAAAAATTTATGATATTATACACCTTGACTTGAAGCAGAATCCTAATTAATAATTATAAAAAACGAATTAATAGTGCAGTTTTACCCTTAACCATCATCTTTTTAGCTCGGTTAGTTTTCAAAGCGAACAAAGAGCTTTGCTGTGAAGTTCACCAAAGAACCCAGAAAAAAATAATTTTATTAAATCGTTTCTTCATAATCCAACGCCTTGAATTTCAGAGCAGCAATGAACTTCGATGTAAGCCATTCTAAATAATAATTAAGTTAATTTTGCAACTTGCTAAGCATAAAACTATATTGTAAAAATAAAAAACCATTCAAAATTACGAGCAAGTGTATTGCATAAAAATTTAATAAAATTGTAAAAAGAGCTCATTTCGCGTTTGGGCATGATTTTATTCGAAATATGTTAATCTAAAAATAGTTTTCATACAACATTTATTTCAAGCGAACGCGGCTTTAAAATTGTAATTTTGCAAATATATTTTCTCATTGAAATGGAAGAAAAAAATAATCTGAGCGATATTTTCTAACATATATTAGATAGTTGCGATAAATTTGCCAAACGAATTTGCTTGTGTGACATTTAATTGTTAACGACTACTTCATAAGCAAAAAATAATACAAATAAAAAAGAGAAGAACGAGTACATCGATTGGTTAAACATAAATTTTTTATAAGCAAAATGTATAAAAAATAAATTACAAAAAACAAGTCCTCTTATTGTTACCATCATAATCATATATATTGTAGTTTTATTAGTTTTTTTTTTGTTTTTTTTTTTAAATATAAAACGATAATTTTTCCTTTAAAATATTTTTATTATATTTAACTATTAATATTAATAATTATAAATAAAAAATCGACGATCAAAAGATCTTTTTTTAATAGTATGCAAGAATTAGTATACATAAAATGGAATAAATATAATTTTTTTTTTTTTTTTTTTGTAAATATAAACTTTGATTTACTAAATAATTATTAATATATTAATTTAAAAAATCTTCATTATTTTTTAATTTTATTATTCAATATAACTATATATTATCCTAATGATTATGATGTATAATACATTAATGAGGCATTTAGCTCATGCAATCAATTCATTATTAAATAAAACAATTTATGCCTATATATATAATTTATTTTTAAATAATACCTTAACCAATCTCCTAATCAAATTATAATTCCAACTATTCAATATTTTTAATATTAATTATTGATTATTTAATATTTACAATAAAATAATTTCCATTGGTATATTGAATTCAAAATAACAATTAAAATAATACACAGTATTTATATTCAACTGATAAACAGTACACCAATGAAATAAATATTTTTTAGAAGCCTATAAAAAATATTCTATAAATTTTTATTTTACCATTTATTGCCTAAATTAAATTATTTGAATTAAAAAAGAAATTAAATTCATTGCATTATTAGAAAATTTTAAATATACACACAACTGAAAATCATTAAAATACAAAATTAGTAAATTTTATAACTTTTATATTACGGTATTTACAAAATATATTGAATAAATTATTGCTAATTCAAATCAATATTAATAAAAATAACCGTAAACTACAGTAGATTATAATTCGTAAATCAATCAATATAATGCAAAAATATATTATTATACTATGAACTTGTGTAATTAACTTATTGTTAGAAGATGTAAATCAATTTTGCCATTTTTATCATAAAATAAATTAACGATTTTCCTAATATTATCGAAAATTACAATAAATATACATGCATGAAAAATTATTATTCATATTAACGATTTTATAGATTTCAAAAGTACATTTCGTTTTCAAATATTATCGAAATAATTTTAATAATTCAATAAACATATATATGTATTGTGAAAATTTTTTATTTATAAATTTTCAAAAATTGTTAATTAAAAAATAAAATAAAATATAAAACCTAAATATGATTTTTAAAATCCAATTTACAGCACAATCATATTGGTTACACAAAACATACAGTCGATTAGTCGCGTTGTTATTCCTAAATCATTCATAAATTTTATTGTATTTTGTATTATTTTAATAAACAGCCTTAAAAAAATATTTTTTAAATATTCAAAGATAATTATATAAGCTATATGAATCATTTTTATTTATTAAGAAAGTATATTTATATTTGCTTTGATAGTTATGGCTTTAATAAAAGAAAAAATATACTTAAATAAATTTATGTTTAAATTTTTCTCCTGCTTTGAACATCATAATGTTGAATGCATCTAGTGTTTACATAAGTTAAATATGAAAAGTATATGGTAATTACAGATTTTAAAATCAAAATTCCATATCATTCAAAACCATAATACAATTATGTTTGATTTATATCTAATGAAATATTTTCAAATACTTAAAATATATATCTTATTAAAGAAATCAACTTTAATCTTACGGATAAAGTTCCATGTATATTTTCTTAAGGTACAAAAAATTAATAAATTAATTCGTTTATCAACAGTATATTCTAAGACCAATTATTAAATTACCAAATTCCTTACATATTTTTTAAGGAGCCTAGTCAGTCGAATAGGATTAAATCGATTAATTAGCTAAAAGAAGAAGAGACGAGTATTAATTTAACTTTAATGATTAATGTGGATATTTATTTAATTTTAATAATTAATATGGTTTATTCCAATATTTAATTTTGGAATAAACTGCCGAAATTTTATATTATAGTGAAACTTTTATTAATGAGCTAAAAATTTTAATTTAATATTGTTAAACTTTTTTTTTAAATAATTTATAAAATCTTTATTTTTATTCAATATACATGTATATATTCAATAAATTGGTACTTCTAATAAATTTATTTTAAAAAATAATTATTGTACAATTTTTTTTTATAAAGTAACTTTTAAGAGTCACCTTTAATGTAATGAATAATTTTAAAGAATTTAATAATAATGATAATGATGATGATGATGATGATGATGATGATGATGACGATGGTGATGACAGCAATTATATATTTTATTAAATATACAAAAAAAATATTTTTAAAAAGATGAGTGTGAAGTTTAAATTTTTACCTTATACGTAGAAATTAATTAATATTAGATTAATATCTTAAACAATTATATTTTATTAATTTTATGAGATTTTTAAAGCTTATGTTTAATACTAGTTAAGACTTCTCCAAAGTATATCAAATAATACACTTTATTCAAATTGTAACTTATTTAAAAAGGCGCAAATAAATAAAAAACTTTTACAGCGTCTACACAAAAAAGTAGTAAAAATTCTAATCGTATAAATTATTAAACATGTAATTATACTTTTACTTACTTATTCCTTTAATAGTATAGAAGGCTTTAGAATGTCAAAACATAATTTTCAAAATTTATTTATATTTTTTATTTATATATAATTGCAATTGAATAAAAATGGGCCAATTAAAAATTTAAATATTGATAATTTTGAAGGAAAAATGTGCAAAAAAATATTTACGTACAATAGTGTAAGTTTTATTATATTTTTTTATTTCATTTTTTGTTTGAATGTACATATATATATAAAGCTTATGCTTCTCTTTAATATGCAGTTCATAATTTTAATTCATTTTATTAAAATAAAAATCAAAAATATTACATTTATATTAAATAACCATTTTAATTTATATTTTTTTTAGTATTTTTTTAGTATGAAGAAACAATACATATTAAAAGATCAAAGTATTATATAAATGTAGATTGCATATAATTAAAGGACAAAGTTATTATGCTTTGTTAGCATTTGTTTAAAATTTTATTAATTTATCAATTATTTTAATTGTTTTTGTTTAAAAACAAATTGTGTTTAATATAAAATTCTACTGGCGCATCACAGGTAAATCTGATATGCAATAGCAAATATAATATAATAAAGTTGAGAATGTAAATTAATTTACGATGTGTGCTTGAAGACTATAAAATAAAAGTGCATATATTTCTGCTCTTAAAAATAAGGCTCGGAGTTTAGATAGTTTTTGAAGATATCTTGCGAAATTTGCAATAGAAATGAGAAAGAGAAACCTGTTTAAGAGATCGCTGATACTTTGAATTTCAAAACATCGTTTAACCTCACCATAAGTCACTCAACACTGGTAGTAAGTCAATTCTGGAAATTATGCTGAAAATTTTATTTCTTACATTAAAACAATGCCATTTACGTGGCTATTCCTCCAATTCCCAATGCAATCATAATTTGTAGATTCATTCAATTTTTTTTTTTTTTTTCTTTATAGAATTCAATTATCCGCAGAGTAAAAGTTTTACTTTTTACCATTTTATGTAACTATTGTAAAAAGATTTTTAATTATTTAAAAGCTTTCTGTAATTTACATATCCCAGTGAAAGTCTTCTCTTTGGAAATAAATGTATAATTGGAAAAAGAGATTTCTAAAAATGACTTGAAAATGTACAAATTAATACATACGTATTGTAATTAACATATCGTATTAACTCGTATATTCATAACACTAATGGTAATTGAAATTTAAGAAAATCACATTGATTAAAAAACATTTTCAACCATTACTTTTATTGCATTACTCGAAACAAAACAAAAAAACAAACAACAACAAAAAAGAAAGAACGGTTTATTATTTATGTATTTATTACTTGTAATCAATTTATGTAAAAATAATTTGCTGTGGTTCAATTTGCAAAAAAATTAATTTTCCGCATAATTAGACATAAGCATCAAGCTAAAAATCTTTTGCGAAAACCGTGTAAGAAGCGTAAGAAACATTGCCTAAAATGCATTTGATATTTTAAATAACAATTTAAGTAACAATGTATTGTCTTGATCCAAAAGCGAAAAGTGTTTTTGTCAAATTTTTATTACTCGCTCGTTCTGCAATTTCAAACCGAGGACTTTACAAATCGGGAAAAAGGTACATAATAATACGTATCCAACGGCACAAATACATTTTAAAAATGCTTTTAAAATTGTCGATCATTTGGTTTTTAACTTAACGCAATACACAGATTACGAGGTTGGGCTTGTGGAAATTCATTTCCAAACTGATCGACGATACTTTGCTACAGCTGCTCGTGGTGAAAATTCCTCGAAATCCAAGTATTTACACAGTCGCACCAAACTGACAATTTCCTGTGCGCGTGCGGCCTCTAGCAGAGGAGCGCCGAACTTATCAGCTCGCGAGAGCCATCCTCGTGCCGCCAAACACATGGCTCTCCTGCCAAACACACCGACACCCTACCGTCCCTCCCTGTGTGGGTGCATTAATTAAAAGGGTGTGAAGTGCAGTATCGATCAGTATCCGGGACACATGCCAGACGATAATCACGGACGAGGATGAACACGCGTATTAATAATCGAGTTGCGATTCCTCGAAACACCTCGCATTCCCTCGCAGCAGCAACCCCACCACCAACAACAACAACGACAACGACAACGACAACGACAACGACAAGAACGATAACGGGGGTTCTGCATAAATTGCGAGGAGGTTTTTTTTTTTTTTTAATTAACCCGTCGACTCCTGCACACATTGTGTCCGGATGGCGGAATAACCACGTAATGACCACCAGGGCGGGAAGCATGCGTGACGGCATGTGAACACTCGCACACACTCTCGGATGATGTCCAAATTACAGCCACGCAGTCCTTTAATCACCCCACAAGTAGATTATCTGCAAAACAATGTTTCCCGCAGGCCCAAATTAAATAATTAAAGTAAAATAAATGCAGGCCGAATCAATTGTCCGCGCCCCCCACCCCCGCCCCCGTAACACCAGATCCGATGTACCCGAGGTGTTGGTTGTAAGTAAAATGACTCGTTACTCCGAATGAGCTTCTATTTATTCGGCGGCTTCTTGATTTATATTTATAGATAGGTGCAGGAGATAAATGAGATTTGCTTTGCCCCTTTACCCGATACACCTCGCTTGATGCCACAATTATTCAGCGAGAACTTAATATCGAAATATCGAGTTGAGGGTAAGTTATTGGGAAATCGAAGGGGTTTTTTACGTTTTCGCATTTTCCTTCGAACAAAAGTCTCAATTTGCGGGGGTTACCCGCGTCGCCGACGTCACCCGACTTTACGTCAAAGTGCAAATTTCATGTGCCTCACGTGCTTTTCGGATTTGTCTCCCAATTCCTTGTATTTATCAGCGATTTCGCAATGAATTTTTTATCCGAAACCTTGTTTTTGCGCTCATTTAGCTGACGCGTTGCCTCATCGATTTAGACAATGATAAAAGTGATTTTAAAAAATGTTTTTCAAGAAGAACCCCCCGTTATGTTAAGCGTTAAAAGGTGACGAATGATACTGTTTTTTTCCCTAGACAACACTTGTTATCATCACAACGATCAATGCGTTTTAATTTTTTTATTACTTCTGGTAAATAGTTACTATTTAATTGTACCTCTGCCGTGTCTTGTGTACTTAAAAATTTATTGTTTTAGTAAAGGTATCGGAGCGTCGCAACTCGGTGTATATTTTTATAACATGCTTTAAAAAAAAAACAATTGCGCCTCCACCCTCCCCCTCCCCCCATTTAATAATAAAAGTGCTTCTTTTTATTTATTCAAGTTCATATTAATGAGATGCAGGGTGTACGAATCGGCATACATCCTTCTTCCGATATGTACAATTGCTCTCGCAGTTATTAAATTTTTTTCTTCTATTTAATATCTAGCAAAGTACATTAAGCTCGAAATTACGTAATTACCGGAATATCGCACAACTAAGGGTCGACTAACGAACATAGGTTTTCCTCAAATCGATGCTTTTTTTTTAATTAGATCCATTTAAAAAACGCACGGTCAGTGCAGTCGATCGCGTGATGAAGGTTGATACGGATATCACTTTAATTACATCGCATGATATCCGAATGTTACTCAATATTCATTTTTGTATAAAAACAAAATTATTTGTGCTCTTTCCACGGTTTTACAGAAATCGATACAAAATTGCATAGATTGAAATATCTTTCTGAGAACCGATGAGAAACGCATAAAACTCGGGACTTTCCATTTTTTTCCTGTTTTTTTTTTTTCTTCATTTTCTTGCCTTGGCTTTGGGAGAAAAAGAAATGTCCGTAAATGATATTTTTAAATATGACTAAACGCATATGATTGCAAAATTTAAATGAAACTCCAAATTTCCTTTTCTTCAATAAAGACAACATTATTACACATCGTCATCGTCAAAGTGCCTTCTTAAGATTATAAACCGGAAGTTTTAAAACACAATAAAAGCGGATGAGGTATAAAAGTAGAAAAAATGTTGCATAATTTTTAGAGGTATTCGAGGTACAATGATATGGTTGGTACTTTGGCTTAATAAATTTACATATCTTAAGATATTTAATAAATTTTATCCGAGCAATAAGTCAGCGATGTATAATTTGCACATTGGACCGTCGTCAAACTGCAATATTTAACTCGGGATACATCCCCACCTTGGCCCTAAATAGCAAGTATGTACAGAGATAGAATCCTCAAAAAAAAAAAAAAAAAAAAAAAATAAAGGATAAAAGAGGAGAAATGAAAAAAGACGGAAAAGACGCAAACCGCGCGCCAAACCAAGTTTTAGCAATAAATTAATTCCTTTTAACGCAAAATCTTCTTTTTCTTTTTTTTTTTTTTATTTGTTAATGCACGAGTGCACATGTATGTAAAAAATGTTAGGATGCAAATAAAATCGCAAACGCCAAAAGACCCAAAATACACCCACGGGACCGACCAAAAAAAAAAACTTGCAGGGGTGTGTGAGTAGTTTTTGAAACTACCGAATAATATGTTGTTATTTTGAGCGCGGTTTAAGGTTTTTAATTTAAATGCTGAAACGACAGAGATCGAGATAGGGGGAAAGATGAATGAGAAGACCAGATGAAACCCCACCCACAGTTTCTAGTATCTGGTGGGTGACGTGTTTTTGCTTTTGCTTATACATGCAAATGGGGATAATGGGGTTGGGGCGGGAGAGGGGAGGGGGAGGGGTGAGACGGAACCGCTGCTGCCTGTGACGTACTTTGATTGCCATGTAAAAGTCTTGTGTCTACACAAGCTGATTCAATGTCAGTGCATGCATGCGCGATGAACCGACTCGGAGAAAGAAAATCTAAATAAAGAAGATGTAAAGAGAAAGTTGGACGCGAAATTAGCTACGGGAGGAGAGCGCAGATTGAAATTTAAAGTAAAATTGGTCACGTGGAATGATCTATAAAGCAAAGAGCGGTACAGTTTTAGATCCTTTGCCTGCACGTCTAGTTGCCCCAATAATCTTCCCGGCTGTCTCGATGGTAATTTGATTATTAAAAGTACATCCTGCAAAAGTGTACTCCCAGTCGCTGAGATATTCCCGTTTGGCCAATTTTGCATTACTTTTGAAGATTCGAGAGAAGTCTTTTATTTGCTCTTTGCGGCGATCAAACGGGGACGCGACTCATTTTTCGCCATTCGCAAACTTGTAGTTTCGGGGATTGTTGTCGGGGTCGGGGAGGGGGAGACGGTCGTCCTGTCTCGCACGTGACATTTCAATCCGTCATTGCAGATGCAGCCTAAAGCTCGAGAAAAACAAGTGCACGAAGAGCCGAAGACAAAGTGAACAGACGGAGGAAACGAGAGGAAGATAATCAGAGTCTGAGATGGTACGGAAAAGGGCAAAAGGTGTAGGTATAATATGCGCGCGAGCAGTTTGGCAGAGGAAGAAGAAAAGAGCGCCCTTCCCTCTCTCTCTCTCTCTCTCTCTCTCTCTTTCTCCCTCTTGGGAAGGGATCCGCGTGCGAGGGGGGGGGAAAGGAAAAGGACGTGGAGAGACGAGTCTGGCGCATTTTATGGGCGGGACTTGTGCCACACACCAGCTGGCAGATGTTTCCCGCGCGTTGCACACACCGAACCCAGGCGGCATTCCACCAGCGCGAGTCTACGCGACGGCGAAGTAGTTCCCGCGCGCGCTCTCCCCTCTCACTCTCTCCGCCGGCTCTCCCCCCGGACTCTCACTCTCGGTGGCACACCGAGAAACTACGCAGCGTCGCTCGCACGAAACTCGGACTCCGGAGCTTTCCGACCCACCACGCAAGCACCGACCCGCGCACATTTTCGAACTTGGCAAAGCCCCAGTGCGCATGCTCCGCGGGGGTGCCGACGCCGCCGGGAGGGAGCGGAGGCCCGATTGGCCGAGGCGGAATCCGGCGCTCGGGCAGGGCCGGAGCTGCGCCCTCGGGGGCCCGGGGCTCTCCGACCACGCGTCCACGCCGCCCGGCCGGAGCTTCTGTTCAATCGACTGACGACTCGTGTTGGCCCGCACCTCGCCTTCTTTTTCTTCCTTCCTTCTTTCTTTCTTTCTCCTTCGCCCCCCCCCCTCTGCTCCTCCTCTCTCGCTCTCTTACTACTTCGTCTTTGTCGCTTTTTCGCCTTTTCGCCAGGCTTTATTAACGTTTTCGTAACTGCTCCGAAGACGAAGACGCGCGCTTTTGGCCTCGCGATCAGACTCCACACTATCGGTCCACCCGATTTTGCATTTGTCCAGTCCAATTGATAATTAATGCAACTTTCGCAACTCGCAAAATTGTTAATTACGATTTGACTCTGCGGAGATGTGCTTGAGAGGGAGAGCCCAGGCTTTGGCGTTTGCCTCTTCTTACGAGGCTAATCGAGCCATTAACTGCGCAAATTTTTTTTTAGCGCAATATTTCAATAACGGATTTCCGAGAATATTTTACTGTTCAAAGAATTTGAAAACCATCAAACTTCCAGAGACTATATTTTCAGAGTCAAACTTTTGCTCTTTACTTCGATGTTTATTTAAAATTACGAGCGCATTTTTTAAGCGTCAAAAGTCAAAAGTAATATAATTTTTAAAAACAAGCGATTTTAAATTGTGAAAAATAAGTCGGTTATCTAGTCGCGGATAAAGGAACAAATTAAAATAAAAAAAAAAAAAAAAAAAAAAAAAAAATCAGAGCCCCATCTGTGATAAATTACATAGTATAAAGCACCTGAAAACTCGAGAAGATGCGCTCGTGTCGTAAAACGTAACTAATGCCATTATTCCAATGGTATTCATTTACATGTTTTTGTGAATTTCAATAAACTTTTGTAACAAGATGCCTGAAAATGCGACTAAACATTTTACATCTAATGGCATATTTAATTTGATTCGCTGTAATTCATAAATTTGTAGGTAAATAAACGGAAACTGATCGTATCCATGACATTTCTTTAAAACAATAATTAGGAAGAGCTAGGAAACTGCAAATGCGTTTTATGAATGATTTTCACTTCTTTCACTTCAAATTATCATTATAAATTCTTGGAATGTACCTGCACGATTTACTATCTAATGAGTGTAGTGTATCTCCGCTTTGTTTATTTATTTATGCTAATTTTTAGGTATCATTATCAGCGGTATAAATAATATATAAAAAAGGTGGAATTTAATGTGCGAGTAGTAGTTATAAGCGTAAGTGACATTTTCTCTAGTACAAAGCGTTTATAGCTTTTGAAGATTCGAGAGTTATGGGAAGTTCGTCGTACAAAAGCAATGCTCGTACAGTTTATTAATGCCTTTGAATAAATATGGGTGGGGGGGGGGAAGAGATTATTGCTCAGGTAAACTCGGGCCAATATCTGGGAGGAGATTACCGATTTGACAGTTGGCGAGCCGACAATCAATTTCTTTAAAACCACGCCTGCCTCTAGACATTAAACAAATATTTGTCCATGTCGATATTCGCAAACACGTGCACTCTTCTCTCTCACTCTCATTGCTCGGGCAATAATTTAGTCGTGCGAGGACCAAATGCGCATTTGTTACATCAATTCTCACGGAGAGAGAGAGAGAGAGAGTGAGGATGCTTCGGGAGAGGAAGGAGGATCGGAGGAGGAACGCGGAACACGTGACGCGGGAGGAGGGAAGAGGGATTTGCGCCTTATAAAGCAAGAAACGGTTATTCGAATCTCTTCGAAAAAACGGAGCTCCCTCCCGTGAACTCGGCGGGCGAAAACGAGTAGCAAAAGTCCCGAACGGAAGCGCAGAAAAATCAGGAGCGCGCCAAAGTCCAGTCCACGTTGCCGAGCCGGACCCCCGACGCCGCCGCCGACGCACGCACGCACACACGCACACACTCTCCGGCACCCCCGGTCGGTGCCGTGGCGAAGGTCCGAGCGTCGCTCTCGTCTCCTGGCCGCCGAGGGAGAGAGCGAGAGAGGGAGAGGGCGAAGAGCGGCTGCGCGCGCATCCTCTCTCTCTGTCTCCGGTGCCGGCGCGGGACCTGCGTCGCCGCCGCGCTTCTCTTCTCCCGAGCGGACCGAGTCAGTCAGCAGCTACGCTCCAAGGTGCGAACTCCGCACGTCGCCACTCGCCGCACCGTTTCTCTCTCGCGCTGGATGCGCATACGCAGCACCCGCGGCACCGCCGGCGAGGACCGCCGCCTACGCGCGCACTCGAGGAGCCAGGACCGTGAGCCAGGAGTCTTGTGAGGCTTCGCCAGGGAAGTCGGGAGGACGAGGACCCGGGCCCGAGGACGACATGCCGAGGCTCTGCTCGGTCATGCCCCGCAGGAACGACCGCCGAGTTTTCGCGCTCTCCCGCGGCTGTCTCAGCCGGTGAAACGTGGACGGACGGACGGACGGACGGACAGCCGACCGGGTCACCCCTTCGCCGACCCTAACCTCTACGTGCACGGTCCCGCCACGGTCTCGCACTCCCGCTCGCCCGCACCCACGCACGCACGCACGCACGCACGCACATCAGCTGCCCCACGCGGTGGAACCGCAGCAGTCAAGGACACGAGATAAGACCCGGGTGCGAGTGCAAGTGTGCGCGAATCGGTGGTGACACCGGCACGGGTGATCGGCGATCGGTCCCCGACATCGTCGAGGAAACGGACAAGAGTGTTTGGAACGCGCGCTTGCGCGCCTCCCTGTGTCTGTGTGCGTGCGCGCGCGAGAAAAGAAATTGAGAAAGGAGGAGAAGGAGGAGGAAGAAGAAGAAGAGAAAGAAGAGGAGAGGGGCTCCGCGCCACCGGCACCTCGCGCAACCGACGGCCCTGCGACCGGTGGCCGAGTGATACCAGTTCCCCGCGAGTGTCTGTTCTCTGTCTCGCTCGCGCACTCGAGCGCCGCCGTCGCCGTAGCCGCTGCCACTCCCTCTCCGCCGCTACCATCTCTCCGCGGCGTGCGACACACACGTCATCGTCGGCGTAGTCGTCGCAATCGTCCCGGGGGCCCTCAGCTGTTTCCCGCCAAAGCTCGCGGCCAGCACGTCGCCGCTGCCGCTGCCGCCGCCGCCGCCGCCAAGTTGCGAACAGCGTCTTGTCCGGGTCTCGAGGACGGGCCAACAGCCGCGACACCTGTCCAACGAGGAAGACGAGGAAGCCGTCCTCGACGTCGTCGTCTCGACCCTCGAGGCCGGCAGCAGCACCACCCTGAAGCGGACCCCGGAAAGTGTGAGAGGAGGGAAGGGTGTGCACGCGTGTGTGTGGGACGTGAGAAGAGATAGTGTTGTTCGCTTGTTATCCTCGAGCGTGCCGACGGATAAGAGGATAGGGGGAGACCGCCGCATTCGGTCCTCGACGGGGCGCGCGACTCTCCGGCCGTCGCTCGAGCGCCGCGCAATAGTGACTGCGACGCCCGGGATAAGTGTGGATGGTGCATCGTCTCCTGGAGCAGCAGCAGCCGCGCTCGGGGGACCGGGCTCCAGACAGGACACAGGAGGAGGAGAAAGAGCCGAGAGGCGCGCGCTCGCGGGGACGACGCTCGAGGAAGTGGTTTTCACGGGAAAACGGCGCGACCACGGGATTATGTCAGTGTTTGCCAACAGTGACCTGCTTGAGGAAATCGTCGAGACGACCGAGGAGCAGGAGGCCGACCTCTGCAGGTGAGTTGCCTCTGGTGTTTTATGCCTTCCTTGTCCACCTAGGCGAAGACCCTGGCGACGACGACACGCGGTGGCAGTTGCGCGGGCGGCCCCGGGAAGCACGTGCTATGTCCCTTTTCCGGTCGCCCGCCCACCTGCCGTGGCGGAGAGCGCCGCCAGGGTTTTCCCGATAAGATCCCTCGCAGAGAAAAGAGAAATTAACCTTTATCGATATTCGCGCGGGCGAGCGGGCCGATAAGGCTTGGCAAGTGGCAAACGGCAAACGGCAAGCAATCACCTCGTGTTGAATAAAAGCTAATTAAAAAGATAACGGTAATGGAGGCAATTGTGCGATGGTGGTAAGGTAATACGGTCGGCTCGGGTCGCCGTGTTTATTAAAATAACTCTGGTCTAATCATTTGCAAAAGGTGCAACAACCTGTTCGTTCTCTTTCCTCCGCTCTATTTACATTCTCTAGCACGCGCGTGCGAGCACGAGTCTGGCGAGTTGAACCTTGAAATAAGTGTCTATAAAGTACAAAATGGAAGACATTTTTCTCGAAAAAGTTCATTTGCGTACTCTCGTGTGTATCGCTGTGTGCGCGCGTGCGTGCGACGTCGTGCGTGCGTCGTGCGTGCGTGCATGCGTGCCTGTCTGTCTGTCTGTCTGTTTGTCTGTTTGTCTGTCTGTCTGTCTGTCTGCCTGCCTGCCTGCCTCGCTCGCACATCCCAACCTCCCTCTGCGTTTGTTTGTGTTTGTGTTTGTGTTTGTGCGGCGTTTGCGAGGCGACGGACACGCGGTCGGTTGTTGCGTCGTTTTTGTTTCGGCGCGGTCCGCCCCGCCGTTCCCCGTTCCCCGAGTCTAATTCCAGTACCAAACACGCGCGAGGATGTCGGCGCCCTCAAGTAAACAAATAAATAATTGAAGGAGCGACGGCGGCTGCGCCGCGCGATCAGCGACTGTAGGAATTGTCGGAAAACCGATTGTGGACAGTCGCTCGATCGCGCTTTTCTCCCCTATGTTGTGTTGTGCATTTTCCGAGATCGCCGCCGTGGTTCTTGGCTTTCTCTGGAGGAAAAACAAAGAACCGGCCGGCGCGGTCACAGTACGCAATAGAAATAGTGTGCAACTAGTCTTGGGAAACGCAGGCGTGCTGAGGAATAATTTTCCGAGCCTCCGCATGGTCCCGGCGCCTCTGCGTTTGCCCCGATTTTAATTTTATTCTGCCTTTTGTTTTCCCTTACTCTTTAAGCTTGTGGCCTTTATTGTTATTTTGTGCTCTTAATTTATAAAAATTAGCAGTGAGCTTTTGAAGAGCTCTCGAATAGTTCTTCTTGAGAAATGTGGACACACTCGGTGTATGTGTGTGTACGTGCGAATTTTTAACGGGCTCGCATTCTCAAACATTGTCAGGAAGTTTTTACATGACAAAAAAAATGGCACAATGTTGTTTTGCCCTTGTTTTTGCCAAGTTTTTAGTTGTTCGTTGTAAGCCTCATTCTCTTTTAATTTATCTCCTCAATGTTAATGGCTAATCAGAGATTTGACGAAATTTTGTTACCTGTAAAAATTATTATTTTCATTGAATGATGCATCGCTTTGTAAACCAAATTAAAGTTAGCTTTGCCTTTGCTCTATTTCTATCGTCTACGTATGCTCTTATCATTCATTTTTCATTAAATATTACTCAAATGCTGAACGCGCCAAGCCTTCCATTTGCGAAAGCGACATTTCACTATTTAATAAATATATTTAAATGGTATACAAGACGACAATAACTGAATTGAGTTGAGCAGGTAAAATCGTAAATTTCAAATATTATTCTAAGACAATATATCATTGGTATTTCTATATATGAATTGCTTCTTTATTACTATCATTTTAATATTATTACTGTCAAAGTATATCGTTTACAGTGTGATTTTACATTTATTTTATTTTTATTAAATAACCAACATAATGTACCTTTATATTTTTATCATTCTTTACAATTAAACAAGTAATAAACATTTGTACTTGTTTAATTATTAAATTACAACAAAAAAAAAAAGAGAAAAAAAGGAAAAGAATCGCTCGAAATTGTGCAACATTTTTTATTGATTATTGGAAAGTATACCATAGTTGATCAATCAAAAGTAAAGCTATTATTTTTTATTTTTTAATGGGTATCAGCAATTAAGCTTTTTCTGTTCGATTTTTCAAATGTAAAACGAGAAGCTCGTAAGTATGCAATCGCTTAAATTTATCCCTTCTGGTTATCAATCAAATTTGCGTGGTATTGCTTTCAATTTTACTGAACCTCAATTCATTCAATACAATACCCAAGTCTATACATTTTAATATTTTTTTTTTAATTTATAAACAAGTTTTATTCACCTTATTTATTGCAGTTTTTGATCATTTTTCAAAATTTTAATCAAGTTATTTAACTGCAGTTGATTTTAAATATTTTAATTCTCCAATATTATATCTTTAAACGATATTATTTATAATAAATTAAAGTTATTTTTGTTTTATTAGAACTGAGATTTTATTATAAAATACAACTTAATTTATACTTTTAAATTCTCTATTTCTTTTTGCTTTAACTTTTTTTGCTTATAAAATAAAAACTTGTTGGAAGGTGAAATTGTTAAAATAGAAATGAAACTACAAAAACGGTTAGTATTATTATTACTTTTTCTTTTTTTTTTTTTGGGTATAAAAAAATATTACGGTTTTAATATAATAAAACAATGCAGAAACTTTTTTCCATGCTTCGAGTCATAAGTGACGTTAGTCGTCAGGCTAAATACGAGTAATACAAAACAATTGCAAGTTATTTTTTCTAGCAATACAAATTTTGTAATTGTTTCATTCAATTTGTACATACAGTGTCATATACATTTTTTTTTAATCGCGCAAATTTCCATTTATTGCACGTCTCTTGTATCGATGCTTTATCACATACATTAACATATTAATTTTTCGTTATCTCATATGAATGTATTGCATAACAAATGACAAAAATATTAGCAGCTTACAAGTTGTTCAATGAGGTTAGCTTTGGCATGTAAAAATAATTACGGTGATAAGGAGAATGATTATAATTTAAAATATCCGTTTTTCACCTCTTAATTGCAATTATGATAATGAATAACTTTATCAATGATTTTATGTATTTATGTTTTACTCCTTTTTTTGTTGTTTAAAGTTCGCAGATAACACAAATCGCTTGCGAATGTGTCATTTTTTTCGGCATCAATTCAAAGAATGTGTAATTCGAGAAAATATAAATACGAATTTAAAATAGTCGCATTGTTGTCCCCGGTACTCGCGAGTAGAAGGAGAAATAAAAAATTGATTGTAATTAAAAATGGAAAAGGAGGAATCGTGGGTTACCGTGATGGAAAGCCGACCACTCATACACGCACACAAATCGGGGGGATCCACTGAAAAAGAGTGTGTCAGAGAGAGAGAGAGAGAGAGAGAGAGCGCCGACTAAAACATCGGTTCTCTCTCTCTCTCTCTCTCTCTCTCTCTCTCTCTCTCTCTATCGAGTTCGATTAAGTTTTGCAATTCATTGTAGGTTGGCGCGCGCTGACTAAAACCAAGACCAAATACCAGCCAACTCGAGCTACATTCTCGTGTGTAAAAGATTCTTATTTCACTTTCAGCGAATCGCTCGCTCGCCCCGCGCCAACGATATAACTGCATCACGCTCCAAATAAGTCACAACGCGCGCTTACACAACTCCATAAAATATATTTCTCACATAAGTCCGCGCTATTGACGGGAGATAACGACAAAAGGAGCAACAGCGATTGCTCGCGCATTTGTTTAAAAACTCTTATCACGCGGGTAGACGACGAAAATCCGGTGTTACAAGATAGTGAACAATCGCGTGCGTTGTGTGCGATTGTTCAATAAATCAGGGGTGAGGGACTGCAGGGGTTGGTGGGAGTCACAACAACCGCGCGATTCACCCTCGCGCTTTCGGGGGTGGGGGGGGGTTGTTGTCTTGGACTGTTGTTGTCGCGGATCTTGCCCTGTTGCTCAGCTGTTTGGACGGACCAGCTGCCGGCTCTGCTGAAGGCCAGGGCAGACGGACCACTCGTGCCGTGCGCACGCATGTGCACATTTTATTATGGTTCTCGATGTGTGAGTGCTCATCCCTCTGTCTCTATCTCACCAATGATTTAATGTACTCTCGGATATAAACTGAGTCTGCTCTCTCTGACTGAGAGAGAAAAAGAGAGTCAACAAATCCTCAATTCCCCTCTTTGAATTACAGTATTTTGACGATTGATATTGCTTCTTATTTACAATGTCCCTATTAAATGCTTTATTAATACCCTACAATTGTTCGTTTCCACTTTTCACAATAACTTATTGTACAATTTTTCGTCAAACAATCGACACTGGCTTTTTTATAAAATTTTTACAATAAATCCAATATTTCTTACTAGTATGTTTTTGTTTTTATTTTTGTATTTTTTTTTATATTATTAACTAAATTAAATAATACCTTATTATCAGTAAGCTGTTGTCAAAAGCATAAAGTTGATCTGGAATAAAATACAATTTTCAACAAATTCTTCAATTTTTTTTTTTTTTTTTTTTATGACTCATTTGTATTATTTAACGCTTAATATAAAAATTTTCCGTATCTTATACGATTGACACAATCGTTTCAAATTTGCAATTGACTTAAACTTATGTAATTATTAATTGTACCTTTATTAAATTAAAATGACTAGTTTAAAATAATATACTTTTTTTGCTTTAGCATTTGAATATAAGTAAAAATTTAATTACTGTCAATTGATAATCGGTTTTTAATATTAATACAAATGCATGTATCTGTATGATTAATGGTTTTTTTTTTTAATTCAATACTTTACATCTTCAGAATGACTATTCATTAATTAATTGTAACTATTTTATTACAATAACCAATAATTTATTAATTTGTTAAATAAGTTTATAAAGTATCCCTTGCATGTAATTTGTATCCATAAAATATTGTAGTATTTAAAATGAAAACAGAAATAAAATGTACAGGTATATAATTCATTAATAAATGAAATTCAAATAGAAAATGTAGCGTAGTTAAATATATAATTCATATTAACCATATAAATTCACTGAATAAATATTACATTTGACATCTACATCCGACTAGAAAATGACCAACTTCAATTTTACAATATTTTCTAATTATTTCTGATGTACAGTAAATTACATGACATGCCTATCACAAAAAAAGTTCAATAATTAGTGAAGGTAAAGAAACGAAAAGATTATTTACACATGAATTATTTATTGACATATTACAACAAAAAGTCGAATAATTGCAGTGAAAAAATTGAAATTGAAATTGTTTTAATTTCACCATTGGGTATGAAAATTTGTTAATTAGTCTGACTTTTTGTTTGTATAAGGTAAATTAACGTGATTAATTATTGTAATGCTAATATATGAATAAAACTCTATTAACTTATGCAAATTTACACGTGGCTATAATTTTATTGCAAGTCCGTAAAATTACCATCGTACATTCGCAGAGAAAAGTATCGTCTACATTAGGATTATATTTATCTTATGGAAAATAATAAGTCTTAAAGAATTATAAAATAACATTGTAGATTTTAATTTAAAGTTACAATTAAATTCATTTTCCAAGTCGGAAATTCGACCCAGAATTATAAACTTGAGCAAATTTTCATTGGAAAAGTTCCAAAAAACACAATGCAAATAAAAGGAAGTATGATAACTCAAAGAGTGATTTACGAGCTCTAAATCTTGGCATATAGAAAATATATAAAAGACCATTGCAATTGGACGCGCTGGCTCATAACCTCAAAAATGTCTCGACAAAGGTGCAAAGCCCGACGTTCGTTTTGTAAATTTACTTCATAAAATACAGGATCCTTTATTACCAACACTCAAGTGCAAAACTTCCAGGAAACTTTTGAAAAGCAGCTCAAGGGGCGACGTTCCCGGGCGCGCCGAAGGCTATTTTCGAACACGACATCGGCGGGTATGAAAGTCCGTTGTCCGGGTGCTCCAAACATTTGGTGGTGGTGTCTCGGTGCCGTCGGCAGTCGCCTACTCGTGTTCATGCTCAAACAAGCACCAGTGATGGCGATGGCGATGGCGATGGTGTTGGTGTTGGTGTTGGTGTTGGTGCTGGTGCCGGTGCTCTTCCTTCTGTTTTTAAATGTTGTTGTTTTATCAGTCGACCCCAACTCTTCCACGTGCTCAGACAGGAACTCGAAAACTTCTACTTAAAAATTATCTACCTCAACATGTTACAATAACTTATTGTATAACTTTTTGTACCTTTTGTCGTTGAACAATCAAAACTGTTTTTTTACAATATTATTAAAATCTATCTATGTACATATTATATACTTTTCACTAGTCTTGTTTTATTTTTATTTCTTTATAAATTCGTGCAGAAAGAATCAACGGTAGAATTGAGTAGTAATGTGATAATTTAGTAGAACAATTACTCAACTCGGTAAAATCATAATCATAATATATATTGTTAACATGACATAACAAAAATCGATAATTTGCCAAGCTCTATTTTACAAACTTTCATTATTCAAACTCCATGATTATTTCAAGCAATATTTACATAAGTAACTTCTAAACAAAGACACCGTAAAATTTAATATGCAAAATACAAAAAGGAAATATATTTTTCATTTAAAAAAGTACCCAAAAATAATTGTTTTGGCAGTAATCTTTATTATCTTTAAATTATGAAATGTTTGGATAATATTTAATACATGTATTTTTATAAATTAGTTGTCGGTGATTGCTTTAATACATATTTTGCAATATTATATACTTGATAATTATTATATTAGATCTTGTGTAAACAAAAGAGATTTAATTTTAATTTAGAAAAAACGTGCGAATATTTTATAAAATGATAAATATCAGTAAATTAAATGTTTACTCAAATGGAACTTTTGTTTTTAATAATTAATTAAGAACATTACATAAATTAGAAAAATCAATTTTAGGTTCATTTTCCTGTTATAATGATCTGATCTTGAATTAACAACAGTCATGAATAATTATAACAATATTAATTCAGTAATAATAATCAATAGGAGAGTAAGATCGACATGTCTTTTGTTTTACAGGATAATTATATCCAATGTTAATACGTCGTTAAGCATGGAAAGTGCAATAAAAAGAATTTCAATTTACAAATATAAATTTTTGCCGATGCCGTTGTTGTTGTTATCGTTGCTGCGAGTATTATTATAATTATAAAGAGGATTTTTTGGATAAGTGTATATGCAAAAATCATAGTCCGTGGAGAACTCGAGTAGTCAGTGAGTGACTCTGTTGATTGCAGAAAAAAGGTTGACGTAATTGAGGAAACATTTCCTCGAAGCACCCGAAGCAGACGGACCGAAAACTTGTTGGTTCTCTTCATTTTTATTTTTACTTTTTACTTGTGTTTCTTTCTTTTACTCCTTATTTCGTTTTCACTTTGAGATAATACCGAATACAAGCTTACGTCGCCCAGCACGATAGTAACCGGCTTTACCAAACGTAATTTTCCCCCACAGATGCTTGAGGTGTCGTGGCGCTCTCTGACATTTTTTTATTCTGCGCATTACTCGGTTTTGTACATTTTAATTACATAATCTTTATTGCGAATTCAAATATTCAAAGGTACTTTAATTCAGTGAATGCTTGTGTGTAGTTAGTACAATTGTGTTATCATGAGTGATAACCTATCATGCTCTCTTTATAGAAATGAGTTGACCAAAAATTGAATTTGTCACCAATTGTGAAAACAATTTTTTTTTTTAAAGCATACTCGACAATTATTTCAATCGATAAAAATAATAATAATAATGGTTTATCTTCCATTGGTCTATACATCTTTTATTAATTTATTTTGTTGTTGTTGTTGTTGTTGTTGTTGTTGTTGTTAATAACGAGTTATTAAAGCAATGAAATTTATCTGCAAGAGATTGCCAGTGGATTTGAATTTTCGAAATTTAGACAAAGTGCTTAGAATTAGGCAATCAAAATTAATTAATAATGCAGTAAGCCTCAGTTAATGGCTAGAGAATTAAAATAATCAGTAATCTAAGGAAAATAACAAAGACGATAACGATAGTGGAAGACGGAACCAAACCCCGGAGATTATCAGGATCAGGATTGATTCTGCCGGGAACTCTCAAGCTCAAGTAGTGGCACACGTTGTTCAGAATGATTGACTTCTTCTGTTTGGATCATTCGTGCTAGATCCCAAAGTCTAATCCCTAAACTTTTTTTTATGCATTGCAAGGATTAGCTGAATTCGGCATTGGCAACACAGTAATAGGCGTACATGATAGAGCAAAAACATGCCCGTCTCGAATACTCGTCCCGCAAAAAGTATCCTTAGAAATCGCACTTTCTTGTTCAATGTATCTTGAATTAGTACTAGACTCGAACAAGGACTGGAACCAGACTATTTTTCCGACACTCTGACTTACTCGCCACAGGACCTCACTTACATCATGTTTTCCCGTAATGCAAACCCAAACACAACCTTAGACTTTTTTGTCGCTGAAGGTTGAAAGTCTGCAACCTAGGCCGAGCATTTTCCTAAACTCCTGACATATCCGCTACATCGAACACAAACAAATATAAACAAGTAAACTAGCATCCAAAGAAAACATTACGCAACTTTCTCATCCCGGCAAGTTCATTGTCAATCTAATTAAGTATTCAAATAAAAAAATAAAAAATAAAAAATAAAAAGCTTAATCAAATTTGAAATATTGGTTAAGGAATGCTAAAATCATTTGTTCGTTTTTCACAACAGTCCATATAGTAGTGCTCCACGTACATCCAAGTTCTTGTAAATAACTTGGATGGAAACTTTCTAACAGCTGCTCCTTTGGACTCTTAAAGCCTCTAATGATCTAATATGTTTACATTTATGTCTACTTTTGTAAACATTTAAATCTAATATTACCAAGCGATTCGGTGTTTATCCAAAATTATTGAATGAAATTTTCAGGGTTTAATTTACCTTTCGTCTATTAATTCATTTCGCTCTTTAATAAATTTTATACAGATGTTCAGAATCGTTAATTTTTTGCTCCATACTCCTATATAAAAGAATATTAGTAATTTCAATGTTAAAATACTTCTTTAATGCAAGAAACAAAATTTATTTTCTTTATATAACAATAACTATTTGATAAAAAAAATTGTTTCTTTTCATTGCATTGGTAATATTATAACTTCAGACTCATAAGAAAAGTGAAGAATCGTGCGATGAGTACATCATGGGTCCACTTAAAACTTTGATTTTAAAACAAATAGGTCTTTCAATTACTAAGTGTACTTAAAAAAAATTACCAAGTATCAATTAATTCTCAGTGAAAGTATCAACTTTTGGACAGCCTATTTCTACAGAGAGTATGATAGGTTATCAATAATGATAACAAAATTATTAATATCTTTATATGAGTATTCAGTCGATTAAAGTACCTTTGAAAATTTTAATTTTTGATAAATATTATTAATGCGGTACAAAAAACTAATAATTCATAGAAAGAAAAAAATTGTCAGCGCAAAACTCTACACAACAACAACACCTTGAAAATGAGTAAAAAAATGGAATTTTTTAATTCCTTTATTAACGGTTTGATTGCTGCAGGTTTCTATTCAATGTATCAACATTATCTACAGAAATTCATGAAGGAAAAAGAAAAAGAAGGAGGAAAATAAAAAAAAGGATACTTTTTAGAATTTCAATGTAATTAATAGTATGGAATAAAGGAACGAAACGATAATCATTAAGAAAAGTAAACAGCTTTGAAAGATGTATTTGTTACAAGGATTTTCGTGAACCGTCATATGGAGATACAAACGTATGCTTTATAATTTATATCGATTGAATATTATTTAAAATAAAGTAGCTTCTTATTTTTAAAACGTAATTGCATAAACCTTTATTTAATGAGACGGATGTATACGTAGATATTATATATAAATGATCTTTGTGATTTAATTGAACTACTTTTTCTTGTAGATAAAAAGGATGTTAATATCAAGAAAACTAACTTGCATTGCAATTGAAATATATCGTCAACTTCATATTTTTAGATATTTAGTACCAATGTTTACTTAAAACAATCTGAATATTTAGTTTTTTCTGTGATAAAAATGATTTGAAACGTGATTTTTCCCCCAATTATTAATTTTGAAGAAATGAAACTATTTGTTGCGTTAGTAACGTTTCAACCTTCCCACTCGTCGCTTTTTCATACATATGTGCATGCTCTCTCTCTCTCTCTCTCTATCTATCTTTTTCTTTTTCTTTTTTTTTTTTTGACCCTGCGTACGTGTTCCGTGTGTCTGTCTACATGTAAATGTGTGTCTGTTTATCTTTTCCTCCCTCCTTCGACTGAAAAGCGTTCCGTACACAATTTGTGTCGTGGTTGTCACGTGACGTAAACTCGTCCGATGGCTTGGTCTCCAACAGAACAGCTGAGCTTCGGCATTTACAAACCTCAGATTGGTATTCTGAATAAAATAGAGTAAATGTTTACTGCAGTCCATCAATTTTGATACAATAAATCTTCATCCTACGATTATTCATTCCACTATTCTGCTCAACTAAAAAAGCATATTTTTCCATTCAAATGAAAAATAAATATTTCGACGTTTAAACATCTTTTCTTAATGAAATAAATACTAACAAATTTTAATGATTCATTTTTGAAACGCAAGTTTAGTCTTTTATACTCAATATTTACTGATGTTACCATTATATCTATTTTGTCAACAAAAAAAAAAAAAAAAAAAAAAAAAAAAAAAAATGGTTCCATTTTCTCAGTATTTAAATTCAAATTGCACATGATTCAATTACACATCAAATATGTATAATGTTTAGTTTTATTACATCAATAATGAAATACAGTTTTCTTTTAATCTTTCAACTTGGTAGTTCTAAGTAGAGTCTACTTAAAATTATTTTATTGTTTCATTCGGTTATAAATTCATCTTTTCAGTCTTTCATTTAAATAAAGAACAAGCAAAACTAATTTAGTTGCTTAATTTTATTTTAAAGAATCCTCATGCTGTTAAGGACTCAAATATAAACCACGCAAAAGTAACGTAGTATTTGATGCGTGCACATCTTATTAATTATACAAACTCAGCCAAATGAGTATTATATAAAATAATAGCAAGAGAGAAGGGGAGAGAGGGGGAAGAGAGAGAGAGAGAGAGCATAAACGCAGGTTATCCATGACTCCGACATTCCTGCAATGATACGACGACTCTCAACATTTAGTCCAAGCAATAGAGCACTTTTGGGTCATGAAAAAAGCAGGTGGTGATAAACATCAAAATTCGTAAAAAAAAATCAGTAAATTCTTATTTTCTAAAATGCCACTCATGATATTCAGGGGTTTTTATTTCTTAACAATTTTAACGAAAAAAATACATTTTTTTTACTTATTTTGTTATTAAATAAAAGGTTTTAATTTTAACACTCTAAAGTCAATGGAAGATTCATAGATAATAAAATTGTGATGAAAATTCATTTTTTAAATTAATTAAAAATTTTGTAACTTTTT
This sequence comes from Eupristina koningsbergeri, assembly GCA_018907245.1. Taxonomy (NCBI): domain Eukaryota; kingdom Metazoa; phylum Arthropoda; class Insecta; order Hymenoptera; family Agaonidae; genus Eupristina; species Eupristina koningsbergeri. The sequence goes on along the minus strand of JACCHV010002773.1, from coordinate 563,584 downwards.
TATTTTTTAATATTTATAACTCTAATTTTGGAAAGTTAAAGTAATTAATATGCATTTTAATTGTACATAAAAATGGATTTTCTTTACAATTTTATTAACTAAAAATCGTCCATTGATACCATAGTGTTAAAATTAAGACTTTTCATTTTATAACAAAAAAAGTAAGAAAAATGTATTTTTTTCCTTAAAATTGTTAAGAAATAAAAACCCCTGAATATCATGAGTGGCATTTTAGAAAATAAGAATCTACTGATTTTTTTACGAATTTTGCTTGGACTAATTAGAGAAAGCGAAAATGTAATTTTAATACATTATTATTATTATTATTATTATTATTATCGGTTATAATTAATTGGTATGTATTTTTTGTTTCGTTGTTTTTCTTCGCAACATTTACGAATGAATATTCACCAATTGCCGTGTTTTGATAGTAGCATTAAAGTTGTAAGACACGATATGAAATATGTGCCGACATTAGTCATGTAAGTTCTTTATCATCGCGACTATAGTCTGATCTTTGAAATATTTTTAAACATAATCTCTTCATCATCGAGATAACGATGAGTCTGTGCGTATATAGAATTGAACTCAAAAAAGACCTCGCATAGCTCCTATAATTCCCTCCCTCCCTCCCTCCCGTGCGCCCAATAATTTTAAGCTTCTTCAACGCCCAAGCTCATTTCTTCTCTTTATAGTAAATTGACATTGTTTTTGGTCAATAGAGAATAAAAGGGGACTCCAGAAGTTATATTGCGATCGAGCGAATTCACCTCTGAAATTATAATCACCAAGTTTTCGACAAAAGCCCAATTTATTGGCAAAAGCAAAAATACTCCCTTTATCTCTGCGTTTCTCGCCTTTTTGCATTTGTCAATTAAAGTATCTTCCCTTTTTTCTCCCCCTTCTTTATATTAATTAAAGGGGTGGTAATTTTTAGTTTATATCTGAAGCTAATAAATATTTATGTAACTTTTTTAAATAAATCTTTGAATCTTTAAAATTATCTACGTTCTGCACCGATGAGTCATTTTCTACATACTCATTTTATTATTTTATTGTTTATTTAAAATTTATAAAGTTATGTCAGATGTTTTTGCTATGGTATTTAATAAATGGGCATTGAAATAAAGATATATGCAATTGTTACAGATTATATTTTATGAGTTTTTTTTAATGCCAAAATCTTACGTCAACTACTTTTACGCATTTGAAGAGTAGTCATATAAACTTTTAAACACGGATTTTATAAAAATGGATTGATTTCAAAACAATTTCAAATTAAGTTCTCTGAAGAATTTTAAAACGTATAAACATTAGTGTAAATTTATTTCGCATTAATAATTTAAATAATTAAGCATTGAATTTTGTAATGGATAAATAGGATTTTAATGCAATTTGTTGTACAATAATTTCATTTTCTAACATTTTTTAAGAAAGTTGTAAAAAAACTTTCTTATTTTTTGATATATTTTTTCTCTATACTTTAAATATAAACTACTCAACTTAAAATCTCGGAAGAATAAATTAAGCTACCTATCCTTTTAATCTCTTCCACTTTTTATGTTTTTCACTTCTTTCGAATGAATCAGCAATGCTAATTTACTCCTCTACGATAGACACATTTAGGCAATAAAAACTAAATTTTTCTTTTTTTTCATTAAAGTCTTAATTAATATGAGAATGTAGCACGTATTACAAGCAGAAAATTAAATGATACATTTTAGAATAAATGCAAAATTTCGAGTATTATAGTGTTGGAAATATCTCGGAGACTTAATATTAAACGTACAATTTAATTATTTTTTCATAAACTTGTTTTTACATAAAAAAATGAAAACTAAATTTAATTTTGAATAAAATCTCTGTTGTATACATTTATGCAAGTGCTCGGGTGTACAATTCGGCAGATGACAACTCAGTTTTCTTTCTTTTTTTTTAGATAAAAGATAACCAGAATTTTTGTTTGAAAAATTGATTAGATTATGTATACTTGTAAAAGTTAACGTTGTGTCTAATTTAAAAAAATCGTATATTTAAACACTAAAATATTGATGATTAATTACACAAGACAAATAATTTATTTAAACGGTAAGTTGTACAAGCTAATAATCGATTCCCCCTCGATGATTCAACGTTATGTGATTAATAATGAAAAATATACTTTATAGTATTATTAAATATTAAAATTATTTATTGACTTGTTTATTTATGAATACTGTATGACTAATAATAAAAATTACATGTTTCAAAAAATAATTCCGAACTTGAAGAGATAGTAAAGCCGTTTAAATATACACCAGATCAACTATGAGTATTATTGGTATAAGGGAAATAAGCGGTAATACAAGGTTTGGAGCAAAGAATAAATTGTGTAAAGAAAATTTTCTATCACAAATATATAACATTGAAAGCATTTATCTTATGCAGTATATATTTAATGTCAAAATTGTGTAATATATTTTCTTTATGATTCCATCGAATTTATACATGAAAATACTTTATTAAACTACTTTAATGTTACAGGTTGAGCATTGGTAGTATATTAGCCGAGCACTTGAGTTGTTTATTTTCGAAAGAAGCTTTGCACTTTTTTTTTAATTTGAAAATCTTTTCAAATATTATTGAACTGAAATCTCTGATTCTTCTTACTGTAAACAACACGTCCTTGTGTAAAGCAAAATAAGTTACATTTGTATCCATAAGATTTTTCCTTTTTAATGTATCTATAATAATATATTGCACGATATGGATTGGAAGTATAGTACATGATTTATTTATTATTTCACAATATTTTTATATTATACACTACATTTACATTTATGTTTGATTTTGATTTTCAGTATTGTTGTATTACTGAGCTCGAAGTGCTGTCACTGTGTGTGTATAATTTAAGTACACACAATGTGTAAAAAACTGAGTACGCTGTGTTTTCTCCCTCCCTCCCTCTCTCTCTCTCTCTGTCTCTCCCTCTCTCTCTCTCTCTCTCTCTCTCTCACATATATCTTCCTTGTTCCATTTAGTCATTATGAATCACAACGAAGGGTTGCCCAACTGTGTTACTCCTAGTCACTGCTACAGCTTTTCGTTTGCTTTGTATTACTCAACTGTGAAAACATGATCACAAGCAAGTCTCTCAGGGCCACAATCAGCTCGGTGTACGTGTGTACGTGTGTGCAAGCGCTTGTCACCCTAAAAGAGGGGATGAAAAAAATAGAGGAAGTAAATGGTAGAATAGGTTTTCGTCTTTTATTTACACTCTCCGATCCAAAACGCGATGATTTCCATTTTGCTTGTGCTCCTCTTGATTTATCCCGGCTTTTCGAATTTCGTTTCAGTTTTTTGTTTGTTGCTCGGGTCTTTAGTGATTATAAATTGCACTAATGTTGATATATGCGTGTAAGTGTAACATAAAAGAGGCAGGCGAGGAATTTAAGCAGAAGCATTGGCCAAACAAATAAATTAATAAAATGAGAAGACGGTGTTTATTCCGGATAATTTATTTAAATAAAACTAAGGATCTCGGAAAATAAAAGAAAGATAAAGCGCGCGATGAAGATTATGCGAATGTATTCCAATACTTTTATATTGCTGAATCAACTAAATTGGCAGAAATAAAAATGCAAGCTAAACTTAATAATTGAAAAATTTGAATAAAAAATTGTCGTATTATGCAGTACTTCTTTATTAAATAATTAATTTCAATAGAGAGCTCAAAGCATAAAAATGTGAAACATTTTCTTTAAAGGTATTAAAGAAAGATAAAAACAGGTAAAATCGTAGAGATAAAGCCTCGGTAAAATGACCTTTACAAATATTTTTACAAATATTTGTGCTTTTGCGTACTTTTGCGTGCTTTCGCGCGGGTCATTGGGCATGTGTGCGTATGTGCGTGTGCACGACATAGAGCTATACGAATGTTTCTCGGAGCTTACACGTTGCATCGTTAGCACAGCACTTACTTTAAAAGCAGACAGAAAAAGGGAGATTAATTATAAAGTTTGCATTAAGATCGGATCGCGTGAAGGCGTTGAAAATAAGAAGAGGAGAGTCAATAATAGTTCAGGGCTAAAAGAGTATGGGAAGGAGCGAAACGTTTGGGTTAGACGCGCCGCGGACAATAATTGATAATGATAAGAGCAGGGCGGCCGCAGGGGCGGAGGGGAACTGGCTGGTCGCGGAGAGGAGGCTACTGGTGGCGACGCCAACCCCGACGACGTCGTCCCCGACGGAGACGACGACGGAGACGACGACGACACGACCGCGTGTGCGCGGGTTACGTAAAAGGCACGTTTGTTGCACAATAATCGCCGGCTATAAATAACCGGGAGAAGCATGGCCCCGGCTCGGATTTTTGCTCGGAGCTCCGCGCGCGCTTGTTTACATATTTTCCTTTGTCGCCCGCTTGTCTTTGGATTTTCTTTCCGCACGAACCTCCTTCTGACTTTTCTTTACCCTCCGAGAGAACAAAATAAAGTGCACAGCGCCTTTTTACTCTTTCTCCCGGTGCATTCACGTGCACTTCGAGGAAGTTGTACGTCCGTCCACTGGAACTTTATTTTGCCCGACCAAGTATTCCTTTCAAAAATATTTACCCACTTTGCGAGAGAAAATCAAGGCACCCCTCCACTCCACTCCATCCCCCCCCCTTCATTAGCATAAACCCGAATACGTGCATTATGCCGCGACACCTCTCAAGGTGCAAGACCGCGAAAAATAATAAAGAGGAATAAGGAAAAACACAATTCACCCTCTCGCCGCGCTTTTTTCTCGCGCGAGTCCTTTGAGGAAAACTTTGAGGAAAGCTCCCTCCGAAATTACGGCGGACTCTCGCTGGAATATTAAGTGTATATACTGCCAGACACATTTCACTTAAAACCATATTTTTACCACACATTCACACCGAATTTACACTGTAGATTCAAAAGTAATAACGTTGTGTGCGTCTTAATTTGATCTTAAATGATGTATGCACATAATAGATTCACTTTTGCTACAAGTCACACGTCATTTTAATAATCAAATTCAATGCACGAGCACGAGAGAATATTTCACTCCAAAAGATAAATTTATTTTGAAAATCAAAGTATCTTTGTCTTTTACACCTCGACATTTCTTTTTTGATTTTTTATGGCCTAACATTATTCAGTATTGGAGTTTAGTAATAAAGAATTCTGACGGCTCGTATTAAATGACATGTCCAAAATATCTGTTTATTTAAAAATCTGAAATCCATCTACAATTATTCATCTAAATTTAAAAATATTATAAATACCAATGTATTTTAAATAATGAAAAATGGACGTAAAAATCTTCAATTAACAGTCTGACTTAATTTTAACTTGAGATTAGAAATCGGATACTTACATTTGATATTATCGACATTGGTTTCGAAACTGTTTTTAAATTTTTTACCAATAATTAAGAGGCTTATACGTGACCAAGTTATTATACAAGTACATAATGTTCGAACGGGGTTAGAATTCTAATCTACAATTTGAGATAAACATAAACACTCAGCTGTAAAAAATGATTCGGCATTTTGTAAACATTTTAATATTTTGATTTTTTGCGATATGTAAATCTATTTGCTAAAATCCTGTTTATCCTTTTACTAAACGCAAGAAAATTAATTGTATTATTTAAGCTAACATATAATAATAAATGTGGCGAATATTGTAAAGCAAACTACAATTTTATTTCAATCTCAAAATATACATTAATAAAGGATTATTATTGGAAGAACAAACCGAAATTATTAGTTTCAACATTCTCTCCATTTTCCCCATTTTCTATCTTTTTGCACAAATTTATAATCTATCTCCATAACTTATATTTGTCATATCAATGTCTTTAACTAATGTACCGTTAACGTTGTTGTTGTTGTTGTTGTTGTTGTTGTTGTTGTTGTTGTTGTTGTTGTTGTTGTTGTTGTTGTTGTCTTTCAAGGTTAAGCAGTCACATTTTTTTTTTGTTTTTTTTTAACTTAATGATTTTCCTCGAATATACTTTCATATCAAATTTTCGCTTCATTCATATATTACTTGTGACTTTTTTGTTCATCTTCACAATTGCAAATCAATTGGGAATCTAAATCTTTACAAGGAAAAAACATAAAATGTTAAAATAAATTAGATCCTTCATACTTTTGAAATAAATGGTCGTTTTATTATTAATAAATAATATTTATTTGCAGAACGGAATAGAAAGAAATATGAAAGAATTACGTTAATAAAAGTCTTTTATGTTAAAAAATTGTACAATAAAATAAACTTCATGCAATGCTTTTAATGTAGCAAATGTTTTTATTTATTACTTACAATATTTAACTTGCTCTCCAACTTTAAACTAGATTTTAAAAAATGTGTAAAATGAATTCATTATGTCAGGCTTTATTAAATTAATATACGAAAGACAGATTTAAACTAATTGAAGGCTAATACTAAAAGATTAAATGAGGTAGTGGATGATTTGTGATAAAAATTTATTTACAGGAAAACACATTACCCGCACGTACTATTATTTATTTTTAAAATATAAAAAATAATCTCTAAATTTTTTATTTCAAGATTTAACGTTAACATAAAAATAAAAATGTGGGAAATGTACAACATAAAAATAACACAACATATATCGAATATTTTTTATTAAAAATATGCCAATAATAATTTAATATTTTAAAATGACAAAGTAAAAGACGGGAAACGCAGGCTACTATTAAAATTTTCTAAAATAAATTGTGCAATGCTTTATATAAATTGTAATTGTAATTATAGTTAAAAGTTACAAAAGAAAAAAAAATAATAGACATTCGTTTGAAAAAAATAAAATTTGTATTGAAATTCATTAATTCGTTCAAACTTGTGAACATATAATTAAAATGAAAAAGTAAACAATTAATATTATCTTTTCATTCAACTTCGACAGTTGTATGCGTTTGATTAAAAACTTTAATAAATTCTAAACTAACTAAACCTTAAATCTTTAAGGCTACTGTATTATAGAAGTTAAAATATTTGCATATTTCCATAAATTTGTATAATAAATCAATCTTTGCAGATCGCGTAGTCATCTGAGCAGATTTTTCCCCATATATATATATATGCGAATCTACATTTATTCTGAGTCAAACATGGCAACATTGTGAATTCTTTTGTTTACTTTACTTTGCCCCTGACTAGGAAAATAATGTAATAATCGTCCACATTCTTGAATATTCGAAGGACTTAAATTAAATGTAAACATGATTTACCGAAGTGAAAAATGATGATGGACGCGGGTTGACGCATATCTAACGAAATAATTACGTATCAAATTCTTTATTGAAAATATGAATTGGAATTAATTTAAAATCTAGCAGTGTAAATATTATAAAATTAATCATATCATAAAATTTTTACACTTATACAAATAATTCTTCATTTTTAATTCAAGTGTATTCAAGCGTAAAATAATAATACACTAAATGTAATTGAATTTAAGGATTCGAATGATAATTTTATTATCAGAAAACGTTGTACATAATAAAATTTTGCGCCGCTGTCACATTTTGCTATTCAATTAACTCGACAGTGCCGTAGATAATTAATTAATAACTACGTTTAATCTTACAGATGTCTTGTGACGAACGTAAAAATTTGACAATCTCGGTATAATTATTAAATTTCCCTCGTACGAAAATAACAAGGGAATTAAATTTTTTTTATAACACGAAATTCGCAACGTCAGAACTTGAAAAGTATGTCAGCATATCCTCCTTTACAACCATTCGGATATAATGTATAATATATAATAATAATTTCGTTGATCTGCCGGTGTTTTGTAAAATCTAAAGTTGCGACACAAAGTGAAAGTAGACGAATTGTATTTGAATTCCTAGGGATGGGGTGGGGTGTGGGGCAAATAATAGAAGAAGCGTCCTACCGAGTGTAAGTCGCCGATCAGGTCGGAAAAGGGGAAATCCGGTTTGGGTGCGGTTGGGCGGGGGGTGGATTTAGGTTGGATTTTAGGGACCCCACAGCTGCTCCTCGATGTCAACCCCGACTCGCAGCAACACTTGACGACTCGGATCTACCGATTAAGCGATAAATCAGCGCGTAATTAGGGATTTTCGATCGGTGCGGTGTCGGCGGGTCGGAATTTTCTACCAGAAATTTTCCTGATAGAAAGTTGTTTGGCCGTTTTCTAGGATAAGCGTCGATTGACCATAAAAGAGCGGCGCAAAAAAAACGCGAGGATAATTCGAGAGCTTGCTTCGTGGCAATGAATACATATGAATATATATGTATATATCAATCAATCGCTATAATATCAATAGTAGCTATTAGCAGTGGGCAAAAAATTCCAAGCGATAGAGTGTATTTATAGATTAATTATTTATTTATATATCACTCCGACGAGAATATTGTGTACATTGAACCGTGCAGAGTTGAGCATTTTTCTAAGATTACGCATACTAGATCGTAAAATTAAATTATTGTAACGTCGTGCGTCGCCGTTATCAGTGGTCTTGGAGTGCACGAGCGCTTTCTTCCTCGAAAACCAATAAACTCGGTTTATTTATAAAAAAAGAAAAAAAAAAAAAAGAGAAAAAAAGAAAAAAGGGGAAAAAATGAAAAAAATGAAAAAAAAAAGTGCACCTAGTGCGACCGAGCCAAAAGTCCCACCCACACACCCGCACGATTATCGAATCTCCCTCAGTTTCGGGATTATTCATCCGCGAACACGACAACTGTACGGGAAATTTTCGTATTTGTGTTCCCGGATAATAAAATCATCAATACGATGAGTGCGCTGAAAAAACATTTTTTTATTGGTGGAAGGCATTTGCGAATAAATTTTTCGCGATGAGATAAAACTATTGCGGATACTGGCGGGTGTGTGCGTGCGGCGGGGGGGGAGAGCGAGTGGGCGAGTGGGCGAGTGTGTGTGCGCGTGTGAGTGCGTGCGTGCGTGCGTGTCTAGAGATAAGCAGCCAACTCGGACGTTTTGTGACATATCTCCACTTGCGGACTTGAGATAAACTTACACATGCGTCATCACATGATTCTCCGGCTCTCTTGTACATGTACGAGCACACGTACCTACCCGACACATGTAAATATTTCACGCGAGACGCGACATTTTCTTAGAGCCTGCCTTTTCGCTTAATTTTAAAGTTGTAGCTTTTTTTTTAAATTCTTTTTCTTTTTCTTTTCGACCTGACTTGATGAGTTTGTTAGTATTATTTATATGTCTTATTTATCTGGGCGATCGTGTTAAATAATTTTAACTCGAAAGCTTTATACCTTAATGTGATTTAATATTGTCTAAATATTGAATTATTACCGGCATTCAAATTCAATGCGTTATTCATATTTGACTTACTCATTACTTCAATGTGTATTTTTTATTTCATCGTGTGTCCACTAATTTACATATCTTAATTAAAAAATATCGTTTTCTCAAATATTGAAAACTATAATTGTGCAACCAAGTTCTTTTTAAGCCAGATTTTTATGATACAACTTTTAGTATGCTTTGCAGTGATATTTAATGCACAGTAAATTGATATTCTTTGAGCAAAATTATATAATTTTTTTCTTTTTTTTTTCTTTTCATAATTTTTTATACTATTTATTCATGTACAGCTTAAACAAACCTTTTAATTACAAATTATGCACATCGTTATGATATTGAATAAGTCGTTGGGTACACATTTTTTTTCTTCCCACTCCCTGTTGCTCTCTTTTTAGCATTAAACCTATTTTTCTATTTTTCTAAAAATTTTTGGGTCTCTGTGTTCATTGATATGTAATTGCTTTATTCCATTAGTAATACATTAGCCGTTTGCATTTTTCCGTATATATATTCTTTACTCAAGAGTCGTAAGAGGAAATGTACAAAGGAGAAAGTACTACGAGTGAGCAAATACACAAAATAACGAAAATATAATGTTGATAAAAGAGATGAATTTTTTTCGTTATCATGTACGTACTGTATAATGTTTACTTTTCATAAAAAGCACTATCTATGTATCTGATATAACCTCCGGAAAGAGTTATTTTTTATAAACTATCAATCACCTTTTCTCTTGATAATTTTAAAACAGCAGAAACAAAATATTCTATTGTTTATGTATTCTATAATGAATATTTACATTAGAATCTCAAGCACAGATCTTGGAATACTGTTCTACTTTTATAAGAAACGTGTTATTTATATTACATTCGGACTAAACGGTAGTGCACGATAAAAATATATGGATATTTTGATAACGCTTACAGAAATTAAGTTTTATTTAAAAAAAAAAAAAAAAAAAAATAATCGATGGAATCGTTTCGAGAACTTCAAATGTGACTAGAATTTATAAAAAATTGAGTGAAAAGAAAATTGCTTTAATTTTATCGTATACATGTACGTATACGTATACATATCGTACTCTTGAAGCTTAGAATCGTTAAAAACACAATAACTATATATTTTTATATGTACTTTACACTATTAAATGATAAAACTTTACGGAAATATAAAAACGTTAAATTATTGTGTCCAGTGTACAATGGTTGACAAACTTTGTTCCCCGTGTTTTTAATGTCGAGCTATTATTTAACGAATGCATTGAAAATATTTAAAATTGTGTAAAGGTTTAACTGTAATTTAACTTTTCAAAATAATATTATTAAATTGTTCTTTGCTGGTACATATTTTACGAATATCGATAAAAATTAAAATTCCCGTGATATTTTTAAGTACTGATTGATTTAATAATAAATAAAGTTAATTATGAGAATGATATATTAGTACGTAGCTTCATGTCAATGCGGTATCTGATTAAATTTATTCTAATAATACAGTTCTTTCCAAGGTAATTCAATAAAAAAAAAAAAAAAAAAAACTAGGTACACACGATGAAGGTATACGATTAGGTTTTCTAAATTTAAAAAAGTAAAACAGTTGATGAAAAGAATGGTAAAAAAAAAAAAAAAAAAAAAAAAAAAAAAAAATTTAAACGGGATATAAAAGTGTGTCCGAATATTTAAAGGCGCATAAAAATTTAAATGCACATTTGTCAATTAAGTTTGGCTTTTCGCTTGTAAGGAGTAGATACTTGATACTTTCTCCATTATTTACGGTGTAAAAATTCATGAAAATGTAGGAGGATCTCCGAGCCGGAGAACACGCGGGAAATCCGAAAAGCCTCCTTAATGAAACGAATATCCTAATGTTTCCACGCCCGGGGTTTGACTCGCGTACGTGTGTACGCACACGCCCACAAATGGCCGCACACGCGCGCACACACATGGTGTTTGAATAACATAACCCACTTAACCCGTGGCTGGAAGAACGAGAGCGCCACACGTCGAATTAACGAGATTGAGAAATATTACAGAGTTGTGGGACCGCCCCAGCCCCACATTGTTGTTAAGTCCATTCCTAGACGAGGCCACCCAAGTGCAAAAGGTTCACCTTCTGTTTTTACTCCGGTGGAGTTTTCGTCGTCGCCTGAGTCTGTATCCCGGTGACCATCACCTCGCAGTGCTCGCTCGGTGCCCCGGTCGGCATGCGTGCAGCCCCTGTAGATTTTGATTTTAACACGTGTATTATATGCACGTGAGGTGCTCAGGTGCTCGGACATACGTGCCTTGAATTGTTATTATTTTGCAATTATTTTCAGATAAAAATAATTGTTACATTTTTAAGGGAAGATCGAGTCTTTCGATACCTAGAACTAACATGTTGAGAATATTTAAGGAAATTCCGCAAAGACGCTTTAAGGCTTTGCGCATTTAAAAGGAAAAACAAGCAGCTGACGATGAAGCTGTTGCTCGAAGAAAAGATGAAAATGCAGTTCGACAAATATTTCACCTCATTTTCAAACCACGCGCCGCACGTGTTAATTTAAATGTAACAATGTCGCATTTTAATTACATATTACGTTGTATCGTATTGCACGTGACGGTTAATTCATACCTTATTATGCAAAAATCACAACTATTTAATTATTGAGTGAATTAATGCATTTGTTAGTGGTGGTGAGATTGCTAAATACAAAGCCCAGGTAGTGAATTAACAAGTAACAATCATCAATGACAATGGTTATCAAAAATTTATTTGTCGTTACACTATCTTTCTCAATACAACTATTTAACTATAATATGGTCTTCTTGTACCAGAAGAGAACGCACAAATTTATGTACATTGCATAAATACATTAAATGGTTTATTTTTATTTTGATACAAGTACAACGACAGCCATCGTATGGAAATCGATGTTCACAGATGCTTAATTTGAGTATTTTTGATGTGTATGGCTTGTAAACGCATCAAACGTTATGTTTAATGTAGCTGTTCGGAATTATAAGTCCAATAAAAATGCTTAATAACATGCTGTAAACGTTCCAAAAACATAGAAGGTTTTTTGGTAATTATAGAAATACCAATCGATATGTCTATAAAAAAAAAGATGTTTCATATAAATTTATTATTGGCTTGATTAAAGAATTATAGTAAATTACTAGGTATGCAAAACACTTTTATGAATTAAATATCTACGATTAAAAAAATATGGCAAAACAATCGATTTTGATAATATTGTTCAAAAAGTATTTGTTGAATACATTAATGTAAACCTGCAATTTCGTACTTAAATTATCTGAACTTTTTATGAATAATGTAGATTAATAATATGCTGATGTACATCGATCAACGATTTTATCAAATAAAGCTTACATCAGTAGTTACAGCACTCGTCGAAAAATCCAACAGCATGTATTTGTAATTTCTGACTTGTTGTTGCACCAGCGTGTAAAGTACATGTTCAAATTCCTTGGAGGATCTAGAAAAGCATCTAGGAATAAACACGACCTTATCACAATCCAGAAGTCAATTCATCAGCTCCGAATCTCAAATCGCTTATCTCAAGGTTTCATGGAGTACAGCAAAGGACAGGTGTGCGGAGGAACGAAGGCGCTAACTTTAATTTCCTAACGCGATCTTTATGCAAAGTATTTGCCTGCAGATGGCGAGGGGCTACACGGGGGCAAAGTAAGAGGGTACGAGTATGACCTCAACAAAACGCATCTCGGGAGAATAAATTCGTTATTTAAATTTTACAATCCCGTCGTGGACGCACTGGGGAGAAGAGGAATAAGAGATTAATTAATGAATTTTATTAGCATAATAGAGTCGCCAGCGTGAGCGCAGCCGCAAATAAGCAAATAAGCACTGTGCGCGGAACGGAAACGAAGAAACGAAGCATTTTTTACCAAGAGCGATGATATTGATAAACAATTTGAAAGTGTTGGAAATTGTTTTTCCGGGAGCTTGAGGAAGGCTGAGCTCGAGCTTTTACTCCGAGTCGATCCCGTGAGAATTAGGCGGAACTTGCAAACTGGGTGGGAAATTAATTGACCAGCGCGTAACGAGGCCATTGCTTTCGTCTATTCCAATTTTCCAAAGAGCGGATGAAATTAATGAAAGCCGTCGGTGACAAAAGTAAATTGTCAAAGCCATGATTATTCTCCTGGTGAATAACGGAATGCCCCTATGGGTGAAACCGCGAGCAACAAATTCCTAAAACAGCGGCAATTCCCGGCATAAATAACGCAAGAACATCCGATGCCAACGTGTAAATCACGTAGGAGTTGCATATCGCGGTATGCAGCGAGTGAGAACCGAGCGAACCGAGCGAACCGAGCGAGCCGAACCCCTATCCCGAGGAGCGCGAACTTGGGAATACGAAATAAAAGGAAAGCGGGAAATGCGGGAAAGCCCGGGTGCACCGGGAGGTGGTTAAACCCTGGGTGACGCCGAGCTCAGGTGACTCGGCTCTGGCACGAGGTGCACATAGCGCCGGGCGATCTGTCACGTCGGCGCATACCTGACCTGGGGAGAGGAGAGTCGATACTTTGTTTGTTTGCGACTGGCATGCACTCCCCATTTCCTTATTTCCTCTTCTTTTGGCCTCTTTTTGGCCCCCTCTTGGCCCCCTTTTGGCCTCTTTTTGGGCTCCCTTTGGCCGTCTGCCCGTGCTTGGCGGATGCCTCGCGCTCTCTCGCGCTCTCTCGCACGCTCCGCTCCGCTCCTAATGTTTCCCCGCGTAATTATAGCCGGAGAAATTGTTTACAAAGTTTTTCGTGAAACTTGTCTGCGCCGCGTATTAAAACTGGAAAGCCAGCCACTTTCAAATTTGGGCTCGGCTACCGAGTCGAAACAACGCCGAGGAGATTAGTGTTGTTAAGACAATTAACGCAAAATCCACTCTGTTGGCACAAACATTAAAATTAATCCGCGGACGGGCTCACCCGCCATTGGGTTTCATCCCATCTTTTTCTTCGGGAGCGGGCTCGTCATTCGCAGGTTTACGGGTTAAAAGCAGTTTAAATTAAAATTTCGGATTTTCAAATTAAAGCCCGAAAGGTGCTCGAACGTCATCCCTCACCTGAACAGTCGCTGGAGGTTCCCGAGGATTGCGAGAAGATGTCGAATGGAAGAGGAAAATTTCATTCCCCGCGTTATTAAAACGAGCCATAGGTGCGAGTCGTAATTAATTGTAGCAGGGAATAAAAAAGTGTTATTAAAACGAAGAATAATAAATCGAGTGGAGTCTGGTTTTTTTTAATTTGCGTACGGGACTATAAGTTACTTGAAAAAATAAGAAAAAGGAAAAGGGGAAAAAAAAGAAAAAGGAAAAAGAAAAGAAAAGAGAAACGAGAGAGAAAAAGAAAGGAACGATTTGTCGGCGTGTCAACGCGGCGGTGCGTTTTATACTCGTCGTCATATTCCTGGGAGCAACTTAACTTATTTTCTTGCGGTCACACGAACACTGTTTTACCACTTCAACTTTTCTTGTGCTTCGAATTACTGTAAGACCCGAGCGTCGCCAGGGGGAGGAGGGAGGGGGAGGAGGAAACAAAAGAGATGATGATCTTTATAAATGACGCTCAGATTTATATCTTTCCACGTCCTAGCGTGTCAATCTTCTTTGTTTTCTTTTTTCTCTCCCCCTTTTAATTACTTGCTGTTTTATGTGATATTACTCAAGATTAATAAACGATCATTTAAATGTTAACAACAATCCTCCTCGCGTTGTTTTATGCACGTCGCGTGTGTCCTGCGCGAAAAAGAGCATTTGCATTTTCTTCGACACTCGAAAAGAAAGCGTTGCGTTCGTTATTATTATATTGGCATATTGAGTTTCCTCTGCTGAATTATCGATCGCATCGTGATAAATTGAATCATGCATTTGCACGGGAAAAAAAAATTTTCTTACTACTTTATCAAGCGAGAAAGCAACGATACTGCTGTATTCGGTGCATATTTTATAAAGTTGGATGTTAAAATAATTTAACCGTCGCGTCGTGGAGAGGGAGGGGGGAGGGGGAGGGAGAAGTTATTGTTATTTTCACTTGAAAATATTGCTAGACTTTTTTTGCCGGTAAGCTCGTGAAATCGAATTACACTCCCCCGACGCATTATCTTTGCTAATGAGCATTGGCAGCCGAGGCACAAGTCACTAACCGGGATCATAAAATTTTATCAGCCGAGGATTCGAGTCCAAGAATTAATATTTTCCATCCGAAAATACCGATTACGTATTAAATTCAATACTCGATAATGCGGAGTGTTTGAATGGCCAACCAATGCCATAAACGCGCGTGACATTAATTATTAGCGCGTTATTGCATTAATCGATTCGAATCGCAGAGACGACAACGCTCGTGCGCACACGCACACGCGCACACGCACACACGCACACGGGATCGGTTTCGCTCGCGAGCAAAGCGAGGGGGTCGAGAACAAAAAGCAAAACGTAAAAAACGCGCGGGAGAATGAAGAGAGATTTTAAGTACGTCGGAGTCGAAGGTGCACGCACGCACACGCGACAGGGACATCGGCGTCGACGTCGACGTCGGCGTCGGCGTCGGGGAGGACGTCGACGTCGACGCTAGACGCGCTCGGGCGCGTTTCTGCGAATCTCAAAGACGATAATAGACGCGCACTCGCGAGGGTGGGAACCGATCCGTGAAGTCTTCAAACTTGGAACGCCCCATCTTTCCTCCCCCTCGCTCTTTGTCTCTGTCTCTTTGTGAGCCCCGAGTTTCGCGTGGTTTTGGTGAAAAGGAGCGATGGGGTTCACTCTCGAGTGCGTCCCGAGCTTTCGGCGGGAAACTCGGCTCTCCAAGCGCCAGCCAGCCAGCCAGCCAGTAAATCGGACGTCCATTTGCTCTCGAGGTCCATCATTTGTCGCTCCAGCCTCCCACAATTTATTTCGGGGACGCTCGAGCGTGTGCCCAGGCGGTCCGAGAAGGAGGTAAAACAAAATATCCCTCTGGCGTCCCGCTTTTCGCGTGTCTCTCGCTCTCTCGCTCTCTCGCTCTCTCGCTCTCCTGCCTTTTCCGTCCTCGCCCTTTCCGTCTGCGTTTCGCGCGACAGACAACAATGCGCCATTAATACGTGACGTGACCTCTTACGGTCCACATCCTCGGGGCGCGAGGTTACGCGGTTCGAGTAACGAGATGCATTGTGGATGCTGAGGTCCAGAGGACACGAGGAGATAAGATGAGATGAGTTGAAAGGAGAGGAGAGGAGAGGAGAGGAGGTCCTTTCTCGAAAATGCAATCTCCAAGGCGCGACCACGCGCACCAAGGCTTGCGTTAATAAACGTGTCTTATTCGGAAGAGCCCATGATTTATGCGACCTTCAAATTTACAACGCCCCTCCATTGTGCAAAAAACTAAATACATATTTTAACGCCCGGACATGTTGCCTTTTGAATGGCTCATCTTCTCTCTCTCTCTCTCTCGATTCGGAGGTTTTCTCCAAAATCCGTTAGTCGGTAAATCAACCGAAACTCCTGGGTTGACTGAATTTTTGGTTAATACACATACTCCTCAAACCCTTCGATCGAATTCATCCAATTTTCTTTGATCGATGTAATTTTCGGTTTATTTTCTCAGAACTCAAGCTCGATAATTAAGGATGGGTCAATCACGAATCTATTGCTGATTAAGTGCTGATTAAACTCGTTCCCATAAATCGAAGCTTTATTTAGAGAATGAAAATAGACGTTGATTCATTAAATGCGTTATTTTTAATATACATTTTTACTTCCATCGGTTAACAAATAACCGAGTTCATTAAAAAATGCTTAATAATTTTAATTAACATTTGCAAGTTAAATTTTTTTTTTATTTTTCGAATTCTAGTCCGAGTCTGAATCACCTTTTGGTTTTATGAGATTGATTTAATTTTTTAAATTTTTTAGTAAGTAAGCAGCAAAATAATATCTTTGCCTCTATCCCTTTATCGGTGAAGGTGTATTTATTAGATTATTAAGCAATGATATGGTTTCTGACATACAAAGTTGTAACGAACCTATAATATTACACATCTCTAGTTATTCTCATATTATTTCCCAATTAATTATTAAGACGCCCAGCTTTTTTACACCGCAAGTTGTGGTACTATAAGATAATACAAGTATGTCTTGTATATAGTGAATTATTAATTTTTCCCATTAAACGTATTTTATTGAAAAAAACTTTCATATTATCACCACTAAAGTCGTAGTGGAAAAGCGGAAAATTCAGTAATCTATCTAGTAATAACAAATCTGTTGCGTCTTTAATGTATAACGTATTAACCTCATTATTTTTCACGTTAATGGACTTATCTATCAATAATATGAGTTCTTCTTTTTTTTATATTAATTTATTCTTTATCAAAACGACTCTAGGTAAATTGATTTTTTCATTACAGAAAATAAACAGGAAAAAATTGAAATACATCTATCTCATCGAACTGACCAACTGCGCTAAAAAGTAATTTTTGTTACTAAATAAAATACGATTTTTTTTTTTTTTTTTTTTTTATTATTATATTTTAAATGACAGGTGTGTGCGTTTATGTGAAAAAAAACGAATGTTTAGAAGTACAAATAATACATGCAACGTTATTGTTGCATAAATTCAATGCATTTGTGCCTTCGGGAACATACCCATCTTTTTTTTAAATTACATTTGACCGTTTATGTTATAAATATTAAAATATTAATAACCTGCGCTCTCTCTCTCTCTCTCTCTCCCCCTCCCCCCTGACTCCTGGTTATATAAATTGAGTTAAATTTTCAGTTAATTATATTGAAAAATGTTCCTGTGCACAGCTTTCTTTTAAAATTTATATTAAAATTTCATATTTCGAAACGGGACGACCCCAATATTATGCACTTAAACATATTTCTTACTTTCGTAAATTTGTGAACTCGTCATGGAAAAATGAGACAGTCCGGTATTAGCATTTAAATTGCAAACGAATAAGCCTTTCGTAAGAGAGATAATATCTGTTTGAGGGTTACATACCAAACTTCGTCGTCTCTGTGGGTATAGATGCGCCCGCGCGTGAGTTTGTGTGCGTGAGCGCGGGTGCCTGTGTTTTCATGTACGGGCATTAGCTTCGTTCTCGGGTTGGTTTGGCGGGCTTTAGAATTATAGTCGGCAAATACGGACGAGAGACACACTTATTGGAGGACGGAGGACAAAGGACAGAAGGGTAGCGAAACAACAAGAAGTTGGTTTTTGAAAGTTTACCTGTGTTGATTGACTACCTGTCATTCGACCAAAAAGAAAAACCTCGTGTGCGTTTATTTTTAGAAACCTCGGTCTATTCCCACTCATTCCTTCTTTATCTCTCTCTCTCTCTCTCTCTCTCTCTCTCTCTCTCTCTCTCTCTTCGCATCTTTGCCGAATCCCATATAGCACCCGAGCTAATTAATGCATATGATAGTCTTCTTAAATTATACCGCGAGCCGTAAAATTAATTATTTCCGAACTGACTTCTTTCTTTAAAGACTGGATAAATAGTTTTGGCTTTTTGACGTGACTATTTAGATTTTTATCGGGCTTTAAAGTTTATCATAATTTAATTTAATAAGACGAGCGAATTGCACGCCGCGCCGCATCGTCGCCGAACGAAGGTTACTTTGATATGATATGAATTGTGTATGAAACACACTTCTTTTTTAGTGTTTTATGATTTTTTGACTACTAGATAAAGCAAACACACTCGAAACAAACATACTTTCCTTTGGAATTAATGCCACTATGTTCTGTATTTTAATTTTAAAACTTTGTCTGCGCAAACAAAATAATGTTGTTTCTACGTGTTTATACCTACGGACTGCCCATAAAGTTGTATAAATCACTCTTCTGCGGTGTATATTCTGAAAATGAATTGTTTTAGTTTATAATTGAGAAATTTTTTATTTTCTAAACATGTAAAATTATAATCAACGATGTCTTTATAAACGCCAATGATACGTTTTTGTTTTTATTGGAAAAAGTAAATGCTCGTGGTAATGCAAAAAGAAAAAAAAAAGGTCTTTTGGTTTTTAATAAAGGTGCATTTAAACAGCACCATTTTTAAATATTTAACGTAAATTATTTAACGTAAAGACAGTACTCAAAATGTACCAAGAATTCCTACGAAATTTCAATATTATTTTAAGAAGTATCCGCGAGAAAAAATTAAAAATTTATCAATAATTCCGCAATAATGGGTTAAATTTGAAACTCATTCAAATTCAAAGTAATTTTTTGTTTATATTAATTTTAAAATTCCGAAGAGAAACATTTTGTTTTCGGTAGTTTCACATTTTTGCGCGTTTATTTCAGGCACATTTGGGGCTTATTATAAAATACTAATATTAACTCAATCTATTCCGACTGCAGGAAAAATTTGGCTTTCGAATTTTAATGTGCAAATAATAGGGACGCAACTATAGTGTATTTAATGAAATTGTAATATTTATAAACAGCGTGCCTTTCAGTTGTATCTTTGACAAATTTTAAGCGATGATTTAACCTATAGAATTTATCGTTTTAGTTGTTTTAGTAGTAATACGGCTAATCAAGAATGATTGTTTATATAAATTCAAACAATGTCATCGGTAGATTATTTTAGCCAATTAATTAATATCATTCTGTCAGGGACGTATTTGGATTTATCGACCAAGTTTCCAGCTTTAGCCATGGGCATCCTCGAGTAAAAGTACAGTTTTTTTCCTTTGGGGGCAGATCTATTGGCGCTCGCAAAATTTCACAGCACATAAATAAATAAATAAATAAGTAAATAAATGGGGTATTATCGGGGGTGAGGTTGCTTGGTTGGTTGCTTGGTTGGTTGCTTCGTTGTAAATAGGTTGAATTTGGCGAGGAGACGAGGAGCCAACAGTTGCAAAGCAGTTTGTCTGGTGCACCACCCCGTTGTTGTAAAATTGATTTTTAATTCTCCGAGCGGGGACGGGCACATTTATCTTGTGGCTCCAACTCGTCACGTTCGAAATGATGCCCGACTCGAAATATTTATCACGGGCTTAAAATTGGAGCGGGGGCCGTGGTCGGTGGGCGCGGGGGCGGGGGCCGGGGGTGGCGCGAGAATAAAGGTGAAAAGGCTTAATAAACCCATTTGAGGCGGAGACGATGAAAGATCGATCGGCGTATCCACACAGACGCGGACGTGATTTTCAGGTCAGAATCCATTTGTTCTTAAGGCGCCTCTCAACAGACTATAAGAAGAGAGAATAGCGTCTCATTTCGATTCTTTGTTTCACGAGCTTGAGCCAGCGAGCACGAGAAGAAAGAAAGGAAGTGTAGTGCAGTGCAGCACGAAAACTCGTCGTCGTGCTCGAGACAAGTGCGATTCCGTTTTCGCGATCCCCGAGCCGACCCCGTGAAGTTTACCTTCTCTCTTCCTCCCGTGCACTTCAATGAATGGGTCCCATGAGCGAGGAGCGTCTCTCTCGTGCACAAAGAGCGAGAGAGAGCGAGAGAGTGAAGATCGTCTCGGAGAAAGTGAAAGGCGACGGGCAAGGTAACAGTCACGAATTTCTACAAGGGGAATACACCGCCGTCAGCCAGAGACAGAAATACAAAGAGGGAGTGAGAGGGGCCGAGAGAGGGATGGGGATGGGGAGGGGGAGGGAGAGGGGGATACAAGACTTACTACGCATTACCACTCTGACTCCCACGACGGCTAAGCTCACCCTCGGAATTCCGTTTACCCGATGATTCTAGTCCATGAGGTAGTGGTAACTTTTCAAGAACACAAGTCCTATTAACTCAACCAACTTTTCCGAAATTCCATAAATTATTTTTGTCGAAATTTTACAGACTGGCGCGCTGTTTAAAAGATCAAGTGGTCACTCGGCTACCTTTAGCTTTTAATCCAGATTTCGAATTTGTTGAGCTAGAGTGTTAAACTTTGTTCAAAGTTTAACACTCTAGCGATTTTGGATTTTTGGGATGCTCTTGCTTTCGAACTCGCGTAATATACGCGCAATATACGTTGAATACGTTCAAGTCGTCCTATTATAATCGTTAGTTCATCGGTTTTTTGCATATTGCATAAAAAATGATAATTGATTTATTGCCCGTTTATTAATAACCGAGACATCAATTAAGAAACATAAATTAAATTTTAATTGTAAATGAGGGAATAAGCATACTTTGACGTATTCATTGGATTATGAGGGAATAACCAATTGATTTACGCGATTGAACCGAGTAATGAGTTTCGATTCGAGCCTATTTTTAAAGAATTATTTTAGTTTCGATTAGATTTACTTATGCGCCGACATTACACGTTCTACCTGTTTTTTCTTCTTCTTCAAGGTATTATTGCGCCTGATTTTGAAAACAATTAAAAGCCGAATCTCCGAGTATTGAAATTTAATTTTCCGCTCGACTGAGCTTCGCTTGTTTCAATGACACAACTTGAACTTGAGCACATTCTTCGTAGGAAAAAGTTCAAAGAATTACAATGTAAACACTCGGCTTTTCCGTAGTGAAAAATCTATCGGAGCCGCGGCATTTATTTATTCCCAACAAAACACACGTGTAAATCTTTGCGAGCATTCGCATTCGTGTCCGCTGAGAAAACGCCAAAAGATCGGCAAACTGATTTATATGAACAGATTATGAACAGATAAACCGATCGGCAGCTTTTCTTTAAACTCGCTCCCATTGATCGTGATTTTCGCAAAAGTCCGTCCCTTGTTCCAAATCGATGCGAAGCTCCCGTCGAAAGCGCGTTCACGTGTCAAAGTTCAGGGTTCGCTCTTTGACCCCTCCCCCCGCAAACACAAACACACACACACACACACACACACCACTTGCTCCTCACCATCTTCAACTCCACATGACTTGTTTCTTCTTCTTCTTCTTCTTCTTCCTTGTTCTTTCCTCCTCGCACCTCCTGCAGATCCACAGCTCATTCCTCGGCTCCAGTAGCCTCAACCGCAGACAAAGCCTTGAGATTTACCTGCGGCAATGGCGGCGCTACGGGGTTCAGGGCCGTACACCGAGGATCTATTCCGATCCTTGACACTCTTGGTGCCCTACGCAACTTTTTTGTGGATTCCGAAAACTAATGTACCTGGCCAAGAGAGTAGTTTATTGCGTCAGAGACGCCAACTCACTCGATGCTACAAAAAATCACCACACGCTACACCTCCGTGTTTTGTGGATAATTTTCATCGTTCACCTCGAGAGACATCTTGTCCGAGTGTCACTAAAAACGAGGAAAATCTTTAATTACCTTTTTTCAATTTGTGGGCGAGCAGTGGCGTTCTACATAAATAGCTAGCAATAATACGGCATTCAATCGTAAAATAATAAAAATAAGTAGTTTACAGTCCTTGAAATGGACCCGTTACAGTAAAATTGTCGAGTACTCAAGCTAGCTTGGAGCGATTGCCATAGTTTTAAATTCAAATTTTTATATTTATGCATAGTTAAAATTTAATTAAAAAAAAAAAAGAAAAAAAAAAAAAACACAAGCCCAATTACAGCTTTATAAACTTAATTTCAAAGCGTAATTATTCAAATTGACCGTGTATATGGTAATGCTAAATATGGAATTCTATTTTTAAAATTCCTCTACACAATAAAAAAAATAACTGATTCAGACTCGATACATACACACACATGTCAACCCAAATAAATCTACATCCCGCTTTAAATGAATGGAAAGTCGAGGAGAAATATTAAATCCACCCGAGTAAGGAGTGGTAAATCTGGCGATACACGAGAAAAAGTCACAACGTACAAGACGCGAAACAACGTAAACTCGTTAATATTTCAAAAACAAAAAGAAAACAAAAAGAAAAAAATAAAAAGCAAAATTTTAAAGAAACGGAGTGAGGCGAAAGAGAACGAAACAAAGTATGTTCTCGGTCGAAAAAGATACAACCGCGTTAAATGCACGGAGAGTCTGATGTGCCTGGAGAGGCGGGCAAGAGAAAAAAGAAAATAAAAGGAAAGGAAGGAGGAATGGAATGGAACGGAACGGAACGGAACGATTGAGTGGCTAAAATGCCCAGGAGATATCCTCGAGACGGTGGGGTTGGCATTTTCACGTTGCATCATCGACTTGTAAGCTGCTAAATATACACTAATACACCCTTTCTCGTCTCCTACTCATCCTTTTTTTCTGGCTGCGAATTTTGCCGAAGCTTTCGGCTCTTGCGACACTTGTGTTTTCGTTTTTTTCGAAACAATCCCCTTATGAAATCTTATGTAATGTCCTCGTGTTTCGCGTGTGAATCACTCCTACAACTTATTGTGTCTGCGGACAAAAATACTTTTTTTTTTATAAATTATTGGGTCTAATTTTAAATGGAGCAAAAATATTGTATACGAGAGATTTGGGCCATTCTTCGTCGGCCTTTTAAAATCTCTTTTATCCGCCTAGATGACGAGGAAATACATTGTATCTATCTACGCGTTAAATCTCAAAGTCTAAGGATGTGTTCAAGTGTCTGCAATTATAACGAGAACCGGTTTTTTAATTGTATTATTGTTTTGAGTCTTCGTGGGCAAATGTCTGTTTGTTTTTGATACAATCAATTATTGTTACAAAAATAATACTTTTCTTTTTTTTTATCAAACTACAAAATGATTTATCAGAAAATATAATGACAAACAAAAAAAAAAAAAAAAAAAAAAAAAATAAATAAATAAATAAATAAATAAATAAACAAAAACCTTAGAGCACGCGCCAGCAGCTCGCAGTCGCTTTTTTCCGAGCCGACGAATTTAGCTTGATTTTATGTGCTTAAACGCAGAAATTCACCAGCTCGCATATTTTTGCAAGTAGCAGCCACCATTTGTGACCTATTGTGACCACTGGAATATTGTCTGTGGCCACAATAAACTTTCTTCCCTTTCTCTGGGCTGGCGTGCGGGGTTCGACTCGCTCGACTCGAGTTGACAATACCAGTAGTTAACTACTGTCGAAATATTCGATAGGATGACTAATACACTCGAGGGCATGGGACACACGCACGCATTCATCTCCTTAATGTTATAGCCTGTTTACACGTGCATGAACGTGAATGCCGGGCCAGTGTGCCTGGCTGTTCGATGACGCGGCCAGATCCGCAGTGGCGAGTGTCTCTGTGTCGCATAAGTGGTCCACTAAACAACCAACCCCAGCATCCGCGGTACGGAAGCCTCGAAGGTTAATGAAAGGACTTCCGAGTAAGTTACACCGCAAAATTGGCTAGCAGATCGAATTAGTGCACACGAGCGCCGTGCGATCCTGGACGCACGCGTGGGGGAGGGGGAGGTGGAGGGGGAGGCGTGCGCGATCCGATTAAGATTGAATTTTACGCGCATATTAAGATAAACCGACGGTTTTATTGAAAACTCCAAAATGGTGGCGGTGGCGTCGCTCTCCAGGCCAATTTAATTTTAAACCCGATAATCCCCGGCATTAAATAACCTTTGCACCAGACAGACAGACAGACAGACAGACAGACGCACGTCCACTCGCGCCGAACTTGCTTGCTTCCCGTGCAAACCAAGTGCATGAATTAATGCACCTTATGTAGTACCGATTCAATGAGCAATTATTGCTTGATCGCCAAGCCATTATGTTATCTCCTCCTCGTACGCATATTTTAGTGATCGATAAACTGGCTCGTCTACCAGAATTATTGTGTCCGTTAAAAAACACATCGGAACCGCTTCTTTTTTCTGTTTTTTTTTTTTTTTTTTTTTTTTTTTTTTTTTTTTTTTTTTTGATCGAGTCTTCTCCCTCCAGCCACGAGGCCGGGAAATCCTCGAACTCGAATCGATGGATGTGAATGGAAACAAAATTACGAGATGCTCACTGGACCAATTATGGTTCACCGAATGAGCATCGGAAAACGTTTTCTTTCTCTTAAAAATTTTCTCGTCTTTCTCCTGTCGTTGCCCATGTTACATCCACCGAGACATAATAGCTTTGATCTTGTTACCATCGGTTTACGGGAAATCTCGTGCTCCTCTCGGTACATTGTAAATAATTCCCTCCGGATATATTATCTTCCTCTGATTAATTTTTATTTATCCCCCCCCCTCGTCTCATTTTATTAATTTATACTTGGACTTTCTAACATTCAATTATGTTTTAATTTATGGAATATTCGTGTTTTTAATTAAAATCATTGCGAGTGCGAACTTTTTGTGTTTTACCAATAAATTACTCACGTAATAATGAATTTTAATTTTTAACATTTTTTTTAGAATAATTGAATAAACAAGATAACGCCTGTTGCACACTGTCAGATAAAAGTGTACAATTTATTGAATTACTTTTTTATTTGTTTTATTAAAAATAAATCGACATAGAAAAATATTTCACACATGTCACTATCGTGTTTTATAGGCGCTTTACTTATTCAATTGTTAATTTTATAAATTTGATTATTTTTCGGTTGCTTCATCGTGTGAAATTATATTGAAGAGTCAAAAGATTTTTTAATAATTTATAAAAGTTGGAAACTGTTTGAAATGTCAAAAAAAAACAAAACAAAATTTAAGACAAAGTTTCCGATACAATATCTTTGCAAAGTGTTTTAAAATACATATTAAAATGTAAAAACGGCCAAAATTAAAATGTCACTGAAACAGGTGTCACGTTGGAAAATTCAGAAAAATTCGAAATGTCTTTCTAAATAAAACCAAAAGTGCAAGCGAGAAAATAATATGATTGTTTTCTCAAGTAAACAAAGAAATGCGCCGAGTTTTTGCACATTACACACACACACACACACACTAACAACATTCGGCAGTTTGTATTTTCGTTATTTATCGATTTGCCATATTTCTTACGTCTTGGCCACTGTCGGTATACTGGCCAAAGGATTTTTCGTTTCTTTTTGCGTTATTTCTCATTCGCTTTTGGTTTTAGAAATGTTGTTATTACAATTCGCTGGCCACGTGACGACTAGACGTTCACCCATAAAGAAGAAAAAAAAGAGAAAAAGCGCCAAAGTTTTCCTTCCGTAAGATCGCATAGCTTCTTTTATTTCATCCTCCCTTTTTCTCAATGCCATTTCTCTATCCCCCTGATTTAGCTGTACAATATTTGAAATGTTTGAATATCTCAAGATATTTACTCTTTTTTCCCTGGTTTTTTTTTATGACCAGGAGCAAAAGAAAAATGATAAATCTAATTTTGAATTCCACTTGTGTTCCAAATCTTTAGTGGATTTAAAACTAATTACTTGAAAAAAGTCAAGTGGTAACAGTATATCATTCACGTGATTAAGAGGTACAATTATTTTAAAATTCACATTATCGTACACAGGATACTTGAAAATAGATTCTGATTACATTACGTTGTTATTATAAACTTTAAAAAAAAAAACTCTTATAAGAACAATAATCACCAAGAAATTTATAAAAGTTTTACGTATTATTAAAATATACAAACATTTTCTAAATTTAATTTTAGTTTTAAATACAAACATATTTATAAAATTATTAAAATAATTAGTTCAAAATAATATAAAAAAAATTACAGTTATTGTTTAAAATGATTCCGTTGTTTCATTGTTAAAAACTTGAGTTTTAAAATGTTTACATAAATCATTTGATACACCTGCTGCAGATAAAGTTATGGATTTACTTGAATCAACAACTGTCAAATAGTAAAACATCCAGTTGTACGGAATTCAAAATTATTACATATTTTAATTGCAAAAAAATAAACAGACTGTTTTTATAAGATAATGAATTCAGTCAAGATTAAAATAGAAAATTAAATATATTCGTGAAACTCGAAACAGCTCTATTAGAATTATTAATAGTGAAAAAACATTTTTATTTTTAAGCGAACGTTTTAATTAAATTTTTGTTAATATTATTATATTATTTAAGAATGTTATCTTTTAACATAACCACATAAACAGTCAAAGAATTAAATACCACTCATAAAATCTCTCAAAGTTGAAATTAAACGCTGGAAAAGAGGGACGTTTAACCGAAAAATAGTAAATTTCCTCTGGAATAACTCGTTGTCATCTAATTCGTTCTCGATTGTTATGTTAACGAGCCTTTACTATTTTGAGTATAATCTTGTTGGAGCATCGAAAATTTACATCGAATACTAATTGCTCACTACGAATTCTCTCTCTCCCTCCCACATCCATATCCGCATCCACATCCACATTCACATCCACATTCACATCCACATTCACATTCACATTCACATCCACATCGACTTCGAGGCGATGCGCCATTCAAGAAGAAAAGCCGTTGCGTAACGATTCATGACTCTTATATGCACGTATACAAGTTTATCTCGTATTTGTACAAAGTGAAATATCGTTTTAAAGCCAAAGTTAAAGCGGTCGCTCGATATTTTCATTGTAATGAGTTTGTCCATTATTCAAATATATATATATATTTATATTAAAGTTGGATTAATGTTGTTTGTAAACGGACCCTTTTTTTAGATGTTTGCCGGAGTACAGGCATCGTGGTTTTCTTTTCTTTTCTTTTATGTTTTGTTAAAACTTTTGTGGAAATAATAATGAATTTCAGAAAATTGTACGACTGTTTTTAAATTTTAGAAAAATAAAATAACCGAAAATAATCTCTTGACCAATTTTTAATTCGGCTTGAATTCAATTTTAATGCTACCAAGTATAAGTTCTTGAAATTATATTCAATTAAAGAAAACATTTGTATTGATTTTGTCGAATTTTACTTTATTTTTCAAACGGAATGAAAAACAAAATTATAAACGGTAACCGCCGTAGATCGATCTACATTACATTTTGTACCTGCATTTATGGTTTGTATAGACAATCGGATTAGCTTAGGGGAAAGAGTCAATGAAGTAAACTTGACTATCTATAAAAACTGCAGAGAAAAATATCCAATAGGCCTCTATAAATATATGCCATATGTGCCACAATCAAATGATTAATAATTTTTGTATTGCAGTATTAGCTCTATAATCACGTAAATAAGTTTTTCTTCTTTTGCATTGTAATAATGAATATTAGGACAACAGGCTTTTCTTTGTGAATATAACAAAAACAAAGAAGGAATAATTTATTATTATCATCGGTGCCAACGATAAGCAAGCAAGCTTTCAGCATTGGTAAAATCAACTTTATCAATTTCAACATTAGGTTAATTTATACAGCCATTTAATATAATGTGTGTTACAGAAATCTACAAATGTATTGCAAACCGTAGATCATACCCGAGTCAACGAGCTACAGTTTCAAATGCCTTAATCTGATCGATTATCTATTGCACTGGCTTTTAGATACAATTATGAGGCTTATTATGGTTACACAATTAGACGTCATTTCGATTTTGGAATCGAGGTTTCATTATACCTTTTATCTTCAAATGCATCCCAGCAGCCGGCGACTATGATTTTCTCATTCGTTTAAAGCCGTATCTTAATTTACGTTTTATGATTTGGATCGTATAATCATGATAAATATATAATTTCCATTATCTTAACCCTTGAGTAAGGCTCGAGCTGTTTATCCAGAAATTTACTCGAATAAAGCCATGTGGAAAAGCTCCGAAACAGTGCGCAAATGGTCAGAGCTATCGTCTTTAGTGGATTCGTTACATATGCTGTGTTTTATGCATATAAGATAAACCGCACTGATACTGTTAGTATTCATAAGTACGATTAATTCAAAACAGAATTCGTGTACTCGATGTTTCCGTGCAAATCATTCAGAGCATAATTTCGCCATCGATTCTCTTTTAATGGAGTTTTCATCGCAAAGATAAGCGTCCAGCAGAGTCACGGCAACATTATGCATCCGTAAAAGAAAGAAAGAAAGAAAGAAAGAAAGAAAGAAGAGAAAAGCCACTACAAATTTTCATGTAATTTCTAAAAGACAAAATAATTTATAATCGTATTTTGAGTGAATTACAATAGTGAGTGTGCAACACAGTATCGAGGTAGGTAGTCGGCTTTAATTGTCGTCGTGCACACGTGAACCAAGACAGAGCAGCTCAACTAATATCATTACTAGTCGTACCAAAGCCAGAATGGGAAATTAAGTACCTCTCCCTCTTTATCTCTCCCTCCCTCCCTCCCTCCCCCTCTCGCTCTCGCTCTTCCGAATGCTTGTGTGTGTGTGTGTGTGTGTTCGTAATGCTTTTAGACTTACAAAATAGCGTAGTTGTGTCTGGCGAGGGTCTTTCTTACCAAAGTTCAAGTAGCTCGAGGCTATACTGTTCAACCCCAATGTACCACATAGTTCACATACACATGCAAGCGAATTGAGTACGTGTACCCTTAAGTACGCGCGAACGTATCGTAATGTTTGTCGGGACCATCACCCACGCGTCTGCACGGAATACACACAAACACTGGACTGGGGCTACGACTATACACACAGACGATGATTGAACCCTTTGAATGGTTTGCATTAAATACACCGAGTTGTCAAAAAGAATTAAATAAGAAAGATTAGAATTTTTGCGTTTGAAATGCGCATTGAAGGGTTGACAAAATGGGTATTGGCGATATTGATTTTGAGATAATGAAAGTTGATGGAATATAAAATTCACAGTGCATTATTAGTATTTATTTTGAAAATAAATAATTTAATTACTAAAGGAATGTTGTTAACAAATAAAGTTTTAAAAACTCGTATAAAAAATGTTTGTATTTTAAAGTATTAACATTGCATTATAAATATAAGATGCATTCTATTATATTTTAAGAATTATCAAAGATGAACATGATTAAGTAAAGAAAAATAAAATATTTATGTAAAGAGTAAAAGAGAATAGAAAATTCATTTTAATGAATGATGCAATTTAATCGTGTCGTTTTCGTTGGGTAAATGTTTTATCATAAAGCTTTAATTGTTTATTTATTTATTTCGTGTAGTTGTGAATTTTTAAGAGCTTGTCGAATAGAACATTAAAGATAAAAGGAGTTTTACACATACACACACACACACACACACACACACATACACACCATCCAATGTGTGTCTACAAATATATAAATATATATTGTATATTGTATATTGTATATTGAGAATGTATTATGAAAAATTTCGGCTAATTCAAGAAAAGTGTAATTTATCCATCATCTGTGACAATAATTCAACCAACTAGGAGATTTTTTGATGTTTTTACTTGGAAAGTGCATTCGAGGAGCGGAGTACATTATAAAAGAGAATTCGTGTCAGTATTAAATGGAGGCTCGTAATTTATTCGCGAGTCTTTTATTCTAAAATTTTAATAAATTTGAAATAAGTATCTTTCGGTTGGCTCGGTGCCGCGAATTTGTGTCGAATTTGCGAGTCTCGCAGCTGAAAAGAAGAGTGAGAGAGCTCGCCCGCATTATTATGTAAAAAATGTAGCTTGCGCACCAAGAAAACGCTCCAGTTTTTCCAGATAAATGGAAATGAAGGAGTTTCTTTGTTGCGCGGATGGAGACTCCATCCATCCTCCCAGTGGCAGTGGCCAATAATAAAAATCACCGCCGACGTATAAATAAACGAAGAAATGTTCGATATATTTTCTATTTGTGCCATGTAAGAAACAGAACGTGACAAAGTGCTCGCGCGCCAACACGACGGAGGCACGCACGCACGCACGCACACACAGAGCGAGAGAGCGAGAGGGTGGGATGGAGGGAGGGAGGGAGGGAGGGAGGTGGTCGTCGCCGCGCCGCCACGCCGTGCACCGGTAAGAGCAGCTGAGTGGCGCCAGCCATCAGCTGTTGGTGACTCACGCACCCAGTCTCCGCTGTCTCCGTCGGCCTCCTCCCCGTTCCCCAGCTCCCCAGCTCCTCCGCTCCCCCGCTCGCCCCGGCTCTACGACGCTCCGCACTCTATGCTGGCGCACTCTATCGCACGCACATCCACACCACCACCGGCAGATAGAGATGCATGCTCACTTTATTTGGCGTGAGATAAAAGCGCGCCTTGCGATTCGACCCTCGACCCTCGACCCTCGAACCCCCAACCCCGTCTTTATGAACTCGGACCTGTGCCCCGGCCCGACCCGGCCTCACTTCGTTTTGACCTCGCTTTTTCTCAAACTCTCTTCTCGTGCTCTTCGCCTCGCTCGTTGCCATTGTTGAGCTGCTGCTGCTTCTCTCTCACCCTCTCTCTCTCTCTCTCTCTCTCGATCCCCCCCCCTAGGCACAGGCACACACAAGCACGTGCGACACTCGTACGTGTGGACTCGGTGCTGATGGGCTTGCTTGCACAGTTGTTTTTACGAATTAATCAACGACGAACTTTGGGGGCTTGTTCGGATTCGCATTTTCGACAAATCCAGATTTATTTTTTTGCGTATTTCGATGGATACAATATCTTAAAATATTGGAACTGCTTCATAAATATTTACGAGATTTTGTAAAATAAAAATCAGTGGTCAATCGCGCTTTTCCAAGAATGGCTGTCGTTCTATTTCAAAGCATTTCAATTAATTCGAAAATATCAGAATATGATGCGAACATTTTTCCATATACCACCGTTTGGGATTTCTTAATATTTAAATAAATTCTTTTTATGGAGAATGGAATTTTTTTTTCAAATCGATGCCATATTTTAAACTTTCAAAATTTTTTAAAATGATGGCACGTTGAATTTCATCTACTTCCTAATAAAAAATTTTTTTTCGTTTTTCAAGTATCCCATGAACCTTTACAGGTGCAACTATTTTACAACTTTTTTTTTTTTTTTTTTTTTTTGTTAAAACTCCGCAGCTGAACATGTATCTTTAGTTTTGGAACAATATTTTTAAATGAAATTTTCTAGAAAAGTAAATGAAGTACTTCAGCATATACCCACCATTTAAAAACAATTGTTTCTTTATTTTTTTTTTATTTTTTACCGAAAAATACCGAATCATTTACACCAAAGAAACAAGGTAAATCCCTCAATTCTCATTCCCGACAAAATTAACCTTTTTATTTTCAGCAAGTCAAAATTTTTTTAAATTATATTAATGCAGGTTTTACACTTGGACGCATTCTTCAATCCTAAATGTTGCAAAAAAAAGGTCTTTTTTGGTGTGTATAATTAAATTAATGCCAAGTCAACAATCACTCTACGATAATTTATAAAATGTTATTTTATATTTAAGGTTAAAACTTGCGTATCTTCAATGTAATTATTTTATTTTTTTATTGTATTATTGTAGTTTTTGTAAAAAATGATATTTCTCTGAATAAAAAGCTCTTTTAATCATAAGAAAACCAACTCGACAAAACATACAACATAATTAATTGTTTATTAATTATTTACGACAAAAAAAGATCCTTTACTTTTCCATTTAGTAGTATGAAGGATATTTTTTACAATAAATCGAAATTGATTAACGAAGTAAATAAATTTAAATTTTGTACCTTTTTACTTCATGATAAGAAGATATGCGCACTAAAATATTTCTATTTCGATGATTCGCTAAATATTCGATTTTACAGTTATTTTTTTTTTTATTAAACAGTTTATTATTATGTTTGCTTTTCACCTGTGGTTGTATATTTTCGTATTCTGTATATTCTTAACATTCAATTTGTTCAAATATTTATGAATCATTATTTGACGCAGTCAATACACTTTTATCATTTTTGACAAAAATAAATTATAAACTCGTCCAATTCATTTTATTGCTATTTGATGTAAACTAAATTAAACTCTCGCCTTGTTCTATATTCTATCGGCAACTTTTTTCAAAAGTATTTTCATTATAATGATAAAAATATACCTCAATGCCGTAACGTTGCTAACGCGTGTTACGGATTGAATTTTTCTTTTAAATAAGTTGCCCACAGGCATTTCATTGTTAATTCCAACGCAGTGTGTCCTGATTTTCTTTTAAAGAACATTGCAATGTATTCCATCGTTTTTCTATCAATAGTTTGCAAATGCATTACTTTAAATACATCAATTATTGTATCCGCCTAATTGAATTAATCCATTGAAACATTATGGTCTTCAATTCAAAACTCGATGCGTTCTACCTAATTTACTCTTTTGATTTATATAAGTTTCATTGCTTCTTTTAATTGTGCTCTTCAATCAAACTCACTCGTTATGATTAAATATTGCAAGATTCTTTTTTAACTATTTAATAGTACTATTGTTTATTACAATAAGCACATTAAATAAGATATAAAAGAATCAAATTTTGAATCTTAAATTTTAATTTTTAAATTTCCAGTCACTTGTAAAATGCATTAAAAAAAAAAAAAAAAAAAAAAAAAATACAAATCCACGCAAATAGATCAAATATTTTAATGAACAAACTAAGTAGCCCAAGCCGCAAAGTAGTAATGGCTTGTTGATGCAATTGAAATAATAAACACATATATTTATACATGTAACATATAGTTATAAATACAACGTTTTCTAGGAATTGTACTACATTTGGTTCGCAAAAAAAAACTTATTTAGTTTTCAATGTGATTTTATAACTAATTATCAATGATGACTTTCAAAAATGAAAGTGAATAAAAAATGATCAATATCCTTAAGATTGTAATTAATATCTATCGACGCAATTTGCATGCAAGCACAGTGTAATTATTGTATAATAATAGTGCTAGTATGGTACTGAAAATTACAGTTAGTTATACTACTGCAGTAAACTATATAATTGTAGGATAGATACTCGTTATTATTTGTACACTCAGATGTACAGAGTTTACTACTATCAAGGTATTGCAGATTAAAGTGCTGATAAGCATTTTTTTCAAAGCCTCATCCTCTAAGAAAATAAAAGAAGAAAGAAAATAAAAAATAAACAAAATGAAATGTCTTCATTTTCTGTAGGGCTTAGATCTCAAGAAAGAAAAGATTTCCGATTTATCATGCGTTGATGATCTTTTCACCATTTTTTGGTCTTTCATTCGTGTGATTTATTTCATTTCATATTAAATTCCTCTTTTATGCTCTTTTTTCTCGTATGCGCCGACTTGTACATTTTATTTATTACGAAAGAACGAATTTTAATTCAGACTCATTGTACAGAGATTTTTTTATTAATGAGGATTTGAATGTTTTTTATGATGCCCGAGAAAGATAAATTTTTTTTTACAATTTATTTAATATTAGTAGCAAATAATTGTATGAATAATTATTAAGCACAATAATTCCATTATTGTATTTTTTTAATAAATAAATGCATACAGTAAATTTCTCTGATTCAGATTAAATATCTTTTCGTGGAAAAGATATTAAATAGTACAAATTCATGCAATATTAATAACCAAAAATTTCTACAATAATTCATTCACTAATAATCACATTTATTTTACTAAATATTTATATAATTTCATGTAGAAATAATATTTATTTTTAATTGCGGTTAAGTTATTTTTCCAACAATAGTACTATGATTTATTTAATATATTTATTATTGCATGAATTTAGAATAAAAAAAAATGGCTTTTTTTATCTACCAAATTGAGAATTTTTGAAATAATATACCAAAGTTCAATGGTTTAAAATCCTAATTTTTACGCTGTGGTCTAGTGTTCAATTTTGCAGCAAAAGCAAATTTTGTATTAAAATTATATTTTCGTAAGCATATTTAAAATTAGAAATTAAGCAAGTAAAAATATAATGCCTGCATGATAGTATTATCTTCATTTTAACGAGAATGAACTAGTATTATTTTAAAAACGTTTAATCGTAGGCATATGTAAATTATCTTCAGCAAGTACATGTGTTTCCATTGCTCTCTCTCTCTCTCTCTCTCTCTCTCTCTCTCTTTCTTTCAACAATAGAGTCATATTCGCGAAAAAGACCAATTCGCAGTTACACACAACGTCTCTTCACTCCGTTTTGTCCTTTCTCTTGCTTACACAAGGTGAATCCGGAAGTTGGAGTAAACGAGAACACGAGAGGGGATAGACGAGAAACAGCGCGAAAGAGTGAGAAAATGTAAATCACGTTTGTGTAAACGAAAATGCGGGGGTGTGAGAGAGACCGGAGAGGAAGTGCGAGACTGGACGAAGGAAATGATACACGAGAGTTCACGAAGACAAAGTAACAAGGAGAAAGAATAGACAAAAGATGAATAGAAAACAGCGTAAAATGCTGCTCAGAGTCTTTATTCTCAATTTAAATAGAAATACAGTGTGTGTTTAATTGATCAAGAATTGCTTGCTTGTAAATAACTAATGATCTACCTCTCAAATATAATATTTTTTCGTTTCGACCATCTTATTGCATCTCCTATAATTTATTGCACTTTTAACGAAAAAAAATTGTTTTGTTTCTCTTGCGATAAATTTATACGAACATCACTCGGCTTTGTATCTCAATCCTCCTAATCAATTTGTATTTCGTACTTTATTTTCTAAATTAAAAATTGAAAGTAACAGAATCCACTCATTTTCAAATCACTCGTCACATTTCACATCGTCGTGGAAAATCTTTAGTATTTTACAGCGGCGGATAGGTTGTTTTATTCGTGTGCAGACTATAAACTCGGAGATAGAGCGTATCTTCCGAGATAGAAAGAAAGGAGGCAAGAGGAGTCCGAACAAAGACTGGGATGCATGGAAAAAATGGGCGAGTGAGAGAGAAAGAGAGAGAGAGAGAGAGAGAGGGGTGGGGACGACCCGGACGAAGATAGACAGCACATGCTCTTTCAGAATCAGTGTACTAGACCGTGCTAGATCTAATTACCCTGGGGGTTATATTTACATTGTCGTGGCTGGAGAAGAAAACACAGAGAGAGTGAGCGAGAGAGAGAGAGAGAACGTGTCTGCATATGTGGGGTAAAGGGGGTGTTTCATCAGCAATAGCGGTTCATGCACTACGGACTACTTTCCTCGGCGACCTACTTTTTCTTCCTCGACCTCCTCTTCCAGATGCATGCAGCTTCCTTCGCAGCTGATCGTGCACGCCGGCTGTCAAACTGCTTTATGGGGGACGTTTCGGGGTGTCGTTCAAATTTTTTTCCGTCAAACGAGTTTGGGGCGACGTCTGGCATTTTCTCGCTCGGCCTCGTATTTTCCACGAGACATCTTATTGAAAAGGGGAACGTCCAACAACGTAATTTACAATTCAACGGCTAATTATCATAATCGGTAGTTACGATTACAAATGCGCCGCGATGGAAGTGTAAAACTTTAGATACGATAATGCGCGAATGCACAAATTGCGGGCAAACGATGTCATTGCTTCTGATAAAGATCTTGAAGGCCCCGTAATTTATCGTTATGCAATGTCAATTCCACAACGCGAAATTCGCTCCGCGAATGAAATTCGATTTGGTGCATCGAGAACGGAGGAATGTAGAATATGATGACGTCAGTGAAATGTGGCCAGCTGGTGCCGATCAGCTGATCAGCCGAGCGAACGACATTCATAAACTTTTACACGCAGCCTCGTGGTGCCAGTCGCACCGACTCTCTCGCTCGACCCGCACGCGCGCAAACCCACACACACACACACCCACCCACACACACAAAAGCACACCCCGCACATTCTATAATTATTTTTAATAGAAGGCTTGAGCACGTCATCGTGACTTATTATAAATTAACAAAAGACCATGTGAATAGTCGTCAGAGTCGTGGATCCCCGTATAATTATTTACAAAAGTATCCAAGCTACGATGATTCGCCCGAACGCGGCTTATATAACGTAAAAATAAATTAAAGTTGATTGATTGTTTGTGGCTTTAATGAGAAATTCAAATTCCAACGAATATCGCTCGCCGATAGAAAGTAGTGCTTTTATCGTAAATAACTCGGTAAAAATCTCGGAATTGCAGTTGGTTGGTTGGTTGGAATATTCTCATGCTTACAATGAAGCTTTATTGGACGCGGTTGTATATACAACAAATCGATAAAAATTATTTTCTTTATTGTGTAATTCGAGGTTGGTTATCTGCCGATGATTTGAATAGCTGCTATGAACTGCTCAACTCCATTGTTTAAATGTAAAACATGGTATTAGTTGTTAATATTTTATAAAGTCGTAGACAGATTAACGTAATCTTGGCCGATGTCAGTGCAATACTATTACTACTACTTTTCAAACTATGTAGCTCTTTGCAATTTTCGTAAATGATGCAGAGGGGCTTTATTGTTGTTATTGACTAAAGTACACCGAGTCTATAGACAATCAGCAATGATTCGAGCTGACGACGATGCCTCGTAAAAATTAAAAAATAAATTTCATTTTATTACACTTATGACACTGGCTCGCTCAATCTTGCTCGCTGTTTAAATATTAATTATTTTCATACTTGGCGTTATCAATTTCAATCCAAACAGAACAAGTGCATAAAATTGCGTTTTATTTGCTCACGAATCAAATAAATTTACGAACGTTTAGTTTGTTTCTCAACTAGGAAATATTGACACTAAAAATGTATTTACTTTGCGCATCAATTCATAAAAAAAGTTTACTCGTGCCGATCAATTCTCCGGGAAAATTATTTCATCGCTCCTCGAATAATTTATTGTTTTTCATTTTGAGCTCCAATTATCATTTGTTAAAGATAATTAAAGCCGGCTTTAATCAGTTAGATATTGGTCAATTAAGAACAACTATTTCCTCGAGCTAATTTTTCTTCTACGCCTAACCCAGTTGTCATTCTAATTGATCAACGCGTACACAAATCGGCGAGCGATTTTTCCTTTTTTTCCCTTTCTTTCTTTTCTTTCCTTTCTTTCTTTTTTGCCCACATTTTGTTTGGCCTCCTTCAAAAGCCGCCGAATTCGCAATCTCCCGGCTCATCGGCAAAAGTGAAGGTAAAAATGTGTGGCGCGCACCTTCTCAAACCGTATCACGAGAGTGTTTCCGTTACGAGCGAGTGCATATCTCACATGCAACATACGTATGATAGTAATGATATGCTGTGCGTGGCAATGACGATGAATCATGCGTCGATGAACGGCCGCCGCCACCTTCTCACACAGGAGAGACCCCAACGAATGAATGAACGAGTGAGTGAGTGAGTGAGTGAATGAACGGGCGAGTGTGTGCGTCGCGTGTTCGCGTGCGTGTGCCCGTCGGTGCGGTTGTTCCCGAGGCTGAGCCTCCTGATGTTTGTGTGTCTTTTCCGTCTTCCTTCCACTCCACCGATTCTCATTCTTCGTTTTTCCGTTTTATCTCGGGGCTCGAACCATTCCTCGATTCTCATCTCAAGGACGAGCTCGGGAAAAGAGGCTTTTCTTGGTTTTTCCTCGTCATTGTTATCAAAACCGGTGTCGCAGACAACTTGTTATCACGACTTTTTATTTCAAATCTGATTTCCAAATCGCCTACTTGTTTATCTCTTGAGAAAAAGTTATTATTCTTTGTGGGGATGTTGTTGCGTTGGCTCTGAGCTGGGGGGACCAGACGTCAAAAATTTCATTGAACAAATCAAAATATTGCTCCACTTTTTCTTCTTCTTCTTCTTCTTTTTCCTTTTTTTTTTCTTTTATTACGAGTTACATAATTCATTATCAATGGAATAAATGTTATTTCAATTAAAAATCATTTTTAATATAGTATTGAGTTGTTGATAACCTTTAATAATGTGGTGTATTCAACGTCAAAGCTTGCTCAACAAGTTTGCATATTTTAAGTGTACTCTTGATAAATAAAAATAAAGTTAAGTTCAATTTACTCGTTCTATTTTTTAACTATAAACTTTGAAAATATTATACCTTATCAGAAAATGGAAGGTACTTTATTCATTTTCTCCATACGACATTTATTTTTGTTTTATTAAAATTTATAATTTGGAAAAGCCTTAAAATTTGTTGACGAAGACAAGAGCTAGATTTCAAATAAACTTTATGTTTCTATATATGGCTACGAATGCTCGTTCCCAAAGAAAAAGGAATAGATTTTAATTGAGTCGAAAGATTATTGCTACTTATTTAAATAATAATAAAATAAATTCTTCTAAATTTACATTAATTAAGCAGTTACAATTTTTCATTAAACTTTTCTTTTTATTAATCATAAATGGGCGAATTTAATTCCTACTCCCGAGAAGATAACGCGTCAGTTGTGTACACGCAGTAAACTGTCTTATGCGAATCTAATTTACCGAACGTATAAAAACTTTTTAAAGATTATTTTATGGTTTTTATTGGTAAAACATTTTTAAAATTAACATTCCTTCCTTCTCTCGGCATCACCGATAAAAAGGAGCAACGCCAATTTTATAATTAGCTAATTCAATTAATTGTTCCATTAAAGTGATGAGGGTGCCTGCTAATTAATAAAAAATTATTAATTTACCGTTCGGTTGACTCGGTGCCTTTTCGCTATTGTCTTTTTCCCGCAACTGTGCATAATAACAATTCTTTGGACGCAAGCAATATTTCGTATCGATGGATTACAATCATTAATATCCTCCTATCGTTACGTGCTCATCAAAAATTTATATGCATTTATGCATGCGCGAGTGCACTCACATAGTACGAGCATTCCATTATAGACTCGTTGCAT
The DNA here is from genome assembly GCA_018907245.1 of Eupristina koningsbergeri. NCBI lineage: Eukaryota > Metazoa > Arthropoda > Insecta > Hymenoptera > Agaonidae > Eupristina > Eupristina koningsbergeri. The sequence continues at coordinate 523,857 of JACCHV010002773.1, read as the reverse complement.
CATCGGACCAAGACCGATGACACAATTTAAAAATTTTGTGAAACCGGTGACTCGCGGTTGTTTTCACCTTCCTTCCTCCTTCCATTATCAGGCCAGCACGTGCCCAACCAATGCGTCACAGCATCATCATCATCATCATCATCATCATCATCATCGAGGAGAAGGAGGAGGAGGAGGAAGAGCGAGAGAGAGAGAGAGAACGAGAGAAGGTCACGGCCCTATTCCGTCAGCTCTGCTGACTCACTCCAAATTAGTCTCAGACTTTTTAGCTTCATCTCTTCTCCATTATTTTACCAGCTGTTTCCCGATGTACCCCGTGTTTTATTTTTTTTTTTTCGCTTCCTTCTCTCCCGCCACCCGAAGCGATTCGCTCAGAAAATAAATACCTACGTAGAAAGGAAGTGCCGTCCTTCTCCTCCTTCTCCTCCTTCTCCTTCCATCCTTCCGTCCTTCTCCTTTCTGTTTTGCTCGACAATTTCCAAGGCTAATGCCATGTTTAGATCCACGCTTTAACATCCGCTCTATTTAACTTTTAATAATGAGTAATCTCGCTCTGCCTCCACTTGGACAACTTTCAAGACGTCTAATAAATATGGATTATTATTATTTTTTAACTATCCGCAAAAAAAAGCGGAGGCTCGAGACTCGATGACGATTTAATTTTAGTCTGCACTTGGCTCGATTGACGACATGGCTTTGGTGATTTTAAGCATTTTTTTTAACAACGACGACAACGATGACGACAACGACAACAACAATAACAATTGCAATGGGGGTAATAGCTTGTAAAGTCTAAACTTGCGCACTAAATCTTTTGTTTGTTTAAGGCCAACGGCGATGATTAAAAAAATACGTCTTTTCCAATATATACAAGTACTCCTTATCGAATTATTCTGGCATTATGGAGTTTCATGCATTAAATAAAATTTAATATATTAGTCCGTTGACATTTCCGTGATATAACTCCAGGAGGTAGGTTAGGTTCTTCTTTGCGTCATGTCATCTTTTATAAAAGTAAATATCAAAGAGGGAAATCTTATTTTTGTTATGCTCTGGAATACTTCCGACTACTGTATCCATTCCTCCGAATTCCAGACAATAAAATATTTTATTGATCAAAGGAGATATTGTACAAAAGTTAATAAACTCGTATATTAATGTATCTTTTATCGTAATAATAACATTCGTATTTTTATTTCCTTTTTATCTAAAATATTATTACTCAAGGTATTTTTTATAGTACATTTTGAGAGAATCTGCATAAATTATTTTTTTTTTATTTTACTAGCAAAAATAATTGAATTTACAAAATTATGTATTTTAATAATAAATAATGCTCCATTTATTCATTACATTGCTTTACTTTAATTGTTTATAAAAATTTAAATGCGATCAACTTTTAAATTATAATACAATTTTTAGTTTTGATTTTATGAATTTCTTTATTACAAATTTATTTAAATCATATTTTAAATAACATTGAATTTCATTTTCGATTGGAATATCCTCCAACGATATTTTATTTATCAATACAATAATTTCAAATAGTATCATTTTACCGATAACATTAAATTTCTTTAAAGGTAATACACATCCTAAAAAATAAATGTGTAGTAACTAATAATATTTCTTTTATCACGGAAAATCAACGTCAAAGACAGGATGTTTGTATTCTGCGTTATCATTTAAAAACACCTGACTAACAAAAATTTTATTCTAGCTCTTTTAAAGAAAAAATATTCTGATAACTATTAGGTAATCACGTTTTATCTACTCGGATAATTGTTTACAATATTTTAGAGGAAGAATTTATGTGTTAAAGTATATGATATTGTCGATAAGATTTAAGTATTTTATTATCTTTCTATCACGAAAACAAATTATAATTGTAATTAATTTTTTAAATTAATATTTTACCAGATAATTACAGGAAGACCTACGAAATTGCCTTTTACACTTAATTTGAAGTTAATTTTTTATAAATGATTTCTATTATGAATATCCTTAATAACACACAATCAAATGGATGCAATCAAAATTAAAGAGTAACAGTTTCAAATCTCATTAAAATGATTTTTCAATTACTATTTAGATTATGAATTTAAATCTTAAATGTGTATTTTTAAAATTCAGTTTTTTTATTCAAACATCATAGATTTCACGAGTGTAGCGCTGTTATATTAGCTTTTCAGATCTCATTTTACACGTGCAGAGTAGGTTCTTTCTATGAATATGTAGATCTCTATAAACATGAAAATTGGTTAATTTATACCACATTAAATTCCTATTTTCCATATTTATGAATATTTTTCATCTTCGGTCAGACGAATCTTTTTAAACATAATGTTCATAAAAATGTTCATATTTATAAGTTTGCGAATTTCATAATGAATAAAAACTTGGTAGTAGATTAAAATTTCACTGTGCGAATTTTCATAATTCCAAGAAAAAAAATTTCCGACATGTATTTCATGTGATTTATTTTCATTTTAAGTTAATGAATGAAAATACCATACAAATACTTTGCTTTTTTTTCTTTTCATTTTTGTTATTTCAAATTTTCATACATTGAAAATTCAGTGCAATTCTGACGTTCACTTTATATGACCATTATAAATTCAAATAAAGTCAGATTTAAAATTTGACATTTTTAACTATAGCCGTTGTAAAATTTCATTAAACCCCATTAGCATAGAAGCAATTGACTTTGTAAAATGATTTATAGTTCGAACTAAATGAAAACATTGTTATCGAACGATTTACGAAGAGAAACGGTTTCATTCAAACTGTAAGTCTTCCCCAATTTTGCAGGCCAGGGACGCTCGACCTGGTCTCCGCATGCTACTCGTTGTCTTTTTTGAAAACCCTGAAAAAAACCTTTATCCTTTATTTGTAAAAAAAATTCAAGTTCGATGAAAAGGATCAATGTCCAGGGTAGCGACTGAGTCCCTCCTCCTCCTCTTTTGCATCGACGAGGTACATTGTTACTTTTCGTCTGGCACAATATACAAAAATAGTCATGTCAGTGCAGAAATAAACCTTATTTTGCTTTGGACAGCCGACGACGGCGATAAAGCGCCATTCTAGCCGAATTCTTGGGCTGGCCTCTCTCTCTCTCTCTCTCTCTCTCTGTAGCGATGAGCACAAGATGATACTCGAGTTGAAGAGGGTTCCCTCCGAATAAGAAGCCAGCGAGTCATCTTCGATAAGTGGCCAGCTTAATTAGAACATTTTGCGAAAAGGGTAGAATTTATTATTTTGTACCCGGCCAATCGTAAATAATAATTTTGAATCGAGCCAATGATATTCGAGGTATTCTCGAATGATACAATAAATCTTAACTAGCATCTATCTAGGAATTTTTCAAAGAGCTCCATTTCTTTTTTTCTTTCTAAAACTCTCCTCGGGTGTCTTATAAAGCAGCAGCGTTTCGTCAATTTTTTGAAAGTCTTTGACTTCACCTCACAAAATAAAATTAATTGTAAAGGTTAAATTAATTGTAAATTAAGGTAAAGAGCATTGTTTTCAATGATTTTACCACCAAAAGCAGGAATTTTAAAGAAAAATTTGAGGCGATAAATATTTCAAAAGAGAGAAAAAAGTTTATTATTGATTTCTAATAGCGTATGATGAGTCTATCGCAAGTAATTTGTTGTACATTTAAGACGCATTTAAGGGAAATTAAATTTGATCGCACCTCGAGGAAAAAAAAGCCCCTCGCAATTCTTATGTCCTTGTCTCCCGTCAATTAATAAAATGTATTATGTAGTCTTGATGAGTGAATCGGAAAAAGTACAGAGATAAGTGATGTAAGATTAGAGTTTAACAGTTTTTTGTCTCTTGCTATCGAATCACTGGAAAAATTAAATATCCTTAGCTTTGGCCATTACGCCCCAATTTCTCCTATTTAATTAAAAGGAATACAGAGGGGGATGCATGTGGCAACGGCTATAGCTCAGAATCAATTACGTTTTATTGCTCCTCCATACGACTGCGTTTATTTCTTTCTTTCTCTTAATTCTGAAACTCGTTCCGATTTTTATTTTGCTTCTTTATCTTCGCCTCTCTCGTTTTCCATTTATAACCCTTCTTTTTTATCAAGGAAATTAAACATTTTTTAAAATAATTTTTAAAAGTAAATACAATAAACGAGTTATTTTTTTAAATAATATTGGATAAATAAATTAACTTTATTTTAGCCTCTCTCGATCAAAATTCAATTCAATTCTCGATGGAATTTTAGGTAAATATACATACATGTTTAGAGCTAAGTACAATGTTGTTATCTTGTGTTGCAAAGAATACAATATATATTTCTCAGCAATTAGACTTTTATAATGTTGTCTTAAATTAATTTTACTCGCACTTATCATAATAAATGAAATTTCATTTATGTTTTTTTTAAATATAACCTAAATATTGTTCAAATTATTAATTGCTACATATTTATAGGCGACAAAAGAGTTTTTATTAATGTAAAAATATTTTTGTTTGTTTAAATTTTAGTATAATTTAATGAATTTATTTTTATAATCAATTACTGTTTCATTGGCAAAACGTTGTAGCATCCAAATAAAACTGAATTTTATAAATAATTCTTCAAAAAAATTATTATTTATATTATAAAAGTGTGCAAGAATTGTTATACATTAGTTTTACTTGTTTTATTCTTCATTAATTAATTTTTTATAACTATAGTGAATCAAGTTGTTTTTTTTTGTTTGGATAATAAAAATTTAACATCAAGTTTGCTTGAAAAAATTGCAAATATATTTTTTATCGGTATTGTTTTATTTCTAATGTAAATAAATTGATTATAAGTTTAAATCAATAAAATGCTTTTTAGTTTAATATGTAGATGATTTTAGAAATAAAATACAATTGTACAAGAGTACAACGTGAATAAAAACTATTTGAATAAGCAATACTTTTTGCTTCTATATCATTTCACTATAGTACTGACATTCATAAAGCTTTTATTGATGTTTATTTAATTTATTTTGATTAAATTATTCAATTTGCTTAAATAATCGTATTTTCATTATATCACTTCCGTATCGTAGTTTTTTTTTTTTTTTTTTTTTTATTTATTTATTATTATGTGTGCGTGTGTGTATACTCATATATCATCCTAGATATTTTGTGTTTCCATTTCGCTTTTCTTTTCTTTCTCGTCTCATACAATTTTTTTCACATCGAGGCGACGATGTTGTTCGACTTGATCGTATTCCAATCAATGCGAAAGGCAATCGGCTCATTTATTTTCACTGCCTAAAACCCTCACGATACCACTCAAACCTCCTTTTATATCTTTCTTTTTTTCTCTGAAAACGTCCGTTTCGTTTTCCGACTTTTCCGGAGCGAAGCTTGAACTGGGCTCTTTTTATTGGGAATGTGTCGCACAGCCACTATACAAACGCGAAAAGAAATGTTGTTTTCGTTTGCTTCGATAATAACGTCATCGAGCTGCTGATGTTGCTATTTGCACATATTCTTTGTTTTTGTTTGACTTTATTTCCTCTTTTGTATTTTAAAGGAGATGCTGAATTTGTCATCATATCAATTTGATATATTGTTTTTCCTCAAATAATCACAGTTTGTTCGTTTATTTATACAATCATTGTATAATAGAACTATTTTTATAAATTCTTCAATTGCAAATTACTCGCAATAGTCACTGAAAGTTCATTAAATCAAAATACCATTTATTCTGTATCTACTTTAAATAAAAAGTTATTTTTCGTGATTAAATTAAAATAATCGACAGAGCTCTAGAGCTTGTATTATATTTTAAAACTTTCTTACTTATAATAAGTAAAAAATATTTATTTACTTATTTTTATGCGTAAATAAATTTTATACAAGTATTTACATTAAATTTAAACTTTAAAACTACGCACATAATATAAAATTATTTTAAAGCTAAGTTTATTATAATTTCCACTTGCGTTATAAATGTATGTGAGATCGCTTGGTAGTTGTTATACAATGTCGTTTTAATATTTTCATAAAATATGATTCTAATATTAGATTAGTGCCGAATTATAATTTTAATGTTTTATAATTTAAATGTATGCTCAATCCGCCATGTAACTGACAATTCTAATGATTTTAGTGCTTATTATTATTTATTCATCTATGAAAATTTCCTATGTAGCGGTCGTCGTTGTGCCTTTTTTTCTAATATTTTACAACGTAGAAAGTTGCAATTCATAAAGTCATGGACAATGTATAATCAAAATATAAAATCGCATGATTTAAATGAAATGACGAGTTGGCCGGTGACGATATAAAATTTGTTCATTAAATTACCTCATAATCTGTAATAGTAGATTAATCAGCACAGTTTTACGAATCGCAGTGTGATACGAATGGATTGATGTTATTCTTGTCGATAGCAATTATATGATAGTACACACTCATAACTATCTTAAGGTCGTTGAAACATCGTTAAAAATATGAGACTAAGTTAATGACGTTTTTTCTGTCAAGTCAATAGAATTCACCTATCAATTTTATGTGCATATAACCTTACATGAAAAACACTTTTTAACAATTCTAGCGTAGAAAGCACAGAAAACTCGTTGACAGACATGTCAGTTTATTAATATATAATTAATATCTCCATTACTTTTTATAACTGAGACCGTATACATCAGGAGTGGTTTAGTCATTTTTATGAATCTGCAATTCGTTAAAATGTCTTTTTTACTTTACCGAATGCACAACAATTTTGATAGCCCTCGAAGATGAAGCAATGAAGTAAAGTGCCCAATAAAAGATGTCACACTCTGTACTTTTTTTTCCTCCCCCGCCCGGCTCCAGGAGATAAATGATGTACTTGGTATGTACTCAACTCTAGTTTAATGTTGGTCCTGATTTCGTTTCGTTTCGATTCGAAAATTGCCTCGATGATTAAATTGCTCGACTCCCTTTATTTTATCCCACAAGAATATCCCATAGGAATAGACTTGGTTTGTTGTTGAATAAATATTAAGGCAAATGGATTTGTGCTTGGTCAAAATGATTTCTCGGAGAGAAACAGTAATTCAAATCGCAGACTTTACTCAAGCGAGGAAAGACACATAAAGCAGAATCGACATCGTTACCAATGTAACCGTAGCTGTTTGATTTTAGTTTTAAGTACCGTGCCACCGTTTCGTTTGTGGGCTGCGTCACGGCGATGGGCTCTCTCTCTCTCTCTCTCTCTCTCTGGGAAATCAAATCGTATCATCAAGGATGTCGGCAATTAGTTATTACGAAAACAGATACTTTCTCCGGTGTTGACCAAAGCCGCTTTAATGGAACGTTCAATTTTTAATTCCTATTATTCTGCATTTATATCGTTCTTACAGGCCATTTGGCGGAAAACCATGATTTACGTACGACTCGAGAGCTGGCTTATGTACAATCGGGAAATTATTGGTCAATGTCCATCTGCAAAAGAGAGTTTTGTCATTTAAACTTTTCATACGCCGCAGAAACGCGTACTATTAGTTTAATAATACGAGTAAACATTTCGAAAACAAAAATTTTATTTCAACAAATGCACAAAGTATAACGCATTTATCATAGAAATTGTTCATTATACTGGACGTTTCTTTTTTATATTTGTCCAATGGACTTTTTATTGCCATTTCTGTCCGTCATACGCGCATACATTGCAGCTATTATTACAAAGTTCGCCTGACTATCGCATTTCACTAGACGACTTTTCTAATGTTCGGACCTTCACTTTGCAATTGCATTCAATCAATTTTGCATGAAATTTGTGGACATTTATTTTCCATGTTTACGCCGTATATCTCGACTCGAACAACTCCAATATTTATTATTGTTGCTGTTATTTTTTGAGATTTATTGACGCAACGTATCAAAAATAGTTTAATCAATTGCCAAAGGGGATTTTAAGTTGCAATTAGCCAATTTGTCGAGTCGTAGCTTTAACGTTTTTTACTCTCAGCTGCAAAGGCAATTTCATTTACAAGCGGTATTAACAAAAGAAAAAACTCTTGTTTCTTATTGTTTCTTACAAAGTACCGAGAAAAACACGCACAAATCAATTTTCAATAATGAGGATCAAAAGACTATTTTTCCAGACTACAATTATTTACTAAATTAAATAACAGTTGGTTATAATTTTGATATTTTTTCATTCAAACGAAGCTCCAAACTCTTTCGCCGACACAAATTACGCAACTCGTCCTAAAATCCTATCTCTTACAAAAAGCAACAATTTTTGGCATGAAATAACTTTAAAACAACTAACTTGTTTCTCATACTCCGGTTTGTATTTTCGTGCGCGTGTCAATGTTTCTCTCTCTCTCTCACACGACTTGTCTCGCTTTTGTTCCCAGTTTACATATAACAATAATGTCTGCGCAATAATGATGTCTCGCGTTATTCCGTCTGATGTTTTGTCATCAATGGCTTTGATACGCATCGCCACGAGAATCACACTAGAATAGAGTAAAATATCATCCGGAGAAAAATAAATATACCCAGTGCTCACTCGTGTGAGCCCGGCAAAATAAAATCCTATAAAAACTTGAAGAAGAAGAAGAATAAGAAGAAGAAGAAAAACGAAATCGTCCCTCGGTTAAAAACTGTCCCTCATGCATATCCATTAATCCATCCATTCCTCAACCTGTTTGAGGTCGATCTTCTTAAAATTTACGAGCAAACTAAAAGGAGAAGTACACGCAGCCTCCGGGTGTCCCGGTCCACCCCTTCCACTTTCTCGGGGAAGGGATCGGTGCGTGGGAAAAGCGTTGACGAGCGCCTTCGGCGGAGCTGTTAGCGGTCGGCACCCCAGACCCGGAAGGGGTCCAAGTTATGCGGGTCCCGTCCCAGGGTGCGCGTCGACGCCGACGAGGAGCAATAATCGACGTGGGTTTTAGGAGCCGAGAGTCCTGATAAATTCGCGACCGATTCGGTGTCCGTTTGTTTTATGGGGCGGGCGGAGGAGGGAAGCGCGGCCCCGTGAGATTTCCAATCGCGATACAGGCGAACGGCGGTAGGGCGGGGGCGAGCGACGCGTGGGTGGAGGTTGGCCTGATTTTCCTTTTTCCCGTCCTTTTTCCCGTTCTTTTTCCTTGAGGAAGCGCACCGGCGTGGCGTTACGACCTCGGGGATGGAAGATTGCGCCATAAATTCGTCGCTCGAACTTGTTCGTTTTTGTCACACGCGATAACACGCTTGAGGAAAGTCGAAGCGAAGCTTTCGGAAAGACGCGATTAAATTTAAGAACACGTTACCTAAACCAACAAAGGAGCAGAGCAGACGCCATCACCCGCTTCCCCTCCCCTCCCCCTTCTCCCTGTCCCCGTCTCCGTCCCCGTCCCCGTCCCCGTCCCTCTACCCACGCCGGTGTGTATTTGCCTGATTTTGTCGGGAGAAATTACTCGAGGCTTAGCGCGGAGTTTGCGATCGCGCAAACATTAAAAAGTTCCGCGCGTTTAACCAATCTCGATCCGACACCGGGAACTCGGATTCAAGGAAATCGCCCTTAAAAAGTGCAGCGTGGAATTACGAAAGGCGCAAAGCAAAATCCGGAGAAAGTCGAGTTGGTCTCGAAAGTGCGACCGTGGCTTAAAGAGTATTAACCTCTTTTTCCCTTTTTCGAAGCCCCACCTAACAAACATCATCGGAGAAAAGGAAGAGACGGATGCTGCGGAGACGAGAGAGAGGTACCAAGATTCGTAATCCGATTTCGCGGACGCACGAGCCAGAAATAATGTCGAGTCGCATAAACAGGTTATTGCACTGGTTTGTGAATGAACGAGTGCCCGGCTAGTCCAAGAGCGCGGCCAAATCTCGAACCCCGCGGAAACCACGTGTTGGGGTTCGAATCGGGGCTTGCATTCGTCGATCGAGCTTTAATTTATAACGCCCAACGGCTTCGGATCGCTCGAATTTCAAAATACGCGTCCATTCACACACGCGCGCGCGCGCGCACACACACACACACACACACACACCTACACCTCTGAGATTTTATTTTATTCCGAGGCGAGATATCGAGTGAGAAGATCGCTTCGATAATCACATGGGAAAGGCTTCGTGTGGTGGTTAACAGGTCACATGCGCACTTCCCGTCTAAATCTTAGTTCCGCTGCTCACTTTTTCAAACGTAGTCTTATGAAAAAAATTATTTAAGAACATTCCGGCCATTGATTTTTAATAAAATTTATAGTGATGCGCACGCGACGACGAGGCTTTGCAGTCTCTTCATTATTATTGCAGTTTTTTTAAATAAAAGAAATACGGGGAACGATTTATAGCATCTTTGCCCATTCGCGATTGAAATATATTGGCTCATTGTTATTTAATTCAATATCTAAAGCGAAATAAAACAATCGACTTTAATAACAGGAAACGAAAATCTTTAATATATATTTAATTGTAAGCTGTTTAAGTGATTATTAATCTTATATTTTTTTGGGATACACCTCACATGGACGGTTTTTATTTAGCATAAATTCTTTCGTGCTTGGGTAAACATTTTTTTATATAATGTATTATGTAAAATCCATTAAGCTTATGTCGAAATATATCTTTACACAATTTTAATTCACTATAAAACATACAATGCGTTCTCAAAATATTTGAGGAATTTTCAAATCCAACATTACTTATTATTACTATTATTATTTCTATTATTATTATTGTTACTGTTATTTTTATTATTATTATTATTGTTGTTGTTATTGTTATTATTATTATTATTTTTATTATTATTATTATTACTCTCTCGCAGACGAATACATGTTATTGTATTTAAGACGTTTAAAAAAAATTTATACTCCATTTGACATATGAAATTTTTATTTTTAATCAACTATATTTATAAATCGCTTATAAAAAAAAAAAAAAAAAAAAAAAAAAAGTAAAGGAAAGAAGTTTATAACTACGACTTGGTTTATAACCTTAAAAATAATCGACTTTGTCATAAAGACATCTTATTCGACTATAACGTGTTCTCTTCTTCATTTTTCCAGATTTTTTCATTGTTTCTTTTTTAAGATTGATATTCGTTGTATATTCCTTTTATTCTTATAGTCGGTTGAACTGCTTTCCTATTGTTCATTATTACATGCATAAAGTAACATGTAAAATCTTAGTTTATAACAATGTAATCAAGTTATAGTTTCTAAATAAAACCACTAATAAATTGCAACCAATCAAATTTTATTTTTCAATTATCATCAAGAATGTTCGTAGCACAATATAAAATATTTGATGTCATTAGTTACGGTAGCTTATGTAATTATTGCGTCCACGCGAGTAACATCAACTTTTATTTTTATCAACATTGTTTAGGCGATTACTCCCACATTTCAACTTTATTATCAGTATATAATCGATAAAATTGCGATTGCTATTACAAACTTACATAGGTAATAAATGTGAAAGTTGGCCATACAGAGAGATAGCTTACGAATAGCCTGACAGATTGCGGTAACCCGAGCACAAGAGTAATTGAATGCGACGAAATAACGAATTGCACGCTAGAGAAAGAGAAACAAACTCTGTTTTCATTCAGCAAACATGATTTGTCGTGTATATTCTTTCTGAAAATAAGAAAACAAATGGCGGGCGGAGGGGGGAGGGGGTAGGGATTTACCTTTATTCGCAGTAATCCTCGCTTCCTTGTGTGTGGAGCAATGAAGGTCGATTTATTGCGAAGATTACGATCAAATGTTAATTAGAAGGATATTCTGGAAAACAGTGCCGAGATCACGACTCGAGAAATTAATTTTAAATTAATGAATTAAAAATTAACGACAAAGCTTTTTGTAAAATTAATTGTGGGCCTTTTAATGCAACTATAAATAAACTGTGTAATTTGTGGCTCGGTATGAAATTGTTGCGAAAAAAGGAAAGAGGATGGAAAAAGAGGAGCATTAAAATATTTTATTTCACTCGTGTGATACACGTGTATTTAACGTTTAAGTGTGTAATGAAATTTGATCTGGATAATAAAAATAAAAAAAATCGCGTGCAAAATTAATATTACTGTAAATAATTAAGTGGAAGAGCTAATTTTTTTTATTTTTCATTTATTTTTCAACAGCTTCTTGCCGAGTCGATTTATCAATGCTATCGGCAACATTTCTAAATCACCTCCTTAAATTTAATAAATAAATAAAAAAGAAAAAAGAAAGAAAAGAAAAAGAAAAAGAAAAAGAAGAGAAAAAAAGAATAAAAACCCAGCACAGTCACCAGTCAACTTTCAGCCTTGATAGTTTTGAATCTTCATCGGCGATATGTGAATCATGTGGATCGGCCTTCCTAATCATTTTTAGCTTTGGTCACGGAACCAAAACCCACGAGTCAATTCCACTAACTTGACATGCCTTGAATATAAATTGAATGTGGCTTCGCTGCAAACGAAGGCTACATTAGGTTAGTAATATGTGAGCTTTAAAAGGAAGAAGGACCGTAACAATATTTTGTGGGAGACCCTACTCTGGTGGAGCCAAAGTGGATTTGACGTCACGATGCCCGTCCCGGACAGAGCCTTAATGCGAAACATGATCTCAAAATTGTTTACCCAAACTACAAACTTATATCGCCACCGAGCAGTGAGTTGTTCCGTTCCACCTTCGGTCACAGCATTGACGTCAATGATCCGGGCAAATCTGACGGAGAAGAAGCTCGATTTATTATAATAATGCCGTTCCCCGCCAATACAACTCGCTGGAAATCAATCGCTCAAGGAGTTTTACGAGTTGCAAATCGCGCCCGCCCGATTTTTAACTCGATACAAAAAAAAAAAAAAACATTATCTTTATTTCTTATAAACAACTTTTGCTTTGCAATCTGCAAATGTGCACGCGCGACTATAATTTGATTGTGGAATTCATTAAGGAAATGCGAAGCATTTTAGTCGTACGGGGGCGGAAAGTTGGAAGGAGCTTAAATTAGTTTTTGAATATTAAAATTCAGAGCATCAAAATAAAGCATCATCAAATAAAGCATAAGAAGTCGAGCTCGGGGCAACGGGGCAACGGGGCAAATGACACAACTTTAATATTAATAAATAATAAAAATAAAATTCTAGACGGTAAAGAGCAGCGAGCAAGCGGACCATAAAAATTGAGCGAATTGTGAAATATTCGCCGGTTCTGCCGGTTATCTTTCTCAACTGTCAGCGAGGCGTTACATTCTTTGCGGCATCTCTCGCTTTCAATTTCCTTAAAAGCATCCGCGCAACTCGTCATTCTTTTTATTATTCCCTGTGTATATCAGTCCATAAATCAAATAAGAAGGAGGGTTGAAAAAGTTTGAGGAGGACCGACCGAAGATTGAAGTATCGGGGAAAACGAAAGGGTCGGGGAGAGGGGCAGAGGGGCAGAGGGGGGGGAGAGGAACAACGGCGAATCGTCGTGGAGGGAAGTTAAACTCCTTCTTCGTCCGCCTCGGTGTCTTTTTCGCTTTGTCGCCTTTGATTTTAAAAAGCTCGCGCCCCTTTGATCTACGACAGAATGGAAAAGGAAACGAGCTGGCCGACGACGAGAAAGGGATAAATATAAAAAAATAAATCGACGATGCGCTGGTTGGCCCTGTGGCGTATGTTGGTGTGGGTGGGTGGGTAGTGCAATTAATTTTCGGGATAGCGTGGGGCGTCGCAGTTGAAAAATTGGTCTTTATTGGCTGCTGGAAATTGCTTCGAAATTTTCTCTCGCCCGCTCTTCGTCTCCTGTCCCGCCAAAATTTATTATTCGTCACGTTGCTAATGTGGGTTACGTTTCCTCGAGGTTACACCGATGTTTACCCGATTCTCCATTTATAATGGCACATTTAAAAATACATTTAAAAGCTTTTTATAATGCCAAACGTAAACAACACGCGAGAGGAAGCTCAACACTCCCCTCCAAAGACCATTATAGAATAATTTTTTGCCCAATAGGGTTGAATGTTTTAATTACCAAAGGAATTTGGTCGAATTTTTAAACAATGCTTTTCGGCTGTGCCACTTTTACTGAAATTATTGGAGAATTTTTCGAAACTCATACCTGGATACTTTGTCTTTTGCATTCGTTTCAGATAAACTCCGATGAATTTTGTTTGATGAACTGAAACAATTAATGCAATGTATTTAAGTTTCAAGTATTTATTTATTTATTATTTAATCGATAATTGAATTACTCTGTCGAATATTTGAGTTGATGAGAATATTGATGCAAATTCAATAAACTTTATATTGTTGACGGAAATGTTTTGAGAACCAACGGAGGAAAGTAAAAAAAAGTTGAACCATTGATTAATAAATATTAGCGCATCACATTTATTGGTAATGTTTAATTCAATATGAAAGCACTTGAGTAGACTTTTTGTTTATTAGGGAATGGATTACAAATACTTGAATATGAATGACAATTAATATTTTTCGTTATTAAGTACGTGTAAAATGACAACATTCAATCGACTAATCTATTAATTAATTGCGTATTTTCAAATGGATGAAAGTGGATTAAAAAATAAAGTATAATTTTGTTACATAATTCCAAGCTAATGCCGTTCGAGGGCCACATTTATGTAATTTTTCATTATAAGCTTGCATTGCTACTGTTTTTAATCATTTGTGCATGGATGTATGAATTTTGATTTTGCGAATGTTATTTGACAATTTTATTGCTTTATTGCTATCCTTTTGCCCTGAATTCTGCAAATTCTCAATTGTTCAAATAAATTCATTACTTTTTATCTGGCCATTGCAATGCGCGCGACATTTTTGAATTTAATTCAAAAAGAGCCACTGACGTATCGATAAAGCTAGTCCCTCTTTCGTTAACATCATTTTATTTTTTGTCCCTAAATAGCCCTAAATAATAATAATAGCCCTAAAAGAATCCTCCCACTTGCATTTGTTGGAAAAAATTTCCACAACCAAGAGAGACTCGTACGTAGACTAACCTCGAGACTTTTATTTTCACAGCAGCGGGGAAACCGTCGACGAGTGCTCGGGGCTGCCGATCGGCGACTTCGTCGAGGAGCCTGAGCTCAAGCACCAGCCGGTGGTCGCCTCATCCTCCGCCCGGGCGCACAAGTCCTCCCGCTCGTCGAGCTTCTCGGGCGGGGGCGGAGGGCACCAGGGCGTCACTCTCAACGGCGGCTCGGGCGTGAGCCGCGCCACCTCCCGCAGCCACATGGAGCAGGAGAAGCGCATGCGGCGCGAGATCGCCAACAGCAACGAGCGCAGGCGCATGCAGAGCATCAACGCCGGGTTCCAGTCCCTCAGAACCCTCCTGCCGCATCACGAGGGCGAGAAACTGTCTAAGGTCAGTGCCACGCCACCTTCCCACCCCCACCCCAAACTGCACACACACGTACATATAACGTCGCACTCGTCATTATTATTATACGTTTGTCGTCCTGCCGTCTGCTGCGTGACGTCGCGTACCCGTGACCCTGCAGCAGCCGGTCACCCACCCCCGTTTTCCACCAATTTTCCAACAATTTTCCAACAACAACAAACCCCCCCCTCCGAGCCCCCCTTTGCCCGCGATGCTCGGACTGTCCCGGTGCACGGCTTTTCACGTCCTCGGCGGCCGTCCTGGTACCTCGAGGAGAAACGCGGCAACGCCGCCGTTCCAATTTTAATAAGACGTCGCGAAATTTACGCGTGGGTCGTTAAACGGAAAATTGCAATGATCCGTCTCAATACCCTCGTTCGTTCCCTTCCCTCCGGCACTGTTAATTAACACTTAATCGCATTGTGCCCGTGACAAAAGGCGGCGTATTACGCTCATTTAATAAAGCCTTTTCATTCCTGCGAGAGAGAACTTAAAAACGGGGTTTAAAAGTAAAAAGTTGTTACACGGACGATAGCCCAGATTGCGAAAAGTACACGACCCCGTTAAAGTTTAAGGAAAGCATTAAAAACGGGTGATTCGTAAAAATGTAAATTCCCAGTCGTGAATGTCAGACTTCCATTTTCATGGATACCCTGTCTGGTTTTTTCCCCCCTCCGAGAAACAAAACACACGCGCACTCGTCCCATCAATCACTTCGATCCCGTTTGGTCATCCATCAACCAAATAAAAAACGAGCTTATACACGTCACCTAGACCCGTGTAATCATTGTTTTTAAAGAGAAAAAAATCGTACTAATGACACCAGCTCCAAAAAATATTTATCAGTGTTGGAGGTGGAATTGAACGATTATTTCGCAGCATGTTTCTCGTCTATCACTTTGAGCCATTCTTACATAGTCATCCTAGCTGGCTGGCTAAGAGAGCGAATAGCGAATAGCGAATAGCGAATAGCGAATAGCGAATCGCGAATCGCGGCAAAAGATGGATTCCCCTGGTGGATGTGTCGAAGCCAACCGCAAAATCGGACGACCCCCCTCCCCCACCCCCGTTACTGTCCGATGACATTTTTATTTTTGGCTCAAAGCCGCTCGCTCGATCGATACATTAGCCGTGGTTGACATTTAGAATGCCTCCACAAGTGTATTCGGTCTTCCATTGTTGTACGAGGAACGAAGTGCGTAATAAAACTACTTTTCATGCACCGAACGCCTCGTACTGGAGTGAAATCCACCGCAATTTATGTATTTTACACGTATAGTTATGTCAGTTGGCACTATTTAAATGCATATCCTGTTGTTGGAAGATGATTAGCAAGGGCTCTTACGTACCGGTTAATCATGTTTTCGTGCGTACAAAATCTACCTTTCATGCACCGAAAATATGCACCAGTACTAATGGTGTACTATTAAACAACATCTATTTCAACAACTTTCATTGTGCACTTTGATTATTATTATGATGCCGGGGCTGCTGTAGCTCTGGCATTAAACTTTATTTACTCGCAACTCGGCCGAGGAGAATCCGTGGACTCGAACTCAAACTCTTGGCTCGCCTTTTGGATTTGTTTTGCTGGATTAACGCACCTGCTGCCCGCGTTATCGAGTGGGCTTCAATTTATAAAACTCGAGAATCACTAGCTCCGCCATTAGACATTCTTATAATAATTTGGCAAAAGTTCGTCGACACGTGAAAAGGCGTGTTTGATCGATTATCGACGGCTGGTTGTTCCGAGCGATTACCGGATGACCGAGCGAAAACCACCAACAACCCTCAATCCTCGATCCTCTTCCATTTTTATTACTTTATACTATTGAAAATCAGAACAACACCCAGCACCGGTCTGCACTGCAGCTACAATCGTGGTAATTTTTAATTCCCGGCCGATTGGCACTCGCAATTCGCATCGAGTTCCTTTTGGCCACTCGAGCTCCTCGATCACTCGGCTTAATTGTTGAGCGTGTTCTGTCGTCCTGGTACCGCCATTTTTGGGAAATCCTGAAAACTGCCCGACACCCAGACCATTTACAAGTTCTGCAGTGTGTGCCGCGACTCGTCACGATCCAATAAACCGAATAACCACCATTGAAACAGAAAAATGTCGATCCGCGTCAATCGGCCTCCCCCGGACACTCATCATAATTGAATTACAAAATACTGACCGGAGGCCTAATTAACATCTAACATCGCTATAAATCATTAGCGGAGAAAGAAGGAGATTTCCCCAATAGTCGGGCTTTAGGCCAATACAATTTTTCCCCTTTCCCCAGTCAACCTCGAGCATTTATAAAGGGCCGCCCCCTTAGATCTCTTGGTATAATAATCAGCGGGAGGAGGAAAGAACACCGGGGCTTTTTTTATTTTTTTATTTTATTTTTATTATTTTTGCACGGGCGCGAGTTTTGATTAATATTTACAGCGTATAGATATACCAGAGATACCGAACATGCGAGTCTGCCTTCTCTCTTTCTTATGCAATTCGCTTCTATTCGCAAATGCTCGGGTTCAATTTCTTGAACAAGACAAATCCATTCTACTCGGTTGCGTCGCGAGATAAGGCGAAATAACAAAGTTCCTCCTGCGAGAGCTCCGCGCGCTTTTTTTATAGCCCTATTTTTTTATTGGTCCAGATGTAGGTACGTGCGCGTGTGAGCCTGGCTCCGAGGATGGTGTAGGTAAATGGGATGGAAGTAACTTTTGCAATAAACATTTTATGCAGCTGTATCGTTAAAATAAAAGGAATTTTTTAATTAATGTAATAATGATAATGGCGGTGGCGATGATAAAGCAAAGTAAATGACGGCGAATGGGTGAAAATTGGAAACCCATCGACCTTTCATTAATGCCGTGTGCCGCGCTTTTTGCTTTGTGCAATTTTCAGTTGGAAGGCTCTCGTTCTTCGAATATTTTATTATGAATATTTTACATTGTATATTAGGAGGGACTTTCGGTAAACATAAGCTTTTTATGTCCTCCCAGAGCAACAGATACATTATCCGCTGGATAAATTGGGATCAATACCGGCAATTTTAGAGTTGTGCCGGAAAGATCCTGCTTTTCGCCAGATGCTCAATATAATATTAAAAGATGACGGTTAATATCTCGTAGAGTAATATTGGACCAAAGCACACGCAAAAAATTGGAAATCATGAATTGTAAAAATGCAATCAAGCCTCTTGGGGCATTTATATTTCTTTGCTTTCTTTGCTTTCTTTGCTTTCTTTGCTTTCTTTGTCCAACCTGCAGTACGAAAAGGCTCTTTCATGCTTAAACGCGTCCTCCTGATAAGCGAAAATAAATGAAATGAAAAGAGAAGAACATTGAAATTTGTGGAAGAAGACGTGGAGACCGAGAGCTAGATTAATTGACGGATCAGCTGACGATGGGGGAGCGAGACCGAAGATTACCGGGCTTAATTTTATTTTATTTTATTTATCTCCCTGAATAATATCCTTTACTTTTTTCTTTTTCTTTTTCTTTTTTTTTTTTTTTTTTTTTTTTTTTTTTTGCGAGAAATTTCAGTACAAGCTTCGTAATGTAGATTTAATATTGTTCTTGGGAATTATGAAATGGTGGATGTGATCATACGGCTCGAGTACTCTTCGAGGATTATAAATTTATTTTATAAACGATAACTTTTCGTTAATGAAAGGCGACTTGGTTTGTGCTTTCGAATATTCCTCCGAATTTTAGCCGTCCGACACGAAAACGTTATTTATCCCTGATAAATATTGAGGAAAGCGTTGTAAAATTTGGGGACATCTCGTGGAAATCAAGTTGATTTAGGGTCTACTATCCACGTGGTTATCTCCGTAATCTTCATAAGGACAGCATTATTTCATTATTATGGGAATATAATTCACGGGTACGGGGAGTTTTATGATGTGGAATAACAGCGAGGGATTAAAAACGCCAGCCAATTTGATTTCTATCTTTAAAAACGCCAATTAAAACATCGAGGAGACGTCGCCTACAATTCGTGCCCTCGGCGCGTACACTTACACAAAGGATGTGCCTTTTATTAACGAAATTTCTCGCATAAATATTCGAGCCGCATTAACGGCGGAGTTGAAATGAAGTTGTGCAATTGCCTCCCAAGATGAAAGCTGAAAACCGTCGCATTAGCACACACGGCAAATTCAGCAATTACAACAAAGTACATCCAGAGCGTTATTAACCGAGGAAGAATGCTCGCGTCACGGAGATAAATGGAGAAATCAAGTGTGTGGCCACGAGTGCCTCGGTCTAGTTTTGACAAGTGCCCTCGAGACCACCCTCTACACCCTCATTTTTATTTCTCATCCCTCTTGGGTAGGGGGTGGTGGGGTGGGTACACGGGAGGTTTGGCGTTTAGCGGTCGAGCTTTGCACTTCATTTCGCTCGCTGCTAAATCCTATTTGCTCGTCGTCCCGGCCCACGAGAACACGAATTCATTTTCTACTCCACAAAACTCCGCAACTTCGCGGATAAGAATGTCTTTTTTGCTTATGCTCATTCCTTGTATTTCCTTCCGAGAATCTTTGTTCGCAAAGGGCGTTGGCACTTGCGTCGGAGATAGCGCATTCTTTCCCGGAGTTTAGAGACATCGGTTTGCTTTTTTTTTGCTTTTTTTTGGCTTTTTTTGGCTTTTGGGGAGGCACATTTTTATCCTCTGGACCTGTTGATAGGGTCACTCTGGCCAACGAGTCATATTCTCGGTTTCAATTGTCGAGGAATTGTTGTATTCGAGAGTGAAGGATTACAAGATTCGAGACGATAAAGTACAGGTGATAGTAATTAATCGTGTCCCTTAATAATTGTTCATGCGTTGGCTTACGCTTTATTTACATACAATTTCATCAACGGTTAACGATGGTGTCACCTCATTCCAGAAATATGAAGAATTTTTTCCGAGACTTCCTACGTTCACATTGGAACGTATCGCATTCAAATAACTTTCAAGCAATTTATATTCTCTACCTGTATAGACATAATTATACTACTAGAAGACATTTCACAAACATGTATAGAATGTCATTCTTGAATAATATTCTCCTCGGAATTTTCGAAATTTATCCAAATACAACTTGTCGCTGAGGAATAAGCTGTTGAACAATGTGTGCATTAAGTTGTCATCAAATGAATTGAGTGCTCTCTTTTAATTTAATAACACAATTATACAATCTTTCTTTTAATGGAATAAATTAAAAAATGCCAAATTTTACATACTGTGTTTAAATTTACAATTATATTGTCATTTAATCATAGTGGAATTAATTTACAATTTCACAAACTATAAATTTATCGGTCGCTGCTCTTTCCGATTTTATCAATGAAAACAATATTTTTTTCAATGGTTTGATAATGTTTGTGTAATAAAGAATACTTATCGAAAAACTAGAAAATCTCTTTACAAAAAAAAAAAAAAAAAAAAAAAAAAAAAAAAAAAACAACAACAACAATCCATCATTGTTGAAATTAATAAATCTGTTGGAATTTTTATGTAAACACTGTAATCTGCTTGGTTAACATCGACATAATAATTCTAAAGAGTATTTTAAACGAGAAAGGAGAGGAGAGTAATTAGTTCAAACAACCACTATTGTAAATAAAAGACATGGTTTCACGGAGGAAAAATTAATTTATTTACGACAAATTAATAACATGTCTTGGAAAAGTTTTTTGCTCCTGTGGAGGGTAAAAACACTAGGAATTCAATGTTAAGATCTTAAGCATAAAATAACTGTACGTGGTATTCAGTATTCCGATATGAGGCAGGAAAGTCCGCCATGATGAGACGTGAGATAAAGCCGTGAGTAGTCACAAGTTCACAATATGCCGCCCAAGACCGGGTGTAAGAAAATGTGTAAGAAAATCCGAGCTTTGCTGATAATTAGTCCACGCACGTACGAGCGTTGATGAGTTTAAAACCCTTCCGGTCTTTACAACAGCCCACCGCAAAATATAAAACAATCAAATGAATATCAGAGAAATGGCGTTTGCCGTTTGACTTCTAGCAGTATTAAAAAGTACTGACTCGTCGTCAGATTTTTATTTTTCCTTTGGATTCAATCTCCAGGTGCGTCGTTGTTTCGCGATGAAAGTTCATTAAAAGCTCCCAGTTCCTTCGACTTGAAACACCAAGAGATATTGCGCATTCATACAAATACATGCAAACAATGTGTTTTTAAAGAGAGCTCAACCATTCAGACCCAAGCATTTACTTTTGTTTAGAAATTGCAATAATAAAGTCCTGAGAAAATAGTAATGGCGATAAAGATGAATATCTGTGGAATAAACTGGCCAGTCCAGTCTTAATCAATGAAACAGTTGGCAGGTACACCAAGGCAGCAAAAGATATTTGTGCTTAAATTAACATTATACCCAGACAATTACGATCTATAATGGCGTGGGTGTTTACGTTTTGGTAAACAAACACGTTTGGCAAACTCGACGTGAATTATTTCCGTGTGTTGGTGTCGGTTGAACGGGAAAGAGAGAGAGAGATGGTGGGAGAGGGAAGGAGGTTACCGTTTCCTGCCCACGCACACAGGCACAGACACGGACGCGGTGTTGCCCTTAGGAGGCTAGGCCACGACTCGACTGTCTGTCCTCCTCCGCGTAACCACATAACCTCCTATCCGTCCACCGCGAATTCACGCTAGGCCATGCGTGGGCACGTGGTTACGCGGGCACGTGTCACGTGACGGGGAAACCCGGCATGTGCGGCCATTCATGATTTTGCCGCCGCGGAAAACCCGAACGGACGTCGGCGGCAAGTGCATCGCCTGCTTTCCCTTCCTTTCCTCTCGGTCTCACTCGCTCTCGTGGCGATCGCTCGATTTTTCCGGTACTCTGCTAACCTCCCTTCCCCTCGCCCTGTTTCCTCCGATGTTGACTACGAGGAATTCAATCCGTTACTATTATTATTATTATTATTATTATTATTGGAAGCGGCCAATCTAGCTGAAAATCTCGAGTCAAGGGGTCTTTTTTTTGATGGACAAGCTCAAGTGTAACAACGCTTTTAATTACTCAAATGTAAATAACAAGACAACAGTGATTTGTCGATCTCACAAAATAATAGTGGTTTTTTGTTTGATACAAAGTGAAAAACTGTTGCCTGGCGGATTTTTACCCTTTACAGTCAAAACAATTAAAATTCTTGTCATCGAATAAAACATATTTTTTTAGAGAGGAGCACGAGTAGAAATCATTTTTCGAGGTGGATCCAGCATTCGACGAGAAACCGAGAGGATCGATGCCGAAATTTAAATCAAAGGGGCTCCTCTCAAAAAACAATAAACACGTCGGCTTGTTAATAATGAGAAGCACGTTTGTATTTATCCGCGTAGTAAATACAGCCGTAAAACCTTTCTCGCGAGATCATCAAAGTGAGTTTAGCCTCCCATTGACTGGACGGACGCATTGTAATGTACATTAACCAAATGTATTTGCGTACACGCATGTGCAAATCTAAAATTAGAATGTGAAAGTGGCTCGATCTCCTCTCTCTCCCCCCCCCTCGAGAAAGATTCGCTTAGTCACTCGTTCCTAATCGCAAGGCCTTTTTTGTCCATCTAATGTGCGATGGAAGGAAGGCCAGACACGTTTGCAGACTTTGAACGAGAACGAGTGACTGGTTCCTCCAAAGGCTTTGTGTTGAGGCAGAGCCAGTCAACTAAGGAATCGTTGACTTTTTAATGGCGGCGGCGAACTCGTGCTCTCGTCAACACACTCGCTGGGATTTCACTTTTATTCCAAATCTCACGAATCCGGCATTCAAATGCAATCTTTCGCGGTCTCTACAGTTCAATCGGGCAAATGCAATTACGGTCGCAGGTGATAAATGCATTCCTCTTTCGTTGTGGCTGGTCTTTGGCAAAAGAGCGCCGCCGAATCCTCGCTCGTCCAACTTTCCCAGTCAAAGTTTATGAAGATTCGAGGGAAAGGAGGAGCGCCTTTGGATAAAACTCTAGTCGGCCGAGCAACTCATTCAGCTCTTCATTAGGACAGGAGGGGGGGGGACACTTCTCGTCCACTCGTGAAGATTAAACAATTCCGCCAAATTTACACTTTTAATTTTCACGGCAGTAAAGCAGCGGTAGAAAGCCGAGGAGGAAGTCGAAAAAATGATGGCCGCGCCCGCGACAAAGTTCATTCAGGGAAAAGTCCCGGGCGAAATCCTAGGCATCCATCTCGGCGCTTCAATAATGTATTTGAGGGAGCGTCCGCGTCGATGTGTAGAGGGCGTCAAGGGTAGGCAAAATCGTCGAGAATCATCGGCGGCTCATTCGCAAAACTGTTTGCTCAGCCTACAAACACACCCGAGGACAAACAAAAAATTATTAGGAAAAGTTTGCGAGCGTTTGATAAAATAGAATGTGCCAAGTGCCAGGAAACAAGTGTACACACGGTCTCGTGCACACCTGCCCAGCGCTCCACCGGTATTTGTATGCGAGACCGAGATCAACTATTGACTGCTGAAGAAGTCAACTGATAATTATACGTCACGCGACGTTCGGAGCTTCCTTTTTGCTTGCGCAAACTCCGTTTTCTTCATATTGATTATAGACATTGTATCGTCGTTAATGCGACTCGATTACATATAATCGACCCTCGTGGATGGTTCTTTTGTCAATCGGACGAAATAATTAAGCGTCGAGGTAGCGCTCGGAAAGGTTTCGATCGATATCCTCGACTCTTTCTCCTTTGCATTATAAATATCATCATGTGTGCCTTCCTGTTCCGAGGTTTCGATGCCTCCTCCTCGACTCCTCGACTCCAGTCGGCTTTTTGCGCAGATTATTTCGACTCGGTTGATTTTTTCTTCGGCCGAACGCTCGAGGACCATTTTTGATCATCCGATTATTTCCTGCCCACGTATTTTCACTTGCATAACGATTAATTGCTTTTCTTAAGGCGAGTGCACTTTAATATCGTGTGCGCGCAACTTTAAAAACCTAAACTTTCATCGTGTCTCGTCGTATAATTTTCTCAGTCCTTTTAAAAAACTGCATAGAACAATCGTAAACTGGCTCCTTATTTCTTTTACGTCTTGTCGTTATTATACTTTCCTTCATTCCTTAATATTATTCATTGCTACATTTTATTAATAGTTAATACTTTTTATCGCAATTAAATTATTAGCATTGGCATTTTGATATTCTTATGACATTAGCAAACATCTCTTTTGGTTCATCACTCTTTTGTGCAAAAACGCACTATTCATTTTTCCATATATACATGTATGAGATTATATCTTTAAAATAACTAAATCTAAAAAAAAAAGTTGTAAATATCGTTTTTATGAATAATAACATCCAGCGTAACAATAGCTATAAACTGAAAAAGAAATATTTAAATGATTCAATAACTTTGAATTTAATCTGAAAAAAGGAATGAAGTAAAGTCAAAGTATATTATTAAAAAAAAAAAGATTATTTGATAATAATAAGAATGATTTAAATGTTATCTCATAAAAATTAAAATTATGGCTAAAAGCATTTTATCTAAAGTAGTGTACTTAACCAAGTAAAGCGAATTTATTACAAATTAATAGTTTAAACATATTTGAATTACGTTAGTTAGAAATATGTCGTGAAATAATATTATCTTTTTACACTTTTATAGCTTTATTTCAGTTTTTTACTTTTAATGCTGAATATGTATCCATTTATAGAATTGGTATTCACATTTTATTGACTCGTAATTTCCATAAAGTTAAAACTGATTGCTCAGCGTTGAGATTAAATTTTTAAGAATTTTTTTTTTTTTTTTTTTTTTTTTTTTTTTTTTTAATAAAATATCGACGACATTTTTTAATCACCATTATTGTTCTTTTGAAAATAATATAATAAATTTTAAAAGTAATTCATGCTCATTTGTGTCATTAATGAATTTGAACGATTATTTATCAAAAAACTAATACATGGTGACACTGTGTATATAAATCACATTCATTCAAGATCTTGAATATAAATTTGATGATTTAAATATAAATGGTTATGATTTTAAGTAATGAAATGTAATGTATTATATATTGAATTTAAATGAAAATATTGATCATCTTGCACGTATTAATGTAGTCTTTATGTAAATTATAAATTGAGTATTTTTTTGAATTCTGAGATAATTTACATTTGATATTTAACCAATAATTTTTAAACTCGAATATCTTCCATTGTTATTTGAAAATTTGAATTACGAAATCGTCATATTCTGTTATTTTTTAAATTAATCTCATCAATATCGGATAAATTATTTCCATATCTAGAAGAATTGTACGAGCCTTTCAATGTAGCAGTTTAAATTTAAATGTAAATTATGAAATCGTTACATCAAGTGAAGTGGGACGTTGAAAAGATGCTCTTAAGATACAAAAAATCTGTGTCTCGTTTTTAATAAAACGAGTGTCCTCTTGTGCGTTTATCTCCGCTCCTTCTCCACGTGTATACATCAAGGAGGAAAGAGATCACATTATACAGAGTTAAAATGCAACGATGAGAGAGAAAAAAAAAGAAAAAAAAAGAAGAAAAAAATGAACCGGAAGAGAGAGAGAGAGAGAGAGAGAAGAAAACTCGAGTTGGCTTTAATCTGAGATTCTGATTTGTCCAAATTGGCGCAGGGGGAGAAAATTGCGATGGTTACGACAAAGGGCAAGAGTATTTTATTCATCCGCGCGAAAGAAAATTTGTTGATATTATTGCATTGGCGGTATAATGCCTTGCGAGTTTAAGCACCATAATGAAGCCAAACAGAAAGGACATTTGTTTATCCGAAGGTGGATGTCAAACAACGGGAAGTTCGTTAGGAGGGAAATTCGAAGCGTTTGTGAGCGTAACATTGTTTAGCCCCCCACCCCCACCCCACCCCACCCCCCATCCACAAAAGAATGTCTATCCTCTCGGAGCCGAATCTGTTTAGTATAAAGCCGAATCCAGCCGCCAGGCCAAATACACTTATGAGAGTGAAATTAAATCCAAATTGTCAAACGGAACACTCGAGAGGAAAAAAAAAAGGAGGAAGCCTCGAGCTCTCGAACGGCATTGTGTGACTGCGACTGCGAGAGAGAAAGTATCACGAGCCCGGGAACGAGGACTTTTTAAAGGGTAGAGGAGATAAGAAAACTGTTGTCGTACACGAAAAGAGGCACGAGGAATATTAATTTTGAAATCAATACACGGAGTGGGAAGGATGAAAAGCATAAGAACATCGGCGTGTGTGCGTGTCGAGCAAAGCTTTCGTAATGCAATATTTCGCGAACCAGTCGGGCTGCTACATGCTTGGGTTCCCACGCATTTCTCCAGAAAGAGAGAGAGAGAGAGAGAGAGAGAGAGTGAGGGGGATCTTACCTCCTCGACTTCTTCCAAAACTCTTTTCCTCTTGCTCGCGCCCGATTTTCGCGCTTGGCCATTTCACTTCCGTACAATTAACCACTTTTCGATTTTCAATAAGCCAATAGCCCCTCCGCGATAACAGGAAAGGCAATGTTCCTAGGAAAAAAATTGTTTTCTCCCCGTCTTAATCATCGGGTAGCTCGCGTGCAACAACATTAATTTACTGGTTTATTTTGGTCGATTCTAGTTGCACCATTGCAAGGTTGGTTTTGGTGATTTACTATCAAAAGTCAGTCACCCCACCAGTCGTGCGTTTAACAGCATTATTTTTCCTTGATCGTTATTTCAAGAAACTTCACCTTGTTGGATGGATGATAAATTTAGGCGAAAGTAATTTTATACACACGGTTTAATTAACGAAATCTGTGAGAAATTCCTTCTCCGACGGAATGGCCGTCGCGTGTTTTTGTTGAGTTGTCAAGGCGAAACCGTGAAAACCATAAATGCGCTGATGATTTTTTTGGATTTACGTCCACGAAAACGACTGCATCTTTAACGAATGTTCCGTCCGAGGTCCTACGAACTTTAAAAAGATAAATACTAATCCTCTACCAGGAACCGCAGGTCAACATAACCTATAAAAATTTAAGCACCAGCAGCACGGACATTAATCCCTCGTGAGGCTGTAAAAGTGGGATAATTTTTCTCTAAATGATCTGATCGCGCGTGCGCGTCTCTTTTCAAGTTTCCTTTTTCTTTGTTCTCGCTGGACCTTCGCTCGATCCCTAACCTACAACAGCCTTCGCGCGCTTTTAAAAGGACACGCGGCTCGACTGCGAGTGCGAGTGCGAATGCGAGTGCGAGTGCGAGTGCAACCGAATATCTCTCCCTTCCCCCCATCCCCATCCCCTCTCCCTCCCCGTTGCCCGCGACCCGGGGCCCCTCCTTTTCTCCCAACTATTTTCGCCCGCGCGCTTTTATCAATTTCTTTTCTGCGTTTAATTTTAAGTTTCCTCGGAAGATTGCACGTGTCCCCTCTTGTGGTGCCTATGGTTTTTGTTTAAGACCGAGTGACTTTTACGCTCTGCACTTTGCAAAAAACAGGTTTTTGCGATAAACGATTTCTTCAAGTGCTTTTTGTTGCGCAAATAAATTATTGCTTTGCCGATAAAGTAAAAAATGTAATGCCTTAATAATGAAAATCGACTCGGTTTTCCGTACGTATAAATAAAGGATACAGTTTTGTAATGCATTGATTACATTGATAATATGAATGCGATTTCTCTATCATTTGCCGCCTTTTTCTTTATTAAAATAAATTTTCTTTCATTTTTAATAAATTTCGTTCAATAATAATACTATTGTATGTTTGTAAAATTATTGTTTGTAAAAACTCCATTTCCTTTATTTTTTTTTTTTTTTTTTTTTTTCACGTGAACTTATTAGTAACTAAAATAATGATTCTTTGATATATTCAGTCTGTGCGTGACCTTTGAAAAATGTTTGAGTATTTGTGGTAAATTTCATTATTATTTCTCATAAACATTTCGCATCTCTTACCGTTATCTCCAGCTCTTTATTCAATTTTTTACCTCCGCGTTGAAATATTTCAAAATACGCATTCTGTATAAAAATATGTTTGTCCACTTGAAAAGATACTGTGCGAAAATGATTAAAAATTTTTTGGGGCCTAGAAACCCTTGTTCAACAGTTACACCAAAATTAAATTAAGAATTATTGTGTTTGCACGGTTTTGTCTCTATAATTACTCGCCAAAGTTGCGAATATTAAAACAATGAACTAAAATGGAGGATTCTTTGAAAAAACTAATTAATTAATAGAACGAGAATTACAATCCGCAAAAAATGGGCATAAATCATCGGGAGAACGAGCCAAGTGAAAAGTTAATCAAAAAGTGCGTGTGTGTACGCGTGTGAGATGGTGTGCGTTATTTATTATATTTACAGATTTGGAAGGTGAGCTTGTTGGTGCGTTTCATTAGCGCCTTGAATCTCGGCAACTAATCATCGTAAAAAAAAGCCCGAACAACAATGAGGCCTCCTGCCTTAGAAAAGCCGATTAGAAATTTTATTGCCGGATACTCGAGGGTCCGAGCAACTCTAAATCCAAGTTCATGCGCCTATGCCTACGTGCGATTTCGGGACTTTTATTAGGGTCAAGGAAATAATGAGTGCCAGTAGTTAAATTAGACAAACGTGAATCTTTCACGCTTAGGGTCATGTCGTTGGAATGTCGATTGGTCTTTGAATTAAATTAACGAGAGATTGGTTAGTACTATTATTTCGTTGAAGCGTCATTTCTTTTGTCTTCTCGTTTTACTCATCTATTTAATTATTTATTAATCTGCGGATATTCAATAAATGACTCATGGGGTTTGCTCTTTGCCAAAAATTCATTTGATGGCTTATAATTGTTGATAATGGCTGTTTGATTATATATTTAAATAATTGTTTCATTAGTCAAAACTTGTTTTTGGGCATAGTGTAGTTTGAAATTACGACTTATTGGACTTGTTGATTTTCTTTGGGTTGGGGCGTAAACGAATATCGGTAGAGCCACTGACACTTTTTTTACGTTTAAATAAAAAAAAAAAAAAAAAAAAAAAGTTGATGAAAGTATTGAGAAAATCCCGAGTAATTCACACGAAATGTACCGCGCAAAAAGGCAATATTTAGGCAAGCTTTGATGAATGACGGGAAACGCGAGTAAAGCTACACTTGCCATGAAATTCGAAGTAGCTTTTACTTTTCTTTCTTTTTTTCTTTCATTTTTGTTTTTGAGAAGAAGTAAGTTGCAGTGCCGGCGAAACTATCCCGACCGTTACATTTATACATTTCTTTTAATTTATATTTCAACGTTCGACATTGAAGCCGATTCACGCAGGCACAACAATCCCGTTCACCGCAGAAATCCGGTCATAAAAAAACCAGACGCATAAATGTGCATTTTGTTTGAGGCCACCACAAGCTCGAATGCGCCACCGCCGTCCTCGTCCTCCTGGTCGCCGCCGTCCTCGACGTCGTCGTCGTAGTCGTCGTCGTCGTCGTCGTCGTCGTCGTTTGAGCTCGGGACCTCGTCTTGCACGCAATGAAAACCGAGAACGATCAGAGGAGCCGAGGAAAAGAGTCACGAGGGAGTGGGACGTCGGGAGGGAAAGTTTGAATTACGCTGAATCGAGGGAACGAGGGTGAGCCTGGTGGGGGGGGGGAGAAAGGAATGTATAAAATTGGAGGGAACAAAGAAAGATATAAAGGAGAAATGAAACGGAAAAATGGCGAGAGCGAAGGAGAGGGAAGCAATAGAGAAAGAGAAAGTGACATTAGAGGGAGATGCAGACACATCGGACGGCAGAGAAATGAGGATGTAAACAAAGAGAGACCGAGAGATTCATTGATTGAATCAATTCACTACGTACGTGCATTGGCTCGCTCCTCCATCAGCATTCATCCATGAAACGAATTTTATTAATTTTACTCCATTTAATTCACAGCCGACTGCTTTAACAATATTAATGGCTTTAACTAATTATCTTGAACTTGTTAAAAAGGCATTTTGAACAAGTTTCTTTAATGACCTCGTGGGGCAATATGCTCAACCAACTGTAAATATGTGGCATCTTTTTATTAACTATTTGCAAGCACTGCATTCTAAATAAATTTCTACATTACAATTTAACAACAGTTTCCACGTTACAATTCGAAAATATACACATTTGGTATAATTGAAAAACCTGGATGGTGCGGACTTTTCTTTTCTTTTTCCATTTTTTTTTTAATTTTCTCTTACGACGCGAGAGTTTTTTTAATAAACTTCAGCCTGAAAATAAAAGTTTGATTCCTCGAGCGACCGTTACGCTCCTCTAATTATAAATTTTCCTCACCGGGTTTTATTTCGAAGGCAGGCGATTTCGTTCGCACACGTCATAAAAAGGGTAATAAAAGAGAATAACAGGAGCCCTCGAGAAGAAGGAGAATTAGATGAAAATATAATGCCAAAGAGAAGAATGAAGTTCGGCGTATTTGTACACGTACGCGAGAGCGAAACTCGGCTCCTCGCGCGTTCCCTCCTCCTCCTCCTCCTCCTCCTCCTCCTCCTCCTTCCCTCCAACCACAGACGTCTCGACCCATTTCCATTCTCGTGTACATCTTCCCAGACGGCCCCCAGTAAAAATGTGTGCGAGTGAGTTTACAGCGCGGCCGGAGCCCCGGAGTATCGGCCCTTTCACGCGCACCTCAACCTCGGCACTTTCTTTTTGCGCCCTTTGCCTTCGGATTTGCTTTCTCGCGACTCACTCCCTTTGGGCCCTTTCGCGCGTGGGATATTATTACAACGTACAACGCACGGTCCTCGTGCCTTTTTTACCCTTTCATTCTCATTCTCTCTCTCTATCTTCTTTCGCTCCTTCTTTTGCGCGCGCTCGTTTCTTTATCTGGCGCGTTGTCGCCGCCGTTCGCCATCTCCCTCGATTGCTTTTGCGTGCACTTTCACAGCCTTCGCATTGTGTTTATTTACCGCTGCACTTCTTTTAAAAGAGAAAATTTTTTTCTACGCAGCTGTCGGTCCTTGTTTCTCGGGATCCCGCCGAGGATGGAACGCACCCGACACTCTCGAGCTATTCGCGATATTGTTGTCCAATGGCAGCTTTAATTGAAGTTGCAAACTTGTTTCTCTCTAAGTAGCTTGTATTACGCAGAGTATTATTGAGCGAAGCCGCATGTTAATTATTATTAATAGAAATTTTAATTGATTGCGCCGATGTTATTGTTCTTGTGCTCATGCTAAAAAAAAATGCAATTGAATCGTGGCGCAGCGTCGCGCGGTCCGTCGAAACGTTTGCGCGAGTGTGTTTTTTTTTTTTTTTTTCTCAATTTTTTCAGCGTTTCTTTTGCAACCGAGGAATACACACACACACAAGTCACCGTAGACACTGTCAATAATGCCAATAATAATTCCAAGTGTAAAGCTGACACGAGCCACTTAAAGAGCGGGAGGGAGGGACTGCAATCGTGGAATTACAATAATCGATTTGTAAAATGACTTTATTTTCCACTAATGCCTCGAGGCTTTGAAAAGCGGGGAAATACAAACTATCCGTCCCCCCCCCTCCCCATCCCCCCGCCCTTTCAGAAAAGG
The DNA here is from genome assembly GCA_018907245.1 of Eupristina koningsbergeri. NCBI lineage: Eukaryota > Metazoa > Arthropoda > Insecta > Hymenoptera > Agaonidae > Eupristina > Eupristina koningsbergeri. The sequence continues at coordinate 492,065 of JACCHV010002773.1, read as the reverse complement.
GCCGGCTATCAGGTGTCACGTGGTTGAAAATCCGGCGCTCGGCTCGCTTTACACCGCGGCGGCGCTGTGGCTGTCCCCTTTTTTCCGAGCAACAAAGTTAGTTTACATTCTTTTGAGCATTTGTGCCACAGGTCGATTCGTTTTACAGGGAACTTGTTACACATTACAATCCGCAATGTGGGTTTGCCTATTAAAATATTAATTCGAATAATAATTCCCCTTTTAAATATTTATATATTACGTAGGTACGTGTTTGAGGCTGGAAGCAGCGGCCACGTGTTCGCCGGTGACCAAAGATTGCACACACTCGCATAACATGTGCGGTATGCCTGATAACTGTAAAGTCGAGTCGCCGGGGAATAAATGAAATGGACGAGCAGAAGAAGTTACAGATAACTGCTTGTCGCTCAAAATCATCCTCGCACGCACACACTGACATCTTGATTATTTTTTGGTCGCGGCTCCGGAATGCATAACTTAACTGCGCACAAGAAACGCAGAGGAGGACGTGCAAGTTACACCGAGTCGACAACGTCCTGATCCTGAATTATGAACTGTTATTTGTTAATTTTTCATCTCAACTGTCATCCGACTATTTGCCAGTACCTTCTCTTTTATTTGCGCATAAAAAGAATTTGAACAAGTTTAAGCTGGAATTTTTCTATTTGGCGTGTCAGTAGTTTTAGCGTCATAAATCATAATTCATGCGCTGATGCGTGTACCGGTTGGTATTGCCATCGTAACTCTAATGCACACCGATAATTTTCTTTCTTTCCTTTTCCTTCTATAACGAAAAAAAAACTCTCAAAAAACTCTTTTTTTAAAACTTTTTTCCTTCCCTGTTTTCCCTTTTTTCTCGCAAATATAAATTGGCGTTTATAATGAGCGTTTAATATGTCGATGTCTGCTTTCTGATTTGCCAACTTCCTTTTTTCTTTTCTCCTTTGCGCACACGGACGTTGACCTTGTGCCTTGCGAGAGGGAGGGAGGGAGAGGGAGAGAGAGAGAGAGAGAGAGAACAAAAAAAAGAAACAGACTGCACAAGAACGATTAGGTGTCGTAAACATAACGTCATTGCAGTCGACGAACGATGACATAACCACTTGAAACGTGTGCGCATAGCTTCAGGGTTAAAAGGATTAAAGGAAACGACAAGACATGTATCCGGTCTGGCGAGCGGACTATCGTTTTAAATGTTGACATCCTTTTTTGTGATTAATGGATTATTGATTTTCAAAACATTATTAACTTTTGACAAATGTTGAAATTCCAAGGAGCGGGATTTTTCGTTTTTTGCGCGCGCGTTGCAACCGCCGAGCACAAAAAATTATTGAATAATTTAATTTGTCGACTAGTGGAAGCGACTGCTTTTTGCAATGGACTCGTATGTTTATGCTGCTTTTTTTTATTTATGAATCAAATTCCTACTTTGAACAAATTATTGCCAGTCAAATCTGATATTTATGTTATATTTCAAGTTTCTCATGTAAATTAGCTATTAGAATTTCAAAACATCAATACTTTCTAATTTAACGAAAGAATCAATTGACTACATAGAAAAAATGCAACTTGTTTGAGACTCGTTATTATATACTCATCGCGGCTTTTTTCCATTTAATCATACTCGACTTTTCAGCACCTTTTGAATCTGATGAATCGCATCGTGTATCGGCACGAGACCTGGGACATTTAAATTTTTTAATTTAATTCGCTGTGCGACGAGCACCAGCATAAATAGTCTTAAAATTATGATTTTGCAAATTTCATTACGAGGGATTTAAGCATTTTACAATTATTTCTATAATTTTCTTCTTTTTTGCTCCGTGTTTAAAGGATGTGTTATTTTTCATATATTTTACAGTCACGGCTCATTTTACTTTAAAAATGCAACGTAATTTAACTAAAATCACATACATTTCATAAAATTGTGACAAATGAAACGGTCTTCGACTCAATTTCATAGGAATATTAAATATTATTAAACGGATTTTTAACCCAGCGCATTTCCTTCTTGCGCGCATAATTTTTTTACATTAAAACGACAATACTGCAATATTGCAATGGAAAACCGTATTTTGAATATAATAAATATATTTTTTTTATAAATATTGCTTGATCCAGGATTTTCTGTAGTTCGCAGTTCTGTATATTATTTTTTTACGAGGCTTGCATAAAGTGATTAAATTTTAAATGATTTATTTGCTAAATTTAGTGTTTCGAAAATATTATTTTAGTATTCCAATCAAAATGATTTTGAAGGACTAAAAACACATAGTTCCACAAACGGTTGGAGGAGTAAAAAATTTTTTTTTTTTTAAATCGTGTGGTTTCTTTATATCTTCTCATCTTCATGCACAATGCAATAACAGTGGATTCAAGATGTTAGAGTCCTTTATCGGCGCCAAAGGAATTTTATGCAAACTATTATAAAATTCAATATCGTTTTATAAGGATAACGTTTCTTTTATTCTCGTTCGGCTTCTTGTGTTGGCATGCGGAGGGAGGAAAAAGAATTGGAGAACCGTAATTCGAGTCGTTAGTGGTTATCACGTCTTTGACAGTCGATAAGAGGGTGGAGATCACGGACTAGCCCTCTATAAACCGGAATACTCGCGGAGGTGTAATAGTCGCTGTTATCGAGGGGTTGAAGGTGGGGTGGTGTGTTGGGAGCTGGGGGGTGGGGGTTAACTTCGGCTGGCGCACTACCCTATCTCGAGAGGCATAGCTCCAGCAAGGAAACCATGAGTCGGCAGTAAATAACGTGATTAGTTTTGATGATATTCGTAATTCTATCTTGGAGAGTTGCACGAATATTGAGCCACGGGGAGATTATTTTATTTCATTCGAGTTAAATCAAGATTTAGCTAAATTGTGAGCGCCGATGCCTTGACAAGAATCCCTTATTATAAATCACTCGGGTAGTGCTTTTAGGGCGAAGTAGCCCATCCCCGGTGTCGTTTTTCCTCGGTTATTGTTATTTATTAAGTCTTTTTTCGACGGGAGGTATCGAGTAACTAAATCAAGTGGGCAACAGTCGAGCAAATAAAGTAAACTTCCGGAAATCCCCCGCTCCGTCCGAGGTCGCGGAGTGTCTCCGGCAATTTTAACATGAGACTTTTCCGTAAGAGGATTTCATCTCCGGCATCCGGTAAGGGTGGTTGGGTGGTTGGGTGGTTGGCGGTGGGGGGAGGGTGGTGGCGGAAAGCCCGAACGAATCGGTGGAAAAATAAAAAGATGAGTAGTACGATAGTCTCGTTGTAGCTCTTGAGCACGATAAAAGATGCACCAGTTGCAGAGCCACGCGAGCACTTGGTCCATTGCCTGATAAAACCACCTCACCTCGTCTTTTCCAGACTCTCGACTCGTTCTCATTGGCTTCGTTTGCTCTGTTTTCTCAGCCTCTTTGCCCCCTTCGCTTTCGCTTTATCGCCGACTTGCACTTTCCTTCGCCACCTTCTCCTTCTTCTTCTTCTACCTCTTCTTCTTCCTCTTCTTCTTCATCATCATCATCATCTTCTTCTTCTTCTTCTTCTTCTTCTTTAACTTCTTGCCTTCTCTACCTTTTACCGCGCCTTTTTCTTCATTTTACGCATACCCAGTGGATTTAATGGTCCGGGGTATTCGTTACAAAGAACAGAACATCCGCTCGGATAAATCCCCGACCGAATTGATGAATTTGCTTAAAACGACTTTTATCGATATTCCGCTGCCGTTTAAAAATATTTCATATCTGGGAAATGCGCGGAAAGAGGTTCATTTGGCTTGGCAAGAACTCCTCCATTAGACTCTCGCAAAAGCTTTACGTTCGATTGAGCTGCTCAAGACTTTCCGAACTTGCGTTTTCCAGGACAGAAAAGTTGACGATTATTGTGCTCGACTTTTTTATGCACAGTGCGCGTCTTCAATCTACGCACTTGTCAATCGAATAATTCGCACGTTTAACATTTTCAGTTGCCATTGGCGGCGACGCTCAGGTAGACGGGTATCAGTCCCGTAAATTCCCGGGAGGTTTCGCCATTCGAAAACGAGCAATCCAAGACGATAATTTGAGTGAATCTGGTATTTGAATATTAGGAGGAAAGACGAGCGAGGGATTATTATTTATTGGCGACAGCTCCTCGTCAGGTAGACGGGTTCGAGCTGCGGAATTCGCGCGTGCGAGTTCTCGGCTTGGTGGTGGTTGTCGTGTCGTGGTGGTCGGTTGTTCCCAAAACGTCGCTCCACCAACACACTCGAGCCCATAAAAAAGGCGCGGATCACTCGCCGGTTGTTGCATAATAAAGAAAGCGGCGTCGGTTCGCTTGCGCAACAACGCACAGCACAGCACAGCACAGCACAACACAACACAACACAACACAACACAACACAACAACCGGTGACCGCGAAATTCAAGAAGCTCGCTGGCTATTCCATCGCGCATGATCGATCCGATTTGTTCTTCGAGTCTCGCTCGCAAAATCCATCGAGGGTGGGCGAACACCACCCTATTATGTTCCCGGCCGAGCACAGATGGCGAGGAGGCGGGCGAGCACGTGACCGCCGATCCTTCGCCTGAGCCCTCGCAGCTCTTTGCCCTTTCGGGGAAGCTGAAAAATACGAGGCTCTTTGCTTATGTGATTCAAAATATGGCTTTTTATTTGAGAAAAAATAGTCGTCTGGGCTGCTGGGGGGGGGGGTGGGGAGGGCCGGGGCACGGCACATTCTCTCGCAGCATTCGACAAACAGTTTTGCTCGAAATGAAAAACAACGCCTAAATTAAGAGAAAATAGAGCACGCGGATGAGAAATAAATCAAAGGCAGCTTTATCGCAATAAGGGCTCGCAGGTAGAGAGGTAGGAGAGGGCAGGGGTAAAAGGAAATGATAAAGAAAAGTCGGTCTTTTGCGAAATAGCTCGGGCTCGTTTGCATCTGCCGCTCAGGATCATCATCGATTTGCACGTGCAATGACAGCTGTTTTTCCCTTTCCCGCCTCGCCAGCTGTTGTCTCGCTCGCTCACTCGCTCTCCTTTTTTCCCTTCGCCCTTTTTTATTCCCTTATTTTACATCTTTCCTCGCCGCCTCTCCTGGAGCGCACCAGATGAGTCTGTTGATGTAAATGAAACCTAAGAAACCGGCGCAAAGGAGAAATGAGAAATTTTTCGCTCTGTGTGAAAAACCCAACCGGAGGAGGGAAAATGATTGCGAAACTTTTATTGAAAAAATGTAATATGGACTTCCTTTTCACCTTTTTCCTCGTGCTGGGTGTTTTAAACAATTTTTTATAATTTTCGATTACAACGTACAAATGAAAATGAATAGTCCAGCGCACACTGCGAATATAAAATTAATAAGTCGTTATTTTAAAAGAGTCGAACTCAGAAGAAGAACTGGTACATTGAAATTTGCAAGAAGTATTTATCCTGTTCATAATATTGAATATTACTCTTAAATAATATGTTAAGACCTGGTACTCGAAACAGTGTCGAAACGTATAATTACCGAAAAACTTGATGACAAATGAAATCAATATGCTTGTTTAAATAATAACTTTTAACAATCCTTTTTTCATTGTCTTGCTATTTTTTTATTCCTCCTTAGCCCAGTCATTTCGCTGCTTTTTTCTTAACTCCTTTAAGCATGGCTTGTTTCTTCTCCCACGAATTTCTCCTTCCTCTCGCTAAAATCATCTCCATGGCTTCACAGCGTCCCTTTGTTTCGATGTTCGTCTTCCTTTTTTATCCCTTCTCTCGCTCTCCCTTTTCGTTGTTTCTTCGGCTCTTTCCTCCATGTTTGTTTTGTTTGGTTTTGTTTCTCGTTTTTTATGCTTAGTGCAAGAATTCTTTCTATGAATTTAAAGGATAAGGAGTTTTTTTAATGGTATTTATCAAAGAAATATATTTTTGGTTTAAACGTACTATCTTTAAACTTTTAAATGAAGCTCGAATAACAAAGATCATTCATCACTTTTTTAGAGCGTACGTTTCATTGATTTAAATTTAAATAAATTGCAAAATAAATTTACAATTACTTGGGCACTGAAAATATAGTTTAAAACATATGATTAAATAGGCAATGAATGCTATGTTAAGGGATTATTTAGCTTGTAAAATTAATTTTCTTAATATAAAAATCGCTAGTCAAGAAATTGCGCGCGCTTTTCTTAAAACAGCGTTTTAAAAAATGCCTGCAATTCTAGTTTGAAGAAAAATACCGAAAATACGTTTGCACACTATGACTGTTAGGGCATGTGTTTGCCCTCGAATAACACAGATAAAATTATATTCAATCTATATATATTTATTAAATGCGCACACTGACTGATTCAACAGGCAGTGTATTTTCTTGGATTTCACAAGAAAATTAACAAACACAGTTCTTAGTGGAAATCACTTTAATGTTATCTACAATATAAACAGGTGAAAAGTCTCTTGGTTGAATTCCCAAGCCTGAATGACAAAGTCTTTTTCTAATGTATCAGATTCATGCAAAGTACGTTAGAATGTTCGTGTTTAAACTTGTGCCGATTAAAATTTTCTACCTACATCAATTTAGAAGTTTAAGGGTTTTCACTGCAAATTAGATACGCATAAAATTCAAAACCAAGTAATTATGGATGTACGCCTCCGATAAACCGTAGTATTGCTTTGATGAATTTACTCCCTATTACAAGTGTCTACAACTTATCTCGACAGGTAGACACTTAAACAGTGACATAGAATTTTTTTTTCTTTCTTTATCGTTTGTAAATTGTGAATTGGGCACGATGTAAATGAAGCAGCTTTTTTTGCGAAAAATAAAAAATTCTTCTTCCACATTTATTTAATAGTTTGTCAATTTTTAATAATTTAAATGGGCCCCAGTAGTAGGCAGTATGTAAAGTTTTATCCAATTAAATTTGGAAATTTTTTTTTCTCGTTCGTGTAGCCTACAATGAGAGCCATTTTACAATTTTATTTTCACCTCGAGGGCGGCGTAGCATTTATTATTTGAGCCCGGAGCGATATTTTCATTTGGAATCGGAGCGCCCGAATGTGCTCTCAAAGACTTCAAAATATTATTGGCTTAATTTACTTTTTTACGTCCCGAAAACTGGACTATTTTTCAGGCGCGCCCGACTTGGTAAGCCTCTTACCAAGTCCGCGATATTTGCGGAGCACCGGGTCAATGAATTAGTAAAAAGTTTTTGGCTTACTTTCGGTAGTCTTTTGTGCCAGGGTGCCATTACCTACCGAGCGAGCGAGCCACACATCAGATAAGTAAGCACTGGCTAATAACAAGGCGAGAGGGCCCGATATAAAATTAAGAAATACCTGTTTGCCCGCTCAAAAGACTCGATCGGAGCTTTTAGTTAGCGCAACTGTCAGTGGCACTCGCGCGGAGGGTTACCGGGTTTTCGATCGGGCACCAGGAAGCCCCGAGCCCTCGGGGATAATCGCAAATTTAACTGCTTCCGGCAGGAGTTGATACCACTCATTTGGAGCGGAGGGAGGGAGGGAGGGCCACCGGAGCAAAAGCCAAAGCCAGTCCTCCGCGTCACATCCACCTCCTCCCCTCCCTCCTCACTTGTGGACGTGCGTCTGTCTTCGTCTTGCGATCACGCCTTCCCGCTCCTCGGCTAAACCCTCGCCCCGGCAGCGGCACCGTTTTCACAAGTGTCTGAAGAATTTTTGAGCCATATTACTACCCACGTTCGTATACATGCACCCCAGGAAAAAAAACTCGTGTACGCCTGTGAGAAAGCGGAAGGGTGGGAGGGAGGAGTGAATGTGTGTACAAAAATTTTTAGTATGCCTGGAATAAATTGTTTTTTCCCTCGATAACATCTTACCTTCTTCTCCTGTTAATTTCGATTCCCAACTTTGTTACATTGTAACAATTTTTAACATTCTTCCCCTTTATTCATTAATTTATATTAATTATTCAAGTCGGTGAAAAAAGGCTGTAAATCTAAGAGTTTATTTGTCTTGAAAAGTTGATTTAATGCTCTATGGTAATGATGTAATTTTCAATCGCGAAATTTATATTAAAAATTGAATTTTTCTCATTCTTCTTCTCGAATAGCATTAGTATTGCGTTGCTCATGTTTGCTTTGGCATTCGGCTCGCAATATTTTGATAGCCGTTTTATTTGAAATTTAAATACGATTTGGCATCCATAGCCTTGTGAAATTGACATATTTGAAACTCATTAATAATTGGACACGAAGTATTTCATATTCCTTCCGTATTTATTCTTTAAAATCAATAACTTGTACGACAAATAAGATGGAAACTTTATAAAAGATAATCTGCGGACTATACGCTACCGAAGATCGAGGACGCGAAGAAAAGACGCCGAGAAGCGAAATAATATAAGCAAAATAATCCGCAAAGTAAATTTACGGTATCGCAACCAGTAAAATTTTTTTCCTCGATACATTTAAAACAAATGAGAGAATCACGTCTACATGCAATTAAACGAGGAGTCATTGACCAAGAAGTGTACACGGCATTTTGAATTAATCTACTTCTCGAATTTTAATCATTTACGCAGCTATCGGACATCTTAAAAACTGACGATTAATCAACAGCTGATTATCGCGAAGGGACGGAATTGATTAAAATTTCTTTCGGGTGCATAAAGCAAGGTTTTCCCAGGTACCCAGAGCAAAAAATTGAAAGAAGATCCACCGAACAAAAGGTGGGATCGGCTCTTCCATCGCGCAGCCGAGGTTCCCCCGAGGTTCGAATGCAAATTCGCATTCGGAATTCCTCTCCTCGGCCGCGGTTTGCTTTGGGAAACATTTTTCGCGGTGGGGCACGGGGATTATTGGTGAGCCAGGGCGGGGTAAGACGAGGAGGTGGAGGATGGGAGTCGTAAAAGCCCGCGTCCATCATCCTCGGCGCTTTATTCTCGGCGGGCGAATGGGGCGAGGCGACCATGCATTACGTGTGCACTACTGTCCAGGTCGATGCGTGTCGCTCCTCCGGTAATTTATGCGCGAACCGTAAATTGGCGACGGGGACGCGGGTTGAGTCAGGTCGGCGAGGATCCGGACAACTTTATGGACTTCTCCTAAGCTTCCCTTTGTCGAGTCATTAAAACTTGGAACACGCGCCCGCCTTCCTTTTTAATTTGCGACTCTTTCCCGAGGAGACTTTTCCGGGGAGAGAAAGAGAGAGAGAGAGAGAGCGCGAATCCATAAGTTTCGAGCTCCCAGGGCGCGGATTACGGCGGCAGATTACCTGCACTCGTTCCATCGGATTCCTGTCGGGTGTCGATGAGCTCTGTTCACCAGCTAAATAACGCGCTTGCGGAGGATTACTCGGGAAAGCAGAAAGAGCACCGAATCTCCATCAAAAAAAAAAAAAAAAAAAAAAAAAAAAAAAAATGAAAAAAAGGGAAAAAATGGTTGAAAACTCGATTGTGACGTATTGGCAAGGTCGATTAAACTGACCTTAAAAGCACACGTTGCGTCCACCCGAACACAATCAGATTGCGAGCGCATTATCCGGTGAATGAAAGAACGGAGCGCCCGATTCATTAGCAGGGAAGCCCGTCAAAAGCGGAAACGTCATCCACCCTCTGACCCCGCAGCAAACCCCCCGAAACCCCCGAAACCCCCGCGAACCGCAACTTCTCGTAAAATCCAAGTGGCCCTCTGCCCACAAACTCATTCCGTTGGCCGGGCGCGCGGGACCAAAGAGAGTCAAGTGCCGAAAGCGTGAAAATCGACACTCGACGCCTCCGAACTCTTATTACGAGTGCCCAAACAGAAAGTTTGTTGCAGTTCCAGTGCCATTTCAGCTGCAGACCAATTAACTCGTTACCTCTATATTTTCTCCTCAATGCCACGAGTCGCGCTCGCCTTTAACGACCGAGCACACAGGATCTTGCGTAAACTCCTCGATTATAATCGGATTTTTTTCTGCCTTTTCCGTTTCCATGAAATCCGGTGTTACCAGTGGCTCCTCGGCCAAACACGCTCTTCGCTTCTCGAATCAGCGCTGACGAATCCCGGCAATTTCTTCCGACCCTAGGATTTCCGGAAGGATATCAGTCACGTAAGATGTCTGTCAAGGACTCTTCAAGCATACTTTGCAATTGGCTCGTTACAGACAAATGTCCACTGGCAAACGATCAAACGATTCCGATTTTGCAAATTACACTCATTCCTTACCAATTCCTATTAAACAGAACAGTACTCTGTTGTTAAAAACCGTTGATTGTAAACTTGTAAGCTTGTAAACTTTATTTGGTCATATAGGCAAACGATTAGCTCCGCTCGGGTATTAGATATTGATAATCAAAAAATTGCTATTGAAAATAAAAAAACATCGGTACTGATGGTTGAAATTTTCCGAACAAGTAAAAAATGAACAAGTGGAAATCGGATAAATTATGCTATTATTTTATTAATATTCTCTAGGGTTTATTAATAAAAAATTCCGTCTCTCGTAATTTATAGAAATACACACATACAACATCTTGTTGCTTACATTGTTCACATTTTACATTTTACATTTTACATTATTCTTTCGTTTTCCATAAGTTATGGAAAATGAGACATTATTTAAGAATTTTAAGAATCATTTCTTATTAATATTCGGAACATTTGCGTAATTAGGTGAGATGTATCGAGTTGATTATAACTGTATTGTAGTATGTAATGAAAATATTGACAAGAGTTGTTGCATTATTTTATGCTGGTATACCTTAAAAATAATATACCTTAGAATAATATACAATAATTTATACGCTAAATTTTTTTTCACAATAATTTATATTTTTAATAAAAATATATCTCCTGTGATTAATAGGTACAGTTGCTGTTTTTATTTATTTTTAATTTTCTCTTAAATAACAATAGATGGTGTGCGAATAGAACATATGTCAAAATTTAATTATACCAAAAATGTGGAATATCAAATTTTAGTAGACAGCTGATACATTTAAGAGAGTTATTTGATACAGCATTACCATGAAGTTTAGAGTTATTTTTTTATTAAGTTAAATTTGATGAGTAAATTTCTTTTGTGTTTAAATAGAATTAAAACTTTGCTGGTATTATGTACAACAATCTTATACACATGAGCAAAGCAAATTTTAATAAATTTTATGCTAATATGTGGGTTTCCTGTGATACTGTACTGTACTGATAGCGTAGTGATAAATAATTATAATTACAAGATAGCTACATCACCTGCAATTTTTTTGCTCGGGTTTGTACACGCAAAATAAGTCTGGTTACATCGATAATTTAACCGTTGTACAACTGGTTATGTAAGGATTTTATCCGCAAATACAATATAAAAGTATAGCCAAGTTCATTATGCATTTAAATGGGAGCTCGTATCCAGTGGGATTTTTGCACGCAAGTCCAGTTATAGAAATCAAGAATTCAAATAAGCAACAGCAAAAGGTAAAAGGCAAAAAGCAAGAAGCAAAAAGGCAAAAAGCAAAAAGCAAGAAGCAAAAAGGCAAAAAGGCAAGTGTTATTGACGTGTATTTTGTATACAAACAAACACGTGCAAAAGTGGGCTGAACCAGGACGTTAACATTTATTGCTCGTGAAATATTGAGTCTATTAACAGGGGAAACAATCTGTGCTCGCGCTGTCAAATAACTTGTGCTTATTACAAAAGCTATTACTTCATAATTACCAAATACAGCGTAATATCGATTTCCCCCTGCGTCTTATCTTGCGGAATACGACCAGGCAGGGATGGAGCGCCAATGCAAAGCCAGAGGCAGCTTCCCAACTAACAAACATTAACAACCCTGATGTGGCGGGGAGGGGCGGGGGAGCGGAGCGGAGCGGAGGGGAGGGGAATTCTGCGGGACGTCAAACTTTCATAATTCATTTCGCCGGAGCGACGCTTCCAATTAGACTCGCGGACGGGTGATCGAGACAGCATGACCCCGAGTTTTGGGGTTTGGGGTTCGGGACGGCTCTTCGCGGTCATTGTGCACTGCACCTGCGAGCACTCGGCCATGATTCTCCTCCGGGAGGTGGTGCGAGGAAAGAGGTTGAACTTTGGCGCAGCGTCGGTGGGTAGTACCACTTCGAGTAGTGCAGCAGTAGTTTAAGACTCGACTGTCAATTTCACTCAAACGTCGAACCCTCGATGTTTGTCGGTTCCGGGGAAATTCGGCTACTGGAAACTGCCTTGAGTTTAACTCACCCGCACTTTATTTAGCCTCCAGTCATTCCGATTTTCAACCTTCGAATCGTCTTTCCCGCAAAAAGGTACCCCTTTCGATGGATTTGCCTTCCTTTTTCCTGTTTGGCTTCCGATACGCCGTTCCAGTTGCAGAAAGTGACTGGAAGCTTCTGTTTTTGACAGGACGAGTCACAAACGAACAGAGGTAATATAAATGTGCGCAGTCCCAAGTTTAATTCGATTCGAGAAACAGATCTTCCCGATGAATCAATTTCAAACAAGATAATCTCGACAGATAAAACTAAATGCTTTGAATGGTTGAATAATTTAACATATCTTAATGGCAATAAAGTTTATTTATTGCAAAATTATAAAATGTTAACGACGCTTCTAGCTATGAACAAAATAATGCATATAAAAATGTAATGCATAACAGCATATTTTATAATTTTATATATATCGTCGAGCAGAATACAACTCTATATTTATAATTTAGTTTTATACTGCACTCGGTTAATAATATCACCTTGAGACACTTTACTTTGAGAGTATTTCAAAAAATCTTGCGCAATATCCGGAAAATAATATTTCATTGAAAATGCTGCCTTAAGGACCAGTGAGTACTTGATAAATATTTACGCTCGGAATCGCTGAAAATTATTTTTCCGCACAACAGGACGTCTGGTGAAAACTAGCGTCGGTCAATCCGAGAATCCCACGAGAAAGAAAATGGCAAGCGTTCAAGAAAATCAAGGGTAAAACGTAGCGCCGCATAACTTAACAGGATCCCAAGGAATTTGTCATTCTTATTCCTGTTCTCCCTCTCGGGAAATAATTATCGGGCGTGTAATGCGTCTTTCAATGTTTACGTACCAAAAGACACGATTGATATTGACTGTTTTTATAAAAAATGGTTTTCAATTATTCACGAGTACTCGATCATACTTTTCAAATTAAAATAATATTTGAACACGTTTTAAACATTTCTTCATATGATGTTACAATTGCATAGAGTGACTTGTCAAGCTATTTTTTTTTTTAAATAGATTATTGAACAAAGTTATTATTCTTTTAACTATATGTAGTGATATATAGACACAAATCGTCATTTTTCAGTGATAGATTTAATAGTTTATTTAATGGTTTATTTTTAGTAGTTACGTCGAATAATATACACCAGTAGTTGTTAATTTTATATATTTAGTGTTTGTTAATGGCTTGTGACACATTTAAAAGAATGAATTTGTTTTTTAAGTACTCGAAACTGCAGCTGAATGGATTATTTTATACTCCTGTTGTCATTATATAAGAACAATGTGCGAACAGTTATAAAAAAAAAAAAAGAAATAAAATAAAAAATCAGTTGTTATCTTGTTCAAAACAAAAATAGCAGCTCTTGACGATCATTTCAATCTAAAAAAATTTTAATCCAAAAAACGCAAGATTGTTAAACTAAAAAATTGTTGAACGACACACACTACACCGACATGTACTCGGCACTTCTTCCCGGTTCATTCGATTTTTTCGCAAGTCGCTGCTAATCTACACTTTCATCTTCGTACGACAGTTCGACGCCATTGGCCATGCTAATTCCTTTGGACACGTAACCCCTCCCCCCTCCTGTCCCCCTCCTGTCCCCTCCTGTCCCCCTCAACCCTCATGGTCGCGTTTACGCATACGCTTCACGGCGCGGAATTCCGTCGGTCTCGTAACGCAATGTAACGTTATAACGTTACTCGTAATAAGTCACGAAGAAAAAGAAGAAGAGAAAGAAGTTGGTATCTGCATGCGGTGACGCGACGCTGACGAATTCATTAATTACGAGTTTGTGACGCGAGTCTTGGAGGAAGGAGGAGGAGGAGGAGGAGGAGGAGGAGCAGGACTCTTCATTCACTCGCGAGTCCACTACAGGTGACCCCAAACCTCCTCCTCCCCCCCCCCGATTCTGAATTTACTTTTATTACTAGCGCTAGCAGCGTCTGATGGAGAAATAATCGAATCGAGTGGTCCTCGACGCACGTGTGTCCGTCCGATTTTCGCCTCAATGGAACAACTATATTGCCTTTTGGTCCGCAATCTGATCAAACTGCCATTTTCCCATCGAAAAGGGAGGGGGACCGAGGAACTTGGCCTCCCTAACTAGATTATCGACCCTAGGAGCAACAGACAATTCTTATAATTTAATAACCCGGTACCAAGGTCAATTTTACCTTTGATTTTTCTCAAGCACTCGAGATTAGTTTGAATCATAGACTCCCGCACTGGAACGAGCCATTGTGTTAACCAATTCATTTATCGGCCCTTTCAAGCCCTTTCTCCACCCTCGTCCCTCGTCGTAGTTTTGCCTTTTCGCCGGCGAGTCTCCATAAAAGTAAAAAAAAAATGCTGCACCGAGAGGCCGAGGCTTCGATCTTATATTCTTGAGGCCATTGATAAATAGCTCTCGATTACTTTTAATAACGCTGCAAACGAAAAATTTATTGCTCCCGATGATATCATATTTGCATTGATCCGAAAAAAATGAAAGAAATGAAAAAAAAAAAAAAAAAAATGAAAATACCGTCGCTCTCGTGCTTATCCGAGTGAAATCGTTGCGCAAACTCTACATTAATTATATAAATGCAATCGATTAATTATCTCGCGCTCGTGAGTCCTTCGAAGCGAAAATCTCGTCTTTTATTTCAAAATAAAAAGGTGAGTCCTTACGATCCTCTTTTCTTCCCCTCGAACCTTTTGGTGGTAACCAAGGATGGATGCAAGTTTGCGAAATATTCCTTGGCATGTGCAGCAGAGGCTCGGGCCCCACAATAGAGCTTTAACGAACGAAGCATTAGTAGTGCATTTGGCATGGGATATAAAATTCGCGTCACTAAATTTCCAGGCCCACCAGCAACAACCACTTTTAATAATCGCCAACAATCATTAACACATCAAACGAGTGCCCGCGGGCAACAACAAATTACAAGTAGAAACGTTGCATTAAACATGCTAATGAAACTTACTCGACTCATCAAATTTATCGTTATTCTCATCTTCGCGATACCGAGGGAAAGAGAGAAGAAAATAGCGTTAATAAATTCATACATGTTTTAATTTGAATTTCCGAGACCAGGAGAGAATAATAACAATTTAACTGACCCCGTTGACAGTAATAAATCGCTCGAGTTAATTAGGTATTAATTTATAGTTTATTGTAAGGAACTTGTATTCATTTGTTACTACCTTCGGTATAATTTTATTATCGCATAAATAAATGATAATTGAATGATTTTGGTTTTAAATTATTTTATCGGCATTTCGTATGATTTATTTGTTTGCGAGTGCAATTATGATAAAGGAAACTCGAGTTAAGTAACAGGTTTCTCTATTTACAAATCGATTAGAATTAAGCTCGGCTCGATCGAGTGCGAGTGCGAGTGCGAGTGCGAGTGCAATAAAAACCAAAGATATGTATTTTTGTTCAAAATGCGAGAGTTCTGCCTTTAGAAATCGGTGACATTTCTACGGATAATTACGTGTGCGCATATTAACAAACCACGAATGTGTGGAAATGTGGGCGTGAACCGGTGATGAAACCGCTAAAAAAACTTAATTAGTTTGAAATGCGAAAATACAATATTTCAATGCTTGAGAGTTTTATTTCGTACGAATCACAAGCAGGGAATAAACATTTGCATAAAAATTGTTCAACAAAAAAAAAAGAGCACTCTAAAAAATCTGGATTACGAACGGATAACTGCAATTCTTTAATTAAAAAAAATAATTATTCAAATAGTTGGGCAAAGAATTTAAGCCGTGGATTAATAATAATGTTGTTGATTAAATATTTATAATCGATTCACTTGAGTTATTTGCATTATAACTAAAGTAATCTTCAGCTGTGTCGACTTTTGTTTGCTCTTTGCATTGAATTTGAGAATTGCATTTGCGTTAAAAATGAAACAAGAAATTAATTATTAATAAGGTTTCTCCAACACTGGGAATAAGCCGAGTGTTGTGCTTGACTCGAGTGCAATAAAAATGATAAACAATGATGATATAAATCGAGGGTTTACCCATAAACCTGAAAAAGTAAAGGAGCAACCAAGGGGGAATAAATAGAAGTGACTCAAAAAGACAAATCAACATTTGATAAATTTCTAGCAAGACTCCCACGAGAGAAGTAAGAAAAGCATAAAGTACAAAAGCACGTGTAGTTGCCGAAGCATCACTACTTCTCTCTCTCTCTCTCTCTCTCTCTCTCTCTCTCTCTCTCTTTTTCCCGGATGCCAGGCATCGCGATCATTCCTCGGACGGTTCGGCAGCTGCACCATCTGCTCCTCTACATGCACGCATGCATGTGTTTGTGTACGAAGCTCGAATGATAATCGTGTAAAGCGCTCCCGTTGCCGTGTAGGCGTTTTATTGCCTTTCCGTTGTCGTCGTCGCGAGATAAAAGTGCAAAGTCCACGAGTTGAAAATTAAGGTGATAAGTTAATTACGATACTGGGCATAAAGCAGCCTCGCATCCTTTCCAACTCGGAAACTCGGGTTTTTTCGCAGGCCGAGGAGTGAAAACATTTTTCTAAATATAATGTTCGCGAAGAGGAAGATGAAGAAGAAGAAGAAGAAGAAGAAGAAGGAGGAGGAGGAGAAGGAGGAGGTGGAGGAGGAGGAGGAGGAGGAGAAGAAGAGGAGGCTTTCTCGGAAAAGCGAGGCTGTGATGTTTTCTAGGAACTCGGAGGAGCTACCGAACTCTGTTTAAAATACCGAGAGGAATGTAAATTTAAAGAATTCAAAGCTGAAATTGATGAGCGCGCGGACTAAAATTAGCCTTTCAACCGCGATTTTTTACATAATTTATATCGAGGAACACTCGCGAACTGTCCTCGGACCTCATTTTCTCTAATTTTCTCTCATTTTCTCTCATTTTCTCTGGGCGTCTCTCTCCTCGGAGAACAAAAAGAAACACTGTACTCGAAACCTAAACTTTAAAACTCTTTATTTGCGTGTGTAATTTTGTGTCACGGACTTTAGACACTTCCACGCGTATTGTTTTAACACAATTGTGTGTGTTGAAACTAAATATTCCGGGCCTTTGCATACGCGAATCGTACGGTTAAGTCAACACACGTGTTGGTGTGTGAAATCGGTAATGCGAAATTTAATACACCAAGAATGAGAGGGAGAGGGGGGGGCGCGAGTTGTTTGCATGGGTCTTTGCATAAGCTACGAAAATAACAGATAATGGGATGAAAACCCGTATAATTCGTGGACGGGAGGAGGGGGAAGGGAAACATATGGAACTCGAACAATAATTACTCGCAAGTTGTTCTTTCGCTCGAGTGAGACTTTTTGCTTTTGATCTCGGGTAATGTCATTGCGCTGTTGCTCTTTGTTTTTGTTGCTCAAGGGCTACACTTTGCCACGTCCGTTAAGTTTTTAATATTTTTTGTCTTTATTTTTAATCTTGACGCCTTAATATTTCTGCGCATAATAAAACGTTTCTCGCCTCTTCTCATAATGTGTATCTCGTTACTGGGGCAAATCCTCCAATTGAAAGCGTTCGTGCGCCAATAAAACTTTTCCGTTTTCTCAATTTTCACAATTATTTAAAATTGGACGGACCCGTTTCATTACTAGATGCTTGGGGGGTTTTTGCATTAAAGCGTATTAATTTCATCGACTATGCATCCAATCTATAATTTGAGGCAAATCAAATTATTACAGATTGGCAGCATTTGGGCTGAATTTGGCTGAATTTGGCTGAATTTGGCTGAATTTGGCTGAATTTGGATTAAATATAATAGTCATCTACGAGTACATCCAAATCGCATAATCGTTTATTTAGATTACAAGTAAATTAAACGCTCGATTAAGCAGGCGCAAAAGTAGTTCCACTTTCTTTGCACAATAAATATATTTTATGAAAGAATTGCAATACAGGAAAGAGTAATTGCTACTCTAGTACTCTATACTTGGCCCAATATTTAAAGGTGATACGTGCAAGTGAAAAGCAATTAAAATGCAATTTAAGAATATTCCAAATTAAAACAGAAGGGTAGCAATAACGTGGCAATAATAGATTGCATTCTTCGAGTCTGTTGGAAAGAAAATTGTCAAATTATATTCGTGAAATGCAATGATCTCGGTGTGATTCTTTTAACGAATAATTAGAAAAGAAAAAATATGTGGAAAATTAACTAGTCAAAATATAGAATTGCGTGCGAACGCAGGGAACTCATATTGCAATACCACATATGGAATTATGCAAACGCATCCGTGAATTCCTTAAGATCAATAAATATGTATGACTATTGTTAATATATTATGCAAAAAGGGCAGTTTGAACGGAACGTGTGTTATCCAGAGTACACGAACACTTATTTATCTACGACAGAAAAAGATACAAATGAGAGGTAAGAAAATGTTGGATTAAAATGTAAAGTCAGGTGTGTAGAATGTTTGCAATGAAGTAAACGTGGACTCGACGATTTGATCAAATTTCTCCCTTCTACCCCCGATTGTTTGTGCACTTTAGATAAAGCGGGTTTATTCCATTTAACCTCTTGACAAAAGCCGTAACTGCATGTGAACAAATGCTCTTTGTGCGATTTCCGAGTTTAATAAATAAAAAATATCGCGGAACGGAAAGCCCCCAAACTGGGTGTCACCCTGAATGTCACCATTGAGGGGGGAGCCACGAAGGGTTGGGGTTGTGAGGTACAGGGTGGGTGGGTAGTCTTGGAAGAAAAAAATCGTCGGGTGGCCTCGGGTGTTCCGCACCGTGGCACTCGCTGCACCAGGACTTGGCGCCGCTCGGGTCGTCGGTTCCCCACCCAGTCACTCCCGGACGCTAGTCACCGTCGCGACTCGCTGAGGCGTATCTCAGCTGTTGCGGGTGCGGGGGCGCGCCCGGGGGAGGGACAGACGGTAAACATTGAATTACGCTCAGGTGGGCTTTGGTGCGCTTTGGTTGGTATTTGCCTCGGTTTCGGCACGATTTGTTCTCTCGACCTGAGTTTTGAGGGCTCGCAGTTGCTTATGGCACGGCTGGTTTATGTGCGGCCGGTGCCGGGTTCGGCTCGATTTGAGATTAATTGCGCGGGCCCCTCTTAATTACACGCTTATCGCGGAGTCGAGCACATGGGATTTTCAATTCCTGGGAAAGCTCGATCTGCGGCTCGAGGCTGCTTTTCCATTTTAAAATCAATAAAACAGCTGCAAAATAGTTATTGTTGGTTGGCTTTGCCTCGGTCGGGCCAAGTAGCTCGCATTTTCAGCAAAAGTGAGTAGTCTGGCCGAGCGGAGGGAAAAAGAATTCACTAATAGAAATAATTCAGTAATTGCTCGAATGTTCAGGCACCACCGGCACCGGCAGACATTTTAAGTATAAATAAATTGCAAGGTATTTATCTTTCTTTTCGGGCTGTCTATTTCGTTAGTTTGCTCTTTTTTCGCTCTTATCCGGTTGTTCTCCACTCGGGGGGAGGGAGTGGGAGGGGTAGGACCGAGGAGAGTCTGCAAAGTAAAGGATCAAGGAAAGATAAACGTTTTAATTCGGCCGGGTTCACTGCATGTACCGAGCTCGGAAGACTACCCAAGATTTATTGGTGTTCGCCTGGAATTCGTCTCTCAGCCGCGTCCCCTGAATTATTCAGGGCTTTTCTTTTTCTTTTTCTTTTTTTAAAGAATAATCAATTTTATAAGTTGAACTAGAGCTAGCTAACCAAACCTGTATAAATGAAAATATAAATATAAATACGCGGGTGAAGCGGTAATTGTAAAACTTGCAGCCAGTCGATCGTTGGGCTCCTCAAATTTAGAGCTTTACCAAGTTGATATTGAACGAAGGAAAATGAAAATAAATTTAAAATGATGACGCGATGTGCAAGTTGTATTGAGCTTTATTGAAAAATTCATAATCTTCGGTTGTGTAGTTTTGTTTTTATCTTTATATTCCTTTTCATGCTCGACAAGAATCATGATAAGAGCTTGGAAAGTAAATAAAGTACAATACTTATCAAACATTCAGACCCTGGTTAGGGAAATAATCTGTACAAACAATAATTAAATTATTTATCAATGCGATTTTTCGAGTAGAAAGCTCAATGAAAAAGAAATCGTTCAAGCAAAAGGTGTTTTAAAAATGAAATAAGTAAATAATTACAGTTGAGTTTAGTTTTAGTCCTCATCAATGTTATTAAATTTTAAACCAGTTTAACGTCTAGAAGGTAGGTAGGTTACATTTAATAATTAATATTTTTATATTGAGAATTGGAATTTATCGGAATTTAAATTGCAATGTGACTGACATAATTAAAGGTAATTGGTCACTGTGTATAGGCTTACATGCAAACTTTGTTCCTAAATTATTGATAAACCTCGTAAAAGCTTCCGATAAACAATATTTATTATCATCTTGTAGGTCGGTTCGCCACTACCAACCGATGCTAAAGCTGAATTTTTCAGACCTTTTCCATTTTCCATTTTCCGACTATCTACACTACCTTAAGCGAATAGCACTCCCATCAACGTCTTCCAAGCGGTTTTTAGCTGTTTTGATGGAGTGATCATTAGGGGTCCAACAAAATTATTACGTGGCGCATTTCGAGAAAATTAGAGCTTTCAGAATCAATTAGCTCGATAAAGCTCGCGTGCTACCGAGAGGAGAAACGCACATCACTCCAACGATGCATCACGTGGGAAAAATTAATATGCAAAATCGCAGATTCCGCGATACCGCCGACAATGTATTTCTTGTGTTATACCCAGCGCAAGGATAAATACATACCCCAGGCGGAATGAGAATTCCGACCTACTTTGTCGTCACTTTCGTGTAATGAAAAAGCAAGGAATCCCCCGGCTATCAGGCTGAATCGCTCCTCAATTGGCTATTCCAAGTTTCATTACTAACAGGCCTAATTTCCTCCCGATATATCATTTCGTTCCTATACCCCGCCGCCGCCCCTGCCCCCGCCCCCGCCCCCACCCGTCGTCCTTCCGCCGTTTTTCCTTCGCAGTGCAGCGCGGCACAACACAACACAACACAACACAACACGACACAACACAATGCGCCGAGTTGCATAAGACCAGGCAATCGCGTGCATGCAATTCCAGCAAAAGCCAGCAATGATCCGGCGCACATTGTGCACATGTGCGTACCGTGGCTGCTGCGACGTCGACCCCTCCCCCTCTGTTTGTGTGCGTGCGTTGGGTGTGTTCGTGCACGGGTTTTCGCGGGTGTGCGAGTGCGCGTGCTCGTACTCTGCACCCGAGATCATTAATCTTGTTATGCACCGATGGCATCTTCGGTTGGTCCGGTGTGTCGGTGTGGGTGCGCGCACTCCAGCTCACCCACACGCGCGAAAACCGTTTCACAGGCTCTTGACTTCTCGATAATGGCTCAGTTCTTTCGTACGACGTTGTGTGAGGGACGCGAGATTTATTTACTTTTCTTTCGATTACGATTAACTTTAAGTTTCGTTTTCAGGTCAATACTTGTTGTTTATCAATGTTTTACAATACAGCAGCACCGAGATCTTACCATTCGGACGGGAATTAAATTCAATTAATTCATTCTCCCTTCTTCCAACCTTGGCGTATCAGTGCTTTTTGAAAAATTGATCAACGTCCGTCGCAGCATTCGAGACGTCGAGCGAGTTTAATCGTTACAGAAACCAAGGATATCAATCATTTTCCTAGATAAGTAGTAACAGTGTTGTAAAGCTAAATACCATAATGATGATTGAGAGCCGTAAAATAATATCAAAGTGCGTTCTTCATTCGTATTCTTCCTTACGTATCATGAGCACGTAACTTTTGCGAGGAGAGAATTATTCGACAGTTTTACTCAAAGCTGTCGACGATTAAACGTACACGATGAAAAGAAAAAAAAAAAAAAAAAAAAAAAAAAAAAAAAAAAAAAAAAAAAAAAAAAAAAAAAAAAAAAAAAAAATTATTTATGAACTCGTGCCATGATTCTCAATTAAATATCACAACTATTTCTAATTTATATTCAGCTTCAATTTATTATTACGTTAAATTATCTACAACTGTGGTAATGGCAATAGTTGCAATAATTATTGATCATAAATTAGAGTCCATCTTATAAGATCAGCACAAATTGATATTTATTTTGAATGAAATTAACATTAATTAAGTGCTTGATCATACAACATATTTCACCTTCACCAATGTATACATTGTAAATAAAACGTTATTTTTGAACGCATAAACCAGGAGAGGTCTCTAAAGGTAATCGTGGCACAGTACAGATAGTCAATCAAAGTGATATGCTAATGAGATCAGGTTAAATAGAATATAAACAAATAAATCACTTTTTAGTTTATATTTTCAGTATTGCGAGATTAGGTCTCGATACACCGTTACATGCCAGGCTCAAATGAAAAGTCATATTTTTCAAGCTGTACCTTGCATTTGCATGAGAATGGCGCAAAGTAGTAAATTGTTTTCAATTTTACAACCAAACAAGTGTAATGCAAATTTGAGTTAATTATTCCCCGTTGAAGTTTCAATGAGAAAAGCAGCGATTCCTATTATGAGTTTAAAACTTCTTCTTATTTTTCATCCTGGATCGGATGTAAAAAGAAATAAAGAGGTAATTGTGTCAACAATGTCAAAAAAGGCCAACCACGTCGGAATTCAGCAATATCAGAAATTTATGCCCGACACCCATCGATCGACATCCGAATGATTTTTGCATTAGGACAACTGATTGACTGACTTGCCACCGCATTGCAACACGAAGCTCAATTAGCTCGAGTTCTTTCAGCAAACACAGTCAATCCTCCAGGAGATTTTGTATCAATGCCGCACGAAAATCAGTTCGCGGTCTTGTTTTTTCGCCAGACACGCAGGGATGGACAGGCGAACGCGGGGGAGATTGAATTACAGGCAGAACAGACCGGACAGGCGGACGTCGTGTTGGCCGATCAGTCAGTCATTAACGTCATTAGGTGCTGCGAGGGAGCAACCGATCCACATCGTGGGTGTTTGTATTATCGATACATGATAATTGCCATCGATCCTTTCTGCTTTTGACCGCGGTTAGACGGTTTCTCCACGAGGACGTCGGGCGAACGTCACCCGGGTAAAAAAGGATGTTACGCAACTGCAACTGCAACTGCAACTGCAACTGCAACTGCAACTCTAACTGCAACTGCAACTGCTGAACGAGTCATTGTTGAGATCGTCACTCGGATTCTTGCCTCTTTGCCTCTTTCCCTCCTCGTCTCGGAGGAGCTCAGAAGCGTCTTCTTTATCTTTGGGAAAGAGCGTCAGGAAGAATCTGACTCTTTGACGTTGATTTGGGATTTACGTGTGTGCACTCGGCTCCAGGTGTGCGTGTGTACACTGTGTACGTATGTTTGCTTATCGTTTCTATACATCTATTGAAGGAAGGGATTGCACAGTCTCAATACTCGATTTCACCGCTCCTAGCGGAATGCATACACTGCCAGGATTTTTTAATTTCACTTTGCGTAATTGACGTTTAATACCGTTAATAAGCTCCATTGCTTTTCTATCGTTTATCAAGCTAATAATAATCCAACAGACGAATAAAGTCGCATTATTTTGTCGCCGGAATGATCCTTTAAGATTAACCGACTCTTTTGACAAGAGCAAACTTTTAAACAAATTATTTACCTCAATTTCCCTTGTGCTGTGAAGTTAACTTATAGTTTGAGCAATATTTAATATAATTTATTGTCAACAACCAAAGTATCGTTGGAATATTTATCAACGCGATAAAACAGTCCTTTATTTAAAAAAAAATTCAGAAAAATTATCAAACCAATTACTTTTTACGTTTTAAATATATATATATATATATTGATGAACAAATTTTTTCGCAAAAAAACACTTGTTCGCTTATTTATTATTGCTGTGCTACGCTGCTTACAAATGCTAATTAAATTCACCCATTTCAAGAAATTACGGGAAAAAGAAAAGAAAGGTTGACTTGAGAAATGCCCTCGATAAATCAACTCTAGGCACACCGAGCATTATTATTATTCCATTTTAATTGAAGATTAAGCTTTTGTAAATATTTGTAAGCTTCAATAAAATCAGGAAACTTTTGCCTTTGATCTCTTTGTACCAAGTACTTAAAAAGTATAACTAGACCCTTCGGAATCGCAACCCTTGAACATTCTCAGCACAAGTCCTAGAGACATGTTCCACCGAATCGAATCAATGGAAAAGTGTGAATGCCCTTGTGATTTAGTTGCCCTTGTTCTTGTGCTAAAGGGTAGCTCGAACATTTCGGTGGCATTAGTGGTAAGAAGAAGGCAAGGCACCCGAGTTTTCCCGTTGCATTGTATGTAGATTCTGGAGGCTTAGAGCGAGCGGCCAGCGAAACTCGGTAAAATGTCTTGGGCAGAAAAGGTACGGGGCCAAATTAGTCTTCCACATCCTCCACAGGTGTTTGCATCGGCCATTGCCCACGCAGTGCGGTCTGACACCCTCTCCACCCCCGCCACTCGCACACGTAAGTTTTCGGTTTTGGAGGGGGTGGGGTGGCGAGTGACGTCCCCCGCCCCGCCCCGCCCACTCATGCTCTCAACGCCGTCCACTCACTTAGCTTACCGCTGGACTCAGGCTTTATGGGGTCTCCATTAATAATTATTAGACTGCTTGGGCCATTAAAATTGATATTATTACCTGGTTGCGTAAGGGGGCAGCAACTGGGCAGCAACTGGGCAGCAACTGGGCAGCGCTTCCCATTCGCGCGAGTAAGTGTCCTGAGTAATCTCCTCGAGTCCTTTGGGGGCTGAGACTCACGATTATCCTGTATACTTAGCGGTGCAGGAGTCGGTGAGTGCGGAGGAACACGAGTTGACACGGCCTCCGCATGTTGTTCTTGATATTGGTTTCCTCCTAAGTGCTGCCTGCTTGCCTGCCTGCCTGCCAGCCGCATTACCTTATGAATATTGCACTTCCTAGTGAAATTGTGTCTTGGTTTATCGTGAAGCTTATTGGTTGGTCTTTTTAAGTAAATGCCAATTTATCGCTCGGGAGCGTGACTTTGCGAAATTGCGTAGACAGTGTAATAATACCGTAATGGCTCCTGTTCCGAAGGTTACGAACTAGTACAACATAAATAATATCCGGGCTCGATAATGCAATAAACAGTGAATTTTATGTCAACTTTTACTACAACTGAATCACCACTGCAAACGTAAAGAAAGTTGGGCGAATTTATTATTAAAAAGACAAACTAAAATCAACACTCAACTAAATTGAGGTTGTAATCAAGTTTTCGCGACACATGTCTCGTGGGCTTTCAACTGAAATTATTTCAACTAAAAACAAGTTTTTTCCTCAAGCTAACATCGACTGGTAATTAAATATTCTGCAAATTATGTATCCACCTTTTTAAAATAATAACAAGCATTACATATTAAATATCCATTATAAGTTAGATTAAGTACAAGGCTTGCGTGGTAAACTGGCGTAACTTGTAAAATTCAGAATCACACAATTTTACAAAGGCAAAATGTGTAGGCCATTTGTTAGTATACCTCGGGCAACATCAAAACTTTACTTCGTTCGGTTGCTTATAAAATAATTCAACCAAGTTATTCGATTGATGCATCGTCACTTTATCAATGAAAAAGATTAAAGCATTCTTGAATAGCTTAGCAAGTAATTTTTTTTTTTTTAATTACATGTTAATAATGTGCAAGATAAAGGAAAGGAAATAAAATAATGTCAATATCTGATAAAAGCTTATTCATTGTTGGAAATTGCATAAACATCAAGAATTTTAATTAATCAATGGGAGCTCTGCTTTTAGTTTAGTCTGTTTATCTCGTCAAAGAGGTCTCGTGGTTGTGAGCTAGAAAAGTATTTATTACACAGCACTTGGCCAAAAATGGGCCATGCATACAAGTGCTGACGTCTCTCAAATCTATGCCACGAATCTGCAATGGAGGAAAAAAATTCGAGAAATCTGACTAGAATGCCCGCCAATGCTGAGGGTTTCGCGGAAATGCGCGAAAACGTCGCTTCGATTCAGACGGGAAATGGACTTTCTCACGACTTAAATCGAACCGTGAGCTATAGGCCAACGCGAGCGAGCGAGCGAGCGAGCGAGCGAGTGAACGAGCGACTTTCCCGAGATTTATAGGGATCCGATAAAGTTAGTTTCTCTCTCTGCTTTTCTCTCCGTCTCCTTTTCACTCCTTTTCACTCCTTTTCACTCCTCCTCTCCTCTCTCTCCATTCCCCCCCTCGCGCTCTCTCTCTCTCTCTCTCACCCCCTCACCGTCGCTCTATCGTTCTCTAAGCACGCATTAAAATGATTGATCATGAGCCGTTTGGTGTTTTGCCGAGCGTTTTCTTATTGTTTTTATGTTAATTAACGATGGTCGGTAATTGTTTATCTTGATTATAGTTTTTTTATCGATTGACTCGTTTAATTTGAAAGATGTAAATAAAAAATTTATTGTTTTGTTCATTATTAATTAAGAATGAGAATGTAAAAAAGCGCAACGATGAAATACGTAATAACCAATATTTCGATACAGCGCACATAACATTTTTTATTGGCAAATTATTACAGACATATAAATTACACGATTGTATTGGTGAATTTTTAATTATAATAAAATGCAACTAGAGAGGCTCTTTTGCATGAATTTTGACTGAAATTTTTTACATTATTCGACAAAATATTTGAGATAACTTTCACGGAAAACTCGAGTCAATAAGAGTTCATAGCCTACTTATATTTATCGCACATAATTTGTATTTCTGAACCCAAGTGCACACATATAAATATAATATATAAGGTATAAAATGTTTCCGTTTCGATTTCCAGGATACACGAAACAAGGCCTTGTAGCATAATTTTTTGCTAAATTTACGCATGCAATTATAATGAAGTGTGCTCGTAAGTTTAGGCATTGAAAACAGTTTATTCCTTTCGTTTTCGATCGAGTATTATCAGCTCAAGGAACAACCTACAATAATTAGCTTTTTCAGTCGAAAATTCTAAATCTGTTGCCGTTGCTTCTTAAAGGGATTTGATTTAAAAGAATCCTCCGAGCAGCCGGATTTGCAGGAGAGGATCCATTTCTCGAGATAGATCTGGGTTCTCCCCTCATTCAGCTTGTTAGCTCCGAATCAATTCATTACGGGTTGATATTGCCAAGTAGGAGTGTTCCTGGCGTTGTTATTACTGGTACCACTGTTGACCCACACTTGCAATCAGCACTAGGTACCCAGGAACATCCTCACTCGGCGTATTATGCACATGATGTAGCCTTAGGGAGGGGGGGAGGAGGAGGAATGATGCCGCGTTGATCCTTGAACGGACCTCTTAGGCCCGGCCGCTCCTTCGGGTATGGCTAAGCCTCCTAATCGAGTTATCTTTTCATTGGAGATTCTATGCATTGTTTGGTTACCCGCGTACAATAACACACCTGAAGCAGGTCTGATAAGTCATTGCTCGTAATTGGTGGTGGGGAGACAATGCAATTGTAATTGTAAGGGCTTGGAAGGTCCAATCGATGCGGCCATGTCAAATAATTAATTGATCGACAGGTCTTTTGATGTCGTGGCCGATCTCGACGGCAAGATCCCAGTCCTCTCGCGAGTTATGCAATTGAAAAAACTTGTTGCTTTTTAATTAGAGTCGCGGTATCAGTCGCGGTATGGCGGTGCACACTTAATTCATTAAGCCTTATTATTGGATTCCTTTCCACGAGATGGAATGTTGACTAGCGATTATAACTACTATCGAATGATGGTTATTGAACAAAGTGACTACAACTTCAAATCAATAAACTTTGATTTGAATGTTCGACAAATCACAGCCTTGATTTTATTTATAAGAGTTGAAAAGAGCCTGTTTATGCAAAAAGTTCAAATGCCTTGAAAGTTACCACTTGAATCGAGAATAACTACACCTGCAAAGCTGTACGATCGTGCGCTTTCTCACTACCGTCGCGTCGATGGATTTTTTCTTTTTTTCTTTTTTGTCCGTTTGTTTGTTTGTTTGTTTATTATTATTGTTGTTGTCGTTGTTGTCGTTGTTATTGTCGTTGAAACATGCAAATATTTTTGTTGATGGTTGATTTTCAACTGGTCCGGTATTGATCGAGCACATTTTCATATTATGGATTATACATTTAATAAAAAGCAGTGATAAATCATATGGAGCAATGACGAAATCAATGATTAACTACGGCTAGACGTGTATCTTTGTAATGAAGGTGTTAATTAAGTTTACTGACAGTAACACGACCACGATTGACGATGGTGACCCATCACCCCCTCATCCACGATAGGAAAAACGAAATTAACGATGTGCTTGATAAAGGAAAAATGGTTTTTATTAAATCCCTTCTACCCGTATCTGTCCGAGTCCTTTTTTCATTCTTTTTCATCCTTTGCGTCTGGAACAGGTCGCCGGCCGCCGAGGAAGAAGGTGTCGTCGATGACACGTCAACGCACATACATCACCCGGGTGAACTTTTGATTAATGTTACGTTAAAATCGGGCACGTACACTTTGATCATCAGCATCGGCCGGGGTCGCGAAAAAAATAAAATTTTGTTTAACCTGTGAACCTGGACTACCTTTCCTCTCCTCCCCTTCCCCCTCCCCCTCGACCCGTTTCCACCTACTCAAAAGTCAAAAATTGGAGAAAATCCGAGAGGAAATTCCCAA
Source organism: Eupristina koningsbergeri (assembly GCA_018907245.1). Classification (NCBI taxonomy): domain Eukaryota; kingdom Metazoa; phylum Arthropoda; class Insecta; order Hymenoptera; family Agaonidae; genus Eupristina; species Eupristina koningsbergeri. The sequence continues at coordinate 463,264 of JACCHV010002773.1, read as the reverse complement.
TGATCGGTATTATTAAATAAATAAATAGATAAATAAATAAATAAGCAATCGGATAAGTGCGTGTCTTTGTTGCAAAGGCTTGCTCTTTTTTCCTTTTAGAGCTGCGCATCAAACTTTTTGCCAAAGACTTTTATTAATAATCCCTTGTGCAATAATAATAAATTTTAATACACGATATCTTGCAAAGCTTAACTCGATGAAACGGTCAACTAGTTTAAGAGCGAGCAATAAATCTATGCGGGATTCTAAAAAAGAAAAAACCCCACTGGGAATCAAAGAAATAAAAAAAGCGTGGTGTAAAAATTATTAGATATCGTAAAAAAGAAATAAAATTGCTCAAAAACCCAAGTACGCAGACGACCTTGCCTCTCTTAAATATTGCGCACGATCCTTTTGCACTGATTGGTAATGCTATACTATTATTAGCAAAATACAACTTCTTGCGCCATCGCTTTTGCGAGCTCGTTATTAGCTTATTTCTCCTGTCATTTGGGATTCGTTATAAATTCATTCAAAAAGGCCATTTTTTCCCGTCCTTTTCCTTCCTTTTTTTTCTTTCCTTCAATTTTTTGCGGTTGCAATTGCAGCGCCAATAAAATAAATAGACGCTGGAGGGGCGGGGGGGGGCGCAGGGAGGGGCAATGCATGGAGGAAGAAAAAACACTTGTTGTGCAATGTTTTTATCGCAGATGCAAAATTACAATGGAATTAGTATTCGTTAATCAAAAGGTTCGAGCAAGAATCCATTATTTTTTTTCAATTATCCTAGCTTTCGCAATGTAATTTTTTTTATGACGAGTTGATAACAAATTGATACTTACTTGGACTCGAGTTGCCATAATAATCGTTTACATAAAACGGCGAAAGAAACGACCGAACTTGGGGAAAGGCAAAGCCGGCTATTCTTAGAAATTACGCCAAAACAATACGCGCGTGTCAATATTTATTTACATTTATTTGTTGCGCGACGTAACCAAAATATTGCGATGACCGATTTAACCACCAAACCCTTTTTTCTCTCGAATCCACCGAAACACACGAAAAACGAGTTTGAGTAAAAAGCAAAGCTTTAAAACGCAAAACAAAGATATTAAATACATTAGACAAACATTTAAAGATCATAGTTTTTAGCTGGCTCGTTCGATCTATTTTTACAATGAAAAAAATACTGTCAAAGTTTATATTTGCTTTGCGTTTATTTGGAATTACTGCCAAGACAAATATTCCCATGCAGAAATACAATTTTCGAAAAATACAAAAACACTATAATTATACTTTATAATTATACGTGTTTGTGTAAAATTTGAAAATCATTAGCACCAACGTGTCTGATAAATGTTTCAATTCGCTTAAAATTACTTTGATTAGCAAAGGAAAAAAAATCATTTGTTGTTCCCTCCCTGAAGATGCATCTTAAAAGTTTATTTATTGCGTCTCGTTAAATTATCCTAGGAGCGAACTAAAGCGCAGAAATGAAAATTTAACCAAGATGAATCATTTAAAAATATTTAATTGACCAGCCAGAGATAACAATCCGTAGCTACTTTAAAATAGAATTTCATGCAAATTCTTTGCGATATGAAGTTATTTTAAATTTATTTTTAAACAAGTCTTATGAATTTTAGTTCCATGAAAACTATCCCATATCACTCATGTCAGATGGTCACACGAGTGCATTTAATAGCACTGACTCTCAACAATTTGAAGTAACAATCTTTGGTAATAATGTTTGTAGTCGAGCTCCGATTGGTGGTTGACTTGACTCCGATAAAATAAAGATATTGAAGTACAGCTGCACTTGCGTGGCACTCGCAATCAGTTGGTAATGAGAAAAACGTGGATATCCATCCATCGAGATGTAGACTTGGAACTCGGCTTTGCACAATTTGCGAGGCGAATGCAAGTAGTTTTTCTTGCGCACATCTGTGTGTTTTGATTTGTTTATGAAAGTTTTTCATTATTTTTGATAACTAGGTTTTATTGTTGTAATAATCTGTATGAATCTGTATGAGTGCAACCTCCATTTGGTATATTTAATCGTTTATACTTGGTATATTTAATTTTATGTGTGCACGAATGAAGAAAAGGAAAATCTCTTGTCTCTCGATAAACTAACGATCTTGCAGAGGCTAATTTATGTAATAATACAACGTTGAGGCGATATTTTTAATTTATTTAGATTTATTTAGATTTATTTAATCGTTGATTTGGACATACCTTTTTGGCGCAAATCGACTGAAAAATCCGTGGATTCCTGTACAAATACTCCTCCTTCGTGGAAACCGACTTTTTAAAATACCAAAGTCTTAATTATGGAATGTAACGCTTTAAAAAATAAATATGAATTGCTAGTTGGTTGGCATAGCAATTGCCGGGGCGCCACGTTACTCCACGAGCTAACCATCTGCTAAACACGAATTTCATAATTATTTTCCCCGATTCCATTGGTTGTCTTGTGTAGTATTAAGTAATTAGAGGATAGGATGGGTTATGGCGCCAGCATTTCTAATTAAAAGCGGTGATTATACCAATAATTTCAAAAGTGCGAGTCGAGGAGGAAAGAGGGCTGTCGGCGCCTCGTCATCCTAATCATCATCGTCGTCGTCGTCCTCGGGGAAGCGCCGCGGATGCGAGGCTCGGGTCGGCGAGCGCCACGGCACGTGGTGACACGCGTTCTCCTTACCTTCATCGCCGGCCTCTGTTGCGCAGTCGCTTGCTCTTTCTTGCGCAACGCGAGCATTACGCGAGGCCGTCGCCAGAGTTCGACCACCAACTCGTTTTGCGTTTTTCCTCGGCGACGTCGCCTCGCCTCATCTCATCTTCCTCGGGTGCTGCCCTTTGCCCTTCGGCAAATGATATTCGAATCCTTTTCATTTTTGCGCCTCGAGCAAAGCGTTTGGCGTTCCTTTGGCCGCGCCGACAAACGGATTATCGCCGGTGTGCACGAGTAATTAATTCATTTAATTTCACACCACAGGTACTCGATTCCATTTTACATTTCTATGCGGGAGCCACGGGAGCTTACCTGGAGTTTACCTGCTCCTGAGAACGCTTAAGGCTCCGAAGATTACGTGCTGCAAGTTCCGCGTGGTTCTCCCAAGGTGGAACACGTGTTCCGAAGGTTTGTTTAAAGGATGAATTTTGCCGAGGAGCGAGTGCGCAAATCGCTTTCCTTGATTGCATTTAGAATTTAGAACCCCGCTCGTTTTAAATGAAACCGATATTTTACGAGTTGCACTCAACATTTTATAACTGCTTACCATCTACCTCTTCATTTATTTACGACAGCTTTATTAATTGTAGATAATATTAAATACTTGTAATGAATAAATTAATTAATAATCCGATTTTACAAATATGAGGATTATAAATTATGGGCTACTTTTTCAATTTTAATTGCTTCACTTCAACGTTAACTCGGCACATCCAGCCACATTACCAATACATTATCTATAATAAATATATAAAATTAACAACTTGAAACATCTCTTTGATTACGCAATAAATATCCAAGATGAACAAATTGCTTCCAACGGCCATTACTATATTTATTTTATATGTGTATTGTAAGGATTACTTATTAAGTAAATTGCGAATCTGTAGAAAATCTCTCGACTCGTTTTTTTGATAGACAAATGTGTTTTTAAAAAAATGAAGAGGAATAATTTTGTCCTTTTGTACGTGTAAAGCTCTTATTTATGAAAGAGGAGAGAAGGTAACTCCTTTCTTTTCTCGTGTATGAATGCTTTTTTTTCAGCGGCTCTTAAGAAAATGATTCTGACCCCCTGGTCAATTAGTACAAGAACAATGAAAAAGAAAAGATTAAAAAAGAAAAGCACTGTAAACGATTTCTTGGTGCTCTACACAATCAAATACATACACAATTTTTTCCTCTTTGTTAAATGGCGTACACATCAAAATTAAGAAAATAATTATCTCCATATATAATATTGTCTACTTTATGTATTTGATTAAACAAGCAAAATTTTTTACATCAAGGTTATAAGAAAATCAATTTTCGTTTCATTACTGTTTTATTATTATTGTAATAAATTGAATTAAATTTTAATCTAAACCCTGACAATCAATATAGCATTGAACGGCATCTATAACGGATTTCCAGTTTTGTTATTTTACATAGTTGTTCCTCTAATAAATATTTTTTTGTAATATTCAAATTATTCACTAATTATATAATATTTAAATTTTATATTTACATCTCCAATTGAAGACCCCTAATTATACATAATTCCAGGAATTTTTATAGATTAGCCGTCAAAATATAATTTTGCAATTTTTAAAAATTAAAATATAGTTCTTTAGGGGAAAAAGATATTTATGGATTAATAATATTTATAATTCTTGATAGATGCGATAAGATATGAACTACTGACACTAATATTGGATGTTTTCTTAATCGTATACATATTAAAACATGCGTTTTCTTTAAGTACACGATAATTATCCTTATGAATTCAATAATTAGAAAATGTTTTACTGTAATATTTACGATTATATTCAGAGGCATTAAATGCTTGCCTTTTCAAGCTTTTTCATTTTCAATTCTTATCTTAAATCCTCTCTTTGTTTTTAAAATTTTTCACTTATATCGTAACATCGCCAACAACAGATTTAATTAATTTGAAAAGCAAACATGTTTTACCGATTTCTTAACTGGTTTCAAGTTTTCAGAGCATTTAAATTTGTTGAATGTGTAAAGTGAGATAAAAAAGAAAAGGAAAGAAAGGAAGCGTCACGCGATGGAAAGACGAAATAAGTCACTCGCACGCTATAAACTTGACCTAATTATTATATACGTTTTTGATGTAATGCCGCTCACGAAAACTTGTGTGCTCGAGTTGAAAAAGTCAAGAAAAAGTGAAGATAAGAAGACTGACTACTAGCCAGTAGCCCCGTGCAAGAGTCGTCAAATCTTTAAATCTTTAAATTATCAAATCTTCAAATTTCCGTCTTTCCGTCTTTCCGTTTCCCTGCTCGGGAAAATTGAGTCACTAAACACGCTTAATCGAATAATTCACGTCCGAGTAATGATATTTGGTTGTTGGCGGGGGGAGGGGGAGGTGGAGATGGAGCCGCGCGTGGAAAAACAAAGTGTTATTGCTGGTGAGGACCGAAGGCGATAATTCTCACCTAGCGAGTGAAATTATTCCCGAGGAAGAATTCCTCGATATAAAATATTGGATGCTCGCGGACGGAGCAAGGCGCACTATATTTAGAGAGGTAATTTGTTACTAGTTTTACTCGTGTGCGAAGTCCACATTGTTGAATGTGAGCGATAGGACAATAAATTTTAATAATACTTCTCGGTAAATAATCCACGGCTGCAATTTAGAATGAGTTTGCGCAGCCAGGGAATGATGTTTGAGAGCGTGTGCCCAAGTCAATTTTCTAATGAAGATGAATGTAAAGGCTGGATGTTGTATTTCAATCATATTTTGCGGAGCAGCCGTCGAAGGCCCCCGTCTCGCACCTACAACATCGGTTGTTCGGGTCTTTATTCGGCGATGAATCTCCGACCTCTTGCCCGATGATAAGTTGTTGCTCCAGGCGAGGACGTTTACGCGGACCCGAGCGCGGCCTTAAGTGCCTTCGACCGCGGCTCGACCTGGGTCTCCGTCTCCGTCTGCGGTTCGAGGGCTTTCCTACGATACGACTCTCCGCTTTCCTCAACCCCCCGCCCCCCCCTACCCGCACTTTTTGGCACCGAGCACGGATCCTTTAAGCGAATTCCTAAATGGCCGTTAATCATGCGAGACACTAGTTGCGAGAACAACGGAAAGGCCAGCCGGTTGTTTATGAAAGAGTTGCTGATTTTTCCGCCGGGGCTTCGAATTCGCTCGAGGCTCCAGATGCTCTATCGGAAGCTCTGGAGCTGGAATTTCTCGAATTTGGATTTAGATTTAGCTCGCACGGATTTCTGCGGGCTGAGCTTGGCCGTACAGCCCGAATTTGCGAAAAGGGATAACGTGGTGAGATGGGATTTCGTTGTTGAATTTTCATTGCTCGAATCCCATCTCCCTGCACTTTATAATACAAATATTGCTAAAATCATAAGTGTAACTATTATTTATTTTGATTTATTACTCTTTTAAAGTTCGCGGTAATGATGCTCATGGTTGCGTCATAATTTTTAAATTATTACCTTCTAAACCTAACAATTTATAGATGTTTGTAACGCTGTGGATTATTTTTTTTAAGACGATGGCTATAAAAATGTTAATACATTTCACTATTAGCACCAAAAAGAAAAAGAAAAAGTAAACGACAACTCTAAAATCTTTAAAGTTTTTTTTAAAACATCTAGTTGGTTATATTGTAAGCTTAAGAAAACAAAACAAAAAACGTTATAAAAATGCTTTTTAAGAGTTGGTGTTAACAACGAAAATCTCGGTACTTTTTAGCAATATTTTAAAAAATTTTCGATAAAAAAAGAGAAAGAAAAGAGGATATTTTGTTCATTGTTCATATATATTAAAATTGTTAGAAGAAAATTTTATACATTTACAAAATGCCGGAGATTTTGTTTATTTTATTTTAATTGAATGGGTTTGAAAGTTTGGCAAAAGCGATATTTGCTCTTCATTTCAGAATGTTCATTGATAAGGTTGAGCTGGGCTATAAGGTATTTATTTATCGGTTGATTATTCCGGTTGGTATGTGAATTAGGTGCTTTTTACAATTTTACAATGCTTTTTTTAGAGGCATGTATGAGCGAGAGGTTGGCTTTAATTTAAATTAATCGCAACCATTAAATTACCCGCTGAAAAACATATTTACGCAAGAGAAAGGTTGTTAATAGAATGCAGAGTCTCGCACTGATATCAGTGCAATTAATATTGCAAAGTAGCGTTTCATAGTCAAAACAAAGATCATTGTGCCGCAATAGGGAAATCGCTGTACGAGTATTGACTAATTAATAAACTATTATTCGTAGTAATTTATGGTGTTGGGAGTAATATAATATAATAGCCTCCTGGCCCTGTCATAATTTTTTCGGCCTCCCAATTAATTCTTAGAGTGAGACGGCAGGGTGAGTCCGGCCTTAGGAATAGGACGAATCGACGACACTGGCCATTTGTCCTTAAACAATCATAAGAGTGCGAAGATCGAAATCGCCAGGTCCGCCCACAAATTGCGAGCCCGGGGTTTTTTTTGGTGTCGAGCAGATCGACGGAGAAAAGTGACTGGAAGGAAGGAATAAACGCAGTGGCAGTGCATTAGTTTGGTGGATGTCAGGCAAAGGAACATCGAAAATTGATCGAACCCTCCTGTGTGTGATAAAAAGAAACTCTTGCCACACGAGTACCAGCCCGAAGTGACATGTATACACACGAGCGGTCCAACCCCCGTCTTCCCTTATTCCCCCTCTCACCCTCTCACCCTCTTCACTCGATTCGGCACCCGAGAAATTACCCGAACGAAATTTGTTAAAGGAGGAAAATAAGAAAACTCCGCCGCCTCTCCGAAGGCTAAATTCTATTTGACTCCTTTACAGAGTGGAGTATCGCGGGGCAGAGATTTCGTCGAATCCCGAATTCAGCTCCCCGACAGTAAGAGAGATGCAGGTACCCGAGGGCTGAGAGGATGGCAGCCACCGGTGCACATATATTTGGCCAAGGAGCCGTTTTCCCTCGTATTTTCCTCCCTTTTCATTTCCCTCTCCACCTTGGGAGCAACCTCGAGGAGTCTTATCATACTTTGAAGTCTCCGAGTTACCTCGTGACGATTCTCTCTTTTATCTCTCGAGATCTGTCGGTGTGCGCTTCCATTTCTTTATCTCTCTTTAGCTACTGCCCCTCTTTTGCCACCGGAGCTTGAGATCCTCTCGACACGCGAGTCGATAAAAATGTCTAAAGGAGATCAAGCGTACACGAGAGGGAAAGGGAGGAGAGAGAAGGAGAGAGCCAGCGAGCGAGAGAGAGAGAGAGAACTTGGCTTCAAATCCACTCGTGTCTATCCCTCGAAAATCCATTCTCTTTGCTTCCGGATATACCGTCGTGTCTTGCTCTCTTTCTTCCTCCATTCTCTCTCTCTCTCTCTCTCTCTCAAATTCACGAATTCGCGTAAAAATATTTTTCTGTCGATTCTCCTCTATTAAATATTATTGCGAGTGATGTGATCCTATCGTTTATGCGTAAAAATGCTAAAATTCCTTAATGCCAAGTTCTTAAGCTCGACAAAAAAAAAGAAATCACTCGAAGTATGTATAACTTTGATATTATTCCGGCTTGTTAAAGCAGCCTTAAAATATTAATTCAGCTAATTTTACATTTTTAAATTAGAAGATGCCAATGCTGTGTACATCAAATATTTCTCGAGTTATTCAGAGTAATTGATAATCATTGATTAGAGAGCTTTTTTTATTCAAAGCAAGTCAATGTAAATATTTACGTCTACGATCGTATGCTCGGATTATTTGATTTTCGAAAATTGATGTAACAAATGACGCTTAAAATTGATAATGAATATTTATAAAAGTTTTTATTTATTTTTAACATGGCTAAAAATATTTTAGCGTTTTATTTACAGACGCGAGGCGTAATATTTGTTTGAAAATCTTTATTAAGTAAATTGATAGAGTAAGCTTTGTAATATAATTCACGAGTAAATAAACTGGCATTTCAAAATTATTTACACATATCCAGTTCTATCTTACATCTATTAAAAGAATTTTTTGTTAAGTTTTATAAAGACCTTGATCGGTTAAATTAAAGGGTTCGTGCAAAAAAACTAAGAATGAATGAAACAAATATCAATATACGGCATACCTTTTAATTATAAAATTGCATTCAATCATTATTGCTATGGTTTCAGTTATAAATTTAATTAAAAGACTACATATTGACTTTATTAAATCGACCAAATGTATTTATAGCATAAATTTGATCAAATTCAATTCGGACTTGTTTTAGCACGGATTTTCAAAAATTCCATCAAATTGTTTGATAAAATTATATAGCAATATAAAAAAAATTTTACACAATTTTGGTATGTCGTATCGATTACAAAAATTATTTTTATTATTATTTTCAATACGCAATAAAATTTATGGATTTCTGAAGACTCTCAATGAAACCAATTTTAGAGTAAAGTGTTTTTATATCTATTTTGAAACAATTTTAATAAAAACGTAGCTTCATTCGAAATGCATTTATAATTTACAAGAATAAAAGTCGTGTAAGGTCTCGTGTAAAAATTGAAAGGGTGCGAAAGTATAAACCGTAAACAAAAATTAACATAAATTCCCAGCGATTATTAGTTAACTTTCCATTATGTAGTCGTTTTACATCGAGTACGGCGCGTGAAAGAGAGAGCGTGAAAAAAGTCACGAAAGGGTGGTGCGGGGTTGGGTTGGGTTGATGGGGGTGGGGTGGGGGGGGGGGGAGAACAGAGGTCAAGGAAGAAAAAAACATGCAAAGAGGGGGATAAAAGAAGAAAACCGCAGTGGTCAAAGAAGCCACTGACCCGAATCAGGGGCATGCCAAATTCTGTCGATTCGATTCGCCGGTTCATCTCTCGTTTTCCCTCCCTTTCCCTCCGAAACTGCGCCCTCCCCCCTACTCCCCCATTATCGTGTATGTTGATCTTAATGAGGAGGTAATAAAGAACCCGTCTCACTCTCGCTCGCAGGATCGTTTTACCCAAATATTTCGTGTACGCGAATATGTACAAGAGGATGTGCGCGAATGTCCGGAGAAAGGCGGGAGTGAGAGTGAGTGAGAGAGACGGACGGACGGACGGACGGACGGACGGACGAGGCTCCCCCAACTCTGAAAAAGCCATATTTTCGTCTAGAGGTCGAAGCCTCCATTGTCCTCGTGTGGATTCATCCTCCTGCCTCTCGTATTTCCGCATCGTCTGGATTTTTCCTCGACAAAATTGCTAATGCTTTCGTTTAATCGACAACGTGGAAGTTTGAGAAGCTCCAGAGTTTTTGTAATGCCACTGTTTTTCAATGGAACTCTTATAGAAACCAATTTTTTCCATTGAAACCCCGCGCTCTTATTACTTTTTTTTAAACGTAAATCAGAGACCTATTTTAATTAAATCGCACGCGTCTCGCGAGTCTCGGGCGTTTTCATTTAGTTGGCGCTAATGATAACACGGCCAATGATATCCAGCTATTCGTAAATCTTTGAATAGTTGCAAACTTTTTAAATCGTACGTAAATCAATGTAATTTATCTTTTCTGTTGGAAACAGATACGCGAGGCTTAGGTGCTTCTTGAATGGAAATACTTGGAGGAAAACTTGAAGATGATTTAGAGAATTAGGGCTTCGCTTATTTCATCTGGTAAATTTTGGTACGAATCGGAACTATTTTCACCACCATTTCTTTACAATATATTTGAGCGGTTTTCGTAATAATTCTTTGCGCGGTGGGAACTGAAGCGAACTGTAGAGGAGTAAAAGAAAAGATATAAATGATTTGGAATCACAGATATTGGGCGAACCAATAACACAGATTTAAGGAATTAGCCGTGAATAAGAATGGAATTTATCGAGTCAGTGAGAGAGCGGAAAGAATGTAAAAAAGAAATCATTTTCATCGGAATCGCGTCGGGATCTACAAACTCGACCTAAGAGCTTTTTTTATATAAGATGGCCGTTAATGGAAAAGAAAATGGAATCGCCCTAAGGCGGCAAAGACGTATTTCACACGGGAGGCGCCAGCATCACGGAATCACGGAATCACGGAATCACGGAGAAGAATCGGTAAAAGATAGAGAAAAGAGAGCTGGAGGATGGAAGAAGCTTTGTCGAGCGTAAAACTGATTTGGCATTCCTATCGCACTAAGTTTCCAGAACTTTAAGCGGCTCGTCTCTTTCGATCGCGAAAACACTGCTGTTCATTGTTCGACCTAGTAAATGTCAGTAACACATTTTTAAGCTAACGGATGTTTTAAATAAGAAAATCGATTGCTATTTTTACTACAAAAGATCAGCGTGTAAAGGAAGGGAGGGAGGGAGAGAGAGAGAGAGAGAGAGAGAGAATTTGAATGGGAGACAAACGTGTTTTGGTCGCGTTTTAAACCGACGAGAGATAATATTGTTACAGTTTCATAGCGGTCCAATTTATTTATAACGGAGATATAATATTCAGACAATAGAATCAATAAAGAAATTAAAGATTAACACTGTCTTAATAAAGTACTTTGTAAAATTTGCTCATTTTATCTTAAATAAGCAACGCAAGTTCTTAATAAAAGAGTAGAAATACATCAACTATTTTTTTTTTGTTAATTTAAAAAATATCTCTGGTAATGTTATCAACTTCCAATTGACCCATAAGATTTGATTTTCACCCATAATGCAAATATGTAACATATGTTTATAGATAATTTATTAAGTAAGACTGGTTTTTCATTACTTGGCGCAACCAAATTTGATAATATTCCTCTTTGTCCAGGGATGAGGACATAAAGTATATATTTCAGTGGAAATTTAAACTTTTCAAGCGGTCAGCTGATGGTTCGTCCCGTCTGAGAGCTTGAGCGTGACTACTTAATGCGTGAACAAAAAAGCGTGACGTGGAATGTAAAATTCATTTTAAAAGTTTTAGTTTCAAAAATGTCTCTCAATTTTTTTTATTAAATTATAAATTAATTTTTATAAACTGTCATCCTTTTTAAAAGATTTTGGTAAATTTTTTAAATCAAAAAGTTTCTAATTTTAAAAACATTCTTTAAATTCTTTTTGTTGGGCACTGGAATAAAGAACATTGCAATTTGATTATTAATTTTAAATAATTACTTGTTTCATTCAAGAAAAGTTGAATTATTTATATGGAAGGTGAATAATGTATTAAAATTTGTAAGAATGCAGGTTTATTATTAAGAAAAAAAAGTTGCATTAACTTTGCCCCGAGTTCTGCTCAGTGCTTAAATAAGTTTTAGTTCATAATACGGTAGCTTTGTTAATACTTAAAATATAAATCTTTATTAGTTTTATTTACTTTTATCACCTTGTTACACTTGTACAATTATTTTTATTTGCTCGCTATTATATATTAATGTGCAAACTTGTAATTAACCGATAAACGCAATTAACCCCATCTGGGATATGTTTCATTAAAAAAAAAAAAAAAAATAATCTGTCAACTGATCTTATTTACTCTGCATTCCACACGTTCACACGTTGCGTCGATAGCACCAATTGTACTTTCAAATAATGCGGTATAATAGACCGAAGCACAAGGACTTTACTTAATAAAGTAATATGGTTTGCTCAATGCACAAACGGTAATGAATAGTAATTGTTTCGTGCAAGCACCAGCTAATCGCAATCGCTCCAGCCGATCGCGCTTTAGAACGTACAATTTCCGCGATCTAAAAAAATCTAAAAATCAATTATCGATCGATCGCTCCCATTCGACAATCGATTAAATATCGAAACTCATCGAAGTAATCTCCGCTTCCAACCGTTTTCGCGTGCATCGCGGCCTCTTTCGCACGTCATTCCGACGTCTCACTCGCTCCTCCTCCTCCTCCTCCTCCTCCTCCTCCCGACCGGGATGTTTGCATGTAAGTGGAAGGCGAAACTCGGTACGCGCGACACCGACAGTGCATAAATATTAAGTACTCGCACTCGCATACCCGCGCCGAGGAAAATTAGCCGTGGGTCTGGCCTCCTTTTACGGGCAACTCGCACACGTCGAATTCCTCCTTGGCCGCTCTCGCAGGAATTCGAGTCGCGCCTCCGGTGACTTTATCCAGGGTACGGGAAATTAAGCGGACGTGTTACCCGCGGAAACTTATCGGAGCTGCCCCCGGGGCTTCGGATTGACTTCGGCAGAGCACTTAATTGATCGATCGCCTTTATAATTCCTAGCGGCGCGTTCGCGCGCTAACTCAAATCCGAGTTGGCTATAAATCGGCTGGCCTCCCGTTCGCTACCCCTGCCCCCCGCCCCCTGCCCCCGCCACCGCCGTCGCCGCCTCCACTCGTTCATTCACTTCCTCGACCATTGATGCTCGGCGGAGGTAGTACTCTAGCTTCTTGCTCACATTGTTGGATTCCTCCATTAAAAAGGAATTCCGACACAAACGCGAGCCGCTCCGACAAAATATTCAATTAACGAGTCGAGGCGTATGAACTCGGGTGCTTGTGTTTGTGCGCGTGGCGCCTTATGCCAATTTCCTCGACTTACTTTCTGATAATTGACTGATTGAGTAATTGAATGTTTTACCTCTCGGCACGTCCGTGTGTACCATTTACACCGGGGCGATTGTGTGGGTGCGCGTAGGCTTGTCACTTTATTTTTAACTTTGCGCACAGTGGCTTTTCTCGTTACTCTCGAACTCGTTACTCTTCACCTCCTCCTCCTCCTCCTCCTCCTCCTCCTCCTCCTCCTCCTTCATCCCCATCTCCGCGCTCTTCCTTATCAAAGTAAACTTCCTCTCCATTTTCCATGGTTTTATTTCCTCGTACCATCTTTTATACCCTTTTCAACTCCTCTCCTCCTTCCGCGACAATCCTGAGGCCAAGACACTTGCTACGCGAACCAGCGTATACTCCACATATACGGACGCACTTTTTACGATTTCCCGTGGAATCCTTTTGTCTCTTTCGTAGCTTTTTTCCAGGTCGACTCTTTACGAGTTTCCTGTTTTCCGGTATTCTTCAAGAATTTTCATAGTGCACGCTTATTTACGACAGGCTAAGAGGATTAGAGAAAAATTGCTCAGCACCGGCACTTCTGAAGGCCCACCACGTGTACTTGGTTAAGTCCATGAATTACCTCCTGAGACCAGACACTTTATTCTACTTTTCACTTTTCACCTATTTTTCCCTGCGATTCAAAAATTTTATTTACACGATTGGTGCACGCCGGAACCAAGGGCAATATATTTTTATGTCATTTTTAACGCACACCGCCCGACTGGTCGTACACTACTTTAAATTAGTTGTTTTGAGATGTTCCGTAAAATAAAGAGCCCTCTTTTTTCCCGATTTTCTTAAAAATCGCGCATTGTCAAACAGAGCAATACGGGTGTGCGCATTAAAACCGAAAAGAGCGAAAATTTAAACTATTATTTAAACTCAAAATATGTATGCAACCGGATCAATTAGCGTATCTTTAATTTTTTTTTTCATTCTCACTTTATGAGACAGTGTGACGGCTATTACACCTGCTCGGATTTTTCTTAATCGTTTTCAACCTATTAAACAAGGCGTTAAAATTGCGAAAGAAACAACATAATACACTTTTGCACTTGTTCAAATGCAGTCTTGTATTAACATTTCACATGGTAAAATTATTCTACTTAAAAATAGTTCCTCTTTGCCGAATCGTTTGTATTCTGCCCAGGATTTTCATAATGCACGTGAATCGAGATGCTTTATTTGAGAAAATTTGTCACCGTCTGTACAAGCCTGGAACTGCAAATATATACAATAGTGCAACGCTCGTGCAGGGTATATCCAATAGACTGGCAGAATTTATTTATACATATATATATATACATATATATTTTATTGGGAAATTCTTTCACTACAACGTCCATACATATAATCTTTGCATTTTCACCTTTTTTCATTTTTTCTTTTTTTTATTTATTTATTTATCAATGTTACATTTGTAACGTTCTCTCAAATTTTATTCTTGCAGATTCTGCTCCAATGAATCCAAAAAATATCGAGATTTGAATATCATGCACAGCTTTCGAAAATACACCTGTCAAAGATTGACGGGAAGCGTACCGACTATGTAACCACAATCGCAGTACTATTTATTTTAGGAAAGATATCTTGTTTCGTTAAAACACCTTGAATTTTAAATAATATATATTTTAGCTACCAGTTGCGATCTATTTTAAATTGTCCAATGATTTATTTTAATTGGCAAGTCACTCCAGTTCTGTTTTCGCAAAAGTCCAAAATCCGTTGGTCCGTAAACAGTCCTCCTGTGCACCACTTGGGCTTTTAAGTCGATGTCTAAATATTGAACAGGAGAATCAGATATTAAATAAAAATTTTGCATCTTGGGCAGAGTTGCGGGAGTAGACTAGACTAGACCGACAGTCTGTGGACGGGTCTAACGCGCGGGACTTAGGCTCTTTTGTGCCCCCGCCGACGACTTCCCAAGTTTCCCCTCTGCTCTCATGCACTTCCGAGCATTTTTCCTGCATCATCCGGCCATTAGAGTCAATCGATACTCGCCAATTCCCCCCTCCCCCCGAGCAACTTCTCGCACTCCGTCTTTCACTTTATAAGGCGGAAACGCATGTGCCGCAATAAGTAAAACAAAAGAGGCTTCCGTATTTTGGACGAGAGAGACATGAATTCGATGTATAAATTTCACTTTACCACGGGAATTCTGGCTGCCACAATTTTTGGATTTCGTCGGTCGGGAGCTCTGGTAGACGTGTCGATCGCCGGTCAGTTCATTTGTTCGTCGAAAAAATTGAATTGTTGCTTTTGAAATAATCGAGTCGACGAAATGCTTTGATCCTTTGATAAACCATCAAACGATTATCAAATTTGTAAATAATAATACTATTCTTTATTCTTAACCCAGATAAATAATTTGTTTACATTTATAAAGAAACTCTTGCAACTTTCAGTATCAAATTGGAATACAAAAGCAACAAAATATTAAGGAAATCTTTTCTTTTTTCTGCAAAAACGTTGTGTTAGGGTCGCAGGGTCAAGTCGCAGGGTGTGTTTAAGACTTTGTTTGTGGCTTGCGAGAAAATGAGGAGCAAACCTCGCGAAATATTAATTCACGTGTGATCATCTCGTGTGATAAACTTCCGTTTTTGAGTCTTAATTCCGAGGCTGCCAATCAAAGAACTGGCATCCCTGTCGGCTGATTGTCAGTTCTCTGGATGTGTCGAGCTGGTGTTTGTTATCGCCGGACCTGCATATAAATAGACGTGTACCCTCCCTCCTCCTCCTCCTCCTCCTCCTCCCCCTTCCCACGCCCTACTCGCACCCACGCACACAAGCAAACAACCCACACGTACGCGCTCCCGAGTGCATCGATTGAGTTAAAGGTGGGCGAGTGTGTGGGTGTTTCGCTTTGGGTCACGGACTGTGGTCGACCCAAACTGCGTTGCACTAATTAGACGTTGCCCGAGCCTACGCCCCTCCTGGGGTGTTTGGCGAGAACCTGGACGCGGACGTGGGTTAGGACGGGCCGCATCACCTGGGGGACGTGCGTTTCACGTGCTCACCACCTCCGCTGACGTGTTAAGTACAATGCAAAGCGAGGGTAGTTAACGCGATTAAAATGCGCGAAAAGTTCCTGGGAATTATCGCTTTCGCACTCGGACTATCTTGATGGATACATTATTAATTGAAAGTAACTCCTCATTTGCCTTCCGCGCAAATACATTGTACGCGGTAAATCAGCGGCCGTGGTTTTCATAAATTATCTCGCATCTTATTTGTTCACTCGTTTCCTTTCACCTCGCCGGGATTATTTACGATATTCACGACAATTCGTATAAAATCGAATGGTCTTTATTCGCGCTGGGGATTAGAAAATTCGATTAATCAATCAATTAACGAGCCAGGTATTCTTTCTCCTTGCAGTGTGAAATACCCATTAGTGTCTCTATCATTAAGCACTCGATAATTTTATAAATTTCTTTTATTACCGTGTTTTACTATCTCGCGAGGCGATAAAGCCATAACGACGGAAAAGACAAAGTGTTGGTGCTTATTTTATTGATTATGATTGCCGACTAAGGCTTCGAGTTTAACTGCTCCTCTTAATCGATCGTTTATTATTACGCGAATGCACACGTACTGTCAACTCGATTTACTTGCATTTATTTACTTCGAGTGCTGGGGATTTTTCTGCAGGCCTACCAACCGCTAAGTTATTGCGCGATATTATTGAATGGGCGTTACTTTATTATAAGGAAAATTTACGCGCGGAGCTCGGGCTGGAGCACGACGGTAATGCATTGCAAATTGTTTACATTGTTTGTTCTCGTAGACAATAAATAAAATCTTTAAATGCGAGTTATTCCTAACGTGTGGTTCTATCAACTTTTTGAATAAATACACGTGAATGAATGAATTACGAATGTCGGTAGGTGCAATTGTAATAAAATGTTTTAGAGTACACTGTGTGAATTTGCGAATAAACATTTATTCCCCAAAGCACCAATTTTAATCCCATTTTTTCATTTAGTTTTGAAGTTTACTTTTATTGATTTCGTTACTTGGTTGAAAAAAAAGAAAAAAAAAGAAAAAAAAAGAAAAAAAAAAGCTTTTAACGAATACTTTGTAAATAAGAAGCTACTATCTTACACATTTTCCCTTTTTAAATTAGCCACTATCATCCTACGCGTAATTTTTAGAAACGTTAATTTTTATTAAGATTTTAATAGGCTTACTCTTTTTTAAACATGATTAGAAAACGAGTCCGGTAAAAATTGTAAAAAATGAAAATTGCCATTCGAACGAGTATTTTTAATTTTTTTTTCTTTTAGTTTTGCGTAATGAATTGACATCAATTGCTCAATTGATTGATTATTTTAAGAATAACGAGAGAATTTTATAGTCACAAATTTTGTCATGTATTTTTCTTTTTTTTATTTTCCCATATGTGTAGTTGATAATCTCTTGTTCATCGATATTACACAAGACTCGTGTTATTAAAGAACAGAAAAAATTCGCCTTCGATTGTTTATTAAGATAGTGTCTCTTTACAATACATGCCTACATAGTTTCAAAGCGCAAAAAAGATCATTTATCATGTAAATAAAAAGTTAATTTATTAATCTTTTTTTTGTAAATAGCTTTACATGATTTTAATTAGAAATATTTTTAATAATTAATTGCACTCGCAAATTTGTTTTTTAAAATATAATTGAAATTGTTAAGACATTTTGAAACTCACTTTTTTGTACATGTATAGATTACGGTAATGTGTAATAAAAATAATGTTTTGTAATTCGATGTGATTTCAATTTATTCCGTATTATTATAGAAAACAGTAATACAAATTTTTTTTGTTAAAACTTGATTAATTCAATAACTAAAAAGGATCTTTTTTTATCGATGTTTATCAGTAAAAACATCGAGTCAAATTTTAGTATGAAATACAATTATATATATATATATAATAGATGTTTGTTCAATTTTATCCAAAAACAGAGAAAAAAAGAGAATAACTTAAAATAGAAAATTCGGTTTATTCGAGAAAAATCATCTAATTGATTAATTGTTCCGTCATAAAACTCTGAGCGATAGGATTAAATGCATTAATTGGAGAGGTTTTTTATGACTCGAGCTTCCCAATTAGACTTTCATGGTTTTTTACGAAAGTAGACGCTGCAGTGTTTTAAATTTCATTTCCATCAAATTGACAAATAATACGCTTTAGTCTGGATACTTTATACTTGCAGAAGATTATTCCGCATTTTAAAAATAATAAAGCATTCCATTTGAACTACATCGTATTTTTACTCTGTGTTATGACGGATCTACAGACAAGATTGCCTTCGAAAAAAAAGAAGAAAAAAAGAAGAAAAAAAGAAAAAAAAAAGAAAAAAAAAGAAAAAAAAAGGTGAATGCGAATATTTATATCAGAAATACGATTGCGATTATGGTTTCCCCATTTTCTGACACATTCTCAATAAATCCATCTAATCAAGCTTGTGAGCGCGCCGCAAACTCGACCACTTTTCCATCAGGATTCAAGCAGTTGAAAAGGAAAATAATGGGCTTTAATGCAGTCATTTTTCACGAAAATGCACGTGTGCGCGTCGATTCAACTCATCGAGTCTGAAAATCTCATGCTGATAAGCGGTACAGAGAAGATCTCGGATCTATCGGAGGCTGTACCACTCGAATGTGCGGGCGCCTCAGTTTCTTTCAGGTTCTTGATAACCGATCACCTTTATGATTTATAATGATTACTTGCTCTCATTCTCTCGTCGTATTTTTTTTTTCTTCTTCTCCTTCTTTCTTCACGGAGATACACTTGTAGGTGGTCGGACCCTCGACTCGTTCTCGGGCGTCGCTCGCTTGAAAAATCAGAGAATTTCCTATGAAAAATATTGTCGCGCGTAAATCTTGAAAAAATAATGTGCCTCGAGTTCCTTAAAGGAAGCCTTGAAGAAACGTAAGAGCAAATTAAGAAATTGCTGAAAAGCCTCGGGAGATGGTGTGCGACCTCAAAACCTTAAATCCACTATTTGTTACCAAATTAACATGACAATCTTAATCGCGCGTAGATATTTTAAGCCTAAATTCAACTGTAAAAAATACATCTAATTAGATGATGTATTTTTTTTTGTTTAAATTGCCAACGCACGCTTATATATATGAAGCTGAATAAAAATATCTTGGATTTGCACAATATTCTTTTTAAATAATAAATAAAAAGTCTTCCAATTATCTCTGTTGGTACTTTTAAAATTTATTATGTCTTTGCACTATTAGCACTACTCATGGATTAACTAATATTGATATTTAATTTGAACTGAAATTATGATTTATGTTTGTTTTTTAGCTCGTAATATCGCAAATAACTACTGTTTCGAGAATGAAATGAATCCGACCACACACTCGATTCCAAATAAATTTCTTCGTCTTTAGAGAATTAAAAAATCCTCCACTAGGTAGAAATTTTTCTTCGACGTATCGGAAAGTTAATTAGAGTTACGTTCGTGAGACAGACGTAACATTTTTATTTTTATCGCATATTGATTTAAGGTTTGAATTCATTGACCCGACCAACTTGGAGTCCTGACTACAATTGCCCCTAATTTTTGGCCAAATGCATTATTAATTCGTAATGAGAGTCCATTCAAATTCGAATGGACATTTTATAAAATATTTATTTATACACCGGTAGGATACACAAAGACGCAGGTGAAATGGATTTATACCGTTATCAACCCGTGTATTTAACCAAACGTGAAACTCGCGGGAGCAAAAAAATCCAAATGAAAACAACTCGCGTAAATATTATTCTTCAATTCATCACTCGCTGTATTTAATACCATGTGAATGATACCATTTGTAATTTATAAATGAATTCGGGGGCGGGTGGATGACGGAGGGTGGAGCGGGGGGAGGGGGAGGGGGTGCAGAGAGGCACAGGTCGGGAAGCTTGAATCAAGTGGAGTGTAATATTTCACCGAATCATCAGCGCATTCGTTAATCTCGGAGGAAAAAGAGCGTCGGGTGCATTAGCGCGCGTGTGTAAGTTAACCGGGACGTGGATGCGGTTCGCGTTCCTCAGGATTCCGCGAAAGCGGCTCCAGGGATCGCGTTTCGTCGATCCTGACGGGTTTTCTGATACGGCAGATCGGGTGTTGACGGAGTTTCTGCGAAATCCCACTCCGGGCGGCCAACTCCCCACGAGGTTAGTAGTGGAGCGGACTGCCTTCGTCGGAAAATCGCGTTAACGCTTGGTCATTGCATTTTGCAAATATTTTGTCGTCTCTCCTTTGCTCGCACTTATTTTTTTCGATTACGGCTCTATTTGTATTCCGGTTGTTTAAATTTCGAGACGTAAATACTCGCTGCCGCGTGATATTCGATAACTGGTGCGCGTTTCTCTCTCTCTCTCTCTCTCTCTCTCAATCTCTCGACGCGCAGCTAATGCTTAATATTCTTACTTTCCGGACTTACTTGGCGTACTTGTAAAATAAATAATTTGCAATTATTTTCGATTATTAATTTGTTCAATAATAAGGCTTTTGAGACTCGGCGTTAGACCCTGAATTTTTTACAGCTTAAAGATTTCAATGAAACAATTATTTCGTTTCAATTTTTATTGACATATTGTACCTGCAGCAAAAAACGGTTTTCATGTAAAGTAAGTGGAATTATGTGCGTTTAAATTTCAGGGGAACGGTTGAATAATAAAAGTAACGCTGCCTAATTAATTTCCAATACTTTATCAATTGCGCAAAAATAAAAAAAAAGTTCTCATTGACAGAGATTAATGAGCAAAAAGTAAATCTTACACGAAGGTTGTGCATTAATTATTAGGGCTTTCGCGAAATCATAACAAACAAGTTGGTTTGTTATGCGATACGTTTTACTCGGCTAACCGAAAGAACACAGTATAATGACATCGTCAAAGTAGTACTAAAACATGACCCCAATACCGAATTAAATGAAAAATATTTCCTCCTTTGTGAAGTTTATTATTTATTAATCATTATTTTTTACCGAGTGCTGGCGTTCTTACACGTACGACTCGTTTTAATTTACATAAAATTTTGTTGTTTAGCGCTGAAATTAATTTTTCCTACCTGAAATTTCTGTTAATCTAAATGTAGACAATAATTTGAACCTACATGATATACAAGTGACAGAGTAATTATATATTAAACAGCTTTACACAAATGGCACAAATGTTAAGAGTTGCAATAGACCAAAAACCACTTTTCCTCAACGGCTAATATCGCGTTTGGACTCGCAGCCATTTACCGAGTAGCTTGATCAGTGGGGGGGGGGCGTATTATTGTCGGATGGAAAACAGGCAGCGGAAAATCAGCAAAGGCGCCGGTGGAAAAGTCTCACCCGTTGGCGGTTCCGCCGTGAGTTTTCCCGCGGTCAAATCCACACTCGATCCGTCCACCTTAAAGAAAAAGACAAGGATGCCGGTTCGTCGCGCCCCGAACGCATTTATCGCCGCGACAAAGTAGCGCTCGCTCGCTCGTTCGCTCGCTCGTTCGCTCGCTCGCTCGCACTATTCGCCCAAAAGATGACGCCGGATTTAATCGCTTTGGCTTCGCCCCCGAGCGGGCTTTGATCACTTCCAAGGGTAATGAATTTTTTTCCCTCCCTTCTCTTTCTCCGCGCGTCATAACTCCGCGGGATCGTTAGGGGATCGTTAGTTGGCACGCGAGTTTTGCGCTTCAACCCGCAATTTAGCTCGGTCGATAAGCCCGCAATCGTGGTACGTGATATTACTCGGGGTGGTTCATTCATGATTTCGTCTACGCGCGAATAATCCGAGCGCCACGGGTTCTTTACTCCCCTCGGCGAGTTTTTTTTTATGAATCGCGAGGACTTGCGACTCGTGCGCTCGTGCCCGTCGAGCGAGTGAGACATTTGAGGACTCTTGATGTCCCACGACTCGGCTTTCTTTTTATTTCCTTTTTTCTCATATGGTGAATGGCTAGCTTTTAGGCCAAGACAATGGAGCTCCAAGTCTTCCGCTCCCCACCCCGTAAACCCCCCACCCCCTCCCGCCTTACCCATTGTTTCCCTCGTAAAATGGCCTATTCAACCTAAACAACATGGAAATTTCAGCTTTTAGACGGCTTTTATACACATGTGCCCTGTTCCGTCCTCTGGGAAGGGCCACTTGCGATATTAATCGATCAATATTCATATCGCAAACCATCACTTTTTCATATTAAACATTAAATTTCCGGAATAAAACATTTTCCACCCTTTCGAAACATCAATTTTTTAGCCCTTAAAAGCTTAAATAAAAAACAACCCCATGGCTTACTATGGTGATTAATTCTAAAGTTTGTCCCTTTTTCTTTTTCAGGTATGTACCACCATTATCCTGTTGGAAATTTTAGCTTTTTGGCAAATTAGTGGTGCTTGTTTCTCAAACTCCAGTCGAGGACTTTAACGAAGGTAAATTTTTTTTGCTACGTTGAGCGACTTTCTATTTTCACACGCTCATTCTTCGAGCTAAATTATAAATTTTATAGTAACATTTTTAATAATACAAATAAATAAAATCGGATAATTTGTTTTGTTTTATTAACGTTTAAGAATGTTATGAGCATTTGCTTTCTTCAATGCCTTTCGTACGTAACTTTATTGCGAACATTATCGGTATTATGTTTTATTTTAGGTATCAAAGTTTGAACATTTTGAAACGGTATGTGTGATTTTCTTAAATATGTATAAAATAATAAAATACAAGAGCTTGAATAATTGAGTATTATTAAGTATGTGATTAAAGGACAATATTTGTGATAAGTACGATTTTATTGCACTTCAAAATAGATCGCTTAAAAAAATTTTCTTTTTAAAATTCGGGTTTGATCGAACGATCCAGCAGAGAGTTTGTAACTCGTAAAGTTTCATATTCTTTCAAAATAAAGCAACCTTTGGACCAATAAATTCCAGTGTTAATTGATTTAAAAAATACAAGTGTAATTTTCATTAAATTCGCGTGCACGGCGCATCTAAATCTAACCTTTGAAGAATAAGCTACTGCGACATTCGACACTTGGACTTGGCGATACCCAACGAAGAAAAATAATTTATAAATTGCATTCCTTTGTTGTTGCCCAGAAACTCCATTGTTTACAAAAACTGGAAATCGCCGTCGACTATTTGGAAAAATTGCATTTTGAATTTGCAAGAAAGAAAGAAAGAAAGGATTAAGGTTTATCTGGCAACCGAGCAGTGGCCTCCGGTGAAAAATGTGAAAATTGAAAAACCGCATCTCTAAATATTATAAATAAATAAGAGAGTATTACAGTTAATTTTTCGCGCGATTGCATAAATCGTACTTTATTTATGGCTAATGCAAAACGCGGCTAATGTCGCGTGCACCGTATAGGCTCTAATGTAAATAATGGAGGGGCACCCGCGATATTACCCCAGGAGAACTGGGGGGCAGGAATCCTGAATGAAAGACTCGTTTCGCACGCAGACACACACGCCGTGGCACACAACGATAATGATAATAATAAAGGCGCGCGTAAGCGATTCTAGCCGGGGATAAGGAGATATATGGACTCGGGAGCGAGAGGGAGCGAGAGGGAGCGAGAGGGTGAGAGAAGGGAGGCGGGAGCCAGAGTTACGAGGCGGAATTTGCATGTGTGCGTGAGCCTCGTGCACGTCGCTTGCCCACGAGCAAGGCTGATCTGATAAGTGTGCGTGCGTAGTACGCGAGCCAGCCCTATGAATGAAAGTCCACTCGCCCTTCGAGTCTTATCCCGCGCGAAATTAATTCCCAAAGTCCGGGGGAGGAGCGCTTATTGCGAAAAGCACGAGAGTTGCTTTCTTCGGGTTTGGGCCCAAAGAAATTGTTTGTCTCTGGTGAAACTTTCGCCGCGGAGTTGTGTCCAAAATGGCGAAACGCCGTGCAAAATGAAATTGCGACTATTGCTAACGTGCACACGAGTACTGCAAAGTGACGCAAGTCCTCACGACGTACATAATGGGAGGGAATGGAATACCTACCTGAATTCAACAGGTGCTTTGCTCTCGCCGATACCTTTCCAAACAACAATGAGAGTTTGTAATCCGAAATCGCGCGAAAAGGATTGAACAATTTTTGTTCTTTTATTATAACCGCGTCTGAAGGTTTTTTTTCCTCTCCCTTGGGATGCTTCCGGAGTTGCGCTGCAACCGTGAGGAACCAAACCGTAAGCTGCATTTAATTAAATATTGAAAATGTGTTAGAAACAGCTTCCATTGTCGGTAAATTTCAAATCTTTCGGAGTAATGCGACTAGTAATAATGATCAACTATTAATTGTGCGCTCTACTAAAAATGCGGACATTTATAAAATCATGTGTAATATTTGATCATTTTTCAAGATACTGTCGCACGCTAATGATATCAATATTTCACTTTCATTTTAAGATGTAAATTTGAAGAACTTAGTTTTGCACTGAAAGCATAATTTTATATGCAATTTTACGTTGTAAATGCTGTCGACTTTCGAAATGTCAGAACGTTCACATTATTCCATATTAGACCCTTTTAAAAATACGTTAAATTTTATTTTATGATTATTTTACTAGAAAGCAACTATTTATTGCTTAATAAATCAATTATCGTACTTGAGTATATCTATTACTTATTATACAATCCGCAATAGTGTATACCGCTAGTGTATTATTTTCCATTTTATAATTTATTACCAATTGACATCGGTAAAAGTTCTTTTGCAACAATTTGTCTTTTCAGAAACAGAAATATTCTGCACCTGTCATTAATACTTTGCATAAATTTTTGTCTGATATAAATTTTAATAATTTGAAATTAACATATCAGTAAAATTCAATTTGACTAATTTATGAGACTATATTTTTCACCGATCAGTTAAACACTCTCGTGTACAAGTAGTTGCACGTATTTTACCGACAAAAATTATTTCAAATTTTACATTCTATGTAATTATTAGAAATTACCGTTTCACGAAAACACTTAATTGATATGATATAAACAATTAATCAGGACTTTTACAGATACAACTATGTAAAATCTGTTGAATAACTTTTATACAAAAGTAAATGACAAGAATTTCTAATCCGACAAAGGCACATTTTTCTAGTCACTTAATTTGAAATGAGTTAGAAAAACTGTTATCGCTCAAGCCCTTTTTAAAGTTGAATCGTATTATTGTAAATAAATGTTAGTCTCAAGTATCCACTTTTGGTACAAGAACCCAATGTGCAAGTTGAAAAGCAAAATATTACATAATAGATCGATAATCGATCAGGCGAATCGATGAACGAAAAATTTTCCACTCTGGCCACTAGTCTCTTGCTGCTGAAATCAAGAGGTGAAAAATAATATTTGTAATTTTGGGAAAATGAAAAGAGCGAATTGATTTTTTTGAGAGGTTTCTGTCGATTTGCGTCGATGCCACCTGTACTGCAATAAAATTAAAAGAGTGCACGAAACATTACATTTTTACAGAGTTTTGATTTACACTCTGCTCGGATCAATTTAATGAATCCAAAGCTCTAATTAAACAGCTATTTTATACATTTTATATATTTAATCATATATGCGTAGTTGAATTTTGTAGTAGCTAAAATTAGTTGTTAAAACTTTGAACGCCTGAAGCGTCTAAAGGTATTATTGGTCTAAGGTATTATACCAAGGGTACAAGTATTATTCCACACGGAGTTTTCGAGTTTGGAAAATAATTTCTGTGTGCGTTGCGGGGAAAACAGTGTTAGACAGGGATAAAAGCCGGAAACATGACAGTCAAAATGTGAAAAATCGTAAAAATTGTGACTCGCCTATTGGGGCGAAGTGTGCGCTGGTTGAAAGGTAAACATAATGTCGGGTGCACAAGTACAAATTATTCGGTGAACCGGAAACGAGGGGTAAAGTGGGAGCGTAATCCGCAACTCACA
Source organism: Eupristina koningsbergeri (assembly GCA_018907245.1). Lineage (NCBI taxonomy): Eukaryota > Metazoa > Arthropoda > Insecta > Hymenoptera > Agaonidae > Eupristina > Eupristina koningsbergeri. The sequence continues at coordinate 437,191 of JACCHV010002773.1, read as the reverse complement.
TAAAGTTTGATCGTCGTGTATAAAGCCAATGTAACCGATGTAACCGATGTAACCGATGTAACATACGTAATCAATGTAAACAAACACATCTTGCAAAAGGACGTCGGGGATACAAGGGAGGGGCAAAAGGACGAATCGGGGCCCTCGAAGGGAACCGAGAGTACGGGCTCTCGGTGCCGGGTAACGAGATTTTCCTTGGGGCAGCTGCACCCGGGCGGAAGAGTCAAAAGCCCTTGAAACCGAGCTGCAATGGGCAATCATTCAATCAAAACCCGAAGAGAAGAGCTTTCAAAATATTCGCTTCCGACTCGTGTTCCGCTTCCACGAGCAGAGCAAAGCAGAGCAGGGCGACGCCGACCTGAGCGACGAACGCGACGACGCGTCGGCGACGCTTTTCATCGGCTTTTCCTCTTGGAAAATTCGATCGTCGCTCGTTCCTCACGCCCCGGCGCCTCGCTCGCATTTACAATGCAAAGCATGTGTACCCGATTCGTGTTCTTTTTCCCATTTCCCTTTGTGTCTCGCTTTTCTTTCCTATTTGCCAAGGCAGCTCTGCAAAGGCGGATTAATTTTATCGAAATTTATTGGGCGCACTAATTGCTGCCTAAGCTCCGGCCACGCATTAACTGCCCGCGAGCTCGGCCCCAAGCCGAATTTAGCATTGATAAATTAAATATCGAGTGGAGCGGCGGCGATACGAATCTCGACCAATATTATCTATTGTGTATCTATCTTTTGAAGTGCTATTATCGGGCTGGTGGGGTCGGAGGGGTCGGAGGGGTCGGAGGGGTGGGGTGATGGGGTGGTAGGGTGGTGGGTGGTGGTGGTGGTGGTAGTGGTAATATTTTTCTCGCCGCCTCTTTCATTCTATAAATTCCTCATTTCCCCTCCCTCCCTCCCTCCCCGTCCCCTCCTCGCCCCGTTTTATTCAGTTTGGAAAGTCATATAGTTTCGAAATGAAAAAGAAATATTGCAAGCCAGTGAAATCAGTTATTGATCACTTACTACCGAATAAAAAGCCAGTTTTTGTACACCGTGAAAAATATCTCCGAGGTCGCCGAATATTTTGCGCGTTACAAAATCGCTAAAGTAAGTCAGTCGCAAGCAAAACTAATTGTGCATTAAAAAGTTTGAATTCCACGCGGGATTGCGAATGATGTGCCTGCCTACCTTCCTACCTTCCTACCTTCCTGGCTCTGCGCGATTTGTATCTCTAATTGAATCTACAACTCGAGCGGAGCGAAAATTATAAATAAAACGGTGAAATTGTTATTGGCGGAGTCCCTGGGAACCTCTTTCCCTTCATAAATTAAGTATGCGCCTGCCTTATCCACCTGCAAAATTCATTAATGGATCGGATCGATAAGAGATTTCACGGATTCGCCGAAAAGCGGAGGTGAGACAGATCGTGTAATTTTTTCCTCCTCTTTTTTTGTCCCTCTTTTTTCTTTTTGTCGCCTCCGTTTTCATTTGCTGCGTCGTCGAAAGCTTACACGCGCTCGCGCGAGCGACTCTGACTCTTGTGTCTGTCTGCATGTCCTGCACTCGTGCAAGGAACGACCGAGTCCAATAAGAAGAACCAGACCGTGGGAAGATTCGCGACGCGGACGGCGAAAAGCTGAACGGTTCCGAGAGAAATCACATCCCCCTCCGAGCGAAAAAAGTCATCCCCCCCCTCTCACCTCCTCGAGAGCTGAAATTGGACAGGTGCGTTATTTACTGGAAAATAGAATTTCTGCGAAGCGCCGGAATGATTTTTGGAGAATTCGTTTGGCGACATTCGCAAGCCTTGTGTATAGTTTAATACTAATCTCAGCGGGTGAGTGGGGGGGGAGGCAAAAAATGTGGAGGAAGTAGATTGAGAAGGGGAAAAAAAATGAAAACTGTAGTTATCACTGGGCTATTGTACACAAATCGTGTTCAAATTTATATTTGTGAAATTAAAATTTATGTGTACTTTATTGGAATGAAACGTTATTTTATTATTTTCTAAATGTCTAAATTTATTTCAACGCTGCACTTGTCGCAACATCGAAGTGATAAACAAAATTATTGAAATATTAAAAAATTATTCAAAACATTTTGATTGGGTAAACGATATTTTCGTATTTCCTTCCCTCGAGAAAATGACGATACCTCGTGTACATTCCAAAAGTATTACATTTCTTCATTTTTATCTCATTCGGTATTGTATTCAAATAATCTCATACGTTTTTAGGCTATAATTTCAGTAACGCACGTGTTTTCAATAATGATATTTACTCAGCTATTTAACAGCTTGTACAAAGCAATGCTATTTAAATCTTTTAATTTATGCAGCTAAAAAATCAATGTAAAAACTTCACTTTGTCTACATTAAAAATACCATAAGAAATATTACAATTTAGTTAATTGCGTTCATTGGAATATTATTTATAATTGAAACTGATAAAGAGTTAAAGAGCCGTGGGGGCGGGGGGGGAGGGAAGAGAAAGAGGAGTTAAAAGGAGTTCTAAGAATCAATCTTCCAATCTTAATGTTTTAACGATTTTCAATGCGAATTTATATGTATACAAGTTGCTGCACTTGAATTAAACAACCAATTTCATTATTTTGATTGCTCATATTGTATCAGCAGGGCGTGTAATCACACGTCAGAGTGTCTGAAGTTGATAAGGAAGGTTTATTAAACATTAGCAAAAAGGCTTGGAGATAAACAAAAAAGGGAGGTGGTCCGAGTACCCAAACTGCTTTCTAATGTTTATAATAAATGCTTTTTATCAACAGGCAGATATTGCGTTTTTTTCTTCTTCGGCCCCTCGATGTATTACGTGTAATCTTACAAGAAAATCAATTTTTTCAATCAAAAAGCGGAGAAATTGCAATTCCTCGTCGTTAAATTTTCATTTCATCGATCGAATATGTTTTTTTCTAAAAATATTTTTGAGTGAGATTTCCACTCCACCAGTGAAGACGTATATTACAATCTCTTTCAAATCCACGCCGAGGCTTTTCCGCAGACCAGAGTGGAAATAAAACCAAAAATAAAAATTGAAACGTGGCGGTGCCGGTGCGGCGGAGAGGAGAGGAGAGGAGAGGTGGGGTGGGGTGGGGTGGGGTTGGCTGTATTGTAAAATGAGAGATTAAATTCGTATAACGATGCGCCGGGATAATCGGGCCCGAGGAACCTTATGCTAAGTATGATTGTTCTTTAAAGGGTTTAACTAGATTTTCCTTTATCGCGAAACTTTTTCAATTGCTTTTTAATTAAGCAATTCCACTTGTGCGCCAAAATGATGGACCGAGGCTGGCTGCAATCTTAAATCTCAAACAAATTTGAGATTTAATTCGAGGGTTCGAAAAAGGTGTGGAGTCGGGGGAGGGGCGCCAGTGTCTCTAATGCGTTTGCAAGATCGAGATATACTCCCCCGCGTAATGCGATACGCGGATGATTGATCAGTCGTGAAAATGAATAATCACGTGGGTGTGCGCAGTTTCCTCCTGTATTTTCCAGGAGCACGAGCACGAGCACGAGCACGAGCACGAGCACGAGCACGAGCCTCGAGCCCGGAATAAGCCCAGATAATAAGCATAATCGAGTGAGGCAGAGCATAGCGTGTCCTTGATCGTCCTCGTTTTTCGCACTTGGTCGGGTGGTGGTGCCGGGGGGTGAAAACCGCGCGCGCCTCCGTCCCAATTACGACCTCGGAAAATTGCTCCTCGGCGACGTCGTTCCTCCGATTTGCTCTGTCATTCCGAAACGGATGCCGGGCGCCCGCGAGCGATTTCGCAGTGTCTGAGCTACGAGGAGGTGCAAAGTGCCAATCAATTTGCGCGCTCCTTGTGTCGGTGAAAATCAAGTCGATCGGGAAAAGCGAGAGGGAGAGAGTCGCTTTAGTCGCTGGAATTGCTGATAATTAGGTTCGCTTTGACTCGCAGTTCCATTTTTACGCCGCTAGTTCCTGCTCCTGAGTTTGCGTGTCTATTCGTTAAATAGCACTTATCGGCGCTGAATTAGTAATCTCTTTCGTTTTTCGCTCAAGTGCAAAGGAATAAATTCAGCCCTTGAGAACAGCCTTTCCCCCCCTCTAGCTGATGCTCATTTTGATTTTTTAATAATTATAATCTTCGTTGAAGAGAGTAGGCGGAAAGTGTAAGACCGAAAAGTAAATCGACCGACCATTTCAAACTTTTCATTTTATTTCTATTCCATTCGAAGGAATATCAAATTTTTAGGAACCGAGTAATTGCTAAAACGTACTTCAATTATTTTTAAATTATTTTATACTTCAAGTTCGTTAAGAAGTCAATGCAACTTCCATTATAGCCATACATAGTACAAGTTGGAAAATTCGCTGCAAATTATCTGCTTTATCGAGCGAGCTTACTTCCATAACTCCATGTATGTGAACACATTTCTAGCCGATTCCATCACCAATGCGTTAGTCAGTTTTGTAATAAACTTTAATGAAAACGATTAATAATCCTGCTTTCAAAAGAGCTGAAGAGAAAATTAAATGTTACTTTTATGGAAGCCATCTCCAAAATTTGGCAAAATTTATAAATTTTTAATCCGGATTACTCCTTTTTACTGGCTTGGCTTTCATTTTCTATATAATATAAACTATTATAATAAAAACTTGGAATAAAACTATTTATTCCAAGTGAATCATTTCAAATCTGCTGCTGATGTAAAGACAATTGCGTGTTACAGCTAATTCTTTGCTTGCTGGGAATGGATACCTAATTAAAAATCATATGGATGAAAAAAATAAATATGTTTTTGTTCAATTTTTCTTACAAAGCTCCTTGTTCTTCTGAGTTTAACAAAAGTTTTGAAAATATTTATTTTTTTAAATTTGGATCAGTTCAAAGTTTTCATTGTTAAATGCGGCCTGTTTGTGTAAATTACAAATATGTAAATTAATTGTATCTGAATTTAAATGAATTATGTCTGTCATTTGTACGTCTTTTCCAAGTATATGCTCACAAATTATTTAATAGTTTTGTAAAACATCCACTATAACAACGGACATTATTTAGATTGATTTAGTGAAAGTTTATCAAAGAATTTAGGGGTTTTCTCGTGCGAATGTTAATTATAAAAAAAAGCAGTAAAAGCGAGAAAGACAATTTTTCACGAGCATCATGCATGATTTATGTCGTGTTGTGTACACTAAGCAAGAATATAAAAAATAAATTTAAAAAAAAAGAAAACGAACAATCCACTTTTCATATAAATATACGAACATTAATAATTATTCATAGCGGAGGAGAGATTCGTAGAGTTCCGGCATTAAACCTTAATCTACTTCAAGTGACACGGAATAATTGCGACGTCGTTGTTCGCGTTCATTTAATTAAGACGAGCGGATCCGGATAGCGGCTGCGTGAAAAATTAATTTTCAAAAAAATGATTTACTGCAGCGAAGCCGAGTGTGCGTAGTGCATTTGTACGCATGAGCGGTAGTGCAAACTTCCATTAATTATTAAAATTAATCGCGCACTTCTGCCTCTATCAATACTTATTTTATTTTATTCTTTCACCCGTGGACTGGGAATAGAATTAAATTACGGATAATCCAGTAATATTGTAATATTTTGTATTTCAATTGAAATTTAAAACTCGTAATCCCCTTTATTGATAATGAAATTGAATAGGTTTTGAGTGCGCGACTACAAATACCCATATACTTATGTGTTTAAGCCAATAACACGAGATTCATTCAAATTGTTTTTAATTAAAAACTTCAACGCGGAATATTATTATTTTGGCCGTTTGGTTGAAACTTACTTATCAATCGAGCGACAAGATGAAAGTTGCATAAATTTATTCCAATAAATAGTACGTCTGTTTGATGGATATTTGATTCATTTCTTTTATTTGGCATGTGACTAAAGACAGGCAGGCAGCATCTATCATTGTGTGAAAAAATTCTCAAACTAATTGAAATAGTGAGTCAGGGATATTAAATGGGGGGAATATTCAAATCTTCGTCGATAAAAACAGTAAAATTTTGCATTCAAGCATTTTAAAGATTGATTGCAGAGGGAGCAAAAAGCGTTGATTAAAGTTAACATTCGTTTTTATGTGGATATTTTAAACAAATATTCAATGAAAAATTTCTTAGTTGGCAAACAAAAGTATATTGTTATATATATATATATATTGTTCCGAGGAGAAAGAATACGCTCATGGCAAAGCGAGTTGATTCTCAAAAGTGCTACACGCTTTTGAAGTAATTAGAATAGAAGTTAATGACGATATAAAACTTCCATTCGGCGTAAAAAATGTGTAGTAAAATTTAAGAGCGGGTGGGAGTCGATAATTCGTGGAATCCACGGACTTACCTGGATTTAGTGCCTCGGAAAAAGGATGGATTCCCCGGGCCAAAAAGCCCCGGCGGATCACCAAGGAAATCACTGGCGAGATCAAGAGCACTCGCCAATAATCCGAGGCTCATTCCGAGAATTTACGGGGCCACACAGCTTCCTAAAAACGAACCAATCATCGGGGGCCGGGCGCAGCATCAGTCCACCGGTCCATTCTCTCCTTCTCAAAACTCGCGCGGCTAATTAAAAAGGAAAAAAAGGAGGGAGGAAGAAAAGAGAGCAGCGAGGGGATCATCGCCGAGGAGAGAAAGTGCAGCGGCGGTCGGGGGAATCGGAGGAGGGTGGGAGGGAGGAAAAGTCGGCGAGCACAGCCGCGTTCCTCGGTCCAGGCAAAAGCGAGGAAAAGGAAAAGGCCCGAGGACGCGAAGGTTGTACCTCGGCACCTGGAACTGGGACAAGGCCTGCCTCCTCCGACTCGCAACTTTGTCTGGACAAAGTCCCTGTCTTACGATCCTCCTTCACAATCCTTCGGACAAAGGACGACTCCCAGAGAATTTGCTTGAGCTCCATGTGCGGGTGTCGCGGAGCTTCATTACGAGCCTTATCACGATGACCTCCAGGAATCCGATTTAGACGGACGGTCCAGGTGGTCCGGCATTCATCTTATTTCCACTTCCTTCCCTTCAAGATCAAACGCCTCTCGAGCAGCCAAGTAGTGGCGAGTTTTCATCCTCAAACTCTAATCAGATCCTCGTGTTTATTTAAAAATCCCGCGTTTTCAAGAGCAGCAGCGCGATTCTATTATAACCGTTTGGTACGTTGTACGTTACGGTTCCGCACCATCAATCATTAAAACCTTAAATTAAATTTCTTCATTTATTTATTGCACAAAAAAAAAACATTTCTGTCTGTTAATTTTGAGCTTACCATGTGAACTTTGCGTGACGTACGGATGTCTACGGTATTACATCTTGGGTGGTGTTCTCTGGTTTTCTCCGGTGGATTCTTTTCAATTATTACACGTCAGTATGATCAAAGTATCTGTTACAATTATTTTTAATTACATTGTGCTTTGTATGTTTACCGCGAATGAGCAAAGCGTAAACACAATCTTTTATTAGACAATTATTTTCTGTAAATGAAATGAATGTTTAGAGTGGGGCTAATGAGAAGCTGTAAAATAAAGTTTGTTTTAAAATTTTAATTTATTGATACATTGAAGCTAGTTGAAAAGGCAACGAATTTTTAATTTTTTAATTTTTAATTTTGATCAACACTAATTAGTGTTTCTGCAAAATTTTCAGAATGAGTCTTTTGTTGGAACTATTCTGATGCAGTGAATATTTTAAATATCAAAGCTTTTATTTATTTTTTTTTTCATTTTTTTTGTTTTTTTGTTTTTTTGTTTTTTTGTTTTTTTGTTTTTTTGTACAAAGAACCGCATTTTCAGTTTATTTTTAATTAAATTCATTCGTCACTTTTCATAATATTTTCAATGACAATATTTGAATTTTAAATCATACAAATCAAGTATACGTGAATATTGAATAACAAACACAAAATTTTATTTGAACTAATTATGTTAATTTAAATTTATCAAAGAAGCATTATAATTATAATATGTTACAAATGAATCTGTGACATATTTCTGCATACATTCAGTTGAGGTAGCGCTTAAATTACACGAAGCTCGATGCTTAATTCAATCACATAATTAAATTATAATTAAAAAATAAAATAGCGTTTTTAAAAGTGCTGATCAAATTACCATACGTTATTTAACAATAAAGTAATTAGTACAAAGTTATCGTGGGAATGGGTCGAGTGTTGCGAACGAGTATCGACAAAAATCGACTATGAGCAAGGCAAAAAATAAATTCAATAACTTTTAAGCGAATATGGCGATTGATAAAAATCAAGAGGAAGTCAATAAAATTTCCCGAGCACTTTTTTAATCCGTAAATTGAAAAGTAAAAAAGGGGGCATTAAGGGGTTTCGGGCGGGGGGAGGCAACAAAAGAAGAGACCTACGCGCACTTTTTCGTGTCACCGACGTGCGCTGCATTGTTTAGGCCGGCAGAAATACTGGATTCGCAGTCCATTTCTTCTCTCTTTGTCTCTCTTTGCGAAACCTGTTAGCTCGCGATTATGCGCACGAACGCCAGAGACATTCCGCCGTGCAGCTCTTCTCTTTTTGCGCACACACCCCCTCCGCCCCGCCCCACCCCAGCCCGGCCCGACCCGGCCCTTTCTCTTTCCCTTTTTCACGATGCGTCACTTTGGTTTGACGCGGAATTTTTTAGTCCCGCTCCTCCTCGTGATAACCGCTCAAATCATTTGATTCGCAATTCCCGATAAGAGCGCAGCTTCATTTTTACGGTCGGATCTTCTCGTCTGATCTGCAATTATTTTTATGCGCTCTCTCGTGCATCGCTCGAATCCGTGTCCATTTTTTGAATGCTCGAGAGCTGATAACACTTTATTTTATCGATTTTAAGGTTGCGTTACACATTTGACATTCGAGTGTTTGCGATTCCCGACATTCTTTCGCTAGTAGGCACAAATTGCAAGCTGAGCTTCGTCGAAGCATTTCGTTTTTCTCATATTAACAACGCAATCCCATCACTCGCTCGCTCCTCGTCCCGCACATTATATTCTATTATATTATATTATATTATATTATATTATATTATATTATATCATATTATTTCAAGTGGCTTCGCGATCGCCCCTCTAGTTAGGGATAATAATTTTTTATATCTCAATAGCGTAATATGGCGTGCAATTTATAATTTGCGTTTCGTGCTGGCAAGTTCAATTATTTCTTAAATAATTTCGTTTCATGACGTCGGGTTAATGACAAAAGAGGCTTAACGAAAACTGAGCACACGAAACAACGACGAGGAGCATTAAACATTTGACCGGAATAAACTTTATTCGCAAAGTCCAGTGCTGAATTATAAATTTAAAACGAAGGCAAAAACAATCGGATAATTAATTAATCGCGGCAGCTCGCGGCTCGGAACGCTATGCCAAATTGAAATAGCGCCGGGGTGTGAATAAATTGCTAAAAATAGTTTGTTTACTCCCATTAAAATCGTATTCCACAAATTGTCGTACACGAACAATACAACAATAAAAGAGCAAAAGGTAAGAGAGAGAGAGAGAAGCCTCGTGGAAGAGGATCGAAGGAGCGCCGGGGTGTACGAGTTCATTAGAGAATAGGAGCTCCGAGTGAAATAGATTAATTTTATTCAGCGGAGGCCTGAAAATTAACAGAGAGATTCGCAGTTAATTCTATTGCGAAAACCTGAAAACACTCAAATATGCAGGTTGGCTTTTCCACTTTGCGGGACTAATGTTAGTTGGCATATTTGAACTCGCGATAAGGAGTCGCGCGGCACGGCAGACGTTGTTCCTGATAAGCTTAATATACCACTGCGTAACGAATGAGTGCAGCAGTGGCCTTTAATTGAGAACCTGTTACGCGCGTGTTACCCTGTTACTCCCCCCCCCCCCCCCCCCCCTCCCTCCACCCTCTCTCGGTCCTTGCCACAGTCTCAATCCTCGACGGCTCGTTCTTTTTAAATTTCGCAAGTGTCCTAATAAAAGTTAAGTGAAAAGCTATTATTCGCCTTTTACGAGAAACTTATTCAATCTTGGAATAATTTTACTCTAGGATTTTTCACCGGATAGAATTTGAGAAATTAAATTAAATTTTTATGGGATCAATGTGATTCCGTGTATTCATCATCCCCCAATAAAAAAAAAAATTCAATCATCGTATTAAAATTATAAATGAAAAGAAGTGAGATGCCATCGGCAGCTGCCAACCAGTTTGTTAATTTATTAAATAATAGCGTGATATTGTTCTTAAATTAAAACGTTGTTTGGATAATCTGGTATATTAATTTATGTATTACTGACACTGTGCACTTTCCACTTATCAAATAACTTTTTAATATTTTACCTTAATAAAATACTTGGAGTAAATTTAAAAATATTTTATCAAAAATAAAATAACAATCAAATTATTTTTGGATGATTATAAATGTGAGAGAAAAAATTACTTTAGATAAGACGAACCGCCATATTCAGATAAAATAAATGTTACGATTAATGTGTGCGTACTCTAATCTATTGAATTCGGTTGATATTTTCTTCAAAAAATCTTCAACAAGTCCAGGCACTTATGATCTTCACAATTTTTCATTTATCTTACGTTTATCATTATTGTCTACTGCGTATTTGATCCGCGTCCTATTTCTTTTTCCTTCTCATTATCATTCAAAGTTTTTGAAACTTCTTCTTCTTCTTCTTCTTTTTATTTTATTTTTCATAAAAAATCGCCCATTCGTCTTTGAATAGAAGAGAATGTCACTTTGGAAAATGAAGTCGTGGAAAGCTGAAAACTATACAAAAAATTTAAAAACTTTTAGTAGTTAAACAAACTCGGTCGCTATCAACATTTGGAATAAATTTAATAATGCAAATGTGAAAATGGATAATTAGGATAATCAGGCTGATTACAGTGAAAAAGAAATTCATCATAAAATTATCAGAGTCTCTCCAAATATTCATGAAAGAGCAGTATAGGATACAATTCTCGTTCTGCCTTTTCTAACCTCTCTCTCTCTCTCTCTTTCTCTGTGTGTTTCTATATATTTCTCTCTTTTCTTTCTCTTTCTCTCTCCTCGATACAAAGTCGAAAACGTCGCTCCAACAGAGTTCGACGAGCGGTTTTGTGCAGAGAGTGCGCAGTCACTCGGTTCGCACACTCAGCCAGACCCGAAATTTGCGAATTTAATGAAATTACGCGCACGCACGCGACGACCCGAACGTTTTTCCCAGAAAACGCTGCCGAGGCGAAATCGAGAACCTCCGACGCTCTTTTCTTCCTTGTCCCCGTGTCTAATGAAGCTCTCCGCACTCCCGCACATCGGGCATGTCCGATGGATTTGACAATTCTACGGGGAAGAGTCCCGGGCTTTATAATCCTCCCAGGGGAATTGCTCGCCCGGTGCTTTATTTTTGTGAATACCCGGTTAATGAGATGAAAACGGGAACTACAACTTCACCAACCAATGCAAGATTAAATTGTTTATGTTTGCCTCGGAAAGAGAGGACGATTCTTTGATCGGGCAGATTGCGAAAGGGGTTGCCATATTTTCAGGTTGTTATCTTGGAATTAATTATTTATCTCTGGGAAATCAAGAGTGCGATATACTCTAATGCGTATTTTTGGCAATAATTTACATTAATTATCGGATAGCTATTCATGGAACTCTGGTAATTAATTTTATTTCATAAAATATCCGTTACCTATGATAAATCACAATCTTATACTTATATAATTAATTAATTTTGCTCATGTTCCACGCATTCCGAACTTTATTAAAAAGGACTTCAAACACTGAATGTGCTCAAGTTTATGTGTCATTTATCATAGAGAAATGGTAATTCAGTTACTTTAGCTGCTTTTGCCATCAACTTTTCAACTATCAATGCAGCATTTCCAATTCATGAAAATTATATGTTTACCTTTGCCTATTATTATGCCTCCAACTCATGATTATCCACAGATATTTTTGCCGTTCTTTTCTCAATAATATTCAGAGCTTATTTTACTTGTTTCGTAATTCTAAAACTTTCATAGGGAGTCGAAATAGATATAATTTGCCTTTTTATTCCCCTGCAGTTAAATCTCGCAAGCTCTACAATAAACTTTGAAATGAGCTTATTAAATTCTTCCTATCATTTCAAAAGTTCAAGGCTCACATTAAATCTTTTATAACTGTATTTTGAAATGTTTTAGAAGACTTTATATCTTAGTAGTCTAATAACCATTTTTATTGTACACTCAATATTATAATAAGTAATGTTAATATTAACTATTCCCGGATATTCAAAATTTACATTAATTTAACAATTATGCTTTTATTCCCGAGCCTTTACCATTTAACAATAACGCAATTACTCCACTTTATTACCTAAAACTCGAATCATTTCTCGCCGGGGCTCTCCCAATTCTTATATAACTTTTAAAAACGAAGGGCAACTCGTCTATTAGCGCCATTGATAAATACAAGGGTGAGTAAAGGGAAAGAAGGGTGAAATTATTTATTTGGCGACAGGTATCCATACAACACAATTCCTGAATATCCAAAGCAGGCACTGAGCCTTTTAACTCGAATTTATCCGTAATCAGTCTTACTGTACACGCAAGAGGGAAAAGTTGGTTCCGCACATCGATTAATGAATCCGGGGAGGGATGGAGGGGGAGGAGATAAGCGTAAAAACGAAAAATGATGAATTTGTCGGATTCACGGGGCATTTATTGTTATGGGAGCGCGAGAAAGAAGCGAGGGAGTGAGACGGAGAAAGTAATATAAAGAAAAGGCGGTCGAGCGTATTCGTTTGTCCGTCCGTTAAAATAGCACGTCCAACCCTCGTCATCCGTCCTTTTAACGACGAAGATCTTGCTCTTAGTGCGGCAATATAACGTCCTCCCTCCCCCCCTCCCGACCCCTCCAATCCTCCTCCTCCACTCCCCCCGCTCTTTTACGTGCCTGTAAGTAAGCTTCGAGAAAATGCCAGGTCGACGCGAATGCATTTTCCTAAAGGGGGAGGGGGAGAAGGAGAGAGAGAATGAGAGAGATTTTTCTCCCACCCGCAAAACTGTAGTGCAAAAGGGATTGGGGGGGATGATGGATAAGTGTCTCGTTTTTTCCTGTTAGCGATTAATTTTTTTCTTGTTTTTATGTGTGTCGTCGAGGAGAAATGAGTCGATTTGTGTTTGTGATTTAGACTTTAACGTTTCGTCAAATTTCCTCAAGAGATTTTAATATTTCAGCCAAACTTAACAAGATATCGCGACATAAATTCTTTGATTAATTCATGATCGCGCCACTCGAATTATATCGTCTGCAAACATCGATTGTGTTATAAATACTAGTCTTTTAATTTTTTATGGTGTACGAGGAATAGTGGTTTCATCACTTCGAATATAAATTACTTAAATTTATCGTTGCGCGCTCCCAGTAAATTCGATGGGGAAATCGAGTTTGTAATATGGTACGTGTAAATAAATGAGTGAATGTGTGTACATATTTGTTTATTATTTAGCGAGGATACATTAAACACTGAAATTATAATCCATTGTCATAGCTAATGCGCTTTCTACTGTCCTTTCTACCAAGAAAATCTATATTTTTTACATAAGATAATGTTGATAAACTAAATAATACGGGTAGTGGTGAAATAAATTTTAAAAATAAGAGCAAGTAATTTGAAGTGAAAAAATCAGTGGTTTCACTTGATGTTTATTGCATTTTAAAAAAATCTAATTCAGAATAAATTAATTTTAAAACAGTTTTGATTTATATAACATGAATTGATAGCTTGAATCAAAAGATAATCTGAAGTTTTCCTTTTGATGAATTGGAAAATGTAATTCGATGTAATAGTTCATAAAGGAATGAAAGTGTTTAAAGAATACATCGTAATCCCATTAAAATTTTCACGAATCCTGCCTTTTTGTGAAAGGGTCTGGTTTTATCATTGCTTGTAGATAGAGTAAAAGGATGTAAAACAGAGGTGTCGTAGTCCTCAAAAAATGACCTTCTAAAGGAAAGAAAAAGAAGAAGAAACTTCAAAGCTCCGCCTAAAGCTCTGAGGAGTGACTATCAACTCCCTGCGACGCTGATTTAAGTGTTCTTAACGACGTTTTGAATCTTTAAAGAGACCTTAAAAATTTCCACGAGATTAGACGGGGCGATGTTGGCTGCCATTGTGCTGTTGGCGAGGTAGCAAAAAAAAAAAAAAAAAAAAAAAAAGAAGCAGAGACTTTTTCGCGGGTGCTTTAAGTGATTAGCGTTAAATAATACATTTCGGGTTTATTCTCGGATCCACATTTTTCACACCTTTTCTTCATTTACGTTTGGTCTTCAGTCTTCATAGTCTCTACTTTTTTGATAGATACCTTGCTTAATGTTGCTAGCTATTCCCCTCCCCCCCCAAGAAACTCAATTGAATTTTCTTGTTTAATTTAATGTTAGTTATCAACAATGTTAATATTTAAATTGACGAAATTATTTTTCTAGTCTTGGAATGATTTTTTCAATGCGAACTAAATTAAGGAAGCTAAAATTAGTTTTCGTAAACCACCGAGTTTTACGTCACCTGTGTCGTGTTACTTTTAAGAACGAATATTTTTACGATTTTTTCCCAAGTCTTTCGTTTTATGAATTATTAAGACAAGCAAATGATTTAATTTAAAAAAAAAATATTCTTAAAAAATTTAACCGATATTTTTACAGTCTACTATTCACAGATTGTATTTCTATAAATATCTTGTTTATTTATCTGGGATAAATTTGTAACGTGCAATCAAGATAAAACGTGTAAAAATACTAAATTTTATTTACAAAATTATTACCGAAAAGTATTTGCACATCGGTATTTTTAGGAAAAAAGTCATAAAAAAAAAAAATGAGTCTTTTCCCAGGATGATCAATGTCTCAAAGTAAGAGCGGGCAATCAGCCCCAATCAGTAGCGATTTCCCACAGTTTTCCTCTTTTTCTCAGTTACGTATTTTTTCTCCATCATGCCTCTCCACTATCTCACTGATTTTATCCCCTCATGGAATGCTTGTAACTCGACTGAAGTTGCACTGTATTAGTAATAGTAGAATGACAATGACACTTGAACATTAATAGTGTATAATTTTAATTGCGATTAATTAGTGTGACAGGCAATGCAAAGTTGCAATTACGAGTTATCAAAAGAACAAATTTGATTTATGTAAACCAGAATTTATTGACAACTCTAATATTTACTTTTGCGAGTTTCTATTATGTAAATTTGACATTTATTATATCAAGTCATCAAATTTCTTTAATTATCGAATTGAATTTTCCCGAAAAGCTGAAGGTTTAAAGGATGCGAACAATGTTTTGTTCTTATGTTATTTTATTTTTTATTTTCGTTTTTGTCTGATAACACTCCGGTAATTCATTGTGTCAATATCAATGAAATCATGCGTTAGTAAAAGTAAAAAAGGGATTGTTGTAAATACATTTTACAAAAATTAAAATATTATATTGTAATAGCAATATCGATAAATTCAATAAAATCAGTAGGTTTAGCTGGAACTGAAGGATAATTGATAAGCGTGATTTAATGCCATGATTTTATCCTGGTTGATTGGTTATTAATTTAAACCTATTACAAATGCGCTTTTAAAAGGACTCGTATGTTTAATTTTACATTGAATCGAGGTGTCTTATTGTATTGATTGATAACATATCAATTGTATGATACATTAGCTCAGCTGTGCTCGAATTCATTTGGCTTTTAAAAGGATTAATTCGGTAGTCCCCGAGTGTTTAGAGTTATTGTTAAAAAATTTAATTTTCATCGGGTTGGTATAATATTGTAAGTGCTCGTAAATGTTGACGCAGCCGAGGTAATCACGCGAATCGAATCGGTTTTAGCGATTTACAGGGCTTTGCGCGACATTGAAAATTCAGAGGAATATCCAGTGCCGCTGTAAAAAACAATTCAATCACACGCTCATAAATTCCTCCGAGTGCCCATCCGAATCCCCGACGATCCGGAGGAAAGAAAGGAGGAGGCATCACCTTACCAGGTCTGCGCGCACGCACGCACGCACGCACGCACGCACGCACGCACGCAAACACATGCACGGACGACTGCACTGGTCACGCGTGTACGGGCAGAAGAGATAGATCCGCGGTCGCCCGAGAAAAGAAGCTAAGAACGAGTGCAAGAGGGAAAAGAGGGAAAGAGGGAGAGGTCATAGACGCCACATAGCCAGACAGTGAGTACTGTTGCTATTTTCAGGTCGCCTAGCGGCCGCGGTGGGACCATTGCGTGTCGTGTCGTAGCCCAACCTCAACCTTGCTTAACGCGATCGTCTGGACAACCCCCGGTACTCCCTAGTACTCGGGAGTACTCGTCGTTGAGTCTCCGGGTCTGGCTGTGCGAGTGCGAGTACTCGGGAGGAACTCATCCGTGCGCGCGATAGCGCTCCTCCGGAATATCCTTTACTGCTCTCTCGCCTCCGCCTCCTTCCTCCGCGATGATTCTTGCGGGAGCTGCTTAATGAAGATGGAGACGCAAGAGGGATAGAGATAGAGAGAGAGAGAGAGAGAGAGAGCGCGAGAGAAGGAGGACATCAGCTGTTCTCGAAGGCTTCCCTCCTTGTTGATTCACGCACTCGGAACGCGACGGTCTTATTATTCGTCTACACTCATCATGTCTTATTCACATAGTTTTTAATTTGCTCGCCGCTTGTTTTTTTATCGCTCGCGCTGTGCGAGACACGGAAATTAACGCTGCTCGAATTTTATCTGGAGTGGGAATAAGTTGATACAAGGTTGAATAATTGAACCAATTAGCTGCTTCCATGAAGCCTTTCCCTTGGCTGCATTAATGATTTTTTATTATTAATCGACACGAATTCACCATCTCAAACGTATTCCATTTACAGAGAAATTCTCTTACTTACGCGCAATCGTAAACGCCAACTTTGTTCCGACCAACGTGTAATTTGAGTAAAATACCTGCACTGTGCAAACTAATTTAACCAGCTGTTTTTGAATTTTTATATTAATATTTCATCCTTTAAATCAAAAGCTCTTTCTAACTTTCTACAGCGCCTAGATCAAAATTCTCCAACTTTTTTTCTCCTCTTGCTTCATTGTAAGGTAGAAATGCCAAAGGACGTTTATATGTTGAATGCTCAAGATTGGATGGAAAATATTATTGTATCGAATCCAGTTTTAATTAGTATTGATCAGTAAAGTTTCGTGTGGTTATTTTTTGGAGTTTACAAATTCACATTATGTGCGCACACAGTGAAATGCAACTGTCTGCAACTGCCTATACGTACTAGACACACACACACACACACACACACACACACACAATTCGAATAACAAGTAGCGAAACTGTAGTCGCCGGAAAGCTAATTGAAACAAGAAATCTGAATATTTTTCGATCTACTTGTTCAATAAAATTCTTTCCGCTATCCACATACATATTGCAGTCAAAAAAATTGTTTAAACGCGTGCTTCACTCCATTTTTCAAAAGTGCCTCTGTGCTTGCATATTTTGCTTGGATATTGTACGATTGGAGTACATAATTAAAAAAAACATCTAGTAGGATTATTTACGTTGTTTTTAGTTTTGCCAATACCGGAGTCGGACAATTTGAGTTTCGCGATAACATGACGCTTAACCGTACCACGAATTTGAATGAAGAAAAAAATCGATTGTTGCTTATAGTCCCCGCAACAAATATAGGTTTAATGCGGCGAAACAGAAGGAGCTTATCACCCGCAATTGGAATTAAGCTCAATTCTTTTTTTTCTTTTTTTTTTCGTAGCAACGGTAAACAATAATGGAAACTCGTCAAATATCAATTGCAGAATTCTCCAGAGTCAAGTGAATAATGACGATTCCGCTCGGCGAAACCCCGAGTCAAACTTATTTTCCCAGAGTCAACCTCCGGATATTTCACGGTCCCGCTTTAAGTACGCACTATCAAGCAGAAACACTTCTGCCCCTTTCTTTTTATCGCGCCGCATTCCGGCTGAGTAATGACGTGCAAACACGCGGTGCACAAGGATGGTGTGCGCGGTTGTCGCCACCCTCGTCCTCGGCGACCTCGTCCTCGAACTTGGACGCGAGGCCGGGGGCAGGAATTTCTAGGCGCAAGATTGATTTTACGAGGCGCGGGGGAATTTTTTGCGCCCGAAGGAGCCTCACTAAATTTTCTTTAATGAAGAATGCAGAATAGCAGCCGAGGATCCCGACAATGCAATTCACCGTTATTCCACACTTATCAGCTGGCTCTCTCAATATTCCAGGCATTTTTCCGTATTATCAACATTGTTAAGAAAGCTCGCTGATTATTATTCGATTGCCACAAGAATCTCCTTATCTCCAGGGTGCGCTACTCCGTAGATGATCGCGAAATTGTGTATTAATCATCCGGGGGTCACCGGGAAGCTGCGATGGACAATATTTCACGCGCGTACCCGCGTTCTCTGAAATTACGCTGCGACGTTATTATAATTCGTCAAGTTTATTAAACTTTCTCTCTCTCTCTCTCTCTCTCTCTCTCTCTCTCTCTCTTTCTCTTGGAAAGTTTTTTCGCAAAGTCGAAGCACTCTCGCGTTCTCCAGGAGACATAATCGAAAAGTGAAATAGATTGCCCCATAATATGTCGCTTTTATGCGCATTATGTGAGAAGTTGAAACTTTTTCACTCATTCGCCGAGGATAAAGAAATATGTAATCTCATTACCGGACTGGTGTTGAAGTGAGGTCGCGAGAACAAACGAGAAAACTTGGTTATGAACGGATTTCCGACCCTGCCAGAGGGGGGGGAGGGCGTCATTCAATTAGAAAATTGGCCTGCGGAAGCATAAAAACAAATTGAACTGGCATTAGCCTCGGTGATATATACAAATGTTTGCATAACTATGCCGTTTCTTTTTCTTTCTCTCTCTCTCTCTCTCTCTCTCTGGCTGCGGACTAACGTCGTTGCTCGCACACGGCGTCCACGTCATTTTGCAGTAAATGTTTATCCAGTTAACAATCTCTTCAATTTTTTAAGTCGGGCGTTTTCTTCGTCGCGGGCGATCTACCCGATATAGCGAAAATTGATTTTGCATAATATTGAAGTCTGTGCATAGCTGCATTTCAAAATTTATGTAAAAAAGTAATATGGTTAAGTCACCATAATCAATACACCCGGAAAACAACAAGTAAAATATACGAGATGACGCTTCTTAGCTGCTGCCCCTTTTATATTGTTTGAAATTAATCGAAAAAGTTGCAATGCAATCGATTTGAGCAACAACGGCAAATTTTTAGTACTTAATTATTTTGAATACGCATCTTTAATCCTGGTAATATATAGATAATGGCCTGCTTTCAGTTTTATCAAAAACATGTGATTAAAAGTAATTTCCAATACAATGCGTGAATTATACAGACTCGTTGAAAACTTGAGCGAGACTCGAAGAAAAAATGCACAGCAATTCAATTCAATTCAATTCGCAAAACCAGTAAAAATAAATGAATCGCCGGGGGCTGAATTTATCAAGTTGGGTAAATTGACAACGCAATATCGAAAGACATTTAATCAGTTCTCTTAAAAATTGTCCCTCATTTTTAAGACGCCATTATTTTCGAGAGAGAGAGAGAGAGAGAGAGAGAGAGAGTGAGAGAGGGGGTGAGAGTGAGAGCACAAAGCACGGCGTTTATTACGAATTGAGGCATTTGTCCGAATGAGGGAAAAATATTTGACAGCGATACATCATCCGCCGAACACGGGAGTTCCATTTAAATTACAAAAGGAAGAGGGAAAGAGGAAAAATGAATATTCTCACGTAATGCGGGTGTAGGTTGGGGGTGGGGGGGGTGCGTGATATGGCCGTCTCCTCCCGCGTGTAGTCCTATCCCTGGGCGTCGGCGGGGGATCGTCGGGATGCTGCGCAGCATCTTTCCTATGGACCCGATCCGGGGCTCTAAATCACCCGTGATTTAGAGCGACGCCTCTACGAGCATCGAGATATTACTTCTACCAATATATTGAACGGCGCGAGTGCGACCTTTCTTCTTTTCCGAGGAGATTTTCTTCAACACCCAGACGCTTACACTGATGGGTAAATGGATTTTTTATTTGACAAAAATAAGTTGGAATGGTAAGTGTCTTGTAATGGATTGCGAGGGTTGACAGCCTTTTTTCAAAGAGTTAGTAAATTCGAAGCTTCGGGCGTAAATAAAGAACGACTCCATTTAAATTTATTATTTACTCGCGAAATGCCGTATGCGGTGTCACGATTGCCCTTTGTGCTTCTTAACAATGATTAATTTATATTTTTTGCTCGTGGAAGTTGGTATAAATATGGTGTAAGAACAAATGTCGGGTCTGCTCGGGTTGGCGGAAAAAAATTTACACGAAAAAATAGTTTATCTTCAACTGCTCACTCTAGTGTGAGAAGCGGAAACAATAATACGTGCTTTTACTCACTACATGAAAAGTTACTGCTTTTCGTAAGAAGAAGCATAGGTATTAAGTCTTAACTATTAACCATCTTTGTACTCTGTAAAAATATATTTTATCACCTTCGGCTTATCCATTTGTAAAGATGGCTATTAAATTGCTACCTCATATTTTTTTGACACATCACCCATGCAAAGTTTTCCTCCTACGACATGGTTTCCACTATTGGATAATCCTATTACTGCAAATACTATCATTTATTAATTGTTAAATTGATAATTATTTTTTTTTTTTTTATTGACAACGCTGTGGTTGACGTTGGTGCTAAATATTGTATATTGATATGATTTAATTTGCGTTAAATTAATTTAAAAACAAAAATATCTTACAACTGACAAGGTAAATATTTGGCTAATTTTTCAAAAGAAAGGCGAATACAAGCCAAATAGATTAATATTAACTTTTATAACAAACATTTTTTATTTCATATTTTAAACATGCAAATATTTACATTGTAAATTTTTATTCATTACGGGACAACTTCTCATTTGTTTGCGTAATTTCTGGCGGGAATAAATGAGGAAGGCCTACGAAAAAATGCTTGGGATAAGTCAGATACCTACAACTGCTTTAGAGTTAAATAAATTACACCTATTTGTTTACGCAAACCGAGGCTTATAAGATTTATAATCAAAATAGATTAATTAATATATTATTGTTGATTGCATTTCTCGCGAATGCATTCGCACACTTTTAAAAAAATGTATATCTTATTAAACCCTAAATGCAGTATCGCATTAGGAATGTTATAATTAATTTAAAGGAACTGTCACTATTGCCATTAATACCGTGATGAAACTAAAAACTTCTTGTTTTTTAAAGTTTTAATTAGGCATTAAAATAAATAAATTTATATATATTTATATCGTACATGATGCAGATCCATTATGATTTCATTATCACTAAAGTTTTTGCATTTTAATACGATCTTGAATAAGTTTTATAGACAAATTCAAAATATTATAGTAATAAATTTTTGATGATGCTTCCATATCTAAATAATATATTACGTACATCATTATTATACATAAACATATCGCATACCAGTGCAGAAAATGTTAATATACTTGTTAATATACTACCTAAAAATTTTAGTACAGCATATTTACATACGTGAATTCATGTTTATATTTATAGATTTTTATTTATGGATTTTATTTATATATTTTATAAGTAACTTTTATAGATTTTAAAAATTTTAATACATTAACTCTTAAAAATATTATGGATGAAAACTCGTTTGGTCTAGTTTGGAGCACAATTTTATTATTAGTTTATTACAATTTTATTATTTATTTATTTAATACTATCTCTTTGACTCAGTAAAGCACTCTTTGAAATGAAGCCTCAAAATTTATATTATTATTAGATTTCTTATAATAATTTAAAATTACTATCGTTCCTGTCCACTTTTCGTACTATTTTTGAATATATAAGATTAGTTGTATAATGGTCCATTCGTAGAAGTAAAAGTTCAAAATTAAATACTTGGAAAACTTTATGGTGAAGTCATCTCAAATTTAAATTTAATTATATATTATGATAGGGATAAAAGCTGTGCGAAATTTTTAAATGCATATAGCTTCATTAATTCAAATATAAACCTATATATAATTTTATGGCTTAGTTTTATATATATATATATGCATATATATTTATACTTCAATTTACAGTTAAAAATCAAGATAGATATTTTATGTATTTTATGTAGTTTTTTAATTATTAATCAGATGCTTTCAGGATTAAGAATGCTGATTAAATAACCAATGAAACGTAAATTTAAATATATAATCATGGGTATCAACATCTTAATATCGTTTTCTAAAAAAAAACATTGTTTTATTGTGCTTTGTTAAATAAATTATTACGATAGATATCGTTGGTTTTATAAAAACTGTGTAGTTACTTGATTGGAAAAAATTGTAAGGCAAATTTACTAAAATTATATAAGTAGATTCTACATAATTAAAGTTGAAAAAAAATTTGCCTAATTGGTTCAGCAAATTTTACTCTACCGTAAATTTAATATCAAGTAACGGACAGCATTTGACAAGAGACGTATCCGAATAGTTGTACATCATATTTTTCACAGTGTAATTAATTGTTTTTTTATGGTGTATTGATGTACAATAAGTTATTATAATTAAAATTTTAAAATAATTAAACATTTTATTTAGTCGGCACAAAATGAATGATTTATCCAATCGGAATTGGGTTTCTTGTAAAAAGGTAATTCGATAGTTCTATATATGAATGGCGACCTGTTGTAATTATTTGTAAGAATTAGATACTAACATTTAACTATTAATAAAAAAGCTATACGGGATGAATCAACAAATAACGCAGAGTTTATCGACGTACCGAAGCTTAATTATCGAAGTTTGCGAAGAAATTGACTTTATCGCTACCGCGTATGAGCATCAGCAACCACAAAAGTTTTAATTATCCATAAAAAAGTTCAATAATCATTAGACAACCCGAAAATAGTAGGCTTCCATCGTAATAACTATCTCATGCGTTTATTAATGAAAAAGGATTGGCCCTCGCACCCCGGCGTGGGGTGGCGGGATCGGGTGGGGCGGGGGCGGGGGCGGGGGGGGGACGGGTCTTTACGGGTTTTCCGCAAGTAACCCCGGCGCGAGAATTAGCGGATTCTAACCGTTAAATTTTCCGCACACGCATATCTGTCAGCGTCGGTGCGGAACTTTTTTATGGCCGAACAAAGTGTATTTACGATGACGGGGCTGCTGGGGCACTTAAATTGCCGATTTCTCTTTTTTTCGCCAAACCCCGGGTGCGTGGGAGGGAATTCGCGTCGTTAAATGGTGATTGCGGACGTCGTAAAGGCGCGTGCGAGCTTTTCGCCGTTCGATATCAACGCCCCGGGCGTCTCCGCCATTTTATGTGGGTGTAAAGTGTCCACCAGAGTTTTCGCGGATGCCTGGAATTCGTGACCGAGCAACAGGGGATCGGATCGGATCGGGTCGGGTCGGGTCGCACGGACCCGGTGGATCCCATGCAAATCGGTAGCCGCGCTCCTCTGCCTTTGGCGATGATCAGCCCCGAATTGGCGTGAAATTCAATTCTCCGCGAGATCCGCACTTTGGATCGTGTCACGTTCAGCACTGAAGCCTCGACTCCCCTCTCTTTTATTCGCGTCCCTCTCGATCGATGGATTCGAGTCTCATCCCCTCCAACTCATATTTGAAATAGTTTCTTAAACTTTGCCCCGAGGGAAATGATTTATTATTCTCACTTGATCAAAGGAAACGAGCAGTCGTTCCTTGTTCCTTCTTGATATCCGGATATTTCGTAACTTTATCCTAATATTCAGAGCCTCTTTCCGATCGATTTTATTTCGACGTCTATTCGGGGAAGTTTGATGGGTGTCTTTTGGCCCAACGATAATAAGCCGTGTTTATAACTAATATTTGGATGGACTTTAAAATGTTCACGCCGCTCGGGTATATTTATTTTCCGACGCGATTACCGAGTTTACATTAATTTCTGTCAGTTCGATTTTCCGAGTTTGCATCCGAGTGAAGAGCTCGAAGCAATAATTAGATAAATAATGCCTAGAGCCGAGTTGTAAATCAATATCAAAAGCAGCAGCTTAGGAGTTTACTCGAGTCTGCATCGGCTGGTGGCTATTCATTTCTGGCCCCTGACGTTTTAACGGCTTTCTTATTTCAAATTCTTTTCGCGAAAATTTCGATTCTCAAGTGTACAAGTAGTTACGTGAAAATTGCGCTTAAAACCCCGTGTTTACATCCCAAGCGATCACGAGATTAGCTACTAGATTTTATAATATACCAGTAGGCATTTGGAATTTATTCACGTTTTAAATTATTTCAATTTTTAGGTTTGTTTATTTCGGCACGAGCCGAAATAATAAATCCGTTTAATCGTAATGTAATTGAAATACAGGAAGGTGAAGCAGGTTAACAGATTTATTTACGGGAAGGATAGAAGGAGAATATTAAAGTAATATTTTGTCGGTCATGCGAGGAATCCCATTTCTGTTCAATTTTATATATTTCAACCGTGGAGCTGACGGAAAAAATAGTCCAACTTGATTCAAAATTTTAATAAAGATTCAATTGGGTCGGAGATAATGAGTAACGAGAATGCGAGGCTGATACACACAACAAACTTTTTAATTTATGCAATTTCTTTGGGAAAATGACTCGAGTTTTATGATTATCGATGAAAAACTTAATCAGAGTAAAGTAATTTCAAAGAAACTAAATTCTTATCAATAAAATGCAGTTACAAGTCCCCTTCGTAAATCAAATAAGAGAATACTTTTAATATGTAAACGATAAATAAACGGGGGCAAACGATAAACCGCGATAAACAAAAATAATTGTTAAACAAAGCTTTTTGAATAATGGTGGGAAAGAAGAAGAAGGAGGCTGCGTCAATATCTTCAACGATAAAATCTTTTATCGGTGCGCGCCGCGTGTCACTTTCGACACGAGCTTTCATCCGGAGGAGGAGGAGGAGGAGGAGAAGGTGGGACCCGAGAGCCGAGACCCGAGGAAGAGGCGACGTCTACAAGAAAATCCGAGTGCACCAACCCATCGGGTGATTTGTCGCGGAGTAATAAACAATTTACCGGCGCACCAGGGCTTTATCGAGCCGCTGCTGCTGGGAATAAATGTCGAAACGAGAGGGTGTCCGTGCACACACGCGCGCGCGCAAACAAACAAACAAACAAACAAACAGGCGCGCACACACACACACACACACACACGTAACGACGCGAACGCGAATACGAAAGCGCGGCTTATCTGCTGCAGCACTTTAAGTGAAACTCGCTTTTGATCGGGCCTTTAAATTTTATCGCGCGCCATATGTGCGCCCGAGATTCGTGGACAGTCGGTCCCGACTTTTCCTTTTTTCCCCTCCGATAAAGAGCGAGCCGGGTTGAAGTTGATTAAAGATTGCTGCGAGGTTGATTTCCTCTTGAAATAATGTGCGCGCTTGTTCCAGATTAAATTATCCGTGGAGCTGTAGTGTCAGTTGAAACGCTCATAATTGCGTCTAATTGCATTTAAAGTATTTATGATATTATCGTAGGATTGAGACGCGTCCGACCGATAAGAATCAAACTTTTATACTTAATGGACGGCCAACTTTATGCGCATTTGCTCCGACTCTGATTCCAACTCCAACTCCAACTCCAACTCCGACTCCGACTCCGACTCCGACTCCGACTCCGACTCCGACTCCGACTCAGCTTGTTCCAACTTTAAAAAGGTACGTTACCTACACCCACATACTTTTAAGTGATTTTAGATGATTACGGGCGAACGCGTTGATAGCTTGTAACTATTATTCATCGATTTGCATGCTGTCGTTGTATGCTGAACAATATTTTCCATCCGCGTAATTTGTAGGAAAATCTTTAATTCCATTCCACTTGGACTCTAACTAAATAATAGCACACCTACGTCGAGTGATCTACTTCCATCTCTTCCCATCTCCTTACAAACATTCAAATTCTGATGTTTTTCTCTCGCCTTTTTAAAACACGAAGGCAATCTTATTGCTCGGTCAATTAAAATTGTAAACTCGAAGAATTGAATTTGAAGGATCATGGATAATTAATTAATGTTACCGCTCTTCCTGATAATTGTTGGTAAAGTTACCTAGAAATTTTATATCTTGCCTCATGATTGACACGTTTAGCCATTGTTTTTAATTTATCAAGGTATTGAAAAGGTGTAGAGAGTCGTCAGTGTTCCTGACTTCTCACTCTTCTTTAGCGATTAAACACTGTTAAATTATTATTAAACAATGCTTTTTGCATTCAATCTTTATTAAGAAAATGGAGAAGAAGAAAAAATAATAAATAAATAAATAAATAAATAAATAAATAGCGGTGGTAGCGGTAGTCGGTGGAGATAATTAAAATTAGATTAAACTGTCAAAACAACCGCCTCAAATTTGCCTTGATTTCAGTTTCGTTTTAAATGAATTATTTTAAAAGACTCAAAGTACAAAATATTATTCCAGTTTAAATTCTGCATTTATTGTTGAGAGGATGCAAGACGTCTGAGCTCGTCATGTGAATTACGTATGCATGAGATATGCAAACATCCCGGCCGTCTTTCCTGATGTCATCGTTGTCGATAGATGTCCTCTCTCTCTCTCTCTCTCTCTCTCGCGCGTGTGGGAACAAAGTCACAGCTGCGTGTATTTGCTCAGGTATGCGCGTGTGCGTGCGTGTATCCTCGTCAGAGTCAGCCTAACCCACGTAACGGCTCGCAAGTGCGAAATTCACCCGCTTGTATTATATGTTCTTATTGTCGAGTTTGTCTTGAACTAAAACTCCATACGTACACAAGGCGCCCGAGTGTTCTGGTGCCAGAGTACAATGGGCTGGTGTACGCAGTTTGTGCACTCCATTTCTAAATGCTAATTTAAATTGGCACGGGTGTGATCAGCTATTGCGTTATCAACTGTACCGAGGGTGCAGTTGGAAAAGAGTCGGAAAGCTACGGCACAGACAATGAGAGACGAGGAGACGATCAAAGTTGGTTAAGGAGCCTCCGAGACAACGACCAGGATTATCTCTCCTGGAATCCTCATTATGGAGGCAAGAATTCGGAGACGCGCGTGGGCGAATTTGATTAGGGAAGTCGGGCTGGTCAAAATTGCGCGAGTCAGAGAAAATCAGGAAAAGTCGAAGAGAAAAGCGAGCTACGAATAATTTATGGTGCGCGAAAGCACACGTGTCGTCGTTCCACAGGTTGCCTTTTACATCTTAATACTTGATATCGCTGCCATATAAAGGAATCGAGTGTTTTGTTGACTCGAGCTGCTCTCTGAAAATGGATATTAGGTGTGCGCTATCACGTGCTTTTAATTTAAAAAAAGCCCAAGGGGTAGCGCTAATGCGATTGCCTCTCCCGATATCATCACATGCACAAAGACACAATGTCAAAGGAGGAGGAGGAGGAGGAGGAGGAGGAGGAAGAGGAGGAGGGATTGAAGAACTATTTTAAGTAGGTTTACAAAGAGTCGAAAACCCATTGATCGCGCCAGAGCTCAGAGGAGGATGAAGAGGAGGAGGAGGAGGAGGAGGAGGAGGAGGAGGAGGGTGCAGCCGAACAAAGATAGGAGAGGAGTAGCACAAGGCAGGCAGCAAGTGGGGCGGTGTCTGGTTTAGATTTACAGGCAATTGCCGGGCGAAGAGAATACGATAGCGAGTCGAGACTTCCTCGAGCACCAGGGTGAGACCACCTACCGAGGGACAGTCGCGGAATACTCGTGGACCAGTCCGATTTCTTTGTTGGCGCGTTCCGGGCCGCGATCCTACCTCCCCTTCCCCTATCCTCCCTCGCCCCCGCCTCCGCCCCTGCCGATCGAGCGCGGCGGTGTGGCTTTCGCTGGACTAGGAAAGCGAGGGTATTAATAGTTGCACCTCCCGATATTTACAGCCTACCTGTTGCTCGCACGCGCTGTTATCCAGATGAGATTTCTCGTCTCTTTGTTTCTCGATTTGCTACATCTCGCAGCGGATTTTTTTCGCTGATGGCTGGTGTTGCTGAATTTTTACTAGGAGCGCTTTTGAAGAAATCCAACGGTGTGTGTTAAATGCAGTTGGTACGATGAAAAAGTCGTTTTATCGCTCTGGTTCGGATGTGGTTGGGATTGAGAGTCAGTCCCGGCCATTGTAATTGTAAATGCTTTGAGAGTCTTGCGTTTGAATGTGATTTGAACAATTGATTACGAAACTATTTCACGCAGAAGACTAATGATTTACGGTTTTGTAATTTTTATTGCGCTGGGAAGTTTATCGGAGTTTACACGGAGTTTTGAAGTTGACAGTAAATCAGACTATTGTAATGTGAGCAAAGGATAAATAATCGAGGTTATATTTAATTTAAGTTCAGCCAATGTTATTCCATGACAAATTAGAATAAGTTCATAAATCCCGATTTGAAATACGCTGACTCGATCTTTACAGTCTCGCCACTTTTACCAACAGCTGCTTAATTTAAAATAATAATGATACTGCAGCTATTTTATTATTACAATTGCTTTTATTCAGAAAGGCTGAGCCAGGGCTCATAGTTGGTTGTTTGGGCTATGAAAGTAAAACTGCTTTACGAGTTCACATATGTTTTACGCGCGCCTCGAAAAATGCTTTATCGAACAAGGCTGAAAGTAAAAATAAGTCGTAATTTATTATTCGGCTCGCTCAAAGCCAAATTTGGATATCCAAAAACGGTTTCGTAACTCCTGCGCGTAGCCTCTTCCCATTCGACAGGTCTTCTTCTCCTTGGAGACGACCAGACCGAGTGTTGCATCACCAGGGGCTTTCGCACGAACCGGCAGATCGCGTCCCCGGGTCCGGATCGAGGGTAGCCTTAAAAGTTTTAAAAGGCCCCGCGCCTCGGCGACGCCACCGAACCGGTCGGCACGATTGGCCCGTTCGGCGAATTTGGGCCTCGGACTCTGGGATAACGAGGCCCGGCGTCGTTTCCCGCGCTGGTCCACCCCATCCCCTCGCCGCCTTTCCAGGCCCAGTTGCGCGTGCTCCCAAAACTGGTTCCCCAGGTTCAGCGCCCCGGCGAATCCAGTGGGCCTTACCCCTCCCTCCCTCCCGTCCTCCTCCTTCCCCCCGTCCTCCTCCTCCTCCTCCTCCTCCTCCTCCTTCCCCGGGTGAGCGCGCGTTCGTGTTCGCGTTCGGGTAAAGAGTGATCGAGGCGGGAGGGAGGGAGGGAGAGCGGATATCGCCTCGAGGCCTCGTTCGGCCCTCTCTTCTTTGTTCTTCCGACTTCCCCCGAGTGCCCATTTTCATTTTCTTCTGTTTCTTCGTCTTCTTCTCCCTACACTCGTCCTTACTTCTACTTCAATCGCACATGAGTGACAGCTCGGGTAGAGTGAAGTCTGAAGGTAGAATGAAGTCTGAGTGCACGCGGTAACGTGTTTCGGATGGAAATAGCCGTTGTCTACTAATTTCGTTGAAGGGAAGCCGA
Organism: Eupristina koningsbergeri; assembly: GCA_018907245.1. Taxonomy (NCBI): domain Eukaryota; kingdom Metazoa; phylum Arthropoda; class Insecta; order Hymenoptera; family Agaonidae; genus Eupristina; species Eupristina koningsbergeri. Next base: position 407,786 of record JACCHV010002773.1, on the reverse strand, counting down.
GGCAGGAGGATTTTCTGTTTTCAGCTGTCTGATACAACTCTAAATTATGTTTCTATGTTCTTGTGCTTTTATCCCTTTTATTGGACAACCCTCGACATTTGCGCTGAGTATCAGCCGCTGATGAACATAAATAAATAAACAGCCATGCCTCGTTTTATACTCTTTATCCTTTTTAACAAAACAAGCCTATCAAATAATGAAACCATTTTTCAGGTTGAAAATTACTTAGCAGTTGGGCGCAATAGTGCTAGGCAATCTAATTACTTGGACTATTTTCTTTATTCAAGCAGTGAACTTCATTTTATGGAGGATAAATCAGAAATACAAAGAAAGCTGTAATTTATAGTTTATCAAAATTTAATCTCGCTAATAATAGATGGTAGCAGAGTAACTCGCAGTTATCGGCGATTGCAAAACTCGAAGAAGTGATCTTCGTCCTCGATGAAGGGTTAGCTTCCCCGACTGTTTCTCCCGGTCGAGAGCTAGAGTAATCTTTGTCCCGTCGACCAGAAAGAGAGGCCAATTTTGGGTAATGCCTGCTCTCGAGTCAATCGCAAAAGGTAATTAAAGTCAGAGACGCTTGAAGAAAAGGAACCTGATGTGAATTAATACCAGTAGCGCTCACCTCGATTATCGTCCCTGTTCTCTTTCTCCCTCAGCCCCGGTGGTCGCCGAGAGAGAGAGAGAGAGAGGGAGGGCGGGAGGGAGAGGAGGGCACGAGGTGTATACCGCACGCGATACCGTTGGCCTGCACTCGCCGTCGTTCCCCACGTCGGCCCTCTTTTTGCCTCGTGGCCTTGAACTCGTCGAACCGCGAACCTCTTCGCGGTACCGTCCTCTTTGTTCCTTTCGATCCGCCATCTGATCGTTTCCGCTTCTGCGAGTCCGGCTGATCGAAATTTTTTTTTCGAGAAATTCGACACTCCGACTATACGTTTTATCGCTCCATAATCACCCGATCATCGGGAGAATGTTGCTCTTTCCAAGTGTTTGCCTATCATATTTTCGATAAATTTTCCTTAATACACCTTATTAAATTTATTGCGCGATATTCAATTTAAAGTTCGGTAAGCATTAAATAATCCAGCTTTCACAAACAAAATTTAACAGAGCGATAAATTCATTTTTACGGTATGTTCCTTCGGATTCTTCGGAGAATAATTAATCGCGAATAATGTCTGCGTGTATTCGATTTTTGAGCAATTAAGGCAATTTGCAAAAAGCGAGGTACATTAATATGATTAATTTGACGGTTATATCCGAATGCCGTAAACTTTGTTGGCCAATTTTTCGTGTGAATATTAGCATTGGTGGGTCTAATAGATGATCTCGAGTTTTAAGCATAACGCCAGTGGTCATAAAATTAAAAAAATTAATCTCCTAGAGAAAACGCAGGCTACCTCTCTTTAAGCCTGATATCTAATCACCGCAAGAAAGTCTAATAAAAGAAAATTACAAAATTGCTCCTTCGAGCATGAGAAAGAAATAAAACATTAAGTGTAGCAAAGTTAAGGTCTCGGAATAAGAGCAAAGGAAAACATTTTACAGGGGAAAACGCAAAATGAAAATAACTACCTGAGCTACAGTTCACCGAGTCAATGAAATGCACTTGTATCTTTAATTAAAGAGTTGAGAATCCCCAGCGCAGCCTGAGATTTTCCAAAAAGATTAAAATACTCGTGTTTTCGCCTATAACTCAACGAGGATTGCTCCCGAATCATCTACTCGATTCGGATTACGATTATCTTCGTACCATAAAGCCGGTGTTATCCTCAGAAATGGAGTAATTGTAAAAATGAGGCGGAAGGAAGCATGCTCCCTGTTAAAGTAGGCGTCAAGGCAAAGTCAAACAACCCGGAGGAGAAAAGAAGTTTTCGGATTCGGGGATGGGGGAAATAAATGGCGGGTGCCAAGCTTAAATATACTTCCTCGGACGCCCAATCGGGTGGGTACGAAGCTTCCGTTCTATGATTATTCGAAATCGCGCGTCCACATCTGGAGGAAGAGCGGAACCGAAAAATCCGAGATCGCGTGACACGGGGACGAGGTGAGCAGCCGAGAGGGAAATGCACCAGGTTTTGCGTTCCTGGTCGCTGATAAATTTTGCAACCACGGCGCCGTGCGTTTGTTCGCCTCGTTCAATTTCACGTCTCCCTAGGTACACACGAAGCTCCCGAACTTGCTGTCCCTGAAGATCAATGAAGGTGCACAAGAGAAATGTCAGGCTGTTTGATAAGAGATAACCGATAGTGCACGGATCAAAGGTCGAAGCTTTGTGAGGATTGTTACCATTTCTCTACGTCTCATTCCCGCAAAACACGTATCTCGATTGAGAGAGATATTTCAGTCTGTGCTTTGGCTTGCAATAATCCAGCGAATCGGTTGAATAATATTGTTGATAAATTTTGTAAATAACAAAAGAAAAAAAGAAAGAAAGGTGGATTGCACTCGAGAGACGCTTTGTTTGTCCCGAGTTCCTTGTGTTTTTCGAGAATGTTTATTTACGAAAAAGGGAAATTTTGTTGTTTTTTTTTTGTTTTTTTTTGTTTTTTTTTTGTAACAACAAAATACGACTTATACAATTTGTGTTTACCGGATATTACACAAAAGAAACGCTTAAATATGCAACAGGTGATGATCGCACGTTAAAGCGCAGTAAATAAACAAAGGAATATATCCGCCGATTCATAGTATTTGTATGGTTGGTAATTGAAAGACTAGTTTACATCGATTATTTAAATTTCGAGTACTCCCTGTTTTCGCTATCCTTCGTGTATTTGTTTAAACAATTTTCAGCGCAATTATAATTAACCCCCTGTTTCAACGGGCTGGCAGTCGTCGATGTTGCACGCGACCCTCGAACGATCGCCGCATCAATTACTGTTACTCTCTCCTTTTCCCCGACAATGTTTTACAAAGATGTAATTCGAGTTTTTGATTTTGGCTTTGGCGATTTGGGTGCGAGTGCGGATCAGCCTGCGTTTTGCAATGCAAGTGCACACATAATTTGGGACTGGGAGCGTCAGGGCGGCAACAGACCCTTGGCATCTCAATTTCAACTTTGTGATATTAATACACTTGTACGGGGCTAGCGCGGGGCTAATGGAGAGTCATTAGTGCATTCTTCAATGGGGGAAGATGGACAAGGAGAAGGTGGGGAACGAGGACAGAGGATGAGGGACACTCGGTAATAATAGCACGAGGCTGATTCGCCAAGTCCATTTGGAGTTGGAGCGAGTCGATAGCGATCGCCTATTAGCGCGCAATTTCTCCCCCGGGAGACTCGCGCGAATTCGGTGGATCTTGCGTCTATTTATTTCATTCGGTGCCTTTCCCTCCATTTGGCCCAGGTGGGACAGGTTAATAAGTCACCGGCTAACAAATGACGTATCCTTACACTTATCGCTCTTGGTGTTTCGCTGCGCTTTATCGATTGGCGTTAAACCTGCAGCGCCTGCAATTTATTAGCGGCATTGCAATCTACTTTCCCGGCGTTATTATTCGGATGTTAAATTTATCGTTATCTTGACTAATGCTCGGAATGTTATAAACCGGCGTGCAATCTTTATCAATTGTTGCACTTTGCACGTTCAATTTTCACACGCAGTTTCTCACAGCGCCAACTCCTCGGGGCCGCTGGGAGTTTTAATTTACCGCTGGATAAGCCATTCGACGATTGACGAAAATTATGGCCAAGCGCTGAGCGCCAAATCCGCTACGCCTCTCCTCCTTCTCTCTTTACCCCGTCACCTTTATCCTCCGGTCCCAGCCACCTCGTCCTGGAACGAGAATCGTCGACTAATTAAATGTCGACGAGCAACAATTCTGCGGTATAAACAAGTCCGTCGTATAAGCGAGGAGATTCGCAGCGGGAGGGGGGAGCCGAACTGATTTCCAGGGGGATGGATGAGGGCCGTCGCGTCACGGATCCCCAACAGAAGCCACGGCAATTGCGGGATCCCATTGAAATTGCATGTCGCCCATGCAAATCGGCGCTCGTAAACGCTAATACCATTAAACGAGTCGAGGCGAAATAATGAAGTCGAACGCCCTGGCGTAGGCGCACACCCACGCCCATCGGGCCGCCGGCGACAGGCTGCTTTTATGAATGGATGCACACTCGCGGAGTGGGCGCACGTGTATGGGTGCGTGTGTGTGTGTAGTAAGAGAAACTACGCGACGCGAAAAACTTTATCGGGTGCCGGGCGCGAAAGAAAGCCACGCTCCCAGCGGGTTCGCTCGTGTGCCCGAGGGCGGCGAGGGGGGGGGACCCGATAATAAGCCGTAAAGCGCGTACAGCAGATGCGGAGGACGTGGCCGAGTTGTGCGCGGGACATTTTCCTATTTTACAAACCATATTTAGTTCAAATAGTGTCGACGGTATTGCCTTCCTCCCTCCCCCAACCCCGTCCTTAACCGAACCAACATTCAATGCGAGAGCGCAGGCGCAATCCCCAACTTTACGAGGGCCATTCTTTCTCTTTATTTACTCGAGTACCTACACAATAGCAACTATTTTGCTATTCTTTTTTCTTTTTTTCTTTTTTTCTTTTTTACCAACATCCTTGTATTTAATCCTACCATTCCATTTTTGCGACTTTGGCATTTGTTTCTCGCTTCCTTATCCAAATATCAAAATTGCAATTGTAAGCTTCGCAATAATTGATTCAATTGATAATATATCTATTCCCGATTTCTTAATATTTCGACTATTTTAAAGCATTTGTTCAAACTCTTAATCGTACATGTTTTATTTTTACCATATAAATGTCTATTCAAATAAGAGATTTTAAAAACTCATATTAATGGCAATAAAATTTTTATCCATTTTCCTTGGAGCGTAAATTAACCGATGGTCAACTTTTTCATTGCATTAAATGGAATTGTTTTTCAAATTATAAAAAATTAACAAATGCATCTTATTATTTTGGCCCGGTTTTTCAAGCAATTAATTATACACGCATCGTACTATTTTAAAGTAAAATGACATTGTAAAAGTAGTCATTATCAACATGACACTAAAAAATTCTTTACGCCTTGAAATTTCCATAACTCATAGTGAAACCTTTACAAATGCGTCGAGTCTCATTTCATTCATACGTATGAGATGAAAGTACGAAATATATCGTGGTGCATGGAGAGAGTCTGAGAGAGAGAGAGAGAGAGAGAGAGTGAGGAGGTAGAGATGAAGATAAAAATAATATTCGAGCAGCGAAGTGGAATATTTAAATGTGGCAATGTTGTAAATTTGTAAATTTTATTGTAAGTACAGACTAATGAGAATTTGAAAGCCATCGGTAAAATCGTTGCATTGCAATGTGCTTAATTTTCATTGTAAAAATTATTCAAATTACACGAGTAAATTACCACGCCAGTTACCGTTTATCGGCTTATTATACGAATAAGGCAAAGAGTTAACGCGAAGCCCCGGCCAATCGAGCCAGGTAATGAACTTTAAGCCCTGGACCCGCCGCCTCAATTTTTCGCTCAAATATAATAAAAATACCCGTGCTCATCTAGTGCATGGGGGTAACCGATCTGGTGCAACGCCGCCTAGCGGTCCGCTGCACCACTAACCACACCGATCTCCAAACCTTTACTCCGGGCACAAGCATCACTTGTGCTCGCAGCCTCGTAAATCATGTCTCCGAGTCTCGCAAAAATCGTCGCACTTTTATTTACACTCGTTTTATCTCATCTCCCACTTCGATACACCCACCCGAAAGCATCGCCCCTCACCTTTCACGGCCCGGAGGGCGGAGGGGGGCGGGGCGGGTGCGTGGTTGTTCCCGTCGTCGTCGTCGCCGTCGCCGTCGCCGTCGCCGTCGCCGTTCGCTCGCCTCCTCGCCCCCGCGTTTTCGCCTCGACTCCGGAAGTCGAGCCTTTGAGGCTGCACGCACACGCACGGCCCTCGCACGGCCCTCGCACCTTTTCGCCAGGACTCGCGCGATTTTGCGAGCGCGTGTGCCTTCGACGTTTTTTCGCGGAGAGGCGGAAATAAATTTACAAGGCGAGCCGACAGGAACATAAATCAAAGCGTAGGAGATGATTTCTTACTGGGTTTGATTGAATGAGCCTTGATTAACCTGGATGATGAATGTCTCGGTCGCATTGTTTAGTTCCTCTGGCACACTTAAGACATTAATACGGGAAAAATTGCTCGCGTGACAATTTCTTTTCAGCGGAGACAAGACGAATTGAAGTCAACGTTTCCCTTTATGTCCGGGCTCATTTTGTATTCCCGCTCGGGCTTTCTCTTATTAACCGCTAATGATTTTTCATGAGCAATTTTTCAAAGTGCTTGTAATTACAAAATTATCTGTTAATGACAATCTTCCTAGTCAACATCGTTGACTCTACCGCCTCTTGAATTGCAGAGTCAACAGATCTTCAAAAGATCTTTCGAATGTTCCATTTGAAATTCATATTTTTTGCAACTCGTGCTTTAGTACTTATGTGCTGTTGATTTAAAAGTCATTCTCCTGAGAGTTAATATTTACTTTATTGCATCGATAAAGTCGTATAAAATATTTCGGGGGATTCTCCTCAGATATCTAAGAAAATAGGATTGCTTACCTCTGCAAACAGCGAAACAAATATTTTCGTTGCTTTGTTAGTGCAAATAGTAGACTTTTTCTTATGTATACCTCTTGAGTTAATATTTTTGTACTTTTATTGTTATCAGAAAAATAACTTTCAAAAAAATAGCTTATTACTTTAAGAAGTTCATCGATAAACTCGCAAATACCTAGAATGTGATGGTCGTGGGAAATTCATTTTTAACGCAATCTTTTTATGTAATAGTACATGTGTATATTAATAAAAATATAAATTAAATTACATCGCCCTCGTTAAAAAAATAAACTTTGTAGCATAAAATTAAGTGTTACAAGTTATGATGCAATTGGACTAAAATAAACAGCGTAATCGTATCCATTTGTTTTTAATATTGAAAAAATTTTAATTAATACTAAACCATTACAATATTGATAAAATCTTTAATATTAATAAATTTTACTTCAACCATTGATGGCTACTATATATTATCCTTTACTTTTAATGTATTCGAATACAAGTAAAAATTTAAATAAAGCAGGGAAAAGAATTGAAAAATAATGATAAAAATACGTTTAAAGATGAAAAGTTGCTAAAGCTTAGCAAGAAATCTCTGATAAGTATTTACTTTGTAATTCGTTAAATCACGTAGTTCCACCGATATTTATAATGTAATATAACAATAGTGGTTTTGAATTTCCGAGCGATAACTTTGATTTATAAAATGTACAAGTTGGATATTTAAATTGTGCACGAGCTACAGCCAGATATAAAATCTAATATTTCACTATATATATAGTACACTATAACTCGAATTATTAATAACATTGATTTTTTAAGTAAATTACTAATTATAGAATGTTAAATAAGAATAATTTTAATGATTTTTATTATATCGTATATTAAGAAATGTATTAAATATCTCAAGAGTTTCGAAAGATTAATCTTTTCAGTAGTGGCTAAGTAAATATGAATTCGCTATTTTCTTAAAAATCGTAAATTTCTTGGGTAAATGTGTACCTTTTGTGGGAATAAATGGACTATGTATTCATTATTTTTTATGACGTTTATTTTAAAAGACAATTTTTTTATTTATAGATATGTGTTTTCGAGGCTCAAAATTTCACGTAAATTTGAGAGTGAGAATATACCAAGAAAAGTCGAGAATTACTTTTGAGCTTTATAACTTCTAAAGGAATCAATACTTGAACAGGAAATTCTCTTGCGAAGCTCGGGGATTCTACATAAATTCGGGAACATAAATTATTATTCATTAAGATCATAAAAATTATTATTTGCCATTCCGTGTAATTGCACTCGGCAAATTTTGAATAAAAATCAATGCTGACACATCTCTATTCGAGCAAACTGACTAAATTAAAAATTACCATGTAAAAGTAAATTCACCTTTAACGAAAGTTTAGCTGCCAAACAAGTTTGACACCTCTTTAGCTAGTTTTATAAACTGAAACACGGCTTAATCTCGGGGCTGGGGATTTCGGAAAATCTGTCAAATTCAAGGTCCAGAGCAACATTTGCAAATTTACATTAAAACTTAAACTCAATAATTGGTCTCTGGCTTGCATTGCAGAAACGTCGTAAAGGCTTACAATCTGGATCGCATCTTGAAAATTAATATTATCCTAAGCTTGTACGCAATTTACTCTAGCACCAGTCTCATGCGTAAAGTTTGTTCTTGATGTCAAAACTCGGTTCTCGGAAGTACGTCTCTATGGGGTATTTCTCACCATGGGGATCGAGAGACGGGGAAGGGGGGCTGGAGTCCACATGAATTTAAGCCCCTCGTAATCCGATGTAATTGAAGGTACGGCAAGGTAACATAAGTTATCCTAAGGTTGGGTACGTTTAACCTAATAAAACTTGTGCCGCGGTCGCCCTCGGAAATCTCGAGATGAGTCTTCACCGTTTCAACTACCTTTCCCCTCTCTCTCTCTCTCTCTCACCTGCCTTTTTTGTTGCCATGATTGAAGTGAATATCTGTATTTATTTGTGCATTACGCTTTGCGAATATCGTGCTGCGAGCTTTTGTGAATCATATTTCAGTTTGGATATTGGTGCTGTACATCAGACACGAATCCCATTACTTTGAAGAAAGTGGAGCTGTAAACAGCATAATCAATATGTTGAATAGTGTGTTGATTTGAGAACAAATGTGTCTGGAAAGGAAAAGCTACAGTCTTATTTTATTTTAAAACTACGTGTAGATTCACCGGGATTTTATTTTAATTCGAATTGATGTACTAAACTACCTAATATAAATACTACCCGGATAAAACACAATGTTGAGGTATTTAGATAAGCTATTGATAAATGTACACCGATATAGCGCACTTTATTTTTTGAAATATATTTATGTTCATTTGCATAGTCAGCCAGGCGCATTGTTTAGACATTTATAATTTGGATAAATGAATATATAATGAAAATGAATAGAATATAGGATTACGAATGGGTTTACTTTTATCCTTTTTTTTGTTATATTTATCCGGTATAAAATTACTTTGTGCAAAACGCAGTAAAATTTAGATTCTGTAATATATGTTAACTTTGGAAAGAAATTTGTTGCAATATTTTGCATTTGGCATCTACGTAAATACAAACAATAATATTGCCTTTAAAATAATCCTTGGCAACATTTCTGCAGTTTATAAAAAATTTTGAATTTTACAAAAATATCCGTGTCAATGTTTAAAATTTTGTAATAGCTGAACGAATATCTTTACACACGTGTACATGTTTGAATAAATTTAATAAAGCAATATAACACCATTATTGATAAGCTGCATTTGAGCATCGATGGAATAATTAAAAATATTTTTGATATTTTTAAAATAATCGATGGTGTTGATAAAATTTGGAATTGCGCATTGGCACCGATGAAACGTTTATGGGCGAAAACACAAACCCTCATTAAATTTTTATTAAGGTGCTTGTGTAATGCAAAAATTTAATGCAAAAATGTACAATTTGAAAAGTATAAATGGAGTTTAATAATTTTCGGGTATTGGGCGCAGTTGTTAAACCATATTTACATATTTATCATCGATAAAAATATGCGAATAAAATTTATTTTTCTTTGGATAGCTATCGATTTTATCGAAATCCTTTCAGTATAATGACTTTGGAGTTATAGAAGGTACTCGAAAAGGAAACTTTATCGCTTCTAGAGTTAAGAAGAAGTTCTTTTGATTCAGAATTTAAACATTGATCAGTGAATGCCGGAGGGCCGTAAATGCAAAGGAAAGCGTTTATAGGAAGAGCGAACACTTTGTACATTTAACTATAATAAAGATTCATGGCAAAAGAGAGAAGTTAAAAGTTGTGCAAAGGTTTAATAATAAGGTGGAGTGATAAAGTGATGTAAAAATTGCTGTTCGATGCCTCGAAAATCAGGCTGTGGGCGTCCGCGCGAAGGCGGACTAATTAAAAGGCCTTTCATCCTCTCAAACGAGCTCGCGTGAGTTTCTCTCTCTCTCTCTCTCTCTCTCTCTCTCTCTCTCTCCCTCTCTCGTTCTGTTCCTTATAAGCGTACTACTACCGAGCACTTTTTACTTGCTCTTTTGCTAGAAAAATCGTCCAGAATTAACTGAATTACACAGTAACACAGTGAGAAGACGTTGCTGCATTAACTGCTCAAATTAATTTAACCGACTCTTGTGAAATTCTCATTTTCTCCATGATCATGAAAGAGAATTCCATTAAGAGATTCTTCAGTAACTCAAGGAGTGTGTAAATTTAGTAATGGATTGCCATTTGTTTAAATGAATTTGAATATTTACTGTAATAATCAATTAATTTTAATAAATTATCATTACCTGTAATTGTTTTTAATTAATTTTATCAAATTGTTTTAACCAAAATAATGCTCCTGAAGGACTTTTATTTTTTTTATTTTATTTATTCATTTATTTTTTTTTTCTCTTAAGCATCATTTTAATTATTTGTTTTTCGATGTTTACAGGTGGGTACCTATTTTTTATTGTATCATAAAAGCAGTTGCACCCTCCCAAAAGGTAATGTAAAACAAATAATTGCCTTCGGCTTATCATAAATATTATTTATTTCCATTAAATTTCATACAATAATAACGACTAAACGGATTTGATTTAATAATTTACTAAAATAAATTTTGCATAATTGATTGCATAAAGAAAATCAAAAAAAAAAACAAAAATGATATGTGTTTCACGCATGCCATAATTATTCAAGTATTCACTTAAACAATAAATTTATTTTTGTATTTTATTAAATACGTCACTTTCAGTGTTTGTAAATTGTAAATTTATTCATTTTTCTCCCTTTATGGAATTAAGTTATCACGTGTAGTTTTTTTTTGGTTTGCTTAAAATTTTGTTATAAATAAATGGGTGGCATAATTATTCACTCAAATCGAAGGTTAACAATAATAACCGCCAAGGCAATGTCGGCCTTTTTAAACAATTAAAAATATCGAAAGTGAGGCCAAAAGAGGCCAACTCTCCTTAATCTCATACAATACTTTTTCGTGTTTTAAAATTTTAAATGGGACGCGATGTCAATTCAGATTGCGTCTAATTTTCTCATTTTAAATTATAGTGTGTGAACTCTGTGGTTACACGTACGAAAGCACCGAGCAGGCCTATTATTCGGAGATTGGCGATTAATAATTATTTCTTAATTGTCCCTTGTGTCTATCGAAAATAGTTAATTTATTATTCAGCACTCCGCACTCCCAGGGTGAACTTTTATTCTTGTTTGCAGGCCTCGGTTTATCGAGTCGGGCCCGACACACTGTATCTTCATAGGTCGTGTTGTTTGCTTTCACCCTCGGCTCTCATCGCTCCTCTAGCCCTCCATTCATTTGCATTCTTTCTCGGTCGCGACAAACTGATTTCTGATTAATTAGCCATCCTCTGCCCCTCTCCCCCTCTGTCCCTCTTTTCCTCCTCCTCCTCCTCCTCCCCCCGGTCACCCGCGGGGGTTTTCCACCTCCGGCTCCTTGGTGTTTTCGCGCTGATCCGATCTCCGGGCGTCGATGAATTATTTATCCATTCGGACGGGGCTAATTGCTGTCTTGCTTGTCGCGTCTCCGGGTCTCCGGGATCTAGATCGAGGTGGCGGTCACTCGTTACAACTCTTTTGCTTTATTTTATCGTTAGCCCGTGTTTCGCCTCCATCTCGCATTATATAATAATTTACAGTATCTCGCGCAGGATCTGCGAGTGGGAGAGTCTTTACGCGCGAGTCGCTCTACTCAATCATTGATAATTTTAGGTTTCGCCAGCAGCCATAAGTTTTTTCTCAAACTCGACTACCAGTCGCCTGTTGAATGGCTTTGCTCCCGGCAGCGTTGCCAATTTCGCCTTTTTCATCGGATTTTCCCCACCCCTTTCATGCGATCGAATTAAGTGCAACCTGGATATCCGTCCATATGATCGTTTTGTTAGAGATCGGTTTGTGTGATGGCCGATAGCTCCTTGCCGCTGAAAGAGTTGTCGGGCAAAAAGCGAATATCGCGCGTTTAATTAGGTTTCCAACACTGTAGCCCCGAGAGTCTAGTGTGTCTCGGGTTATTTCTCTTATTTGTACGCAATTACGATACGCGATTCGATAATTAAATTTGATAAAAGTGCAAATTGAATAGATTCGCCGATACAGTTTGAAAAATTCCAAAAAAACCGAGGGCCCCCTTCAATCTCTCTAGTAAGCAGTAAAATACAAAGTTGATGAAAACATTCATTTCAGGTGGAACGATGAAGAATTGATATCCGATCTAAAAATCGGTAAATGGACTTAAGGGGCTTGCCTAGTTTCTCCAGTGCATTTTATATGCTTTTTTGCAGGACTCTTACAAAAAATAGCTAATTAAGCTCTCGGCAAATTATACTCCATGTTTAGTATTGTGAAAAAAAAATTTTTTCGCGTCCAACTAGATCAAGCTTTACGTCTCGTCTAATAAAAATATTGAAAATTGATAAAATAGAGTCGTTTTGAATAGCAAATTTAAAGGTACACAAAAATATACCATTTTTATTTTTTATACCCTATATGCACTAGTATAAATATTAGAAATTATAGATAACCATAGGTAAAAAGATGCTTTTAATATTCCTTTCAATGGGTGAATTTGTCTTCAAATTAAAAGTTCAGTTGTTAAACATGTAGTCTCAACAAGTTTTGAACAATAAATTTCGCGTTATAAAATTTAATTTATTTTAACCGCTACTTTACAAATGTCAACGATCCAAAGACATCACATTTTATCACATTGCACACTCCGTCTGAAAATAAAACTAAATTATTAGTTGGAAAATAAAAAACTAGACAAGCTCCTCGAAAACTTCCACAAACTCCACAAAAACCTCGCGAAATCCCCATCGCTAATTCTTCCACATTTCTCAAGGGTGTCGCGATAAAAAACAGCTGGAGCTTTATCATCGGTTCAGATGAATCAGCGACACTTTGGGGCAGAGTTTGTTTGCGTGTGTGCGCGTGTGTGTGTGGCTCGGGAAAACCGCCGAGACACTGACGAATGCATACTATTTCTTTGGCCGCGGCACTCGAGCGAAACGAAAATCAAAGGGGGAAAAGGAGGAGCCGAATTCATTGAAGCTTATAAGTACCTCGTCTGCGGCTTTTCCGCTCTTGCTCCCGATGATGCTTTTCTGGATCCTCGAGACACGCTACAGTTGAACCTGGCGATATTGGGGATAATAGGCGAGGAAGGCGAGGAAGGCGATTATTGGCCCGAGGATGGGGCCGAAGCCGAAACCGAAAGCGAGACGCTTTCGAATAATTGAAGGGGAAGTCCAAAAGCGATTGTCCTTGGAATGTATCGCCGTGTTTTTCATTGAGTTGTGTGATAAAATAAAAAAAGCACAAATTCAGCGCGTCGACAGATTACAGAGTATGATTTATGAATGCATTTGAATACATTCAATGCACACATATTGGAGTAATTGCATCCAATCAGGAAATATGATAATTAAAATATTGGACACGCGTACGTGTGTACACGTGTATGTGTGCGATATTATTAATCTATTCCATATTATTATTATTTATTATACAAGTATCATTATAAATGTAGCATTATTAAAGTATTATATTATACACGAAGTTTCTGGAGGCGTTGAAGGCGTTAGCAGTGCTTCAGGAAGTAATAAATGTACGAGTAAATGCGCCTCGAATATTATAATAAAATTAAAGAAAAACAAAGATCCTCCATTATTTCAGTTATAAATTTATTTTTATTCTTTATGCTTTCTTCATTTATGCTCCTAATCGACTGGATACTCGTATATATTTTAAACAGTATTTATAAATTACTTTTTGAATAACGGTTTAGAAATGACTAATTTCTAGGGAAAAACATTGTATGTTTCGCTCATTATATCCTTGTTTTTATTGGTGATTTATTTTACTATTAAAATTTGAATAATCGGTCAAGTTCAACATGGATTTTGATCGAATTTTTTTTTTTTTTCTTTTTTTTTTTAAATAATTTACTCTATTACATTTATGTGTAGATACATTCTTTCTTATGGACATAAATAACCACGTAATTTTAATCAAGTTTAACATAAATATAGTATACATTTTTTATTATTACAAAATAGCAATTTTATGAATATATTCAGACCATTTGTGGAATGTCGATATTCTTTTGCAATGTATATTTATACATGATTATACACTTGTTCAAGTATCGGTATGAATCATTGAAGGATCCGACGAGTTTTCAATGACAATATTTAAGTCTGATGAAAAGAGGAAAATTGAGAGGATAATACAGTGGCAGAAGGAAGAGAATTCGTGCCGATGGAGCCAGGGGTTTCGTCGGTGAAAAGCGTTTAACGTGGAAAGGTGAAAATCGAAAAAAAGTGATTCTCACTCCGTAAATCGCCTTTGTGCTTGTCTGTGTCTCATACCCTCAGATACAACGTGGTATTTGTGTTTATTGCCGATTATCGGGAGTGAGTATCTGTGTGAGTGTCTACACACTCAGTTGCCAGGAGTGGAAAGGCGCAAGGAGTAGTCAACCTCGTTTCGAGGAGATCAGCTGCAGTGCAACTTCATCTTCCGGTGGACCAGATTTCTGATCAATCGATCGCACTTTCTCTTTTGAGGTCCAGGATGCAGGACAACTCGGTTGTTCTTCCTATCAGAAACGTCACGCATGCGGAGGCTGTGATAACGGTGTATTTTTGTGCTTAAATATGTACAGAGTCGAGAACACGAGTTTGCATTCGTTCTTTTTTTGATAAACTTACCAGAGAATTTAAAAAAACCCTATTATAAATATAATTATATTTTTTTAAGTTGATAAAATTGAAAATTTGCTCACTTCTGTTTTTGAGCTCACCTTAAATAAGATAAACAGCGGCGTTGGTTGAACGAGTAACCAATTAAAAACATATAATAATTACTTTGTGATTTTTGGTTTTTGTATATTTATAAATTACAGTTTTACAGGTCTTGAGATAATAATAGTCGCTTGTTCGTATTATTTCATATTCATATGTTAATTTGCATTAGGTTGAATAGCAATGGCAAAGTAATTTAAAAGGACAGATAAATTCATATTCATACTGAAATTTAATTTTAAACAAGATTCTAGTACTGGTTGTGGCATTCATCGGTGTAATATAGTGTACCGAGATTTAAATTAATAGGATTAAAAAGTAAAAAGATTGATATTCAACGTTCCACACCATATAAAAGTATAATTTTATCACGCGTTTAGTTTTTTATCTGCAAAATAATTTTTTAAAACGACACAACGGTCAGCGTATGTTTCATTCCTCTTTACATTTCACTTATCCATGTTTGATGTTTCTCTTATTGTGCTGGATGAATTTGGTTGCATTTTCCTGTCACGCCTGGGACGCAATTCAACTTTAATCATCATTGTTTCTTCACATGCCACGAAAATGTTATTTCGTTTTAACACCCACAAGGTTAATCATTTATAGGCGAGTGGTGCATGAATGGGCAAAAATAAATTACTCGAGACCATATTTGAATGTGTTGGCTGTGAAAATAAAAATGTTGTGTGGCAATACCGTAATTTAAGATCTACAAAGACAGGCTCGTAGTTCCCTGGATATAATGTGCGAAAGAGTCAAATGAAAATTGCGTGACTAGTGTGCCACATAACCCGGTAGAAATTCTTATTTGTATACCGAGGCTGTGAATGTCATTTATCGTTGTTTGTTTACCAAACAATTTTCTTTTTGATTTAAAAATCTTGGTTTAAGGCGCATTAAGTAGTACAATTTAGGATTTACTTATCACCGATGCGAGCTTGATACCTGTCGTTCGTCATTGGGGTTTCGGCTTACTCGATAATTTACTTGGTAATTGTACGTGCATTACATGGAAAAAGTCTTTCGTATGATTGGATTCGTCTGATTACTTCTGTTATGTGTTCTGTTAGATTGTTGCCGCGAGAATCAATATTCAATTGCAAATAAAAAATCAATTGATTCTGCGATTCTGCGAAATGAGGATCGAGCAATTTGACGCTTGTAATACGAAATGCGATGAAAAAAAAAAAAAAAAAAAATATTTCAGGAAAAAAGAAAAGGCCAAATTGAGCGGAACGAGTATTAATTTCATTTATATGGTAATCAGTCGCAAATGATCAACTGTAAAAGAAGTGTTAAATAGCTGTTTAATTTTGAGGATAGCCGTAACGGTAGGTAAGCGCACGGAAAGGCAAGTGTCATTTTTTCTAATGATCCTCGATTGGCTCGCACCTCCTGCCGACGTCATGCGCCCATAAAAATAGAGATATATAGGGTCGTCAATTCGTTAAGGTGACAATTCGAAAGGCATAAATCAAGGAGCTCGCGATTCTTAAATGGCAATAAATAAGCATTAGCGTGCGGAGCGCGAAACGCAAGACGCAAGAGGCAAGAGGCAAAGCGCAAAGCGCAAGACGCAAGAGGCAAAGCGCAAAACGCAAGACGCAAAGCGCAAAGCGCAAAACGCAAGACGCAAAGCGCAAAGCGATAGCCTTGCCCCGGAGGACGAGGATCGGCCGAATGAATAAAGTAAAAAAAAAGAAGCTCGAAACCCGTTCCCGAGGAATGGGATCGATTACGCGGGAATCGCGAATCGTCACGCAGCGATCCGATTCTGGAATCGCAAAGCGATCCGGTTGTTGACTGCGATTATTGGCCTCCAAAACAATGTATGAGCGACATTAGCTCGCGGCGCGCGAACTACAAAAGAAACCGGGGAATTCCGTTCCGGGTCACGAGCGGCCGACACGGGCTATTCTCCCGGTTTTCACCTATTACCTTTGACCCGACCCCGACCACCTCCCACCCCACCCGCTATATTAATAGCCCGAATTAGGACTGCAGTCAATCTCTGCGGATGATGCGGGAAAGCCCCGATCGCTCGCGTTTATTATTCGCTGCGCGCACCCGCTTTTCCATTTTTCCCCAATTATTCGGAAATTCACTGGGGCCTGAATGAATTCCACCGAAACATCGGTTCGGCGTCGTTTTCATAAAAAGTCATCCTCTTTTTTAAGAACCGCCCGTCGTCATTGGCCGTTAAAAAAGTTTGCATGGAACTATGGAAATTTGAAAATCGTTAGAGCTCGAGCTCGGCTGTCTCTGTTCGAAGGGTGGGACACATTTTTTTTAAAAACTAATTGCATTTATTCCGTGTTTTCACGTTGTTTTTGCCTGCGAGGTTTTACAGAACTTTTCGCAATCGACTCCAGAAAAAAGGATTCTCCATTGTGCTTCGTAACAAGTGTCGCGACTTACGGTTCAAATTTTAAAATTTGACATTTGGTTCGACGGCCATTTTATCTAAAATAGATCGATTAAAAGATTATTCGCAAACATTTTTAATATCAATTGCCGAGAGAAAATTTTCAGCTGTTAAGCTCTGAATAATGTCTTTATTGACAAAAATTAATTAAAAAAGAATTAGCAAACTCAAATGGATTTATGGGAGGAAAGGATTGCCAAAAAAAAATTTCAAAAAAACTCGAAACTTGGTGTTGAATTCATTTTTGAATCCGTTCTCCGGCAGAATCATAATTCGATTGGATTGAAAAATTCAAAATTTCATTGAAAAAATATTCATGCGACCCTTTTCATTTTAACTCGTATATTTTTAAGGCTTGGCATATATATCTATCTGTGTGTGTGCGCGCGCGCGCGCGTATATTTCTTTAACGTAATTTTTCGAGAGAACCTTGGATACATTTTGTATTCATAGAATTTGTATCAAAAGTTTTTAATATTTTATCTGCAAATATCGGCGGGCAGGTATTGTATAACCGAGCTCATATCTAGCTACACGTTCTAAAATAATGTATAGGTGAAAGGTGCCGTGTGAAGTGTGCATTATAAATAAGATTGTGATTTTTATTTAAACCGAAGCAAAGTGATAAGCCGGAACCCACGAGGATATGTTCCGAAAATATTTGGAAGAGGTTCGCAAACAATTATACGATCGACGCAAGCGCCAAGTAATTCCCATAAATCCGCGAAGCCCAGGAACGACCCGGAGGTTCGTCTCGTGCACGCCTGAAGATCGAAATGCAAGCGAAATCGATAAAAGAACAAGGACGAGAGAGAGAGAGAGAGAGAGAGAGACAGAGAGAGAAAAGGGAGAATCCTCGGAACGAGATGCGGATATTCGAAATTCTCGCGCGACCGCTGCTGCTCGGATATTCCATTAAGATATCGGCAGTCGAGGAAAATACGTTATCTTGGTCGCGCACCAGCCTCGCACCGGTCCATTTTTAGCTGGGCGAGGGATTTTTTCGAGCGCCGGCCAGGGTGTGGCGGAGTCACGGTCACGCATGCACGAGGAGGAGATGCACGCGGGCCAGGAGGCAGAGGGGTTCGGGGCTCAGGAAGCGAAACGCCGTGGCCGCCAATCACGGACAAACAATAACTTTAATTAAACTATAGGTTATGAATGGTATCGGGCGTTTATCATTCGGCGGGCACTAATTCATTCAACGCTTTTACGTATCTATCCATCTATCTATCTATCTATCTATCTATCTATCTGCCTTTGGGTTTTATTTTATTGATTGCCCATGACAAAAACATACAGCTTTACATTTGCATAATATACGAGGCCCATTGTGATTTAAGCCTGGCCAATTGAATGTTTATCAATTCTAGGTTCACCTTTTATGCCGACTATTTTGCTCGTCCATAAACCTTCAATACCGTTGTTAATATGTTAAATAAAGTTTATCCGAGTTCCCGGGCGCACTTTTGCCGAGTCAGCCACGCGAAATGCACTATTTGTTTTCATTTTGTGGTGTAATTCGTGTTTATGAGTACGAGGACTTTGATAATAGCGGTCGATGAAATATTAACACTTCTTGTCAATTTACTTGGTAATAAACTCTTACTCTTTACGGGAACCCACAACTTGGTAATTGTTCGGCTAAGCATTCCATTTGAGATAAACAACAAGCATTAATATTACAAGTAATTTAATAGATTGTATCCACTTCTTCCAGAAATAAGTAATTTTTCATCCGAGCCCAAGGCCACGAATTCAAGTTATGCATTATTCAGGACTCGCTCTAAATTTATACACTAAAATACGACGCTGTTCGTGTTGTTTGCTCCTCTCGAGGTCTTACTTCCTGGTGCAAAAACGAGAAAATGCTCGGCCAATTAATAGATCGGCTTACGTCCTCGACGAGGAGTCGCCCGGTAGTAAGATCCATTGGGAGAGGGTGGAAGACCATGAGGACGAGGACGAGGACGAGGACGAGGAGGAGGAGGAGGATGAGATAGAAGCATCTGTCGGTGAATTCGGACACCGCGGGCTTGTAATTACCCTTAACAGGGTTGGTATAACTCGTTGGGACTCGGGCTCCGTCGGGGACAATCCACTCGACCGTTATCGAGGAGTCGCGTCGTGGCGTTAAGCGAACTATTATTCCAACCCCCGACATCGGCATCCCTCTTCTTTCAACCCTTGCGTTCTCTCGTCCCTTGAGCTCTCCCAGGATTATAGGTAAAATTGGGAAACTTCGGGGTGGCTCGAGTGCAGTTCCACACCCATCTATTCTCTGTCTGGGTCTTTCGACATCTTTTTGCAGGTCGCACCTCCCCCCGCGCTTTTTGTTTAACAGATTCGCAAATTACATTTTGTTTTTAAGCAACTGATTTTATCTCTTCATCTTGGCTCTCGAGCGAAAGCTCCTCAAGTATTGATTCATGAAATAATTGTGCTGTGCTTTAAATTCGCGGTAATAATAACATCATATTACGGATAACCCGCAAGAGCGTTTCGACTGATACTCGCAGGGTACATTTATTATTATATTGAAAACGTCGATGGGTATCAAGATTATTTTTCATTATAAACATTGAATAATCACAACCATCTTATCTACGTCGTATAAATTTGCATATTTATGAAGCACTGCAAACTTAAAATATACGGTCTATTTATATAAATTTATGCATTTCGTATAAGATGACGCATTATCCATTAACGATGTATTCAATTGCAAACTGTGTGAAGTAAGTTCTCGCCGGGTTAGCGGTAAATCTTGATGAAATAATGAAAGTGTATGATTTCTATTTTGTTGAGCTTAAAAATATCTATTGACCCAAATCATGTCAAGATATCCACGCATAAAGAATCTAATTTTACACGAATTCAATCGAAATTGGCGTAAAACCGACTATTTGCATAATACGCGAATAATAAAATCAAACATTTATAGCTGTCAAAGTGGTTCTTAACTATTTTATTCACAATAAAGTATCATGCCACCATTCACCGACATCACCCCATTCATTATTATGGGGTCTATCGTTTTAGACGCAATTAATTTTGCACCGAGATACACCTGATTGTGATATTAGTTTTCGGATTCTCGTACCGCAAATCAATGTGCATAAATGGAGCGCCAACGACACAGATTTTCCTGGAAAATTTTACCCATAAACAATCCGAAAGGTATAAAGTCTTTGAAATAGTAACTGGGCTTGGGTCAAAAAGCTTCGTTTGTATATAAATGTCGAATGAGAGTTTAAACTAAAAAAGCAAATTGATTTCAACTCATGTGTAATATTTCAATCTGGGTTTGCGGTGCACATGTCGCACAATTTTGCGCTTGTTCGATCCCCCCGCCCCCCGCCCCCCGCCCCTAACCCTTCCGCAACTTTTTCTCTCCAGGTTCGCGCGACGAAGAGATGGAGGACACAATTTATACGTCTCAATCGGTCTGTCCAGGAAGTCGTGCGCCCAACACACACACACGCACACAAGTCCACTCGGCGATGTGTTGTAATGCACGTTTATCACGATCGCAGTTCGATGGACCGAACGCAGAATTCACGCTTTGGTGATTCATTGGACTCATTTCGTGATTATCGGGATTTTCCTTTTCTAGGCTTATTGGTGTGTTTTATTTTTTATTTTTTTGTTTTTTTTTTGTTTTTTTGTTTTTTTTGTTTTTTTTATTTGCGTATCAATGACGGAGAAAGTTGAGTGAGTTGGATCATGTACCATTTAAAGGGGTAATAAATTTTGGTGGTTTTTTTAAAATCTTCACAATAAATATTATCTCTTTCTATTCGGTACATTTGCAGACTAATATTTGAAACCACAATACTGAATACATTTGAATGTAACTTCGATATTGTATTTTTTACAAAGTTATGATTTAGTAAGAGACGTTTCATGGGGCTTATCGAGTCTAGTCCATTCAAAATGTACTCACTTTTTCAGGATTTGTAAAAAAAACTACTGTTTTGCCATCTTAAGAATGCCATATTTAGATCCTGTATATCTGTTTATTTTTACAAAAATTCAAATAAAAATATTGTTCGAAAGTCAAGATAAATGTTACACTGTGAGGATAAAAAAAAATTTGTAAAAAGGAAGCCTTTGAAAGATATCTGTGATTTATTTGTTGAGGATTTTTCAAGTTCAACTAAATAAAATTTTACATAGAGTGAACTATCCTTTTAAAATATTGAAAACTGGTAGAATGTCAGTGTATTGTAAAAAAAAATTTCGTTTTTTACAAAAAGAACGCTCATTTTACGCATGCCAAATTCGTAAAATGGAAAATAAAAAAAATCTAGTTCACATGTGCAAAAAAGTATTTTGAATATTCTTTTAAATTTCAAATCTATTGAATAATTTGTCTTCAATCTGGGGTAGCCGTCATTTTTGAAAAAAAAGCTTCAAGAAAAACACGTTTAAAGTTTTGATTCGTGATTTTTGTTAAATAATTACATTTTTATTTAGCAGCCAGTTAACAAACACTCACAGTTCAATACTAACATTTTAGTATTCCATTGTTCGAATAGTACATTATCGTAATACAATTGATTCTTTGAAATTGCCAGATTAAGTAAGCCCCTTAAAATGGGATTTTCCCTCTTTGATAAACTTTCGTAAACACATTAACTAACTAAGGCTGCATAGAATTCACTTGGTCCAAGTGGGTTAAGAGCTATCAGCCACATCAAAATTACGCTCATTGTCGCAATTTTTTTAAAGTTGTCCAGGTGGGGAAACATTACCCTAGCATCTTCCTCCTGCAGAAGAGCCTCTCACGCACAGGATCAGCGACATTCTTGCGTTTAATTTATGGGGAATTCCCGGTGCGAGGAGCCGTTTACGGCGTCGTACAGTAGTAGTGAGCCCGGTTAACGAGTTGGCGGACGCGGGGCTTCATTAACATTGTTTAGCCGTCCTGGCGTGGATCATCGCGCATCAGCACCGGCGAGGTCGTAAAACGGACAAGGGAGAGATAGATTCCCGCTCTCACTCTTACTTATTCTTCGGTGTTATTACACGCTGAGCATGAGAGCTGCGAACAGTGACAACTCCGCAATTACGACTTATGATCAGCGGCATTTAAAAACTTTTCCAATTTTCCCTTTTCCGGGAACCCACTCGTCTTTATCTTTTTCTCATAAACCATCCACTTTTTATTTCCTCCTTGAGTGTCCCGTTCCCAGGCGATGTCTTTCTTCTCCCCTGGCTTGTTTGTGTAATAATACCTACATTTACATATAAAGATGCTTTTCGGTACAATTTATCAGCCAAGCGGTCCTTTCTTTTTCTATTTTCGTCATTTCGTTCCTGGCTGAATACCATTTTATTGCTCGCGTCTTCAGCAACTCCGACGATGAAATACAAGCGACGCAATATTACGTGAATCATCAGACTTTCACGTATTTCCAATTATCTGTCCTTTAACTTGTATACGACTCGGTAAGAATAAAATGAGCAATATTACATGTGATGCAGTGCCACGAGGTCCTTTACTTTTTCCCGATATGTTTACAGTGCGCAGTCTGTAATATAAAACGCATTTGCGCCGGAAAAAATGGCATTCAGAAGTTGCAGCATTACTTTTATTTACAAGCGTTATCGAAATACTCTTTAATTTATGCAAAATACTCGGAGGATTTCTTTGAAAGACGACAGCATTATATAACTCTTTGGATGCACAGCCACGGAAAAGCTGAAAAACAAATTATGGTCTTGCGAACGCGAGATGTCAGGAGCTCCACACATTTTATAGTTTTGATTATTTAAGCATCTCGGACTCGGCATCCTGGAAAAAAGTTGCGAGTCTGCAAGGACACGTAGAGTCGAGTTGCGTTGCGCGACTCATTCTCCTTTCTCCTCCGTTAGAGTCCCCGAAGATTATCCCTTGATTTATTAATCCACTTCACCCTCCTCCGAGCCATCCCCCCTCGGCAAAGTGCCGACCCACCCCTGAGTCGATGTCCTTGCCTCCGGCGACGTTCGTATCACGCGCGTCATCATTTCTTCTTTATCCGAGTCCTCAGCTGCACCGAGGACGGAGCCAGGGTTTTCCTCCGGACCCGGGGCCAGGACCGCAAATCCACAGAGGCCAGAGCAAACAAGAAGCGAATGCGCGAAAAACGGAAATTGATAGTTGGACTTGGGCTCGAGCTCATCTGATATTTCAACTCGACAGCTAAACCAAAGCGAGCGATCATATTTTCCATTAGATCAGCTGCAGCCCCAAAGTATTTTCCATCAGTTTTGGTCGCAGACTGAAACTCTGTAATAAAACAAAGTTTTATACATTTTTCCGGATTTAAAAGTCGAAGCGAACGAAGCGAACGAAGCGAACGAAGCGAACACTGTTTAATCACGCGAGGTGAAGCCAATGAAAATCAAATATTCTTTTTCGCGTATAAATGAATCGAGGAGCATTTTTTCAGTGTGCACTAGGTTATATATATATGAATTATGTAGCAATTTATTTGAACAGAATAACAAATGAAGATGTAAACATCCGACGCAATAAATACTTACTTTAATGTATAAAAAATGTTGTGTATTTAAAGTACAATAAACTACAAAAGAGCAGACACAATTTTTATTTGATAAGTCTAGTTGCACTAGATTAAAATTGTTGTTATTAAACACGTTGATCTGTGATTGATGTAATTAATTAAAAATTAAACATTGTCCAGTGAATACGTCATTATAAATGAAATTATCAAATTACATTTAGGGGATTCAATAAGATTAAATAAAACAACAGTAACTTGTTTTGAAGGGAAAATTTGTTTTCACTATTGATAAAGTTCACTATTATAATTCTTGAAAGAGTTTTCAAAAATATCATGCATCAAAAAAATTAATTTCAAAAAGTGGTAAAAAGATACATGCCTTTTGCTTTTCAAAGTGGGAGCGTGCACGTGTATTTTTTGAAGGAATTTATACAGGTAGATTCGTCAATTCATCAGGGTGTCTAGACCCTGCGAAGAGAGCAATGGAAATTTCACATTGTATCAGACTTTTAAAATTAAATCTCCATTCTCTATAATATTATAAAGATTTTGTTATCCCAAGACATGACAATGAATAATGCTAATGAAATTAATCACCTTAAAAATGATATTCCCATTTTCCATTTTATCCGACGGCTAACGGGTCGGCCTTTTTGTTACTTCTATTTGGGAATAGGAATAGACGGCGAGTTTTAAAGATAACGAGAATGGGCGATAAAGAATGAGCAGCAACAAGGAAAAGGAGTTAAGGACACGGGATAAGGGGGAGAGGGAGGGGATAAGGGTTGGGGTGACGCGAATTCCTGGCGAATATCCTCTCATCTCGCACGAGAGGTTGGCTAAACTCTTCATTCTAAACCTCTTCATCCTTCCTGCGGCCCGTGAGAGTAAAAGGCCAAGAGCTGCGGGAAAGTCTCGGAGCTTTTTCAACTTGCCATGTGTCGGTTCGCCTCCTACGGCTTTGCTTCCGTCTTTTCATCGTCCGAGAGTGCGAGAGTGCGAGAGTGCGATTTAACTAACTCACGATGTCGTCGGCTGACTACTCGCGAGTCTCCTCGTGAGTTACGGCGGCACACAATGGAGCTGAAGTAAGTAAGCAAGTAAGCAAGTAAGCAAGTAAGCAAGTAAGAAAGAAAGTAAGAAAGTAAGCAAGTAAGCAAGGCGCGCCGCCGTATCGCCGATTCCAAATGAGAAATTCGGACGTAACTCCTTCGATTGATTTTCTTTTCAAACCTTTGAGCGCGTGGCTCGCGCTAAACGAGTTCACTCTTGGTCTTTACACTTTTTCGAGAGATTTGTTTGTTGTGCTCGAGTCAAATAAACAATCAAACGGTCTCAGGCGAAGGGAAAAAAATTGCGTTTGGCTCCGAGACTCAATTTTATTTCCTTATTGTTGAAAACCAAACGCTTTAGGGAAACAACGCTCGAAGAGCGTGAAATTAATGTGTCAAATTGACGTCGCGCTAATAAGTTTTATTTATTAAATAGCTGGCCGATTCAATGATTAAAGTGCGCAATATCGAGCTCTCGCTTGAAATTAGTCTTTGATAACCTGAAACGCTTCTGCACCTGCAGGGTTATTCGATTTTCATCGGTGCATGACGCCTTTGTCTTAAATTTACAGACCAGGAATTTGGATCTTTCCTTGAAAATTACTTTTTGCACCTTGAACTAAATACCATTATGTATTAAAAACTGATCAAAGTGTTGGAGCTGGTCAAAGGAATATTCTTTGAAAGTTTTATTAGAAATTGTTTGAAATAAATACAGAATTATCTTCGCTATCCCGAACATTGTAAACGCTATCGATATTGTAATACGTATTACCATGTTCTTTGACTACGACCTTGACATGCCATGGATGTCTAATAGAGATGCTGCAATTCGCCCAGCATGAGTTTAGTCGCCGTCGTTGTGTAAGCTCTTCTCTCTCTCTCTCTCTCTCTCTCTCTCTCTCTGTTCTCTCTGTTCTCTCCTATTTTCTCTCTATTTCAACCTTGCCTAAATTTCCTTGAAAATTTAATACACGAGGCCCCTTTCGACATGTCTCAATAGAATTTTTGATAAATGAAAAAGGGAGGCTCGAAGGCTGATTTTTCTTGGCAACCCCTGTAGGGACAATTAAAACTAGGGACTAATCGATGTTGCGATACACTTTGGCAATCATCTCGATGGTCACTTGACGATTAACTCCATGGATTCTGGTCGTATATTTATGAGATGACAATATATGCTGATGTTCATCAGTGATTTTGACACTGGACCAAAGCACACACACACACACTGTTCATGAATATTACAGGTAATTGTTAAACAGAAGCTTACATCAATGAAGTTCATTTTAAAATAATTTGTTAGCTATTGTACGAAATTACAGTGTAAAATAGTTCGTCACTTTAATTTAGTGTGCTTTAACGTAAAATTAATTATCGAAATTGAGAACCATATATTTTCTTTAAATATAATTTAGATACGAAAATTTTTATGAGAAAACTAAATATTTAATTTTTCATTGTAGAATGGCAATACTTTTAAAATAAACTTATGAAAGTACAATTTGATTTTATTTAATATTTAAATTCACATCGCTTGGTCTTTATTCAAATAAAAGAATATATTAAACCAACGATTAAAAAAATTAAACTCAATATAATACGCATTATAAGATAGAAGAGGGTTTATAAAAAAAAGAAGAAAAAAAAAAAAGTAGTAAATTTCCGTACTCTATTGTTTAAATTCATTTTTTCCAGTTCATAGTTATTCTTTTAAATTTACTCGGTTCAAAGTTCCTGCCTATTTTATCGTTTTCCTTGTGATAAAATATTTCTTTGACTTGCTATTTACTTTTTTCATATTCCGACTATCCCTTTTGCATTTTACGCGCTAAACTTGAGAATTTTTACGTGAAATTTTATCATTTTCGCGTAAGTTTGACTTGCAGTATTAACATTTTATTATCATATTAACTTTTCATAATACTGTCAGGATTTTAATATTTGTTATGGATTTTGTAATAATTTATATTTTGTTTATGAAATATTAATAGTATGGTTACCAAGTAATGCAAATAATTTATTTTATACTTTAGTAATTAAAAACTTTATGGATATTGAAAATGATGATTCAAAAACATAAATATATTTTTATATTTCAAAAATTTAATTATTTTTATAATAAAGTTTTTAAATCGTAAATATTGCTTTAAATTAATGTTATTTATCGTTTAAGCATACACAATTAATTCTGCTTTTACGCTGAATAAAGCCGAAAGAATTATATTCGATATTATTGAAACTAATTAATAAATTTTGCGTCTCGCTCGAAAAATTTGCTATTTTAATATTTACACCATTTGGTTGTCTTGAAATTATAATATTGACGAAATTTAAAATCGCATTTTAAAGATAGAAAGATAAAGGAAGAAATTAGTTAGTTGACTACGAACCGTGTTTATCGTACAATTTTCACCGAGGAAGAAAGAAATGCATAAGAGTTATTGAGACACGCTTTCGATGGATTTTCCCACTCACCGGCACTCACCAGCAGGAGTTTGTTGCAGTTATTCCGGTCTATACTCTTTAATTTTGACTATGGAAAATGACAGGGAGGGTCTAAGGAATATTGTGCATTCGCGGGCGGTCACCGTTTTACGGTCCTTCACGTGGCCAACACAACAGGAAGTAGATTTACGACTTGGTCTCGTTCTCTACCCATTTTCCCTGTCTCCATCTATCGTGTGCCACTTAAAAGTTTCATTTGCTAAATACTACGTTGTTTCATTTTCGCACGCAGACCAAGAGGGAGAGGGAGAAAGGGAGAGAGAGAGAGAGAGAGAGAGAGAGAGAGAGAGAGAGAGAGAGAGAGAGAGAGAGAGAGTGAGTGAGGGTAGGGGGAGGGAAGAGAAGCGAAAAAATAGCGTCTGCATCTCTTCGACGTGTCATTAACTAGAGCAATTGGAATATTGTTGAAGGGAAAAAAAATTAAGTAATGAATCTTTGAGGTACGTTTCGAGAGTAGATAAGACTTTTACGATCGACAATTCTTTTTTTTTTGCAAGTGGAGAGAAAAAATGAAGAAAGGCCAAGTCGAGAAGACAAATTGTGAGAGATGTTTTTACTTAGTGTTGAAACTGTGACGAATTTTCAAACTCAGGGACGCAACCGTCTACATTTAAATGTGAAAATTCGCCATGTTGTAATGCGGCGACACCAGGCAAGACTTTTTGAAAGATCTACAAATTGCGCGAGTACGTGATTCGAATGTGCTATTAATACCCGAAAGTTTGTCCACTCGCCAATATTGTAATAATGCGATTCTCCAAAATGGCTTTGTAGCGTTAAATAATTTACCATGAATCGACGGCCAGCGTTACCAAGGACTAAAAAACCCGGTGGCTAACCACAAACTCACACACACACACACACACACACACACACACACACATGGGGTGCCTTTTCTCAACGAGAGTGACGTCAGGAAAACTCGCGATGTGGGGATTGCCGGTCACGCCAACTCGGTGCTGCTGTTGGGGGGGAGGGGTAGGGGGGTTTGTTAGTGGTTGACGTAACAGTGTACACTGTGTTGCACCAGACAAGGGTGAACCTCTTTCACCACCTCCGTCACGAATAAACTCCGAGAGACCGTCAGCTCCACACGACGAGCCCTTTTGTGTTTTATAGGCGCACACACACACACACGCACACACCCACACCCACACCTACCCACCCACCCACGCACACTCGCGCGACGAGCGCCGATTATTTACTGCGGGGCCACACATAAGCGCGAGCCTTTGTCTAAGCAGTGCGACACTTTTCACAATAAAACTTTGTGGATGCAGTGCTAAAGAAATGGCGACTTGTGCGGTTCTTGATGACGAGAACAAAGCGTCCTCGGCTAATCTCCGATTGCTCCACGGCTTTCCTGATGTCAAAGCTTATCGGAGGTCGTCCCTCGGGTCCTCAAACAAACCACGCGAACCTTGACACGACGAGAAACAATGTACACTCGTGCATAAACATAATATATAGGTGAGTGCGTGTGCGTGCGTATGTTTGGGTTTGTGTGCTTGTGCGTTGCGAGGCCTCTCGTCAATCTCGTCAATCTCGTCGATCTCGATTCGGAAAAATCGCGGCCTGAATGGAATTTTCGAATCTCCGCGCTCTATCGATTTTGATCGGCTCATAAAATTAGAGTTGTAATGTGCTTGGAATCACATATTTGTGAGTGTGTGGTGTGCGTTGGAGGGAGGAGGTTTTGAAAACGTGTACAGTATTTAATTTACCCGGGTAATGCGAGAATGTTGACGTGGTAAAGTAAATTTGATTATAAATAATAAGTTAATTTAATTCGTGTCTAGAGCACACACAACGCGACAAGAATTATGAATACCTTGTAACGAATAAGAACATAATTTATAAAACTTGATTTTCAGAGCTCTTTTTACATCAAAGACATAAATATTAACAACACGTGGTTTTACGTGTTAACGTTATCTTTGAACTCGCTGTAAAAAGTGATTGTAATATTTACTTTCGTAATTAATTAAAGCCGGTCTCGTGATAAAATTGAACAGAGATTAAATTTAATAATAATAATTATTGAATTATTGATTAAATGGACGAGGAAAGAGGAGACAAAGTACGGAGGTGAAATTGTTTTAAAGCATAAACTCACCGTGTATAAATTGAACTACGATACCGGCCTGATACTTTTAACCGTTAATTATCCAATTTGAGTGGAAAAGAGAGGGATGGAAGGGTGTTTTTCGTTGGTAAACGAGAATAAACGTACAAGTTATGAATAGAAAAAGGGTGTTTATTCAGTTAGAGTTTCATTGTCAGTACCAAGCCACAAACTAATGAATTCATCTTTTATTAAGGCTGCGAAAGTTTGAAAACTGGCATTTCAACACAAGTGATTCGGAATCTTAAATTACATCTTACCGAGTGCACCAACGTGGCATATTACGATTATACAGGTTCGTTAAACTTTGGCGAACTGGTTGTTGGTTGGTTGGTTGACGGGGTCTCCCCGTGTGAAATCCTGCGAGAATATCCGAGAGTCACAGGCGAGTCGCCGAAGAACGAAGAGGAAAAGGAAAAGGAAAAGGAAAAGGAAAAGGAAAAGGAAAGGGAAAAGGAAAAAGGAAAAGGAAAAGATGCTCGAGACGTCCGGATGGATTATCCCCGGCGCAGCTTTGTTTTTTCGGCGAGTCAAACTATCGCTTCTGTGCAGTAAAAGATAAAGATTTGCCGCGTTACGTATTACGGGATGCGATAATAAAAGCAAATTGAAGAGTTGGCCGTTCGCAGGACCAAAGATGATGTACACTTGCGCGCGTTATAACTGGGCCATTAAATCCCCAACTATATACCTTTGGATCCGCGTCTGCGGTCGTGCCTTTCAGTTATTGTACTTAATTATAGATTGTGTAATTTTGAGAGGATTTTACTCCTTTTTTTTCATCTTTTATGTAACATTTCAATACAATTTTTTGTATTTTGTGTGCGTGTTCCTAGTCTTACACTTTAATGCGTTTGCAATTTATTTTTTCCGTTCTCATATTTTAGCTTTCAGTAAAACTTTAAGTATTATTGTTGTAGTCGATTAAGATTATTCGTATGCCAGGCTCCTCAAACTATGGAAATTAAAGCAGTAATTTCGAATGGCTCGAGAGCAATCATCAGCCTTCCCAGAAATCGATGTCCCTTGCAACCGTAGAAATAAGGGCTCGATTTCGTGTCTTATATTAGGGTCGAGATTTGCATAACGGCGAAAATGATTTGTGCCACGGCAAAAATGTCTATGTGGGTTGGTAATTTCAAAATTTATAGAGCCCGATAAAGAGAATACAAGTAGGAGCGAGAGTGTGACGAGTGAGAGACAAAAGTGAGAAGCATATTGTGGTGCACGTGGAAAAATTGCACAGGTGCGCAAATAAAAAAAGTCGAGAAGAAAATCCAGTTGGGAATGTTTTAGTGCGAGGAATCAACAAACAAACAAAAAAAAAATAATAGTACCACAAATAAGACGTTGAAAATATCACAAGTGTATCACTGTAAACTGAAATGAAAAAAATACCATTAGCCCTTTAGCATTACTCGTCCGAAGATCCAAGCTGGTTCAATTGTAAACCAAAAGCCCAATTCTTTATTTATAAAATGCAACCTTTGAAAGGGACAATTTTGAAGGAGGTTTGTCGATAAATTTGAATTCCCACTTTGATTTCCAGCAGCTTGGTTCACATCTAAAATTTATTAATGGTTAAATAAGTTTTGGAGATCCCTTATCTGTTCTAATGAAGCCTTTACCAAAAATTGCTCACTCGTACGAATTATTCATGAGGGGACGACAAAGTTTAGGTACATTCGGAGTGCCATGAATTAACAGGAGCGATCGTTTGACTTTTTCTGGGTCTGGAAACGTCGTTGGAAAGGAGATAATTACAAAGTTTAAATTTGATAAAAATCAGCCCGAGAGAAACAATAAAATTAGGTCCGACTCGGGGCCGAGGAGCCAGGAGCCCGCTGTCCCCCGAAACAATGGGAAATCTGAATATTCCTCCGAGTTTCCCACAGCCGTCTCCATTTTTTTAAACTCGGCTCGAAAAAAAAACGCCCGGGCGCATCGGGTGATCTTGGGGAATGAAAAGTCACGTATCCGTGACGCTTAAACGGATGATAAATAAAGCTGACGTGTCCGCTAGTACCTCATTCGCACTATGTACCAGCAGGCCATGTGCATGCAGGACGTGGCATCAGATATCGGCTCGTAACGCAACCTGCACACGCACACACTCGCAAAAAACGCATTGCTGCAACGGAAGAGCGAACACGTAACCGAGCGCATACCGTTTTTAGAGCCACGCGCCTTTCATTCATGAACCAACTCCCCCTCCCCCATCTCTCCCCCTTCTCCGTTTTCCTCGTTTTCCCCACTTTTCCTCGGCGACGGAGCTACTCTCTTGGTTTTACGCTTTTCCGAGTTGATTCGCTCTAGGAGCCAAACTCTTTTTTCAATGGACGCTGCTGCTGCTGCTTCTTCTGCTGCTGCTACTGCTGATGATGTTCCTGCTAGTGCTCGGGCTTTAACGAGAGCTGCAATTTCGTTTTTCCTCTTTGATGCTACGGTTGTTACTCGGATTTATTTTGAAATCTCACTTTCAGTCATTCGTGTACCCTCGATGTCGAAAGATTCTTTTTTATTTAATTCGGAAGCGAGCTTCTTTAGGAGTCGGAGAGCGCTTTCGGGGCGCACAATAAAGTGGTTAAAATGTCGTTAAAATCCTGATAGGATTTAGTGGACATAAAGTTAATAATCGCCGATTTGAGAATTAAGAAATACATAAAGTAAAATGAGATGAATTTATATTTTTACAGTAATTGCCGGGGCGTATAACTTTTTAACTAATTGTATATTTGAATGCCTTTTTTTATATACAAAAATTAATTTTTCCTTGGCTTTCGTATAAAATGTACGTTTTCTTTATTTTAATTATCATGTTATTAGTGTTCTGAGATCATTTCGTAATTAGCAGCTTATTTTACTTATTCCGAGCTGAAAAATAATTATTTCGCAAGACATACAAATTTTTAATCTAAATGGTTCGGTGCACGAGGTATACGAGTAAACATCAAGTGTTTTTTACAGCTATTTTAAAGTAAAGAACGTATAATATAATAAATGTGAAAGGCACAAAAAGTTGCATTGTTTATTTTTCAAAATTGCAGCTCTCGAGTGCAATTATATTTTGAAAATCAAAATTACAATGGTTTGAGCATTTTGAAATAATGAAGTTGTAAATACAAAGGATTGAAGAGAATGAGAGAGAGAGAGAGATGGGTATGGTTGGCATTAATGATGGCACAATTTGTATTGTCGTCATTACTCTCTTTGCTCTCCTCGGTAGCCCTGCAAAAATGACGTCTTAAACCTTGTCTCTCTCTCTCTCTCTCTCTCAGTTTCTCTCTCTCAGTTTCTCTCTCTCAGTTTCTCTCTCTCTCTCTCTCTCTCTCTCTTCCCCTCTCTCTTCCCCTAATTCGCGTGCTCTCGTTTATCGTTGTTTTGTGCCCCTTTTTTATCTCCGTTTAGAGGTATCACTGATTGTGGAGATTGTAATCGCGTGACGCATTGGAATGCAAATTTCGAGTCGGGCTGTTTGTGCGAGTATGAGTTGGTCGACGATCAGCTAACCACTAATTATCGCTGTCAGTCGCGGTTAGCCACGATATGATTTGCGCGATCCTATGGGTTTTTCTTATTCTGCTCGCATTTCACAAGACGTCAGCGCCTATTGGAAAATGTATTTTTATACAAATTCTTCCTCCATTTTCTGCGATGGACGTATAAATTAGTTTATCTTTTCATATTGCCAGCTATCCATTCACATTTATTGGCTTGTTTGCCCAACAATACCGTTTAATTTCACGTGCTTGCTTTTGATTTGTGTAATGCCGCTTTGCTAAATCTAAATCTACTCCTGATAATATCTGTTGGCTATTTTTTTAATCTAGCCTTGCAAGTGATCAATTAAAAAAGATAGTCCAGTTGAGAATAATTGTTTCGGTGTGATAATCGCTGTTATTAAAAACTGTCCATTGATGAACGGGAATCCGGTTGGTATTCATTTGTACCCATTTAAACCGACATATTTCTTTGGAAATATAAAACAGCAAAAGAGTAGGATTATTTTATGATGCCGTGCACCGGTTACGCGGATCTGCAAATCTCTTTGGAAATATCACGCAGATTACGTATTAAAAAGTGAATATCAAAGTCAACGATCTGCGGTGTTGTGGAAGCAAAAGAATACACAGTAATAAGTGACATTGGATAAGTTAAGTTGTCGCAAATTAAAAGCGAAATCTCCTCCAGATATGAAATTCGGATCGATGGCTCTTGGCTTTGTCGTAAATTAGGCAAAGCATCCTCTTTTTTAAAATTTGTCACAACGTCTACTACCCATTTTCTATAAAATGCTGGTGCTCGGGTCGCTGGCCCATCCTAAGAGGGCATTTCTGGTTGAGACAAGCCAGACAATCGTCAATTTTGCTCTCGAGCAATTTTCGCAACGACATATGGCGGGAAATCTGGCCGTCGAAAAGACTAGTGATGCCCCGGTGGTGGGACAGGGATGGAGAGAAGGAAAGAACCAGCGACGGGGACGTTTCTGTATAAGAATAAGAAAACGCGTTATTCCAGACGAAACGCCTCCACCATCCTCGCGATGGGGTCAAGATGGTGCGCAGATATAACGGTCTCTTTTGCTCTTTCACATCCACGCCAATAATAGAACGCTCCTCTCTCTCTCTCTCTCTCTCTCTTTCTCTCTTTCTTGGTCCGCGTTTCCTCTGGGATAGCGATCTCGGCCATTAGGACTCGAGACCGCCGCTCGATCTCTATCGCATCCCCCCCTCCCCCCCGCTTTTCTTTTGCACAATTGCCTCGGTTCTCTGTTATTGGCGTAAATATTTGCGCAGCTCGTATGCGCGCGCGATTCCTGGTAATTTATATGCTCACGGTACAGGGTAGATGTATTCCTCTATCGCAATTCTGACACCACGGCTGCTATTACTTTTTCGGAAGAAAAGTGGGAAATTTTATTATGGGTGCTACTTGAGATTTTTATTGGGAATATAAAGAAAGTGTGCTTGGATTTTTGGGAGTGCTGTATTATATCCATTTTTATAAGTAAATTTATTCCACAGTTGATTAAAAAGTTGATTAATTTGCTGATTTTTCATCAAAGAAAACGCATAAAACACACACACACACACAATTTTATCAGTAATAAAGGTATTTTTAAAGCTAAAACTCATGGTCGTTTTTATCATAATTCAAACAAATATCCATGGTTCTGCAACAAAAATTTATCAACGTAGATTATCTCTACATTAAATAAATGTCGTGCAGGACATCATAATTTGAAGAAATCTTTCAATCGCATTCGTGTTGTTTATAATGCAAATTGTCCGTATGGTAATGCAAAAGACATTTTCGGAAAGAAAAATTTTTTTACATCCATATTGTTGACATTGTTTTGTTTAATCCTTTGATGCGTAGTTGTAATATTTTCTTAAATTACCTTAAAAATTGTTTTTCTTTTCTTTTTTTTTTAAACTGTGTATTATTTAATTTGGTACAGTATAACAATCTTTATGAATATTACAATTGCTTTGATAAAAAAAAAATTATTAATTATAACAATATCAAAGCTTTGAGAAACAAATATAGTTAATGATTCTTGTACGAGTACTTTTGTGTTTATAAAAGTTAAGCCGGTTTACTGGTATTCTTTAATTAATATCAGTTATGCGAAAAGATGTTTTCTAGTTTTGTATTTTTCCTCTATTGAGCTCTTATTAATTCAATTAAAATTTCTGCGGATACTATCTTTATAATATAAAAATTTAGAGTAATTCTTTATTATCGAGCGTTGCAATTATTTCTCGAATAAATAACATAAAATTTAATTACGCCACAAGAGTCAGTGCTAGTGTTTCATTAACTCTTTGAAACGAGATTATAGCTAAAAGTGGTGTAAGGGTACGGGTCTTCTCGCAAACTAGATATTCTTTGTAACTTTGCTGCGAGTACCGGTACTGAAACGATAAGATACTATTCTTGAAATGCAAGATTTTCATCGCTAAAAGGGCTAGTAATTGGAGCCAATTTAAAAGAATTAATGTCGCGCGAATAGCTGCTGAAAACTCGTTTGCATTTGTTTAATTTTAAATAAATGCAATTTTAATAATGTATCATCGTTGCATAAATACTTACTCTTGCGCTTTATATTCGAGACATTTGAGAAAAGGGAAATATCATCAAATTGGTTTATGTCGATCAATTTGTCAAGCTGAAAAAAGATTCGTAAAATTACAACATTTGTAAAGCTGTTTCCCTAAATATCTGAATGGTAGAATTTGAGAAATGTGACTCGAGCTTTCATTGGCCTGGCTTTTTTCCTCGATTTGCCCGATGGTCAATCAATCTACAAGCTACTTGCATTTTCCTCGTCGATGGTCTTCAATGCCACTTTCAAAAGCAGATTCGCCACTCTGCCACAGTCTCTCCTTTTGTACAAAACCTTATAAATGGCCCATTTTTCTCAAGAATTAAGTTTCCGTTTATCAGAACACCTTGGAAAAAACTTTCTTCCTCTGTGGACCATGGGAAATTCTTATCTCAAAGTCGGTTTTAATATACGGAATTAAATTCCGAATCAGGAAATTCTACCGCGAAGGAGTTAAAATTAAGCTCTGATGCTTATTCATTCCAAAGTAATCAGCTAAAAGGGTAGCTTTTTATAGTTTCTCCGGAATGATTCATGCGATGAAGTTTCATGGCGATGGACGCACATTTAATAAGATACCGCCATGTGGTATGCAGTATGCAAATTAAAAACCACATGCTACTTTTTTCTCCAAACTACGAGGCTCTTTCGAGAGAAAAATTTCTCGAGTCGGTCGGTTCCTTCATTAAGAATCCTACTTATCCTAAAAACGGCGGAAATTTAAGAAATCGATTTTTCAATCATCATAAATTATATTACCAATATGCGCTTGATTAAAAAACTATGTATCCTAGGAATTATTTAATGGGAGCGCTTATTTTGGAGATAGTGGCCCGTTTAAAATTCATAGAATACAGTATCCCATCTTGATACCCAAAATTAATTTTATCAATACAGATTACAAGTGAATTTAGTTTTAATCCGTTTGGAATTGACCAGAGAGGCAGACAGACCGTATTAAGGTAAATTAAGGTTCGCTATTTCTTCCTGTTTTTGAAGTATAATTATTATTAATTATTGCTCCGGTGCGGCTAAAATATAATACAGCTAAAATATAAATATTACTGCTGTAATAAATAATAAAAATAAAATGAAAAAAGGCGAGAAAGTAATGCAATGGGCTATGCGCAAATATAATAAATTGATTATGATTTAAAAACATTACGAGCTCTCGTTTCAGCTGCGCTCAAAGTCCAGAAATGAGATTACTTTTTCTTCAATTGGCCGAAATGTTTGGTCGTCATGGCCAAGCCATTTGCTGTGTTATTTTCTGAAATTTCAATGCACAGTTTCTCCGAGGCATTTTTAATTTTGTAGAGTCATCAATGAATATTGCATAAGAAGGAAATTAGCCTTTTTAAAAGAATAGGAAAGAACATCGGAATGATATGCCGAGAATGCAGGGGATGATAAAGTGACTAGTAGCGAGTGGGAACTAATTCAGTTCCCAAAAAATTTGAAATTGTAATTTAGTAAGCGATCATCAGAACTCACACCTAAAAGCTCTCTTTCCCTTATCTCGACTGCACTCTTTCTTCCTTCCTTTCTTTCTTTCTCTCTCTCTTTCTCTCTTTCCCGAGACTCCGTCATTTTCTTCTTCTACCCTTTCGGTGGGTGGAGGCTTAAAGCTGAAATCCCTGATAAGCCGCCCGTCAATATTCCAGCTGATCGGCGCACAGAGTCAGGACTCAATTATAGGCTAATGCCATGGATAAAAAAGGAGCTGAAAATTCTTTTCTCATCTTTTCCCCTCACTTTATTTTTTCCTCTTATTTTCATTGCATGCGATACTAAGCCTTATGTATCCATCCTGTTTTCATTTTATCTGATGGTCGCGAGCAGGGGATTGAATATTGTTATTTCGTACTTGAAATTTCTGTTATACCCCGTGGTATTTATGCTTCAAATCGCTTAATGGAGATTCCCGGTGAGCCATTTAAAATATTCTCCAATTTAATAAAAGTATAAATACTCGCCACATGAATTATAATATCCTACCCATTATATAATTATTGTATACTTTTGCACGAATCGATATTAATTTTAATTCCCTAGAGTCTGACAAAAAGTTAATTTATGTTTTTTTGCATTCCAGGTAAGCCACTCCAATGTGAATTAACGGTAACACCGATATCAGTGTCATTAAATCGGTACGTATACCATTAATGGAAATGTGAATATAATTTTAATAAGAACGATTTACTAATGGCATTTGATAATGTTAAAATGTTTATAATTTATCGGGGCAAGCGCACCACAATTTAAATTTAAAATTGTGACAAAAAAATTGAAAACAAAGAAGAAAATTTTTTTTGAGCTAATGCTAGAGTGAGTAGAGTGACTGAGGTGGTTTCGATTGGTCTTGAGAAAGATCGATCATTTAGACGTCGGGAAATATGTGATTTGTACTACTGTTCAAGGCGCTTTTTCCAACTGCCGTAAATCTACGTAAGGTTAAACTTACGACGGTTCTTTATAACCTGACTGTAAAACATTTCTTTTTATTTAAATTAATGATGCATGACGTAACAAAGTTGTAATTTTCTGCAGTAACAATACTAATTTTTCTCGCTTGGGCTAAAACTACTTTATTATTTATATGAAGTTCATTTCAATACGCTAAAATATGAAGGCTCAGTGAAACTTGTAAATTTGATTTCTCCTCGATTTTTATTCAATTAACGTTAAAATTCAAAAAATTAGTTAATAATGGAATTATTAACTAATTTTATGCGAAATGAAAATACTTACACATTAATATCCATATAATATGCTCGATCTTTATGCGTATTTTCTTTAGACAGATGCTTAAATTTTCCGATGTACTTAAAAAATTTAATGGAATAATTTATAAATTTCAATTATTTTAATATTAATAGCGTATTGTGTAAACATACATTACAGCGGTGAAATTTTCGTATATAATTAATATGTGAAAATTCTTACATACTCATGTATACATTATGTATATTTTTTGAAAGACAAATGCTTAAATAGTTAATACACTATTAAAATTTAATAGACTAATTAATAAATTTCTATTATTTTTAAAAATACATCAATAACATGTCATGCTTATATAAATTAAATTAAATTATTAAAATTTGTAATTTTTCTAAAATTGGCACATTTAACAATATTTAAAATATTTTGAATAAAACGGATTCTCTCAACTTTATAACAAGATAAACTAATTATTCAAATGCATAAAAAAAAGCCTAAATAAAGCTGTAATCTAATCCTATTTTTTAAAAAAGTTTAAAAAATTTGATTTTCGAAAAGAGTCTAAAAAAGAGCAGCACAGTTTAAAGCAAATAAATGGGGATTGCAAAATGGAGAAGAGAGAGAGAGCGAGAGTGGTGGGAGGGAGGGAGGGAGGGAGGGCGAATAAGAGTTTAATGCGGATAATCATCCGGTACTCTTAAATTATAATTAATAGATCAATATATTATTATCGGTGGTGCTCGAACGCAAACTTGTTCGTAAACGTCCGGCAAACAATGGGGCCTCCAATTTGCAACCGTGAACTTGAAAGAACCAGAAAGCAGAAAGGCTCGCGAGTGGGAAAGTAAGTCGAACGCGCGAGTAAAAGTCTGATTGTTCGCTTCGGAGGGAGTGAGAGGGAAAGAGGTTCAAAAGAGCCGAAGAAATTAAACGGCTTTTCATTATAAATGGCTTCGCGACGCCCACGCGTCCCAAGATAAAAAAGCGATACTCGTTTTGCCCCGGAGCTTAATATCTCTTCCCCGGGATTTGCAGCCCCCCCGTCAATCCCAAGAATAGATCTCGGTCAATCGGGCGGGTCAGTTCCTTCCTTCACACCTTCCCTCTTTCTTTTTATCTCCCTCCCCGCACTCTCTCTCTCTCTCTCTCTCTTTTTATCCTGGCATTCGGTAAAAACCTTGAGGAATTATGGTTTTTCCTCGGAGACGCGCTAAATTCTCTCCTTATTACTTATTACCTTTATTTCAGATCTTTATTGCATTATGATTCCTCCTCTCCCTGGAACTCTTTAAATTTTATTTGAAATTATTACATTTAATCCCCGCTAAATTTACCTTTTGAAAACATTAATATTTCTCGAACAACTTCCTTATAATTTTCAGCGCCTTTTCTCTCTTTTTTTTTTCTTTACTCAAATGATTATTTATCAATGGTATTACGGCTTTTACACATTTTCAATTTTCCAGTTGGGGCGTGAATTTATAAATAAAGGCCAACACTCCCTTTTATTTGTTTAAACATAAAATGTCCTTCTTTTACATTAATTGACATTGCTAAAACTCTATATGCGCTTTTAATGAAGTCATCTTATTAATTTAATCATTTTCTTGTTTTTTTTTTTTTTTTTTTTTTTTTATTATTTATTTATTTATTTATTTATGTGTTCTACTAATTATAGTATCCGGGAAAAGAAGATGCGTAAAATGAAGAGACTCGGTTGTAGTTTAAAGGCTTTATTACGTCTGATTGGAGATGTCAAGTGCATCTATCTGCTCACCCTTTTTACCCACACACATTAACGCGTGTACAAGAATTATATTTCGTTCCAGTTAACTTTCTTTTAAATAATTGCACTCTACACTCATGTTGTTAACGCGATTAAATTTTGATAGTAAATCAAACTTTTTCGTCGTAGTTTTTTCTCATAATCCCGACAATTTTATTTAAACTCGACAAACCTTTTTCTTCGTTCGTTCTCTTTTTTCCTTGCACTTTATCTCATAATAGATATCTCATGGTAAATCTCTTTAAACACTCCTTTTTCTCTGTAAGGGATTGCAATTCTATGTGTTCTTATTTTATTAATAATTTATATATATTGAATTAATGTATCAGTTTTCAATAATACACATTAATTAATAATTTTTTTTATTTTTTTTTAATTAAATATTACTTTTAATAGACCTGTCGTAGCAAAAACTTTTAATATTTAATTAGATACATTAAGGTTCGTTTGTTTGACAAATTTTCTCTAACAAAGCAAAACTTTAATTCAATATAATTTTTCGAATATGCGCTATTTTAAGTATATAATTAACCATAAATTTTGTAGTAAATTACATGATAATTTAAAGTATTTTAAATATAGTAAAAAATTGTGTTTTTAAATATTTAAGTTTCAAAATTCAGCTAGCAAGTTAATATTATTAATTTTTCAATTTAAAATTTGAAGAGTGAAACTATCTATAAAACGGATAAATTCCATTATAAAATTTCGATTTTATATTCTATTTGTATTCTACTTTATATTATAAAAATTCTATTATTAAATTATATTTAAAAAAACGAATAAATATAAATTGTGTAAACATTTTCATTACTTTTTTTACTGAATTCTATAAATAGTAATTGAATTTACTATTTAACAATGCTTTTGAAAATTTTATGTGTTTTTCTAAATCTCTGTATTGATATTCGATTACTAAAATATCACTTTTCAAAGTTTACAACTTAAGATTGTAAAATATTTTTTTTTCTATCGCAACTTTTGATATCGACATAGAGTATTCGATGCAATAATCAAATAATCCCGCTCCCCCCAAAAAAATTGTTTATAACTAGAAATTTTTATCAAAAATTTATTAAATTTATTATTATTTTAATTTCAACTAAACTAGATTATTTTTAATTCTCTTTTTCTAGTTTTTTAATTTTGAATTTCAAGTGTACGCCTTTAATTCATCCTTATCTTACTATATTTGAATAAGCCAGCCTATACTTTAATTACTTTGTAATTTCTTTTTTCTTCATTTTAGCTTTAAGAAAGCAGACAATATAATTTGTTAAACTTTATTGAATTGTGAATGAGTTAAATATTTCCTTGATTTTTTAAAAATTCAGAGGGAAAATTAATAAATTATTTTCTTGTATGAAGGCACTTGAGTCTGCTTTGACAAGGAGCGACAAATATTCGGATATTAAATTATAATATATATCTATCAAAATACTGCAACTCGTTGCAGAATTATTGTTTGTAAGTATAATGCATTCTTGATAATATTTGCAATAATCCTTGAATTGTATTTTCATTGTGACTTGAGATTTTTATGAGGATTTGAAGATGTAATTTTTGAGAAACCTTTTAAAAGGTACTTTACTTTCTCGTCTGAAACTTTTCTTTGTTATTCCATTGTACCTTGTCCTTTACATTTCATATTTTTTTATTTCTCTTTTTCTTTCAATTTATTAATTTCTAGTAAGTACAGTCTGAATTTATGTAATTACACAA
The DNA here is from genome assembly GCA_018907245.1 of Eupristina koningsbergeri. NCBI lineage: Eukaryota > Metazoa > Arthropoda > Insecta > Hymenoptera > Agaonidae > Eupristina > Eupristina koningsbergeri. Next base: position 365,896 of record JACCHV010002773.1, on the reverse strand, counting down.
TTGCGAAAGCGATTCTGCCGGGTTACCTGCAGTATACAAATTACCCTTAAATTCCTCTCAATAGTTTTTACTCAGCATTTCTGCATCGTCGCGATGTTTTAATTTGACAATAAATAAGTGAAAGTTTAATTCAGGAATTGTTGTTTCTCAAGTAAGTAGCACTTGTTATCCTAATTCATAAATAGCATTGAGATTGAACTTTGATTAGCCTTGCAATAAAATGCTAACAACAAGTGACGAATGATTTTGCAGTTGTCAATTATTTTTTAAAATTAAAGCTTGCCCCCCCCCCTAGCAGTTTATCGCCAATTCCCGAGCGGTCCTTCCTCCGTTTTAAACAAAGGCCATAAATGTTTTATTTTTCTAATTCTCGAGTTACCCTGGAGGAAAGGAACACTGGATCGGTTGTCCAATTCCTTGTTGATTTCATTAGTCTACATCCGACACGGACCGATTCGTAGCTTGCGGATGTTTACTCTGCACTTTTATTTCACGAGGACTTTGGTTTTCGTTCCTTTCATCCTCCTCCAAACTTATATCTGTCTCTGATGTTATTTACCCCCTCCCCCTTTAACCTCATATCTACTCCTATCGATTCGTCTGGCGTTAGTTTTCCTGTTTTCAAATGCGCCATCTTAATGCCTTCATATTTTTGAGTTTGAGCTCGAGAGTAGTTGAAGTTTTCGTGTGCACATTTGGTTGGAACCCTCGGTTTAAATTGGTCAAAGAAGTTATGCGCTCTACGACCATCCCATAGTTCTCTTCAAAAGTGTTGCCTTACTGCTGTCCCTTTAGCTTTTCATGTGGTACATTTTTACGATGTTATATTTCTTGGACAATGTCTTGGTTTTAAGAAGTAATCCTACTATTCAAAGTATATTACACGTCGCTTTATCGCTTTTTATGAAGAATATCGTACAGTCTATTTTATTTTCTCAAAGCACAATTAATTAAAACACTCGTCAATGGCAATTTCCCTATTGTGGCAATAGATCGATCGCGGCGTTTAATTATGGTTAATGAAGGGAAAAAGGAAAGAAAAAGAAAAGAAAATTGTTAAAATGTTTATTTTCAATTTTTTGCAATTTTTACAAGGTATTTTTTGTGTGGAATTAACAGCAGCTTACATTGGTTACAAAAGCTTTCTGAAATCTGGGCTAGAGCGCACGAATTTTACAAAAGACTCTTTTATGAAAATTTAATAAATTTGATTCTGAATCATTAATCGACATTAAATTCTTCATCGCTCTAATTAAAAGAGAGCTTATTCTTAAATTAAAACTAATTACGAATTCTTGATAGGTCAAATTGATTTCCACGAGGAATGAAAAGCAGAGAGGCAATTTGCCTCGAGGAAAACAAGACGCTCGGAGGGAAAATTTATTTTCTAAAAATGCACTCTGTGCGTGTGATTTTGCCCGAGTCAAACTTATTCCGGGCGCGGAGTCCGAGGCACGTAGATGCGTAATACGGAAATGTACAAAGAAGCGGATAAAAAATTGAAAAAGTCGAGGGGTGGGGAGGACAATGGCGAGATGGCAAAATCAATGGCGAAATCATCAAAAATGCCTTTGGATGAGCGAAATCGCAGAGGGCAGCTGGTGCGTGGAGCCCGCGAGAATACAAATAGGATTTTTTACGACCTTTCAAATCTGCTATTACATTTATTCGAGGGTCGTAAAAAGCAGAGATTCCAGGGCACTTTGTCTTGCTCTCTTTACACGCACGCACGCACGCACGCACACAGGTGCACGAGTACGCGCACCCCCTCCCCCGAGTAATAACTTTTTCTGATTAGAAATTTTCGCCTTACAAAATGTAGACTCGATGGAGGCGCGGCCTCGTCGAGAAAAGTGCGCGCGAGCCCGAGCCGCGTTCGAGTGTCGGGGGGCCGTAGGACCGTGTCACCGGGGATTTTTGAATGGAAAGCGATTTATTATTGGAGGAACGAGGATAATTGCCGGGGTAATGAGACGGCTCGAAGATACGGTTGCGCATTTCCTTCCCATTAGTGCTTCGTGTTTGAATAATTTCCCTCATTATCCTCGGGCTCGCGAACCCGAGCTGTAATTTGAAAATCCGCGTGCTCAAGTTTAACCAGGAAAATTGACGGGCGCGGCGTGCGGGCCAAAATTGTTATGTTACAAAGTTGCGGAATTATTCATGTTTTTACTTGGATATCGAGGGATAGTCGCTCCTCGGCTGAATTGACCGTAAGACCGTTGGCTCGGCGGCCAAATATTTGCTCGTGCGGTTTTCCTCGGCCTTGAAGTTCATGATGGAGACGACCCTGGGTTTTGTGTGGTTTGAGCGATATTTGATTGAACCGAACATTCAATGGCCGCTTATGTCGCACGGACATCGACATCGATAGTATTTACTACCGCATAAATACACAATAACTATAAATTTTAGATATCTATTTACGAGTCGAGCCCCGCTATTCGCCCAACCACGGCCATTTAACTTTTAATTAATATTATTTTGGATTAATAGCGAGCATTGTTGTTGTGGCCCGAATCTTTGATTGATTCTACTGTTTATCCTTAATGTTGATTCCTGGCGTTTACTTTCACAGACTCTGCTCGAGCTTCATAACCTTCAAGGAAAATTGCAAAAATGCATTTAAGGCAATTGGTGAAACTTGGGCGACCGCGACGACGACGGCGGCTTGTAGTCTTAAATATTCGGTGCACAGGAAAGATTCTTTTAAATTATAATTTTCATTAAAAATTATAAATTGATGTTTGGTTGGAAAAATGCAAATCGGCACAATTCCATTAGATCCTGCTTCAAGGAGAGAAAATTTTATGTTAATACAAAGAGTCGAGGCTAGAGTGGGAAATCCGCTATTTTTGTCCGGAGCCACCCGCATGCACACGAAAAAAAAATTTGCGATTTCCACGAGGGTTGGGCGAGTTACGCTTCAGGAGAAACGCCATCCTGGGTTCTTACGTTTCTGCGAATACTCTATTTTTTTAGGCTGTTTTCCTCGTTCTTTTTTATGTGGTTGCGTACACCAACACACGCGCAAGAATGGATGCGGACGCGGGGTAATTCGTTCAGGCTAATGCCCACGATTTTGTGTGTGTGTGTGTGTGTGTGTGTGTGCGTGTGTGTAAGCGTATGCAGATTATAGACCCGTAAAATTGTTCTATTGAACGGGCCTAGTAGTCTATTAAAGTTTTCATTTTTTTCTCCGGAGACGAGGTCCTTTGAAAAATGACAAATTTATCCAAGTGAATAGGCACGGCATATGGAAGTAGGATAAATTGATCATATTCTCGTGTAGTGCCGAAGGAAGGAATTCATCCTTTCGAACAAAATTGGTCTTACATTTATTGCATGTGAAAGAGGCTGTACTTTATAACGCAGCTTACGTGATCATCTGAGTGAGTTTTTATGAATTGCCTTTTTGGTTATTTCTGCTAATTCAATTATTCACCCCCTGCAAATGATGAGGAAATAATTGTACAAGCATTTTCGTATCACATCAAAAATTCCACATTTAAGGATTCGAAAATACTGGGGAAAAAATGAATTCTAAAGGTATTTGAACAACGTAAACGAATTTATAACCATCCGATTATATTGAGTTGAAAACAAATTCTCATCATTAGAGCATTCCACCGATTATAGTTTACGTTTGGACAATTTAACATTCATTGGCAAAACAACACGTAGTCGTGATAAAATATTGTGATTAGATTGAAGCAGCAGCATCTATATGAGATTATCCTATTTTTCGTAAAATAATAATTTTTGTACGCAAATTTCATGTCCTTCAAGATTTCTATTACGATGTTGTTAAAGTATAGATTGCAGGGCCATACGTATACTTTTTATATAAAAGAGATAAGAAAGAAGATAATGGATGGTTCAATTTATATTTTTTGAAACGAGTGGAAATGTCGAGTATCTCGTGAATTTATACATTTTTAATTTTTATCATGTGCCATAATAATAGTTCTCGAGTGGAGATAAGCATTTTATTAAAGCAATTAAAAAACCGAATGTAACTGTGTTTGAATAAGGAGTTTCGATACGCGTAAGCACGCGACCACTGAAACCGTTGCAAAATTAAAGACTTTTTCATTAAAAGTGATAAATTACCTTTAATTTTATGTTCCGCAGCGTCATAATAAATATTTCGACGGATGGGTGGGTGGGTGGAGGAGGCAAATTTCAGCCGGGAGATTTTGGAAATCGAAGTTGCTTAAAATTCATGATGGGTGTTATGAATTCGGGTGAGTCGGTTCCCGAACGCAAACGAAATCTGTATCATTCGGCAATCAAGTGGTCGAGATAGCGAAGCACGCCGCCGAGGAGTAAATGCGACTGTAATTCCGCACGCGAGGAACCCTACACTCGCCCTTTTCAAGATCTAAATTATCATTAGCAAAGTGCCGAAGATAAAGCTCGGCGAATGAACGTGACTCGTTAGAAAAAATTCCGCAGCCCATAGGAAATTGGGCGTTTTGAAGGAGATTGCGGGATGCGCGGCGGGGGAGGGGGAGGGGGCGAGAGGGAGAAGGGACAAGGGGAAAATGGAAGGCATAAAAGAAAAGAAGGAGGCAAGGAGAAATCGCTTACGCCTATTCTCTCGAAACTATGAAATAAAGCCACTTGCTCAAAAAAGCTCGATAACCACCCCCGAGCACACGTGCGCGCACGTACACGAGCGCGGCGCGCGCGACACCTCGCGATCGAAGAGCTCACCAAGCAGCACCACCCCCGCGGAGGGGTGGCTCGGCCCCGAAACCTCGTTGGGAAGCCTCCCTCTAGCGGACGCGCAACCCCGGGAACTTGGGGCACACCGGTCGTGCGCCAGCCACGCCACCCGGCTTTTCTGCTCGACCGGCCGGCGCGGCTGCGCGATCAATATTGCCATGGATACGAGGTGCAACGTGAACGGGAAAGGAGATGGAGCGAGGGTGCGAGCGAGAAACACAGAGCGACGTCTCACCCTCCCCGGGGTGCCCCGAAACCAGGCCTGCCGACGATTTTCCCGCCCGTGCTCCTGCCGCTGGTGGCAGTAGTGAGCGCGCCGTCCTTGCCGACGCCGCGTGCGTGTGCGTGCGCCGCCTCTTTTCCCTCCGCGCCCTTTCACCACCCCCCCCCAACCCCCACCCCAACCCCACCTCACCGGGCGCTCTAGAGCCCCACCACTCGGCCCCCCCCCGCCGCCCCGGGCCCCGATGATTCTCATGAAGTTTGAATAAATTACTGTCCTTGCACACCCACTTCAAAGTCATCCGCCGCTGTCATTGCTTCATCTTATTCCCTCTGCAACCGCATTAAAGCCGTAGCCTCCTGTCCCTTTTTGGCCTATGACTCTCGCAAAACAAAACTCGTTAAAACTATTCTTTCGAGGATGGCGGGCTTTTTCGCTGACAATTTCAGATGGATACTCCACTCCCGCACCCGCACCCGCACCCGCACCCGCACCCGCACCCGAACTCGAACCCCAACCTCACGCATCCATCAATATTATTATTGTCATTAGTGTTTTTTCGTCGGATCGTGCCTCGAGTCGGCAGTACTACTTGTTTATGTTTTTCAAAGAGACCTTTTTATTTGAGGCGCGGGTGTAATTTTCATGAGAACATTTTATATTCAGGGTATTACATTATATTACAAATATAGGTTTCATTTATTCATTCATTTTTTTCCAAAGTGAAAATTAATTTTACCCTGAATTTTTTTTTATAAATCGCTTTACGCAAAAATTCTTTGCGCGACACACACTATATCAAATTTATCCTCAAGTTTGTGAAAAAAGAAAAACTAATTTGAATATGAAATCAATATCTATACCAACTCTCGATATTGATTTGTCAAATTGAAAAATATTCTTCCGCTCCTTTAATGTTTACATTAACAAATGGAATTCCTGTTTAAACAAAAAAAAATTAAAACTTTGATAAATTGCCGTTCATTCCACGCGCGCAAAACAGGCTAATGGTAATTTTTTATAACAAACCAATTCCCTGCTTATAAAAACATGAATATTTGCTAAGGTCGAGGAGACGGAAAAGAAGAAGAAGGAGAAGGAGGAGGAGGAGGAGGAGGAGAAGAAGAAGAAGAAGAAGAAGAAGAAGAAGAAGAAGAGAAAGTCAATCAGAATTTTATGGGACAATCCGAAATGTCAACAAACTTTTTTTGCGTACAGCTACACTCGTTACCGTACGTCATCTCTGACATACGTCACGCGAGATCCAAAGAAGAAACAGAGGCGACATTCACATTGTTACATTTACAGATGAGAAATGAAAGAGTAGCAGATGTATAGAAAAGAGGAAGATGGAGAATTTGAAAGAAAAACGGTGTCGCGTACTACAATCGTCATTGGTAGTACGTAGTACTAGCACTGCATTATGAGAGCAGACAGATAGACAGACAGACAGACAGAGATAAAAAGAGGCGGCGAGGGGGTAGCGGTTGGGGGGTAGAGGAAGGGAGGGATGGAGATTGTGGCTGAGCAACAATCAAGTTCCCCGTCCGGTCGTCCCTGTCTGTTCAGCTGAAACAGTTTCCTCGTCACGAGAAGCGCTTACATTCCTTTCTTACCTCCGACAAAAACTAGAACTAGAATTCAGCTAATCCCCAGCTGGAATTAAGGCACTCCACTCAATGTATTCACTACAATAGCAGCGGGGATTAATTTAATTCAACCCAATATGCTTGCTTTCCTTATCCGGTTATAACTGATTCCATACTTGATTTGATTTTCAAAATCGTGTTCCTTCTTTTCTTTCCCCCTTTCCTTTGGCGGGCTCCTTCTCCTTCTCCGCCAGCTCGCGCCATTTTAATTATTTTTCAAAGATTTTTGCAAGCCAGGACTCGGCGCTGCTCTTTTATTGATATTTAACACTCGAAGGATTCTGTATAATCGAGGAAACCGCACTATAAATCATTTTGAATACATTAGTCTGTGCCACTCCTCTTAGCTTTCAGTTCTCAGTTCTCAGTTCTCAGTTCTCAGTTTCATCGTCAAATACCTCGAGATTATCCATTACTTTTGCTTACATGCGGAAGAATAATAATCTTTGATGCTCGTGACTCGCATAGTTTGTAATAAAAGAAATGCCGGGGAGAATTTTACATTAATTTACTTTTAACTTTAAACGACCTTATCTATCTTGAACAAAATACACACTTCACATGGACACCACTAATGTCTCATAGTCTCTGTTATCCTTCCCAAGCGGATAAATCAACTTCTCCTTAATCTCCACACACACACACACACCACACCACACCTCACCTCACCTCGAGTCCCCGAAATTAATCCAGGGAAAAAGCAAAAACAAAACCACCAGCCAAAGGAATGGAGAGTAGACCAAAAAAACCTTCTGCCTACGTAATCCTAAATTTTCAATTTCAAGTAGCACCTCCCCCATAAATCAGTTCCTCCGGCAATAAATCACGGACCTTGTGTCACCACATAACAGCACTGGCATTTCGTTATAAAATAAGAAAACGCTCGCAGAACCCGCGAAATCGCTATTCGCTTCCCCCTCGCTTTCCCGAATTCCATGTGTTCGTTTTTTATCCCATTCCCCGCTTTTCCTTCCTTCCACTCATTCCTTACCCTAATCGCACTCCTCGTACAATAGTTTGTCGTCGAAAAATGTAAGGATGCCCCTGCCGTTGCACCTCGTTGTCCGTGAAACTTGGGGGGCTTTTCCAACACATCCACGAAACTTGGTTGCGTATCTCTCCACGATTTTCCCCCTACGCAACTTTCGACATTTTTATTCCTGCTTCCCGCTACTTTTCCTACACGGGCTCTTATGAACTTTCAAACTTTTTTTCAGCTTCTGTCGACAAGATGTTGCTGAATTCCAGGGAACATATTCGCGCGCAGTCATTTATCCTTATTTTATTTTAGCGAAACAATGACGCATCCTTTAAAGAAGATTCAATTATTTGGGCTTCGGAAAATTAAATAATGCACTGAGAATCGTAAAAGTTTTTAAAAGTTCCGAAATTTAATAGACTTACTTTTTGTGAAATATAAATCCCAATGCAATACCAGTGCAGAAATGAAAAGTTGAGGCATTAATAATTTTAGTGGATTCAGTTTTAATGGCATAAACATTTCATTCATAATAATAAATACTTTGATTGAAAGCGTTGAAACTAGAGATTAATTGACTGGTTGTAACTGCAAATATTTTCCGTTATTTTTAGCTTTGATTTCTAATAAAATAATAAATCCACATTGTTATTTTATAAATATTCTTCTTGGTTGCATATCAAATCATAAAGAATATTGTGTAACAGGAAAAAGTATTTTGAATGGAAAATGTGGATGTTTTATCCTGTACACGAATATTTTCTGCGCGTATTTTTCTTTTCAATTCACAATTACACCGTACATGTAAAGTACTGGATTCTACATTTCATCATTTATTTTCGCATCCCTCAATGCAATATAACTCAATCGGATCATGTTACAATAACAATTTTTTTTTTTAAACTCTTTATTCGTTAATTTGCTCTTTGAAGTAAATTGAAGTAAATTTTATCATTGTTTGACGTATCTCAATTTCAATCAGCCCAATTGCGAGAAAAATAAATTTTTACTCTTCATTTAAAAATTATATTTTTCGATTTCTGTTATAAAAAAAAAAAAAAAAAAGTTTCGAGAACATGTAACCAAAGCGAGGTTGGAAATCGGAGGGTTGGGGTAGTTCCCAAAACCTGTATTACTCATTATGAGTTTTGGGTCGCTGACAAAATATCACGTAAACATATTATTAGTAATGTTCGTTGGAAGTAAAATGTATCGATGACAAAAGGAACGACCACGAGCTTGACATCAGTCGTAAAATTGAAAAATGACTGTTTTCCAAGTTCGCATCAAGGATAGGATAATCACTCCTCCGAGTCCCATGTCAATAGGGTCGAGTAGGGGTAGGGGGTAGATGCCATCAGCCCCTCGCCCTTCACCCTTCCGAGGAACACGGGTGTGCTCTCGTCTGTCGCAGCCGCAAGCCCTTGGGCGTTAACCCAATGTTCCTCGCGGTAAGGCGTAAAGCGAGCTTCGAACAAAAAACGCCCTTTTAGCCAAAGATTTCGAGCGCGCAGCATCCCTCCAGCAGAGTACCACGAGCCAGTATCAGCCGCGCCCGAGGCCAAACAGACGCTGCGGTCCAGATCCAGACTCCGCTCACACATGTGCACTTGTGTGCTCTCTCCCGATATAACTCACTCCCATTTTTCCTCTCCCATTTTTTCCTTCCCTTCCTCCCCCTCATTTCGTGTCCGCGCGGGCGGGGACACGAAATGAGGGATGTCTTTATTAAGAAACTCGTCCGATCCGGCATTACCTCCTAATCTCCGTCGATAGTCCCGAGCCCTCTGGTTCTGGCATTTAATACTAAACTCGAGGGCGTGCTCGGCTGGGCTTTCATCAATCCATCAATACCGTTCCGAGTGTCTTGTAACAGATAAGCGACGCACGTTACACCATAATATGATAGCAATACACCACTTTTGTACCCGATTACGGCCGTAATCCCGATCGATCCATCTGTATTCAACCGCCCATTCATCTCTTTGGTCGGAGTTGGAGGCGCGCCGGCGGTGATCGATGCGTCCGCGACGGAAACCGAAAGTGCGTCTCCGCCGCGGAAAAATGCGTAGGAAACGCGAACCCGCGAATACAAATGGAAAAGCTGGGCTGGCTGGCGGGAGGGAGGGAGGGGGGGGGAAGGACGCGCCGCGCATAAAGGCCGATTTTTCTTTTTCCCTCGGGCGAGGGGCACGCGCGCCGCATTCATAAACTATTCATGTTTACGCATACGAATTTCCCGGGAATTGACGCGCGTGTCTTGGGAGCTCATGAGCCCGAGCACCACATGCGTGTATCGTAAACTCGCGGGAGATGTCGGGGAGTTTATAACATGTCACATTACTGACGTTCCTCCGCAGTCGTTTAGGGTCTCCCCTAAAAACTAGGGTTTTACGCGCAGTACATCGCGTTATTAACCCCCCGAGTCATCGGAGAGATCAAGGGTATCAGCGGTACCAACGAGCGCGAACAACCTCCCGGTCCTCGAGATGTCGCGGATGCTGCGATCCCGTTGCAAAAGCTCCCGGAGTCAAAGAGTTCGGGATCGCGGGGCCTTTGAAGGTCGCATTAATGGACCGCTATGCAGGCGCCTGTAATGAATTGCAATAATTTATCGTCCTGCGAAAGTTGGAGTAGAGGCTTTAATCCCCTCGGACCAAAATGAAACCAGAGACTCACTTTCACTTTGTTCCGGACGAACACATTCCCGGGAAGAACTTAAACTATTTACTCTGAACATCCTACGAGCGAGATTATTAAAAAGCCAGGGGAGTGCGATCTCCGTTTTGCATAAACCGACTTTCCAGCCCCGTAAAGCTTTCCAACTCTCACGGAAAATATTAATTAAAGTGAATTCTCAGAGCTCGCGCGAGCCCGTGGAAGGAAAAGAAAAGAAAAGAAAAGAAAAGAAAAGAAAAGAAAGGAAAGGAAAAGAAAAAAAAAGAAAGGAAAAGAAAAAAAAAGAAAGGAAAAGAAAGCGAGAATAGGGAAAAGAAAAGAGTCGCGCGGAGCCTGTCCCCGTAGGCCGATAAAAGCGAAATCCAAGGAGGCACGCGCTTGCCCTGAAATACGATTGACCTTCTCGGGGGTGCGCAGGCGCCGACCTCCACCTCCCGGGGGGTGGTGTAGTACGCGGCGCATACTCCGGGGGTGAATTCGGGGTTGCGGGGCTCTTCCTCGAGTAGGCGCTCGTAAAAGCTGCCGGGGGTGCGCTCGCGTGCACGCGCCGGTAATTCAAGTCCGCCGAGACTGCGCGCACCGCTTTTCCGCTAATGAAAACTCGGCGATGAGCTACTACTACTCCTACTATTCGTGCCCTGTTACCACTACCGTTACCATTACATTACTGGCGTTACTACCATTACTACCACGACGAGCATTGCCGTTACTACGTTACAACCTCGTTTTTTCCCTCGACTCTGTTTTGAATTTGACTACTCCAAGACCAATCAGCTTCTCTATTTAATCCTGCATGCTTGCGTCGCCACTTCCTTAAATAATATTTCTTTATTACACTTCCGAGCGCTAAATCTTCTTTTCCATTTATCCACTATTAATTATTCATTCATGTGTTGTTGCAAGATGCAAATGTAATTAGGAAAGTAGACTTGCTGCCATAATTACTTTTTGCAATAATAGACAATGCAATATTTAAGTGTATTAGGTGCTGAATCGACAAGTAGAGTTACGTCTTTAGCTAGACGTCCAAGAAATAAATTGATTTTTATTGGCTTTCCAGTTGATTTTCCCAAAGCCAGCCAAATTCTGAATTTTGAATTAAATTCTCAACGTTTTTCTTGCAATCTAATGCCAGCATTATCAAATTTATCATTTTTCAAAGAGGCTGGTTGTTTATGGAGACGTAGGCGCATTGATTAAGAATAAACTTTGTATTTTATTCGTCCAGCACCTCGTCTGACACTATCGCAGCTATCCTCTTTTATCAAAGTAGACTCTCAATTTGTCGTACGCACATCGATTATGGATTTTCATTTTGGACATCCTTTCGTAAAATCTGATGGGAATGACGCACGCAAATGTGGACGGAGCAGACCTTTCGGCCCGATAAAGCCCTTCACTCTGCGATTATGACCAGTCGGTATGCAAACTGACGTATCTCCCCGGATTCTGACGTAACCACATGTGAATGCAAATCCCTTATCCTCGACACAAATTAATTGGATCTGGATTTTTGTAATTCAACGTCCAGCGCAATCGTATCTCGAGCACCGAAACACGTTGTTATACGCGAGTTTCTCACGCAAAGGGCGGCCTTGTTTTTATTCGAGAGTTCGATCCTGCAATCATCGTCCTGTCCGCCTCGACATGGTGGGATGTTCATTAGTTTCGCGACTTTTTTTAACTTTAAATTTTTACGTCGGCTCCCGCTTTGAAATCGAAACCCCTTTTGTCCATCTGAATCCATGTGTAAATATTGAATATGCATTCGCAAAAGTTATAATCCCCCCCCCCACCAAACGCTTTATCTCTCTGGATACGCAGAGCGATTAGTTTACGATTGCGAGATCATTATCAAGCTGAATTTGTAATTCACTTTGCAATTTATTGCACTTTATTCCCAAAGTTATTAAGCTGTTCGCATCTACTTTGTATTGTAAGACTTTATTCAACTGTTTTTGCTTTTAAAATTTGATTGTAATCTGTGAAATTGACAAATGGAACAAGGAATGAATCAAGCGTCGGTTAAAATAGTTGCTTAAAATTGTATGCGATCCCCCTTTATGACAAAGTACCGCGCTTTTTAATTTTAAAACCAGAGTCACGGCGATAAAGTCATCAGGCGAGTGCAGCTTCATAAAGGATTTTTGAATGTAAATGGCGCCCGGGCAAAGTTTGGATCGAGCCGCCGCGATCAACAATCGATCAATAAACATCATCATTCTTCTTTTCTTAGCACCTGGGCAATTTGTCGGTGGTTGGCGTGCCTTTTCATGGCCCTCAATTGTAAAGTGTGTGGCTCTTTTTATCAGAAAACGAGCCTTCGAGATAAAGAATTTTCCAGTACTCTGGGAACCGCCCGCCAACCTGGGATGACATAAAATAACCATCAATGACGAATCAAGTGCGCTGTCTCCCGCACTCTCACCCCCTGTCACTCGGCTCCCGAGGGTCATTAGCGAGTGCGCGCATTATTATGCAACCCCTCCTTCCTCTTCCCCTCCCTCCGCCTCCCCGCACGAGCACTCCGACCTCCACAAAGATAACCGTTGACCTCCCGCGTCGTCGACTCCGCATCCGGGATGCGTTTGTAATCGCGCATGAAAGACGGACTTTTTCCTCAGATTTTATCGGAGCTCCGACGTATAAATCCGAGTTTTAAAGAGCCAAGTCAAAACACGTTACCTCCGCCAGCTGAAAGACCGATTGGAACAAATCGGACGCCGACACAAAGACACGCGCAACATTCCTCGGCCTTTTTTATCGGGAGTAACAATCCCTCTATCACTTTACGGGCATGGAAGCTGTGTGACTATCCGATCCTAAGCCATTGTTGTTTGAAATTTTTGAAGGCTTTACATCTCTTTCCCGTCAATTACCCCCTTCCTCTTCCCCACTTTCCTTCCCTTAATTCCCCGCTCAACACTTTGCACTCCCATTTGATATAATCTTGAACTAAAATGTAAAGCGACTTTGTAGCTCGTCTCTGTCGGATCCTGGACTTATTGGCAGGTTACGCGTGTTCCTGGTGTGGATCGTCGTGGTTGTCGGTCTTGGCTTCGGATCTCCCTCTGCGTTCGCGTGTCTGGATGCCAACCGGATGTGACGTAGCGCGGTCTAAAGATAGACTCTTGCGCAGTTGACCCTTCATTCCCTCGTCTCTCTCCTTCTCTTGACTCGCTCTCTCTCTCTCTCTCCCCCCTCTCTCCCTCTCTCCCTCTCTCCCTCTCTCCCTCTCTCTCCCTCTCTCTCTCTCTCTCTGCTATATCTATTATGCATTGTTTATTGTTTAATTTTGACATTTCTTTTGATGCTCTGGATTTTCAGTATCAATGTCCAAACACATGTTTATTTATAATTGTGAGATATCTCGCAAACAGGAAGTGATTGTTTGAAATATCATTATATTAATTATCATTATTGATGCTGTATTGGCTAAAGATTTATTGTCCTTTGCCATTACTAAAAAAAATAATTATTCAATACGTTTAATCAAATTGGGTACAGTAAAGCTTTAATCAATTCAATATTCAAATTGAAAATCACCATATTTTCTCCTTTATTACTGAACCAAAAACTAAATTAAAGTCAACACTATTTAATTTCACTATCATTGTTTAGCATTAAAATTCACTTTCGTGATATTGTTCATTCACTTTTATTTTCATTGATAAAAAGATATTTATTAATTAATTTTCCACAAAAGATCACGTGTATAATATTTCAATACGTAAAAGTGCTTGACACAATCACATTTTAAATATAATTTAAGTTTACAATATTATCAAAGTAAATTTTCTTCGTTGGGAGGATATATTCTTATTTTCTTCTCTTGTTTCTGCTTCTCTCGTCTTCCTTTTTCTCAAGCCATAAACTCAAGGCCACTGTGTCGATGCCATCGACGTTGTCTTGCACTTTTGTCAATCTCTCTTCTTTCTCGTTCTCTTATGCTTAACGCTCTTTCTTTTTCTTTTTCTTCTCTGTCGTTTGGTTTTTCTTGTTCTTTTTATTTTTCTTTCTTTCATTCGTGTGGTTTTATAAGAGACTTTATCCTTTTTTTATCCTTGTATTTTTTATTATTTTTATGAAATATCGTTAAAAATGCTTTTGTATATTGATGAAGTATCATATATTCTGAATCTAAAATATTATATTACAAAGGTTTCTTTATAAAAAAAAATGTCCTTATTATTATCGTATATCACTGTTTTTATATAACGCAGGTAAATACTGCAAACTTGGTTTTAAGTAATGATTTAAAAGTCATATTTTTTTTACGATTATTTACTATGGTAACCGTAAGATTAAATAATAAAATATTTATATGGTTGAAGGTAAGCATTTTGTCTAAATTATCAATAAAATATATTTTTTATTATTATTATTTATTTATAATAGTAATTCCACGATTAATATCGAATTATCATTCAAGTGCTGTAATGATTAGCGTTTAATTCTTTTTAAATTTCCAAATAATTAAGATCTGCAACTTAATATAAAAAAGTGTACATTTTACAATATTATTTAAATATTTATGATTTGTTGACATAATGTATTTATTTTAGATATATGAAATTGATTAAATATTTATTTCTTTTTCAAATGTAATATTATAATTTGATTACAAGTTTAAAGTGAGCGTTTAAATGTACGTAATAAACAAAAAAAGTATTTATTAATTATTCACGAAATAATAGATTCTATTTTTAATTAAAAATTGAAAGGAAACTTTATTTCGCATTAAAAAAATAAGAATAGAGGGATTAATGGAAACCGTTGTACTGGCCAAAGTACATTAATTAAAAGAGATATGTTTATAATAATTAAAATTTCCAAGCTGAGCGCGTTTACCTATTTGAAACAGATGATAAATTAAAGATGAAATGGTTTTGGGAAAGTGTTTTGAAGTCTTTATGTGGTTGTTTTTAATAGAGTACGGAATTTTATGAAAATTAATTAGCAATGCTATTGGTTATCCTATATAATTAATTATATCAATCCTCAAACTGTCTCGAGTACATCTTTCATTATAATTAATTATATTAGTTCCTTTTTCACCGGCAGACTCGGATAAAAGCACAAGCCAATCCGAGTTCCATCTTTGACTTATTTCACGAAATTCGGAAGTATTGAAAACTCATAATACGAGAGAGAGAGAGAGAGAGAGACAGAGAAACAAAGTTAGTTTCCGTGATTCAATATTGGCTCGAGTTCACCCAGAGTCAAAATCACCCGAGCCCGACACCAGGGGAAAGAGTTTGATCGGGGCAACTCGCGAAATTCACCTTAGAAATGTATTAGTTGGGGCCAATTTCCGCGTGACGCGCCATCGAACGTACGTCGGCGCCAATTCGTCAGACCTTCCTTTTCCATCCTCTTTCCCCGGTTTTCCCCTGGAAAACTGGTTATTTCGAGAGAGCATGAGTGCGGTAATAAGATGATGGCTCTCTCCGCAATAAATTCACCGAATCGATAGCGCAATCGGCTCTGCTCCTCCCCGCCTAATGAAAAGATTACATTAATGAAAGTGACTTTAATGCAATGTCCTATCCACGATCCCGGATATTAATTCAATGCATTTTTCAATTTGAAAATAAAATTCGCTGGATTATGGGGTTTCGAGTGTAATCCATTGCTCAACGTGCCTCCATTGATTTACACGGCTGTCAGGTGTCTACTTGCGCGAGGAGGAGGAGGAGGAGGAGGAGGAGGAGGATGAAGAATGTGGAACAGAACAAACTAAAAACAACCGACCATTATTTGCGCATTTATTTCTATTTCCTCCTTAAAAGGACTCTCCTCATTTCGCATTCTCGATTCCTTACTAATGATCTTATAATTGCTGCTCTTGTTCGTTCCGATCTCCACCGAGGGCGACTAACGAGTTCAGTTTCACGGTAATTTTAATAATACCCCATATCAAATCACAATTCCGTTGCTCCTCCGGATCAAATGATTATTTCTCGTACTCGATTATTTATTTAGTGTTGGGGAGGGGGGGAGCAGTTGCCATTTTGTTGAATAAATTAAAGATGGGTGCTCAAAGTAATAAGCAGATCAATTAATTTACCAAGTGGTCGTCGAGCAGCTACCCTCAACAAAGACAGTGCAAAAGCTTTTTATAAAATGCGCCGTTGTTTCGACTTTAATGTAGATAAAATATCTTCCATCGCGTTCTGCATCGCAGTAAATTCTAATTGAATAATGTACAGAGCGGCGCACGGTGTCATCGACTTAATAACCTGATTTTATTAGTGATTTATCTTTATCGTAAACTCTAAATTTTAGTAGAGAGCTAATATCGAAAAAGTATTTATGAATGTAATGAAAGTTGTAACAAAATGCAGGACGTTTCTTCACTCGCGAGCAACCTGTTATATGGGCTTTGGTTTATTGAAGGCTCGACAGTAGTTATCTAGTTCATTACCATTTTCCAATAAAACACAGCAACAATAATTGAATTAAACATCGCCATAATAATATGGTTGTTTGTTTTTTCAGGTAATAGTTGTGCTTAAGATGCTAATTTATTTAACCGAATGCTCGGCGGAATGTCAATTGCCGTCAAACGTAAAAATGCTTTCGAAATTTTGATTGTCAGTCACGTTGGTTTTGTATCGGCGAGCGGCAGCACGTAACGCTCGATCGGACTCTCTGTCACTGCAAATATTGTGGTGCTTTATGAATTTGCGCTGATTTTTAGCGATTGCTACTACACGTGCGGCTTGTCTCGATTGTCGATTCGCGAATGTAATGAAATGGACGAAACGTTCATTACACTCGCGACTCGCGACACGCCAGTCGCCACTCGCCACTCGCCACTCGCCACTCGCCACTCGCCACTCGCCACTCGCCACTCGCCGCAGCCATTGAGCGGCGCTCGAATAAACATCGCGGCCAGTTGTCAGCCCGTCAAATCGGCTAATGAAACAAAGAGGCTGGCCGGTCTTTTGCATCTCGGAATAATATTCTTGAATGGACGTGAAAAAGCGGGCGATAAAGAACCAGAGAAAGAGAGATGGCGAGGGAGGAAGAGACAGAGACAGAGACAGAGACAGAGACAGACAGAGACACAGACAGAGACAGAGACAAGACACGTACAATTGCAGGAAAATCGGAGGGAATAGAGTTAGAGTGGCTTATCTATCGGTCGAGCTGACACGGAGAAACGTAAAAGAAACTCGCAACTGTTGGCTCGTCTCAGCCCTCGGTGTCTGCGCGTTCGCGCGATTGAATCGCTCGCTCAATATTCATAATCGCTCGAGTAGCAGCTGCGCGCGATAATGGAGACGTCTCCGCTCGTTTCAGGCAGAAATGGATACTGCGTGAAGCACATATGCCACCCGACGAGTCTAATCTCCCTGTCGGACCCTTTTCCATGGATTTTCCGGTCTCCGACTTGTTTTTCCGAGGGCTTGGGCATCTTGCGGGCGGCTCGTCTCCTATTGTCCGCTCCTAGTGTCCTCGTAATGAAGTGCTCGCTCGGGCGAGTATGCGTGCGCGAAATATTAACAAATCCGAGTCCCCGATTCATTGACGCGCACGTGCGCGGCTTTCCGATGCGGGGGAGGATGAAATTTTCTACTCGCGAGTCTTTTTCCCTTTTATCGATTTTATCCATTATTAGATATTTAAGTACCGTGTCATGTATAATTACACGCTTGCTCTAAGAGCGCGACAGAGCGATCTTTTGGTCTTGCTTTTGCTCGCCTGTCACTTAAAAATTCTATTCCTTTTTAATCCCCATCTCCGTCAATTTTTATTTATTCCGAGGAGGAGACAGTATTGAAATATTTATTGGTGTGCAAATTTTTTGCATTTTTATGCGTGTAAACGGTAATAAAATTTTTTTTACCATTACATCACTCGACAGGACTCTGATAAACAATCACTCATTCTTACTGCCAACTCGGCGTGCCTTCGAAATTTTAAAGGAGATTTTGTACATTAAATTTTGTTGATTATTAGGATTTACGTGGCGGTGTCAACTATTTCCTTTTTCTGTTTTACGAAAAAAGATGCATGAGGTACTTGCTTTCACGAATCACTTAGGAAAAGGTTATCGCAACTTGATCGAGACATCAATCGTATGAATATTTAACGCATTCGCGAATAAAATGTACGACTTTGATTTTCTGTAAGCTTTATTTATTATTATTGTGTGTGTGTGTGTGGGGGGGGGATAGTGTTTGAGCTCCTACGAAATCCTGTGTGATATATTTGCAAGTACATATTTACATGCGCTGGTAAAATAAAATCGAGTCAACAAAGGTTTTACAAATTTTATTTCGCCGGGGAGACTCATACTTTGAGAGCGCAGACAGTATTTTTTTTAATCGAACTTTGGGTATATTTTTATATTAAAAAAAAAAGAAAGTTTTTTTAAATAAAATTTTAATAATGTCTTTGAATTGCCCTTAAACTTGTGCTCTGAGCCCTTATATTTATATTAAAAAAGTGCTCGTAAACTCAAAGACTGCGTAGTAAATTAAAAAGGAGCAGTGACACGAGTTTAATTTTTAAGTAGTCAAAAGAGAAAAGAACAATTAAAACCCCGTCAACTCGCAAATTCTCATACATCGTACGCATGAGGTTCTCCCATACAATAGCAATAAAAGTAATAATAGTAGTAAGGAGGGGATGAGTTAGATACACTTGTTCTTTTTTTTCTATTACTTGATGGTGTGCAAAAAGCGATTTTCTATCTCTCAAAAACGAAAAAGGGGTAAGCGTGAGCGAGTGTCGAGGGCAGCGTAAAATTGCAAGAAAGAATTTTCGCCGTCCGGGTTAGCCCTGAACAACACGGCATTTTGAACCAGAAACTCATCGAAATAATCGCCACCGCTGATTTTGCTTTCGAGACCGGCGCCAGTCCTCTCAAGAGCGAAGCTGAATATAATCAATGGGGTCGTTGGCACCGACGAGGGCGCGAGTCGTTGTCGAGGTTGACGTTTGGGGCTGCGGGGGTTGAGGGTGCGCTAATAGGCTTCGATCAGCCGCGAATTCAACTGAATGCGAACGGGAACCGGGGCTTACGCGCGGATTATCCCGTAGCAACATACGACGCCACCCACGCAAAGGGAGAAACGCGTTGGCGCTTTGACGTCCCGCCCGCCCCGCATGTAAATATGTAAATATGTGTGCGTGTAACGCACTGCCACACGCGCTATTTCTTTTTTTATTTTTTTTTTTTTCTTTTTTATCCCTGACTGTGGAGGGCGAGGCCTCTATCGAATCTTATGGACTCGTGGTCCAATTCGAGATACGGAAGCTGGGCCGCACTCCAAGATGACCGACACCGATAGCGTATCTCCTGTCGATTAATAGATAGACGTAAGCATTGAAAATCCCGAGCCGCGGGTGACTCGAGCCTGTGCGATCATTCAAGATCAGCGAATAATCCTATAATTTAATAATCGTATCACATATTAACGTTAAGTATCTTTGTGAAGGATGGATGTTGGTCTTAACGACACTATTACCTTTGGTGCAATAAATGCAACACAAATACATCGCGATAAGAGTTACATTGTAGGTTTGATGTTGCAGCGCAGCTTTTTGTGCTCGCCCGGTAATATAGATCATGTAGGAAAACCGGAATTCCTCTCTCGAACGCTCAAGGAATTCTGCGCTTTGCCAGTTATTTATCTCCCCATATATCCTTGAGCTAATTAAAATTATTCCTACAAGGAAGGAATTTTCAATCAAGGTTTTTTACACTAGAATCTGGCTGGGCCGAAAAATATTTTGATACAATTACTCTTTGAGCCCAGTCGACAATATTTATCGAGTGCAAATGTGTGCAACCTTGTAAATAATTCATCGAGCAACTATAAATACTGCGCTTCAGCTATGAATTTTATTCCTCGAGCCCAATGTCTATTTGGATAGATTCGATAAAAAGAAGGGAACGCTCCACGAGTTGGATGATTCTTAAAATAACTTTCGTAAATGTAACGGAATCCTAAGCAGAGCCGCTCCGAGGAAACTTTGGAAAAGTGTTCCTAATTCAAAACAAAAAGTCTAGTCCTCATTGTTTTCGCGTCTCCGCACCAGCAACAACAGTGCGGGTTGGTGTCATAAAACAGCCGCGTTTATTAAAACTAATTACGAGGTGAATATAATCAAAGTCTTGATGACTTCCGGCCGCGGGAAGGCCGTGAGACAGCTTATAATTACCACTGGGATGAAATGGGACGAGATGGAACGAGATGGGGGATGGTGTGGGATGGGTTGGATGGGTTGGATGGGTTGGATGGGATGGGATGGAAGCTCTTTATCCACCAGCTAGCGCCGCTCCTCTGTACGCGTTTAACGCGTGGGGTTGTTTCAACTCGACGATAAAAATGCGCGGCGCAGGGGTTGCAGGAAGAGGGTGCAAGTGGAGACCTCGGGGGATGGAGAATTTTTTACATGGTTTATACTTTCAAATTTTCAAGAGCTTAAGATGGAGTTACGCACCGAGGACTTGGTCTTTCCCCTTTGGAAAACACGTCAACGAGTGTCAACTAAATTGCGGATGGGACCCTGAAAATATAAATTTTTTAATTATTAGTTGCATACAGACTTTTATTTTTTAATATGCACTTGCAAAATGCATAGAGTTTAGATGAAAGCCGAGCTATTTGCATTGGAAGTGTAATTTTTAACATTTTCAAATGTGATGTTGCATCTTAAATTATACACTGAGCACTACAACTCAAAACGATAATTCCTATTTACATACACTATTCTAAAGTGTATAATGATTACTTGTACACTTAACCGTTAAATACACACACTCATTGGCTTGATTTGAAGATTTGAAAATGTTTGTGATGCAACGGTTTTCTCGTTGAAGTGTCAATTTTAAGTTTGCAAATGTACTTCTCATCGTGAAGTTGGCAAATAAAGGCATATTTAAAAATCAGAGTTTATTTTTTCTTCTAATTTAATTAAAAATTGATTAAAATGCTGAACGTGGGTTGAAAATTATCAGCGATGCTGTTTGTTTCAATCAGAATTCAATATTTTTCCTGGACATGGAAATTATGAACCGAGGGTAAAAGATACATGCACAACGTACATGTGCACACCCCCACAAGCGCACGTAAAAACATACGCGCGCGCGCGCGCGCACGCACACACACTTGATTATCGATTACTTCTTTTTGCTCTTTTGATCACAAATGATTTTTGATTGAGGGCATTTAGCAAGGCAAACGTGTTTAAATAGTCGTTAGCTTGAAAAAATTGAAATTCGTAAAGAAGGATGAAATGCCTCTTAGTTTGTCACTTTGTCCATTATAAATATTCGGAATGCCGAAAGCTTCAATCTCGCCGAGTAAATTAAAAACGCTTGTTCTCCCACGGAAAATGTAATTAAAATAACTGCAAGACGGACGGGCGGCAATTGCAGCATCTTAAATGATTTAACAGTCGAGACGCCATTTGTCATTCATGTGCGAGATTAATGCACATTGGAACGTTCCTGTTCTCGTAAGGAACTCGGGAACAACGCGTGTCCTGAGTCAGTGGGAAAGCGCCGGGAAAACTTGGCGAAACGCTAAGCAGACATGCCGATTTCTTGTGACGACCGACCGACCGCCCGCCCATGGGTAATTGTCTATGCTAATTACGGAGATGCAATCTTCCCCGGAAAATGCGAAAATTCGTATATCTCACTTTGCTCTGGCCACAATGTAAACGTCATTAAATTTTCTTTCTGTTTCAGGTAAGAGCTTTTCTCATGATACCCAACCCCAGCGAGATACCCATTCTCCTTTCAGAGGCCCATTCACGTTGGGTTACTGGCTTTGGTACGTTTTTCATTACAGCTTATTAAATCTTTTATTACTCTTGAGGAATATTTTATGCTTTATCAATGTGTCTCGTAATATCTTTGACAATCAAATCTGCACCCTCCATTGTCCAATAATTGTGTACAATTGTGTAGTTAATGAATCATCGTGTGTATATTCAAGTCAGTTCTAATGACTCGTACTTCAGCATGGGACTCGAAATGTTTTTCGCACAAATTTTGAAAAAATACACGTGAAAATTATAAATCAAAGATACGTTATGAAACGCTGTTGAAAATATTATAGAGTTCAACAAAATTTTATTATCCGTACGTTGCGCAAACGGCCACTAAAGTGAACGCAATGAAAAGAATCAAATTAGTCGATTCGCATTTTGTAAAGCAATGTAACTTAATTTAACCATAGTACTATTGCTTTATATAATACTGTTGATCAGTAAATAACTCAAAAATAACTAGTTCTCGCGTTACTTGTAGTACTGACAAGTATTTATCATGAAAAAAGCTTTCGTTTGTACTTAGAATTTCAAACAAATTTATCCTTATCATTACATTTAAAACGTAATCCAGGATAAAACTCGGCAAAACTGTGAATCCCTTAGCAACCAACCGAAGATTCACAGAAACTGATTATTTCTTCAAAAAGGAGCTAAACCGAGTCCAGACTCTTATTGACAAGAAGAGAGAAAGGCAATATCTTCACTGTCAGACCTGCGATCGCGAGTTTCCGCAAAAAATATAATACAACGAATTAAAATAAAAAATACATTTTTTGAAAAAGTTGGAAAGGCTTCCCCCCTCCCCTCCCCTCCCTCCTTCCGCGTTAAAGGGGTTTAAGCGGATTTGTGCTCGGATGCCTAGACACACTTTCCTCCCCCTGTCTTCCTTCCTCCCTCCCTCCCTCCCCCTCCCTTCCTCCCTTCCTTCCTCAAAGAAACATATATATGCACTCATTCAAGAAGGGAGAACGGCCGTTTATAATTACGGAATTACGCAAATGCACGCGTAATAAGCAACTGTAAGTATACAGGTATTGTAAGCGTGCATGTGTCTGTTAAAGTCATAGTGCAAACGCGGACGAGAGACGCTGGTGTTCGCGTCGATACTTTTTTCGACAGGCCATTTACATTTTTACAAAATTGTATTTCTTGCTTTGAAAAGCATCCGATTTCGAATCCGTATTTTTTAATTATATAGCTTTGCTCGAATATTATAATTTTTCGGTAGACTTGGTTTAGCAGTTTTACAGGTATAAAAATTTCTCCTCTCATGCAAATAAAATCGTGATTGGTCAATTTTATTTCTAGAAGTATACGATCTCATTTGAAAGTTATCATTAGAGAATTTTTAACGTTTTAATAAAATTTAATTAACAAATATTTATAAGGTTGTGTATTTACATGAGAATATTTAGTTTTTTTGTGAAACTAGTTAATGAAATATTTATCATTGACATAGGCATCTTAAGATAAAATATATTAAAATACCTGTACATCTACACACCTGCGAATATAGCCGTATATGCGTAAAATTGATAAATATTTTTCATTTTATTCTTTAAATAAAAGGAAAAAAAATTTTAGTATGCTTTAAATTTTAAATCTAAATTATTAATTTTTTTTTTTTTTTTGTCTTTCCTTAATGTTATTTAATAAACATCCTCACTAATAATATAATTAAATTTATAATCACGAATCAAAGTTGTGAATTGTGCCATGTTTTTTTTTATTAGACTAAATCTAATTTATATATAAATCAACCAAGTATTTTTTTTAAATGTACAAATCATTAATACCGATATAAATATTAATATAAATTTTTATTATTATATACGAACGTGTTATTTGAAAAAATTCATATTTGAAAGCCTTGTATTAAAATTTTTGTGTATATTTGATCATAGGTATGCCAAAGATGCTTGAGCCAGATTGTGCATATATGTTGACATATATTTTAAATATAAAAAATATTTACAAAAAAAGCTAATGCATTATTGAAAAGTTAAAAATTGGAATTAAAAAAAGTATTTTTATATTTGAAAAATACATATTCCTGTTGGTCGATTTTATCACGCCACTTTTCTTTCATTACAAAATAAAAAAATATTTGTATTTATGTGTTTAAATACTACAAAAATCGAAATCTAATCAAAGATGAAATTCGAATATTTTATTCAATAAAATATTCAAATTTAACATTTTTCATTTTCATGTTTGATAAGTTATTTGAAAAAAAAAGTTTGTTTACACAAAACAGCATTTTAAAATAACAAAAGTCAAAGTTTAATTATGTTGACCCTTCGCGATACTATTTTTACATATTTAAATGCTTTTGTTCCTGTATTGTACATCATAGACATCTATCGAGTGTACGTTGATGTTTTCTTTAAACTATATGCCTTTACATCATATTATTAATAACATTAAAATTTTTTTACGAGACTCACTGTAATAGTCATGAGTAAAATATATAGTTACACTTGCATTTATTTTTTTATAAACAGGTTATCGTGCAGTAGCAATATTGCGAGACTTATAAACTTCGATATTAGAGTATTTTTAGAATATGTTATTTTGAATTAGAAAACTTAATTTAAATTTTAATTAGTCCAATGGTGTTAGATATATGAAATTCAGATTAATAAAGGAGTAAATAAAAGTGACTTGACTTCGTACGAGTGTCGGTCTGTAACGTTCACTTGCCAGTTTACTTTTGATTAGTAATTATTTATAATTTATGATTACTCTCCTTTTAATGTAATGAGAGATTTTGCCGCATTAAGTCAAGGTAGGTTTTAATTTGATTGAATTATAAACTTAAGTGGTATATATTTTCATAGCTTGTACACAAGATTAAGATAATAAATATTTTAATTTAACTTTTTGAGCGCTATTTAGAATTATGGCCGAAGCGCTAAGAGAACTTTTTTCATGAAGATTTTCGCATTAAATGTTGGTAAGTATGGATCCAGACATTTTCATATTAGTCTTGTTAAATATTTCAAGAGTCTCGAGTTTTTGCATAATTTGTCCGAACAAACTTCACGACAATATGCGTCTCGGCATTATATCACCTCTTGTTGCACACACGACGTATCCTTTAGTATTCATAGTAATTAAAACGGCGTTCCCGCGGTATTTTTAAAACTATCGCAAGTTCCGGTGAACTACGACCGAAGCCCCAGCCTCCTCTCCTCCCCCGCTTTGTAATTCGTGCAGGTACTCGTGTACCCGATCCCCCACGTGCGTCTTTCTGACGAGTTTTTAACGCGTTTCTTTGCGGAGAGTCCGCGGCCAGGTCGTCAATCAACCTCACCCCCGTTTTTCCGCGTGGCTCGCCCGGAAGTTGACACCGCCCCCAAAGTCGCATCAGGAGTAGGCGTTTCGAGGGAGTGTCGGAGGAGCTCGGGAAGTAATTTGAAAAACAGGTGAGTGTGCCCCGTATAAAAAGGAAACGAGACAGATGGATGAGGGAGAGTAGGAACTCGCGTCACCGAGGAAATTTTAGCACTTTTTTATTGGGCTTTATCTCCCCCCCCTCCCCCCTCACGCCCTGCCAATCCTCCTTCGCTCCCGCTCTCCCCCTCCCCCTCCCCCTCCTGCCCCGTAGCGTCCTGCCTTATTACGCTCGCCAGACAGGCATCGAGTTCAAGTTTTAAAACTCGAAACGAGATAATATGGGTGAATCGCTAATGGAGATTAGTAGTTTCCGTCTACCCCGATATTAACTATAATTAATCAAGGTAAACGATATCTAGTGTGGTTGTTGGGCACGTGTGTGTGATTACACGGTGCCCACGTATCAATCGGTTACCTGTTTGACGCGCTCACACCACCTTGGCAAAAATTGTGGGCATTACCTGCCGAGTCTCGTATCATTTCGCTGTAATGGTTATAATTTTGGCAGCACTGGGCATTAAATCGCATTTTGGCAGTTCTAAGGCACTCATATTTTTCCCCGAACACACGCGCGTACACCGAAAAAGGTTTTACACGTGTTTCGCCGGAGTTCCCGGGCATAAAACTTTGAAGTTCACTACCGTTGTAATGGCCTTTATTGCTAAATCTCTACTACAAATGAAATAGTGAAGTTTTGTCAATCAATAAACGACCGAATTAGTAATCTAATAAAACTTATTTTATTACTTTATAACTTTGATCAAATGAAACTCGGTACAACCAAAGAGCCACCATAAACGTAGTTTTATCAACTTTTTTAAAAAATGTTTTTGAAAAAGTTTTTCCAAATTGAACTATAAATCCCGAGTTTAAAACAAAAAACAGGAAAATACGCAAAGAGCAGATATTAAAAAGTATATACAGATTATTGTAATAATGTGGAGGTATTTTAAATTTTTATATTAGCGCGGAATGCATTGCAAAAGTATAACCAACACAGAAGACAACTTGTTAATTATTTTATGGTATGACGAAACGAAGCATGAATTATTATAAATTACAAGCGGCAGTTTATATTTTCAAAATTGATGAAGTAAGATTGTAAAGTTTTTGCTTTTTTTATTTCGATGTACCGCTGTCACGTTTACGCGCATACATAAAATAATATACGTGTCTGAGCGTAAGCTCGAAAAATAAAAACCTGTGAAGAAATGAAAATTAATCAATAAATTCATTTAAATAAATTGACACTATATGTGTTACTTTCGAAACACTATAATTATTTGCTTCGCGATAATAAATGTATCTAGTGTGTAATTACAGTGTAGTTCAAAAAAAATTATAGAGGAAGAATTTGAAGAAATATGCTGCATCGGAATAGAGACAATAATTCCGAGTAAACATAAAACGCATACGTGAGTTCTTTCACCTCCGCTCAAATCCGTACTACTAAATCGTGGAAATGTGTCATTTTTAAACATATAGTAACTCGGAAAATCCATAGCCGTTCATTGGTGAATTTTTAATTGCACAGAAGCTCGTGGTGTTTCAAAATTGATAAAAACAGGTTGGCAAGAGGGGGGGGGACGATAAATAGTTACAGATTGCGAGAACAAAGTATTGGATGTTTCGGGTTGGTCCGTGGGAGGCTGGAAAGCTAAGATGATTGACAGAACAAATCGACGCAGCGTCGATCATTTATCCCTCCTTTGCGACTTAAACTACTGAAAGCTGAAAATTAAAGACTGCAGACTGAAAGCTGAAGACTCGTTCTTTTTCCGCGCTTTCGTCCACGATAATACCTTCTTTCCCTTCGAGTGACCCTAGGATTTATTGGCCTTTTAAAGTTTGGAAGCGTCCCTTTCTCCCTCTTTCTATCTCTCTCTCCCTCCCTTTCCCTCTTTGTCACACATACGTATGCACGCGCGCGCCCATCTTTTCCCTTCGTTTGATTGGTGGTAATTTAATCCAGTCGCAGCTCGAAAAAATGCAGTTATTATCGGCTTTTTCAATTAGCGATTTTATTTTTCTGATTTATTTCTCCAACTTTCTACGTTATTTTCAACAATCAGAAAATGACCTTTACGTCTCGAATAAATTGATTTTCAGAGTTAATTGCAATTCGACTTGCACATTTCCTTTTCTTTGACATGAAAAATTTTACTTCATAATCAGGTATCTTCCAAAGGCAGCTTTTCTCGATTTACAGACAATTGCAAATAATTACTCGTTTTAAAAAATCGATTGTCTTACTGTAAATGGAAATATTAATTAATCATTAATTAGCTAATGTTATTGGTAATTATTTTTCCTTACAAAGTAATTAAGTATGCTGCTAATAAAATTGGATAGATTATCAATATTTCAATTTAATAAATGATTATAATTAATTTGAAGATTTAATTTTTTTAGATAAAGATAATTTATATTATAAGCAGAATTTAATTTATGAATTTTTACCTCGTAATATTTTCATTGATAATAATATGATAAAAAGTATGATTTAAAAGAGCTACCGTTTAAAAAATGTATGCAAAAATCATTAGGGAAATTTTATTCTGCTTAAAACATTTTTAAAGAATAAATGTATTTTTATTAAGTAAATAAATTCATCTGTAAATACAAGCATAATTGAAGGATTGAAGAAGTAATTGACTCGCATTAAAAATATATCTTTGAATCAGTACATGATTAGGTTGTAAACGAAGGGAGAATAAAAAAAGGGCAAACATCATATCGAAGCTTCGAAAAGATCCAATAAAATAGGATTTATTAGTCACTTGATTAGATTCCAGGTAACGGAAATGAATCGTGACTTTGATAAGAAAGAAAGTCAGCTTAACTCGTTTTTTCTTAAGATGATGTAGAAAAATAACAGCTTACCTTTTATTTACCTATTATCTACGGATTGCAATGGATTTTTGAAGAGTATAGTAATCAACATAAATTTACATTTTTATGCACCGACTTTATATTTTAAAACTAAAAACCACGTTCGCTTGCAATAACATTGTACTTTTCCCCGTAATTATTCAAATAAAAGAATGATTAAATTGAATTGTTAATTTTAAATGAACTATTTATAAATTTCTATTAGTTACTTTGTAACCTCAATATATTTAAATTTTCGATATGTAATCAAATATTTTGACATTTGTAATTACAACAGAATAATGAGTATATACATTTCAACAAAAAAATTTCTTCTGTTACATATTTCAACAGAATTTTAATTTTAAACTCCATTGTTCTTTAAAAACCGTCAATCACGGTGTTTTTTCGCAAGTTGAAGATGATCGATTTCCACAATATATCATAAATTGCTTTGCTCATAATTTAATTTTGTCATTATAAAAAATGTACTCTGTTTCAATCCACCTCTCTCGTGCACACACACACACACATTTCCTTGGTAATCTCAATGTTAATTAAATACAATAAATATTTAAAAACCCTGGGGCTCCTTTTATTTTTCCAATTTCAGATTGGTCATGTAGCTCTAGTTTATAAGAAAAATATGCAGAGAAGAAGTTGTCGCTGGAGGAACTTGAAATATCCGGAAAGGAATTCTCTAAAAATATTTCCTCGCAGAGTTGATCATACTTCAATCTCCCGAGAAAACCCATTCATAATTTTCCCGAGCGTGGCGTCAAAAATATTCTGAGTCGTGTTCGCGAGCAAAGAAAAACTTTCGAATTTAATTATCTACCACCGGTGCCATAAATCTGAGGAGCGACAAAAGCAGTAGCACCACCATCGCCACCACCGTTTGTGCCCGAGTAACGAGCTTTCAAGTTAGTGCAACGCATTAATTAATCGCCATTGCGAATCACGCCAGTAAGTGGTATTAGCAAAGGGGCGTCGCACTTGGTACTCGCCCGACCACCCCCCCCTCAAACCCCCGAACCCCCCAATCCCATCCCCCGGCACTCGAGTCGGTCGCGTAGGGGTTGTCTTCGTCCTCGGGGTTACCTCGGACGACACAGAAGAGGTTGCACGGGGAGGCGGCTGGGCTTTCTTAGCTCCGAGACGCGGATCCTCGGGGTTTCGAGTAACATCCTCTTGGGTTAATCAGCGTGCCGGGGGTTAATTTTATGTCAGGTAGAAGGCTCGAGGAAGGGTGGTGTCAACTTTTTATGGCGGGGCCGAGATGACTGATTCAGTCAGTCAAGATCATTCGTTATTCTCCAAGCATTGGTAGCGGTTTTTGTCCCGCAACTTTGATCGTTATGGCCAACTTTCTTATGGCTAATTTTTTCCCCACTCTTCTTTTAATAAATTAATCTTTTACACATAATGCGAGTGCGAGTTGCAGTTAACGGTAGGTAGACTCATTGCCTGCCATTGGATCGTGGAATAATGGTGTGTTCCATGTTTTTTCGGAGGATAATTATGGATATTAGCAACCGGAGCCGAACATAACATGGATCAGAGGCTGCGAATTCACTCGTAGATACTTTGGAGAGATATTTTCGTGTTACGCACAACTTTGTATAATGATGTATATCATTAAGTACATCGTGTATACATTGTGACTTTTTTCCTCGAACTACCGAAATGTCTAATGCGAAAGTTATAATACAGCTTTGCCGGAGTAAAAGTACAACTATTAAAATAATTGATCCAACGAATAATAATGAAAGCTATTTAATACACAATTGAAATTGCTAATTGAATTAATTAAATTACTTCGGGTTGGTGGAAAATTGAAATGGATGAGGTTTCGTAAATTCGTGTAGATTTTATCTCACTAGTTGCTCGCCAGCATCACCTTAATTATTCATATCTGCACAAATAATTTTAATAATTTGGCATTAATAAATAGTTTGAAAGTATATTATTAATGAATAAACAGCAGCTCTATTAATCTTTTAATAAGGCAGTTTAAAAAGCACTGATTAGATTTTTTAAACTGCATGGAGTATTATAATTGTACGCTCGCCCGGTCGAGCGCGAATGCAAAATCGTGAATTTTCATTATACAATGTCTAAGTAAACGTTACATAATTTTTGTTTATGGACATAAAGTCGGTGGAGAAAAGAAAGTCGGTAGTCGTTGGAATTAAAGTGCGGAAAATCTTTAGGAGTCATCCGCAGAGGTTCAATTTTTAATTCGCGTTTTGTAATTTGAGAAAAAGTATCCGAGAGTTGCCAAACAATATCGAAGCCAAGTTTCTTTTGCATTTAAATATTTATTTACAAAGTGAAAAGGAATAAAGGTCGGAGAGACAAAACGAAGGCTCTGCATCTGCGATTAACCGAGGGAAACAAATCCCGGCGAAGACAAAAAGCGAAGAGCGAAAAGCGAAAAGCGAAAAGCGAAAAGGGAAAAAGGGAAAATGTTGAACAACGAGCGAATCAGTCTCCAACCGAACATTTGAGAGCAAAGGCATATACACGCGAGGAGAGTTGCAAAGGACAATCGCCCCACTCGTGACAATAGCGCCGCCGGCAGGATTTTCAATTCCTCGATACCTCGATTCGTCGATTCCTCGATTGTGGCGTGGGTGACGCTGTATTCCTGGCGGCGAAGTTCCCCGCCGAAGACGAAGGCTGCAGTCCCAACTACAAGGTATACCACTCGGTGGTGCGTCGCGGGGCTGGGGTGGGCCGGGGGTGGCAGCCTCCGCCTACGGGGACCTCAGACGAGAGCATCGATCTGGGCGTCGCCCTCAAAGACACCCTCCCTCCCCCCCGTTGCTCTCCATCCCCTCGCGCGCCCTTTTCGCGCCGACGGTCTTCCCCCCGCACACCCCCGCCTAGGCCCTACACTTCCACCACCACCGCCACCGCCGTCTGCTATCCCTACTGCTACCTTCCCCTTTGACTTCGCGCGGACGTGTGTCTGTGAGAGTCCTTGTGTCTTCCTCCTGTCGTCTCGCCCTCTTTTCCTCCCTTCCTCGGCCCTACTCCCTGCTATTCAAAATCTTCTCCGCAGTACTGAAAAAAAGATTCGGCTTCCAATGGTAATGCACTTCTCGATTCTTCGGATTCGGAAGCTTGATTGTTTGAGCTTGAAATTTCTTTATTTACACTAAAAATGGATACTCGTCGCTCGAACTCCCAACTTCTTCTTCTACTTCTTCTTCTTCTTCTTCTTCTTTTTCTTCTTCTTTTTCTTGTTCTTCCTCCTCCCTCCCCCTTCCCCCTCCCTCCTCCTCCTCCTCCTCCTCACCGATTCATCTTCTTTTTCTTCTTCTTGACTTATAACAAAATGGTATTCTTACGTAGGATTTGTCAAGTACAAGAATAAGGTGCGAGCGATATAGTTCAAGTATACATTCGAATGCTTAAGAACTTTGTTTCAGCGTAAAGTTTTTGAATTCACATTCACCAAACTTATTTTCATTTCCTCTGCAGAAACAAATGTCCGGAAAATGTAAAATTTTGTTTTCACTCATTTTGTTACCATTTTCATTTTGAAATCTTGGCACTCTAACAATGAGGTCGCATTACGTTATTTATGAGTTAACGGTATATCAGAGAAAGAAGTTTTATCATCGCATATTGCTTCAACAAATTTATTGGAACTACTCCAAAGTATAAATCTAAATGGTAACAACTTTTATTAATAATTCAGGCTTTCAAGTGCTAGGTAATTTATTTTTTTCTCTACACTACCCATGTAGTAATAACAAATGAGTTTTAATCTACTATTCCCTGCAAAAATGAATATTCGATAAATATTTTTCCAACTTTGTTAAAAAAATGATATAATTATTCCGTACGACGATTCCATAAGAATTTCATAATGGAATATATAATTGAATAATATTTTTTTTTATTCTCATCAAGCTACGCATATAAAAGTTTCAAAGCTTAAAGATTAGTCAATACAAAAACAGTATTTTAAATTCTAAATACGTATTAAAAAATAATAGTATGAATACGGTCGTGGACAAAATACAAATACTTGTTTCCCTTCAATTTTTAATAAATTGAATTATAAAATTGGAAAAAGAGAAAGACCGTAAAAAATGTGACCAACTATTGAAATGCTAAAAGTATCTTGGAATATAAATACCGAGGAATTTTTACAATTATCATCAAAATAGTTAAAGATTTATTGCAATTAATATACGAGTCGATTTGTTGACTGTTTGCGTATTATCCAATTAATATAAAATTTATTTTTATTTTATCCATGTATGTATGCATGCATTTGTGCGACGGCTCAACGCTGATAGAGTGCAGAAATTTTTAAAATCCCTAGTTGCACTTTGAAGTTGCGGTGGCTTTTAAAGTACATTCCAAGAGTCAATCCCCAACGAGTTTTTTGCAAAACTATTACTATTCCTGACAAGTTGCGCAGCATCCAGGGCCCTTCTCACATCCCGCCAACCCTTATCGCGCGCCCTTTTTGCACCACCACCGTCAAAGTCTCCCCTAGAGTTTGCTTTTTCCCTCTGCACCAGTTTCCTTCTCCCTGTCCCATCGAAATTTGCGATCCGGCACTGCGGCGTTCGATCTCTTCCCGTCAGCCAAACTCACCCCCACTTGGGGGGGGGAGGGGGGGTGGCTTTATGAAATTAAAAAATGACGAGCTCTATCCATCTCCCGGTGTCGCTGTCGTTGCGTAATGCAGTTAAGCGCAGGGATTAATTGGCCAGAGAGTTGGGTAAAAGCAACGTGCGAGAGTTGAGAGGCGTGACAGTTTTCCCGTGCGTGGGCGGGTGGATGAAGGAAGTCGAGGTTGGCTTTCCAGTCTCTTTTGTTGCTGCTTTGTGCTCGTGCTTCCTTCCCACCCCGAGCCTCGTCGCCCCCGAGACACGAGGGTGGAAAAACTATCAGCGCCGTCCGAGCCACACCACACAGAGCTAGGAATTGCATTGCGCCGCGTGATACGTCTTATCCGCCCTCTCCCTCCCTCCCTCCCCGCGCTGCGCGAGGGATTGTCATTTACGTTACGAGGTTAAAGAGGGATTTTCGGAATTTGTAGGAACGGTGGATTGAACCGGTAATTGGATGAGCGTTTCGTGGAGCTTTGTAATTGGATAGCGTGGCTTTAAAATCGTAATAATTAATGAGACAAATGAAGGATGTCTTGTTTACACTTGAAATATTTATCCGTTAGCCCCGGCGTGTTCGAGTGGCCTTTCCGTTACCATCATCTCTCTCTCTCTCTCTCTCTCTCTCGATTTTTATATTTTAATCGAGTTGCGCAAGAGAATCGAGTCGCGTCCTCCCTCATCGGGTGTTTACTTAACTCACGCATCATTATTACGAGGCTCTTCGGGAGAGCCTCGGGCCCCAGAAGAGGAGAATAAAGGGAATCGCAGCCTTGCACGAGTGCTCGGGAGTACTGCTGGAGCCTGGAAAAGTTATCCTCCGAGGAAAAGAGGTGCGGGGCAAGGGAGGGGGAGGGGGTGAGGCCACCCCTGATTACGCGGGGGTCGCCTGCGGGGCTTCGACCACCCTCGTGTTGCATTGATACGTGCGCGATCTCTTGCGAAGTTTAGCTGGGAGCGAGGTCACGGTGCCACACGTGTGTGTCTGTGTCTGTTTTGTGCGCGCGCGCGTACGTACGTACTTTAAATCGTTTCTTCGGACTTTTAAAAACACGTGTTTGGAATACTGGAAAGTTATACGTACTTTCTAGCTACTTCGTGATTCGTGACCATGTAAGCTAACTTACTTTCACACTTTATTTGTGTACGTTGGTAGCGGAGGTTTGACGCGGTGCTTACTCCCAATAAAAATTCACAACTTTGCCGGCTAACAAACTATAGACGTATCGAAATAACTCTGCCGATGGCTTTTATTTTTTATTATTCGCGAGTTGTAAACTTGCGCGTACATGCAGCCAATAAACTTTCGAGCGTTCGCGCTTATTTACAAATGAGCGAGACCCACTTATCAGGTAAATGAGTGTGTTGTAAAATTGGATTCGCCGACTAGACGTTGTAAAATGTTAATTATATAAATACACTATTTTTTTTTGAGCGAGCTAAATTGGTTGTCTCGAAAGTGGAGAAAAGCTCTCTCTACGAGCAAATTTCCCAGTAAACATACAAAGGAGTTGCTGGTGTCTTTGATCAACTGAAGATATGTTGCTGACGTCGCGTTTGAAGATACTTTTTCCTTCTTAAGTAAAGTTTAAAAAATTGTAAATAATTGTACGTGACACCCAGCGTGTTTCATTATTACTTGGAGCGAGGATCCTCATTCTCTGTGGTTAATGAAAAAATGATATTTATCCAATTAATTAACTTTGTGTTGTCCTTAAATTTAATACAATAAATGCTAACAATGTGCAAAGATTCTAAACAAATAAAGTACTCAATTTTGTTTCGAGGAAGGGATTTAATTAATTAATAATATATATAATTTAAATGAGATCCTTTATTTATCCTGAAATGCCTTCTTGACGAGTGCTAGATAAAGACTAATTTCCTCTCATTTCTCAGGCAGAAGCCCTTGCCATTTCGACCCCATCATAAACCCTTTTCTGGGCTTATGGGCAGCTGCTTTTGCTTTCACTTATTTTATTTAATTTTCTCCCACACAAATAATTATACTTAAATCAACACTTTATTGTAATTACGGCATATGTCGCTTCGTACTAGTTGACATTGCAACAAGATTTCACTTGTAAATTTATGATATTGCCTGACATTGACATTTTAACCACGAAAGCGAATATTGAGTCGTAATGTCTAATTTATAGAAATTTCTCGTGTCCTCTTGGCGGTTAATACTGTTATTAGTTTTTATGTATAGCTTCTCTAATACAGAAAATTTTTTGCAATTAGCTATAATACTGTCAAGGATTAAAACGTTTTGCCAGTCAATTCCAGGTCTATAATTTTTATTATGTATTAAGACGACAGATTAATTATTCTCGTCCGTTTTATTCTCATTAGTTCTTGTTATTAAGTTACGCCTTGGCCCGCCTGCGTATCAAACCAAACATTTCATTTGTACCCTACGTTTTTCCTATTCCATTAATTAGTAATATCACCCGGCTTGCCTAATTTTATAACAATGGGATGTTATTTTATTTATTAGGGGTATTACACATCTTCTTTACCTTAATTAGTTTACCCATCTCGAAAAAAAAATCCATCAAAATCTGAAAGATGCTTAGGAAGCAAATTAATTCGTACAATTAGCCCCGAGTTGCCCAAGTTTTTCCGACTCCCAAACGTCATTGCATTAGACATAATGCACAAGTTGATTCGCAGGCAGACACTCGGGCAGGGCAAAATTTATGCAAATACATTTTGTCCGCCAGCACAAGTTGGAGGAATAACAAAGCGTTCCATGTGGTCCGTTTAGTCTGTTTCATTACTTAGGGGGGTGGGGGTGGGGGTGGAGGAGAGGCGAAGACGAGGAGCAACAATGGCAGATGCGACCTGAGGAAGAGTCCTCGAGTCCTCGAGGAGGTAAGGACGGGTGGCGCGAGATGCACATTAATTGGAGACACGCGATTACCGCGAGCGAATCCCCGAAGACCGTCGCCGCAGATGAAATGCTCGCAAGGAGTGCGCGTGTCGGAGCAAGACAGCAGGATGAGGGCGAGAGAGGGAGGGAGAGAGAGGGAGGGAATACTATTCCTTCTCGTTAACTGGCGACGCAATTGATCGCTTGTACCGAGCGACTCCTGCTGCGAGGATTACGCGATCGTTGAAAAGTCGGTGATTGAGGTTGCCGGTAATTAATTGAGCGGTTTTTCATTTTGTTCGTATCTCTGCCAAGTTGTTTGTTCTCGAGCACAAGTGACTTTTAAAAGAATTGTTCTTTCGAGCTATTTTATTCAATGTTGCGTTCGTTCCCCTCGGTTTATTTTTCTTGTTCTGAAGCGTGATTGAACTAAATAACAGGACTTAAATTCTAACTCGCTTTGTACGGCAGTTTTGCCAAATAACAATGGGATTATTTCACTCTGTTAAAAGCGTATAAACTTTTCTTAAACATTTGGTTTTTCGTGTTTTCGAAACTAAATTGCAGGCATTTCGAAAAATTATTATCACGAGCAACATTTTCTCTTATTGACGATTATGAAAATGCACGTTTCTTTCTTTTTTTATAAATAGTTATTGACAAGTGGATAATTTGAATAAAAATCTAATAATATCGTGCTTCTTTTAATTTATACTTTTAATCTTGTTAATAAAATCTATTTCAATGTATTAAACTGTAATGTATTTTTTAAATTATAAATTCATCTCTATATTTGCCAAAGAATTTTAAATTATACATTTGTTAAATATGAAAGCTAGAATGTTACGTGTTTAAAATTTTATATTAATTCTGCGAAACTTATAATTATTGCATTTTCTGTTTTATAAATTGTATAAAAACATTTAAAGTTGAAAAAATCATAAAATCAGAATACGAGTGTTCTATTTTAGTAAATTACTCAATATTGAATATATCATTCATGATGTTAATTTATAATTAACATATTACGTCTATTCCTTACATAAAGTTTTTGTGATTAATTATTCAGAAGCTTTGATTATTGCTACGTTTCCAAAAATAAACTTATAAATATTTCATAACATGTGTTGAGGGGTTTAACTTATAGCAATATATTAAAAATGTACGTACGTTCAGGTAACTATTGTATTCATTTCCTAAGTGGATCTAAAAAAAAAAAAAATACGATTTAAAGGTTGTTGATTTAGTACATTATTACTTAATATTCATTAAATTTGACTGAATAATGGTAATATATAAATTCGGATAAAAAATCTCATGTAGATAAATATTTTCTTTTAATCAAATTTAACATTTTAATCAAATTTATCAACATTAATGAAAAAAATCAATGGATATCCATTTTTAAATCGTGTTCATCAGTTCATCAAGTGATTAAAATAGATATATATATATATATAGTTTATGTAATGTTACAACATGTGAAATATGGGTAAAGGTACGGTCTCATTCAGAATAATTTAAACGTGTTTTTCATTTAGGACTGTCCTTAACCAAATTGCAAACGACAATTGTTTAATGTAATGATAGCAAGAACAGGGTCTAAACTTGGAAGAAATACAAACTACTTAATTTTATAACTTTGTAATAACAGGCAAGGAGAAGTTGCATTAACTCCCATGATCACATTAAGACCAAAGTCACGTTGTCAAAACTTGCGAAATTATCAAACAATGTGTGTCAATTAATGATTATAAGGCATTATTATACATTCATCGCAAATGAAGTTGTTTCACACGAAGAGCAGGCCCATCGCTCGCGCTGTCATCTTTCGATCCCCCTACTCGGGTACTCCTCGGGTACTCCTCCGGTACCGGTACTCGACCGCACGCTTCAAGCCGCGTTCCTGCCACTCGAGGCGAGGTGAGGCGCGTCGTCTCGGGCTCCGACTCCGACTCCGACTCCGACCGACGTTCCTGCGGTCTTGTTTGCTCGGGGTGCGGAACAAGTACACATCTCGCTTCTGGCCTGCTAATTACCCTCCTCTTTCTTTCTTTCTTCGCCCCTTCTTTCATGCGAGTCGAGCTTTCGGGGGTTGGGTTGTTACTCACCTCACCCCCGCCAACCGCAAGCTCAAGGAGCGGCTGCCTCCTCAGCCGAGGAATAGTTGCAGACACCTGTTACTCGAAAGCTCGCGTGTGTCTCTCGCGACCTATTCAGACTCTGTCTGTCTTTTCTGTCGCTCAGCAGCCTATCTGTTTATTTTCGGTCTCGGCTGGAGTGTCTCGGGCTCGAATGTCGAGACAAAAGCCCCCGTGAGTTTAAGTTGTCGGGGGGGGGGGTGGAAGACAGGACGGGTCGGAGGGGTGAGGCGGAACTTACCCCTAAAATGGGAGAGCGACTTTCGACTCCTCCTTCCGCATTTAAATTTCGCGCTTCGCACTCGCCACGAGCCTCGGCGCCTTCGTTATTATTGCGGAATTGACGGGCAAACGTCCTTGGCTGGCGAAATGTGCAATTTTCGCCCCCCTCCCCTCTCCGACGTGAGCTCGGGTCCCCATCCCGCGTCAATGGCTGTGCTCGAGTCAAGATAAGCAAAGCGATGGCACTTGCCAGGGCTCGGAGCTTTCCTTCATTTAAATAATAGATTCGAAATCCCGCTCATTAGGTCTCTCTCGTCAAACCTGAGAGGAGCCGAGTAATTGGCGCGAAAGGGCAGAAATTAGTACAAGAGCGAATAGAAATTGCGTGCGACCTCGTTAACCCTTTGGCGGCTGATGCTGCTTAAAGGCTCGAGGACTCGAATTGTGTCGAGGCGTCTCAAGGATCTCTAAAAAGACGAGCTCGGATTATGCGAATACTTTTTTACGGGCTTTGGCAGATTGAAAGCTCAATTTGCATGCAGAATTCCGAGTTTAATGAAGGAGTGGAAATTCGTTTGGCGGCTACTCGTTGTGGCCAGCCTCGGCCACTTACTTCGTTACCCTGTAAAGATAACTAAGTAACGATGGCGAATTTATATTGCAGTGATGATTAATCTGCACGAGGGAATTGCCCGGGGTAATCGATACAAGATCTTTTTTTCTTTCTTTTTTTTTTGTTTTTTTTTTTTTTTTTTTTTTTTTTTTTTTTTTTTTTTTTCTTCTCCAAGGAAAAATTGTTATTCCCGGACCGACGCATAAATAATTCTCCACGTCGCACGAGTTTGAGTTGATCAATAAACAAAATGGCAGGAATTTTATCGCGTTACGCTCCATTCCGGAAACGCGGAAGGGAGAATAATCACTTTAAACGTTTAATAGATTTAATATTCATTGCGCTTCCTCCGTCGCAAAAGCTCGACTCTCATGTGAGCGTATATTTATTGTATAATCACGTTTCGGGTGGGCCTTCGTGCGCCAATTCCTCCGAAAACAATTAGCGCGTATCCGACGTCAGGTCAGGCAAGGGGTCAAACTACCCTGCAAAAAGCCCACACCCCCGACCCCTCTGGACCAAACTTCTTCCATTATCTCAAAACTGCTTTTCATAAAGTTTCGCGCGGGGTCCTGGCGCTGATGCGGCTTATTCTGAGCCCCGATCATTAATACAGAGCACAAATATGGAGAGAAAAAATGGCACGATGTCGTTGTTGTTTTTGTTTTTTTTGCTTTTGTTTTTTTGTTGTTGCTGTTACTGTTGTTACTTGGTGTTGTTGGCATTCTTGATACTCCTTTGAAATAAGCACTCGTCCAACGCTAAAACTAAAGCTGTACGAAAACTGACTTTCGTGATTAAAGGAATTAAACGTTTCGTTAATAGTCGCTTAATAATAGTTAATAAATTTAATTTTTTCAGCATCAATAGGGTTGGTATATTTTTCAACATATTATGAACCACTTGCACAATTTGAAATTTCCATCAGATGCATTTCCTTGGTCTTTTTTTTTTTTTTTTTTTTTTTTTTTTTTTTTTTTTTTTTGTGGAAATGTTGCCCAACTGTCCATTAAGCTTGTACCATACGAGAGCACGTTTCTACCGAGTGGGTACTTAAAACAACGACGGATACCCGTTAAAATTCCTGGATGCGGAGGCATCGGTCTTAAAATTAAAATTAGCGTCTGTCAACAATCGGAGCAATTTTTTTCCCATTAGCTAAACAAACGGCCGGTGCCGAGGATTTTCCGAGCTCCTCGGCCACTTTCGGCATCCCCTTACCTAAACACGCTCGGAAAAACCTCGAGAGGAAAATGGTCACTAGATAAACGACAAAAGAGTAAACCTCTTGGCTTATTAAAATGTTTTTCCCCACCATGTAACCCGGCGATCGGCCCGTATCTCCACTTCCACGCTCCAACATTTTTTGTCGCCCGCCGTTGCGAATTGCACGAGGAGAGTCGTAAAAATTCGCGAAACCCACGGTAATCGTCCGTTTAAA
Organism: Eupristina koningsbergeri; assembly: GCA_018907245.1. Taxonomy (NCBI): domain Eukaryota; kingdom Metazoa; phylum Arthropoda; class Insecta; order Hymenoptera; family Agaonidae; genus Eupristina; species Eupristina koningsbergeri. The sequence goes on along the minus strand of JACCHV010002773.1, from coordinate 325,637 downwards.
GCCAATATTTTCCGGCTTATAATTGCCCGAGGAATCATAACTTGCGCGTGCAAGAGCCCGGTAATAATAATCATCCTTTTCCCGGCGTCGCTCCGCATTCCACCCAAGCCAATGATCCGGCTTTTCAGATGCTCTTGTTGATTTTCCTTCCCTCCTAAAAAACGAATTTTATTGTTCGCCTGTCCTTTATGCTGGCGGTTGTCCTCGTTTTCGGGACATTTCCCGGATTTTTCTCCATTCTTATTAGAATTTAAAGGCTCTCTTTTCGATTAAATTCGGAAGTACTCTTATTGAATCTGAGCTCTTTTCCCCTATTTTTCCATTTTGCTCCAAAGAATTCATTTGACTGCACGATCAGACATGAAATAGGAATTTTACATAGTATTCGTTGGACTCACCACTGATATTCGACAAAGTGTTTTTCTTAATCATTTAAACGTCGCTCTTTTTGCCCACTTAATCTTGGAATTGTCTCGGGAAAGGGAAGGGTTTTATCTCAAATTTTAAAAGGTCAGTTTGATAAATTTAATTGTTTGGATAAATCTTTTTTATTTACAGGCTACCTCCCATCCAAAAGATATATTTCATTCTCTATTTTATTAGAGGGCCCTCAAGCACAAGTCACACTCTATCGAACATCGGATGAAATATATTTTTCAGAAAAGCATGTTTTTTGCAATTTAATAATAAACTCAAGTGCAGCTGACTTTACGATTATTAAAAGGCCTGGCAAGTCCTGTCGCAGCTGCACAAAAACCAAAACTTGGATCTCTCTCGAGGCTCCCCGATGTTGCGTGTCATTCAATTTTTCCGCAACTCCTTATCAACGAAACTCTCGCGGGTTTCACCGCATTCGCACTTGGGTTTGTGCTCCATCTGCCCCTTTCCTGTCTCTTTCCACATTTATCATTCACCATTTGCCATTTACCGTGTAGTTGAGTTGAGCGGAAGCTTCGATAGAGGCGAAGGAGGAAGAGCCCTGGATCGTAAAATGGAAAATGGGCGCGAGCCGCGGCAGTGCATACACACGGGCACTTTTCTCTTGTGCTGTCGTCACTAGAGTACCCATACCCGTACCAGTACCAGTACCAGTACCACTACCACTACCAGTACCACTACCACTACCAATACCACTACCACTATCAGTATCAGGGACGGCCTCTTTCCGCCTGGCCTCCTCTCTTTTTACCGCTTTTCTCTCTTTTCCTTTTCCCGAGCCGTCGCTGGTTGACTGGAGCGCGTTTTACGACGGCTAAAGCGCACAGCTGGTTATTTAGTTGTTAAATTGCAAAATGCTTTATTGCTTTGTTCAGGGCATTAGCTTTAATCCTTAATTATACATAATTTTGAATAAATTTTTTATTTGGCTTCGGGGCAGTTTTTGATTGACGCGCAAACCTGTAATTATGCAGCTCGCGATAAAAAGCTGATAAAGCAACGCGTGGCTACGACAATGATTTTTGGAAATACATTAATGAACCGATAAGAAATATTGCCGTGCCAAAGTCTCCACAATGGTAAATATTTTCCGAGGGAAATTCTAAATTTATAGGTGGAATCGAAAGTATATTAAATAAACGGGGAAAATAAGAGCAAGTGTACGAGCTATAATTTACCATTTGCATTTTCCGTCACACAATACGTGACTAGTGTGTCAAAAGGCGCTGGAAATGATGAAAATAATGAAAAACGAACAAGTGACGACAGTAAATAAATACATCCGTGTAAATACGCAAAGAGAGAGAGAGAGAGAGAGAGTGAGGATAAATAAGTGTAACCGCATTGGTATTTTTACCGAGAATAATACCTCGCGACACCCACACAACGAGAGAAATTCGCACGGCTATCGTTGTTTCGCACACCAAACCACGCAATAAAACATACTTATCGCGTATATACATATATACATATATATATACATATATATATGTATATAAAATGTAGACGCATATATCTAATATATATATCGAATAGGGTGAGATCTTTCCCTTTTTCCCCGGGAGAGAATCTCTCCGGAGGAGCAAAAGATGAGGAGAGTGCGCGCAGTAAATATTACCATAACAAGAAAAGAACTCCGTGCGAGAAACAGATACCGCGACGCTCTCGGGGGCACGCACCCCTAGATAAAAATGCAACCCCCAAAACACACACGAATAATAATGTTGCGTACGTCCCAAGTCTTGTTTGCGTGCGCAGTTGGGGGTGAGTATGACGCGGAAGCGGAACTTGATGGATTGCGCTTATCGCGAAATTATTAGAGATTTTTCGACGCTAAAGCCGCTGTTATTATCGCCCGCTTACTCGCTCGCGTGTTTCATTTTCATAAGTAAATCGGTCTTACAATTTATTTCATCGGGAGCAAATATACTTTGCAGTACAATGTAGCCTCGAGATAACAACACAACACTACACTACGACGCGCCTTTTAAGTATTTGCCTCATCACGCTTACAACTTTACGCATCGCCTTTTTCAAATCGCCAATAAATATTTTATTATTCTTGTGATATTTGTTTGTCCGTCCCTCCGCGAAATTATTACATAAAATCCACAAATATTTACCTTGTGCAATATGCAGTATTCCCGCTTTCGCATTAAAAATCAACAGCTGTAAATTTTTCATGATACGGGAATACGCATGTAAAATATTTCCATTTTTAATATTTTTATACCTCTGGTTAACAAGTACATATATTTCATGTGGTCGTACGGTTGTATGCCTGCGATGAGCAAACTAATTCTCGTTTTTAGTGCTTGCCGATATTTTAATACTTCACAATGGAATATCAAAAAGTTTGTGAAAAATTCCGTATTAAAAATGAAATTACGTGCTTTAACACGGTAAACATATTATGAAGGAGTTCTAGGAGGTCTGGCATATGAGAACGAGTGGTTTTTAAAAAGTTCAAACGCTTCTAAGAAGGTCGTAAATCACTTAAAGATGATAAAGTTGGCAGGCTAAGCACATCGGGGATCGATGAGAAAGTAGAAGTAGTTAAGAAAAAATTATTGCTGATCGTCGAATCACTATTACAGAAGTTGTGAAAAACTTTCTCATTTCATATGCTTCACGAAAATAATATTTGCCGATGCTAATACCACGGGAAGCACTTTCGAAATTTCTTTTAAGAAATTTGTTAAAATACTTGTGAAAACCGTATCGCAAAGAAATCTCCTGGCAAATGATGAATGATGTCACGTATGACTCAACCTTATTTTAACGTATTATAATGAGTGACGAATCATAAATGTACGCTTGTAACAACTCGAAACAAAGATTTAATCGTTTCAATAAAAACTTCTAAATGAATAGAGACCAAAAAACATGGTAACTTTGATAAAATGTTACTGTTCCTCCTGATATTTTTTTTTTTAAATATCGTTATGTTATTTGTAACAATTATTTATGAGAAGGTGAGACGATCAATGATGAATATTACTTTTTTATTTCGCAAGTCGCCGTTGAACCAAGATCAATAATTTATGAATCGCACAAATAAAAAACATGCGCTATTTTGATTGTTATTAAGTTTAATTAAATAGCGTTCATAGAAAAGTATTATTCGTAAATAATAATAAAGCAATTATTCAAGGAATTGCAGTTGGAAGCATAAATATTCAACAAGTAATTGAGTGTAACTTGAAAGAAGCTGCGCTTATCAGAGACAAATAAAAATTAAATGATAAGGAGTTGTAGACAATTTTATGAATGTAGGGAATATAAACGTTAAGAACCATAAATATGAAGTCGGTAATGGATAGAGTTAAAACATCGTTATCATTATTGTGTAAAAAATAATAATGGATCATTGGTTGGTCATATTTTTTTTACTGGTCTCGTAAAAAGAAAGAATTACTAGTGGAAATAGAGGAATTTCGTCGCAAGAACAAATGATAATGTGAAATTATAGTTAGGCAAATCTCACTGAGCATTAAGAGGTTTTAATTGAATAAAAGCAGAGACGTAAGAGGCGGTGGTTAGCGCAAGTAAAGAAACTTGGGAAAATAAATAGACATCCCATGGTGTCGAGGAGGTGCAGGAGAAGAATATTAAGGAGAGTTGAAGGAAAGGGAAAAAGAGGAAAAGAACAAAGTAGCGGGAGAAAATGAGAAAGATAGTTCCTGAAACGAGTAAGCGGGTGGATCTTTACGGCGATCTTGATCTTGATTCGTCGGACGAATTAGTCCCCTCCTGCATAAAATGGAGCGCCAGGTGGTCGATAAAGCAGACTCCGGAAAGGAGTACAAGAGAGGAGACACACGAGGGGGTGGGAAAGAGGGAGAAAGAGGGAGAAAGAGGGAGAAAGAGGGCAGCGATGAGGTAAAATCATCGATTGACCGCGGAAAACGAGTACCGAGGGAAAACACGTGGACGAGGCTGCGAGCTCTGCCAAATCCGGGCGAGACATTGGCCAAAGCCCCTTTATTCCGTCTCCCCGAGAATTTATTTGTTTCCCTTAATTTCCGAAGATGCTTTTTAAATTTAGTGTACGTCGCGCGACTAAATTCCAGCGGATCTAGGGGTGATTCCGGGTAACACCTCTCGGCCAGATAAACGTGAAATATCGCAGCCTATTTAAAACATAAAAAAAGAAGAAAAGAAAAGACTTGGCGCCAGGAACGGTTGAGCGGGGCGCAGAAATTTTACAAAAATTTATGCTAAAATGTAAAAATAAAGGCATTATCTCCTCGAATCAAACACGCTTCCACTTGCTTAATTCCCGGCCTGGCAATATCTCGCCATCCATCGGCCGGCCTCTAATAAATGCGAATTATCAAGTACTTCCGAGTGCTTAATATATTTATTTGCATATTACAGAGTTGGGTGGAAAAATTTCAAAATGGAGGCCGCGTGCCGGTGCTTCCCGAGACTAATGTCCAACGCTATCGCCGTACATTAGCCGCGCCAGCGCCAAACTCTCTTGTTCTGCTCTAATCTCGCTCCTTCCTCCTCTTTTCTCCTTTTCTCCTTCCCTCTATTTTTACCACGTCCTGAGTCTTAAAACGCCTACATGTGTTGGAGATGAAGATATATTTAGAACGTTCATGATTAATTGTAATTTACGCAAATATGCGCAGAATGCTGAACCGTAGGCCAAGTTGACATGTCGAGAAACTCGATCAACACTGTAAAAAAGCTTTCCTCCTCCGCGCCTATTTTAAGATTTCGAAGAGCAAGAAAAATATTAAAATGTACCTGTTACCCCGTAATGTACCTAAATTACGGGGTTTAAATCTTCATTTAGTAAATATTTGCCAAGGCTGTAAATTCGCCATTGCATTTATTTTTAGCAAGTGAATTTTTGAAAGTGGAAAAGTGTTTCGGTATTTAATGGTAGATTTTTTTAAGAATCGATTGAATCAGCAACGGATATGCTTTACTTTGTTATTGATTCTACCCGAGTTAAAACACACGCACGTGGTCGATACTCCAATTAATTATTAAAATTACACTTGAAATGTAAATTGCTGTCGATGCGAATGAACGTGTGGACTCGGTTATTATCGTTCTCGGGGTGACGAGCGCCAACGACGATCGGTTTTCCTTTCCCCCATAATAAATTAAAAAAAAAAAAAAAAAAAAAAAAAAAACTCGGGTCTAAAGGGCCAAATACAATCGTATTAAAAATGCTCGTAGAATTATGCAGTTCCACCCGCACACATAAATACAGTGGACGGGTGTGTTGGCTCAACGGCATCATCACTCGGTCCACACCAACGAGCATCCAAACACTACTCGCGAGGTCGCCCAGGGATCTTTAATTCCCAGTTTTCCGTTCAACACGCCTACTTGTTTACATAATAAAAATCTTTTTCCACGCACACACGCAGGCAGCTGCGATAGATGGAGGAGAACACTTTCCAGTTTTAAATCACGTGTAGCTGAGCTTGTCGTCCATCGGAAGTGCAATAAAAGGAAAAGGTACAGGAGAGAGATGCACCGAAACATCAACACCGAGAGCGGATCCCAACTGCAAATAAATCGCCGCTCCAAATGACACCGACCGAGCATGCTTTCTCTGTTTAATTGACGACGCTTGATTAGCCGGGGAAAAAAGAAGCGCCGCGCCTCCTCATCTGCGTATAAATGGCCCTGATTTATTTGCGTGTAAACACCGGCGTCGCTTGCGCAACCTGGACGGCCTGGGTAGGGTTAGGGGGAGGGGAGGGGTTGGGGGGGGAGAAGACGCGCACTTGGGCGCATCCGAGTCGATGATTACGGCACGCGCAGAGCCCCGGAGTATCCGCCGATGATCGTCCGTCTCGCTCGGTTCCGCGAAAGGACGAGGACTCACTTTTTCTCGAGGATGCGAGCTCACTTTACGGCCTGATAATAAACCATTTCCAAGCAGATGTGCCTCGACTCCCGCCGGCGTAATGCCCTCGAATGAAATCCTGCGGAAAGCCCGGAATTTCCACAGTAAGACAACCCGTTTGCACTTTTTCAATTAGTCGCTCCTCCGATTTTCATCTCATTGTATTCCGTAGGCAGGTACTCGATTGCTCGCATTATCGTTCTCGCTCACGAAGGAAATGACCGTAAAGCGCCATCGATAAATCAATATTTAAATTGTTCCCAAAAAAGACCGCAAATTCAATTCGTTTTTACTTTGTTTGGCTGCCTGATTACCGGGAGCAACATGATTATCGGCCGACAGCGGCTATCCCTTCTGTTTGTAAATACCCACGCATCCAATGTGCGCGCGATCCTAATCGCAATCACAATTACAATTAATATTCCGCGATGCAGGCTTTCATAATGTACAATTATTGCGCACTTGCATTCCTCCTCCTCCTCCTCCTCCTCCTCCTCCCCCCCCATTCGCATCGAAATGCACTCACATGCATAACGAGTGCCTTCCAAAACCATCACTGAGGGGATGGTTTGATGGGTGTGTGAGAGAGAGAGAGAGAGAGTGAGAGTGTGAGCGAAGAGAAGGGGGAGAAGAGATTGGCCAAAGGGCAAAGCCCTTCCAATCATGGAAATCTCGCCGAATAAGCGTGGCAATAACCCGGTATTACGCGGCCCATTACGCGATCTGTCTTGCTTACCCATCTCACCAACTCCAACGCCAACGCCAACGCCAACGCCCCCGTCAACGCCACTATCTCCAACTCCATTCGACCAACACATGCGATCTTATTACAATCCTGCATTCAAAAATACGAGCAGATTACACGAAATTGAGGAAATGGATCTTACACCGGATCGACACTCCTCGATAGGATTAGCCGGGGTGTTGATCTTGTGCTGATTAGGGCATTTGATCGAACAGATGCACATTTCGATGTAGAGGGTGTTTGTCATAACCTGAAAATCCCTATTAATTCACTCGCGAACTCATACGTGGATCCACCTCCCGACTCTGCAAATACAATTTACATATTAAGATTATGTTATTTATTTTTTGCAAACAATTCCGTCGATTCGCTCTCTTTCATTATTATTCGTGCACATTCAGCGGATGCATTAAGCTGGTTATAACGAATACAAGAATATTAGATTGCGTCAGTGAATAATATTTAAAATCTGCTTAAAACGAGTAAATCATTGAAATAGCGGCTTTTGTGCACGTAATATATAAAATAACTTTTATTTCAACAATTGCTAATACATGAAATATTTCAAAGCGTCAAGCTCGGTACTTTATTAAAGAAACAAGAATTTGAGCACTGCGGCTTTTAATTCTGAATATCAATTTATTAAAGTTTAGTATGCGAGATTTTCCGTCGGTATTCCTGTATAAATTTCGCAATAACCAGGAACGAGATACAGCTACAAAAGTCTTTAAACATTCAGAATTTTAAAGCAGTTATTGTATTTGGTGAATACCTATTCATATTTATGGCATTGTGATCCGGAGACTTTGAATTACTTTATGACTGTCAAATTTTTAAAATATATTTTACGCTTTTAAATTTGACATCTGAACCCTTTTTATTGAAAATGTTTAGAATTTCTCTCAAGAGCATTAATACAGGTGTTAAATGAATGGGACGTAATATCAGAACTCTTGTGATATGAAATTTTAATTTCCCTTGCCTTGGAATCTACATGTTGCATTTATGGGATATTAATTGAAAATACCTTTAAATAAAAACAAGATAAATTGATTATTAAAATTTTTCGGTTTACATGAATATATACTTGATGTTGTTAATGGATGTATTTTGAATGAATTTTAATTTATTATTATGACAATAAAAAAAAAAAAAAAACCTACATATTAATAAATGTTTGCGAAGGATCCTTTTTAGGACGTATAATTAATAATAAAAAAAAACTTTAATAATTATAACATTGAAATATCAGGATTAATAATAATCGTCTATTGTATATAAATAAACTAAAAAACGATCTCACTCCTTGTAATTTTCTCACAAAATTTTGTTTTCAACAAAATAATCTATCCATGTCTTTGGACTATCTTATGAGATGACGTTTTAAAAAATGCTTTTTTATTTGGTATAATTACAAATTAATGAAATATTAGGTATTTGATCTTTTTATTCGTAGGATACAAGTATTTGTCAAGATAATTTTATTGTCAGCTATTAATCACTCGCTCGTTGGGTACCAAACTACAGACGGATATCTCTTTCCAAAGGTCAAGTTTGAATATCGTTGACCATTTAAAAAAAAAATTCCGTGACTAAAATTGAGCAGCACTTGTGTTTTGACACACACGGCAAGCCGAGGGAAATTAATTAAAGAAGCCAGATGACGTATCGCGCAATACCTAATGAAAAGGTAAATTAAGTTAGGGGCGGGGGTGATGAGGGGGAACGAGACATATATTGTAGCCTATTATATAAATGTGAAAGGTCACGGGATCAGCAGCGAGTAAAGAGAGCCTTAACGAACTAAGCCGAGGAAGCAACTGGTGGCACATTGACCGGTGTTAATTCGTTGGCTCAATCGATTTGATTGTTGCACCAGGAGTTACCCCGACACGAAAAATACATCATAAACGGTGGTGGACGGTTACGGCAGTTTGCACTCTTAAAGAAGCGCAAACACAATTTCGGCGAATCCCGTATTTCTTGCCCCGTATCTCCTGAGAGGTCTGGGAAACTCGAGTTGCGGGAAAGTTAACTCAGGAAGTCATCTGTCAGTGTCCTGCGCGGGAAATTGCATTATCCAGTAAGTCAAGTTTAGACAAGGTTTCAAGCTTAAAGATTTTCAGTTTAAGCCATTTTATCTGACATTTGGATTATTTTTTATTGCCGCGTCCCAATTATAGTTCCGGAAACTTGGGACTCTGGCGCGCGAATCGCAAGCGAAATCCTATCGGGATTTGGGCATCCTCCGACATTATCAATTTAAGTAGGGAGCGAGGCATTTCGAAAAGAAAAAAAAAAGAAAAAAAAAGAAAAGAAAAAAGGAGCCTTTACATTTGGCAGAAACGACTGCATCATCGTACCTGTGCACTCGTTATACGACATTTAAATTTGTATCTCATCCCACAACAATTGCAGCTTGAAAAGCTCGTCGTCCACCCCCCAACCCAACCCAACCCAACCCAACCCAATCCAACCCAACTCGGCCGGTGATTTACGAGGAGCCATTAAAAAAACATCTATACGAAAAGTTGCTATACGATAAAAATCACGTCGATGGATCCTTCATCTAAAACTCTTGTCAGCTGCTAAGAAAAGAGAGATTCGAGATAAAAAGTTTGCTCTTATAGGAGGTAAGCATTACAGCTCCTAATGATGACTTCCCTGACAACAAGTCAGAGAGATTTGTAGCCCACCATGTGGATCAGCATTAAAAAGAGCACCGACTTTGCCGACTTTGCCGACTTTGCCGACTTCGCCAACCGGTTGGCTATTATATGGGCCGTTTCTTCCTGCCGGAGAGAGGCGTAACGGATGCCGTTACATAGAAAAGGCCGCGAGAAAAATGGAATTTAACCGATTTTAATTGATAAATTTATTGCCGCCGACTCCTCTTAAATCATCTTACTCCATAATCCCACTTGTATTCTCTGCATTTGTATTCTCTGCTAATCCGCATCTTCAATATTGTAACTCTGTCGTCAAGTGCTTAAGCCAATTTAATTCTTCGAGCACGTGACTATAAATTTTTTTTCGCACTTTTCAAGAATTCTTTTGCTTGTAATGTTATTTTCGGCTTACGTTTAAAACTTTATCGATAGTCTCTTGAGGAGCTGCGAAGGCAACCAAACTTTTTCCTCCTCGTAATAGACAAAAATAAAAGTCATTTTTCGACGTAATTCAATTGGATTAATGCAAAACTTTCTTACAACAATTCTTAAATTTACTTTGTATTTAATTTTTTTATAGTGTCACTTGATGCACGTAAGCGCTTTTTTACTTTAACTTGTAAATTGTAGGAGGAAATTCCAGTGATCCTTTGTCAGTGTGTCATGTACTCGCTAAAAGTTATTATTACGTTAAGAAAGAGTAAAAAAGTAGCAATATAAATATTTATTTAAAATAATACGATCTTGATTTCATATTATTAATTATTAAAGCTTATGTTAAAATATTTATAAAATGAATGCATAAACATAGTGGATTAATAATAATATTTACCGACCGGCAATGTTTTTGAACTTACTTATTTGTTTAATTCCGAGTGGTTAAATAAATATAAACGCTGAATCGTTAAAAACAGATTAAACGCAGCTGTAATATAATAATTACTTTGCTGGGTAAAATATTTAGATTATAAATTTTCAAACGACTCTCGAAAAAAAAACACGATATTTTTAATGTAGAAAAAAAGGAAATTTCTGTAATGTCATTAAATGTTGTAAAATTGATTTCACGCGGAATGAGTCACTTCTGCTAATAAATGCACTTTAATTTTACATCAAGTATTATAAACAGTTTGGTTCAATTACATTTTTTAACTGTAGACTCTTGTAATGTTTTATGTACTTAATTCTGCGGAATGAAAAAGGCACATTTTTTTGCTTCATTTGAGATTTATATCTCTACTTCAAAAAGGTAACAATATAAAAGTACATAACACGAATTGAGATGTACTGTACAGAAAAGTTAGAACTCACGGACAAGGTAAACGAAAAATTAATTAGTATGAAATATTATAAAATTAAGTAAGGAGACTCACCTTCTTGTTAATGAACGACGAATACGTGGACGCAAGATCATTAAGCATATTTCACAATGTTCAAGTAGTCCCTCAGAATATTTCCAAGAGCAATGCCATTAATTTAGCTGGGAAAGCCATTTTATCGGATAATCTGCAGTTTAGTGTCCAGTTCAACAAAGAGAGCGTTATAAGTTATGGAAATAAACACAAGTTTGCATTTTTACAATCAAATTGTCTTTGTGTACTTAAAATTTAATTCCGAATTTCGTATGCACACCTTGTTCCGAGCTCACAAGCGCTTGTGCCTCGAAAACTTATTCTGCCAGGAGGGTAAAAAAATTTTTATTTCACGCAGTCGGCGATTACCTCTTTAATTCCTTTAAGCTCCTTGTTCTGGGGAAAGGGGGGGGAGGAGGGAAAGGGGCCGCTGTTGTCACTGCATCCCGTGTCTCCCCAGACACACAACCCGGACTTTCGCCTTGCAAATTGAGCAAAAATGCAGCGTGCATTATCGGAAGTCGCGTGATATAAATCGATTGTGAGTCGATGGTAATAGTTTCCGCGATCGTTCGGGGAATCGGCGACTGCAGCATCCGTCGATATTTATAGGGGTCCATGCGTTTGTGTACCCGAGCTTACGCGCTAATAATTGCTCCAGCATCTTTGGATCCCTTTTAATGCGCGTGTTTCTTCTCTTTTCCCGGTGTTTTCTTCTCGAGTGGAGTAATGGCGCGAATAATCGTGATTTTTTGCACGGGTAAGCAGTCACGTATATCGGTTTCCAGTAGAATGAGTCCGTTCGGTGGGACAGTGGAAAAAAGTGTATTTAGTGCGCCGGGTTTTAGTCGGCACGAAGGAGTTTGAGCGCTAATAAACGATCTTCTTTGGATTTTAACGAGCACAGCTTCGGGGCTCTTATAATAAGCCTTTAAAATAATGTATACCAGCGAAAGAAAGCTATTAGAATAATTAAGTGGACTAGATGTTGGCGAACCAGTATTTATTCGATACTGGACTCGCCTAGCATATAATCCACACATATTATTATTGACAATCCACCAGTCGCTCTTTAACTGCCACATACACAATTATCCGCATTTATTTGTTTTTAGTTTGCCTACCCCCCACGCAGTATTTACGCTTTTAATCACCTAAATATTGCTTGCAATTATTTTTTATTAATCCCCTGAGCTAATATTAACATTTGTTTAGAAGCACGTTTATTTATATCCCCATTGCGGATAAAAACATTTTTTAAGCAGAATTTTAATGGATTCCCTTACCAAGTGTAAGTAATAATTGAATGTTAATGCACATTTAAATAATATTCATTTCGATAAATAGAGCTTAGACATAACAACAAAGTGGAACACGTGCGAATGCGACGTAATTGCTCGTTTACCAATAAAAAAAATCCAGCTTGTCCACCACTTTATCACTTTTTTTTCACCACGAGAGCTCAAAGTTTAATCGTTGTGCTAGAGAATAATATTTTCCGCTATAAATCGAAAAATAGATTGTTGTCATTTTGAATAATACTGCTTGCTCAAACACGTGAATGAAAAATAAAGAAAAATAGAAATCGTTGAAGAGAGACATCAGCGTATAGCGAAAGAGAACGAGAGAGTGAGGGAGAGAGAGAGAGAGAGAGAGAGAGTGTGTGTGTGTGTGTGTGTTTGTGTGTTTGTGCGAAGCTTCTCAATGATTCATACATCTGCTTAATTGCGCCGAACGGCCAACTATTTCGCATCTGCATGGCTGTGTTGACCGATGTCCTAACGAGCCAATAAGTCAATAATCCTAATTAACCAATGACCAAGCACTCAGCCATCAGAGCTTCACACGCCGATCTGATTAAATACATTGGAAATATTTATTTTCCCAATTAATTATTATAAATCTCTTTCTTTTCGCCTTTTTTTACCTCTAAATTTCTTAGTCAACTTTTTTCGGGTGTTTTTTATAATGGCCGTTATTCCAATTGCAAGAATTATTTTGATTGTTTTGATTTTACAGGATCATAATTACACCAATATCTATTTTTATTCAATAGATTCAACGGAAATGACATTTGTCAATAGTTTATAATAGAGATGAACGGTATTTTGAGTAAGCAATAAAGCCATTTTTTTATTTGTCCGATGACTCGATTTGTTTCCACTAGTTAGTTTCTGTGGCTCAGGAAAAGGCAATAAAATTTCATTTTTCTACAAATAAATCATGTAAAACATTGAATAAATTTTTATTACATATATAATAAATATTATTAATTAAATTGTTCTCTCGAATTAATTGTAATTTAGAGAATGATTCGAGACTGCTATTTTGGAATTTGAAGTACTAGTTTTAGCTCGGGTTTATTAGATTTATTGGTTATAATGCAATAATTTTAAAATATATATTTGACTGGAAGATTAAAAAGAAATGCAGTTTTACGGGTAATTTACTTATTGAAAATAAATGGTGACTTCAAGATAAATTATATAATTATCTAAAATTACACGGTGTGGTAAATTAGTCATATATTATTTGACTTACATGGTGCAAATTGCAATACGTGATGATAGTTACTTGCGAAATAATGATCATTGCAAAAATAATATGTAACTAGGCAGTATTAAAGTTAATTTCGAAAATTGAAAATATACAATGTAGTTGGCGGAGCAAAATCTGAAATTGAAGAAAAAAGAGAAAGAAAGAAAAAAGAAAGAAAAGAAAATCCAGAAAATCAAGGTATGTTTTTACGGACACATTGGCTTGTGGAAGTAAATATAATTTCTCTAATCCGGAAAAAGAGAGGGCAAGGAAGAAGAAATATTACTCGCAACATTATGTCAGATGAGAAATGCACGTCCTTCCGTTAAGTTTTATGTGGGTTTTTACGAGCTGCTGGAACTCTCGCGCCCTTTTCACGCATTCTCACTTTTAATATGTTTATTGTTACGGCATTTTTGCCGGAGCTACTCCGCATATCTGCATGTTTCTGAAAATTACATTTTACCTCATCGGCTGGAGCACGGCAATAAAGTGCTCTCGGGTTCCTCGATGAAATCACGTTTATTAAAAAGGTATGGAGGCGCTGCTTCGACAGCCAAACTGCGGCCGAGGTTCATCCGGTGCATTAAATCCGGATCCAAGCTCCAGATACGCATCTTCATCGAGGAGAAATTAAAATTTACGTAACTCGAGAGGAGGAGGGACAGCGGTTATTTCCCGAGGAAGATGAAAAACAACAGGGCAGACCGCCGGAGGGAGGATTAGGCTACTTGACTGTGCTTTCAAAATGAATCGAAAAGCAATTCACATGCTCACATTTGTGTACCGGGAGGGAGGGGGTGGCGGTGGGGTCCTCCTCCGAACAAGCGACATGCACGCGGGGGTGTGTTCAAACGTACATAAGCTCCCCCGGCGAGTACACAGACGCACACGCGCGCGCAAAAACAAACAGAGACAAAATTCCGGTGCCGAGGCCACGGGATGGAGATGAATTTTGTCGGCACATGGACTTTGGCTGAACATTCTCTTAAACAAATTGATAAACTACGCGCGTGCGTGCGTGCGTGCGTGCGTGCGTGGGTGGGTGCGGGAGTACGCTACATGGACCCCCGCACACCAGCGCAATTTATGTGTATAGACATGGATATCAAATTGAGCCGCAGTTAAAATAAATGAACTCGAGCACACATTTATAAATGTTGATGTATTTCATTTATTCCAAGAGACTAAAAAGCGATTTATTACGTAATTGTAATGAACAAACGAGCGTTACAACCGCCCGAAATTCTTCCGAATTCTGCAAACCCCATTTGGTAAATGCACTTGATTTTGAATTCCACCTCGTTATTTTCTTGTCGTTTTTAAATTAAAATAGCTGAAAGTAAAAAAAAAAAGCTGATGTGTCCATTATGTTCTTTTGCGAGACACGTAATACCAAAAAATAAAAAGAGCAATAAAATATTTGACACCATAAAATAGAATAAAATATTTAATCCTGTCCTTGGTTTTCAAGCGCCAAAGAAATATAACGGCATAAATAGTCGGACCTGGTTTTTTTGGACTTTGGAAGTAAGTTTCTTGATGTGAGATAATATTATAAATAATTGACAAAGAAAATGTGATGAGATTTAATAAATTAAAATACAAGAGAAAAAGTACTGTGTGATATTGTGCAAGTGAGTAACTATACTCGCATTGAGCCAAGAGTATTTCTTTACAAGGATTAAATCTATTTCTAAGGATATAACATAAAATCATGTAACGAAGGATTTTAAAGTATTGTACGTACTAAATACGGGAAAAAAAGACTTAGGCAAATAACAAAACACAATTACGAGAGCGACAAATTAATTAAATTTAAATTAGAAAATGTGCAATAAAATCATAGTCGAGAATTTTCATAATTGCCAACTTGGTCAACAAAATAAAAATATTCACTGTTGGAAAATGAAAAATTAAAGCTCTCGCTACCCACCTTGGGACGCAAGTTTATTTTAATAAATTTACGCTCCAAGTTAAGGAGTCCGAGATAAATAATTAAGCAATTGCAATCCAAGGGTCGGAAGTTAGTTTGAAACTGCAACATTTCCTTCTTTTTTAAGTTTTAGATTTCAAGAAAGGCGAATGGAAATGTTGAAGTCGAACAGGAAAACGTTTCGATTCTTTAATGGATATTTCGACAGGATGATGTAGGATATTTGAATAGAAGGTGAGCATGTTCACTTGGGAATTTCTGCTTAATTTTTTCACTGAACGAGTAGCCAGGGGCGGCCTTAGAGGCGTATAGCGAAAGGGGGTGAGGGAGGGTATGCAGAGGCTCGGGCTATTGGGTGCCATATTCACAGGAGGGTAGTAAATTCAAGGGAAGAGCCTCTCGCACTCTCTCTTTCTCTCGCACTCCGGGGGAAAGGGCGGCGGCCTCCCTCTCGGACTTCCTGGCATCCGGCCCGCAACTTGGTCTTTGTAACTCTGTAACGGGGCTTGTCCAGGATTCTCGAAACTGCGGAGAAGACCTCCACGCGCGTTTCGTTTTATGTGCAATCGCATTAAAAGTGAAGGGACACGTTATGGCATCGGGTGAAACGGTCCAGGACATTGGCTCTCGTCCTTTTTTCCTCTCCTGACTCGAGCAATTTTTGGTTACACGGAGAGGAGGAAAAAGGGCCGCGTCTGGTGTTTGTAACGACTTTGGATAAGCCGTTGGCGTGGCTAACCACTTGGCGTGTGAATTAGGATTTCGTCGAATTCAATGCCGAATTAAAATTCTATTCCAAGGAAACAGCTTTCCCCGATGGCGTTTCAACTGTAACCCGTTTAATGAGTCCCCCTCTCCCCTTGTTTGTTGCTTCTGTTAACGACAACTTTCTGTATTTTACATGCGCAAGTTCTTGCCGCTCGGGGAAAGTTTAAGCGAAAAGGTTCCCCCGAACACCGAAAGACATAATGGAATAACTAAGTAAATCCAAGTTTAAAACCCTAAATAATCCGTTTGATCGAGCTGCCAGTTTAGAAACTGATTAGAAATATAATTATCCCTGCTTCCTCGCCGTCCCGTCCCTCTAAATTACACGTCGCAAATGTCCCGAGAGCTTGATTATTGTTAAATCGAAGCGATCCGGTTGTTTTCCCGAGTCACACACACACACACCCACACACACTATCGCCGCCTCGGATATCGGTTTTTTTTAAACAATCGCGACGGCCGCGCCAAGGGATTCCCAGAACTCTGCAACTGCCTAATGACGTAGTATTGCTTATCGGTAAACGCTTGTAAACAATGTAATTTTTTGTTTACAGTTCGTTGTTCCCGTTGCATAAAGGCAATACTGGGAAGAATGATATTTTATGTATTTTCACTTTACGACGTTGTTTCAATTTGCTTGGAGAGTCGTAAAGCGCATAGGTCGGTCCCTTGGAGAAATCTCCTCAATCTCGTGCACCGACTCCCTATACTAATGGATGAATTAAAATTATTTCTAAATATTATAAGCCCCGGTCTTTTGCAAGTTTTCCTGCTTTTTAAACAATTAACGATCAATGGCCTCTGAAATTTATTTCCGTCGCGTCCTCGTAACTTTTGCGCTGACAAATCATCATCGACCCCCCCCCCTCCAGCCCCCGACCGACACTCACACACGCACATTTACTCTGCACACGTGTTCCCTCACGCACAGTAGGCTTTTATTCTCTTCGATTCTTCAAATTTGAATTTATTATTTTTGCTCGGCCTCTAAATAAATTTTAACGGCACTTTTACTCGCACTTTCAATTACGAATCGTTCCCGAAAAGCTTTGTCTGCATTATTCTAATCGTGGGCTTAATGCAATCTACATCCAGATAAAAAGTAGTAAAGTAGTAGTGGTAGTAGCTGCGTAAAAATATCATGACCGATCGGACGCACAAGTGATTCGAGATCGCGGCCCCGTCGAGTTGTAACTCAGCAACGCAATATAAATTTTTACACTACCATCAATCGAGGAGGACCAGGAGGTTCGCCTATGCTGGCGAGGTGCTCTAATGGAAAATCATCCCCCGTTGTCGCACGTGGGCCTGGGGTGGGAGAAGGAAAAACGCCGGAAAAATGAAGGCGTTCTTGTTGGCGCGAGCGGCGAGTTCTTTTCTCATTTCACGTCCAACTGTAACATTTTTATACACTCCCATTTACGAGATCATTTCATTTGGCTGGAGGCTGTAAAATAGCACCGGCAATGGAGATGATCCTGGAAGGTGTTTTTGCATGTCTATATCAAGGGAGATTAGGGCAGAGGAAAATAGAAATTCTTTATAACCTTTCGCCCTCAATCTTACATTTCACTCCTCGTTGTTTATTCGTCGGTGACAACCTGCAAAATGCACGAGAATCAATATTACAGATTATCGCATTTGCTCAAGGTGTAATTCGGAATTAATCGGTGTTTACTTGTGCGTTATCGTAATATGCAGGCAATCATTTCACCGACATCTTATAAACTTTTAAAGCATGGACACACTTACATTACGATTGCAATTTGTATAAAATAACGATGCCCGAGCGTAAAGAAGTATTGAAATTGGTATTTGACTGACTGTAATCTGGCGATATAAAGTACCAAGTAGTCGGGTGAAATCTATTTAATAGATCCATTCAAATATTGGCATTAGACTTTATCCATCCAATATATCAATAAAAGTTTCTTAATCGCTTCAGTAAATTTCTTTATGTACTACGCATGTTTTACGTAATAGTTGGGCACTTCTTATTTCTCCTTCGCCTCACTCGCTCTTACGTAACTCCAGTAAAACTTGTAATAAGGATTTCATGTGTAATCGCACGCTTTGATTACTGCGCAAGTGTTGGATATCCAAAGGAGATAATTACAGAAAATACATTGGATGACATATCCTTGGAATCTCCTTTGTCTCTTTGGCGTCGACGAGAGAGGCTCCAGTCGCACCTGGTTACCTGGACTGGAAAGGCAGCATCAAAGAGGTCAGGAGGTGAAATGAGGGACACGTGGATGAAAAAAAAAAAAAAATAACGAGAAGAAAATAAGAGGTTAATGAAAAAGCCGTCGCGAGCTAATAAACACTGTATCCTTTAACGTGCGACTTGAAATTTTACGTATTTCCCGGAGCTTGGGTTCGCGTGTGTAAAAAGGCGCTTCCTCCGGCCCCGATGGCGTCGATGCCCAGGACGTCGGTGTCGGTGGGTGGGGCAGCCATCAAAGACCCTCGTAAAAGGTGGATTGGCCGCCCGGGTATCGTTACGACCTCGAGGACGATGCCGCCCACGCGCCCGGCAAACGGATTCCGCCTACACCGGACCTACATAGTGGCATTAAGGATGATTCGTAGGGATGACGTCGCAGAGGAACTGGTGAACGTCGTCGCCGAGGAGCCTTTTTGACAATTTTTACCTGCTTGGCTCGTGCGACAAAACGAGCTCCCTCTCATTAAGTCCCTTGCATTTTGCATCTCTCCTTCCATTCTATGAGAAATTTAAACGCGAGCTGCTTATTTTATTTCCCTTTTCGTTTATTTACACTTTCTTGAGAATGAGTTTGCTCTTACTCTGTTCCACCGTTCGTAATAAACCACAATCAAAATACTTTATTGGCTTATTTAATTTGCTAACCCATTACAGCTATAAGTAAATAATACTATCAAAGCCACTTATTCTACATTTCAATTTTTAATATTTTCAATTTATTACTGTAATCTGCTTTGGCTTTTTAAATTAAATATCAAATCTTATTACTTATGGTCATTTTACCAAAAAAGCAAGGCGTAGTGTACAAGTGTTGGACTTTTTAAAGGCATCTGCTATGCGCAGTAAATCAAAAACACAAATAATTTACAATTTTTTTTTTTTAATTTTGTTAATTACAGAGCTAATGTAATAAACCCAACATTTAAATATGTATAAACGCTAATTAATCACATTTCTCACCGATATAAATTAATTCAAGTAATTGTCTTTTTTTTATTTGAGCAATTTTAATCATTTTTAATATTATAATGATATTAAAATAATAATGCAAATTTGCATAAATAAATATTACGATGTTTAAGATAATTTCTGAATATATTGCAAATATAGAATAATGGATTAAAGAGAATAGTATTTGAAGATAAAGGTAAATGAAATTTTAAGTAATTAATTTACTGCTTAAAAAGATATTGCTGTAGATTGATTAAGGGAATTCAAGTTTATCAAATTAATTAGCCATAATCGTAAATTAAAAATAATATTAATTTAGTGAAGATAAGCGAATTATTTTCTAATAAATTTACCGCAGCAGACGTTTCGCGTATACTGCGGCATACCGACTCAGTCACCATTATACAACGTCAACATTTGAGAACAAACAATTTCACAAATGCCTATTTACGTTGCCGTCAAAATTTGTTAATTATTGCGTTGAATAATAATAAATTTTATTCGTCGATTCAGCTCAACCTTTAATATCGCAAAATTCAATCAAAGACAACATTTTGTACGTTAGCCATTTGAAATTGTAACTTCATTTTATTTAGTATTTCGTACAATTAAGCTAGTTTAAGCGATTAAATCAGATTATTATTGTCACGGACTACAGTAGACCATATAACAAATGGTAATACATTTATCTTTTCTAAATGTTGAAACTATCTCTTAACAAATTTAATCAAGTGCCAATTATTATTACTTAAAAATTTGTTAATAATAAAAGCAGCATATTATTGATAATTTGATTTATATTTAATTCACCCGAGCAGCTTAACCTACGGAGCAAATTCAATTTATTTAAAATTAATGAGCGAGATGTGATCACAATTGAATAAAATTTTAGTTGCCATTTGGTTTGATTAAACAAAATTATTAAAAATATTTTACGAATTTGGGCGGCAGCACTACTTGGTTAAACATTTAAATTATCCTAAGCGTCTTAAAGTCGCATTTAAGTTTTTCGAGGGGGCTTTTCCGAGGAATCTCCGCAAAAGTATGTACAAATTTCGTGAAAGCTCGGTAAGAGTTTTTCCAAGTGTTTCCCCGGCTGTGTCTCCCATCGAAAGAATCACGTAAAGCTGCGGCTATAAAACCAGTCTGAGGCTAATTGAGACGGCTTTCAGTGCCAAAGGAGCGACTCGCGAAAAGGAAGACGAACAGCGCACCGAGAAACGGGCGGGAAGAATTTATGGTTTCCGCGGCGGAAGCTGATAACGAAGATGGAGAGCCTTGGCCTCGGTGTTAGTGCCAAGATCGAAAGGTGAGGATAGAGTAGAGCGACGTCGAACCCAAGACAAAGTGCACCTCCGTCGAGGAGAAAGCGGGTGGCAGGTGACACGGAACGATGAAAAATTTGAGGGAAACCCGAGCGAATTACCCCCAAATGCGCTCTTATCAGGGGTTGCGAGTTCAAAAACTTGGTTATTGGTTGATTCCGTTTGCGGGGAATTCTTTGCCAAACTCTGTCTGTTTCACTCTCGAGATTCATCGGCTGCTCCATTTCTCCTTTTGAACGAGGCACTTGATTAATTAAGAGCCAGCCCTGACTGGAAACCCTGAAATTCAAACCACATAAGATTCGAACAATCTTTACCTGCCTGATTGCGAGCCGTTGCAAGAGCCAATCTTCGCAAGATCTTTCTCGAGATTTCCCGTAAAAAGTCCATTGACGCACTTGCAGCGGCGAGATTTGCAAGAATAATTTTAGGCATTTCACAATTTAGGTGCTGCCAATTAAAAACAAGATGGAGATAAAAGGGTGGATGGGTCTCGGATCAAAGGTGAACTCGTTAACTTTTGGTCGATAGGTTTCGGAGATTGCGCCGAGCACTTTTACGCATCCCCCGAGAAACAATGCATCTCCGGGCTTCCACGCGTAGAGCCAGGTAGGCCAACCCCTCCTCGGGGCCAAACCAAGTAGACCGTAGACAATGGCACTACTAATACAACTAGCAATAGGGCCAATAGTATCGATAGGTGGATGGGGGGGGGGTTCCCGGTTTCGCTTGCAATCGCCGGTTCGAACAGACTTGCATCTAGACTATTTATTTTGAAGATCGGCAATTGTCCTTATTATGCAGGTACCTCAGTTTAATGTCGAGTCCGAGACGTGTCGAGCTTATCTCTCTGCCCATTTCCCTCGATTGCACATTCGAGGACCTTATTTTCCTTCACGACCGATCACTCCCCGCCCATTTTTAAGGGAAAACGAGATCAAAATAATAAATAAATGTGAAGCGACTGCGAGGGATTACTTTTGAATTAAAGTCGAAACAGTTGTTTGATTGTTCGGCCTTTCATGTACACGAACTCGTACTTAATGAAACGGTGCTTAATGATACATAGAATGTAACTTCACGTGCGTGTGCAAATGTAAGTTACAGAGTGGAATGGAATGGTTTACTGAAATTTACAATATCTGAATAGAGCGAGCGAATACATGACATTGAAATTTATGGCATCTATGCTTGTGTAGTTCGCAATTAGAGATCCTAACTGACACGTGTCATAGACGAAATGCCATAACAAGTCAAGATTATGACATTATGTACACGAACATGGTTTATGATTAATTAAACAACTGTAATTTGAAATTCAAATCAATAAGACGTGCTTTGATTAGTGCTTTTTAATAAGCATTTCAAAGCGGTTAAATGCTGGTTTATTGTTTTTAATGCATGTCTAATCGAGGGATTTCTTCTTTTTCTTTTTTTTCTTCTTTTTTTTTTTAAATTTTATTTATGGTTCGTGATTATTAAACTCTTTAATTAATCTAAAAACTTGAATGCGGCAAGTGTTTTCAATTTAAAGGCAGAGTATGATTTTTGTCGGTATAATTGATTTTCTGAAGGCATAAATTGGATTATTATTAGTCGCGTTCAACTGGAGAATAATTATGTAACGCTATATTACTCGACAAATTTATGAATAGAGGAGAATTATTAAGACGCTGTTCCCGCGAGCACGAAAATAATGAAAAGAACGTAATACGTGATAATTTGGAAAAAGTATCTGGCTGATAAGTTTACCACAAGTTTCACTCTAAACCTACAGTTGTTAAACCTTAAGGACATGCCAAACTTGAAAACAATCAGCGAAAAGTTTCTGAAATATTGCTTATGAAGAACTTTTGACAGCGACATTATACCCCAACTAATATTCAAAATTTCGACGGGGCACTTCTCGTCTTTCACTATCGACAGTTTCTTTCAACCGGAGCGCAATAATTCATTGGGCATAAAATATGGGCGAAACGAGGAAAGAAGAGCCAGACTTGGTCCGACGAAAAGCTCACCCCCATCCCAACCCCATCCCACCCCCATTTTTTCACCATCTGCGCGCACTTGATAGCACGAGCTCCGAGTGCAGTACAGACCGACTCTGGAGGCGTTTTACAGCTGCGATTCCTGGCAGTCAGACTTTTCACTCTGAATCTCCGAAGGGGAGAGTGAAAAATACTTCATTGCCCTGCGGACGTATGTGCGTGCGTGTGGGGGCGGATTCTGCAAAGACAGATTTACGCCGGAGCAGATGCTCGTTTTATGCTCCTCGAGTTTTCGCGCGAGCCTTCGAAATCGCGAAAACTCGTGGAAAATTCAGACGCCCCCTCTCACCTCCCTCCTCTCCCCAACCCCTGCCCCTTCAGCTTCCCATCCCCCGACGCTGTCTATTAACGAACGGGGGTGCAAAACGACTTTTGGGCATTTCAGCTCTTGAATGCTCCTCACGAACTATCTTCCCGAGCTCGCACTCGTAAAGAATTATAGCTATGCTGGGAATGGGTAAAGAGAGGAGGCATAAAGGCTGAACGGTGCGTACACACATTCAGCGCTCCGAGAGAAGTCGAATCGAATCGAATCGAATCGAATCGAATCGAGTCGAGTCGAGTTGAATCGGCGGCTTCCCCTCGCACTTTCAGAGCAAAATTATTCCATTGTAATATATCCATAATTTCCTCGTGTCTTTACAATTTATTTCAATGGCCTTCACTGGAAGTATTTGTTGAAAGTTTAAAATATTAAAATAATATTTAAATTGTAATTTTTTTATGTTTATGAATTTGCACCGTTACGCGAATGTAACATTGGAATTTGCACGTGCGACAAGAGATGCTTTGTAATTTTAAAAACAAAATCATATTATTTTATTCTGTTTTTATTTAAAAATTTTAGAAAAATTTTCCATAATCCTGGCATTAAATCATCGAGATTTACAAGCAATTCACCTTAAAAAGAAGAAGAAAAAAAAAAAAAAAAAAAAAAAAAAAAAAAAAAAAAAAAAAAAAGAGAAAGAAAGAAAGAAAGAAGAAGAGAAAAGAAATGAAATTTTTCAGTTTTTTCAAAAAATCTTCAATAAATTTTTATAAAAGATTCTCTTTTCGCAATTTCCAGACTCCCATTTTTACTTATAATGCTCCGTATGAAGGAAAAGAAGGTTATGAGTAATGGAAAGGCAAAGTGGAGTATAACGTGGATTGGGGATAAAAGCGAGAAAGAATAGGACGAGAGGGGGTTGTGTTGGTGTGCGTGTCATTACAGATATCTTGTGTGAGTGCCTGAAGCTGCAAAATGTCGGAATATATTGGAGACTCTCCTGACGCAGCCCAAGTGATCATTCAAAGTCTCCTTTAACTGTCCTTTTTTCGACTTTTAGTGCGAGTCAAATTATCTGTGTCGATTTGAATATGACGTGAGTGATCCGCGATCAACCCACTTGCGTGAAAATTTAATCTTCGTTCGTCTCGAAAATTTGCGTTTTGTCTTTTACGACCTTTTGCATTCAGAGGCTCCCAACTTTTAAATTTATTCCTAAGGAAAAAATAAAGTTGTTTGAGAAATGTTGAGTTTCCACAAAGTCCTTTTGCTGATTAAAAAGTGGGTTCCTTGTAATTCTCGAATGGTTTCGAGCACTCCAAAGTTACACGGAGTCGGAGTGTTTCAATCGTCGAGGTGAGATCTATCCCAACACTATAAACTTCTCCTGATATATTTAGAAATGATTCGCAATTAAAATAGAAATCCCATTGTCCAACAAGGCAATAAATTTCAGGCTGATATTCGAGCGGTTAAAACAGTCTATTATACCTTACCTACAGGTGTAGCAACTCTCGTAAAAAAATCTCCCACAAAATCCAGAATTATTCTCCAGATATATGTTTTTGTTTCCTACTCCCCTCGTTCCCTCATCTTACATCCTGACATCTCTTTTACCTCACCTCATTTCTCTTCCTTCCTTGACATCTCTTCGCTCTTCTTTTCTCCTTGTTTTAATTCCTTCCTCTTTTTCTGCCCGCAGTTCCCTTTTTTCCCTTTTTTCCCTTTTTTCCCTTTTTTCCCTCTTTTCCCGTGTGCTTTTCCGCATCTTTTACGTCAGCACTGCAAAAAGCTTCCTTTCCCCACTATTTCTTCTTCTCGAAACCTCACTTGACGTGATGCGCATGCAACACAAAGTCACACGGGAAATGTAACGGCAATGGAACAACCTGAAGTTGCTGAAGTTATTGTAACGAATCTTGATTATTTTTTTCTTCTTCTTTTGTTTTTTTTCTCTTCCTTTTTACCCCCTTTTTTTTATCGACCGATGTTCAGGAGAGAAAAGCAACTCCGCTCATTGAATTTCGAAGTATTAATTAACCGTCTAAATGTATTATTTTTATCTATTGTTTTTACCGGCTAATGACATTCTTTATTTCCCTCATTATTTCAATTCGTACCAAAACAATTAGTTTTTTGTTTAAAATTCTATTGTGCAAGGTGAATGTCAAAATTTAAAAGTTATTCTATTCATAATATCATTTTATATTTTTCAAAAACTTAATTTTAAGGGCCGATTAATTATTTAAAGAATAATACTCAAACGTATTCTTCATTATAATTCAGTAAAGAGTTCAACAAGTTATATTATTCATAATAATTGCAGCACAAAAAAAAAAAAAAAAAAAAAAAATCAGTAGCAAAATATTAATCATGCTTCCGCAAATATTATTACATAAAAGCAAGATTTATAATTATGTATTTGTATCTTTTAATTTTTAAACAGAATTATTAATCTTATTTTATCTAAACTCATAGGTTGTTATCTATTTTTATGTACATACTGCATATTAAAAAGTAAAGTTGTTTTTAAAAAAATGTATCGCAAGCACGTCAATTATTTGTATAGTTTTATCTATTAATTATTTATATATTCATTTATATGAATTTTAAAAATAAATGTTAATCTAGTTTTTTAATTAATTTTGTTAAGGTCAGATTAGAAAAATTAGAATTTTAAATCGTCACTGAGTAAGTTTATTATAGAAGCCTGAAATTGACCGTAATTATGGCACAAAATTTCACTTTCCCGTTAGTATTTCGTTCTGTTTGTCGAAATACCTTTCATTTTAATGAGATTTTCTGGTTGAATAGAGCTTCCAACAGTTTCATTTGTTTCTATACTGTAATTACAACGAAATTTATATTTTGGATGTCGGAACTTGTCGTTTTACAGTTTTATATGCACTGTAAATATTTTTTTTAATTTTGGTTTTAAAATATGAATTAAATTTTATAATAACTCTATAAAAGTATTCTCTAATTAATTTTTTATCTTAAAATTTATAAGCTTGGCAGTATTAAGAATGTTCTACTGCGAGAGAATTTTTATTTTAAGAAAATTTACTCTTTATATTCGTTCATATATTCTGCTTTAGTCTGGTAGAAATTCTCATTTAATGGATTATTTGAAGAATTTAATATTATTTTTGCAAGATTTTAAGGTAAAATAAAATGATTTAAAAATAAAAAAATATTTATTTAGTTGCGATACTATTTTTCATAGTTCCATTTGAAATATTACCATTTCCTTTGACTATGTAGTCAAGGGAATATTAATCATAATATACAATTCATTGCATAATTAATTGCTATAAATAATTATATTATTTACATTAAAAAGAATTTTCTATGTAATTAAATACTATAAATACGTAAAAACATAAATCTTAAAATTAGCAGTTTCGCTTTGGTGTTGGAATTGCGTGATTTTGAACAAATTTTGACACGATGTAATACTAAATTATTTAAATACAGATTCGTTTTTGTGTATGGATGTGTATTTAAATTTTAAGTAATATATGTATAACAGGAGAAATAATTGAAATTATTTTCATAATTAATGTAAAGCTGAGATAATGATAAATTTTATGAATATTAAAAAAAGTAAAGGCTTTTGAAAGACAAAATTATTAATTAATGATATGCTCTAAATTATGGATAAAAAAATATGATTTCTTAAATTTGTATATTAGAAAATTAATGATAGCGAAAAAAAAATAAATTGTGGAAATTTAATTAAAAGTTATTTAAGCTTGATAAAATAAATAATAAATAGAAACTTGATTTATATGATTCAATTACTTAACTTAATATATAATAAATATCTTGTTCGTGCATTTAAATTTAATAATAAGAAGAAAATAATTGAAATTAAAAGCATAAGTTTGCGGGAAGATAATTTTTGAAATATTGCTGAATTCAGCAACACACTGCGTCCAATCGTGGTGTCGTTTTGTTTAATAGCTCGATTTATTTAATTTACTTCTCAAATCGCGATAAAACTTACTTCTATAATTAAATATTCTTTCAACGCCTGCGAGTTCTTAGACAAGATATACATCGACAGCTCGAATTCAGTTTGAGTCCGCAGGCTGTGTGTTTAGTGAAATTCGAATGTCGCACGCGCTTGTATCCACCGAGGCAAGAAAATAAAATCATTTACAATCAGACTATGACTATGTCACATCTGCCAAAAAAAAGTTGTAGGTGCAGGAGCTCGCGACTGACGTCCCGGGGACAACGGCTGCGTCCAAGGACAGCGGACCAGGTGTTTGGGCTGGTCCTCAGGTAAATAACCTTAGGGACAAAAGGAATTAGGGCACGTGCCCTTGGCTGGGCGTCGGCCAACAGGTGTATCGAGGACTAATTAAATACGCTTCTTAGCCTCCCCTCCCCTCCCCTCCAGCTCCTCCTCCCACGTCAACTCTGACTTCTCTGACTAATTCTGTTTCGAACCACTTAAATTCTAATTTGCCTCTCGAGTCTTGTTTCTTTCTTTTCCTCGCTCTTCCCATCCGAGAAATTGTTGATGCTCAATGAGGGACACGCCCCTTATTTTTTCTTCCGTTATCAAGCGTGCAATCTTGTGTCAAAACTTACTTTGTGCCTAAGTGACAGGGGCATTCTTAAGGAACTAAAGTTTTAATAAGCATAACAAACATTACTTTATATCAGCCAAAATATATTCAACATCCACCTTAATTTCACTCAAGCTAACTGAATTAAATTGAAAAATAATTTTTTTTTTTTTTGGAGGAATCATTATTTAATGATAGTTAAAAACTACAAAATGGATTAAATTTTTATTTTAATAATATAAAGCGAGTTTTTTATGCAATTCTTATGAATATTATTCCAAGCTTGTCTTGGACAAAATTTTTTAACTATTGAACTTGCCATTTTAAATATTCTGATAAAATTCTTATAAAATACATTTATACTTTTCCATCTTTCGATAAAGAGTTTTTTTGTTTTTTTGTTTTTTTAATTGTTTGTCTAAATTTTTTGTTTACAGGTGTGTATTTGAAGAAAAATATCTCGACTAAAATCTGATTCAAGCATAATGATTGTACCTTCCAATCATTGATACAATTACTATGATGTATATTTCTCATAAACGCTTTTCTTTTTGTCATATTTCATTCTATTGAAACGCCCCGAACGATGAATGAATGAGATTATGTACAAAATGAAAAGTGTAATTTCTACATCTTACCTTTTATTTATTCCTTTTTGTATTAGCAATTTTTCGCTTCATTAATCATAAATCGTCTCGATACGAGATTTCTGAATACGTAAGGCCAACATTTACCTTTAAAGAGAATACTTTATTATCCCTACTTAAACCGTTCTTAAACCGTTCTTAAACCATTCGACTTTGCGAAGTGCATTTTTTATATTATTAATTTGCTGTACACTTGAATATCAGCTTAAGGAAAAAGTATTACAAAATAAGTAATAAAAAATAAGTTAAAAAATAAGAGTTGGGCGTGAAGGAGGAAGAGACAAACATCAAAAGGAATTCTACGCAAATATTCCACGTGGGTGAAATAATAGAAAAAGCATAAACGCGTTGATCCGGAACTGATCAGCATAAATTAATTGCGCTCAAGTTGTTGTAGGCGTTGAAAGAGGGTCAGACAAGGAGGTAAAGTACGCGAGATGGGGATAAGTACGTGTAATTACCAGCATAACTTGCGGTGGTTCTATTTTGAGCAAAGACCGCCTAGTCGTTCGTGGTCACAGTGAAATTGCGTTTTGACTTTTTGTTGCACCTCCGGTTTCCCAGAGATGGAACAATTAGCATCTTGTTCTCTCGTTTGGAGCAGATGTGCCCGAGTCTCCGGGGTCAGACCCCCGGAGTATTAAGCGGGGGCAATGAATCATATATATTGCCTTGGCCCCAGCCGCCCGATGCGATTCGTGGATACTCTTTTTGTGGATGATTTTTGTGGAGCGAGTTTAAAATAGCCGTTCGAATGGATAACGCGCGATAATGGATGCGCCGGGGTTGGTTTTTCGATCGATGCTAATCAGATCTTAGGTTACACAAGTCGCGCGAATACAAAGCGCAAATACATGTGCGCAAAAATTGCTTCGAAGGAAGTTTAGATTTTCCGCGAATGTCGTTGTGTCAGCGAAAAGCAAAACAGCGTGCAAAGAATAATCAATATCTAGAGCGCACAATGCGAGGAAGAGCTTGTAAAAGAATTCTCTCCGTGCTTTCTATGCCAAGCAAACTACAAAAGAAAGGCAAATTTGCGATATAGAATAAGGGCGTAGGAGTGCACGTAAAATATTTCCCGTCCGCTAATGAATCCAAGATAAATAGAAAGTGTATTATAAGGAAAAAAAGAGCAACGAGAAACAACAAAAAAAACAACAAAAAAAACATCAAAAAAAACATCAAAAAAGCAGGCTCCCGGAATACGCATAAAGATTTTACGTCAAGATCCGATCTTTTATTTCACTCTACAATATTCGTAGAAGTACTTTCCCTTCATTCAAAGCGGAGATATGATAAAAAGAAAGAAGGAAAGAAGGAAAGAAGGAAAGAAGGAAAGAAGGAAAGGAGTAGATAGGAGGGAAGGGGAAAGAGAAAAAAGGAAAGATTAAAGAGGAAAAAGGTAGTAAAAAATGAACTTCTCGCATTTCGAAGAATCCCCCGGGCCGGCGAAAGCCTGACCAACCAACCAACCCCTCCGTTATTTCCATGCAATCGGTTCTCACCTGAGCACGTGCGCGTGCACATGCACACGCACACCCTCTCGCACGCACACTGACCCACGCGTAACTCGCCGCGACGATCACTTATAATAATCACAACAAAAGAACATCAGCGCAGAACATGTGGAGTAGTCGGTCTCGTTTTCCTCGAAACAATTTCCGAAGCTCATGTCGGGGACGATTGTAACGAGTTCCTGCTCGCATTATTCGGCCACTTTCCTACTCAATTACGCATGCCAATTGCTCGGACTAATATTCGCACTAAAATTGGGAAAATGAAGTAATAAGACACAAGATTTCTTTTTTTTTCTTTTTTTTTTTTTTTTTTTTTTTTTTTTTTTTCTTTTTTTTTTTTTTTTTTTTTTGAGCGATCCCGAGTGGGGTGGTTGGTGTTGGATTGAATATTCCTTTTTAACAACAGGGGTTGGTTGATTTTTTTAAAACTTTTGTACGATACAATATCCATAAACGTATACACACACGCGCATGAATGTATATATATAAATATATATATACATACATTTTTGTACAATAAAATACAGTAATTTGTTCCGTACGGTGAGCCTTTTCATAAATTACACAGAAATTTAGTAGTTTAAACGTGCAATTTGTTTATTTCACATACCAAGAAGTTTTCGAGAAAAATGACGATAAATAATTAAACGTTAAACAGAGGGTAATGAATTACACGTCGTGCGAATAATTTTTTATCAAGCGTTTCATTAAAATAATTTTATTGCATTTTAATCAATTATTATTTAATAAATAATAGTATATTACGAATATAAATCATTGAGTTTTCATGTGTATGAATATACATTATCAGAATGGACGTGCAATAAATCTACGATACCAGAATTGGAATGAATAATATTATTTTATTATATTCTATAATACAAAATATACAATTTGAAAAAAATTCTAATATTTTATACTCTCTACTCCTTTAATAAAACTATTGGTTTATCAAATCGAAAGATTTAAAATAATATAAAATAATTCAGTCACAAATTTAATTTAAAATGATGGTATGTTATTTCGCTAGATTTATTTTACACGTTTAAATATGATATATGGCATTTTATATTATAATCCTTAACTCAATTTAAATTGTAAATAGGACTGGAATAAATATTGTAACGCCATTTGCAGAATTAAGGCAGAAGCGAATCTAACTGTAACAAATGTCTCGGTATACCAAATTAAATAACGGAAAATTTGTTTAAAACTACTTTAAAATGTGAAGGGGGTGGTCGTATAAATAGAACCGTGTAAAACCGGGATAAAGTTTAAAGAGATATTTATTCCTAATCAATACTTGCGTAATGTTGCCTAATTGTTTCAGCTAGAGTTTGGATTCGTGTGCATGCGTTGCAATCGAATTCGAGCCAACACTAATATTCGTCCATCAAATTTTCGTTCGATTTCCCTTAAAAACCTTGTAGAATATCACAAGAGTTCGCCCAAAGATTCCCCAAGGATGCGCTGGAATTGGAAAAGGAAAATGATATCCATAGGAAATGCATTGAGAAGGATTGGTTCTCGAAGCCGAGAATAAGTTCAAAGTTCGACTCCAAAGCAGAGAGTGAAAATTTAGCAAAGTTTTGTGTTGGGGTCGACAACATTTGCCACTCGCCGTGACGATTCTCATTCGCACATAGGAACTCGAGGGAACTAACTATTAAAAAGAGTCTATTTCTGGCGTGTTCAGGAAACATCCAGAGCCCGTACTGGCAATTATACGTGGGGTAATTAAGCAATTTGAAAACTTCATGAGTCGGTGTTTTGCTGGAGCCGCATGTTGTGTTGTGTTGTGTTGTGTTGTGCTGCGTTGTGAGTTGTCTTGTGTTGTAGTCTGCTGTCCTTTATTACACGGTTAGAGAGACGTCCATATTACATGGCAAAGGCTCGGGCTCGGGCTCGGGCTCGGGCTCGTAGATGCGGGGAGTTTTTTCTTTAAGCAAATGCCGGAAATTGAATGCTTGCAAAGCAAACTTACAATTTTTTTTTTTTTTTTTTTTTTTTTTTGGAACTACGTTACGCGCTACACCTCTTTCGCCTCTTTAAATGAAAACGTACCAGAGTTTACCAAATTATATATTTTTTGATGATGTTCCGAAATTTAGCATGTGTTTAAAATTTGTTATTGCAAGCCAATAATTTATCAAAAGCCTAAGAAAGTTATTCACGAGAATTGAAACATTGAAAATAATTTCTTTGGGTGTTTTTTTAGTGTAAAGTAATATTTATACATATCATTTTTTGTGTTTCAGGTATGTATTAGAGAGACTTCATCGGGCTTGTTCCTTATTGGTGAGCATATTCAAATATCCATTTTTATTCGTTCACTAAAATTTATTTCAAAATTTGCTTGCACTCTCAAGTGAATAATTTGTTTGTACCGAGAAAATTTAATTCTTGTTTAAAATTGTTTTAACGAATTCCAATTATTCCCTCGACATTACTAATGGCGTTGACTATTGTATTGTATATTTATTATAATAATAGAATAAGCGAAAATTACTAATTGATCGCTATTGTTAAAATTTATTTGAAATTTATTCTCGAAATAATGGTTACAACGATAGAGAAAGATAGTAGTTGTACGATTGCACGAATATGTTGAATTAAAAATTCTGTATTTTTAATCGTCAAAATAGGGCACACAATGAACTCGCTAAATTAATTCATAGTCTCTTTGATGTTTAGCTTCGCCACCAATATTTTAAATCCCCGGAATCTCCGAAAATACTATCCACAGAACATTGGCAGCGCTTGCAATCACGAGTTTTTCTCCAGGTACTTCCTGCCTACCGAATAAACGAGCGCCTGTTAATTCAAGCATCGGCTGGGTTCAATCCAACAAACATCCGGTTTAATAGTGGCTTAACCGTGTGCGGTCTGAAGGGCCGAACAAGCGCGGGGGCGATAAGAGAAAGGGCGAAGGGAGGGAGGGAGTGAGCAAGGAGAAGGCACGCGCAATCCCACGAGGAAACCTCTGGTTATCCTCCACAAGACTCGGCGCTCGATCTCTCGCGATTCGCACTCGTAACGAGTTAATTGGCGAAAGGATTTAACAAACTAAGCCGCGCTAAGTCCCGAAGTTTCGCGGGGGTGCGAGAGAAGAAATTTCCCCCTCCGAGGGTTGGGGAGGTGGGTGGGGGGTTAAGCGGGGGTGTCGGTTCTTCTTCACCCTTTGCATTTATTTATTAACCGCTTCATTTTCATCTCGCGAACATAAGCTTGACTTTGAATTAACTCGGCGCTGCACATCGCGGCCGAGTAAGTGCTACGTGTGCCGAATAAGAGCATAAAAACCACCCCAAAAGCCCCGAGCGAGCGCGGAATGGCAGATTCCGCCCAAATGTAAAAAGGTACATCCTGTTAAAACTTGCTCGTACGCAATGAATAACGAGCACTAAAACTGTCATAAATAAAATCGTCGGTGCCACGGTGGCAGAGAGAGAAGGAGAGGTAGGTGTGTGTGAGAGAGAGGAGCGGGGATGTGTATCAGCTCACCTAACCCCGGAAGGATAAAAAATACTTCAACAGAACGAGTGAAGCGTGCGGGATGAGCTTTAAAAAAGCGGGAAAAGCGCTGGGGAAAAAGGAAAAAGTTTGGAGCGTCAATAATAAACGCAGTTATGCGCATGCCCTGTCCCTCCCATGGAAATTCTGGCTTTCCAAGGTAAACAACCCTTTGCGATTCATATGCGAAAAGGCTATCCTCCTGCACAACCTAATTAGCTTTAATTATCCTTTCGGTTGTTTGGTCGGGGATTCCGAGCGCCTTAAGTAAGAATTTTTTCCAACCCTTTCTAGTAAGGAAAAGGATTTGTCCTCGATTGCAGCTTTTTTCCCTTTACGGAATATCTGTTTCTTATCATTAATTTGGCATCATTCGAGACATTCGAATTTAAATCGCACTGTTTTTTTATTTTTTTAAAAATTTGATTACCAATATGCTTGACTTCTTATAGTGATGTAATCATTCTAGTAAAACTTTGTTACATTTATGGATGACTTCCTTTCTTTTTTTATATTAAGGTTGACTCACATTTTTCGTATATCTAATTTTGCACTTCTTTGTCTTAATTTATCTAGTGAACCGATTTATTCAAGGTAGCCTTGATTGAAGCAGAATTTACCTCCACTGATAAGATTAAATTAATAAAATTAAAATATCCCTGCGTAATTATACATAACAAATTATAATAACATGTAAAATAAATATTTCAATTTAAAATTCCACTTTCTGGTAACAATCGATTTTGATAATGCATACAAATTTTTTAGAAAAAAAACAGGTATATAAAAAATTGATGATGTACATGAATTTCCGATCATCACGCGTTCCGATAATCCGGATAATAATTCTGTGTTACAATCTAATGTAGTATCAATAAACAAGTTAATATCGCGTCTATGAATAAATATAATATTATGAGAAAAAGGTTAGATGAGATAAAACAATATTTTAAACAATTAAATTAATATTTGAATATTAAATAAACCTGGTAACATGAATATTTCATTAAGCTTCAAAACCAAGGTTTTACGTATAACGATATACATATATGTGCAAAAACTAGAATATTGTAGAAAATATGTAGGTGCTTACAGAACTAAAACGCAAACTGAAAACAAAAACTTAATTCGTATCACAACGCGTAAATTACTCGCAGTATTGACACTTCAGCGCGTCGGTAAAATTTGCCCGTCGCTCCCCGGAAAACCCTTCTCCTTGCCGTAAACCATTATCCTGGATTTTCCCCACGCATTGTGTCGATAAACAGGTCGAGACCTGAAAATCGATTTCCCACACACTCATGTCGGTCATATCGTATACCTGCACTCGTCGACGCTTTTTCTTTCTCGCTTATATACACTACTTTTCTTCCTCTCTCACCTAAAACTTCAGAAGCCCACAGTATTATTGTTAGATGTGAGTAATAATTTGTTTCATGATGTTATTTTTGGTATTAAATGCAAAAAAATGCAAATATTTTGATGAACAAATAAAAATAACTTGTAAATGCGTAGTACACATAAGTAAGTTACGGCTGGTTTTACATCTAATTATATATCTAACTCACAAGTGAATTTCAGATGGAATATCGAAAAATAAATAATGAAAAGAGAAGTAGTACACATCAGCGTATGTCAGAAAAGTTTGGATGTATAACAGTGTTTGAACTTGCTGAATATATTATTATTACTTAAAAATTCAACGTAACTTAATAGTGGATTATTTTTTGAATAAATCCTTTAAATCACACATTCATTTAAGCTTATGTATTCAAGGTTTTTAATAATAATAATAATAATAATAATAATAGCGTGCTTATGAATTTTTAAAATAATTAAGAAAAGGCGTATTGTCTTGGATAGCGTAAAATTTTACTTCCTTCCCTGCTGAATGTACTTCTCGATTTCACAATGCCGTGGATCTACACGAATTCGAGTCCACCCCATCAGAGAAAGGGGAGGGGATACTCAGTTTAACTGTCTGTTTATGTCGGAGGTATATCAACAACCCCCAACTTTTTTTAACTACCCCGATTTTTTTCCAATATCAGGATCTCTTTTCTTCTCACCCACGAGGATCCACAATAATTTTTAAATAACTTTTGCACGTGTGCACCTGCGAGAACTGGTGCCAAAACTTTGGAGTGTCAAGGAAGAAGTAGCTACGAGAAATAAAACAAAAACGCGGTTAATGGACAGGCTTTGATACACAGGACATCTGTATTCTCCAATTAAACCGAGTAACCGGTCTCACAAGAACTACCCTGTTGTCTTTGCGGGGGTAATAGCAAATAGGCAAACAGGAACACAACACACCCTCTCGCCCGGATGAGTCGTCGGGGGTGGGTCGGGGGTGAGTCGGGGGAGTCTTGGCCTCAAGCTTCCATCTTTCTCTCGCCCCCGGCGATCCACTTCACTCTTTCTCTCGTGTTTCCTCCGCTTATATTTATGCCTTATCGCAATCTATGCCGCAATGACACCCGCCCTTGCACTGATTTATATGCATTTCTCCAAAGCGACAGAATTGATGAACGATTTGTACATACAAACAACTCCTCAAACCGCTTCTCCTAGTCTGTTGAAATGGGGCTGTTTTATATAGTGACTCTACAAATGAGTTGGAAATCGATCTTGACTCTTATCGTGGTTTCGCAGCTAAAATTCCTCCTTTCCAGTATTATTTACAATGTAAGAAATTTATACAAATAATACAGGGAATAAAATCTATTTACTCTCGAGTTTTTGCCGACTTTACCTTCGATTTTTCTTCTTTCCGCGAGCAATTTCCTGCTTCTATACAATTCTGTAAATGTAAGATATAGCATTGTTTTTTTTACGTGCGAGTAAAGAGGGTCTCTGTTCAAGTATTTGTTCAATATCGACAGTTATGATAAACTTTATTTCAACTCTTGACACTGTTTGTTGAGTACAATTTAGTGATTCTATGTCCAGTTCTTTAAAGGCAATTCAAAAAATAGGAATGAACAGCGATTCCTTGAAACGTAAAAATAGATTGAATTTTTCACAATTTTTATTTAATAAATTCTTTAAAAAATCAAAACAAGAAATTATAATTGATAAATTGTGCAAAATTTTAATCGTCAAACATCAAAAAAAAAAAAAATACATTTTATCATAATATAAATTTAATGCTCACGCACTTATTTTTTTATCTTTTATCCTTTGCACAACACATGTCAATGTAAAAAATAAAATTAGCTACCAAAATTATCTCTTAACATATAGTATTGAATTTTCGATTTCTTAAATTACCATTTTATAGGAAGAATTTATTGTTTAAAAAATATTGCATATTACTTAAAGGACGAGTGCCATTATGAATAATTTAATCATATAATAGATTCGGATGGAATCATCGAATAAATTTTCTTGAAATCTTATTCCAATATCGAATGCTCATCTCGAGAATCAGAATGCAAGTAAAGTACCATAAAACAATCTACAAGCATATCGATCAACCTTTCATTCCTCGATCAATAAAACAATTTAAATAAGCAGCTGCATTGAAGATGTGTCAAGCGGCACAAAGAGTAGATTTTCTACCACCAATCGGGAGTCTACATTTTTATGATAACTTACATTTTCTCATGCGTGAAAAAGGACTGGAGATTTCTCGAGAAAAGAAAAAGATCGCGTCAATATTGTATATTGTGTTCTCGGTTCGCCTTCGCACGAGCTACCAAGTTCTCAACAGTTTTTCTTCTGGTTAACAAAAATTTTTTTTATCCTCTTGACATTCGATAAATTTTATTTTCAAAAAAAAATTTATTTTCCGTGCTGGCGTTTCGTGCAATCGCGTTAGTATTAATTGAATTTTCGTGATTCGAGCGTGATTCGAGCCTGATTAGCCGCGGATTAAAACGTTGAGAATATATTATTAGTGTCCTATTTGCGATAATATAGTGCGTAAATAATGGTTTGTACACCGATTATTGGGATATTTAGCGCGAACTGTAATGTTGCAATATTGTCTACTTTTAGTTCTGACAACTTTAGCATAACATTCGATTAACTCTGGCTTGGCTCGTGTCATTACCCACAGGCTATGCACTCGCAGTCACTGGCATAATTAACCTTTTTTTGAAATATGCATAAAGATAAATACAGATATAAGGTACAAAAAAAATAATAATAAAAAAAAAGAAAAAAAGAAAAAAAGAGAGAAAAAAGAACCTATTGCGCGTGAAAATTTATACCGAGGCTGATTTGAACGCCGCATAATTGACTTGTTCGTTTCGATGTCGAATAAAAGCTATACAATAATGAAATATATTTATGCATAGACTCCTTTAATTATTCTACGTTTCTAAAAGAAAAATACAAAGCTGTAAAACGGGAATGTCGGGGTGAAAAAACAATTTTATATAGAATATTAAACATGTATTTTATGAAATACTTGTATCATCGAAGCGGCACATTTTTAAAATTACACATTAATAAACACTTTTGTTGTGTATAAAATAAGAATGTTATTGTTATTACCTGTTAATTTATGTTTCCTTGAATAAAGACCATAAGTAAATGAGGTAAGTGTAAGCTTTACATCGGTAATCATAAGAGGTGAGTGTGTTTTAATGATAAAATTTGAGCAATGAAAGTTTAACGCTTCATTTACCGTTTTTTTTTCTTCTTTTTTCTTTTCTCTCCCGTAAATTACCCCTCGTACTTTGGCGAATGTTTATTGTGCAGAGCGATGAAAGGTGTTGTACTTTTTTATTCAATTATATTATTAAATGCGTTTTCGATGTTAATGAAAAATTCAATAAGAAGGTGAATCGCGGCCAAGATAGCATTAATTTTTTAGCAAAAAAAATTCATTTCCTGAAAATTATTGTTATTGTAGCTGCTTGTTTCGCAAAACAAACATTGACTTCAAAGAACTAGTATTTAGCGTTTTTATCTGAAAACAAATTAGTGTACAACCAGTCCTTTACTGCTGACAGTCATTTGTGACAAGC
Source organism: Eupristina koningsbergeri (assembly GCA_018907245.1). Lineage (NCBI taxonomy): Eukaryota > Metazoa > Arthropoda > Insecta > Hymenoptera > Agaonidae > Eupristina > Eupristina koningsbergeri. Next base: position 287,258 of record JACCHV010002773.1, on the reverse strand, counting down.
TTAGCGCTAATTATAGTGCTGTGGCACATTTGAGAAAAAAGCGAGTCGCACATGTTAATCGGTCGGACAATTTGACAAAACGGGTGCGATCGAGAGCGAGCGAGCGAGCGAAGGAGCGAAGGAGCGAACGAGCGAACGTGCGAACGTGCGAGCGAGTGCGGCCCAACACCCGATATTGCTCAATCCGCGTTCGCGCGATTTATTTTTGGCGTCGGGGCTTGAAATATGACGTCTCGCAACTCAATAATTAAGCGCGTATTTGGGTAAAAAGCGTTTAATTAAAATAATATTTCCTCAAAGGCTGTCCCTGTGGTTGTTGTCCCGGTATTTCCCGTTCCCTCGAGCGCTAAATCCTCGGGAGCGCGTTCGCCACTTGTGTAACCCATAATCGAAGTTCCAGGTTAATTGCCGGTATTTGCGATTTATAGAGCGACGCAGCGTTGGTCTCCGGGCGTTTGCGTCGATGTCGTCGGTGCCCTATTATAATTATAATTATAATTACCGCTAAATTTATTAAATTTGAAAAGCTATTATTTCGGTAAATGCTGCTCTTAGCGAGGCTGATGGACGATGGTTAACCCGGAGAGAGCCGGATAACTCGAGAAACTTCCCGGGGAAAATGCGAAAACCCGACCAACGCGAAATATGTACATCTGTGTGTGCTCTAATATGTTTCCAATTTCCAAATTCAGTCCCGTCCCTGCCCCCTCAAGATCGTTCCTCGAAATAACTTTTTTAATAAAATTTCAACGCGAGCAAAGTTATAATGGCGTTTTCTGTTAAGAGGAATTCCGATAAAAGCCTATTTTTCATAGCTTCGATCTGGACTTCCTCCGAATTTATTATTACGTCTGTGCCTCATATAAATTAAAAGTTGCTGCAACTAATAAAGGCGTTCTCGGTATTTTGATAATAACAAGCTTCCTCCTCCCCAGGATCGCGATTCCTTTATTCCGCGTAAAAAAGTTGATACCGCACGCGGCTCAACTTATCGCGGTTTATTGTTCCTTGGGCACTTGTGCTCGTGGCTCACGCACGCGAGCGGCACCCACACAGGCGCAGCTGCAAGTGCATCGAGAGGGAGGCGAAAGCGAGCAAATGCACTTGTGGATTCCGGCGAATTAAACAGTTTCCCGGGCAATTTTTTCTTCTCTTCTTTATTCTTTTTTTCTCTTTTTTTTTTTTGTTTCGTTTTTATTTTCTTTTATCGTTCACGGCCATGCGTTTGTCATATTTTCCCTGCTCGCCGCCTCCTTTCTATTTCCCAACTTTAATAAACTCCTCGAGGCAATCCTCGTGTGATTTGCAGCTTCGCGATTGTTTAATAAGTCCTGCCTGCTGCCTCAAGGAGAAAAATATGCGGGGTGCAGCTCCGCTTGAGAAAGAATGCAAATTCACCAGGTATTAAGTAAAATTCAAGCTGAACCTTTTATCGCGACAATTAAAGTTCGTTACATTCCGTATAATTGTACATTTAGTTACAAGTAGCTCGTATAATTTTACGGCGACGTGTTCATTTGTTTTGTGCATCGGGGAAGAAAAATGGAAGCGATTTTGGAACGCGAGCGTTACGTTAATCCTCGGTACAATGCGATTATCATCTTATCTCGATCAATGAGCTTTAATTAATACAATTATAAGGTAACAATTCACTTGAAATATTCGATACAACCGAATCAATTTTTCGCTCATAAATCTAGGAATGTTTTTATTTAAAAGGAGTAGCAAAAAGTGGTTTCGTTCGTTCGTTCGTTTCATTAACGAGGGGGAATATCATTTATTACGAGTAACAACTATACGCGATAGTTGCATGCAACCGTATATAAAATTTGATGAAAATTTTTGCATGATGAATTTTTTTTGCATTATTAGAGTGAAAATAAGCTTAAAAAGTGACGGTGTTTTTCCTGTTTTAAAGGTAATTCCCAAAACGATATTATGTAAACGCAGCAGAAATTTATATTTACACTGACTCAGCTTTCATGAGCGATTACTTGCCGGGTAAGAGCTTCATTGACTGCACAAATAAATGAATTTAAGCTTAATAAACATGTTATGTCTTGGTGATTTCCTTGACGGAGATCATTAAGCTTGCATTACGGAAACTGCGGAATAAATTAAAATAATTGAAAAGTTTGTTTAAATTTAACAAATGCCTTCCAATTTTATGAACAATATTTCAAAATAAATTATTTCTTATACTTTGCAAGTTTAATTGTGTACTCTAGAATCAGTCAGTCGGCCGCGAGTATTTATCACTAATTACAATGTTGCTTTAAGTCTGGTTTAAAAAAAGAAAAAAAAAAAAGAAAAGAAAAAAAAGTATTTGGAAAGTAGCTTTGGTAGCTTGAAAAATTTCGTTAATTCTTTTAGGATAACAAGTGCCGAGCGTAGCTAAGGATGTTTTTCTCCACGAAGTTTCCTCCGAAGGAGCTGCGTAATGGAATTCAAAGTATTTATTTAACTCGCAGGTTAATATTTGCCGGTGCAAAAGTTGTTATTTTTCCAATTGAAATATATGAAAATGTTACGCACCTCTCCTCTCGAGTATTTCCATAAATAGATGAGGATGGGAAAGTGTCAGTAGCAAAGTTCGCGTGCAGGGGGAGCGAGATGAGAAGGAAAAAAGGGAAAACCGGAAAAACTGAAGCAGCGTCGGCGGCTACGGGAGCGCGGGAGGGAGTGAGAGGACTATTAGGCAGGTCGTTACGGATACGGCGGAGCGTCTTATAACGTGAAAAAATTATAGCTGCCGTCGCCTCCACCGCCGCGAGCTTAACGCCGAGCGAGATAACGAGGAAAGTCGAACCTATATTGATTAAACGTTATGATAATTGAAGTAGAGTCGAGCCGCTTTCCCGGTGTACACCCATACAACCGTGCACAGCCGCGCGCACCCACACCACCGCACACCCATACCAGACTAGATCGAGCCTTTGCGGACTATTTAACTTCCTCTAAGGCAACCTTTTTCTTTCCTTCCTTTCCCCCCTCCCCGCCCTTCCTTTTCATTCCTTATTTTTATTCCCTCTTTTTAATATTTAATGTTCGTTATGGTTCGTCGATTTTTTATCGTTCAATTTACACGGAATCGAATGGATTTGCCGAGGTATGCAGGGCGAACTTTATAAACGAAGTTGTTGTTTTAAATGAAAAAATTGATTAGTCCTAATGTTATAAAACGTCATCTTACACGCGGAATTACACTATCCTCCGATGAGCGAATACAATTCTCTCTCTCTCTCTCTCTCTCTCTCTCTCTCTCTCTCTCTTTCTCTCTCTCTCTATCTCTATCTCTCTCTCTTTATCTGACTTCTTCAATCGAGTATCTCCAGCTTTTATGATCAACCACACTTTTTCTTATTTACACTTCCAATCATCTGTGTCAACCAAACTCATTTCATTTATTTAACAAGCTTTCGCAAACGAAATTTATAAAATTAATCAATTTTCTCATTCGCATTCGTTTTATTTACAAACTTTTTGGGAATACTAAATTTGTTAAAAGAATGATATCGTTTGAAACTTTGTCATGTTGATCATTCTCACGTGAATAAGCAAAAATCGTAAAGAACAATCAGTTGGATACACACTGACTTTTACCAAATTGGCTTGGTTAGCCAAATTAAATTACAAAGAGAAAAACATCAATAAAAGAGAAATCAGCGAAAAGTAAATGACTAGTATATTATTTTCCAATGCATGTAAGAAACATAAGCTGATGTACAGAATCTTTGATCTTTATTTTCCCACGGATACAGACATTTATTGAAGCGTTCCTATTAAATTACTATTTATGCACCGTATTATGAAGTACAATTGACGACTAGAATAATTAAATAGAATATTTACTCGAAATCATTCTTCACTTAATAAGCAAATTTCAAAAATTTATCCAAATACATATCGGTGGTTAAGAGAATATTTTCTACTTTTTTCAAATGGTACTCTCTACGCTAATATTACACTTCTTAAAGTAAAATAAAATATAATTTTAAATGCAAAGTTTTAGTGTTATATTTGACACAGTCAACGCAACTTGCAAATTTATGAAAATTCAGTTTATACACTACAACTTCAATTTTTATAATCCAGAGTCAACAAAAAGGTAATGTACATGTAAAAAACAGTGGTTGAATTTAAAACAGTTATAATCCTTAATAGAAGATTTACGTGACAAAAACTTATATTTGTGTCCAAAATGCGGGATTCTCAAGGGATTAATTTAGGATAATCGAAACTCGTGCTACCAATACAATTTTAATTTTAATGAACAACTATAAAGAATAATTTATTGAAATTATGTAAATATTTTATATAAGAGATAATACTGTTATTATAATTTTTGCAATTACTAGATCAATTTATTTAACATAACTTGAACTGACAGTTTAATTGTATATTAAATTCTTATATTATTTTTCGTTATTTATTATTATGAATGTCAAGTTTTATTTATGATAATTGAATTAAATATTTTTGTTTAACATTTTTTTATTTTAGATTTTTAGCTCACCAATCAACTAACTACTTGATTTACCAAATGTTGTTACATTAAAATTAATGCTCTGGAAGAATCACATATGTTTAATTGTGTAATAATACTATATATATTTTGTTATTACTAAATTAAATTTTCATAATTTTATATTTTAAATATTCATATGATATTATTGTTTAGCACTTTTGAGTATTCGATTGTTTTGAATAAAATCTATTTTTTACAATATACTTTTACCAAATTAACTTTTTATGTAATTTATTAAATTTTAATACTATGTCATTTTAAGTGACATAATTTTACATACAAAACACATAAAAAATCTACATATTTTTATTTGAATTAAAAATTATTTCACAAAATAATAACCTCAAACAAAAAGAAAATAATTATTAAAATATAAAACATTTGACTTCAATAGAAATTACAATATTAAAGCCTTTTATAAGTATTAAGAAGTGATTTTATTTTTATGCATTACATGTAGATTCGTCAGTAGTAAATTCTTTGAGAAAGAAAGAAATTATATTACTTCAATTTGCTGATTCTTTGTGAATGAGAAGAGTTCGAATGAAAATATTCTTCGCTTTCCTTGCATTAGTTTCGTTCATTACAAGAACTTTTCTTTTCAATTGGACTTGTTCGTCGTAATGTCCGAATTCCAACATTGGGAAAGTTTCACAGAACAGCTAATTCGTAATTATTTATTTGCCTTTATTAATTCATATTCCTAACCAAGTTTCTCTTTTTGGTTTTATTTTATTTAATTTTGGTAAATCTTAAAAATTCTTTTTTTGCCTACCTATAATTTAATATTTGTTCAAGAGCATCTGGTAATTACAATTACTTAATAATTGAGAGGAAATAAAACATAACATTTCGATTCTCTATGGTTTTCGTAAAAAGGTTAATTAAGGTGCCTCTACAGTAGCCCATTAAACTGCTCGATCGATTTATCATCGAATTATCATTAAAAATAATTAGCAGGGAAAATATTTTTTTCTACAAATCATATGTAGATTTGCAATTTCAAAAAAAGGGTAATTCTGAATGTTGTTATACGTAATCAAAAGATAACTTTGTAGCTCGTAATAATAATTGGCTGTTTTAATTAATTATTAAGTTGTTCGAAAGAGTAATTCACAATTCAAAAAAAGAAAAAGAGAAAGAAACACGAATTATCCAAGGTGAAAAAAGACTAGATTTTTCCGACGAGTGGAGCTCAATTCGTGACGAATTGTTGTAAATCGTTCCATTGATCGTCCTCGGCAATACAAGGGACTTACTTATACAATACAATACTTTACTCACTCAGTTCGTCTCGTGGTAATCGTGTTGTTTTTCCCTTTTGTTTCTTTCACTCTAAGCTTATTTTATTCTTTTTTGTTCTCCACTCCTTGTCTCTTCACTTTTGGCTTTTATTCTCTTCGTGTTTTCACTTTAATCACTTAATTGCAAGCCATTTTTTTCCTCCCCGCCCCCTGTCTCTGACATTAATAGAAACCTTATCTGTAGATTTTTCAATGTTGCTGTGTCTCAAGACTAGACATTTTTCTCTCCGTCGTCATTCGTTATTCATTGAAAAATTACTAAAATATTAAAAAATTCAATTTAAATCTCTGTGTTGTTTAACGAAGAGTAATTACCGAAGAAAGATAGACACTCGCACATACTCACTGGTAAATTTATTATTTATTTATTATTCAGGGGCGTGACTCTTAATTTTAATATTAAATTTAAATAAAATTGTCCTTTTTCAATACTTTTAATTGGCTGGTTACTTTCTTGTGCGGAGCTCCTCAAATAATAAATAATAAATGATATAATAAGCATTTAAAATACACGCTTGCTCACGGATGATAAGAGAATAAAGGTGCACAATCTCCTTTATAACGTAAATAGGGGCACAATAATAATTTAAACTTGCCTTAGTAAGTATTATCAGTGAATAAAAATCGTTTTTTTATTGCATGTTACTTAGTCAATAACTGTGGACTTTAAATGATCATTTAATTTATGAATTAATGTAAGTTTGATACTTTACGACGCCTATTCTTCCTCTCTAAAAGTAGAGTTTCTAAAGGAAAATTATTATTTAGCGAAGGTTATATTTAAAATCCCAACTATTTATCATAGGAGTAGACAATAAATTTTAGCTCGGAAAAATATACTAAACATTTATTTACAATAGCCATTAAACTGCTGTATAAGTCTTTAGACAAGAAGTTCATAATTTACTTTCTTTAAGCGTTATTCAAAGTACATTGTAAACAAAATACTATGATCAAATGCTATCATAGAGCGTGAATATATTTTTATAGTAATCATAGGCTATAAATGATACTTAAATATAGTCATAAAGCATACGAAGTATTTGCTTTTTAGGTCACAAAAAACTCGAGACTAATTACATTAAACTCCCGGATTAAGACGGAAAAATGTAATCAGAGAAGTTGCAAGAAGTTACGAGAATTATGTTACACTTTCCATAATTCCAAAACAAACATGTGTTTTAAATTGATATTTTTTCATTCGACGTCCAAGTCTTCTTTCATTAAAGCGACGCGTTGGGAATCTTTATTTCCCAAGCTCCTCGTCTTAATTTTATAGTTTATCAGAGGGTCCAAAAGGAGAGGAAAGAAGGAAAAAAAGTCTTATCCGAGGCAGGACAGGCATACATTGTATTATCGGTGTAAAATCACAAAGTCCTCGTCTTTATAAACGTAAAGTAAAGGGGAAAGGGGGAAGGGTGAAGGGGAATGGGGGGGGAAGGAGGGTGAAATAAAACGATTATGTGCTTATACACGACTAAGGAGAAAAATGAGCGTGAAAAGAGGAGAAGGAAACTCAGGATTTTTAGCGGTTCGTAAAATATTCTCGAGATTATTCAAGGTTGTGGGTATAATGCTCGCAAGACAAGTAGCCTTCCATAAATTGCAAAATACAATATAAATGCAAATCTAACGACAGGCCTGGTGAAACCTACGATATTTGCGAATTTCGTTACATTTCGCTCATTTTTTTTATTCTCTCACCGACGTCGAATCAGCGAGCAACGCGCGACTCAATCGCCGTTTGCGTTGCTCGCGGCACACGCGTTTCCCGTCAACTCAGCGGGCCCGTTTTTCCATTTTTCCGTTTGTCCGTTTTTCCACGGATTTTTAAAAAACTCGGCCAACGCTCCTCTCGATGTATCAGCCTCTCGGCACGTTTTAATGATTGCTTTCGTCGTTTTTCGTCGTTTTTCGTCGGTGCCAACACACGCACAGAGCACACATCGGCACTGGCTGGGCACTTGGCTGGGGAGCCCCCCCCCCTTTCCCTTACACACCTCTTACACACTCGTTTCTGTAACAATTACACACACGGATTACATTTGAAAATGCACTTGGAAGGTAGTCGTGGGTTTGCTCGGCGTTTCCAAAGCTGCGTTGTGCAAACAAAACAATGTTTTATTCAAAACTTGTAAGAGCAACAATAACGCGCACTCCGTACCGAAGTGTATTTTTTCTCCCGTTCTCGGATTTTATTATTTAGCACATGTGCGGGGCCCGCGTTATTTAATAGAACGAGGAGGGGAGGGGGAGGAGGAGGGAAACTCGGTCGGTCGGTTGGCCGTTCGAAGGAGTTTCTCAAATTTATTGTTGCAAGCACAAATAAAAAAAATTGCCCTGGATTTTCCATGTCAGCTTAGTATTCAGGGATGGCCGAGAAATTTGTTTGCCAGATAAAATTTGAATTAGTGCATAAAACAGTTTTCCCCATTTTTTTTCTTTTGAAAGTTGACGGGGCAAGTATTTGACTTTGTGATTTGTTTCGAATTTTGATTTTGACAAAGTTCGTCCTCCTTTGCCCGGCCGCAATGCAAAGTACGAGGAGATGATGAGCACGTTTGCGCTCGCCGGCCAAAGAACCAAACCACCAGACGTTGGCTTTCCCAAAATGAAGCTATATTTTTATCTGCTTAAGGGGTGAGACATGCATCCCTCTTAGTGGAACGTGGCTCGCACGCATGTGTCGGACTCGATTCGGATAAATCGCTCTCCCGTTCCTTCCTCTCCCCCCCTCCCCTCCCTCCTCTACCCTTGCCGCCCCTTCCCGTCATTTCTTTTATTTCTCTTGTTCGGTTCCTGGGGATCCTTTCACTTCTTGCTAGAGGATTGGCGGGGCACGTGGCGGGAATTTTCAAGCAGCCAAAAATTGTCGCCATCTTCGTCGTTTTCTTCCCTCTTTGCCTATTGTCATTCTATGAACGTGTTTCAAGTTCGGTGATTTATTCGGTCGACAGCTCGACCGGACGTGCCAACTTAACGAGTTCCACAAAATGAATGTAACCTCGTCTTTTTCCTCTCCTTTTCTTTCTCCTTCCTATTTTTTATCTTTTCAAGACTTGAGATTTTATGGATGAAATTTTTTCGGATATGAATGCTTGTTATTTTTAAATTGCACCAAAATTCATTAATTGTCGTCCATTCCTCTGTTAATTAAAAGGTACAATTAATTTTTTTGGCCATTAAAATCGATGGATCTCTAATTTGAAATCCATTTGATCAAAATGTATCTCATTCAAGTGAACCCGCTCACTTCTTCATCTTGGTGCAGTGGGAGATTAGAGGGAGAGCAATTTTTTAATAATTTCATTATGGAGCTGTACAAGTCAATGGGAAGGCTCAGCAATCCAGAGATTTAGTTTACTTAGTTTATTTTATTCCGTACACGTTACAATACAGAGTCCAATGGTTTTTAAGGGGATTAATCTTCAAAATCAATTTATTTCAGGATTCATAAAAGTAAATCTAGGAACGAATTTTATGGTCAATTGTGTTCTAGATCCAATTAGTATTCAGCCCAAAATGTTTGTGCACTCGTTTTTCAAATTTTAATTTTTCGCTACAAATTAGAAAAGTGCTCGCAATTCAGAATTTCTGCCAAGTTAAAGGTGTTTATGCGTATTTTTATATACAGTTTATAGCAGATAAAAAAAAAAAAAAAAAAAAAAAAAAATGGTTTTGCAATAATTGGGAAAAAAATACTTGCCGAGTTCTAATCATGAAAATGAATTACGCTTCAAGATTCGATCTTTGTGTGTCGTCCGCGTTTCTCAATAACGTACGCTCACTTTCAATTGTGTATTGAAAGTGAGCAAGTATCTTTTTATTCTCGAGAATTCCGAAATTTGAAATTTCGCTGGCGAGGTCTCAATTCAAAGTGCGCGCCACTGGGCCTTCCGGGCCCGTAGAAAATGCCGCGATTAAATATTCCCGAAAGTCCCGGGCACGATAGAGTGGCTAATTGGGCCGAGTCACGCAGTACATAGGGCCCACTTTTTTTCCCAGCGCGTTCGCTCGCAAAGTGAGCCTTTTTTTTTGTTTTTTGTTTTGTTTGTTTGTTTGTTTGTTTGTTTGTTTTTTTGCCTGGGCAAAGATCGCTTCGGCAAAAATCGGCTGGGCTCGCGGTGCGAAAAAGTTCGGGCGGCGAATTCGAAAGATTCGAAAGGAGGGAAAACGTCAGGGCGCGCAGTTAAAAAGTAACAGTGAGAGAAATGGGCGAAGGGCATAAAGTTGGCTGTCTCGGGAAAGATTTTCTGCTTCTCAATCCTTTCCACGTAGAGCCGGAGTTATACACGCATAAAGGAAGTGAGCCTTATACGTATACACAAAGAGAGGAGGAGTTTTATGCGTGGCGTAAGACCAGCGGAGAATCGTAAACTCGAATGACCTGACCTAATATAAAGAAACTTTGTCTCGATGACTGAACGACCTTAGATTAGGACGACAGCGTAAAAGGCCCGACTTTTACAGCCTATAAAACGAGGCGAGCCGTATAGACGACAGACTATCTCTTTATACACCTATCTCCTTTTCTCATTTTTTCACTATCTTATTTGCTCTTTAGATTCGCTCTTCCTCCTTCCTTGTCCATTCGGCCGCCTGCCTGCCTGATTGCCTGACTGACTGACTGCCTGCTGCTCCTCGTCTATATCGATATTCTGTTACCTTCGGATTATTGTTTCTTTTTTACCCCGTCATCGTCTCGATTTTAAAGAGCCATCAAAGCTATTTTAAATAATGTATATTTTATGATAAGTGAGACGAGAGTTCACTTTCGCACAGTGTCAGTCTTAAATTTATTCCATAATCTTGCTTCCGTTAACTTAAACTTTTGTACGAGTCGAGCCGATTACTCCACTGATACTAATGAAACAACAGGCTCTCGGTGTTAAAATCTTTAAAAAAAAAAATAAGAAATCAAGAGTAACCATCCATTTCTTTCGAATCGAATCCCAAGCGAATTTAATGCTCGTTCCGGTTTTTTATTTAAATATTAAATTGACCCATCATATAAATAACGATGCACAATAACTGACGTAGCAATTCTCCCGTAGCTTTTATCTCAATTATTTTTCTGTCTGTTTTACCGTTCCCTCCTCTGGTTCATCTCCTCCTTAGCTCCTTCTATCTATTTATCCTTTTTTCTTTTTGGCTTCTCTATCAGCGTATCTTAAACTTTTGTTCTCTGTCGGCTTTGATAGAGTCTTGATTCTGGCTTCAATTCCGTTTAAACGTATCCACTTAAATGAAACTGAAGCTAGAGTTTTGCTATATGCTTAGCCGTTTAAGTACAATGATGGAATTAAAGTAAGAAGTGCGTTCGGCTACTTCGATAAAAGCGTTTTAAATGAGACAGATGTCACGATGATAGCACCCACTTTTTATTGTCCCTTGTTATTAGTTCGAGATAAGTGAGTTATTCCACAAGTAGCAGTCATTCCGCTAATTCTTGGTCTATTAAATCTTCATTTTTCAATACGGACAGAGGTATTGAAAAAAAATTAACGGCAAATATATTTTATTAAGATTGTTAAAATTATGCCATTATGATTTGCAACAATATTACAATGAACTAATCTAAAAATTAATAGTCATACATTAGTTTAAACTAAAATGAAATGTAGATTCCAATTCAGACATTTTTTTGTGCTTTTGTTCAATGATATTTTGATTCGACATTTGTATTTTTTTTTTGCTACTCCTTGAAAAAATTAATGCAGTTTTTTCCGACTTTTCTCAGGTACTTATTAGTTGAAATTAGTTTAAGTACTTGCCCTTTAACGCGTCACCTGTTTAATTTTCTATATTTAGCCTCCATTAAACATTATAATCGATATGCACCTTGCATAATTGCCTTAAATAAACTACATTTACCGTAATAGCTTGTTGTTCTTGTTTATCGTCAATTTAAATATTTTATCAAAATTATTCACGTGTTAAAGACTATGTATCACGATAATTATAAAAAGGGTATACTACTCAAACAATCATTAAATTGTTACGACTAAACGAAATTGTAAGTGAATGAAAATGGAAGCAACAAAGTACACGAACAAAAATGAGATTTTGTAAAATTTGAAATTGATGGATTTGACAAGCTGTAACATAAATGTAATAAAATTTTCTGCCTCCATTCAGTAACGAGAGTTAAAATACACAAGAGTTAGAAAGGAGCAGTAATACAACTGAAAGGCGCACCTGCGATTAAACGACTTGAGCATAAGATCTATTAAGGCTTTGCTTCCTCGAGATAAAGAACGAGTATTCTTTAAACAAACCGGTAGCAGGGGCAACGATTGTTTAGATTCCGCTTGGTTGACGATAAGGCGTGCCGATGTTACCATTTCTCTATGAAACAGAGCGAGAGAGAGAGAGAGAGAGAGAGAGAGCGCGAGAGAGGGGGAGGAAGAGAGAGAGAGAGAGTTGAATAAGCCAGTCTAAACAATAATCGAGAACCCTCTCGTTCATATTTTTCCAACTGATTCGTAAACTGGTTGAATCGTTTCTGTTGTTCGCGTTGTTTGTTGTCGAACAATTTCTCCGAGGCTACGTGCAAGTTTGCATTTTGAGATAGAATTGACAATGCGTTCAAGTGTCTGATATTTCCGCGAGTTTTACTACTTGTTTATATGAATCACTTCTTTCATCAATGCATCGGCGAAAGTTTAAATATTTGCTCTTATACAATAGTTATAAGCATGTTTCAATGTTTCTTCTAATTTTATATTTGTAGTATTCTTGTAAAAAAAACAGTAGATGTAACAGGCGCGATTACTCTCTCGATTCATAAATTTTAGTTGCTTTTATAATCCTATTTCAGGATTTATTAATTACCGTCTTTGAGGAAAATAAATAAATCCTGTTTTAAAATAAATTCAATAAAACAATGAATATTAAATTTTTAAAGAGTAACGAGCAACTCTAAATGGAATGAATTTTATTCAGAACTCGTATTTGAACAAAAAATTATAGAAGAATATTATGTATAAGTGATTGTTCATTCCAATCAACATATAATTTAAGAATTGTATTTGTTCTTTAAAATTGTGTATTGCTCAATATCTGAGTTTTTAAACTCGGAATTTAAAATTTTATTTAAAAGGAACTTATCATTTTTACAGAAAATCTAATTTTTCCGTTTCAAAAGATAAACATGAATTCATAATAAAAGTGGAATAATAAAGGAATCAAATTTTTTCCCAGTGCCGGTAGTTTTTGCTATCTATAACTACTTAATATTAAATATTGCACATTTTATATACAAATAGAGCATTTGCATCTCCAATTCAACGTGCATACAAGCTGCATTTTGTTTTACTTCAAAAGAAGTAATTTCTTATCTTTGGGCAAAGTATCATCTTACAATCTTAATAAACATGCAGGAAGTCCGGCAAACGAAACACAACTAAACTCGTACAACTACGAAAACGCTTCTTCGGTAGATTCGCATTCAACTGTTTCGCGCATGCGTCTTCCTCTATCTTGTTAAGTAGATCTACATTTAGATACTTGGCTATTATCCTACTACTTCCTCAAGTATACATAGTTAATGCACAAAGTATAAAACGTCCATGAACTTTGTGAAACAAAACTCTTGGCTGTCGGACTAACGAAATTTTTTAAAAACACAATATTATAAAGTCTTTATACGCAGAGCATTAGAGAAGCAACATTTTAAATTTGTATTATTTTGTTAATGAAGTTGGAGATTAAAACTGAAATATCGTTTGCATATGTACAATTACATCAAGATTCAAAGTACTTTAGTCCTCGATTCTCCGAGTACCTAAACTTCCAAAATTTCTCAAGTCACTGACATAGCCTGGGGAATATTATCATAATAATTTTGCGCTCTTCTCTTGCAAACTTGCTGGTGAAAATTCTAGACTATAATTTTAACATTACTGGAGTAGACCACCGTGTAGGCAAAATTTAGGTACTTCGCCTTTCTGATCTTATGACCAAACTGGTAATTAGTATATATTAAATTATCATTCAGAATAACTTGGGTGATATTAGATGGTTTAACATACTCTTTAACCCTTTACACATTTTAGCTCGGCGATAATAAATGTAAATTTACCGAAAAATTTTTCCTTTTGATTTTTATCAAATGACTTTGTTACTTGAGAAAGTTTTTGAAGAAAAAAAAACAAAAACAAAAATTCGCAATCATTGAACGTTAGTCCCCCCCTACAAACGTGATGATTATTCATTTAACGGTTTACTGATCGGTTTGTCAAGTGTTGGCTGGTTTTATTGGATAATTTTATAAGTTGCATTTGTAATTGGCGTTGGAGTATGTAATGGGACATTTTTGTCGCCTCGCGATAATAGGCTTAAGAAGCTTGATCATATCTGATGTACAACATCAGTACATGAAAAGATCACACTTACGTTTAGTTGGGTTATCAATTATATTAAATGTTTATTTTTTTTTGTTGGTAATCTAAAAATCAATCACTTTCTTGTCATTTATAAAACAAATGACCGTGTGAAACAAGTATAAATTGAAATTAAGATTTACTGTTATTTAGTTGTTGTTTTATTTTTGTTGTAATAATGATAGACGTGTAATATAATTATCTAATTTAATCGTGAATGAATTAAAAAAATATCGTGATATGAATCACTTATTTAATTGATATAATTTTACAAAGTATATTCAAATAACATTTTTTATTTAACTGAAACAAATTTGAAATTTTTGTTGATAGAGCTTCACGCTAACTGGTTGTAAAAATAAAAATTTCAATTTTATATCTGCATTTGATTTATTTATTATGTATACAAAATCTGTACAAATAAATTATATTTATGTTAATAATACGTAGATTAATTATTATTAAAATCATTTGTTTACACTTGGTTGAAAATTTTTTTTTTGTTAATAAACTAAAAGAAAAATAAAGAAAAATCTATTGAAACCATGATTTCCAATGTTTCATAATTATATCTATTCATATCAATAAAGAATAAATATAAGTAAATTAGATACTAAAATTTCTTGTTCAAAGGAAAAATTGACAATAAGGATGTGAGATTTATGTAACTGGAAAAAATTCATTATAAAATTAATATTTACAAAATATTTTTTTGTGAATAATTATTATTCATTTATCTTCATGTAAAATAATAAATTAAATTAGCCACGTTAAATGAATTGTAAAATTTATATAATCAAATAAAAAGACACGTAAGTCTAAGAACAATTTTATTACATTTAAATATATTTTTCTCGTGTGTTGACATAAAAGGTAAAGTTCACTGCCATAACTATTTTAAATGTATTTGAATATTACGTTGCCAGAGTAATCTTAATTTTTTGACATGAAAATACCCATATAACTTAAATTTTTATAATTAAATATAATGCGCAGGTTGTAGCTCATAACATACTACGAGTGTGTTTGCATTACAAGCTTAATTACATATCATATTGTAAAAAAATATTATACTATAATACTACACAATATGGAAATTAAACATTGTAACTCATTAAAAATATTGTTATTTGTACAAATACAAGCATCAAATTATTATTCGATAATATTATTGATACCAAAATATGCATTTACGCGCGATGTTTCCGAGGAGGTTATTTTTATTTGGTATGAATTTTTTAATTCATGTTCTGTAGGTTTATGCAATCGATGTTTGTTTTTTTCCGTTTTTAATAATTCACTTGAATTTAAATACATAATATCGGGTAAGAGAATACGGTAAAACAGCTAACGAACTAAAAATCATAATTATGATACTGCATTTAAAAAATTAATACATTAGCAAGTCCTCCCTCCCTCCCTCCCTCCCTGGGTCTCCGAGTATATAAATTATTCAAGTTTCTCAATTTTGTATGCGAATAGAAAATAAAGATGGAGAAGACGTTGGACCGTTTGTTCGTAACTTTCTTGTGCCGTAATTCTTTTCGCTTCGAAGTAATGACTGTTGTTGATTGGGTACGTGACACGTCGAGTAACTTGGGCTGTTATTTTCTTAGTTTTTAAAGTTAATCTTCAAAGGAAAAACTACGTGTACCCTCGCCTTTTATAAAATTACTTTATTAAATTAAATGCTTCTTGTACCGTATAAAATACTTGAAAAAATGCCACTCCGTACATAATTTGAGTGTATAAAGTTTGTAATGCAACGAGAGTGTCTTTGTAATTAATTCGCGTGGGAAAAATAAAGAAATTTATATTGAATTTTATTTGTCGTTTCATTAGTTTTTTACGCATTTTACGAGAGACGAAAATTTGTTTTTTTTAATTGCTTATTCATTCTTTTGTTGCAGGTAAGAAGCAGGCCTTTTTACACGTATCATCATCATCTTCGCACGTAAGATGAAATTTGTTTATTTAATTTGTTTACGCTGAGGTAAGGTATTGCGAGTGCAGAGTCACCGAGCAGAGGTGGCAATCAAATCGAAGGACAACAATTAAGAAACAAACTGCCGGATAATTAAAAGATCGTCCATTTTAAATTCTAATGAATATTCAATTTAATTGTCCAACAATGCGGGAATATTTGTCCAGCTAAGCGAAAATTGCGTGGCGGCGCAAAGTCAATGAATTTAATAAGGAGGAGATGATAATTTCGGGCAGCGCAAAATTTTTACGAGAATAATCGGCGAATCCGCAAATGGTAAAATCCTGTTTCGCGTGGAGTAATTGCTGGAGAAATTGCGGCTGACGACGGTGACCTCCGTGACCGCATCGCCCAAATAACTTTGACCCGCGCTCGGTTTTGTCCATTCTTTCCGTTGATGCAACTATTTGCAGTTTCCACGGATTAGCACCTTTTGTTTATTGAAATACTCTTTATTTGCGCAAGCTTTTTCTCAGGCCGCAAAAAAAAAAAAAAAAAAAAAAAAAACAAAAAAAAAAAAAAAGATAGAGAGAGAGAGAGAGAGAAAGCGTTGGGCACGAGATATTTATGGCTCCGAGCTCAATAAATATTAATGGAAATTAAATTTATTAATATTTTGCAATTGCGAAAAATCATTAGGCTCCCGACAAAAGTACACATCGTGGCAATGCATTCATTCGGCATTATTCCTTGGTTACACCTTTCTTCACAACGTCGTTTTTACTGGTTTCTATCGTGTTTTTCTATGCTATTATGATCGCGTTAAAACATTTATTGCGCTGTTAAAAATACCACTTCAAAGAAGAAACATTTATTGTAATTAATGAAATTAAGTATCTTTTCCATTGTCCCATACTTATCGTTTTAGCTCTCTGCTTTATAGTGTTATTTTATCATTTTTTAACTTTCTCATAATTAAAGAACACGTTGCAATATTAAGCACTCGAATGCAGACGGTGTACATTTTACTATACCTATAAATTTATTAACCAATTATTATTACATATTCTTCTTCTTCTTCTTCTTCTTCTTCTTGTTCTTTCTTACATTGAAAAGCAAATGTTATTTCCTAATTACAAGATTTTTTTTTTTAATTGCGGTATTGCTCTCCCGTGTAATTGCACGCAATCGAGTAAACATGTAAAAGAAGAGCTCCAAAAACACGAATCGGAGCGAAGTTTATGATGAAGCTGTGGAAATGGAAGTGGCACTTGAGGAAAGATAGTAATTGCGACCGTAACAACCGTAAGCAGCTTCGCCCATGAATTTCCCGAAACAGCTGATAAATATTAAAAAAAAACAAGACAAAAAACAAAAAAAAGGGAAAAGGGCGCGAATCGAGGGAGCGCAGCCCTTCGCAAAATGGGAGGCCATTCCCAGCGCTCCCTATAAAAGCACAAGTTGCAACAACTCTAATGCATCAGGCTTATTCTAATTTTTGGCCCCGGCGACGCGATCCCTCGAAACGTAATTCACCGAATGCGTGGGCGGGGCGGGGGAAACATTTCGGAAAGCGCGAAACTTGCCTCGTAACTCAGGAGGTGGCGGTTCCCAGGATCCACGCTCCAGGACCTGGGCTACGCGTGTATTCGGCACTTATCGCGGAACGATACCCACGCGCCGTTCCCCGTCCCCCGTTCCCTGTTCCCCGTTCCCAGGGTCTTGTTCCGCACAAGTGTACCTCGCTCGCTACCGCTTGTTATCCTTTTATTGCGGAGAGGAGCAGCCATACGTGATCCTGAGTAACTGGCGCTCCTCGCCCTGTGTTTTAACATATTGAAACCGAATGGTCGAAGATATTTATGCGCCTCCGGTTGTCGCGAATTATCTCGAAACTCGCTTTCGCGCGCTAGCCACCCGCCGACCGCCGGCTTTATTTATAAGCAAACTTTTGATGATTTACGCGCTCCCTTTTTAACATTTTTAACATATTTTCGCTTCATTGCCCGACGCGACTTTTCCCGCTATCTGCGGCTAGCGAGTAATGGTAACACTCGCTACCTGCACTTTGCGATAACTTTGCGAATTTTTAACGCTAATTTACGGATTTTTTTGGGTTTGGGGCGGAGGGCGGGGGACGGGGAGGGGAGTTTTTAGAGCGAGCGCCTTTCTCGCAGGCGAAATGGAGGCTCCCATTTTGAAAATTACAATGGTAAAGCTGATAGCTCTATCGCGAGCGAGTCTGTGATTTCCCTGATATTTGCTCACCGAGAAACGAGGGAACGCCAAGGAGGTGATCACCCGGGTTTTTCCCTGATATCCGTGTTCTTGTTCCTTGATAACCGTAATATTTAGTAATCATCACTCGGACGTCCTCTTGGAGATCGACAATGCAGGCAGGGCGTGAGGCGGCTCACTCCATCTCCCAGACAGATGGAGTGAAGTGTAATGCGTGCAATTCGAGGGATAATATCGTGGCTCTAAGTATACGAGGGGATTTATCTTTGGGACTGCCGAGTAGCCCAGAGGGCGGCCATTAGGTTAATGCGAGCTCGAGGATCGAGGGACGAGGGACGAGGAAGCGCGTATCCTCCGAACCGTGACAACTTGTGGGGCCCACTCGAGATAACAGATCTCGGGTGTGCCCGGGGCCCCGATCGGCCGCAGCGAAAACCCGAACCGAGCTTTTCCGAGCTTTTCCTGGGGGAGGGGGCGACGACGGGGGGAGCGGGAGGGACGGAGGGAGTAATGGCCACGAGGGCCGAGCTTCTGCGAAAGCCGCCTTTCAATTTGGCCTCGCATTTGCGACTCTATAAAAACAATGCCGATTATTATTCAGATATCGTTCGGAGTCCACTGATAAGATTAATGGAAATAACTAAAATCTTAATTATGTGGGGGCGCTTGATGCATGCTTTTAAAACCATGTGCACGTCTGTTTTGGTAAACTGCATTAATAAAGCTGTGTAACTGGTTAATTACTCACTCGCGCCACATAGAGCTACAACTCATTTTTATCTCAAAAAATTATGTGGAATTCTAGATTAATAATAATTAAGGCTATTAATTATACCGCACGTAATTATATAGAATGAATTTTCTTTTATTACTGACCAAAAAAATCTTGTGAAAGCGGTTTTAATTGTAATTTCATGAGCGATAGAAGCTTTATTCCTCCGACAAAAAATAAGCACCGCTTTTTTTTATGAATATCTATCTGCAGCTCTGCCTATTCGAATTTCACCACATACACATTTTTTCGTATATTATTAATATTGATTTTGTGTGTGAATGCCTTGGCTGGCTTTCTTTGCATTCAAAAGCAGAGCCCATAAGAAATTGCAATTACATTCAATTCTTAAGATAAATACAATATTACTTACAAAACTCGCGAGACCAAAGAACATTGATTCATAAATAAGTGTCGTTGCTTTCAACTTTATCACTTGTTCGCAGTCAATTTGTCAGACTATTACACGAGTTAAACTTGCTATTTATAAAAACCAATATTTTTATTCAAAAGCATCGAAGAGTAAATTAAAATTTTTTATTAATACGTTATAGAAACAGGGAATACATCGAAAGTAAAAAAAATTAGTTTGTTACGATGATCTTCAAAAAGAATATAAATTAGAAAACGTATTGATGCTGAAAGTTAAATGTCAAATCAGACTTGAAAAGAAAAGGCCAAATATAAGAGAAAAAGAAGATCGAAGTGAACAGGGCAAAAATGCGTAATTTATTACCAGTAAAATGAAAAAGAAAGGAACGGAACATGAAAGAAGGTAAAGTTGAAAAAGGAAGCGTAGTAACAAAAATTGAAAGGGACGAAGTTCAAATGCAACTGAAAGGGTATAGAGCAGCAGCACATTTATATATAAAGAGCAGGAACTTCTAGAATAAGGGGAGGGGGGGAGGGGATGGAAT
This sequence comes from Eupristina koningsbergeri, assembly GCA_018907245.1. NCBI lineage: Eukaryota > Metazoa > Arthropoda > Insecta > Hymenoptera > Agaonidae > Eupristina > Eupristina koningsbergeri. The sequence continues at coordinate 267,191 of JACCHV010002773.1, read as the reverse complement.
AGGAAGGAATCAAAAGATCGGAAGCTTCACGTGGAAGCGGAAAAAGAAAAACGCGAGGCGAGACAGGCAGAATTGCATGTGTTGGTGCCCTTTTTTTGGTTTTCATCGTGGTGTATTCGTTATACATTGTGAATTATTTGCACATTTCGACAAACTAAATTTTGGCTTTACTCGCCAAACTATCTTTTTCCAACAATTATCCTACTTGTATTTTACGATTTCCCGATTGTTTCCCGCTTTTTAAAAGTAGTTTTTCAATTTTAATATCGCTGCATTTTTGCGAATACTGGTCACGGGTAGACAAAATAATTGCGAATAAATTAAAGGACGAATATAACTTTCTAATGCTGTTTCATGCCAATGAATCGTTAAAGCAGTACATTGATTTTGCATAGTACATTGAATGCATCATTATCGAGTGCAATTCACCTTTTAATTATCTAGGTTCCATAGATATCCGAAAGAAATTAAAAGCAATTTTTTCGCATGCCTGGTAATGAGATATTAGTTGAATGAAATTTTAGAAGGATGACATATAGAGTTAATAGCAAAGACTGAGTTGTCCTCGCCGTATAGCGCAATGAAAACTCAATCTCATTAAAACTTTTTTTATCAAGTTGCATAGAAAGTAGTATTATTGTAGTGTAGATAATCGAGGGAGGTAAGATTGGCTAATTATAGGATAGTCGTTGGAGTGGATCCTGAAAAGTCGTTTTAATTAAATTTGACGACCCAATCATTGCGTATGTATCAACTTGCAATGAAAATCTACAGGGTCGGTGGGACCGAGTACGGGCGACGAAGATAGATAGATAGGTAGATAGAAAGAGAGAGAGAGAGAGAGAGGACGGGGAACGAGAACCGGTGAAGAAAGAGAGAAGGAACGGTTAAAACTAATAGTGGCAGAAGCGTGGAATAACGAACGGTAATTTAGTTTCGCGGTAACGTGTAAGAATGCGTAAACGCCGCCACGGGCTAAAAGGAGAAAACCAACAACAACGGGAGGCATGTACAACCGCGGTTGCATACAACACACACGTACAACGCAACAACAACACACACGTCGTGTACTCCCGCTATTGGAATTCTTGGTTGTCGCTTTGCATTGCGGGGGAGGAACCACGGGGAGTGGGCCAGGAAATGCAGCTGTGCGCCGAGCCCTCCTCCTCCTCCTCCTCCTCCTCCTCCTCCTCTTTCTTTTTCTATGCAAATTCCTCTTTCTTTGCTTCATTTTATTATCAAGCTCATTCGTCACCGATGCAATTGGGACCTAATTTTTTTCCCTAAGTGGATCCTGTTTTTTGTATCCTTTAATTCCATTATTTGTCGATATTTTTTCCACTGAGAGCTCCTGGGAAATTGTCGGACAAATTGTTACCCGGGTGCAGAAATTTTTGCAAAAATATCATTTTTAAACATTACAGATATTTTTATATGTGTAAAAATGTTTTTATTATTGTTTTTTTGGTTTTTTTGGTTTTTTTTGGTTTTTTTCAAATTTATACAACATTGCTATGGTTTTATCGTTGGTCCAATTGATTTTCATTAACAAAAGACATTTTTCTTTGTATTTATTTCCATTATCTCTCTTGTGAAATGAGCGTGTTTCTAAAATATGTCACCCATCCCTCCGCAGCGATTTTTTTTTACATTTATCTTACACTTCTTGGCCTCAAGTAACTTCATGTTTCCCAAAAGTCTCTCATATCTCTCTCTCCTGACTTCCTTTTCTCTTCTCCTATATTCTCTTCTTCCCTTCTGCTTCCTTCCTTATTGTACAAAACTTTGCTCTTTCCTTCCTAGGGTTTTACTTTTCATTTTTCTCTATTGTTTTCAAGTAATTTTTCAAGCTATTTCATAATAATACTTTTATTCTTTAGCTTCTCCATCACACACTTTGTAATATTTGTTACTCATCTTAAACTTTTGCATCTTTTACAATTTCTGCTCTGCTCTACAAATGAATGCCCGACTCTCACCAATACATCTTTTAATACGATGATATCCATTTACCCAAACTTCTCTATTTTGTCATGTTAGATTAATACATTGTCTGGAACTTTTAATTTAAGGTATCATGTTTAATCTTTGATCAAAACATAACTTGCCAAATTAATTTGAAATAATTAAGAGTTGAGAAAAATATATAATTATATATACAAGATAAATTTTTTAAATTCCCCTATTAAGATTGTTCTATAAATGAAGAAAATATGTTAAATAGCAATAATAACGTGGAAAAAATTATTATTTCATTTTAGCATATAAAGAACAATACAACTATGATTTTATGTAAATTAAGTAAAATTAAATTTTTAATTTTTGCTGCGCAATTTGATGGTTGGCCATTATAAAACCAACTGCCTTGTAAGCTATATTCTCAGCAAAAATAAAGTTTATTTTTTACATACTTGGCCATAATTATAAATAAGTTTGACGGAAAGTAGCCAAAAACTCATTTGCGCAGAAACATTGCTCAAAGCTTTTACACCAAATTAAAAGATGCATTATCTATTATTACAATGTAAAACTGCGCTTACGTGGGTTAAATTAATAGACAAAGGGGTTTCTCAAAATGACTTTTATCTCGCATTTTTTTTATTAAAAATTGTATATAAAAATATTTGCAAACGCGAAAAAAGAAGAGACACACTAATGAGATAAGCAGTTGTGTAAAAAGGACAAATGAATTGTTGTTTAAAAATACTTGGGATTGTTAAATTAGCGATCCGAGGTATGGCTGGCATAAGGCATAAGTGAAAAAGAAAATAAATCTTTAATACTGGTGTAAAAATTTTTTACTTGACGAGCTTGACAAGATTCGAAAAGGAGATTTTAAGCATGATTGGACGTGACGAATTTAAAAATGAAACGAAAGTGAGGGAAAAGATTAAAAGGATGGCCGAACGAATGCACGAGGTAGGAAGAGAGGTAGGTAATGTAATGTATGTGCGGCTCGGAATCTGCGCAGATATTATCGTTATCGCGAAAATTTATCAATCAGAAGTTTCATGCCGGCATTATAACCGCGAGAATCTCGCGAATGAAGTGGATAATTTCCATGGAATTACATGCTCGTTGAAGACGGACGCGATTATTGGGTAAAATTCATCTCGAGCATTGTACGGCAGCCCTCGCGCCAATAAAGTCCGCGTAACTTCGCACTTTCCCATTTTCCGAGTCCGATTTTTCGTTTCTGGGATTAACGACACAAAAATGCTTAGCATCCGACGAATTGCGAAACCGGCGGAGGATCATAAACAAGGAGTTATCATCCAAGTCGCAAGTTGCACGGGAGGAGGGAGGGAGGGAGTGCGGGATTAGGCAATCGCAAGCCTCTTTTAAAAAACGTTATCTCACTAGAAATGGCATTCGAGTAATTTCAGCTACGATCCTGGAACATCTCTAAAATTCCATAATAAATTAAGATAATGGCTTGCGAAATGCTTATCGATTAGTTCGCAAGTTTATGCGAATAAATCTCTTTCTCTCCCTCGGCGCAGTGGCAGCGATTTTTCCGCGGATTTTTCCCCGAACGTACGTATTAGCATAATTGAATAAATTAATCATTCGTATGAGCGTTTCCAGGCAGTTTAAAGGTATAATGTATCCGAGTGCAGGAGATACGCGTGCAGGTAAAACTTGGAATTTATAACTACGCGTGTACCTTAATATTGCACAAGCAGCCGCACAATCCGGACAGATGCGCGATACATAAATCAGCCTATCGATTCCCAATGCCTTTCGCAAATGACACGATACAAAATCTCCTTTCCCGACCATTAAAATACCGACTGCTGGGCAGAGCCGAGTTTTCCACGATTTTCAGCTTTTCCTGCGCCTCCGGGAATTTAAAAAGCGTTATAGATCGCCGGGCTCACAATGCTATCGGTGAGTCATCTCACCCAGTGGCTCGCTTTTGCGTTTTTGTTCCTAGGCAGCGCGTTTCTTTGCTTTCGAGGCGTACGTTTCGTCATCCGGAGGTCGAGGATGGCAACGGCAACGGTGACGGGGACGGTGACGGCGACGGTGACGGCGACTCCGACCGAGACAGAGACGAGGAGATTGGCTTAGACCGACCGGTGCGTTAGTTTCCACGAAACCACTTGTGGTCGCCAGGAGTTTTTTTATCTCCTTCTGCTTAAATTAATCATTTGACCAACTTATTCCCTCCAGTGCATCTTGATCTGGTGTATATGTTTTTATTCGTAGAACCCAACACTTGCTCTTTGATAAACATTTAATTTGTATTTAAATTAATGGCTCGGAAAAATTTTACGACACACCTACCAACTGCATAATAACTTTGAGATGCTTCACAAAAAAAATAGTTATCGGGAATAAACTCGATAAAGACGTTCCTGCATCGCTTCATATTTACCTTCTTTTTTCAAGAGCAGGGACAAAAATTATTTGCACAATACTTGCCGAATCTAATTTATTTTGCAGATTATCACACTCTGTATTTTAATGATGATTAGATTTAATGGGGATCCGCGTGTGGCGAGCGACGACAAAAAAAATATGATTTTAATCAAATATTCACCGACACTCCGACAACTTGTTCATCGTCCTCCACGAGGGCGTTGTTTATTAATTATAAATTAGAATTAGAGTGCAAATTAACGGGTATACAAATGCTTCACTATAAATTATATACCTCACTGTAAATAACTCAACGCTTGTGATTACGACATCACGTGTCACTTACAAACCTGTATAATATAATATTCCCTTGTACCTGGGTATTTGCGAAGATTTCAATAGCACCAGTCCAATTGTTTGTTTAAATACAATTTATTTCATTGACTCTGGAGTGCGATCTAGTAATCTAGTATTAGTAGACGGAAAAGTAAGTGGTAGTTTTTAAATGTCCCCGACTCACCTGAACCGCGACACAAAAAAAGTCCCATCTTATTTCTTATTCAAATCCTAACAAGTGAGCTTATTCCAAAAGATAATAGTTGCCCGGCAAAATAAAAAGGGGAAAAATAATAATAATAATAAAAGTATCAAAGCCTATTTGCGCCCTCTCTTGTTAATTAATAACATTAATAATATCAGTGGGCGCTCGTTTTATCCGGGGACGCGGCGGTAGCTGCAGTTGAAAACAGCCGTTGCGAATTCGAATGCAGGTAAAAGCGAATAAACGCCGGCAATAGTCGGGCGGATAAATGGAAAAATAATTTCCCGGGCTCGAGTGCCCGTTTATTAAATCCTAAAAGGGACGGATTAACCTCGCGGACGCGTAAGCACGTCTTACGGCCCCGGCCGCCGATCGTCGTTTTCGCATTTTCGCATTTTCCGAGGCTGGTCCTGCAACGGCAACGGCAACGGCAATGGGAATGGGAGTGGGAGTGGGAATGGGAATGGGAATGGGAATGGGAATGGGAACGGGAATGGGAATGGGAAAGAGTCACCGAGGAATCGGTGAATGGCGTTCGCATTCGGTCCTGCGACCATTTACATGTCAGCTCGTATAAGCATGTCGCAATTGAAGTAATGAGCGGATTTTCGAAATGCTCCTCAACGCCGTGTACATTAAGCATTTTTCCCGTTTTTACGGCTCTGATCGAAGCCCAACGGCAATTTTTGTCGGGTCCGCAATTTTTTCACATGCCGCGAATACTCGCCGTCCGTTAATGCTCTTATTTTACTTGTTCTTCTCGCAAAAATTTAATCAGCATTTTGCTTGGTGCTCGAGCAACAACCAAAGGGATTTAATATAAGTTCGCTCGTATCTCTCTGACCATCTGTACTCTATTGGGCAAAGTCTCAATTTCTCATTATTTGGTTTGCATAATTTTCTACGTTTTTCAACTCTTTCGTTTGAATTATAATTTGTTGAATGTAAAATTACATAACGCCGGGAGGATTCTCTTTGAGATTTTATTGGATTATTAAAAAAATGCTCAAAAGAAATTATAATCAATCGCTGGACAGACTTTTAAATCAAATAAAGAGCAATGTAAAATACAAGCTCACTTGTTAGGATTTGAATAAATTTTTTGATGTAGTAATATCGCTAAAAGTAATAAATTCGATAAAAATAAATAATTTAATAATCGCTCGTTAACGAACTTAAAAGCGATAACTTTGCAGTTGAAATTACATTTATTTAGGTGGCAAATATTATTTTCCCCTCTATAATAATGTTTGCAAATTTCTAATTCAATCATTCACTATGAATAATTGGTTGGATGCACTTTTTTTAAGTTTACAAAGTACGTTGCTTTTGATCTGTAAATGAAGTTTACAACTGAAAAACACGCAAACATTTTAGCGATAATGACATTTTATCCCTTGTATTGGATTACAGCACGAAATATTACAACATATTGATTTAAAAGTTATTTCAAAAAAGTTTCATTGATTTTTAAAATTCATTATGTAAACTAACATTACGATGTTACCCTTGTATTACAATTGGTATTGATTATTGCGCAAGGAAAATTAGCAATAATTAGAAAGCAGATTGGTCATTCAAAATTTATGATGTAATTTATATATCGAAAAGAGTTTTCTTCCTGGCAAATAAAACGATGTTGTCGCATTTGAATTGTCGAGTGTACGAAAATAATAACAACAACAACAACAACAACAACAACAACAACAACAACAACAACAATAATAATAATAATAATAATAATTACCGGCATTCTCTAGTTTCCAACTGGCAACTGTCTCAATTAGTTCAACGTTCAAGGGGTCAAGATACGATGTTGACCGACAATCGTCAGGGATTTTTTGATGAACCAAGAAAACCGCAAACACGAATCTCACGCCCTTTTGTTTACTCGTATTATTTTTTTTAGTCTATAAATATTTCTCAAAGTTATACAGTATACATTGAAAACGTGGAAGGAAATTTCAAATTCATAAAGCGGGAAATTTACTTTTCACGCCTAATACATGGCAAATAAAATTATACAATATTTTATTGATTCAAGGAAAGCAAATTCATGTATTTACATTTTTCCCTCGGAATGCAGCTGCAGATGATAAATCAAATAAAAAAATTGAATCAAGAGCCGACGCTCGGGTAACAAACGTAATAAGTTGTTGCAATTATGGATTTTTCAGTGCGAGTTTCTGACATGTAATTTTGATGCATAAGGCTGGTAAATTGATACGAGAACTTATTAAGTACCCAATAATTCAAGTGCCCCTCTCCGTTTCTACATCATTTGAGAATTTTAGAGGAAGAGCTTTCGAGGATTTATTTAAATTAACACGGACGCGGGGGTTTTTGACGAGCCCCGTATATTTTAATAAATTCGCCTCCCAGCGGACCAGGTAACGATCATCCGTCCTCCCTCTCGCTCGCACGCGTGTCGGAGGAAAAACAATGGGCGAGAAAGGCCGCGCGAGCTCGCGTCACGCATAGGCTCGCGTAAAATTTTGCGGGGTGCGCTTCCACCCCTCCATCCTCCACCCCAATCCCACCCCCGCGGGGGTAATTGAGATGTCGCCCGGTCACATAACAATGCGCATTATCGCAAGGATATCTCGGGTTCCGCGGCTGCGCGTTTAATAACGGCGGGTTATGCGAGTTATGCTGGCGAGGACAGGTTGCGGCACCCGGTGGTCCATCCTCGGATGCTGGGAAGTGGGGCGCATGCGTCCCTCCTCAGCGGGGTGTATCGCTGGCGGATTTGGCTGGGGTTGTTTGCTGTCAGCAGCCACCGCTGACCCCGACGATTAGTTGGGCAGAGGCTGGGCGCGTTGCCCCGGCGATGCCGAGGGTGGACTTTATGCCTCCTTGTTGTTAAATCGAACGGGATTATAAACCCTGGTGTTGATGGGCCGAAAGCTTGCTCTTATAAAAAAAGACCAGCTGTGTTAAGTTATCGGCTTGGACAAACACCCTCCTTTCCAAATTCATATTGCGCCTCGTCTCCGAGTAAAAAATGCCTTATCTTATCTGCACTCGCGCGTACTCTTTTAAGGAAAAAATTCTTTTTCAGAGATAAATTATCTTGGAACAGCGCAAAAGGCAAATTTTCAACAAGACTCGTACTTTTTATTTTTGCGTACGAGTATGATATTCGCTTTTGCGTGTCTACATAAATTAAAATATATTGTCCATTGTGTGTAACCTCAAGAGAGAGAGAGAGAGAGAGAGAGAAAGTTGGAGTTAATTGAATATAAATTAAAAATCCTCAAGAAATATCGTGTTTTAAGATTTGATGTCGAGGTGCTAAAGCAAGGAGAGAAGCAATTGTGCTAGTTTAAAGTTACAAGTCAGGAAATAGGCCGAAGCAAAGTACGGTGCTAAATTGTCAAGTGCCAAATTCGCAGAGAGTGAGAGATACAGAGAGAGAGAGAGAGAGAGAGAGAGAGAGAGAGAAGGTTGAAAGTATATCGCTAGCGAAAGAGTTTTATGGCCGTGATATGGTGGGATAGAGTAGCAGGAGCGAGCAGCAACAGGAGCAATGACGCCAGACGAAACAAACTCAATTAATTTTCCCGGACACGCTATCGGCGTGCGAGCACACGCACCCACGCACGGAGAAACTGAGAGAGAGAGAGAGCGAGAGGACGTCTGCAGCATCCATCCGTGGACCGAGACTCATTAAATCCCACGCCGTGGAGGATTTACCCGGTGCAGGCAATTCCCGATGAACCCGATGCGCTGCTCTCTGGCCAGAGTCAGAGTCGGTTAGGCTGCCTGACGACGCTATCCTCTTGGAAACTTGAGACACGAGTCACGTTAATCTTGAACGACGTAGATTACGCCTTATCAACCTTTGGGATATGCTTACGTCTTTAGATAGTCATGGAGACACGTCGAGAGAGAGAGAGAGAGAGAGAGAGAGAGAGAGAGAGACAGAAAGAAGCAAGACGGATTCGAGGATTATCCTTGAACCTCGATAGCACTTCAACTCTCCCAATGTTTGTACACGTATAGACACATACTCGTATGTAACGTGTTCTGTTTAAGGAGGAATTAGTTATCGAGGCGAAAAGTCAAGGCACTGCAGAAAATATATCCGCGCCTCTCCTGTATTAAAGATAAATTTCATGAGTCTGCCCAAATCGCTGATAAATTGTTTTTATTTGGATTTACGTTATTTGAATTTATTTCACTTGTCTAAAAGTTATAATTCTCGATTGCGCAATTTTAGGCATTTTTGCAACAACTTGTAGCACTAACGGCTACTTCAATAACATTAAATTTATTACAAAATTAAATGTATGATTGATTATTAATTTTGAGATATGCTTTATTAAATATACAATTTCTATGTGTAGGACAGATTTAAGGTTCTTCTTTAATTATGTCTCTTTGTATACGTTCTGCTATTAATGCGACAGGTTACGATAACTTCAATTTGCATTGAATTTAAGTTCTGCGATATGAGTTTTGTTTGTGTCGATGTACGGTCAAGTTGCTGAATCAGCTTACGTAAGCATTAAGTTTTCAGGAACCAGTTATCGATAGGATTCTTAATCTAGTCGGATAAAATAAGAAAAACCGACCTTGCATTTTCATTATCAGACCAAATGATGCGAATTTAGAATTAACAATAAATTATAAAAAGAGCCATAGTGATGGTAAAGTATTTATTGAAGAAAGAGAAGGAGAATTATTGGAGGTCGACATAAATTTTTTTCTAATTCTAAATTAAAAGAAAAAATTGAATAATATTTGCAATGATTTATCAAGACTTATTAACGTTCTCACTTCAAGATTAGTCCTAGAAATATAAATCTTGTTGAAAACTCTTGTCCATTAAGGAGACGGTCAAGCCGTAATTCAATAACGTGTCTATCCTAATAATAAGTAAGATTCTCCGCTGACAACGAGTGTAAATCAAATTTCCATTTTTTTGTTCTCAATCAGCAATTGGGAAGCGGGTGAAACCTGGGGAAACCAACGACAGCAGCATCTTCTTCAGGAGTGGATAATGTCATGAGAGAGGGAGAGGGGTAGAGAGAGAGGGGGGGTAGAGGGAGAGTGAGAGAGAGAGAGAGGCAGACGGATAGACAGCCACCGTTAGCACAGCATCCAATCTTCGCACTCTAAATTGCCTCTTTCCTCGAGCTCAACTCTGCGATTTATTGTTTTCGATTGTATTAGTAGCTACCGAAGTGCCAAACTTTGCTGTACACCACTTTTCTTCCCTGAAAATTCCTTAACGAGCTGCTGCCACTGTTACTGCTGCGACCACCGGTACCTATCCATGTGAACGAAAGAGAAAAAAGGAAATAAAAAGAAAGTTAAAAAAAGGAAATAAAAAGAAAGTTAAAAAGAGGAAAAAAAGAAAGGGGTTCTAATGATTCGAGTGGTTCTAATTCTCGTTTATTATCGAGTGCTGGCCATTCGATCTTGGGCAAGTACTGCAGTTTTCTGCGTGATCGGAATACTACTAATTTAAACTGTAATACAATCTCGTTAGTGTCGAGAGTTTCGACAAGAAACTTTCATGAAGACGTAACGTGAATTTAATATCGTTACACATCGGAATATCTGTGACAACTGATGCTTTTAACGATTATTTTTACCCTCGAATGTGGAATACGAATCAACAATTTATCATCGAGCATCAATCTAATAATATTAAAAAAGTACTCATCGGTACTTTTTGCGTTTGATAAACTTAAAAAATAATTGAATTGAAATTAATCAAGGATGTGGTTTTTGGCTGATAAATTAAAAGTTACTGAAACACGATGAAAAATTGAATTATTTGATTACAATCAATGACATTTTAAGTGAAATGTCAGCCCCACATATCAAAATTCAAGTAACAATAGCCACATCGATATAATTATGTAGGTTAAACGTTGTGAAATATTTTTCAGATACATGTTTCGGTTTATGACCATTGTACAATATTACATAAAATGTCAATAAGTGTCGTTTAGCCGTAAAAATAGGACATGCGAGTCTATTTTATTCTGTTACATTTAACAATTATTCAGAAGTATAAATGTACCAGCCAAGATTAATATTAATGTCGACTTTTTTTTATTTATTCGTAGAGAATTTATGTGCGATGTAATGCCGGGTGTAAGTTACATTATCGGTTCGGAGCCTGACTGGCTTTTAACCTAATTCACATTTTCTCTTACATTGAAATATACTACTATCTGTCCCTTTTCTTTTCATGAAAATATATGTTGCTGCTCTTCATTATCTTGACGTACTCTTTATTTTTCACTTGCATTTATATCCGTTCGACAGCTCGGTGTTCGAATCAATCGGTTTAAACTAGATTTCGCTCTGTCTGAATGTGTTGGCTCCCCTATCGTACGTACAATGTTGTGCAAATGCATGATCCACGTTCTGACATATTATTTATGTAATACTCTAATACAATAAACAGTAATATCGACTCGAAATAACTACACATCGAGATAATACATATTTTTTTCGATATTATACTTTTGTTTCGCTAGTTGTTGGGTTTTTACTTATATTTTTCCAAACGTAATTATCCAAAGTAATTTTACCTTTGAAAATTTTCTCACCAAAATAATGAAGAAATATAGAAGCAGCATATTTCGTGTAATTACAATTAAAAAAGGGGTATAGAGATAAATTCTATCTTCAATGAAATTAAAATTTCATGTTTATTGATCGGCTACGATACTATTAAGGGAAGGAATAGTAAATTGTAGCCTATATTAAAAATATCGATTTTAAAGTAGTAGTTCTCTGTAAATTAGTAATGTATTATACAAACATATACTTACGTGTAATTATTAAATTATTTCATCAGCGTGAAAAGAAAATAAACAAAATATAAATTATGATTGTCGAGAAAAAGAAAATGTAATTATTGTTTTAATGAGATATTTAGTGATTTTGACTCGTTTCACTCGAAAATTTATATTAACAACGTAGAACAATTATATTATTTCTCTCAGAAAATAGAAACTTCTATATTTACACTGGAAATGTCGGTTAATGATATACACAAATTTACAAAACATTCTTTTATTTTATGTGATGAAATTTGTAAAGTTTATTCTATTTTATACGACACATTATTTTCTTAAAATATCAAGAAGAGACATAAAAATGGCGTTTCTAAAAGCCAAATATAAAATTTTTATATCGTAATTAAAAAATTTGCACTCGTTGTTTGCATTAATAATGTTGTAATTAAGCGTATAATAATAGTCAGTAATGAATGTAATAATGCTAAATAATTTATTATATTAAAATGATTCGAAAAATAAAAAAAGAAAAAACTGTGAGAGGACAAAATAAAGTTGAGTTTTAATCGAAGGATGAACTGGGGAAAACGTGACTAGAAAAGTTGCAGGAAACTTTGATTCTTGCATTTGGACTCCTCGATGAAAACATTTCCATGGAACTCGGACCGTTTTGCTGGCCCATTTTCACGTTTTTCCCTTGTACCCTTTTCTCAGTACCTCCACGTGTTGGCTTCTCTCCCTCCCTCCCCCTCTCTCTCACTCTCTCTATATATATCCCTCTCCCCCCTCTCCCCCTCTTTCTCACGTTTGCACGAAGGTATGTCGCGCATTCCAATGTGCGTAGATATAACCAAGAGAGGAAGGACCTCGTCAAGGTAAGCCAGTCATGGAGACGTTCGCCGACCGGAGTCGCTCTCGCTCGCGAGGTCTCGAAATAACCCACCGGCCGTTTGTTTTCCCTCTCGCTTTTCCATTTTCTCCATTTCCCACTTCCCCGATACGCGAATTTTTCTTCCGCGAAAATTCGCGATGTATCTCCCCATTTGTCGCTGAAATATGTGGAACCGTTGACGTTGCGCGTGCAAGAATTTCTTACCGAGCCTCGCGACTGTTTTTTCCCGGGAACTCAACTTTCAACTCCAACTTCTCAACTCCAACTTCTTCAAAGCCTAATGACTGTTTTCGTTTGTTTATTTCCACGTTTTTTCCCTTCAATTCTTCCCTTCGATTCTTCGATCTCGGGATTCTGGCCACATGTTTGACTTATCAACATCGTACCCAACTTATTTAATGCCTTGCTCTTTTTAGTGATCAATATTAAATAGTTGTGTACGAAGTTTAGTTTATAGTTGAGTACACATATTCCGTTTTTACTACACATTTTGAAAATTACTACATATGCCTTTAAAATGTTATTTAAATTTTTTACTATCTGTAATTTTATGTTGATGGCCGTTTTAAAGAGTAAATTCATGCCTTCAACGCAATTTACTAAATATAAAATTTGCATTACTTAATTACAACGGAAATTTATTTATTTTAATTTTATTTATTACTTTTGCGTACGAGGCGCACTTGCGTGTACATTAATGGCGGATAAAGATACATAATAAATACTTGAAATTAAAAAATGAAAAAGTGCCCAATGAAAATTTTTAATCAATATTTTACTACTCAAAAAACGAATTCGCATATTTCAATTTTAATTTTAAGCTCGTTAGTTTCATCTGTCAACTCTCAGTATTATATTAATTATATAAAAAACCAAAAGAAAAACAAAAAAATGAACGAACGCCAGCTCCTCGATCGGACCAAGAGTTCATTCTAAATTGACTCTATGGACTTTTTATCTTTTTATCTTGTTATCGAGTGGCCAATGGAAAGTCAACGTCGGTAATCAATAGACCGAGAGTAACACACGCGAAAGTTCGGCGATGTTCAATGTAAATCAAGGAAGGATTGCGCTTTGGAAAGTAAGAGTAAAAAGAAGTTGGCCAGAAGAGTTAAGGCACAGGTAAATGTATTTTTAGCCTTGACAACACGTGATTCCTCGGTTGACTCGCTCTCACCGCGACTCGCGCGAGAGATTATTTACTTTGTAAAACATGTGCTCGGGGCTCTCGACTGCAAATGAAAGTCTCGACTAGTAGTCGGCTGACTTTTTTACCATTTGAATAAGCATAATCATATGCTTGGCGGCGACAGTGACTCGGTGCGTTGCGTAAGCGCGAGCAGAGGAAACGCAAAAGGATAAAGCGCAGTTTTTATCAAAAGTAATTGCACTCGGAGGTACAATTTTAAACTCCTCGTTATCAAAGCATAAAATTCGGAAGCGATGAGACGTGGGGGGAGGGGGGAGGGGGGGAGAGTCAATTGCTGTTTATTCGTAAGCGTAATTTAAGCTCTTAATAAAGCGGATACACTTCTCCCTGCACAACAATGCCAAATATATTTTGCACAAAAGCGATTGGGTAATTAAGGACATTCATAAAGAGGCAATTGAAGTAATTACTCGTAAACATGAATTTAGTGGGGAATTACGGAAAGGTAGGCATCTCGTTGCCCTCTATCCCAAGGAGGAGCCCAGCCGCAGAGTGCAAAAATGAAAAAGGACTAGAGTGAAAAGGTAACAGCAACCTTTTCGTCCACCTCATTAACATGTCCCCCTTCTCTCTCTCTCCCCCTCCCCATCTCGCTCTCTCTCTCTCTCTCTCGATGTTAAACGGCGCCGAGGCGCTAAGTGAAACGACGGGAGCGGCGCGAAGATTCCGAGCGTCGATAACGTGCGCGTGCACACGAAGAGGAGTTCGAGGAAGGAGTCGAGGAACTGAGGAACTGAGGAACCGAGGAACCGAGGAGTCGGAGTTTGCCGAGCGACCGTTAAAAGGACGCTAATGCGCTTGACTCGAGCCGCGCTTTGAGCCTCTCTCTCTCTCTCCTTTCTTTCTTTTTCTTTGTGATAGAATTTTAGTCGTTTTTATCTCGCAAGTAAGCTCGAGGGGTCCTCGAGAATTTTCGCTTAAAACTTTCGAGTGGATTTTTTTATTCATTCACATGGATAGAATTGAGAGGATTATTTCATTTGCGGTAAATGGATTATATTTTACTTGAAAGGAATTGCCTTTACTCGAAAAGTAATTATATTATTGAGCGGCTTTGATACTTTCGTGGTCCTCTCATCTCAACTTGAGAATTTAGTTGGCGAAACATTCACCTAGGCTACTTTTCCTCTGCGTTTGTCATCTTTATCCCCATTTGTTTACAATCATATCCACGTAAAAATTAATTTTGCATCCCCAGGTACATTACACGCTTGATAAGAAATTGTGCTACTTCGGATTGATACCCTTTTACTTGGTTGATAAAAATTCAGTAACGTCCGTGTCGTATTGAAAATGGTAAACATTGATAACCGTTTTGTCCAAGTCCTTAAAAATGGATGATTACGATTCATTATTACAATAAAGAAAGATATTAATATTTTATATTACATATACTAATTATTTATATATATTGATTACCCGTTAAGACGAATGAAAAAGTCCTTGGTAATTGAAAGCTTATAGAAATTAAAGAGAATATCTGGCAGAAAATAGCCAGTCCGTTTTTAAAAATTTCCCATTTGGTTGATAAAAATTTCACGTGTGAGCAAAAAAATCTACATTAAGGCGGACATGCATTAACAAATAAATAAATCAACGGATATGAACAAAGCAATAATGAATATTTTTTGTTCAATTAATGATAGAAGAAAGTGTTGTAAGTGTTTGGACACAAAGATCACTTATTAAATTTAAAATAAAGCTAATAAAGAAAAAAAGGTGAGCATTGGTTAAAGGGGATAGGAAAAGGAAAAAGAAAAAGAAAGAAAAAAAAAAAAAAAAAAAAAAAACTGACTGAAATGAAGGATTTTTTGGAGTATTTTTTGAACGGTGCTTTCTCAGTACTATTGGATATAAGTTTCAAGTCACATTGCCATTCTAGAATAATTCAAAATAATTAATTAAAAAAGCGCTTTATTTTTTACAACATAAATTTGAAAGTAAGAGCGTGATTCGTTGTGTAAAATAGTGTATCGTCGTCGGGAGTATTATTGGTGTTTTTGGCGTTATTGGTCCAGTTTTTTCCCTCGCCTAATCAAATAAGCTCGGTGTAATGCCTCTGCTCGGGGCCATTAAAATGGACGGACCACCCTGTTAGCACGGGGAGGGCCAATACCTGTGAGGCAGGCTAACCAACCTGGAAGGGGGTGATAAACGCGCGAGCAATTTGCCGAGGTGCCCCCTCCCCCCCGCGATCAAGATCGCCATCGAGGGAGAAGTTCTTGCCGAGGAGAGCAGGAGCGAGAGAAGAAGCGACGCGGGGGGGGGGAGCAAACGCCGAAGAACAATAAGTAACTAGTCCCTTCGCACCTGAGCTGTTTGGTCTCTTAATTGTCTTGCGCGGATTTCTCGCCTTTGTCAGGATAAAATCTATAGCCCCGGTCTCCCGTATTTTACACTCGCATGATGGTAATTATTCCAGGTGAGTTGGCTCTCTCCCTCTCGCTCTCGCTCTCCCTCTCGCTCTCCCTCTCGCTCTGCCTCTCCCTCTCCCTCTCCCTCTGCCTCGGCCTCGCACTCGGCGATTGACGTGCAAATCTCGGATACGAGATCGCCGGTGCTTCACGGGCTCGTGGCTCCGTAGAGGGGCCGAGGGAGCGGGAGGGGGTCGGGGAGCGGGAGGGGGTCGGGGAGGGTCAGGGGAGGGAGGGAGCACACTTTTTCTCTCGACTTTTGGCTGAGCACTCCGAGCAGCAATAAGATAAAGAGCGCTAGGACTCGCATAAACCACGGGTTGCGGGGCATTTAATTTATCGGGCCGGGAACCGAGTATAAAGTAATAAGAGGCGGTGGGTATATATTACGGGGCATTAGATACAGTTATCGCGAGTGCCAAAGGAGAGCCAAATTGAATCGAGAAACAATCCTTTTATTGGAGCCCCTCCCCCCGCATCTTCGGTTTGCGGTCCATGGCAGCATCCCGTCCTCACGCGTGCATATCTCTATTTGTCTGTGCTGGCGTACGCGTCCCCAACTTTCCATTATCGAGTCCCCGGGTCCCTCCCACTGATTTCTCCGCGGCACTTTCTTGCTGAGTCCCCGTACCTACACGATCCGTATCGCGCGTCAGATGTATTTACGAGGCCATAATAACACAAGGGCGCGACGTCTTACGTAGGATCCCAGACGATGTGCGGAGGATGTCGTGCAACAATGTTGGGCGTGGTGCCTGGCGATTCCCCCCTCCCCTCCCCCTCCCCATCCTCTCTTTCATCTGGACCGCTAGTTTCTCTTCTTCCTGTCCCGTTTTTTGCCTCCGCGTATCACTGCTCCTCTCTCTCTCTCTCTCTCTCTCTCTCTCTCTCTCCCTTAAGAGCGATTCGAGAGATTGGTACACGGAACCACTGCTAGAGAGCTTAGCAAATGGGTGTAGCGGTAATGTATCACTGGACTTGATGTAAGATAGTGGGGAATTGTGTATCAGACAGTTTAGTACTGGTTAGGAGATTCTTTTAGTCGGTGAACAAACATGATGAATGAATTCGTATTATATACCAGCGACTCTTGTGGCAATAACTTTTAAAAACGCTTTACTTAAATTTAATATAGTTGGTAAACTGAATGAGACTGTTATCAAATTACCATTAAGCTAAATTATGCTACCAAACCCGAGTCCTAAATCAATTTATATAGAGTTTTGCTTTTACCTTCCTGGTCTATTTAGATATGCGTCCCTTTAAACTTTAAGCAGTGTTTGCACTTCAATTTAACTTTTTTTTAAAAACTGTACCCGCTCTCTTTCAAATAAAATATACCTTACAGTGTCATTTTTTCAACGTAAGCGACATCAAGCGTATTGATTATAAAAAATTCATGGATACAGGAAAATAAGAAAAATAGACAATGGAATAATATTTTTATCTCTGAAGCATAGCGTTTTTGTATCGAATCAATTGCGAAAATAGCGGCAAAACTTTAAATATTAATGCGCATCCTACCTGATTACTATTTACATTAGAAGGTAATTTCAAGCTCTGCTCGGGTTAAAAAATTGAACAATTGAAATATTCGGAATGGCTTGGTTATGTTTATCGTGGCCTTGGAAATCATGTTGCTGCGGTGCTCGAGTCTAGCTCAGTAATCGGGAGATAAGATAATATAATTTACGTGTTTCGAGTTAAGCTTCACAATCGCAATGCGCAAAATTATCGTACTCGAGTAAAAAAGGATGCGCTAAAGAGCTCCGAGGACTCGGAAAATAAAAAGTAGCCGCGCCAACCCGCTCAGAGGCGTAAAATTAATTTCGCAGAGCCCTTTGCGAGCCGTCGGGGAAGGCACAACAATAAAGGAAACGGGAATTACTCAATTAATTATCATCGAGGACCGATGCTAATTGCGCAAGTACACGAGTAATAAGCATCGCGCGTACGTACGCACTCTTTCCCCCTCCCCGTTCCTCTCCCCCCCGACCTCGTCCCCACCCATCGTTCCCCTCGTTCCCCTCGTTCCCGGGTAAAAAGCGGCGGCGCCCGAGGCTCGTGCTGAATTGTAAATAAGGCTGCCGTCCCAGATATTGACACCCGGCACTATAAAACTGATTTTTTAGATTACGGCGACTCGTCGATGGAGGGACACTGATTGTGTGCGTGTGCGCGGGGGAGCGAGAGAGACGGAGGCGCGACTGCCCTTGTTATTTTGCACGAGGCCTCGTAAATATTCAATAGCGCTGAACCGGCACGTACTGGACATCCAGACTTTTTTGCTCCCTTTCTTTGCTTTGTAAATTTGTTTAACTTGGCTTTTTGCTCTATTTCTAGCACGATTAGCCCGAAATTGGTCTCGCGCATTATTCGGTTCATCTAGCTTTTGCCCGTTTAATTTACATCTGCAGGATCGGCGTTTGCAAAAATTGATTTAGAGAATCCTTAAAGCGACAAAAGGATGATTGAATAAAATATAATATTTAAAGGGGTGGGGGGTTTTTTTTAACTTTTCCGAGCAGGAATTTCTTGTCCTTATCAATGCAATTAATGTATGCGAAAATTTCTTTATCACATCGTAACTCGCACCTTTTTTTTATTGCAATTTCATCTCCTCTCGTGTATTTTGTGTCGTGTTTCTAAGAGACGTGTACATTGATCGCTCCGGCTCTTTTTGTGTCAATAAAAACTTTCGAAATATTATTATGAAATTGTATTATCCAGTCTACAACCAAGTTCTAAAATACTTAATGCTATTTCCTCTCTGATGGATTTATCGATAAAATTTCAAACAAGTGCACAAATTAATTTGATCAAAAACTTACAGCGTACTCTAGCTTTAACTATCAATGAAAAATGCAACAGGAACTATAATAATGTTGTTATCGCTATTGCCGTAGCAGTAGTAGTAGTAGTAGTAGTAGTAGTAGTTATTGTTGTTGTTGTTGTTGTTGTTGTTGTTGTTGTTGTTGCTGTTGTTTATCTTGTCCTTATGAAAAACAAATGAAATAACAGCACTCACTTAAAATCTTGTACACGGTGGTTGCGAGTGCAAACCTCGTCAAAAAAAAAAAAAAAAAAAAAAAAAAAAAGAAAATGTCGGACATCGTAGCGCTATTAGGAAAGAGGAAAGGTCGGGTTTTCGAATAATCGAGTTCGTTCCTCGGCAAATGCCACAAATACCTCCTTTCCCATTTCTTCAACGAGTCTTCGATTCTTCTTCCTCGTTCTCCAGAGTTCTGCAATGCAATTTTTGGTCTTATCGATGAACTGCCGATAACCAGACGCGTATATTTTCCGAGTCGCGAAATCTCCCCTCAAATTCGCCAAGAACAGTGATGAACTTTTCCTTCGTTTCACTAGTAATTGGACGATTGGATTTCCCTTGTAACCTCGGCATCCTCGTGGTCGTCGTCATGCTCAACATTGAGATCCGGAATTAAAGTAAAAACAGGTAGTAACAAAAACAAATGTCTTGCGATTAAGAGAAAACTCGGTTGGATTTATTTTATGCGCGAATTATCTCACTTGGATCTTTTTTCCATATTCTAGACGCAATGGAAATGGAAAATCTATAAATTTATTAGAATATTTTACAGTTGTTATACATGATATAATAAGATTTTTCCATTAATTTACTATTATCTTTTTTCATCATAAAGTAAATTTTAGAAGGAATACTTGAGATAAGGCTATGCCATTTTCACTGATTTAAACAACTAAGAATCTATTTTTAAATTAAAAACCAAATTTTTCCGATTCATTTGTTAATTTAAGAATTTATCAAGTTTATTGGAAATCTAAATTTATTACGTATGTTATAATCCAATAAATGAATTCGGAATAAAAGTTCTTAAATATTTCATGTTCTATAAATTATATTTAAAAAGCATTAATTTAACGTATTACACAGAATTGCATTTATTTAAAAGGTTGCAATTATTATCATTTTATTTTGCACAAAACTAATTAATTTTACAGTTAAAAGTCAATTTTCCATCAATAACCTGTGGTGTGCAAAAGTTTCTTTTTTATCACCTTTTCTCAAGAGAGTTTTCTACCCTATCCTTTCTTTACTACCCTTTATTACTCTTAAAAGAAAAAAGGAAATAGAGTTGAAGAGAACTTCAAATGCTTTATGCACTCGTGATCTTCGTGATTTTTCGAATTTTATGAGCACTGTCTCTCTTTTTCTCATTCCTATCATATACTTCCTTATACGTCTATCTCTTTTTGCGCTTCTCGCAGTTTCTAACTAAGCTGAAGTTTTGCACATGTAGTCTCAGCTTTGTTGCTGAATTATTTATGTCAATAAATGATAATCTACGTTTTTTTAAGAAAATCCTTATTAACGGGAAATGACGATGAAAGATTCAACGTTTTTTTTTTTTTTTTTTTTTTTTTTTTTTTTTTTTCAATTGTCAGGAAACTGATGTTGCACCTTACAGACTATAGAGTTCATTTATAACCATTTTTCTCGATGGCTCAAGACAATCTTAAATGAATGTTTTATGTAATTCCACGACCAAGATCTTTTGCATTAATGTTAACGTATTGTTTCTCTCATGAAACAAAACAATACATTCTCATAACATAAATGTTTCGAGTTACACATTATTTATTTTTCTTTAAGCTTAATGATATAGTAGTTACTTTTTAGAAGAGGCATATTTAATGGTATTTTAATTTTACAAATCTGTGTATGAGTTGATTTTTATTACAAGACAATTGACGTGCATGCATAATGAAACAGTTATAGCACATATTAATAAGCACTTTGAACAATAACAAGATGATTCACAATTGCCATAATTATAAATAGACAATGTATTATTAGCAGGTTTAACAATGTTAAAAATAAAACTAAATTATTGTAATACTTATTTCAGCATTTGTACAAATAATCTATGGTAAAAAAAAAAAAAAAAAAAAATTCAAAATAAAAAATGTAATAGTAGACGTAAATTTGGAATGATTATGATCATTATACATTTTCTATTTTCATTGCATATTTGATTGCACTCACGTTATATTGTATAGAAATTATCAACAAGATAAAAAGGTAATCAAAATAATTTTATGAAAACAAAGTCTATAATTATAATACAATTCGCTGATTTACGAGCGAGTGAAGAAAGTTGCGACTAGTATACTTTCTACATTTGTATTTATGCAACTTGGTAAGAAGCTATAATTGAAGAGGTGAAAAAATCTTTCAACCAACACATTCAGTTGACCGATTTACTCTTTAGTCAAGTTGTTTTATCTACATAATGTACACACCGCACGAGGTTAGTGAATAATTATTAGGAGGTGGATATACTGCATAATAAAGTCAGTTTTTTGCAATAAATAATACAACAAATATTTCGTATTATCCTATATATTTCTCCTTTGAAATCACAACAAAATTTTATAGTCTGGTCAGGGTAAGAAATTTACGACTGCGCTAAATCCAGCGTAGGTTATTTTAAAATCATATAAGATGTTATATTAATGAATAATAGTTTCTCTTATCATTTTTATCCTCATTTACAAAGTGACTGCATACAATTCGCACAATAACCATTTGATGTATTTTTTACACTTGTAAATAAACACTTATTTTTATGTTTTTTGTGATTTATTATTTGCCAAGAGATTATTGTTTCAGTGAGTACAGTATTCACCTTTTTTAATTTATATACCCGTGCGTTTTTGCAATTTGAGAGTTATAAATTCAGCTGTTGGTTACGCACAAATTTCACGGTGTCAATAAAAAATTATCCTTGTGCACGGATAATTGTTGGTGTAATTAGCATCCCACTGTTCCCTTAATGGATTCGTTAGCCTTCCACTTGATAAAAGTTCAAAAATTTATCACTGGCGCTCGAAGGGAAAAATTGATAAAATATTTGGAGCTGAACGAAAGTAGAATTGACTGCATTTTCCATTATGTTCCTTAGTTGAATTTTCCGCTTCGCGTTGTCCACCTGGAGTCACATAAAAGAAAATGGGGTCCAGGCGCTATCGTTAATTGGGAGTAGCGAGAAAGTGCGCTCGCTTTGAGTCAATTACTGATGAATCGGACGGTCTGAATACATCGAGATCAGGATCTGGATCAGGACGACGCCCCCCCCCATCGCCCCTCCCCCCAGGCCTGTTTTTACCGACGAGGCAAAAATTGTTCGCGAGACCGTATATCATTGCTCGTTAGAACATTAATTGACAGCGGCGAGTTGGACATATGAGCTGGATTGGTTACACGGTAACGAGAGAGTTTGTTGCGAGGAATTTCTTGTATTTAGGGGCTTCCGCCCGAATAAGTAAACTCCGATTAGAATAATTTGGCTTACTTTCGAGAACAAATTAAACGCGGCTTCCGAAAAGCTTGGAAATTTATAAAGTTTCCGAAAGAAGAGCGGTGATCAAGAGATGATAAAGGACTTTTTAATGACAGAGGGGAGAAGTTTGTTTAAATAAATAGTTGAGTGAATTATTGGTATCCAAGGATAACAATGTGCAAGTTTATTCGAGGATCGGAGGCGAGTTGCTCATCCCCTTTCCATATATTTCCTCTTTAATAGGGAAAACGGCTTCTCCTCAGACTTTCCCACTTCCGACTAATATAATATTACTATTTATATTAGTCTCAAACAATACTAATCTAACTAAACCGCAAGAGCTTACTTTAGTGAATTGTGCTTATTCTAATTGGAAATCCAATTGTCCTTTCAATTTTTTACAGATTAATTTTCGCCATGTGGTTTGTAAAAATTACCAAAATAGATGGCTATTGCCGTCTTCTTCATTACTATATAAAGTTTAAATCATCGCAATAAGGAGACAGATAAATTAAAAAATGTTTCCATCGATAGTCGATTTATTTATTTATGATTGACACATTCTCATAGCGATAAAAATCATTCGAGCCATTAAACACGCCAAAGATCGCAACGCAATCAAGCATCCTAAATAAATCAATCAATTGCATTGCAAACAAATTGTTTAAATTTCAGTCGGCCAAAGGTCACTCAAAATTTACAACCAAACAACGACTCTTGGTCTAGGCGGAAAATTACGCGAATGACTTGCGAGCGCGCAAAGTCTCTAATTGAGCAATAAATACATTTCGATTATCTAATTTTTGCGTTTGACAACACATACGCGCGCGTTTGTGTAAGTCTCACACCAGACATAAAAAGAAGTCTCGCGTCGTGTGCTTGTAAACGCGGTTACAGCCTCCGAGCGAGCGAGAGAGAGAGAGAGAGAGAGAGAGAGACGGACGGAGCATAGAGCATACCTGTCCCACAAGAGACAGATCCATCAGAACCGAGACATCGTGACCCACAAAGTCCAAGAGCGAGATTCCGTTTATTATAGGAAATTAGCTCGGCCAGGCAGACATTCGACGCCGGTCGTTAACCCTTTCCGATCTCCGCCAACTCGGTCCGCCGTTGTGGACGCAGCTTTTTTTTTCATTGAGCTCGCCAACTTGATCTTCGCCGGCCAGGCCTTGGCTCGAAAAAATAATAGGAATAGGAGTGACTCTGTGAGGCCTTTGTGAATGAGCGTATTTGTATGCCTCATTTCGAGTTGCGGCAAAGGGGTCGGGGGGGGTGGTTGTTGTGGCGGGTGAGGGATCCCGAGGCCACTCGCGTAAATCTGTTTTAATATAAAAGTCATATTCGCGAGGCGGCGGGTGCGAGCTCGAGATAAGAGAGTGGAGTGTGTTTGCTCGATCGGTAATTTTTGGGGCTTTCGGGGGATTTGCGTGCGGGTGTCGAGTGGGTTCGGGTTTTTGGTGTACCGGCTTTTTGTTGTTTCTCGTAGCAGAGCACATATTGGCGTTTGATTAATTGACGAGTTCGAGTGATTTTTCCTGCCGAGTAAATTGCGCTTTCTATTGTTAATACCAAAGCGTTTGTCTAAACATCGTTAAGAGATTACTCATGGCTTTGAATTTTACTTTCCTCCACCTCGAGGCAGGTACAATGGGACACACGACGTTCGATTTCTTTATTTCCCAACTCTATTTTATATTTATTTTTCTACAGGTATTCCTTTCTTTCTATAAAGATCTTTTCTCGTAGAGCCAACTCAATCTGTTCATGTGTGTAGAAATCCTTCCAATTCTCGTAAACGGAGTTGATTTATTTGTCTTGGCTTTGCACGGAATGATTTCGTTTATATTGCCAACGAATTCTTTTTGTGAATTAAATTTTTATAAACTGTATTTGCACTGAATTAACCATCCTTGATCTACTCTCAAGCTCGGCTCAAATCAAACTCACAAAAATAAACAACCGTCCCTTCAAATTTAAATTTATACGTTTTTTATCTACTCCTGGTAAAATATATCACACTTTTTTTAAATGTATGATTTTTAAGGTGATGTATGGGGAATACGAGTTACTTGATAATAAGTGCCCTCATAGTTATGGAACCCAGCGATTATAAGAATAATAATCACGCCGGTTCATTCATCTTTAGCAAGTATCGATTCCCGTTAATAGCCGGTCATTTTTCATTTTGACTCGGGGTAAAAGCGCCCGGGGACAAATGGCGTGTTCGGTTAACTGCTTACATTAGTCATGAGTCTGGGTCCAGGAGCATCCGAACCTCAACTTTTTCGCGCATCATACAGGTGGTGAGAATTTACAGGCGATTGGCAAAATCTCCCGTACGAAGGGAAGGGAAGCTGGCCTCTTTGCCCAATCCTCGAATTTTTTGCACTCGGGCATCGAGATCGTGTTCGGTTGTTGGGGGGGGGAGGGGAGAGATAGATATATAGATAAATAGATAAATAAATAGATGGATAGATAAACAGAGAGAGAGAGAGAGAGATAGGGTGTAGTGTTCTTCTTTATTGCATTTGGAAATGAGAAGCGAATGACACGTTGCGGATACTTAATTGATTCGACATTATTGTTCTCGAGTGTTCTATTAATACACCAACCAGAAACGTATTTAAATGAATTATACCAATGTTTATTTGTACAAGTTCAACGATATACAAGTCGGAAGCGCATTAAACCCTTTGCATTTTTCGAATCATCGGTAAAATAGTGCATTGTGTAGAAAATAATATTTTCCTTGGACCGGAAAAAATACCGTTTCGTTTTATTAATTTCAATTAGGTAAATCGTAAAGCAAGAATAGCTGTTACCTGTGGAACAAGAATTAAAATTCAAAGAACATGAATTATATTGCAGACTAGCCTCCGGGACAATTTAATCAACATAAATTTTGCTCTTGTTTATATTTGTTGTTATATATCGGCATTAGTACTTCAAACGCATTGCTTTGTGACAATAGTACCGTAAACTGCTTACAAAATTCTGCTTTTTAATCTGCTGCACTAAATTTTAATAATAAATTGTTAACAAGATTCTATTTAGAAAAAGAAATGATTTAACTTGTATAATTAAATATAATATTTAATATTGTATTATTATTGTTAAAATATTTATAAGTTTTTATTCGATGAATCCATACAAAATATTTTTTATAAAGTCAAGTTTGTAATAATTTATATGATTCGTAGTTAAGCTTTTATTTTATTAATACTTATGACTTGAGAAAAATTTAAAACTAACTCTACGGAAGCTATTACGTTTTTAATTAATGTGGAAATTGAAAAATTAGGCGAAATAGATTTAGAACAAAAAGTAAATTCATTGTGCAGTTAGAATTAGTTGGGCTTTATCAGATGAAATGGAGAAGTTTTGCATGAAAAGCCTTATAAAATTAGCATTTCGCGCGTTGAAATCTCACTCGATCTCTTATTATCGCCTGTGGTTAATCTAAAGGCCGACACAGATTCGTCGCCTAAGCGTTTACAATTAACAAAGTCGAAGTAAATTGCCGGGAATGAAAAGCGCGAACAAGGTAAACCGATAAAAGTCAGTCTCATCTCTCGGCAGGAGTGAAATGTCGGGCAGAGCAGAACTTTGGTCCAGCCGCTGATTTTTCTCCTTATCTCATTGAGCGCGAGATCCGGCGGATAACAAAAGCTCCCCGCGGCGCAGCATCCGCTCCTCCATCCCTCCCCCACTCCACCCCCTCCTTATTAATCTGGGAGCGTCGGATCCTCCGTCACTCCGCGATTATTGACGATTATCGTCGGCGCCGCTTATCCGCGACCGATCGGCCTCGGATGGGTATCCCGAGGGACCCGGAGGCGGATGGAGGAAGTCGTGCTCGCCCACGCGGGGCTCCGAGTGAAATAAAGTGAGTGCGGGGGCGGACGGCCGGGAAATGCGTGGACGTCCTAACAAATTTCGCATAAGTTGATACGGAAAATTAAGCTGCTAAATTGAGCTGCCGGCAATCCTGGTCTCTTTCCATCTCCATCCTCCTTTTCTACATTCGCTTTTCTTATATCCTCTTTGTTTTCGGTAAATAGACTTGAAGAATAGAAGAAGTGCAGGCGTCGGTCTCCTCACAATGGGTTCGCCCTCAAAAGTGGAAACAATTTGCTTTTTAACTTTCTCAAAAGTTAAAAGCTACGCCTTAAATTATTTCAACTGTGATTTTTTTTTTAAAAGTGACATTTTCTGAGCTTCAATGAACAATTTTTATAAACCATTACTCATATGACTGAGTCACTCTTTTAGGGTTGTCAAGAAACTAATTAAGCAGTTAACTTTTGAACATTTTACGAATGTATTTAAATACTTTTTATCTACTTTTTTTTCAATTTCAAATGAAAATATTATTTCAGGGCCAAGATAAAATATGATGCATCGTGTAATTTTTAAAAAAAATGTTGTAATATGTGTGTCACTGTAAAGGTTCGTAGGTTACTTGTGAAAAAAAAAAAATTATTTTATGTTAAATTAAATAAAATTCTACGTATCGTGAACCATGATATTTTTATAATACACAATAGATAATATATGTTTAAGCTCGAATGGCACTCATTTTTTAAAACGTAATTTTGAGAACAGTACATTTAAAGTTTTGATTTACGATTTTATGTATTGAAAATTTCTTATTCAACTGTTATTTTATAAATATTTATAATGAAAATTCTCACAAAGTATACCATTGAAATATACATGAAAAAAATTCGATTTATAAAAATGTCGTACAGGGTAAATCCTTTAAAATAACCAACTTGACCAATAATTTGATTTTAGAACTTTAAAATACAAGTTACAATGTGCATTTTTCATTAATTGAGTAATATTTGTAAAATTTAACGACTCGAACATAATTTTTAATTATATTTTCCATTGTTTCTGAATTGTAGAATTCAAGCTCAATTAAGCGCACATTATTAGAAATGTCAAAGAGCATTCGAGTGTAGCCGAGCAAGGGAATTTCCGTGAAAATCGAAGAGTGCAAATTAAAGTTAACCTCGATCATTGAAATTATTGAAATTATTGAAAATAATTTTTTAACTTTTGAGTGGATAGTAAAGCGTAAAGTGCGCCCAAGAAAAATATCTGCAACTCGACAGTCGATCGTCGATCAGTCAGACGGTCGACTTGCTGCTGATAAATGCTAACGCCCTACACAGCAATAATAATGATGATAATAATAATGAATAAATTGAAAAATTAATCTTGGAAGAGCAAACAAACCGTCGGACATTACCCGAATCAATAGCGCAAATAATGCATTGGGAATGATTAATTTGCGCGCATAAGCAATCGTTCTAATAGAATTTTTCATTATGCCGTCCGAGCAAATAATTTCGCGTATAAATTACGCTAGACGCGATAAAGTATTTATGGAAAGACGTCGGGAATGATTTGGCGGCCGTAAAATAATCTGTTTTATGAAGGCTCGAGGTCCCAAAGAATAAATAATAGCCGAGAGCAGAAGTCTTCGGCGGCGAGCGAAGCGACGAGTGCGAGGATAAAGATAGATTGTCCTTTGTCGAGGCACGCGTTGAAACGAAGGATCGAGGCAAAGCGATTCGATGCCCGAACCCCGAACCCCGAGCCCCGAACCCCAGCTACAAAGCGACATCTTTATAACACGATATTCGCGAGACGTCTCCTCCTCTGCTGGGAAAAAATTAAAATCCGCTCGTCAGATTTACGAACTCGATTATGCGCGGGATATCTATACATCAGCCAGCCGAGGTATCATCGATGCCCTCGGAATACAGATATACGTTACGGCAGCCCGAGCATCCAGCCTCGGATGAGGTTATATTTCAGATGGGAGTACGAGTTCGAGTACGAGTTCGAGTTCGAGTTCGAGTTCGAGTTCGAGTTCGAGTACGCATACGCCATAACCAGACTCCTTCCGCGCTCTTACTCAACCCTTTTCTCTCTCTTGTCTCGAGCCGCCGACGTCGCTCGCGCCTGGATAAGATGGACGAGCCACGATCGGATCGATCTTTGGCCGCCGAGGGCGTGTGTGTGCGTTGCTTTGCCTTGCCCTGCCTTGCTTTCCTCGCCGCGCACGCACGCACGCACGCACGCACGCACACACGCACAAACGAGCGCACAGCCTCGAATTATTTGCACGGAGCTCGATTAGACGCGTCCTCGATGATCGATGGACTCCTCGATCTTTGCGCCGTTGCCATTTGTGCTCTGGATACTTTTCCGTCTAAGCGCGAACGTGTGTATTAACGAGGCACGCGCACGCCTCTCTCTCTCTCTCTCTCTCTCTCTCTCTCTGTGTGTTGTGTGTGCGTGTGTGTGAAATCTCCGAGAATTTGACTTGCGAGTAAATGATAGTCGAGCTATTGTGCGAAACATGACAGATGAGCCGAGCTTTATTTATATGTAGCATATGCAATCTTAATGGTGTAATTTTTCTTTATTGACTTATATAAAAAGCTTGTGTACTCATCATTAGTTTGACAAGAGAGAAAATAGAAATAAAATTTATTTATCTCTGTTATGAAAAGGAAATCATTTGTGAGTTGATCGAGTATTCAATAAAAATCCTTTATAACTGATGTAGTTTGATCGGGCAGATTAAAATTGTATACATTATAATTTATTTACATTTAATTCCACAACAGATGAGTACTGACAAATTTAAATACTTTTTATAATAGAAAGTACCCATTTTTTTTTTTTTTTTTTCATGTTATTGGAATTTATGAACAAATTATTCAGTATATTTCCAATTTTTTCTTTCTTTTTTTTTTAACATGCATGAATTTTTATCGCAACGAATGTGAAAATTAACATTTTAGGTATTTATTTATTCGAAGGATACTCTCATGAGTCAGAAGTTGATCTTCATTTTCTGTAAGGGTACTCGTGTATATGTTCTACGAATAAAATAGCTTCATCCGTTCTCTCTTCCTTTTTAAATAAAATTAGATGCATTCGATGCAATTCCCTTAAAAAAAATTTATGCAGGGACGATACATAGAATTAACTTTTCACCCTTCCGCCGCCCTTTTTTCTCGCTCAACGGGATCCAAATAAAAAGACATCGCGCGAGTACAAGAAAGAGCAGAAGAGGAGCCAAGAAAAAGCGCCGTTATCGAATTTCTAACGAGCCAGATGTGAAAATAACGATCACTAAACTTAATATTTACTCGCGAGATCGAAAAGTCAGGGGGAGGGGGAAATAAGCAGGAAGGATTGAGAGGAGAAAGATTGTAATTTCTTCCTTATGTGTACAGGAGCAAATGCTCGAGAAAATTTTTATAGTGGTTCTGTTTCCCCACCACACGTCAGTTTTCATCCCAATTTGAAAGTAAACCAGATAACCCGAGTCTTTATGCGCCCTAGTCCCATTACCGGATCCTTGGCAAGATGTTTTCTTCCTTTTTCCCTTAGTCGGTTGACTTGTGTAATTCAATTATTCCAAGTAGCTCGGTAATATTGATAAAATAATTGATAAAGCTTGTTTACATTAACTTGAATTATACTTTTTAATTAAATTCTACTTCTGTAAAATATTTTGAAAATAAGAGTACCATTGACATACATTGATACATTTTTTAAAAGTGGTGTGCTAATTATAATTTTATGTATTGTGTAATAAATGAAATTTTTTAGCAAGAAATGTGTTCAATTTTTGTCTTTATTTTTTTTTTTTTTTTCAATTTTTTTCGAGGAAAGAGAACAATACAACATAAAATTTTAATTTAACAGAAAAATAATTGTATAAATCGAAATTAAGGTTAGGATAGTGAATTCACTAAATGAAAACTATTTACAAAAATAAATTCTAAAAACTGACAGCCATACATAAACTTCGAATTAAAATCATTTTTTAATCTGTACAAAAATAATATTTTATTGTCTAAAAAATAAAAATAATTATTTTCTCTTACAATCAAATAAATTTCTAATTATTTTTCTTTGTTTGTGTTACAGGTAAGTCAAAGTATTGACAACTTTAGTGTATCTTCATTCTTACGTAAGTTAATTTATGTTTAATTAATATTGATTTATGTACTCATAATCTATTAGAAAATATTTGCGGCAGTATAATAAGTGTATATAAATTTAGCATTTTTTATTTTGCGTTGTTATTATTATATTACCCATTACCGAGAATTTAATTATTTAAAACATAGACAGACATAAAAGAAAAAGTTTGAAAAATAATAAACACTCGTATGCTTAATAATAGTATTTAAAATTATTTGAACAGAATTGCTTTGACCCTATATTGTTCTATGTTTATGTAAGAAACCATAAGCAGATGCGAAGAGCTTTTTATCTAATTATTTAAAAATATTATTCACTTATGTAAAGTATTTATGTAATTTATATTTAAAAGAAAGGAATTTGAGAAATCCGTAATTAATTGTATCGAATAAAAATAATTTATCTGTGTGTTCAAAAAAATCAAGTAATACGTAATGTAAACATTATTTATTCTAAATTAATTTGATTACTAAAATGTTCAATTTCATTAATAAATTGTTATTTCAAAACAGCTTTAAAAATAATTAATACGATCATTACAATGATTTATTAATTGTTTAATGATTTTTATATATTCATAAGTTTGTTAAAATTAGTACAACTTTTTTTTTATTGAGTAATAACATATTTCGTTAAGAAATTGGAAATTTTTTTCAATAATCATAAATATATAATTATGTATATCGTAACAGTAAAAATAAATACAATAATAAAGTGCGAAAGTTTTTCCCTGGTTATTAAAAAATGTTTATCTAGAAAATTATGTGTAAATAGTATTCGGTTTGTGTTTGTATTTATCGCTCTTTATGCTGAGATTTAATACTAATTGTAGTCTTTATAAGAAACTTTGAAATTCACTATTTGAAACCCGTGGAAAAAAGGAAGAAAATAGAGGAATATAAAGCGGAAAATAGAGGAAAAGAAAAGAAAATGTACTCTCATTTCGTTGTAGCGGGTCGGCGTGACCGGCACCGACTGAACTTAATTAACCTCTTGTAATATTGGAACTCGTGAAAAGCGCCGTTCGTGGATGAATTCTAAGATAATTTTATTGCCTTTTCGTGTTGTAAGATTTCATATGAGATCTAACGTCCATTTTTAAATCATTAAAATTATATTGCGTAAAATTATAATGAATCTTGATATAAGAGCAGTAATTTTATTAAAATTTATTTAATATTATGTATAGAAATCTATTTATACATAGATTTTAATTTTAACAGCAAAATTTATTAATTAGATTTGAAAAATATGTTATTAAATATAGTAATTGCATTGTGATAAAATCTTTTTTGATTTACGGTTGAAAGCTTATGAATGAGGTGTAAGTAAAATAGCAAATAAACAGTAACATTATAAATGAAATAATTATAAATTAATTTATTAAGGTGTTTTTTTAGATCAAGTGTATTGAATCAAATCCAATTTAATTAAATAAGAAAATTTCCTCAATACTCTGTAACTTATTCATTCATAAATTATTAAAATCTTCGTGGTATACTATATTGGAAATTCATTTTTATTTTTTGGATTAATTGAAGATTTAATAAAGGATGCTGAAGTAATAAAAAAGATTATTTTTTAGTAAAATCTCTTTTGGTTTATTGTGTTTAAATTTAATAACTTAGCATTTTCATTGTCAAAATTGCGCTCCGCATCAATCTCGAAATTTAAAAAAAAGATCGTAATTAAAAGAAAGCCGTATATTAAACGAGCTCGAAGCTTCCGAGGTGCTGAGATTTTGCACGATGAGTATAATTTTTTTCGCAAGGTCTATCGATGGCAACGCTTGGGTAGGATGAACAATTACTTTAACCTAATTAAGTCATTTATCAATTAGCAATAGAGCGATTATTTATTCGAATCTATTAGTCTAAAACATGAATCGATAATTATCGATGAAAATCAGGGGGGGGGGCAATAGCAGTTACGCGCTAATGGTTTCTCGAGCCATCAGCACCACCGGCTCCAGCATCCAGCTCCAGCATCCAGCTCCAGTATCCGCATCAGCAGCAGCCTCCGGCCCAACCCAGACCACGCAGGGAATCAAGGCAAAACACGGGAATCTCTGTCTTCAACCCTTGAGTCTGTTGTCCTCTCTCTCTCTCTCTCTCTCTCTCTGTCTCTCTCTCGCTCGCACCCTCTCTCTACGTGCACCGGATTTAGAAATTATTGTTCGAGGTGGGGCATTAGAAACGGAAAATTAACATACTGCGGAAACAATCGAAGTTTCGAGTAAGCAAATTTGATTTCCATTAATTTTCCACTCTAATGCTCGTATTAATTTCAAACAGTAATCATAAAATGGAGCAGGTTTTTAATAGATCTTGCGCATTAAGAGCACGCATGAAGGCGTTTGCTCGTGTACGATAATTCCTGACCATCGAATACGGTTTGAAATACGATAATGGTATTATTGTTCCCATTCACTCCTATCTCCGCAGTGCGCACACAGACAAACGACCTCCCGAATGTGCACGAGTGTACACGCGCGCGTGTGTTGAACTAGGCCTTCTGCAACTGTCGTGGGTTTCTTATTCAGATGGGAGTCCGGTGTCGCAGATTGACCGGTGCCCTCCGGTTGTCTAGGCTCTCTGTATTTGCACATGTCGTGTCGTGGCCTGTAGCGATTTACTTGAGCCAATTATTTGCACTTGAGGATCCCGTGCGAGGTGGTGCTGTTGCTCCTGCCGATGACGACGACGATGATGAACACGAAGATGATGACGACGCGTTTAATCAGGAACGTGTTCTGGGAAAGAACCAAGTGGAAGAAGTGCATGACTCAACGGATAGACCGGTTAATTGGATAGAGAATATCAATGTGATTTGGCTTAAGATGTTACACTCGGCCCCGGCTAATAATTAAAACATGAAATTTCAATCTTTGCTCTCGTGTTACCGCTGCCCGCATTAATTTACGCTGTCCAAAAGTGTTAATATTTAGCTCGATAAAAAGTTTGTCTTTTGGTGTAAGCGAGTTGATTTGTCTTTGGTTTTGCGGGTGCTTGCCCGCGTGTATCATAGTTTTTCTTTCGACTCAAAAGCTCTCGTCGGAACAACACTTGCCTGGATTTCTCTTTCTCTAATCAATCATAACCGAGTACTCCACTCGAATACTTTTGCTAATTACCCGATGAAACATTTTATTTATGCACTCAATTAATTCCATATAAATCACTATTTATAATAATAATCAGAGTAATAGTAATAACAATAACAACAATAACAATAGTAATAATGGAATGGTATTTCCTCATTGTATTCATTGCGTGGCAGTTAGAAAATGATGTATTATTATTGATGGTTTTATGGATACTAGTTCTAATTTGTTATTAAATTATCTGCCAATCATTAATTACTTTTGTACTCTATCATTGTCCTTAAATAAAGGTATTGACAATATTGCCCTGGCATTCATTACCAAGCGCTCCGAGTTATGCATCAAACTATTATGAAATTGTCGTTTATACACCCCACGGAATGCAGCCTTAAAATAACAATTGCATCCTAGTCCGTGTGTCACGCACATTATTGTCATTTTGAAAGTTTTTTTTTTTCTCCCAAAGTGTCATTGGAATTTGCAGTAATTTCTGTCCTTGCAATGGGAGAATAGCACGAGTGCCCATTAAATTAGTGAAATGTGTCCACTGTGCTTTGGAACAACAAAAATCGAATGCCGAGCAACAAAAGAGCGTTTAAGATACTTAATTTTAGTGATAAAGAAAGAATTTTACTGCGCCATCAATGCACCTACACAATCGGAATCACCATTGCGAAAACAAAAGAGTCTGAAACATTGAATTTCGCAACAACTTGATTAGTTTGAGCAACCCGGGGGAATTTCACCGTCGTTTTCCGACCACAAAAGCGACAATTATAACCGACATTACAGTTCGATTAACATCGCTGGCCTTTTACCTTCCGCTCTGCTCTCGAACACTTCCGTTGCTCTCTCACACGTACACGTACACGTGCGGGGCAAAGAGAGAAAAAGGGTCGGCTGGGCTTAAATTTCCAAAGATCCAGCCAGGGATTATTCCGAGGAGTGGCTTTCATTGGAATGCAGATTTCGGAATTAACGGGTGGAGGGAGGGAAGTGGGACTCAATTTTATAACAGTGGCATCGCGATAGAAACGAGTGTGCTCGGTTTATTTATGGTATTTGGTGCACAGGAAGTCGCTGGTGTCTCTGAGTTTCACATGTTCACCTTCTCCAGCTGTTGCAGGAGATAATGAGGTGCAGTTGATACAACGGCAGGATAACGTTTGATCGCTTCTGAATCCATCCTTTGATCTCTCGCCAACTAATTCAGAGAATTTTTGCATCAATCGAGTGGCCATTACAAAAATCATTTGGATGTGTGCGAGGTGGCTAGGAGGGGTAAGGGTATGCCCCGAGGAATTCAAGAAATAATCCAAGTACTTGAAAATTCCGATGATTCCACCTTGGATCAATTACGAAATACTTTAATACCCGTGCTTCCATGTATATTAATTATTTAAAAAATCATTTCCATTGCATAAGCAAATATTTGCTCATCCTTTCCCCTATGAAAGACGTTCATTTAAAGTTTACGTGAATTTCTCGCTGGAGACAAATATCGGGAAATTAATTTTATCTTAAGCTTTACGAGTGTCACGTATTTAAATAATTAATTTACGAGAAATTCTTTCAATTGATAAATAAAAATATGATTTTTAAAGACGATTAAGATTGATGCGCATGAAAAAATTAACTTTTTTTACGTAAAAAACCTTACTTACGGGGATTGGCGATGATAAAATAAAAATGAATTTAAAGATGAGCCAAATGTAGTATAAACTTAAATCGAATTCATTAAATGATATTAAGTAGTTTCGGGATTTACCAAATCAAATGCTAAGATAAAAAAAAATTAAATTCCTTTTAAATGTGAAAGTTGGTTTTAGTGAGTGAGAAATGCTGGACCGATTCTAGGATTCAAACGGAAGATAAAGAGAATCGGTATCGTTGCAAAGATCGCAAGCAAGCAGTTTACTTTGTTTAGTCTCGCGTGGTCTTGTATATCGAAAAGGTGAACCGATCGCAGTTTCTTGGTTGGTAGCTTTCGAGTATTACGCAAGAGTGATGTGACCGAGCGAAAACGAGGAGCTTATTAAAATTAAAAATTCGTAGGAAATGAGTGTTGGGTATCGCAGTTAGCGTCAAGTTCCTCCAGCTGGTCTACGAGAAATGCGTGGGCGTCTGTACTTCGTGCACCTCCTTTTTGTAGTTTTTGCTCCTCGCCAGCATTTTACTTTCATTATTTACATGTTTTTACCGGAGCTAGAAATGAAGAGAAATAAGAAAAGGATAGAAACGGAGGAAAGGGTGGAGGTCTGGCGATGAGAGATTCTTAATTAGTTCCTTGCGGTGTTTTCGCATGCCTCTCCTTCTCTCTCTCTCTCTCTCTGTCTTATGCAAGTGTAAGGTTTCTTTTATTTACAAGCCGGAAGCTCATGGCATACTAATTAAACGAGAAATGAATAGTGAAGTAAAATTGGACTAAATTTCCAAAGATTTTATTTTCTTTTGCGTCTGTTTTGATAGTGAGATATTCGTAAAAAAAAGAAATATAATTTGCATTAATTGTGTGTCTCTATCTCCCACCCCGGCCTCCCTCGACAAAATATTTACATTTTATTCGCGTATTCATTGGTTTTATTTATCAACTATAAAAGGGATCTGCTTTCTTCTTTATCAAAGCAACTTGTTACTAAGGTCGGCTTAAATAAAATCGCGAGCTTAAAATAACGAATTTATTTAAATGCAAAGGCTCTTCTCTCGGAAGACGGCTCGAATAAAATATTATTTTAAAAGAGGATTGGCCCGGGTAAGTCGTCGCGCGGGTTGTCGTCACCGTCGTCCGATGCTTCCCGATGTTAAATAAATAATTACGTTAGGCATTCGCAAAGTTTGAGCCGTAGCCAAGGTAATTGGCGTCGACTCATAAAGGAGTATTCATCTCCTCGAACGCCAATTAAAAGATTTCAAATCCCCGCGTCATATTTGGCCAATAAGAGCGCTGGAGCCATTCAATTATCGCCGTTTCCTAATCGTAATGAACGGTTAAAACTCCCCGGATTCCGAGGAAATGTCCGTGCGCGCGAGGCCTTGCGAAATCGAGCGAGAGAACGAATCTGCATCGGCAACAGCATCAGCATCAGCACGAGAGGAGCGGAGATCATTCGCGCTCAATCGACTCCGCGTGTGAAATTGGAACATCCGGCGCGCCGTAGCACCGCACCGTCGGCTGTTCCGCCCCCTCCCCCCTGCTGCCGGTGCGGGGGCGGCACAGCAGCTGACATGCCGTGACGTCACGCGGCTCTCCACCGCCGTCGCTCGATAATCTCTCCCTCCCCCCAACCCTCACCCCTCTCCCACTCCGCCCAACCCACCTCTTCCCGTTGCTCCGACGGCCGCCGTCGCCCCCTCCCCGTAGGGGTCAAACGAGGACGACGGAATTCGCGAGCCGCACGAGGACCTCGAGGTTACGCGGACGTGTGAGTAGCGCATTTCCGGGATCGCACCGCTTTCTTTTAATTTTCCCGCTTTTCCTAATCTTTACCTCTCTCTCACTTTTGCGGGCTTAACAATTACACACTGATTAGTAATTGCGGGAAATTAAATTTACTATTTATCGCGAGGGCTCGCGGCATAAATAAAATTTTCAGCCGAACTTAGTTCGCTACCGCATCATTTGATTATAAACTTTTTCATTAAATTGTTGACTTTTAAATTACTATCCGGGATTTGATTAAATGAACGACGAAAGGTGATTATGTATTTTGGTTCTCTTGAACGCAAGAATTGGACGTCAATTATGCGACGCATTGATCGACAAATTTATTGAAATAATTTAAATAAATAAAGTAAGGGAGTGAGTAGGTAAGTGATATCGTTAAATTAGGATATGGACGTTTTGAAATAAAAATAAAAGATTAATTTTTTTAAATTCATTAAAATTTAATGGAGCCGTTGCTTTTAAGTAATTATTTCGGGAAATTACTAAACTGATATAAATAATTAAATGAGATATTAAAGATAATGTGTAAGTTATGCGATGGAATTATGTATGCGCAAGGTATTCATTATGTACATTATTTCTCTATATAACTGTATTCTAAAATTCCTAAAGTCTTGTTTGCTTTTCACTGATAGAAAATTATATGAATAAGCGAGCTCAGTATCTTGAACAACAATAAATCTGTCAATGATAAATTATTGTTAAATGCTACTTTGCCATTATTTCTTTATTTATTTTTATCGAGTAGACCGCGTCCCGACTTCTGTTCGCGCAAAATTACGACTCGAGCGAAATGCAGGGATTACATAAAGGGTTAGCTGCGGCATAAAGTCGAATTATGACTGATAAAACTATTCTTGTTTTGCGCAATACGCTTGCAATTCTGCGCACCTACATGAAACCCTCTAAAGTATTCTGGCAAGCACTGCCTTACCTGCTTAATAGAACAGAAATGTTGGGGGGGGGAGGGGGCGACGTTGGGTTGTGCTTACACAGTTCGAAGGGAAAATCCACCACCCCCTTTCAACTTGCCACCCATGACGTCTAGTTTTCGCGGAATCTATAAGTGACAAACTTAGCCAATCGAGCTGATCTATTCGGCCGCCGCTGCTGGTCTACGTAATTTTGTTCGAGTTCCAATACAGAAATTCATCTCCCAGCGCGGCCAAAGATAAGGTAGGGAAAGAGGAAGAGAACGAGAAAGAGAAAGAGAATTAGAAAGAGAAACAGAGGGAGAGCTTTGGCAAGTTGGACGCTGAACTTTCTCCGTACGAACTTCCTCCTCCTCTGTTCTATTTCCATCTTTCTATCTGTCTATCTCGCCATATCTTTCGCCCTCCGTCCTCTCCCTGAACTCTGATCTCGGGGCGTGGTTGGAACGAAGTTATACCGTGGGCCGAAGGTTTGTCCTGGAGATGCTGCCTCCTATATTCCTGGACTCGCCCTGCATCAATAACACGTGCCCTGCTCATACTAGGCCTTTTTGCAGGGCAGGCTCTCGGCGGCCCTGGGAAATCGGACGAGCCGGGGAAAACCTTTTTTATCATTGTTTGCGGTACGGGCGAATGGACGATGGACGATGGACGATGGACGATGGACGATCGACGATGGACGACATTAAATCCACGTACTTTGTGTAATTGTAAAATGGACGAATATTTATAAACAGCTGCGAAAAATGACGATTTACTGCACTTGGTAACTCGTAATTTTGTTTATTCTACTACTCGATTTAAAACTTTATAACGCTCTACATCGTTTGCCGAGTCTTGTATTTTAAACTTAAATTGTTATCGAAACATCACTCTATAAAATTATTGCCACTGCAAGTACTAAAGCAGGGAAGTTAAAAGAAATACTTTTCTGCCGCCAATGCGAATGTAGGCGATAGTTAAGAGCATTCAGTAGAAAGTGTCAAGATGCGATAGACAGTTGGTGCGAGAGAATTACACCTATTTTTACACTTTCTAATCGGGGCGTTTAAGGATATACAAAGTTTTTTTTTATTGCCTCAATAAATAATTCTCGGATGAAAGCGATACTTTATAAACAAACTGACGAACGGTGTAAATATCAGCAATTTAATGAATTTTTGCGCAGTTTGCTTAAACGGATTGCTAATTTAAAATTTAATGCTCATATTTTTTGCTATTTGCCATTAAAATTAGTATTTCATTAATTAAGTAAAATTTATTTAGGTGCTTTTTTTATAATTGAAAAATTGTAAAAAGTGGATAATTTAATAGAAAGAAGCAACGCGCAACGCACTCTTATGAATTTAAAGCTATTTTCATTTAATTAAAATTTCTTCAAGTCTTGCCAATTAACTCGGTAAATGTTTCACCTTTAGGTTGAGATGTAATAGGTGTTTTTTGTTTCCATCTCTTTATTTTAATAAATTCAGCATAAATTAAAATCTGTGTAATCAAGGATTAATTGATTAATTTGCGCGGCTTTTTGCAGCCTAGGCGCCTGTTAATTTCGCAATTATTTCAAAATTTAATTGTATCGGTAATCGTTTTGGCAACAGATTAACCAAGGATAAGCAAGGGTCCGATTAATACTTTAATCCGAGAATCGCGGCGTCCTTAATGTCTAAGGAAGTATGCGGATTGATAAAAAAATGGGAGTAATAATAAGAGGAAGGATCATCGGATTTGCAAAATTAATTTTCGCTACAATAGGAGGGAGACACGCCGCATCTTCGATATTCGCATACCCACACATCCTCCCGCGCACCCACACCGTCCCATAAATTTCGTGTAGCTTACATAAAGCTGCAGTTACATCGATCGATGCACCGAGCCGTATAAAAGCGCGCTTTACGCTTGCGCATTCACTCCACTCGGCGGGTCTTTCCTCTCGCTATTTGCCGCATTACAACCTTGTAACCTGTAAAATCAATTCCACTCTCTCGGTCTGTCCGCCCCCGCCCGCACCCCCGGCGAGGACGAGTCGAGGTCCCCGCCATCGCTCTCGAGGATCGCTCGTGTAATTCCCGCTGCAGCCGGTTGCATGGGCGCGAGTGCGCGCGCAAGCCGGTGTCTGGGTCTCGGCGGAGAGGCGGAGGCGGAGGAAGAGGAGGAAGAGGAGGAGGAGGAGGAGGAGGAGGAGGAGGAGGATGAGCCGGCTTCGAGAGCCCTCGGCCGAGCTCGGCTCGTTTCAGTCAGCTGGTGGCTTGGTGGCTGACATCCAGCAGGGCGTTGCCCCGGTGCTGCTGATGTTGCTCAAGTTGCCGATCCCACTACCGCTCCTACTACTACTACCGCCGGTAGTACTATTACCACCACTAGGTCGCGGCTACGAGGACGGATGCTGGATGCAGCGCCATTCATCATCGGCGTCTCTCTCTCGCTCGGGCTGCCTCTCTCGCTCCCACCTCCTCCCACGTTTTGAATTTTTCCTCCCACCCATTTACTAATTTCGCCGACACATCTTCCCGCGCTTTCATATTTCCTTTATGAGAATACTTTTCCCTCGTTTTTCCATTTGTCTGCATTCCTCCGGCGTACGAGTGCTCGCTTTGCTTCCTCATTCTGCTCCTCGTTACATCCATCTGGACCAGTAACAGCTTCGGCCGCTATATTACTACCAGTTGTACTACTACTACTACTACTACCACCACCACCACCACTACTACCACTACGAGCGAGTACTATGGATACGCGATTAATCCTGGTGAAGGCTACTACCATTCTAATTCCGCTGCATCCAGCATCCAATGCATCTGCCCTACCTCGGGCTGTCGTGACGCAGCCTCACTCATATCTCTTTGCATCTTCCTCCCTTCTCTCTCTACCCCTCCTCACCGTTTGTTTCTCCCCTACTCCCTTCTTTCGCTCTTACTTTTTCCGCGCTGCTTTGCAGGATGAAGCTTTAATCGACGACGAGCTATCGAACTGTAATCTTCGAGGGCATTAATTCGTATGTGCAGAGGAGAAAAATGCGAGTCTTTATAGAGATATTGGCGATGCGTAATTAACGAGAAGCATTCGAGATTAATTTCTTAGATTAATTGCCGATCGCGGATCGTATTTCACGGAAACACTGTAAATCTCGGAGATTGTGCGATATTAATTGGAAACTGATCGAAATATTTAAGTTTAATAATGTTTTATTATGGGTACGGCAACTTAGAGCTGCAACTAGCTAACCAACTAACTAACTCGTTTTTAAATATAGTTGGTATTTTTAATACCAACGAGTCTATAAAAATTTTATTTTTCATTGCGTCAGCTAGTTTGCAATGCCAGGCTAATGAGAGATTTAACGCTCCTAAAATTATCTACATTATGAATATTTGCCAATTTTAAATAATTTATTAACACTCAAATTGATTCTAATATGAACGTCTAAAAACAATTTTCTCTAAATACATAATTCCCATGTATTTACTATGTATTTATAATTATACGAGTACATTAATGCATGATTCATTGAGCTAAGAGAAGAAACTAAAAATTGCCACAATAAATAAAAACATTGTTTTGCTGAAATATGGCTGATGTCGAATTTATTACACTCGGGGAATCGAGTGAGTGAGTATCTTCTTTTTTAGTACCCCCTTATCGCTAATTGAAAATAAAAATAAGCGACGTCGAATAGATATGTCGGTAAAATATATAAATGAGATAGTCATTATCTTGCAGTGGAAACTGGAAAATTAATTCAAAGCAAAGCAAAGCAAAATTGTCTCTTTCCCAGTGGAGCTACTGGAACTATTGATCAGTCTTAATGAATAACAGTTTTGGAAGTCGTTTGGCAACTTGTCGTTGGAAACTCGTAGGTGTCCTTTGTTTTCGACAACGGCCAAACTTAATTTGGAATATCTCGAGGGTAGGAATCGATGCGGCTTTTTATTTTTTATGCCTCTTCCACGTCGATAATGCGCTGCGAGAGCTTTTACGATAGGTGTTACCGCATAGACGGGTAAGCACTTTATTTTTTTCTCCTCGAGCTCCTTTTTCATTTTCATGTGGAGAACGAAACGAGACTTTTTTCGGTCTGTATGTTGAGTAATGCCCAGTTTATTTCGTTTATACGGCGTATAAACTAA
The DNA here is from genome assembly GCA_018907245.1 of Eupristina koningsbergeri. NCBI lineage: Eukaryota > Metazoa > Arthropoda > Insecta > Hymenoptera > Agaonidae > Eupristina > Eupristina koningsbergeri. The sequence goes on along the minus strand of JACCHV010002773.1, from coordinate 225,050 downwards.
AATGAGGAGGTTTACGCTCGGGGAAAAATAGTTTTGCCGGGATTACAACAAATAACAAGTCTAAATAGCTGCGTACAGGTGGAAAATGGGTATTTAACCTATGAATCATAAATGACTAGTGCCTAATGAATAAATTAACGATTAATTTCGCTCATCTTTAGATCCAGCGAGCCTTGAAATTGTTCGGCGCTCGAAAATTAGACTGCAAGGTGTTTTTCAAACCATAAACTGTTTAAGGTTTGAAAAACAAGAGGTTAAGGCTTTTCCATTGCGAAAGGAGCTTTCTTCCTCGGTAATTGTGAGGAAATTGACAGTAGGATCACGAATCTTGTGGATCGTAAAACTGCGTTCCCGACGACGATTGCGCGCAAATGCAATTCGTCCTATGCTTAAAGCACATCAGCAAAATAAGTCTTTTTTCGCCAACACCACTACCACCACCACCACCACCACCACCCTCCATCACCCCCTCGCGCATTTTTCTTTTTCGTCACGCTTCGTTCATTTTATCCCGCTTTTTTTTCATTCGTCCTTCCCTCTTTCGTTTAAATTTGCTTTTCCTTCTTCCTTTTCCTCTATTCCATTTAAAACTTTACTTGGCGTAATAGCACTTGCTCAAAACTAAAAATGAAGTGTTCTTAAAACTTTTTTGAAACAAGTAAAAGCTTAAAAAAGCTCGAGGATAAACCTATGATATTATACTATGTAGTAAACAATGGTGAATAAAATGGTACTTAAAAGAATTTATAACCTTTAAAACTTCCACCATAAATATATTCAGAAAATAAAACATATCATATATCAATATTTCATAATAAATATTATTTTTTATTAATAAAAAAGGCGCGTAGAATTTAGTGTACGATTTTTTCGTTTTACGATAATAATTAATACCTAATAAAAATTTTAGCGCCTCTAAATTAAAAAAATGCATTAAATATAAATTAAAAGTACACAGGGAGTATGAGTGAATCTTTTAAGGATAAAATAGATATCTAAGCATTAAAAATTGAATTAAAATTTTCAATAATTTTTTTATGTAATACCATTTTATATTTTATCTATTATTTATTCACTATTCTTTGAAATTACAATTATTTATACTTCTTGAACTTTTTCTCCAATGACGCTATTTTCAATTTTACGTCAATAGAATAAATGAATAATTAATCGACTCACATTTTTTATTAATCAAGCTAAGTGGCTTAAATAAGCTTTATATTTTAGTTAAAATTCAGTAATATTTTTAATTAAATATTTAATGACTATTTCAATATTTACAGCATTAATAATATTGAATTCTTTTTATAAAAATAAAGTTGGAAAAAAGAGCAAAGTATTATGAAAGATTTAATTTTAAAAATTCGCAATGACGTTATATCAGCTAATGCTCGATGTAAAATTAGTTGTTAAAATAACAGTCTGTAGCATCGGGTGATAAAAATAGTGATTCATCACGACAATTTTATTGTTTAACATCACTTCGGAATAGAGTGGGTCATCCTTTAGCTCGCATGCATGTCTAATGCTCGAGTTTTCCTCCATTTCCATCATTTGGTCAATATTTGTCTCCGTAGGTGGAAAGCCCTCGCGGATTTTCACGTCCACTGAATTGAAAGGAAGCTGATAGATCGTGGGAACCATAAAACTAGCACGGGATGCTACAATTTTCACGCTGTTTTAAAGACAGAGAAATGCGTAGGAGGGCCGGACGACTATCAACCGACAGACCAAACGTCCGTTCCTCCTCGTAAAGCCGTAAAATGCAAGAGTTGGTGTTCCGTGTGTGCGTCTGCGTGCGCGTGCGCGTGTGCGTGTGCGTGTGTGAGCGGGAAAATTCAGAACGAGTATTACATGCCCCGTAGGTGATACGCAGGAAATTGAGTATGTGGAAGTATCAGGGACATTTCCCCGTTCCGTTCCCCCCGTTCCCCCCCTTCCCCCGAAAGCTCGACATCTCTTCGCAACGAACACAATTAATTTCGTTATTATAATGACAAACGCGTCACTCTCCTCCTGTCGTCCACATAAGATATATGGTAATTTTACATTTGAATTTTCGAGAATTTTAATGTTCAAAAAATTATTAAATAGAAGGGTGATTATTTAAGCCCATAAATACCCGCGCGATAACCTTTACGCAAAAAAATTAATTTATCGAATTTGAAGAGCGAACAATTATTTCCAACGGCTCAAATTGTACAAGATAACTAATGTCTTACGATGAAAGCGATTTTTAACTATTTGGCGTGAAAAAATTCAATCAATTTTTTGGGAAAAAAGGCGTATAATTGGGAAATGAGGGCGGAATGGAAGGCAAGTCGAAATTAATGTACTACGAAATTAAAAACCAATGTGCCAGTTAATAAAAGAATGTTTAAATCGTGATTTTCCCCCAAAGATTTTTGCAACCTCACCGGCAAAAAATTTCGACTCGAGAGAACTGAAAAGTAGTTTGAACAATAAGCAGGAACGGTCGAAGCTACATTGTCAGATTGTCAGATCATCGCAAACGAATTTTCGCCATTGTTCAAGCATCATAAAACCCGAATGGAAAGAGGAGGAGGAAAGAAAAAAGAAAGATGCTGTGGAAAAGCTAAATGGAAAAAGAAAACAGCAAAGCGCACGACAATGGCGACATCGCGAGCGAAGCGCCGCTGACATCGCCATTGACGCGATTTCATTTTCCCTTGCGAGTTTTCTCTCTCCCCCCCCCTCCACCCCCACCCCGCTGGAACTTGCGCTCATGTTAAAACGACGGAAAAGCGCCATAAAATATGCAAACTGTGTCGCGGGGTTACGCACCAACACGAGAGGAAGCTTAAAACTCGCGTCGGGACAATATGGCACCAATAGAACATATATTATGACATCCGTACACTAGTATCATTGCTCGACTTGAAGTAGCGATAAAACAGCATTTTCGCTCTAACACACAAGTCGCCGAGGAAATGCGAAACAGATTCATGGGGAAAAGCGCTTCCGGTTGCCGCGCGCATTCACTCTTTTCCCATCTGCGAATTTAACAAAGAGGAAGTGGCTATATCTCGAGCTCAAGATTGTTAATTATTAATTAAAACTTCGTCGATTATAAATTCTTTTTTAAAAGTCAACCCCCACTACAATTCTAATGATATTGTCTCGGTATTAATTTACACATACATTTTCTCGTATATTATTTTTTAATGTTGTAAAAATCTCCATTTGTTATGTGCACGAATTGGTGTTGTATTTCACTGGATAATTGTGTATTCTGCTGTATAATCTAATCCACAAAAGGTGCATTTATTGTGTAATTCTATTTTATATACTGATTTACTAATTAGAAAATGATTTTGCTATAAATATGTAAACATATAACGGTCCATCGCAATTATAACTTAAAAAATATTTAAACGTCTGAGCACATTAGCTCTATTCTACTGCACATACATAAATATTATGTTCTAATAATTATCTTATTGACCAATATTATGAATATTACGGATACTTTATGTTATTATAAATATTAAGCCAAAGAATAGTACAAGAAATGTTAATATTAATTAATTTATTTTTTTTTAAATAATAAAATTAAATGGAAATTTACTCGGGATATATTTTGATGCTACTATGTAGACGAAGTACAGTTTTCAAATGCTATTTTCCTTTTGGTTTTCTTGCATTCAAGATAGAAATATTAAAAAATTCATCGAGCCAAATATGCGTTTTCTGCTCAAATAAATATTAATTTTTTCCTCGCACTCAAATTTATAAAAGTCCAAAGTCAACTGACACCTCTCGTTAATTTTTAATTGTGCATATAATTAGTATTTGAGGAAAGTGGCATATACTATAATATAATACATTAAATTTATTACGATAGAAAAAGTATTTAAATCATAAATCCTAAGATATTTATATAATTTTTCTTTTTTCTTTTTTTAAAATAAATTATAGTGTATTTATGATTTATTTAATTTTAAATTTATTTATTTAAATAAATTTTTTTTGGGTAAATTTTCGTAGACAATTATATGTAATAAAAATTAAACAAGTATATTTAATAACAAAAAAATTAAATGTAAGATATTTGTACTTTGTAATACTTGTATTTGCTTCGATAATACATAAATTAAGTTTTGTCATTTTGATAAATAATATTCGTGCAATTAATATTAATTAGCAATTAGAGTGATATTTGAAATAATGTAGTATGCGTTTAAAAAAAAAAAGCAAAAAAAAAAAAAAAATGTTTAGTCTTTTATAAATACGATTTTATTCCTATTCGATAAAAATGGCTTTGTTTTCAATAAAGTGATCATACAGAACTAAAATTCGATAAATAATATTCATTGCATTTTGCTTTATCGTTATCTTGATGCAGCATAGAATTGTAAAAACAAAAAACGGCATTCAATAAAATGGCATATAATGCATTTTGAATACCATCATATCGAGGATATTCAGATGATTCGCGTTCAGCATTCAAAACGATCGGTTGTTTGGTTTTTTGTTAATTGCGGGGGTTCAATTGAATGTAGATTTTTTGTGGTAGTATTATGAAGGAGAAAGGGATTATGATCACCGCCAGCACTAACACAAATACTCATGTATATACAATGCTAATCTAATTTTGTAGCAATTTTAAGTTCCACGATTACATATGAAAACAAATAAGTCAGTATTTCACATGATTATAATAATTATTTTTAAAGTTTACATCATTCGATATAAATTGACAATAAATGTTCTTCGTCAATTTTATTTAATTTAAAACTGACTATCAATTAATGAAAGTTAATAATAAATTTATTTAAAGTGTAAAATATTGAATATTATGCACATTTACTTTTGATATTAGAAGAAATTATTATGATCAAGTGTAAAGAGAATATAAAATAAGAAAAATATAAATAAATAAAATGTAAAAATTTATAAATAGCTGTATCAATATTTAAGCCACATTACACGACCGTAATTGAAGCCTCTAAAAGTTTAATTTATGTAATTTCTAATTTTTGACAGATCATTTACAGTAGTCGTAACATTATTTATTTAGTATTTATATTCTATTATTCATATCCTAAACCTCATCAATATTCTAATGTTTCTCTTGCTTTTTGTTTCAGGTAAATTTCAATTAAAAATGGATTTGAGCCATTACTTAAAAATACCCAGGTACTAAATTGCACAGATATACAATAAAATAAAAATAATATTTATAAATAACATTTTATATTGTATTCTTGTATGATCATCAAAAAATACATCTGTTCGAATAAAAGAAATTTAGTTTCCAAATATTATAAATTTTCAATAAGAAATGAAATTTATGATATATAATAATGAAGCGGATAATTCAGTAAATATAACTTTTATTTATCTGAAATGACTTGAAAAGGAAATATTGTTTCAAGTTCAGTGATAGAAAATTTTTGAGGAAAGAGGATTTACAGCTTATACTTTCTATTGGATATTCAAGCGGAATGTATAACTTTGCTCGCGTTTCATCTTCATCGGTACAATTATACTTTAAAATTTGAAATTGAAAAATAAACATCCATCTTTTATTTATCTTATCTCGAATGAAATGGAGTAGTTTTATGTGTTTGCGGGCAATCTCGTTTTGTCCCGCGGGCATCGATTTCTTTTACTTTCTTTTTCTCACTATTACCATCCTCTTTTTTCTTGGACGGAAGACCATTCGCGGATAATCGAACAACCGTAGTTACAGACTCGGTTTACTTAATCGACATTCCGGTGTTAACTGACTTCGTGCCACTACAGATGAATCGATCTCTGGTTCTGCCGCCATTCACTAGAAAGTGATTTTCCTCATTTTTTCCGAGTACTTACATGCTGTATCCCGCATACCGACGTCATGTGAATAATTAGTAATTCATTGCTGAAATTTTGTGAACCTTATCCAGATAAACAATATCAATCGTTTCATTTTTTAAACTTTATTCGTTAGCTGCTGTACCTTATAAATTAATTATTGATTTATTAAGAATACTTTTTATGCTCATTATAAATATACTGATCAGTTATTGATACATTTTCTGTCTTTATTTTGTTTTTCTAAAAATTTTAATTTTAATAATTATCGGGTTTCTATTATACTCCGTCTAAATAATATTTTTTTGTATTTCATCCTACTCAAAGATAATATTTTTTTTATCCACATATACATTTAACCATGGTGTAGTAAAAGTTTTTTTTTACAATTTATATCATGTTTTTACTGTTATATAAAAAATTATAGCAAAGTTAAATCGCAAAACTTTTCCAAAATATGATATTTAAATATTGCCATAGTTTTAATTATATCCAATTTACATTGTGTATTTTTTTGTTTCAACATTTACAGAATTTTCAAGATACATTTGTTTAAAATTTTTTAATTAAATACTTTTTATCATCTTTTTTTAATACAATTATTGTACTTTTTAATTCAAATGTATTTGAAGATATATTTTTAATTTCATTAAATATTTATTAGATCTCTATATTTAATACAATATTGTATTATAAAGTTTGGATAAATTTTATTTAAAATCAATAAAGAACACACAGCTTTTAATTCAGAATAGTTTTTCTTCTTCGATAATAGAATTGTCATAAAAATTCAAGTTAAAATATTATTAAAATATTCATGAAACGATAAATGAAATGGAGTATATACGTGTTTTTAGTAAGATGTATTATATCTTTTAATTTAATCAATATTATTTTTACCAGTCACTTAATATTTTTAACTACATCGTAAAATTGTAATGTATAATATAAATATAAAAAACAAATTATAAATTTATAAGTTTGATAAATATATTGAAAATGTTTAGTAAAATTTTCTTTTTAAATATTATAATAGAGTATAAAACTAATTATCTTCAAAAGCTTTTGTACATTCAATAAACTCAAAAAAAAAAAAAAAAATACGAATAAAAAATTAACATTTTGTGAAATTACAACCTTATACCTGAAAGTAGAATTAAAAAATAACGTGATATAGCTTTTTTTAAGTGTTTTGTTAAAAATATATGTATGTTCCTTAATGCGGCGCTGGATTATCTGTTTTGATTTAATATTTCCATATATTCATTCAAAAACGATAATTACTTTTGTTATTACAGTTGAAGAAATTATTAAATAATTTCCAATTTTAACTATACGATATTCAAAATTTAAATACGCAAACTCATGTAATATAATTAATTCACCCTTCATTCATTCAAAACATACATTAATTTTAAATTTATATTCGAAATTAAGTAAACGTAATTTTTTAAACAGAATTAAGGTTAAATCGTCTATCTTGACGTTACATTTTTTAAAAATTTTTTTTCCATTTTCCCTAGATTATGATTTTCTTCAAAAGGAAAAAATATGTAAGCGAAATAAAAATACGAAAGAAAAGTCGAAATTTCAATATAACTTGATCGAGCTTACACACCAACTCCCTTGTAACTACTTTCCTTTTTCTGCAGTTTCTGAAAGGGTATTCTTGTTGAAAATTTTTTCAAGGTAGAAACCGACACAATGTACTTAAAGAGACTTTTTAAGTAAGGAATGTATTAAGCACATACTTCAAAAGACTGTACATTGTTATTAATTCTTGACTTTCTAAGTGTGCAAAATTATGTTTTTCTATTATATCTAGTCCAACTACAATTTTATTTTATCTCGATTTCGTAATTCATATCACGCAAAACTTTTAATATCGTAGGCCCAATATTTACTTTTGAAAACTAAATTCAAATTGCATAACTTCTTTTTAATTTTAAATATATTTACATGTGTTTTGTTCTTTTAAAAAATAGTGCATTCGTGTAAACTCAAAATGTAATTTTATAAATTAAGAAAAATATGATTTATGTATTATTTATGTATATTGTATGTAACACTTGCACGTTTATAAAATTTTAATGTTTAATTTTTTTTAAAAAAAATTTGAAAATGTAGTACAGAATAATTTAAAAAATGTTTAACAAAAGTCATTTACTTGTTTTTAATTTCTCAAATTTTCTTCAATGTAATAGCTAAAAGTTGAGAGTGAAAGAAATAGTATTTCTAATTAAAAATTATTTTAACAATGTATTCTTGAATTCAAATTTTAAAATCAACTTAGACAGTTTACGTAAATATAAGTACTTTGTCAAAAGTCGCTATAAAAGTTAATAGTTACTTTTCCAAAATTAAAGAAAAATGTTTTATTATAAAATATATGTAAAATATTTTTAATGCTGTGAAAAACATTGAAGCATGTCACTTTTGATATTCATTTAATATTGTATTTATAAAATTCCAAAAAATAATTATTTTCACAAAAAGATTATATATTCGACGTAATGATGAGTAATTATACATTTTAGGCATTAATTTAAGCGTTTCGAACATATTTACAGTTTGATAAATTCTACAAATATTATTTTTGTTGCTTTTTTTTATAAGTAGGAAAAAAATTATAATAATATATTCTTATTTTACTATCATCACAATAATTTATAATTTATTTCTATTTAGACACTTTAAAATAGCATTATAAAATGTTTTATGTAAAGTGCGTACAGTATTTCTAAAACGTATACAGAATATTTCAAATTTATCTAAAATATACGTAAATATTTTGTCTTTTCTTGAATTTATGTAGACATATTGAACATATTTCATACTGGTCAAACTCACATTTACACACGAATCCTCAATATTTACATGAATCAGATTTCCCATTAGAAAATTTGAATTGATTTTGAACATAGCATCATAAAAGCTACAATTTCAATCTGTTTAATAAATATTATATACATTAATTTATAAAAATTTATAAAATAACATATCATGCATTAGAATAAATGATTGAATTAAATAAGAAGAAGAAATTGAAGAATTGAGAGAGAGAAAAAAGAGTAAAATAGAAAGTACTAGTAAAAATAATAAGTGGGATGAGACTTGAACTAGTTCTTATTTTAAAAGTGGATATGAAGAATGGATGATAAATTTTGAGAATATCTAAATTGGCTATGAATTTTATGAAAATGTTGGGAATGAATTGAATAGTTTAATGTTGAGTGCATTGAAAAACAAAACTATGCAAATGATAATAAGCAATAATATTTTTTGTATTTAATTAGATAAAAAATGTTAATTATCTATAATGCAGGGTGTGAAAATGTAAGTGCAAAAATTCGGAAAAACACCAGACATTAATAACAATTAAATATCGCGTGTAAAGTGTAATGCAATTTTTAAATTTGTTGGAATGGATGTAATGTTTCCTTAATACGAGGTAGTCATACGAAAATCTCTTAAAAATAAGAGAAAAACAGACGCTGAGAAAGATAAAGATGAGGCGGAGCAGTTGTGCGAGGGTGGGTAGAAAAAGAAAAGAACGCGTACAAAAGGAAAGGGGTCGGTGAAAGGGGGGAGGGGGAGTGAAAGTTTGGAGTGTGGCGACGGAATGACAAACAGCGGTCGAATCTTTAATCTCCCGCGACGCGGGGATATTAAAGTTGACGAGGGCTCACCAGCCCAGCATCCACTCAAATGGAGTTTAACTCACCCCCTCATTCTTTACTTAAACCTCCGCTTTCTTCTATCTTCCGACTTTCTCCTATATTCACCCACATGAGCATGTATCGGGTCGGGGGAAGAAATAGTCCGAATCTTTCTTTTCTTCCTTATTTTCCCGTGTAACCACTTATACCCATCGATCCTGCGCTTTTTTGCAAACTTTCCGTTTTACAACATTTCAATATCGCATGCACGACTTGCTTGAGCTTTTCAAAAGAATAAAATCCGACTTTGTTATCATCTCTCGTTCGCATTATTACAGTTCGCCGGAGAAGCAGACGGAAATGCTAATAAATTTTAAATAATAACCTTCAATTATCTAAAATTAATGTTGCTGTAAGTTTTTTAAATCAAAAGATGAGTAAGATTGTTTTAATTTACATTTTACAGTTTTCTCGAGACGCGAATCCACTAGTTCGATTAAAACTGACGTGGTTAAAAATGACGTGCATTCATTGCGTCGCATAAATCCTCATAGTAAAAAACATTTCGTATTAATAATAATCAGGGTTCGAGTAAAAATTGTCCCAACACATTTATCGTTTCGAAATTATCAAATAATATATTTATAATAATATTCAGGTATGCGCGGTGCAAATAGCTCTGATTAATCACGAGCATTAACATTTACTATCTCCCACAATATAAGCTCGAAGAAACTTTTGCATATTGAAATATTCCAGTTATAACCGCATGGTGGCTCTAATTAACATAAACCATGGATCTTCTACGATCTTAAAAGGGCTCAATGAAACTATATCTCCATTAATATCAAATCGCCATCCGAGTCGTTGCGAAGGCTAAATGAAAAGAGAAAAAGGGAAACGGATTTATCGAGATTAATTGAATGGAAAATTTATTGGCGTGCGGAGCTCGGACTTGAATAAAAAGCAAAGTAACAAATAAAGTAACGTTGATCTCGACCTTGTGAGGGGGGGCGGGGGGTGGGGTGGTGGTATAAGAAAAATGCGATGCTGCTGCGTTTATTTTTATTTTCTCGTCGGGGGTGGCGGTGGTTGTGTTGTTGGGGGTGGGGGCGGGGCGGGGGAGACTGCTGATGTAGGTGCCAGTGTTGCTAATATGAACTCGAGGACTCGCGACACCCGTCGTTCACCACTTGGCCGACCTTTGCACCAGGTAAACCTCGTGCAGTTATCAGCTCCCATTATTCGGTTCGTTTTAAATTTCCCGATTTCTTTATCGACAGATCCGCCCATTCGAATGACAAATCCCTGCAATAATGCACAACGGAATTTACATATTAGTACGGACATTTTCATTACTGTGAATTCAAGTGGTAATTTTTTTAGCGAGGAAAAAAGCTTTGCCTTTTGATTATTTCACGGATATGTAGTTAAAAACTTGACTATGTGCGAGAATGGAAACATGTATCAAATTGTTGAGAGCTGAACGACGAATGAATATTTTATCTTACATTTCACTGTATATTTATTATATTTTTCCTCTTTTTTTCATAATAACGAGTATTTATTCATTCTTTTTTTTGGTAATGATCTTTCTGTGATTTTCTCGACTATTTTTTTTATTCTTACTTAATTTTTACCATATATATATATTTGGTTTCGTTACTTTTTATGCGTGTAATTGAGTGCGCATAATGTTGTTTCCAAAAAAGCTTTATGGTGTAATTTTAATCATTAAATTGTGCAAGCTTCGCTAACATCCAGTAGTATCTGTACAGACAATGTAATAACTGGAATTAAAACAAAAAACTTTAAATACCCCACTTTTATAAAAATACATTTGTTTGAAAAAAAAAAAAAAAATTCACTTTATAAACCAAAAAGTAATTTCAAAGTGACGACACGTCGTTTAAATTGATCAAAGAAAAATGACACCGATAAAGCAAGATGAAATTTGTGTAAATAATACGTTTTATTAAAAGGGTAAAATTGTAGTAGATGTGCTTTATAGTTTTACCGAAAGCAGGCTTTTGGTTGTATTATAGATCGGTATCTTATAAAGTATAGCTAATGAAAAGGAGCGAGGTCAATACGCAAATCATTGACATAATTAAAATTCATATTGACCCATAAAACTAATTAATGGCGCCGGGTGGTTGTTAAATTTAGATTAAATTGCGTTTTTCAAAGGCTCGCGCTACAAAGTTGGATGATAATCGCGCTGATGTAAGCTCTGAGTTGAATTTCGTGGGCAATTAAATTAATAACGCCGATAAGGCTTTGATAATAAATAAGAAAGGTTGTTAGATAAAGGGGCGCGAAAAAGGTAAAAGATCTGTTTAGGGGCTGAAACAACGTTATTGTTTGTCGGGAATGCGCGGCCGCTTTAATGCCGGGGGTGGTTTTGTTGTCACGGGGGAGGGGGGGTGCTTATCGGCGACCGGAGCAACGACTCGCGATTGTCGTCGACCTCCTCATTGTCCGGATAGGCGATGGACACGCGAACGCACCGACTCCTTTTGTGCTCGCGAAACAAGGCGACCGTAGCGCTGCCGACCTGATAAATCGCGGTCGGATATTCAACTTTATGAGTTTTCCCTAAGTTTTCCGTTTTTCTCTGCAATATTTTTACGATATCAATACAAAGACGTTGTCCTTTTGTTCTTTATGCATTACAATTAACTGAATTTCCCTGGGGTTTAATTCACTGTACACACAAAGAACAAAAAATTCTGCCCTTACTTACATGAATTGAATCGACTAGATTTCTATTTTCCTCTAAAGTTTATTCCATTTGTATATTGGACACAATTGAAATTATACCTGTTGTAGAAAAATATTTAAAAATTTACCTAATTAACTTGATCTATTTCCTTATTCTAATTTTCTTTATTCCTAATTTAAATGTAATCTCATTGTAGAGAATGAGCGGATACCCACAACTAATATTTGAGATTTTAGATTTATTTTAACAATACAAAGTTGTACCCATTGTTGTTTACAATTTACGAGATGTAATTATTTTTCGTTATTTAATCATTTTTCGTTTTTCCATAAATATTGTAATTCTAGATCATTTATAAAAGAAAATATTTGTAACAGTTACAGCAAATGTGACTGATACACTATATTAATATCAATCAATATTAATACAAATATGAATCGATAAAAAGTAATCATACTAATTGGTTAAATTAATAAAAAATCTTGTACAAAATTCTAATTATAACACACGTCTATTTTATTATTTTATCATTATGCAATAAAATTCTTAACAAATCAAGTGAATCAATAAATTTAAAAATTTCTGATTGAATCTTGACGAATCATTTTCTCCTATTTAATTGCCAAAAAATTTTTTTTAAAATTTTTTTCTCAAACTTATAGATGAAATAATATTGATCTTGAATGCAGTTTAAGAAAGGGAAAATAATTAAATTTCAAAATTATCGAACAATTTAATTGTTCTAGTTTGAATGCGAGGAATTGGTAGAAGCAAAATGAGGATAAATGAGGGATAAATGAAAGTTGGAATAATGAGCGAGTAGTCACTGGTTGGGAGTGATATGCGACTCGCAACCACCACCACCACCACCTTTATCTTCTTATTTCACCTTCCAACACTGCCAAGGAATGTTCTTTGACATATTTACTCGGTCGTCCTTGTTTGGCTGGACTCCGGGGTCTAGGTCGCACACATGTAGATGCGTGCCGATGCATGCGAAAGACCAATGTTTGCGTGTAGAGGAATGGGGAAAGAAAAGCGAAAACGTACGCATACCAGCGTCGTAGCTACACCCGTGGTATGAATAAGCGAGTAAGCAGTAAAGGAGCAAGTAAAAGGATGAGTTGAAAAAGGATAAAGGACTAAATATGCACGGGAGTCTTAAATGGATAGCTCTCGAGGAGGACTCAAGACTCCTTTTATGAGTTAATGAATCGCGAAATCTCTGTTTTGTTCTTCTTCAAAGTTTTATAGCTTAATTTTGAGTTGAGGACCGATGCACACCGGCTATGCACTGCAAACTCAGTAAATATCTTTTATCTCGCGTACAAAAACTTGGTCTCGGAGGACCATAATCCCGCGATCTTTTATCATAAAAGCTAATAAATTGTTATGGTAATGAATGATAACTAATTTTTATCTGCGTGTTAATTAATACCACTGGTGGTGGCTTTCGTTTGATAATGGAACTGTTTATAATGTAACAAAATAAGTTACTGGCTGCTTGCCAGTTGTGACTACGCTGTCTATTAATTGCACATGTAAATGTGTACACGCACGCGTGTCCTGTCTGTATGTATATAATTATTAGATTAGATCAAGAAGGTTTTTATCGTAATTATGCATCCGATGCTGATTGCGCAATTAATTATCTAAATTTCCATTTGATTCGATTGATTTCAATGATTAATAAGGAGATTTCCTAGCAATCGAGTTGACTCGAAAAACCAAATTATTTTAAATAATGCTGTGAACATATTTAAGCGATTTTAAAAAACCCTTGCATAAATTAAATGTTTATTGATTAGTCGGGAAATTATCGTGTCTCGCGAATAAAATCTCATCGACGTAATGGAAAAGGCTTGTGTTGATTATTAATAACTAATAGTGTGGCATATCCATCATTATTACTTAATTATGAATTATTTAGAGAATTATTCCGCTGTCGTCGTCACTTTTCGTTGACACATGACCGCATCATAAATATTATATCGAGGCATTTTTCTTCATTTATGCACGTGTCAAGCTAATGAAATATTTGAGACTCTCGCCCTTGAGTCACTTTTTACACCTAACAAGGTGTAAATTTAACTGAAATCGACTTTACTTTTAAAGCCTTTAATTAATATATATGCTGCTTTCAACTAATAAAACGATGCACTCGAACAATTTGCCTACACGTCGAACGAGCCTGAAATTCAATAGAATCAAGATTGTCGCTCTTAAAATAACTCATAATTCAATATATGTTTATACGTAATATCGAGCACTTAAAAACGATTAAAAAAAGCGAAAAAGAAGTCGGACATTAAAAGCTCCTAAGCATGTAAATCTAGTGCTTGCAAAAACTCTACACTAATTTGAATGGACACGAGGAGAGACGATGACTATAAACGTCAAATGTATCGCGCCGTCAATTACACGACTTGCGCCGCGCTTTTTGCCTCTTCGACGACGTCGCCGTCGTCCTCGTCCTCGTCTTCACGGTCCTCGCATTTCTTGCACTTCTCTCTCTCTCTCTCTCTCTCTCTCCCCCCCTCTCTTTCTTCCCCTTTTATTACACCCGCGATCTCGACTTGTAGTCGTAACAAAATTTTATCGCGTGAGGGTGTTCGCCTTTTTTAAAGCATCGATTTTTTTTTCAAATTTTTATTTCCACTGGTTCGCTTCCTTTCGCCTCGAGCCAATATTTTACCCCATCCTTTTAATAGATTTGGAGCCTAAAATTTCTCTCTGGTTTTCTGCGCATAGGTTCGCCTACCACATTTACGTCAACTTAATGATTCCACATTAAAATAAGATTTATTAAAGCGTATTCTACTTATTTTATGATAATGTCGAAAATGTTGCTTTGCTTTGAAAAAGATGAAAAATCGGGTTTTCATTGATTTTTTAAAAGTATATACATGTTGGATACCCTTAATATTTTGTTAATCGCAATGCCAAACATAAAGTTTCTTTTAAAGAATATGCTTGTAATAATCTTTATAAATATGACAACGCATTACACCAATTAAATTGTTTGATATTATCCATTATGAATACTGTATGCAGATTAGATATTAAAATTTTTTAATAAAATATACATTCTTACAATTATAATATTTTTGAAAAGGTGATACCTATTTCTTTATTGAAACAAACAATGAGCAATATTTTATTTTATTTTTATTATAAATATCATTTGTATTTTGAACGAAACTAGTCAACCTTGACCTTGTGCCTTAAAATCTATCTATATAAATTTGTTAAGAGATTTTCCTATGTGACAAACAGCATACCGAGAAATCCTTTTTGTATTTTCTTTTTATCATTCTTTTATCTTCAGTTCTCCGTAGAAGGTCATTTAATGACTCGGCTTATGTTAGTCAGATAAATCTCGCTTGTATTTACGTTTATTTTGCGTTATTAAATGTATGTATTAAATTTAATTGCTGTATATATTTTCAGTATACAGAACAAGTACTTGAGATACAAATATTTAAAAAAATTTATTCTTATTTTTATATTTGATATTTTTTATTTAATTAGACTGGTAAAAAAAATTCAGTTATGAAAGTTAATCATTTTAAACATAATTTTGTACTAAACTTTTCTACTAAACGATTGAATAATAATGATTGCTTTATTCCTAATTAATAAGCAATATTTAACACAAATTTATATTCTAAAAGTTAAGTTAGCGAAGCAATTGCTAGCAATTAAAAAATATTTTAAAGAAAGTTACATTTACACATCATTATTATTTTTAAGCTGTTCAATAAAAATGCATAGAAAAATTAAAAACACTTAAATTATTATATAGAATTTCCAAGTAGTTAAACGTCGTCACAAATGATCCTTTGTAGATATTCCATTTTCGATACTACGAATTTATATATTAATGTAAATACAACGCCTAAATTGTAATTTATATCTTAATAAAGATAAGTTAGAACGTGAGAAAAAAGAGTTTTCTCTTGGGTATGCAAGGAATCTTAGTAAGTTATGTTACAATGGTGGTAATAAGTTATAGTAACGACTTACCTAGTGTTGTGTGGTAAACGTGTTAGAGCTCGTAAATAATTGTTTTTCTGGTGATTCGGAATGTATAATTTGATTTTGTTATAATTTAAATACCAACGGTCTTCTTTTATCTTTTAATTAAATCTTTTGTTATGAATGAATGCCAAAAACCTATATTCTCAGGAATGTTATTTACAAATAATTAACTTTGGAATGTTTAGTCTTTATTTTAATTAATTGCCAATCCGTATACAAAAAATTTGTCTTGGCTATTTACTTTTCTCGTACCGACGAATTTTCCCTCCTCGTAAATAAAACACAATTCAGAACCTCATAATTTATATGAGGTCACAAGATAAGCATCGGCTGCATAAATATATTCTTATAGGGGTGTTCACATTACGTTACAAAACGAAATTCATTCTTTTGCAATAAGTTTTATATGTTACTCTGCGTTATCTTGTTTGGGACGTGTAAGTTCACCTTTTCTCTAATAATAGCCGGTCATTCATTTGCATAATGGAAAATCTGCGAGTGCACCGTGTTTGGTCTTGAAAGAAACCTTACAAAGTTGGAGAATTCCAAGTGCAATGGAAATCCAAGAGAAACAGAGAGCGAGATAGAGAGAGAGAGAGAGAGAGAGAGAGAGATAAGATTAGCGTATAAGGGTTATTTCCAGATACTCGCAGTTTAAAAGAGAATGGGAGAGTGACCTTGATATTGACCTTGACATTGGTATAGATGTGGTGGTACAATTGGTATTACTGTTGGCTGTTGCTTATCTTATGGAAACATCGAAAGTCTGGAAGTGGTACTGCGATACACAGCGTCAGATGTAGATGCAGAGGTATACCTCCTCCTCCTCTCCTGCTAATTGCTGTCTCTCTCTCTCTCTCCCTCCCTCCCTCCCTCACTCCCTCTCCCTTTTCAACACATGCGTGCCCATGGGCGTGTGTATGTCCTCTGTTTGCACTCTTCATCTTTCTCATTTTCTCGTAATCTATCTTTTCTCTTCTACCGACGCTCGCTTTCTACTTGTTAGCCCTTAAATACTAATGACCACAACCGATACTTGAAAAACAATTTTATGATTTTTTTACTCGCTATCGATATAACTAAGAAATTCATTCTATTCACTAATATCCATGTATGATTAAATATAAAGAATTATGCTAATTTTGTACAAATAATTGTTCGAATGGCTAATTTTATGATTAAAATAAAAAAACAATCATCGGGATTTTAAACTCATAGTAAATACTTTTAAACTTGACAATTATTCATAGCTGCCAAAATTTAGTTCCATAACGCGTTATTATCAAATGGTTTGTATTGTATTATCTCGAGCTACGTATGCGATCAAGTAATTTCCATTACAAAGACATCATTGCTCTATTACGTATGATACTATACATTATTTATAATGGTAGTCCCAATAGACTTTTATGCGATAAATTATTCATCTATTAACCACGTTTATTTTTCTTTTTTGTTTGTTCTTCGCTTTAGTATTTTTAGCTCTCCTTTTGTGGAACTTGGTAAATAAAATTAATAATAAAAATTATTTTGTTATATACTTATAAATTATTTTTATTTTGCTAATCAGGAATTTTTTGTATCTTCTACATATGTTTATACGCATGTAGTTTTATATGCAAAAGTATCATATCTTGAATCATTAAATATTATGTAAATATAATATATATGTAAATGCAGATTGTCACCTGAAGATTCTTGTGATAGCGTTCGTTCTTTTATTTTTCTGTTGTTTTCATTGTTTATTGGTGACATTAACGATAAACTGGATGAATAAAAAATTTTGATGCTTTTTTTTACGATTTAAAAGCTGCAGAACATGTAAAAGTGATCGATTTAGTTTATTTTTGTAGTTTTATTCTTTAAGTAAGATTCTTGACTTTTATTTGAATTTTTATTTGATATTTATATTTATAAATATCGCTTTTTTTTCAAAATCAATTTTATGCCCATTTTAATATAATTATTATATTTTAATTATTTGAAATTCTTATTCTCTGTTAAGAATAACTCTGCGTATCGTAAATTTAATAGAGCAGAATAAACAGACATTCTTATTAAATTACTTAATTAATTAGTATTTCAAGCATTCATTAACTCAAGAGCATCGATTACTTATTAAGAAATTTGAAAAAATATTTAATTGCAAATTGAAATAAAATAAGAGTAAAATGATAAAAATTTTAATGGTTTAACATACCTGGATATTAGAATTTATCTAATGATTGATTAAAATTTAAGTAAATTTAAGAATATAGTTAAATGAAAAATGATGAATAATATAAAATATTTAAAAATTTATACACAAAGGAATTTTTTTAACGAAAAAGATTATGGAAGATTATTTTGAAAATATTTTTAAAACAAATTGAGGTTAATTTGAAAATAAGAACAATAATAATTTTATTGTGTAATAATTGTTGGAATAAAGTTAAGAGAAATATTTTTAAATATAATAAGTGACATCCAGGATTTTAATAATGCGAAAAATTGTGTACAATCCAGTGTAGGAGTACATTGAAAGAAGACAAAAATAAAACGACGGCCATTTCATCAAGTTATTATTTTTTTATTTTTTTCAACCTGGATCACACGTACTTCTTCACATTATTACTGTAGTATTGAGCATGTAGCTGTGATGATATGTGTTTACCTCGATTAATTACCTCAAGTGACTAATTAACGCCTCGCCCTTATCGAAGCAAGACTAAGTGAAAAATTCCTAGTTATAACTGTTGAAGAAGTTAAGCTCAGTTTCAGTGTGTAATTGTCGTCTGATAAAAAAAAAGTCGAGTGCTTGAAAAGATTTACGTAAACTTTATGGAGTTTGTTTTATTCCTTTTAACACATTTATTTTCATTTCTTTTTGTTAATCAATTCAAAGCGTACCCAAGGTTAAACTAAATATACATTTTGACGACTATTTTAAAATAAAAACTTAGATACAAGTTGAAGTACAAATAACGAATGCACGTAAGATGAAGGAAACCGAAGAGGCATATTTTCTTAAAGATGCGTGAAGACGCTCGAAGAAGTCACGGGGGAAATGAAAACATGGAAAACATTGAAGACTCGGATTGGGAGCCGTTAAGGAGGGAGGAAAGAGGGAGGAAAGAGGGAGGAAAGCAACACGTTAGAGTTTCCCTCGACCAGGAAAGCATTTCGAAAGGAGGCTGCGATGTGCCTGGGATCGATCAGTTTCCTTGCCCGTTTTCCGAGTGGAGTACAAGAGATAGCTAATAAGTTCGAAGGATTAGCCTGGAAAACGGTTTATTATTAAGTGTCACCCCCGCGCGAGTCGCTTGTGCGAGGAGCAGATAATCCATGCACATTTCCTCTCCTGCGAGGGCGTAAGTTGAGCATTTCGGCAAATCCCGTAAGCTCTCTATTCACAGTTACCACGCTCGGGCGAAGAGGGGGTGGGGGTGGGGGTGGGAGGGCGGAGGAAAAAGAGGAAAGAGGCTGATGAGATGATGCCTTCGGGAAACGCAACCATCCCGTTGCTCCGACAGACGTCGGATGACCCACTTATTACACTCGGTTGCTCTCGACCCCTTTCTCATTCCCTCCCGCCCTCCGTCCACCTTTCCCTCCCTCCTTCCCTCCTTCCTTCCTTCCTTCCTTCCTTCCTTCCTTCCTTCCTTCCTTCCTTCCTTCCTTCCTTCCTTCCCTCATTCCCTCATTCCTTCCCTCATTCCTTCCCTCATTCCTTCCTTCCTTTCTCCACCTTGTCTTTTTTAATTTATACCCACTCGCAAATGTTTCATCATACTTCGTCGTCCTTGAAACGGGAAATTGGGCTTTCCCTTCAAGCACTTACACCTCGACGTGTTGCTTTCTTCCGTTCTATTTACGCTTTCTTCTTAGTTTAAACCTCTCGGTTTAGTCAATTGCTTAGCCAAATTCGGAATGCGTTAACAGATATTTCACGGACAATTATCTAGGGTGAAAAAGAGATTTACTGGTAATTTGCAATTGATAAAGCCCTGAATCATTGTGCTGAAAGTTGAATTTGGCTGAATTTTTGGAAATTCAGGACAATTTGCGATGTGCTTTTCAATTTTGATAGGTCTTGTTTTTCCATCACAATTCATGGTATTCAAATTACTTAAAGGAATAATCCATCAAAGACAATTGTTAAACTGAGACAAAAGACGTCCGAGTGCTACCGAATTTTTAGATTTCTTATTTTTTTTACAAATTCCTCATTTGTTTTTCTTGGATTTCCTCACGTCGTTCTGCGCTGTCTACTGTTTGTATATGCATTTTTAAAATAAACCCACGCACTTCTACATTTGTATATATTTCAAATATTTTGTCGCACGTGCAGTAGAAGTTTTTAGTATAAAAAATTTCCGATATCTGAACATAGAAAAAACTCCCTTGCAATATAAATGATGTTAAATATTATATTCTATTTTCCTAACACTATCAATCTATCAACAACGCAAAAAATTTGTTGACTACTACTTCTTTTTATTTAATTTTGAATCTAATTTTGAAACTTTATTTTATGGAATAATTAATGGTGAAAATAATTTATAATTAAACTTTATTTCTTATATATTTAGTGTATAATAATATATGATATTTGAAATATATTTCTTTCTATTTATTAAGTTTCAAGTATCAATATAAATATAAAATATTTCTTCTATTTTTAATATTAAAATACACTCAAATTTAATACGTGTATGTTTATATTATTTAGTAGCCTATATCGTTAATGAAAGTTTTTCTTACTAATAAAATCATAAATGTTAAGTAATTGCATCATCTTAAAATTAGAAAAATAAAAATAAAACATACAATATATTTTTCCGAGTATATATTGTTAAAAATTATTTACATATTTTATAAAATATTAAATCATTTTTTTTTTAAGTTAAATGTTAGTGGATCAAATCTTTTCATAACTAGTTACGATTAATAATTTCGATAAATTCATTTAAATTATAATTTTTTAATACTATTTTGTTTTTAGTATTGCTTTTGATTTATATAAAATAAAAATAACATAAAAAAAACGAATGCTATTTAACAAGAATATTTCTATAGAAAAAATTTACATTTGAACTGTATGTAAGTATTCTATACAACTTTACACCGTCTGATTGATAAATTCAATTTTTAGTCCAATTGAGTGAATTCAAGAAAATACAAGAAAAATCTAATTTTGTAATAAAAATTTAGACAAGCTCCTGCAATTGATTTATATTATTACTGAAAATTTAGCAATACAATAAAGAGTAAACTTTTGAAAAGATAAACAATATAATAATTTTAATTTTGAACAGCGAGACATGTAAAATGTAATTACTAAATAAATACATAATTGATTATTTTTTAATCTTGGTCATTCGAAATCAATTTATAAAAAATTTACTTTGTTTAATTTTTTATTTTCATGTAAACTAAATAAATGTAAAGAATTCATTCTCTTTGGACATTAAAATTGAAAAAATGAAATTACTTAAATTGAAACCATGAGAAATGCAGTGAAAATAAAAAATTTGAAATTAATAACTGACCAAAAATACAAATACTCGGATTAAAAATTCGTGATAGTGAGGGATATTCAGAGGTTTTTTCAGGGTGGACATAACCTCAAGTGTCGGTCGTAGATTCAAAGGACAAACCAAAAGTGCATTGAGGTATCAGGAACTAGGAAGCATTTTATTGCTTATTGCTCAATATTTAAATCTGAGGATTTCCTTCTTTTTCACCTGGAGTTCCGAAAAAGCTCCAACAGTAACCAGTTTACCTCGTGCATGATACGTAAAATTTTTTTGTTAAAAACGCCATATATACATCTATAGACTCGTTATTCGTGTCATACATATGCAACAGATCGGAATCATGTAAAAGCATCGAACTTGGCATGCAATGGTTTAAGGTGTGTCTTTCTCTCTCTCTCTCTCTCTCTCTCTCTCTCTCTCTCTTTCTCTCTCTGCTGTATCGAGCGGGATATCTAGTCCCGTCATTCAGAGAATTCGTTCCGGTGTTGTTACGATGTATACCTGTGATTATGTGTTTTATGTATCGAATTTTCTAGATGTATAAGCCTGATACTGTGGGGCTACTGTTACACTTTATTCAAAAAGCCGATGCGATTTTTACAAGTATTTCTTTTTGGCGAAAGAAATATATTCATGAGACGTTAATAGCTTGTATTGATTATTTTTTAGCAATGTACATTGTTTCATGTGAATTTTTTTTTAGTTTAAATTTATTTTTAATGCATTAGGCTCCAAATCTTGATTGGCCGTCATTTAGAGAGTGTCCGCCAAGAAATTATTAAATTTATCATATAATTTGCAATTTTAAAAAAATATGCTAATAAATTTTGAATACACGTATTCCTTCTCAGAGTCGGTAATTGCTCGTTCATTATTTGGTAGGCACACTTTAAATCGCACATTTCATTATACTCTTGCCCCTTTCTCTATTACAATTTATTAAGATTGAACTCCACCACTAAATATTCAAATTTCATCGCAATTAAAAATATTTAAATTTTAGGTTTTAATGATCGCGACACACACATGGGGTAAGACGTTTATTTTTTAAGAGGAACGCACAATTAAAAAAAGTGCTACTCGAGAATTATGGACTTGTAAAGTATTAACGCCTCGTGCCACCTCTCGGTTCTACAAATAAATTATTGACTTAATTATTAATTAACGATTTTTGTTATTACCATGAGAAATAGAATCAAATGGGAGTTGCTAAATGTGTTTTTATCGATCACTTACCCGAGATTAACGCAGAAGATCAATTAAAGAAAAGATTGTGTACTATTATTTATTTATTTTATTTATTTATTTTTCTTATTTACTCACAAATACATATACAATATATTATTTGGACAAGTCGAAAAGTGTTTTGAAATACAGGGCTGAGATAGTTCTGCTAGTTGAAAAAGAGGAAATGTTCGAGAAAAGGTAAAAATTGATATAAACCGTAGCTGAGGTACAATAAATTTGCGATATAAATGAAGGCTAGTTTACAACAAACAGATGCGCGAAAGGGATAATCGGGAAAGCTGCGTTTCCCTGCAACAATGTAAGATTGTAATGGAATATTTGTAAATTCGAATATTTGAAAGTTCGAAAGAGTATAAATTATTTGTTTATAATTTCATAATACTTTGTTTCGCCGGCGAAAATTTAAGACGGAACAGGAGTAGAGTGTGGCTCCGGGTTTTTACTGTTCGCGGTCCCCTGCACATCACCATAAACACGTGTGCAGCACGCCGAAGGTGAGCGAACGCCAACTTGTGTTTAACCGCGACTAAATAAATTACCAAGAGTTATGCACTTATGCAAATCTGCACACCTTTCAGCCGCGTATCGCGGATTTCAGTTACCTTTTTTCCTTTTTTATTATGCTCTGCATGGATGGTAATCTATTTTTAATTTAAAACTTGCTTATTCATTGCGAATAGGAAAAATTAATTAAAATACAATTAAAATCCAATTTTTAGAAGATAAATCAAACGCAGAGTTTCAATTAGGTGCTAATTTTTTAAATAAATGCTAATAACATACTAATGGCTTTTTAATATTTAACTTTTCAATTTAAATATTTATTGTTTAATTTTAAATAGAAAACACTTGGGCGTGGGTTGCTGTTCTTGAAACCTAGAAACTTTCGAGCCGTTCAATTATTGTGGTTAGACGAACAGAACGTTAATTAATTAATACATTATTAGAACATTATTTTTTTTTACAACCTTTTATGTGTGCTGCATTTTTCCTTTGCAGGCTAAAACAAATATTTATGGGGATTGATCATCGTAAATGCGGCGAAAACACATAAATTTATTATTAATGGTCTTGTGTGCGAAAATATCCAGACTTTATTAATATTTATGAACATTATTAATATTGTTTAGTAAGGATGGGAGTAAAATGCTTTTGTTGTAAGGCGTATTATTGTCTGCGCGCGTCACTTAAATAATCGAGTTCAGCGAAAAAATTAATTTTAGTTAGGAGCGGAATAATATCAATCACTCGCCATAATGGAATCAATAAAAAGCTTCACCGAATAATGAATAAATGCGGTGAAAAAGCGCTTGCAAAGAGCAAAAAAGCTCGGCTCTCCGATTGTCGGCGAGAAATAAGACGAGACCCATTTCATTCGGGCTAATCAGCTTTCAATTATACGTGGTTAATCGCGGGAAAATCAATCGAATCGCAAAAGCTGCAAGAGGATCGGGTCGTCCAGTGTCGCTGTTGCTGAATAAAAACAGCTAATCTTCTCTCGCGCCTCCGAATCCACTTTCCAAACCGGAGCTTGAGTTATTTTCCTTGCGACTTCCGTTACCGAGTCGTGCCAAGTGTCGATTCAAGCCCCCTCCCCCCACCCCGACTTTCCTTTTTCGCCCAGGGAGGGATGCAGCGCCCGGAATCCCGGAAGAAAGGCAGACCGAAAGGACCTAAAGCGATTAGGTTGGGCAAGTGTTCCCGTTTGTAGGAAAATGGCTTGGCAGGAATTTCATTGCCCTGACTTGGATGTTTCCTTTTTCTGCTTTTCCTCGTTTATCCTGAGAAGCTTCCGTTCGACACTTGCTTTTCCAACCGCTCAACTGATTGCGAATGAAAATAAAATCACTTTTCTCCGACGCAAATATTTGCCCTTGTTTACCTATTCTGGATTTTATTAAAAAATCGCATGTGTGACTCGAAATAATTGTAAGGGCATCCTTTCTAATTTGTCTTTCCGATTCTATTCCATTGTTGTAAAAATCGTTTTATTTATTATATATTTATAAACTCAATATGCCTATTTACCTAATTATTTGCGACTTTACAATTTCTAATAGTTCAATCCAGTAGAATGAGTGACGCGAAGGTAGTACTTTAATTAATTTTAATTGACTCGGCTATTATACATAGATGGATTAAATATTCACCTAAATATACATTTGTAAATAACACAATATTCATTTCACTAGCTATCATGTACAATACGATAAGATAATCTTGTTTTTTCATGTTATTCTTTAATTAAGGTGCATATCTATTAGAATATTAAACGAAGCAATTGTTTAAGTAAATGTTTAAATACATCTTCTTACATGGGCTCTTACGGACAAATTTCAATTGAAAAAATATACATTTTGAAAAAAAATTCCAACTCTTCTTAGAAAACGGTTGAAATAACAAATTTATATTTAAGGATTTGTATAATGAATATTTCTCTCTAATATTATTATGAAATTTTCCAATCAATATTTCATCGTTAAATAAAAGCGTAATTTAATAATTTTGTATTTAATTGTATAATTTAAAACTTTTAATTATTCATACTGAAATTTCCATTGTAAAATATAATAATTTATTTATTTTTATTCTATAATATTTTTGCATAATTAAAAATTTACCGATTTTCTTGCCTTAATTATAAACAGTACAAAGAGATATTAAATATTATATTGAGATAATAATTATTTCACACAATTAGTATTTTAAATATACAATTTGATAATATTTTATTAATTAAATATAATAATAACAATTATTGTATAATATTTTTTTAAAGTGAAAATAAATTTAGAAAGTGGTCGATCACAATAATTTAATATTGATATGTAATATATATTGGTAAATAGAACATAATTTATTCTGAACGATGTACTCACGTAAATATTACATGAAAATTAGGAAAATAAAGTCGTAAATAAATATGGATATAGTCGTTACTCACTGGATGTCTATATTTCTGGAGCGCGGTGTAAGTCAGTTTTTGCTCTACACGTCATTTGACGTTTTCTTGTCACTAAAATAACAAGCTTACCAAGTTCGTTATAGAAAAAATAAATAATTAATCTTGCGTTAAATTTATCTTTATATCAATTTTTGAATATTTAATAAGCGGATCAAATTGTAATATAGACCAGTACTTTATGTAAGGATTAATAAATTAAAAAGCCTATAATGATGAATATAAAAAATATTTGACTATATAATTTTGGCGAACATCTATTTTATTTTTTATTGTACATGCATCGAAGCGTGAATAATTTATTTATGTGTGTATCAAGCAAGTGTAGAATTTGAGCAAAAAGCTTAGCAAAAGATTTAACAATTTATAATTCATAAACAAAGAGGTACGTGTGAAAAATCGTATTAAAAAAAAAAAAAAAAAATGACCGGAGCTCTCTGTTGGTATAAGGTTAAAGTTAAGGATGTGTGGGTGTGGCGGAGGGTTAACCCTTTATCAAAAATTGACGCCCTTTTTCAAACAGCTCCAAAGCAGCACCGACACGGTCTAAGTGTAATCGCTTCCGATGCGACAGTTACTGTACTTAGTAATTACCCAACTATTACCGCAACAGCCCTGCTGAACCAAGGAAACCGCAGGAAAAGTTGCCACGACACTCTCAGCTTTTTCTGAGACGGCGGAATTAAAAAAAAAATATTTGCAATACCTTTTCAGGGTAGTATTTACAAAAAACCTTTTTCCTTTTTTACTTTATAACTCCAGCTTATTAAAGCCTTCGCTTATCTTCATGCGGCGACTCAATTTTAACTGGCACGTATTACGCATAGAAACGTGTTTTTATTGTGTCAAAGTAAAAAAGAAAATAATAAAAATACAAAATTAAGTGAAATAATAGTATTTATCATAATTTCGTTTTTACTCATTGTATAAAAACAAAGGAGAATCTCATCGTATAATTATTTCTTTAGAGTCATAAATCTAATAACCGAAGTTGATTGAATAAACGCATAGAATAAATTTAAAAAATGTCATTATTGAAGAGCTGAAAACAAAAAAAACCAACTCATTCATCAATATTTTCTCAATAAAATAAAATACAGTGAAGGTATGGGTATAATATATAAATCAATTGTTTACAGTGTAGAAAAATTTTTAAATATAATAATAATAATAATAATAATAAGCACGTACATTTTGAATAAAATATACACTTGACTTTTGTCACATTGAATATAAATTTCAAATACGACTCTTATTTCCTCTGACAAATAAGTAAAGTATTCTTTCAGCATTTTCGAGACTCCGAAACTTATATCAAGTTTTATCAAAATTTTTTCAATATTTAATACATGAGACAAGAGAAAGAGAGGTACAAGTTTTCACGCACTTTCAAAGAATTTACTTTAAACAAACTGTTAATACGTCGGAAGATTGTTTCTCGAGGAGTAGTGACGAGGTTCGGGTTGCCAAGAAAACGAGGATGTTGGATGCGATAACAAGGAGTGAGCGAGGGGATGAATCCAAGTTTGTTCACGGCTTCGGCGACTTATATCGCTCTATCTTGTTTGATATTGCTGAAACACGTAGATGAAGGGCGGCAGGGAGTGGGATGGGGGACCGGGATCGGGGACCGGGGAGCGGGGGAGCGGCAAAGGGCGGAAGGGCGGCGGGAGGGTTATGGTTGAAAAAGATAGGCGGCGATAAAGATGATTTGGGTCTGGCTAAGATTGGCAGTACTCCATTTGTGAAAACCGATTGACCTTTCGATTCGGGAATGGATTTTCCAGTTATTTTTCCTTCTTCGGCAAGTCATTATTTGGGATTAATTGCGAGAGCCCTTGCGAGAGGTCTAGAGTGTTTCGGTATAAGAATCGCCGACGTTGACTCGCATCAAATGTACGCAATCATAAATTTAGCATTGTGTTAAATGGGAGAATTTTGAATTTATCGTTCGTATAATGAGTAGCAAAACGATTTTTATATCATTACGAATGAAAAAGTGGAATTAAAAATAAATGGGCGATGAATAATAAATTGATTTAATTTAAAGTGGAAGATAAATTTCGAAGATAAAAATTCGAGAGCAAATATAACGAAAGCGTTGTTTGCTTTGAAATATTTTACTCGAGCGGTGACAATATTCCTTTTGATGAGCATTAAATTTTTACCCGAGAAATATTATATCATTACAATGAATATACGGACCTAAAAAGCTTAAAACATGCACTCTTTTTAAATCGTTTTCATCCGTTGTTCTATATAGGCGGTCGGGTAGGGGAGTGGAGGGGGGAGGGGGAGGGAGAGCATGCACATAGAATGATACAAAAACTCTGAACGTGAAAGAAATCTTTCGAACGAATTTGTGGTATTACACTTTGAATAAAGAAGCGACCGGGCGAGCATTTTCAAAAGAAAATAACAGAGTCAAGACACAAGGCGTGGGGAGAATGAAGAAGACGAAAACAAAGCCCGAGGCGCTTTCCTAGATCCTTACGAGGATGCTGGAGGAGTTGCGCGAGAAAAAGAGGTTTACTCTCGCGTTCCTCACTCAGTCTTTATTTTCGCGCTCAGTCCGGCCTCGCACACTAATTGCCGCGCCATTATGGATACGTGCATGCGCACTACGTGGAAATTAGCAGTGCTCAAGACTCGCTCTAAGTGTTGAGCCAGCCGTCCAGGTTCGACTGGACCTGGACCTGGACCTGGACCTGGACCTGGACCTGGACCTAAACCTGAACCTGGACCACAGTCCTCACCCGCACCCGCACCCGCACCCGATCCCTCACTCGGGATCCCCCTTTTGTTCAGGCCCGACAATTCCCCGGGAGATCCGTTTAACCGCGTA
The DNA here is from genome assembly GCA_018907245.1 of Eupristina koningsbergeri. NCBI lineage: Eukaryota > Metazoa > Arthropoda > Insecta > Hymenoptera > Agaonidae > Eupristina > Eupristina koningsbergeri. Next base: position 196,231 of record JACCHV010002773.1, on the reverse strand, counting down.
TTTTGTAACCCCACTAACTGGGCGTAAATTGCCGCGGGAGAGCGGACGCGCAACAACAAAAGGGTCTAGCACCTCCGACGCTTTCGGCTGTTTAGCGAAAACAAGAGTAAGGACCTTTTGTTTCCCAAGAAAGGGAGGCTGAGGAGCCAAAGTCGATCAAAGGATTTCGCTAAGAGTTTGTTCTCTCCTTTCTGTTGTGAGTACAGGTGTTATTAAAGGTATACCGTACCTCAAACTATATTTTGTCAATTTTTTTCTTGTTCAATGTTTGTCAAAAGGTGAAGCAATGCATCGGCTCCATCCTCTACAGACCTTGATAAAAGCATTTCGCATACCCTTTAAAAATTAGTAAAAATCTGAACAAAAATCATAACAACTGTGAATAAATTTGGTATTATTCTAAAAAACATCCTCTCCTTTGATTAATTAAACAATCTCAAAGATGTTGCTGTTGGAATTGTTAAGCCAAAAAGCATGATATTCATCATTCAATTAAGCATGGACAAAGTGTTGCGTTGTTAAACAAACAATTGTAAAACAAAAGTCCGCGATTAAATTAGTATAAACTTTCTTAACTATGCATCAAACGGATCTGAAAGCGGCAACTTTAACTCAACACTTGTTGAAGCAGATGTAGGTGTTCTGCTTTCCCAGTATCACGTGTTTAAGGATTTTTAGTTTGAAATAAAGTAAGCGATTTAGCTATCTCCTCATCTAATCGCCATTTCAACTAAAACACAACTAAAACAGAACGATAAGAAGCCGAAGAAAGCGATAAAGCAAAAAATATCCCCCGACCCCGCTCATTTTTTATTTTCGCTCTCGGGATTCTTCGGATTACTTCACATCCTAACTTGAATCTTAATTAGATTTTGGGCTCGCCGTCTTTGTTTCCTGGAAGCATACGCAGAGTTGATTCACGAGCCCAGCATCACGGCCCTGGACCAGAATTTCCGCGTCGATAGATAGACCTCGACCCTCGTGTGTGCGTGAGCCAGCCGGCCCGCGTTCCTGGAGGGATATCTTGGTAAAATGTGCGATTTATGCAGGTCCCGATACTCTCCGGGCTTGATTAATTCTTTATGGCCACTAGTGCCCCGTCGGATTGATTAGAATTTTAGAACGTGAATTATCGAACGGGAATTTATACCGCCGGCGGTGCAGAGTATGCCGTACTATACTGTGGAATATTATACCCATCCATCCATCCATCCATCCATCCATCCATACATCCATACATCCACCTACATTATATTCCGGCATTTTTAAAAATTTTAAAGTAAATCGTTGTTTCACAACCAATAAAGCTTAATCCTTAGCCACCGCGTCTTTGGTATAAATTCACCTTTAATATTTTTTTTTTTTTTTTTTTTTTTTTTGGCTCATACTTTATACACCGAGCTCGGTGCCTCATTCGTTTTCTTTATATAGAGTAAAAGAGAGTGTTTCAACTACAACGTTTCTCGATTTTACGGTAATAGCCCCCAAAATATGATAATAACCCTTATTGCGAGCCATCTGTTCACATAAAAATCTGTAGATTTGACGCCAATTCCCATTTCCAACTCTCGAGCTCCCATTTCCGAAACGAATGGGTGCGTGCTCCACCTTGGAGCCGACTTAAATTGGCAAAAAGTTAAAATGATCCGAATTTTGAATTCGTCTTCTATTATCCCTTTGTCTATTCCGGCCCTTTGTACTTTGGACTAGTAGGCCCTTCCGCCGTCAAAATAGCGCCGTAATTCAGAGCTTCGATAGATTCTCATTAAGGGTGGAGCGCGTGAAAGTGTCGCCAGCACGTGAGCGAGCAAATGCAATTCATTCACAGGATTTACGGGCAATTACAGTTCCGGTCTTTTGGGATTAGCGGGAACAGTCTCGCGTTTGCTTCTTCATCTCCTCCGGGCCTCTCACCCTGGCCTCGTACCCTGGCCTCGTACCCTGGCCTCGCACCCTGGCCTCGCACCCTGGCCTCGCACCCTGGCTGAAAGGACGCACCCGGCTATTAGTACGTGTGCTTAATCGAATAGTCTGCGTAAAATATTAATTCGTCTGGGTAATATAATTAAGGCGAGCGGCGTTTCACCTCCGATATCCCTCAAGTCCCTGCTAAAAATACGGGGAAATTCAATTTTTCTCAAATAATCAAAGTATCGACAAGTGCCGGTTTCGCTACCAATACCAAACAACACCCCGATGGCTAATCAATTCTGCAAGGGTTCTGCTGCCCCATTCGGTGGGCAGACTACTTGTTTTTCTGAATAAATGATGGAATTAGTGTGCTTTCGTTCACTCTGACGCGGGCGGTGCGCCTTTTTTGTACTTTTATAACGGGCTATTTAATTATAAGCCCCGGTATTTTAGCTGCAGATGATGCTAATAATTTTTTCATAAACCAATAAACACTTTTATAACAACATTTTTGCTAAAGTTTATTACAATGAGGTCATTAAATATCGTTTTACGATATAAACTTATTCGCTTACTGCGTAAAAAGTATAAGTAGGCAGTACAATTTTATTTGACAAGTTTCCCCGGTATAATTATAAAAGGAAAGTTTGTGGGCTCTGTAGGCTCGGGCCAAATAATTAATGGACATACTAAAATGCTTGTACGGTTGATTTTTCCTAGCTGTCGCCTCTAAATTGCCATTAATAAAAGTTTCTTTGTTTAAACATTTTGCAAAATAACGAGGCTTATCTTGTCAAGACACAGATTGAGGAACGAAGCTAGAGAAAATAATTAAGAAGAGCGAGGATGATAAAAGACGACGGGCATTGAGGAGACAATGAGGCACGCGTTTTTGATGTCTTAAAAGAGTATCGGATAATAAGAAGAGCTGGATGGAGAGTAAAAGGAAACGACGGAAATGCATAAAGGAAGAAAGTAAAGCAAAAGAGAGTGTAAAGTGGAGAGCAGGAGGATAGACGAGCATAATGCAAGTGATAACATTGGTCGACCGGCTGCTCGACAGAAATTTTAATTCAAAAATCAGCTCGAGCATCGGAAAATAAAGCTCAGTATCATTCTAATAATTACAATGATCCCAGTGATATCAGTTGGCAGTAAAGGGGCTCGGCGGATTTTTGTGGGCGAAGCGGAAATTCCGAATATTCGGCGCTTCGGGAGTTGGGCTTCATTATCAGCTGCAACACGTGTTAAATCCAACTCTCGTCCAGACAATTGCATCCTCAATGCATAATAATAAGCAGGAGCAGGAGCAGCGGTGGAAGGATATTAACGGAGTCACGGGGTGGCGCGTACGCATACATTTAGGGAGTGGGTCGTTTTCCTCCCCCTCCTCCTCCTCCTCCTCCTACCCCAGCCCCCACGCACACCCCCACGAAAAATGCTAATTTTATGCGCTCCTCGGTCGGCCAGCAGTAGAGTCGCCACCGCCTCCTTCCCGGCCCGGGCGCCGGCAATTATGCTCGGAGGGATGAGCCGGCGCTTTTGAGGAGGATCAGTGGGTATCTCCTCGCGGTCGGCACCTCATGAATTTACCATGGAGGTGCTCCGGAACGGGACTCGCGGGTGAAAAGGGAACGGCCGCCGGGACATCGACAGGTACAGGAGACAAAGAATTGCGAGGGATAGGGCGCTAGGTGTTCCAGACAATGGACCGACGGAATAAAATGACCATGTGTGTCTGGATGCAAGAGAGAGAGAGAGAGAGAGAGAGAAGTGAATGTGGAGTTGGGAGAAGATTTTCGTCTCTCCCGAATAATGATCCTCCGAGGATGCTGCGCGATTGAGATTTTTCTGGATTATGCCTACTTCGGCCAAGATTATTTCGAATTTCACACGTACCATTAAACTTGATCGCACCGTAATTCATAATAAATTCTAATTTGAACATTCGAAATTTAACAATTTACGCGAGTCTTGACGTTATACCTTTTCCCCCGTATTTTTAAAAAGCTGTTGTAACAATGCCCGCAGTTTAAGTGTTCAAATGAAATCTAAAAGTCTAAAAATACTTTGAATATTGCGCGTAATAAACCTTTTTATACCCCTCTCATTTTATTTTCATTCAATTCGGGTCTTAATTAAAATAAAATCCCGAAAATAATTGAAAGGAAAACAAAACGTTACGCTTAATATTATTTTTAAACTTTTGGGAAACATTTTCCTTTTCCTAATCATGTAATCACTGTTTAATAAAAGCTTTTCGCCTTTTACTTTATACTTATAATAATTATAATAATTGTTAATAAATACAGGTAAACACTGGATAACTTATTAACCTCTCTCCAATTTCCCACAGAGACAAACTTTTGTTTTCTAATTAAAAAATAAATTTTAATTCTAAATTCGTGGTTTGTCATAATTTTTCAAGAACCTTCATAAATGTAAAGTATATTACATGAGTTTTTTATGGTTAACGCTTCCAGTAGTGATATAGTTATGAGTCACAAAGAGTTAATAAGGTAACAAGCCACGGTGGAATCGAGCAATAAATTAACGAGGACTCTCCCTTATTTGCGAATGTGAAAATTAAGTGACTTGGAATTTATTTTTATACAACTTCTCCAAAGTCAAAATTAAAATTTTTAATATGTATTAACTTTCATTTCCAAATATTGTAAACATAAATTTTTAAGTCATAGCACAGGAAATGAAGAGAACGATAAAGCAGTTATCATTAAAATTTTATACCTGAAAGAAATATAAAAAGTAAAAAATACGACTACTGTATCATTTTAAAAACTAATTAAAATCACAAGTTGGAAATTTGAATAAACTAGAATTCTTACGCTAATTATTGTAATTTTTTTTCTTCTTCTTTTCTTTTTTTATGCGTCTAGAAATCGTGTAAAATCAAGTTGTAGTTTTTGTTTAATTAGAAATAATTTATAGCTACTGCCTCTTTATTATAATGTATCATGTTAAACTATTGTAAACCATTATTTTTAATTGGGTGAATTTAAAATTTGTTTTTAAATTAAGTATGTGTTCATAAAGAATTGTATTCAAAATTTTACAAATTTATTCATTGTTTTAATTCAAATACTTTTTATTAAATAAAAAAATAAGTTAAAAGAGCTACTTAACTAAATTTAATTTATTCGTATCTAGTGAAAAATCTTGATAAGTTAAAATTTATGGATTAATTTAATTAATATTATTACTGTCAAATAATGCTCACGTAAGTATAAATTCAAGCAGTGAGTAATGATGTACTCGTATATATGTTAACGCCATCTGTTGTTGCCCACCGTAATTAACGTTTTGCTTACCGCCGCTCATTTACTTACTCAGTCTGCATGTCACTAGACGCGTTTTACATTCTCTATAATTAATGATTTATACAGATATGAATTACATAAAGTCTCATTATGGATTATTTTATTTTGTACAGACGATTACGATCGCATGACGCGTGATAAGATGCTTATCTTGTAAATCAGTGTACAATCCTATATTGATAACGCAGCACTGATGTTACAACTTTTTCGCTGAAAAAGAAAGGAAAAATAAAGTGGATTTTCCATTACGTCGAATGTCTCAACTTTGAATTATAATTGGATAGCAGGACATGACGTGAGAATCAATTGTAAATGCCCGACTGCATATTAAGCAAAGTGCAATTGCTTTGGACTACAAAGTTTGCGTCTCGACTGATGCTCCGACTTGGAATTAAACTATAATTTAATTGTAAACAACGTGTGGGAAACGGTGCAAGGGCAAAGTTGCAAAAAATTTTGTAAATTCCACTTGCACGTCCGAACCCAAACCGCCAAGTTGATCAAGTCCGCAAACCCGTAAATTCATTGAGAAGGGAAATATAAAAAAGGGAGGGAGGAGGAAAAAATCTCTCGTTCTCCTCGGTTCAGTTCATTTAGAGCCAAGGAGAGATATTAACGTCCTTCCACCCCAAAAGGAGGAGCGAATCTTCCGGAGCTCCTGTTATGCAACCCGGTGCAATGCTCCAGGAGGTCCCAATTTGACTATTACACTCGCTGGGCACAAACGCACACCAGGAACAGAGAGAAACAGTGCCACGCCTTTTTTGCCCGCGCATCCGCTTTCGAAAAATCGCGTCCATTTCCGGTCCGGGAGTGCGCGCGGCCAAGTCGGAAATGCGGCGGCAGTATCGCAATCGAAACAGCTTCCCTTCCTCCTCCCCCCTCGTTTCCTTTGCCCTCCCCCCCAAACCCCAACCCCGGCCCTCGACTTTTTTTCTCTTCCTTCCGAGCAAGGACATCGATTTCTCAGTTTACGAGAGGCTGGAGAAAAAATAAGCGAGGAAGACAGAAGACAATTGGAAAAAAATTAATGGCTTCCTCTGTTGCACTTATTCTTTATGCTTTGTGCGCGCCGTTCCTTCTCCCTTTTTGCGCAGTGCAAGACGGATTTTCGAGAAAGTGAAGCGGGGTAGGCATGCAAGAGAGAGAAAGAGAGAAAGAGAGAGAGAGAGAGAGAGAGAGAGAGAGAGAGAGAGAGAAGGAATTGTCCGAGATAATTGTGGATAATCATATGCATTTTAACGTCTGGTAAAATGATATGGATACCACCGCTGCTGACGAGAAGTCCGTTCAGCAAAAATCTTTGAATATGTTTTTCGTGATAGGCTCAAAACAATAACACATTGTTTTGCAAGTTTCTTTGTGTAGTTTTTGTGCGTCATAAATTTTTAGGGTTCGGAAATGCAGCAAAAACTTTTAAATATTCTTCTTGCCGAAACGTCAAGGGCTCCTTTTTTTATTTCATTCAAATAGCATAGCTTTAAAACTAATTAAAGCCAAATCGATAGAAAATTGAAAAACGCTTCTAAGAAAAAGTTTTGAAAATATTAAAATCAATTATAAGGCCGTATTCGGATTAAGTATAATGTGTGTTAATACTATAATTTTCTGTAATTAATTTTGTGTTTTTAGGAAAGAAATTTTATTCAAAAACATTTCTCATTTTCTATGATAATTTTTTGATAATATTATGACGGGAGCATAATTTTATAGTTAAAAAAAAATATTATTAATAGATTTATTATAAATCTTTAGATATGTTATACATAAAAAATCATGAGCCTAAATACTGACAATCGTTAAAACAAATATACACCACGTCATATAAGAAAGCATTTAAGATTTTACCTAAATTTGAGTACACAAAAATATTAATAGTAGTAGTAGTAGTAATAATAATAGCAATAATAATAAATAATAATAATAATGTTAATAATAAAATAGATATGTATTATTGATTGTACTTGTATCGCAAATCGAAAACTTTAGATAAATAAAAATGGAACATTTTTCATAAAGGTAATAATGTATGTATGTCTTATAAAGAAGGTAAAATATGAACGACGTTAATTACATTTCATTTTATTATGGATCTATAAATTTAGGTTCACAAACAGTGTGTGTGTGTGCGCGCGCGCGCGCGCGCGTGTGTGTGTACGCGCGCGAAAAAGAACACTTTTTCTACCTAAATCATCAAACAAATTTATAATTAAATTAATGAAAAATTACTAAGAAATATTTTGCTTTCTTAGAGTAGCGTTTACCCGCCACATTTTTACCTCTATCGTCTATCTCATTCAGTCATTTTCATTTTCTCTCTTTCTCCATCTCTCTCGCTCTTTCTCTACAGTCTGGTCTTTGGAATGCCGACTTTAGAACAAGAAGATCGCGATTCGATTTCGCCGACAACGAGAGTGGGAGGTCTGAAAGGTAGTAATGCCAAGAAACTTCTCGACCACAAGAAAGCGAATAAGAAGAAGTAGCAAGAAGTATGGAGGAGACTTAATCGAAGAGAAAGAGAAAGAGGAAGATGGAGAAAGGCGGGAATGAAAGAGAGAAAGCAAATAAAGGGAGAAGCAGAAAGATGTAAAGTGAGACGATGGGCGACAAATAAATAAAAAAAAAAATTATTCGATTAAAGTAGAGGAAGCCGGTCAAAATGAGAGGAAAGGACTAGTGTCGATTTAATTAGTTCGGACACAAAGTAAAAATAATACATAAAGTCAGTTGGATCAGATCGGTAGAAAAAATTAGAATACGAATAAATTAAGCGAACCGTTATGAAATGGAAAGAAAATAAGCAAGTGAAGGAAAAAAGGAGGAGGTAAGAAAAAGGCAAGAAAAAGGCAAGAAAAAAGGAAGCAGGAGACACAGAATTCGTGAGTGTAGTGGTATTGAACACCGTGGAATGCCATGAATTCGTTTACACACTCTCCGTTGTATTTTCATGTTTCCCTCTGCATTCGTGATACACGAGTGAATTTCTCTTGTTCGCCATTTGAAAAGTTATTGCAAATTCGCCGAAAAGTATAAATTTGTGCCTTTAATCGTTCGCTTTCTTTAACTTTTATCAAAATTTTAATCAAGCTTTATTAGATTTTCATAAATAAAACGCTCAAATAATATAATAATATTCTATCTTCAACTAGTTCATGCTTCCTTCATAAGTAGTACCAACGGGAATTAATTGTATCGTTTTTTACTTTTCATTTGAATTAAAATTAACTAGCACGATATTCAGAATATTAAATTAAAAATAAAATACATTTTTCAGTTATTATGAGTCTATAGTATAATTATTTCACTAATACAGAATTATATTTCATTTTAACCAATATCCTTATTTTTACTCTTAATGTAAGGTAAAAATTTATTTCCTTTCTATTAATCTTTTTAAAAAATGTAAGACAAAGTTGCGCAGAACTTCTTAGCCGTTAGTAATTGTTGTATTTCTGTTCAATATTACTGGTAATTTAATAAGATACTTTTTCAAAGTAATTTCATTAATTAATAATAAAAAAGTAAAAAAGTTTATTATTAACTTAAGAAATTATGAAGATAGTATAATAGATTACAATTATATGAGTAGTTACTATTATTTGTAATTATGCTTTAAAACTATATTGTTGATAATTTACTTTTGCTAAATTTTTATAAGAAACATTTGATATTTAATTTACATTAAAAAATGTTTATAACGTAATATCTTCAATTTAAAATTTGAATTTAATTTGAAAGCATTAATGCATTTATAATTAATAGTAATATATTTTAGCTGTAGAATAAAGTATTGGCAAGAATTTTATGAATATCATGTTAAAAAAAATAAATTAATATAAAAATTCTTCTATATGAAAAATGTTTAATTTAATTACTGAAACGGTAGAAAGTATTAATCTCATCTGCATAATCTTATGCATTAATTTCGATTTAAATATATTTTAAATATATTTCGAATATTTTCTGGAGCAGAAATCATTATTTAAATATTATTTGTCTTTTTTTTATAGAATTTAATTATGCATGTAGCAAATAAGCGATAGGAATTTTATTGATAAATGGTTACATTTTTAAGTTCAGTATTTTATTTTATACAACTTAAAAACATGTGTTGAATGGGATCTATGGTGATTAATTTTTTTTTTTTTTTTTTGTTTTTTTTTATCAAGTATATCAGTGCTTGGATAATTTAAAAAAAAATAATTGTATGTGAGAAGTTTTTGATACGTGAAGAGATGGATGTTATTCATAAAATTACAAAGTATCAGAATAAGCAATAAAAATAAATTTCCTAACTTTGATTTCGAAAAAGACCGCTCTTCCCGAAAACGTAAAACAAAATATTAAAATTGAACAGGATAGTTTAGTGTGATGTGGCAATCATAGGTCGTCCTAATTTGTCTAAGTGTAGCATTAAGTATGTAAAGGTTGGTAATATGGGGGCCAGACCACAAGGAGCGATCAAGATTTCACGATAATTTCCCATGATGCAGTGAAAAAGAAAATAGATATTAATGAGGGCGTCCGACTTTTTTTTCTTTCCTTTTTTTAAGTGATAGGAAACAATATTGTTTAATGCCGCGGGATGTATTTACTATTTGTTGAGGGTATAATACGTTGTTATTTTGAATAGCTCATTAACGGACTGACCAAGGGAAGAGAAAGAAAAAGAGCTTCATCAGGAAAAAAATGTTGTTGCGTCGAATTATTAGTCGAGTGATTATATTGGGATGAGAGGATCGATGACTTTGGGAGTATCAGATATTTAATAACTACTTTTTTAATCTGGCTCTTACGCAAATTTGCTTTTATCGAGAGAGAGAGAGAGAGAGAGAGAGAGAGAGAGAGAGAGAGAGATCGAGCGAAGGGGGGAGGGAGACTTTGTGATGTGATGGGATGTGTGTGTGTGTGTGTGCGTGCGCGCACGTGTGCGTATGTGTGACGTGACACGTGCGAGTGCCGTAATGCCTTTGTTCGTCGATGGCATGGCACGCAGTGCACCGACCCGATAAAATTTGTATTTCTGGCGCCAATCGCACGCACTTTGTGTGCGCGTGTGCGTGCGCGCGCGTAGTGTTTTCACATGTACAGCTGTTCCCTCGGAGCCCTCCCTTTTGTCCCTGATTTAGCTTTAACTTTATCTAATGTATTTTGCACTTTATAAAATCAACCATTAAATCGATTTTTTTCATTACGTCTGTCAGTTCAAATATATTTTCTATTTTTTGCGATTTAAACAGCCTCCCATTACCGAACGTGCCCTTTATCTGGATATTACGTAATTAAAAAAATTGAATATTAGTTGATTAAATGCAGTTTTACATAATTAAAAAAATTTTTGCGCAGTCGATACTTTACTAGTTATTGATATTAAAACATTTAATGCATCTTCGCGGAGGATAAAATGTATAAAAAGTTATTGGTTACTTTTTTTTTTTTAAAAAAGAATAAGATTAATATTCGTGAATGTTATAGCAGTCGCTACTAAGAAAAGAGTTTTTATAAAAGTAAAAACAAAAAAAAAAAAAAAATAAATCGTTTCATTTAATTGATATTATTATAATAATAGGTTACACTAACCGGCATGGGTTTGATTTTGTACAGTAATTTTTAAGTGAAATTTGTCAAAATGATTTTTTATTTGTCGTGTTTCATTTTATTAAAAAGTGCACTTAAAAAAACGACAATTTTACTTTATACGAGGGCAGAAGTGTGTATCTTAGAATACAGTACATGAAATAATTAGAACCTTTTGTGTGTCTTTGATACTTGACTTGTTTTGAACGACATAAAATAGTGCAACAACGGGTAAAATATTGCACTTTTGGGGATTAATGACGTTCCCCTTAATCCTTAATCCCGTGAGCCCTTCTGTTTGGGGCCTGTAAAGTCGTTTTTCGGGAATTTCGGTAGCGCCGCTCGCCAAAAAAGCAAAATGAATAACGAAAAATAGAAAAAAGCGAGCGAAGCAGGCGCGAATGTTAACTGTTCGGCACTTAAACTCTTTGTGCTTTCGAACTACAGCTGTTTGGCACCTTCCGTGTGCACCACCACAAGCACGCGTCCCTACCAACAGATGATAATACCTGCCCGAGTCACAGTCAAGGTAAAAGGGACGGTGGAGCCTCGGTTACGGCATAAGTACGTGGCCCCGTACCTGGGGCTTTGTGCGCGGAGCCCCCGACAATGCGATCAATTGTGCCCGAATTGCCCGCAAATTTCTCAGGAAAATGCGCGGGGAGCAATAATTGATATGGGAAAGTTCGAGGAAGGAGGTGGCAGAAGAGAAAAAATGAAATAATAATTTGAAACAATTAAAGCCGTGCTCTTTATTGCGCTCGAGCATAAAGAAGCTGGTACCCTCGTCGTCAAAGACTATCACACGCATGCACGAGGGGGGAGGGGGAGGGGGGCATGCGACATCCGTTCTCTAGCCCTTGCGTCACCCTCCCCCCTCACTCTCTTTCTCTCTCTCTCGTGATCAGCAGTAGCAGCAGCAGCAGCAGCAGCAGCAGCCGTAAATTCGAAATCCCAATCGGCGGGCCGTCTTTTAAAAATGGCGTCGCTGGAGACAAAGGCGAGGCGCAGGCCCGCGGACGGCCGACTACGCCCCTGGAGCGCGTGCACGCACCGTCGGCGAAGGGGAAGGGACGGGGGACGGGGGACTCGGGTGACCTTGGCCCGTCGGGTTGGTGGAACGGCATTAACGAGATTTTGGCACGTGCGTCGTAACTCTCGTCGAGGGGACTGTAGCCGTGGCCCTGCGCGCCTCCGTGTGCGTGCCCGCCCATGTGTGGGAGGGGGACGACACCGACACCGACACAGACACAGACACAGACACAGACACGAGCACTGACTCCCCGGCCGCTCCTTTTTTCTCCTTTTTTATCTTTTTTTTCTTTTTTTTTTTATTTATCTCTCCCTCTTTTTCGGCGCGCGTACTATCTTTTCGCCGGCTCGAGCGCGAGAAAAAAAATTTCGTTCGGCATCTTGGAACCTTGAAAAGATGTGCGCGCGCACGAGTGCCGTAGTATTTTCTTCCCGGGTATTCCGGTCCGCCGACTTTTTATTCCTTTGCTGCGGGTCAGCTGGTGGTGGGCTTGTGCAATCCGCCTCTTTCAGTTTGCTTTATTTATGTAATTTCTTTATTTTCCGGGCGAGGGAAATTTTTGGCTCTCCGGCACAAAGGGAGCGCCGCTTTTCCGCCGAGGAAATGTCGGCGCACCGCAAACCTGTTGATGATGACATTTTCAGCGCCTGCTTTTTAACCATTTTTATTACTTTCACTATTGGTAATTGTGGAGTGGGCCTATTTCGGCATGATTCCCCACTGTAAATGTGATGCGTCACGAGTGACGTGTTCCTCGACTCCAACTCGGATTATAAAATTTTAATTAACTCTATCTCCTCGGAGTACGCGTCTAGTATTCAGATTCGGATCGAATACACTTGTCATCTAATCTATTTTTAAGAGCAGATGCCAAATTTGTTTTTTTTTTTTATCTTTCATTCGTACTTCCACCCAATCAATCCAACGCGTTTTGGCTTGGCTCAGTTGTGAAAAACGCCCAATCACTTGTTTGTATTTCGCCGATTATTTCACTTGGAACAAGAGGTCGAAATTGGTATTGCTCGGTTATAAGATCATGTCCACCCTGTATAAATAGAAATAGAACGGAAATCGAACAGAACAGAACAGAACAGATTTCTAAATAAACAGCTTGTTTAAGTGGTTCGGCACCGGCATGGGAATCCGAACTAATGAATTATTTAAATTGATATGCTCAAGTTTGAATTGCTGGTCTTCGAGTGCATTTGCATTTTCAGAAAATTGTCTAGAAAATCGCTCGGCATCTCAAAGATTTTTGATCGAGTCAATCATTTTGACGCGCGCAGTAACTCAGCCCGAGCGGGAAATCACTGTAGCTGTAATGAAGAAGCAATTTCCTTTAAAGCATGCCCATTCCGAGGAAAGCAGCGGTGAAACCTAACAATCTAAATCGGAAAAAAGGAAAAGCAAACCGAAGCCAGCGTTTTTCATCAAACTCCATCAACAGCTTGTTTCGCGGGGGGAAAGAACGCGCGAGTCCTTCGAAGGAGGAAGAAAAAGGCGGGAAACTGGGTCGCAGATATTCATCCCTCAAAAGGCAATGGACCCGTGACCGGCGCAGCCTCCGCGAGATCGTTTTGTGCTCCGTCGCGAGATCAGCCTCGTTATTTCTTTCCCGCTTTTCCTGCTCCTGCAGCCTGTGTCAATGCGCAGCCTCTCGGACAAAGAAAAACCGAGCTCTCGTTCTCCCGTGGAAGAGAAAGAACGTGTAGGACAGGATCACCGTCTCTATGTCATCTGTGACAATTGCCCCCGAGATAAACTGCTGCTTCTGCTCCTCTTCGGATGCTGCATTGCGGTCTCGCCGTGATGGATATTTGATTTTTATGGCAGCTCGTGATCGCCGATTCCTCCGGCGCATCTTCGTTACCGATGAAATTGAAGTGCCCCCACTAATTAATCCTGATAACGTCTTTCGCTTTTTTCCTTACTCTGTAGCTAATCAGGGAAACTTAATCTCTGGTCGGCTAAAGATTCGATTGCTTCGCTTCTATTTGCCGCTGAGACAAACGTCGTACTCGTAAGTACGTGACGTCATACATCTGTAGCCACATCTGCGGAGATACGACCAACTCAATTTCGATTTCGCTCTTGTAATTCCCAATCGTTTTTTTGGATGGGGGAAAAAAAATGACCTTTTGGATCGACTGCTTCCACAAACTCAAATTTGTTCGTACGATCGTTATTGTTGTAAGCATTATTTGGCGCTGATTTAATTCAATTGTTCGACTAAAATTTATCAACTTGCAGTATTGTTACAAATATTAGGCATTAGCGTGTCATTTGGATTTATTCAATTGCATTTGATCGTTTAATCCAATGGATCGCATTGCTATGCTGGTTTTTACAAATTAATTTTAATTCTTTATGAAGCATTGTTATCGCTTTTTTATGTAATTTTCCATTTTCATTTATGCCAATAAACAATTTTCAAAGATATTTGAATTCCAAACTCGTTTGAAAAGTTACAAAGTATTATTTTAAATTCACTCGTCATTTCACAAACATTTGACACTATTTTAATTTAATTTGACACTAAATTAATTCAATTCTTCAACTGCAATGTACGAAGCCACAATGTTACGAAAAAATTAGGTATTTCGTTGACACTCGTTAAAACGTGCTATTAAAATTTATACAAAATCCTTACTGTTTAATCCAATACGTTATTGCTCAAAGTTAACTTTAAATCATTTGTGAAAACAATCGTCATCATTTGCTCATGACATTTTCATTTTCATTTTCATTTGCGTCAATAAACAATTTTCAACGGAATTTAAATTGTGCTTACTGTAATCGTATAAAAGATTTGAATGTAAAAAGTTCTCGGTTAAAAGTTCCAGAGTGGATAGTTTTATTTTGATTTAGGTTAAAAGGGTAATATCTTAAAAGTACTCATTGGAAATTCAAGTTAATTTGAGAAAAGTTAAATAAGTTATAGGGCCTTAAAATACATTCATATAAATACTGTTCAGATTAGGTGCGACACAGCAGATGCGAAACGATTTATAATCATTTGTACGACATCCTTTGTATTCCGAAAAGGTATAAGCTTATATTACTAAATACGAAGGTTTATATACGTGCGTATATACATGCCCATATAAACCCTCGTATATAGAAACAAGTATAACGGTATTTCAGGTCAACGTATATAAAATTTGGAGAGACAGACAGAATAAAAGTTGTTCTCAAGTTATATACTAGAATGCTTTCTTTTTATTTTTTGGCTAAAGTCTCGTGTCAATTACATATAAGATGCGCCGTAAAATATTACAGTAATGGCTGCATAAAGTAAAATTATTTAAATTATTTAATTATGACGAAAATGGGCGAGAAAAAAAAAGTTGCACGCGATTAAAAATTTATCGAGGGCAATGAGTGATGCGCCAAGTTTAAAATATTAATGATAAAACGTTATGATCTCGGTCGGTACATTTAAGTTTGACGCCGTAACCTGTCAACGTAAGTCTCACGAGAGTAATTTAAAAATGCTTTTTTACCAAGATAAATATGTAAAAATTTCACCGTTTTCTATGTATTTATATTGTAATTGTTCAATTTAATGTTTATCTATTGGATTTTATTATTAAACGACTGAGAGTTTTCTTGTCGAAATGTCACCGACAAACACATAAGAATTTTTTATTTCATACGCCCGTCAGGAACTTGATTGTCACTTTCTAATAGACAGTGGAGGGTAGGGTATTCTTTCCAACTGAGAAAAAATTAATAATAACCAAGATAGCGAGGGATTTATTTAGGGAATGCACAGATTACGAGAACTTGGTAGATTTAGAATATCTAAAGTTTTTCAAATGTCACATATAAAAATGTTAAATTACATGAAATATTTATAATACCATTACAAGTGTGTGTGTGTGTGTGTATATATATATATATAACGATAAAACTTATAATTTAAAGTTGCTTCGTAATAAAAAGGCTAATTTACAATTCGGCTTTATAATAAAATTTATTTTACAATTATTACACAATTTTGTACGGCGTTATGCAACTGAAAAAAGAAGATTCACTATCATAACGAGAGTTCCCGACTTTGGAGTTGCGTGTCAAAAATTTTGTGGTTTTACGGAAACGTGTTCTAGTTTTTATATCACAGCATAATGTATACATGTCCACGTTTAAACTGTTTACGAATCTAGTTTAAAAGTGGCTGTAAAAAAGTCGAAACGATTTATAAAGGGAAAAACATCGTAAAAATATATGAATAAACAGTTTCGGAGAATGGAAAATGTAAAAAACAAGATTTTGCTTCTTTCGTTAATGTTTATCAGTCGTTTCATACCGAAGTGGCAAAATACTTAATAGTGTTATTGAGAATACTTATTGCATAAACAGTAAATTCCCGAGGATTATCTATCATATTCCTCTGCATTATCCATGTGAATAAAAATAAAAATAGTTTTGAAAGCTTAAATATTGGTTCGACGATCAACGAAAAGCAGTGCAAAAAAAAAAAAGTATTGCAATAATCAAAATTTAAATCGTGCCCACGATAACCATAATTGCGCTCCTTGAAACAACTGCGGAGAAAGAAATGGTAAAATAAGAGGAGAAGCGGCAAAGATTAAGCGATAGCCTGGAAGTGATTAATAAATTAACAATTTATTATGAATTAGATAATGTCACGGGAGGCAGGGAAGGGAGTACGTGGAGGGTGGCAAAGAGAGATAGGAAAAGTGGATAAAAGGCGTGATAAGGTTTGCCGAAAAGAGACGCGTGGAGGGTAATCCCATGCATACGAATCCCGAGGAAATAATAAAGAAAGGTAACTATTAAGACGGAGAATAAAACAAAAATATATTTGGGGGAGAGGGAGACATTGTGTGCGGCATATTTATGAAGGTACATGTCCGTTGTTAAAGGCATTTGAGGTCATAGAGATGCAATGTCGAGCAAATACCCATATGTATGCGGTGGGAAACCACGTTGGCCGCATATAGAGAGATGAAATTCGCGCCCAACCGAGCATGCAGACTCCTAGACAGGAGCAAGTGGACTCCTCCCCCTCGAGCTCCTCGACCTCCTCCTCCTCCGCCTCCTGGAGGACGTCCAGGCGAACCAGGAATCAATTACTCCGAGCGAGTTAAGACATTCGTTTTATATCTGCATATAAACTTCGCTGCGAACTTTGAACGTGTTTTTCCCATAATCACATTTTCCAACTTTAGCAAAGAGCGAGCTGTGGTGCTTCTGAATTATTGAACTGCCTTCTTGAATCCGAATGAAATTATTATAAACAGCATTACTCCTTTTACTTTTATTGCGCGGGCAAGCGTAATGCTTTTTCTGGAAATCAGTTCATTACATTTTATAAAAATTTATTATTTTATTTTAGTGCAGCACTTGTAATCGAGCTTTATATCTCCAAATGCTTAAACGTCACTGAATATTGCGAATATTTAATATTTTATTTCGAATATTCTTGTTCAGAGCTGTGATGATTAATTAAATACGCTTAATTAAAGTTTTATTAAAACTTTTCTAATGGCATGCATTATGAAATATTCCTCTTAAAAAAATATTTTTTTCAACCGGGTATGCATAATTCTTTTGCATTTTTAATGAAAAAATTCGATGTGCGCTTAAAAAGTGAAAGATTTGTTAAATGTATCGATACCGGAAAATTTTCTAAACAAACAAATTTTGTTCATTATCATTGTATCGCATTGATAAAAATTATGTAGGCCGTGGATAATGATTACTTACAGTTGAATGATTGTTGAATACATTTGTGATCTAATATACGAGATTTTTTTTTTTTTTTTAAATCTTTCACTTTTACTTTCAGTACGCTGATTAATTAATTTTAAATTATTCTTTTGAATTTTTCGTTTATTAATTTATTATTGAATTAAACTTACCAATGGAATTTTAACATCAATCTACCTGTAAAAAATCAAAATTTTTGAAGATTTTTAAATAAAAATTTTCTTACGCATTAAATTTTCTTTTTCTCTTTTTAAAAATAATACCATTAAATGTCATTTAATATTGAGGAAAGATCAGAGAAGCAAGGAAGCTTTTGCTCTTTAAAAATTATCTTGCTCAGAATGTTACGAATGTTTGTCAAAGTTAATAATCATTGCGATTAGAAATATGTACTTGGGTAAGCTACATTAGGTAAAATTGCGTGTCGAAAGACTGACTACATTTTTTATGTGGATAATGTGTATTTCCCAGCGTGACATAACTTTAAATTGGGATATTTTATTGGGTTTTTACGATCGTTTGATAACTTCATACGCGTGTATCTCGTGGCGCATCGCACTGCGATTAAAGGAAAACTTTCATAAAGTTGTGGAGACGAAACAATCGAGGTGTAACCTGGTTACAAGTCCCTCCCAGGGTTTAGCCGAGATGCCGTGTGTCGGATTCCCAGAAGAACGTGGACTGGAATGTGAACTGTAATAGATGTCACCACGTATCGACTACCGGACGAAGGAGATTTGATTGTATCGATTCAATTCCTCCGAGACAACATTTTTACGTCATTTGTAATTTATCTATTATGTAAAACGCGTGTGTGTATGTAAGACGAGAGGCGACGACCTAAAAATAAACACGCAGTAGCAAGTTTTTATTTTTTTATTTCTTCTTCTTCTTTTTTCTTTTTTCTTTTTTCTTTTTTCTTTTTCATAGAAAATTGCGGCGAGGTACTTTTTATTCCTTTGGAGATTCGGGGCTTGGCACAATATTCAATCGACAATAACACTTTTCTCTTATTATTTAAATGAAAAATTACCGTTAAAAGCTTCTTTCGCAATTTACACTGCCAATCATTGATACACTATAAATAATTTATTTATTAAATAATCATTATTTATTATATAGTTTATACATTGTTTTTTACTATTTTGTTTTCTCAAAAACATAATAAATTATGTGGATTTATAATTCATCATGTGCTATTGTAAAAGTCAACGTGAAAGCAAGTTTTCTCCAGTGTTATCAATTCTACTACCACGAAAAATTCTTGAATGAAGAATTTCTGCTCGTTCCATTTATTTTTTTTCTACAAAAGTTATGGTAATTTCAAAGTTGTTTATTGAAAGTTGTTTGCTTTGTTATTCTGTACTAGTTTTATAATATTTTATAATAGCTCTTATCTATTGTTTAGTTTTTTATCATCGATTATTTAAGCCATATATTTCATTTGAATATTTCAGATACAGCTTGCACAATCTCTAATTTTTGTTGTTGTTTTTAAATATAATACATATACGTAATAGTTTATGGTTGCTAGATTATCTCCAGAACGTGTACGGTAAATAATTGCAAAGAATAGTTTTAATTATAAATATAAAATTTAATAAAAAATAAAGAATATCGTTTTCTTAATAAAATCTAATATTTATATTTATATTTTATTATTAACCGAATATTTTAATATTTTAATTTTATCAATAAAATTTATTTTAAACTCTTAATTTCTTCTTTATTTTCCTCGGATAAGTTTGGATATTTCAATATTAGTTATTTACCTCTCAATGATGATAAGGTTTTCAGATTAAAATTTAATGACATAAAAAGACTGCTCAATAATATTTTAATAACTATATTATTTTATCCATTTGTCATCAGGAATTATATTATTTTTGAAAATATTTCGACTCTTTTGTACAGTAGTATGATTTAATAATTGTAAAAGAATTTTATATTTATTTGCTGAAATACACGTTATTATTGAACTGTTTGTTCTACCTTCAGAAGTTAAATATAAAAATGTTCAAAACACGGCGTTTGAAAAAGTTGAAAGAGAAATACAAAGGTTGCATTGCTGCAAATTTATTAGCCGATAAACAATGTAAAATTTATAAAGTGGATTTTGATATTACTAAATATTGGTCAAGAGCTTTTTTTTTACTAAAAAGTAGAATAAAATGGAAAATATGATTTTTGTACATATGAAAAAGTGGTTTCGCCGATTCGAATCTTGCGTATTTTATGGTTATGTCACGTCAAATAATCCTTAACAACAGCCATCAAATTTTTTTTTAGATTGTCAGCGTAGCCGAGTTTAACGAAAAATTCAGTGACTCACGTGTCCAGTCCCTTTTCATATCTAAATCCCGACAAACCAAATCTCGGGGGAAGAACGAATGATGGAAATCGTATCAGTCGCCATGGTTGGTTATCCACTATACGATGTTAGATTGCGCCAATTTATCCTCCTGCGAATCGTTTTGTTGTCTTTTTTTTTTTTTTTTTTTTTTTTTTTTTTTTTTTTTTTGCACGTACATCTTTCTTAAATAAGTGACATTAATCTAAAAGTTTCGAATGGGAGCGATTACCGAAAATCGGAATATTTCCGTTTTGAATACGCAAATTAAGTTGATTTACTCGATGTTTTCATTCCAAGTGTTGTTTGCAAAACCTATAAAGCGAAAATTATTATTCCTATAGCATTTGTGCAAAATATTGAATACGTTTTCGCTAAAATATGTTAAATAAGAAATTAATACACATGAAAAGAGAGGAAAAAGCATTCCAGCGCAAAAACACCTTTTAAACAAGGTTTTAATAATGTAAAAAATAATTAATAAGGTAAATTACTGGAGCTTGCGAGCAGGGCTTCCTGGCTTTGATTAACCGTATTAAACACTTGTTATATTTGTCATGGAGAAAGATATGCTTTTAGCATGCAAGCTAATGAAATGAATTTCCATGAAACCAAAAGTGTAATAACGTGGAGAGGTTTGGAAGGGGCCATTGTTATATTACACGTGCACCGTATATTCGGATATACTTTATATACTTTACACGACTACTGTCCTCAACATGACAAGATAAACTCATTACACCAGTTTGACTTGCCTAAGCAATTATTTAGAGTTTTAGGATCAGGTGTTTGCACGCACGAGTGCTTATGTTGCCGGATGTATACATAAACTACATAACGGGCGAGCAACATTATTCTTTCCTACGTTTTCTGTCAAAATTCGAGCTGTGAAAATTACAGTTCGAGAAAAAAATGTGGCTTAATTATAATAATAGGGCTGCCCCCCCTCACCCTCACCCTTCTATCTTTCGCCCCCTCGGAGAATTAACACCAATTTTTTTTTCTTTGTCAATTCGCTTTTTTTTTAAAAAAAAAAAGAAAAAAAGAATACGATGAGCTTCAAACAAAGATTAAAGCCTCCTTATTTTCATTTTAATGAAACGCTGAACTCGAGTAAATCGCTTTGCAATTTTAGTCTGTATTGCGGGCTGTTTTTAGTTGGGGAGCTAATGTTTTTCAAGGTTTAAAGAAAAATCTTGTGAGAATGAAGGCAAAAGTGAAAGATAAATATGATAACTGGTCTTGTTACAGAGTAAACGTATATTGAAAATAAAGCACTTTATTTAAAATTTTAATAAAGTTGGGAATGAAAAGAAATACTTTAAAGTTAAGAAGTGCCGTAAAAGAAGTGGTTTCGGAGAGAGAGAGAGAGAGAGAGAGAGAGAGAGAGAGTGAGTGAATGAGAGTGAGGGAGAAAGTGAGAGAAAATTATAAAAGACTATTATCGTGCTATTATCTTGAAAATGTGAAAAATCTAAAAGAAGTGTATAAAGCTCGAGCATTATAGTTTTGTAGATAACGTTTTATTATGAAACAAGCTGAGTAAGATGGCTTTTTATATAAAGGAAAGAATGCAATTTTAAGGAAAGTGAAGAAATCTGTTTTAAAATATATACCAACAATTAGTATTGCACATCATTCGAGGAAGTGCACTGCATCCCGTATCTCAATTTAAAATTGCGGAAATTCCGAAAAGACACAGAATATCGTTTATGAGATTTAATTTAGCCCTTGTTGTTTAGCCACGGTAACAATACAACGGGGTTGTTAACTTTAATTTCATTCTGGAAGAAAAGAAAAGGAAGCCTAGCCATCTAGTAGAAATTGATCATAAACATGCATCGGCACAATGCTCCCGGCGAAAGAGGACAGGTGAAAAAAACGTGGTTCGACTTTGTTTTGCGGAGGAAATAAAAAATAAACCTCGCGAATAGAGAAAAGAGCGCCTGAGAAAGCGAAAGGGAACAAAGATGAAGGAGTAGAATAAAAAAGGTAAATAAAGCTCTGGTGTCTCTGTCGGCGGTGGATGCGCGCCATCTGTTCCTCGACCACCTGCCGGCAGGTGCGCGCGGGACCACGGGATGCAGGATACAACCTACACATCAACAGCAACATCAACAACAACAACAACAACAACAACAACAACAACAACAACGACAACAACAATTCACGTAAGCGCGCGCACCTCCTCGGCTTGTTGTCTCTTGCGCTCTTTCACTTCGGTGTCAATTAGCCTGGAGCTTTGTTTTGCTGTTCTCCAGTGACAGGACCCCACCCCTCGCGCCTTTCCGAGGTCATTCTTGTTTATATCGTGTAACGGCCAGGCTCGGAGATTCGCCAGGTACACCTGTACCTGGAGAAGGTGAGCTGCTGGTGACACGTGATACTCCCTCGTCCCGATACTCGAGTGCCCGCGATTCCTGTGACACGAGGCGCTGGTGACCAAATTGTCCTCTCTTATCGGGGTATCAGAGAGGGGCCGACTTCCTTTTTGCACGACCAACTTATTATTACCGAGCCACTGAGTTTTTGTGCAAGTTCGCAGAAATTTTACCCACCGGGGAGTTTGCTGCATATGCGACTTGTCGATTTTGTCGAGATATCGTGTTCCCCATCAGTTTTGAGTTCCATTTTCAGACCGATACTTTATAATTAATCCATTTAATTATACGTTGCTTTTACCAAAATCTTACAATACCGTCTCTTGTTTCTGGAAAAATATACAACGCTTTTGACACTTGGATTGTTAGCTAGAGCATTCATGTTGCGAATTCTGTTTTTAAACCATCACTTAACAACATTTGTGTAGCAATAAACTATACTAGCCAATACACGCAAAAACTACTCTCATGTGTATATCCTACGCCGTCGCACATTTATTAAATTTCAATCCATTGTTATAAATTACACCGCATTTTCTCTGTATATTTATATTCATCTCTTACGGAACAAATACAAAAAATTTTTTTGTTTATATTAACAACACCCACATTTAATTTAATTTAGAGTATATGTATAATGTAACATATAACTCTAATTTATAAGAGATAATAATAAATACATATAACACTTATATAATGTGTAATGTGTCAAGAGTGACATATGAAGAAAATGATAATACACTTTAGATATTGAAAACATTTTCTTCAATATAAATGCGGGAGAAATGAACATAAATGTTATGCTCGAGAGGAATGGGAAAAGTATCGACACCATATACGAAATCCATATCGTCGATATATTTTATTTACACGTGTAAACATTTTTCGTCTATATAGCGTAAATGTTTTAAGGAAATTAAATAGGACATTGGCGTAAAAACAATACGTGGTCCTATAATATTTAATGTGATGACTCATTTTATTTTATTTTTATCAATACCTTTTAATCAATGTTACAATATGAATTATATCACACCAAAACATTTTATATTACTCGAAAATTATAACTCATTACATTACAATAATTCAAAATTTCCATTTCTGCTTGTGTAAATAATCAAGCTTTCATAACAATTGTACAAAAAAATATTAAATTTCCTTAAACTTATAATGCAATCCAAAAGTTAGAATGAATTCAAATTTAATAATTTGAATTTCGTTTTACATCAATTACGTGTGCAATTCAACACTTTCAGGAAATTGAATTTTATCTGCACTCAAAAATTTAATTTATCACAACGACATTGCACCCATAAGTCTTTTATATTTTATGCATTATTATTAAACTATTACAATTTACTTTTACAATTTTAAATTTTAATTATTACGCCTATGAAAAGTGTTATACATTACAAATTTTCCGAATAAACAATTTGAAGTTTATGAACGCGAAATCTCAACTCATAAAACAAATTTGCTTTTTACTGTGCAGGCGGCAATTCTACAGCAGACTGCAGAATACATTTATCAACTTGAGCAACAGAAAACTCAACTGTTATCACAAAACCTACAATTGAAAAGACTGGTAGATCAACACGAAGGAGGAGAGGTGCCGACCAAGAAACGTAAAGGCGAGAGTCAAGGTTTGTCATTTTTTCACCAACAGACGTTACGTTTTAATTTTCGGAATTTCAATTTGTACCCGCTGAAAAATTATTTGAAATGTTTCATGAAAGGTACTCGTTTTTGGATGATTTTAACGTAAACATTTTCAAGAATTACAATGATAAGTCAGATTTTTAACACAACTCGATTATTTTATTTTACTTTAAATTGTTTATTAGTTTTTAGTAAACGGTGTGCTAAAATGTTGTCTAAAAATATATAATTAGTTGAGTGGTTAAAAAAAACAAAAATAAAAAAATATCATTTTCTGATCAAAAGTAATAAAAATATTGCTTTTATAAATTGTCTGTTCTTTTGGCATTTATTAAGGATATGTTGATTTCAAGTACACAACATTTACTTTCCATAAATGGTTAAATATTATAAATTATCTGTTATCAAGAATCCAAAAAATAAGTACCAACTATTTTTGCAAATAATATTTTGAAATTATTTTGAAATTGACAATTTCGTCGTATGTATTAAAAGTACAAACAAAAAGTACTGATAATAGTCTATGAGTCACAATAATCAAATCGAAAAGTAGATTAAATATAGAGAATATTTGATACTGACGGACAAAGTTCATATTGAACTTAATATTTCTACTCCTTCGTCCCGAAATTGTCAATACAGACGGTCACCGACGCATTTCAATTTTATCAATCAGGTTTGTTGCTATTTTATCCATCTTAGTTTTTGTCTTTCTTTTTCTTTCACTCATCCGCTCAGTTGTGGAATGAAAAGAGAAGATCAAATGAAAAGAACTAATGATACTTAATAAGGATAGAAGTAAGAACAGTTTCTTTCTGTCTCTCGCAATCCCTTTCCATCTCTCCTTCTCTCTTCCGTCGGTCTGTAGTCGTTTTGACAAATTGCTCTTCATACGCAGAATCCGGAATGAATTTCGTACGGCAACTCCCCATCTTTTGCTCCGGCCAATTTTGTGATTTGCGCTCTATGTGAACTCCAGCGGTTAAAAATATTTTTTATCGTATAACAACCGTTGGACATGTCAAAGTCAACAAAATAATTAATTTTTTAAATTACGATTATTTATCACTCGCCTAATGAGATTCTTAAACGTGAAACATTTTATTCGTTTTTTATACACAGTTTTGATTATTGAAATAAATCAAATAACATTTAGCAGAGTGAAACGAATGAATTATTCTCAATTGGTAAATATCAGACGTTTATAATTAAATAAATGCAGTCTAAATTATTTTTATTATATAAATGCCATTAATAGTAAATAATGCATTCATGGAAAACCAATACACTTGTAATAATTAATGATTAAATTTTTTTTATTTTATTTAGTTGACAGTTTAAAACGTAATTGTACATACAGAAAAGATCTTTGGAGTTTTACAAGTTAATCGTTTGAATAATTTCATTAAAATTTTTAATACGATAATTTTTTACGTAAAAATAAGCGGTTATAATTTAAAGAAACAATGTAGAATAGTGCACACACGTACGAGGAAAAATTTGATAAAAAGAGAGGAAATAAGTACAAAGAAAATAAAAAATAGAGTAAAGAGGAAAGCGTTATCGGGCAGTGGTAATTTCGTGTTGTATTACGTGGAATGCCCGGTAAATTTAAAGAAGTCATTAGCAATTACAGAGGAAGAGCTCTGTATGCTTATTACAATTAATTTAAGAAATCTTTTATAGTTATTATTCTTTATAATCCATTACTGTTATTAGATACTGCTACGTAATTAACTGCAGAGTAAACTAATTTTAAAAACGAACTAGATTGAAATTTAGTGCACGGAAATTTAGTAGCATCATAATGAATGAGAAACCATTGATAATCGCATACAATTATTAGAACGCAATTGTTTTAAAATAAAAGATAATAAATTGTAGGGATTGTTAAGAATAAACGAAAATTAAACGTCACTATCTTTCGAAAAGATTACAAATTATTCGAGTGCTTAAATTGATCTCTTTGTAATGTTTGAATACGAGAATCTGATAGGAAAATATTAAATGTAATAATGTAAGCGAATTGAAAGAGAAAATTTGCTCGCCGTAACTTTATTAGCCTAATAAAACTTTAAATGTAGAGACGATTCTTTAGGGCGGAAAATAAATTCATACACTTAGCGCCGATGTCGAGGCGATTGCATCGATCAGCCCCAGCTGCTTTGTTTACCATCCAATGGAACACAAAATCATACAAAAGGCTCTACACTCGTTCCTCCTCTTTTCTCCTTTCTCCGGAGATTCCTATCTACGCGAAAATTATCGTAATTCATGCTAATGTCGTTGCCGCCGCCGCGAAATTGAAATTATTATGCCTCCAGTGGAGCGTCGTGCGTTTCGCGGGGACGAGCTCCACCCCCACCCCCGCCCCCGCTACCCCGAATACATCACGCGGGGGAAAGTGCCGTTAATAGATATTATGCGGGGGCACTTTTTGAGAGCTCGCGATAAAGCCCTCCTTCCTTTATAAACTCGAGTCCTTGGCGTTTCGCAGTTGGCTTCTGTATCGGCGTTAAGAGAAAGGGAAAAAAATAAGAAAAGAAAAGAAAAGAAAAAGAAAAAGAAAATCGGCGCTGTTTCAAATTGATTAGAAAACTTGGGTCTTTCAATGGGATATTTGTCAGCAAATATTAAAAGGAGAGGAAAAGTTTCATTTGCAATCGATTGAGGGACTTGGCACTTTTTCGAGATTCGAAATTGTCTTTATTAAATGCAATTTTTTTGAGTGGTGGCGGTGGCGGTGGTGGTGGGGGGGGATTTATGCGTTCTCGTGGACCGCTCCTTTTTATAATTAAGCAATCAAAAACCTAATAAAGCCCGTAGATAAATTTTAATAATGAAATTTATTTTATACGGGCCGCAATGAAAGTCGCGACGCATAAAAACAAAAAATAAAAAACCGTGAAATTTAACGAGTACTTTCCGAACAAGTTTAAATTCATAACGTTTTTGTCCCTCGCAGACTCTTGAAAATGGTAAAAAATGCATAGTTTTGATGCCGGTGAATTATCAGTAGATGGGGGGAGGATGCCATAATAAGAATAAATTCTTCATGCAAAACGAGAAAGGGCCGGGGGTGAGTTATCAGGGGAGGAGCTCGGTGTGCTCGGCTCCGCTCGACTCGGCCCCGATACTCCGGTGGCTGGGCTGGCTGGCTGGCTGGCTGGCTGGCTGGTTGCGGATCCCAGCAAAGATGAAAAGGGGTGGTTATTTTTTATCGGTCGCGCGGTTAAAGTTTATGCCCCGGGCTCGGGGGGTTGGTTGCGAGGTCGTGAACTCGTGAGAAACTGCATCGCTTCCTGAGGTGTACATTGGGAGGACGTCGGCTCGTTTTTCGCGCGAGGGGGTGTTGTACGTGTCGATTCTTATCCGCAAAATTTATCGCGAGTACGCGAACGCGTTTTGGGTTGCGCAGCGGGTTAGCTACGACTTTTGTTTTTGCCGCAGAAATATGTTACGGTCCTCTGCACTTTAGTGCTTCCTTGGAACCGGCAAGTGCTTTGCGTTTAATCAGCGGCTGCTTAAGATAGTGGAACTGCCGGGTTTTTGCCCTGACGATGATTGATCGACTTGCTTTTGTCCTGAAAAATATTACTAATTGTTATTCATTCAGAACGCGTTGAATATGTTTCGCCGCGCTCTCCTCCCCCCCCTCTCTCTCTCTCTCTCTCGTTACCCTACTTTTTTAATTTTATACTTTATCGGTCAAAAAAATTGTGGGCTCAACTCTTCGTTCTTGATAGCCGTGCCAACCTAACGCATGCGAAATAAGCATAATTGCTTTTTCATTCGTAGCAACAATAACATAATAACATTGACACCACAATCCACCAGCTTTGCTTTTGTACTCGAAAAAAGAGATAATTCCATTTAAGTTTATGTCTATAAATTTACATATAATACAATTTTATTATAAAATTATATGATTTTTTTTTATAGAAATATGATAAAAGTAAGTCTGAAGAATGGGAATTACATGTAATTTTGTCAGTTGAGTATTATCAGAAAATACACCCTAAAAAAAATACGACATCTTTATTAATAATGATAAATTAATGATGATCCTCATTGGGTCTGTAATTTTCACTAAAACACAAAGATACAGTTTGCACCTTCGTGTCGAGGTGAAGATTCCTCGTCTCTATTAATAACAATTAAATATACAACACTTGAATTTTATTTAAAAAAAAAAAAAAAAATACTTAAAATCTGCATAAAAAATACACGATATATATTTGGCCAAATTTTTAATTTTTAATATAATAAATTATATCATCAAACATAAATCTAAAATGTAACAAGAACAACAAGTACATAGAGTAGAGTAGACGTCATTGATGGCCTTGAATTTCATTACCTTGACAGTATTGTCAATTGTTCATATAAATACATAAATTGCCAATTTCAGAATAATTTTAATTGTCCAATTATCGAATGTTTGTTTCCCAAATTAACGTTGAAACGATGTTCCGCAGGTGTGGTGGTGGGCCTCCCGGTGCACGTTAGCGAAAGCGGGGATGAGGGTCTGGGAAGTATGTCCCCGGAACCGCTCTCGGTGATCACGGTCTCGGCCGATGGACACGCGTCCGTGGCCAACAGCGAGGTCGCGGAGCTCAAGCGTCAGCTGGAGCGGGAGCGAATCACCAGGACGCACCTGGAGAAGCAGATGAGGTCCATGCAGAGCCAACTTTTCCCCGAGCGGTTCCGAGAGGAGCAGCTCATCGCTTACCAGCCCCACGAGGTAAGATCCGACATTAATTTAATTCAATTTAATTTAATCACAAACCGCTTTTTTGAGATTTTCAAGTCTTGTGTACCTATCGATAAATGTAATTTTTAAAACAAAAATTAATAATGCACATGCCCAAAACTAACAAGAAAAAAGTTAAATTTTATCATTAGGAAAATTTAACGGACATGAAAACCTGTAATTGAAACAAAATCAATGAAGTTCATAAATAAAAGTATTCCCAATGTAATTTAAAATGTTAAACAGAAAATGTAGTATAAAAAAACTATGTAGGATATTTAAATAAGTAATTAAAACTTTACATTATTGGACTCTCAAAGGATGTAAATATGAAATATATATTTCTATATTTATTTTTTCATTTACACAGACTTTTCAAATCTCTTGGGAATTATATATCTGTCAATAAGTAAAAACTTAAAAATGTACTTAAAGAATAAATAATTATATACATAAAATAACGATTTATAATAATTTTATATAAAGAACCAGATTTTACATAAAACTCATTTATACACTTACAAACTTATAGATATTACACCATAAATATTCAATGGTAAATACAATCCTAATTTTTGGAGATCATTGATTTATTTCAATGTTTCGTCATAATATAATTGACAATGCTATTAATTATATTTTAGATTTAAATTTTCATAACCGCCTGGAAATTTAACACTATTAATTATTTTCATTTTAACTAACAATGTAAAAAGATTTTAATGATCTGCTTGACTTTAATTTATAATTATAATAAGAAGTTTCTTAACTTTAAGATTATAATATCAAAAATGTTTACTTTTCGAATAAAATGTTTTAAAAATTATTTACGCTTTTTGTGCGTTATCCATCCTTTAACATATTTTTTTATATTTTTATTCAACGTTTTCTCGTAGTTTTTATATGACAAAATTATAATATTATTTTGTACAAATAAACAAGCGTTTTGGTTTATTAATAATAGACTAGTATTAATATTAATATGGATTATATTTTAACCGGATTGTTCGAAAAAAATGTTTTTATTAAAATATCCAAGACAAGTTTTTACACGTATAAAATTATATACAAAATTAATTAGTATACCATTCATTAAAAATGTATGTAAGTATTGTTTAAAAACAATATTTGTACTCCATATTTGTAAATAGTGATCTTTTATTTTTAAAAAATTCAATATTTTGATCAAGTCTGTTAAATATTGTTAGTAACCGGTCATATTTTACAATATAAAAGTAAGAAAAAATATTTATGTAAATTTATAATTTATGAATCACGCTTATATATATATATATATATATATATATATATATATATGTGTATAACTTTAAATTACTTACATATTGCTGCAAATAGCTATGGCTTTCATAATAAATATTCAGTATATCAATATTTTTTAAAATAAAAAGGAAATTTATAATATTACGTACTCGTGCATGAGATGATTCATTTTTCCCGAGTAATATTTTGAAAGGGTAATCGATAAAATTTTTGTTCAATCTTATTTCGATGTGCGATATCTAAAATCGAGAGGGGGTAGAAAATAAGATACATAAAATTTAGATTCCATAATAATTAGTTTCGGCCAAATTTATGTTTGTTATTCATAAAAATATAATTAATCGAAGGTTATATCTGTGCTTCCTCAGATGATTGAACATACGGGCAGTGTTCTGCCCCAGGACCTGGAGGACGGCATGCCAGGACTGCAGGTAGTCTCGGTAGTTTCGGTACCGAGCGTCGGATCCACCCAGACCGTGGAAACGAGCAACGCCGACTCCAACACCCCGCCCCTGTCACCCCAACCGGGCTGCGAGATAATCGTCCCCGGAGGGTCGATCGTCGGCCAGGATGACTCGAAGGATGTGGCGGAACTCCTGGTGGAGTCGCGGCCCAACAGCCCCAAGATTGTCGGGTTCGCCGGAGTCCAGGTGTTCGCCTCGAGCCTTGACGAGCAGACGAGCTCCGGATCGTTCAGCCCCGGTGGGGTGGCCTACGCGGCGAGCCTCCCGGTCGTCAGCAGCGCCACGGACTTCAAGAACGCGTCCGTGAACCAGTTCATCACCGCTAGCCCCACGAGGTCGTTCTCTCCGGATCAGGACATCAGCCAGCAGCAGAGGTTACCCAGTGTCCTCGAGGCCGCCATGAAAGCCGAGCCCAAGGTCGAGGTGGAAAGGTACGTTGCATTCTTCTTTTTTCGAAATCGGGGCGTGTGCTTGAATTACTTTTGAGAAATTGGCGCTACTTCGTGTGCATATTTTAAAAAATCGAGTGGGTAAATGTTTATCAAGGACTGTTTTGCTCTCTTGTGACATGTGTACTTGTGAGTAAATAGCTCTGCAAAAAGTAATTAAAAGGTAATTCTATTGCATGTCAATACTTTAACGAAATCCCCTTGAGTGATCTCAAGAGTTTGGCCTTAGCGTGAAAGTCAAGTTTACAATTAAAATTTTTTACAATAAAAAATGATTTATTTTTATGTAAGGATAAGGAAATTTTTCTGCATAATAGAAATTATAGACTCCAATACACGAAGAAAAAGTAAAATAAAACAATTGTAGGATGGAGAAACGTGTATTAAATATTAAATTCATAAATTATCTATTAATTATTATTTATATTTAATTTTATTTCTTTGAAAGACCTATTTATTTTATAAGAAACATTTTATTTTATTTTCGTATAAAATCGTATTTGAATAGTTTAATAAATCTTAAGTTGAATTAGAATTCAGATGTTTCAAGTTGACGTTCCTTTTTATAATATTAAATTATCAAATCATAATTTTAACATATAAAATGTTAATAATGTTAACTTTTTTTTAAATTATGAAAGTAATTTATGTTTAAAAAGATTTTTGTAATAAATTACTTTGTGAAATATTTATAAAAAAATATAAGCTAACAAATTTACTTAATTTTTAAAAAAATGTTTCTTTATTTATTAGATGTTAAAGCTGAATTTAGCAGAATAATAAATATGTTTTTGGGAGTAATTATTTAAATATTAATAAACTGTATTTGAATCTCATTGTACTTTTTATACTTTGTTATAATAAATAATTTTATGTCATGTAAATTAATAAAAATAATTTATAGTAATTTCTTATAACTCAAAGTATTATAAAATATAATGTTATAATTTTGTATAATAAGCAGTTTCAACAGAAATTTTTAACATTTCGTTACTTGAATAATTTAATATTTATTCGTATTTCAATTAAACAGGTACGTTAATTAGTTATTTTATTCAATAGTAAGGTTCTAACGTAACATTCAGTAAAAATTGAAAAGAAAATTGAATAAAGTTTAAGTATTATTATTATAGTTATTAATCTAATTTAACATGGAGTAAAAAACATGAACCAGTTAAATAATATTTCATTTTATAAATTTATTGGTAAAATTGTTACTCGATAGCCGAAGATATCATTAGAATTTAGTTAACTTTTCCAAAAAGACATCAATTGATAAATATAAACACTCGAAACTCAATATTAGTTGTAAATGTTTAATGAATGGAGCTAGTGGTGGAACAATTATTTGCCAATTCAACAATATAATTTGGTTGTTATGCGTTTCAGGTTGCCGTCACCCTCGAACTCGATGGACGACGGGACGCCACAAGCTCGCCTCTACCTGGCGAACACCTCTCGGCAGAACCTGGAGACGATAGTGGAGGCGATCCGCCACCTCGAGGGTGACCATCTGTTCAGCGACGAGCCCGCCCAGGACGTTCCCCTCGCGCTCACGAACAAGCCCAGCAACACGAGCAGCTCCAGCAGTAAGCAGCAGCGACTCCTCCACGCCGAGGTGAACAACTTCCTCCAGTTCCACACGGCGCAGCAGCAGACCTCGAGCCCGGCCTCGCAGTCCACCCCCCAGCAGACGCAGCAGCGCCCGGGCGTCATCGTCGTTAAGCACTCGTGATCCTTCGCCCCGCGAGCCAAGCTGCACTAGCTTTTCCGGGTCATTGCCCGACGCCGAGCGAGTCCTCCTCCTCCTTCTCCTCCTCCTCATCGTGATTGTCGTTGTCATCATCATGGTCCTCCTACTCCTCCTCCTACTCCTCCATCTCCATCTCCATCTCCATCTCCGTCTTTACTTTGTCCTGAGCGCCTTCACCCGCGCGCCCGAGAGTAGAGACAACACGCCAAGTCTCTCGCATCTCGCTCTCGGCTCTCCTTCACCCTCCTACTCTCTTCCGGCGCTGGTCCAGCCCCGTCGGTCCAGCCCCGCCGGTCCAAATCGAATGCGATGAAAATTATTCTTTTGTATGATCCTTATTTTCGTTTATTTAAGAGACGCTGCACCCGGAAAAGGTTCCCCTGCTTTATCGATGCTCAGGCGCATTAGGCTTTTGAGTCCAGAACGTGAATTACCGATGCTCAGAGTTGCACTTACCTGTCGCTCGCAGGCGTGACTACTCGTGCTTTTCAAAATTCTTCTCAGGTGAACTGAGGAAAGATGACAACTTTAATGATGAGACAAATTAAGCTAATTATGCGACGTTGGAAATTATTGTTAAATCGGCGGCACAGAAGTTTAACGAATCATTGTTCTGTAATGTTATTGATAAGGCAGGTTATTGGAATGTCAGTTACAAACTACAAACTTATATCAAGTTTGAAAATTCAACAAAAAAAGTTTTTTAAAATTTCATTCTCGATGTAATGCAAAGGGATGTATTACTGTAAGGCGTGCCTTGGGTGTAAAACTTATTTTCATTTTTACTGAAACGGCTATATATTATATATAGATATATATATATATATATACATACATACATATATACATACATATATATATATATGTATATGTATACATATTAACTTTTTAAATATACCTTCTTTATATTGTAAAGTATAGGTTATAAAAATTTCATAGATTCAAGGTCTTTTCTATTCAAGATGTAGCGTGGATATTTTTGTTAAAAAAAAAAAAAAATTATAAAAACATCCACTTTATATTTTAAAGGTGGAAAACTGAAATCAAAGAAAGTATTTATAACACGATATTTACAAAAGAAGGTGCATTACAAATATTATTTTTTTTAAAAATAAGTAAAATTTTTTATTTTTTAGTTTAGATCACATATTGGCCGTAATATCAATAACGTCATTGGGTATTTGGTACATTTAAAATTATTGTTTCTATCTTTGCAGTATAAAGATAAATGAAATTGAAAAATTTTTTTATTTAAAATTACAATCTGTCATCGTGTTAAAGTAAAATTTTGATATATAGGATGGTGCATTTAGAGAAAGATAAAACAAAACTGTTAAAAGTTTTTGAGACTGAGAACAAGAATCGCGACATTCATTCGCGTAGTAATTTTTTCTTTGCTCTTGTCTTTTTTTTTTCTTTTATTTTTTTTTTATATTTTTTACTTTTTTCCTCAGTCCATTTTTTCCTCAGCTCTTCCCTGTACATACGCCTGGCTCTTATTTGTTATTTTTCGTCATGTCGAGATTATGCACTCATGAAAAAGGAGCAAAATAAAGGAGGAGAAGGAAAGCGAAAAAAAGAGATAAAGAAGAGAGTGAGATAAATGTAGAGAAATGTATGTGTATCAAGATTAGAGTTAGGCTAAAAACGTTTAAATAATGCTACCACGATAATGCTAGTGTACTAAGAATGCGATGGAATACATGTATGCATATATGTGTTTAAATATGTTAATAAGCATACACATATATGATAAGTATAAAAAAAAAACACGTATATAAGCACACATTTAAGTTTCTTTATTATATTGTTATTAAGATAATCGATTGCGGATTCGAAAAATAATGAGAGAGAGAGAGA
Organism: Eupristina koningsbergeri; assembly: GCA_018907245.1. Taxonomy (NCBI): domain Eukaryota; kingdom Metazoa; phylum Arthropoda; class Insecta; order Hymenoptera; family Agaonidae; genus Eupristina; species Eupristina koningsbergeri. The sequence goes on along the minus strand of JACCHV010002773.1, from coordinate 161,686 downwards.
GACAAAGAATTAGTACTGGAACGAAATACATAAGAAATAGAAAAAACGAAATCGGAAAGAGATTCAATTGATACGTTTTCGACACATTCCTTTTAATTTGAGAAAAAGAAGTTTAAAGGTGTAAATCGAAATTTTATCACTTTTTTCGATTCCGAAAAAAAGAAGCTTTTACTATACCATTTTTGCTTCTTTTCGTTCTCGTAAAACAGTGGGAGGTGACACAAATTCATTTAAACGTATAATCTGTGCCAAATAATGGAGTACCGTGACTTTTGTTCCTTCATAGATGTTAAAAGGATAGTGTGATTCAAGTACATGAGTGAAACGGTGAGAGGAAGGAAGTAAGAAAGAAAAAGCGAAAGATAGAGAGGTTTGAAGCAACAGAGATTAGAGGATAGGAAAAAGATTTTAGAAGGATGATTTTTGAGGATGATGCAGGGAAAGAAAGAAAGAAGAAAAAGAAATAAAGAAAGAAAGAAATACAAAGAAAGTGAGAATTCAACATTTGAAAAGTCAAGCCTCCGTTTATATGCTATTTTCGATTCATTTCATTCAATTTAATTTTCCTTTGTGCATACTTTTTTATTACATTTAAGTGCTGTAATTATATTTAATTAATCACGTAGGCACGCGAATCGAATTTTCAGACACATGTAAAAACTGAAATTACATGTCGAAAATTTTGTTCGAAAAAGGCAAAAGATTTTATAAATTCATTCACAATGATCAGTTTTCATTCAATTTTTACGAAGAAAAGAAAAGAAAAGGGGTAAGGTTTAAGAAAAATACACTTACACATAAAATTTAGCGTGTAGTTTATGCTAGTGTTTAAAGATAATGTGTTAAGGTATCATGTATGTCTTTTAAATATTTAGGAATCCGTAGGGGATTGTGTTTAAGTCGTCGCTGAAGACATACACACCCGCGACTTTAATATTAAGCGAGGAAAAAAATAAAATTAGAACATTTACACGATAAGAAGAATAGTTTAACAATAGCGCGTTAGATATGTAGGAATTGTTAGCGCTGCGGGAGTGAGTGTCGAAATGTGCTTGGTACGATGATATTGTAAAAGTGTAAACTGAATGTTAATCGATGCAAATTTACCTGAGTAGTTACAATACTAACGATTAGATTGAGGCAAAAGTAAACAAATAATACAATACGACAAAAGTGGGGAGTGTGTGTGTACGTGTGGGAGAGAAAGAGAGAAAATGAGTGGACAGTAGATTAAACGGAGCAAAAAGTGAGAATGAAAGGAAAATGAGCAAGACATAACCAAAATATAAATGGCGTTTCATTTATCCTTTTTGAGTTTTGACGTTGCATATTCGACTTGTAACAGAAGAAGTTTATTAATAGGCGAAATGGCGTTTGTAATACTGACGACTCGAGTGGTCAATCGTTTAAATACGCGAAAGATATTTAAAAAATATGGAAATGGAATCTAATTGTTCCCTCACTCGCAGGATTTCAAATGCGTTCACATTGCTGTGTTCTTCGTTGTATCAACATGACTAGGTAAAACTCAATTTCTATAAGAAGCGAAGGAATGAAAGCTTAAATGTAAATTTAAGGAAGGTTCTGGTAATTTTTCTCTGCTCATTTATTTTAATATTTTTTTATTTGAAAGTTTTTTATGACTAGCTAGGATATCAAATTTTCTTTAAATTTGTGGATAACGCATTTAATTTTTCAAACGAAACTTCAAACTTAAATATTGAAGTTTTTCAATATTTGATTCAAGAATTTTTTGAAAATATATAAACAATTATATATTGGAAAATATTTTAACAAGAGTTTAAAATTTGTCAAAATCAAAACATTTTTTTATATTCAGATTAAAATCGATCTTTTTTGTAAAAATTATAAATATTGCAAATTGTATTTCCTCTGAATAATATGTTATTTAATAAGTTGTTAAAGAGTAGACTTAGTGACTTTTAATATAGAATATTAAAAGTTTGTTGATAATTGAACTTTATTGAATCTTATCGAAGCTTTCATGATATTACTCTAAATTATTTTTGATTAAAATTAATTACCTATTAACGGTGGCATTTATTTAAAGAAAAAAAAAAAAAAAAATTATCAGAGCTTTTCCTTTACAAAGATGGAAATGCGGCAGGCAGGCTGACTTGCGAGATGACACGTCGTAATTATTATAGTCTTAGTAATTTAGAGTTTCCAAGATCATGGCTGGTATTTAAACCGGTATCTCGGTGTAGTAAAGTAAAAAACAAAAAGTAAGATTTCCGATTCAGCGAGGACCATCGAAGGCCTAAAAAATAAAAAATATACATAATAAACTTAACAGCGCACGTTCGACAAAGAAGATTCGGATCTAGTTGATGCAGTTTTTGAAATTATTCAAGTTCTCGATATAAATTCTACATGATTTTTTTTTGTTCTCTTGATTCTCCATGTACAAAACAAATTTTTATACAATACTTTTTTTATATTTTTATATTTATGAATCAATATTAAACAATTGCGTCATTATAAAGCATTTTCTGTCGTTGACGTGATCCGCTGCATGGATACGCAAACTCTTGCGACTTTATAATTTTTTTTAAGTGAAATGGATTAATATTTTTATCTATTGTTGTTTCGAGTTCGTTACGTATACAAAAATCGCAATAACTTATTAAAAACAAATAAAAAAGAAAATTTGTCGAACGGCGGTGACAAATATTCTTCTCGGCCGTCAAATGCGCAATGGCAAGTGCGCACTTTGTATACGAAAATAAAAATAAAGATAAGTTGTAAAAAAGTAAATTACGCATACGTGTCACAAGCGTAAGTAGTATGTTTAATAAGCATTTAGTGAGATCCTCGTAAGTAAAATCGATTTTTTTTTTTAAGTTGGCGCTTTAAATGAAACGCCGGGTCGTGTTTTATTTTTTACTTTACGCATCTCTTTTCTTTTTTTGCTGTTTATGTAATGCACATTTGATAATTAAGCGTTATTAACTGATAGCTTTGACGTGTATTTCAAATTACAACGAGCTTTACTATGTTTTTTTATATATATATATATATATATATATATAAATGCGTTTTGTATATTTGGTGTATGCTTAAACTATTTATTATTCTGAGGTTTTATCGTTGCAAAGTCGATGATGCCGAATTTATTGTGAGTAATAAGCTTTAGGCGGCTTTTATTTAGATAAGGTAAACCAAAATTAACGAGAAATTATTATAAAGAGATTTAATCGTACATGAGAATATAAAGAAATACGCGTCAGAATTGTAATATCAAAATTTTTGCGACAGGCTAGAAAATACCGAAGTCAAATTCGTACTTGTTTGAATGTACCGTTTGGTATTAAAAATTTTCTATTCCCAAGCCAATGAATACATATTTGTAATATAACATAAATTAATAAACGAAAATATATACGAAATTGGCTTCCGTAAAATTTTGATATTGAATAAGAAATAGTTTGGTATTTACGTATGTAGGATCGTAAGAAAAGACAACAAGAAAAAACCATCTGATACAATGACTCCGCATCTGCATAAGTTCGAGAATCAATCAATACATAAAGCAATCGTTCATATAAAAAGAATTTTCTAACGCATTTCACATCTCGCATTTTGCTCTGATGTTTACAACACACGAGTGTAAAATATTTTAGCAGTCTATGCGAGACAAATGAGGCTGAAAATTAATTTTTTTTCATTTTTAAATAAGAAAGTCGAGTTTCTTTGTAAAAAAAAACAGACAAATTTCTGCGTCGATTTAGGAGACTATTCTTTTTTTTTTATCGTTTTTTTATTATAGTATTAAGTATATAGATAACCTCGCATACGACTGTTGCGGACATAACGATAAAAGATTTAACCGATACTTCAACATTTTATTATGGAATTAGAATAAAAAATATAAAAACAGCAAGTATTTTAGGTCAGACGAGATAATTTGTCGCTTTCATGTACAAGGCATTGCAGACATGCAGTTTGCCATTTTATAAAATATACTTAGATACCTAAATATAAGTGTATGAGTGAATACAAAACTTGCAGTTCACATATATATATATAAATATAAATATAAATATATATGTATAAATATGTATATGTATATATATATGAATAATTTTGAAATTTCATGTTCTCTACCTAGGAAGAGCCTTCTGTTCGAATTTATAACTAAATTTCTACCGACAGCGATATCCGATCTAGGAGTCATCCTATCCAATCTTTGCTATCCGACTATTCCCATAAAAACTGTTGTAACGTTTCCTTTCAATTTACTCAGTGACTCTTTAAAGGTCTAGCTATATAAGTTTACCAATACTTGTCATTCATCTATTAGGATTTGTCCTGCTTGTTTGTCAAGTATTCAAGAGAAAGATAATATTAAATTTTAAATTAATTGTGCACTCGAACCATATATTGTTTAAAATTGTTTAGTTTTTAAATGAACTTTTGACATCAAAAAACGATGCGGTTAAATTTTAAAAGATCGAGCTTAAACATTTAAATACGAGGAAAGCGTTTTCACGTTTTTCTTTTTTTTTTTTTTTTTTTAATTTGTTCCCCTTTTTAGTATTCTACAACCTATGATTGAAACAAGATTCATTTTTATAAATATCTATTTTACATCAATAGATGTACCCATTTAAAATTTAAGCCATCATTTATACTTAAAGGTTCTGATATTGATTAAAATTGAGTGTAGAATACGCTAAAGTACGCGGTATAGAAAATCTATATTCTAAAAGATGTCTATTGATAAATTTTGCTATCAACTATTCAATTATATGCAATATATATTTATAATACATGGTAACCCTTAGGTTTGGTTTCGGTAATGATTAATTTATATGTGAGTATACTATATCAATATACAATAATCTTCTGTTCAATCTTAGAAAATCAATGAGACTACCTTATAAAGTACTTTTTTTTCTCCAAGTAATCTTAATTTGATATACTATAAAATTATAGTTGCAATAGCATGAACTTTAAACTGTTTTTGTAAAATATTTCCAAAAGATTTATCATTTAAAATTTCACATTTTCTATTACTCTGTACCTTACTTGATGTCTGGTATAAATACAAAATAATATAGGAAATGATGAAAGCAAATTTTTCGAAATTGCAAAGAGAGTACGTAAATTTATAATTACAAGAGAATCCTTGTATTTATAAATATAATAATGTTCATTCAGATTTCAAATTTAAAGAATTTACAGTTGCTGGTTTAAAACTATTGTTTTATTTGCCATAAATTCATATTTGTCGAACATTACTGGGGAACTGATACTGATGAATAAGCAGGACATTATCAATTTAGATGTATGAATCTCGGTTAGAGGCTAATGATTCGGTATGTTTAGATGACTTCGTATTTAACTATTGCGGATACAAGATAAATAGTTCAACAAATAATACAACGTTTTTCGTGAAAGTTAGAATAAAAATATACAAAATATACAATACAACAAGTTATTGGAAACTTGATTATCTATGGCAAATGGCGACTGAAGAAGCTTCTGCTTAATCAGCTTAGACGGTGTAATATTAAAATTTTGGTTAAACATTTTTGTAAAATTTTTTTCACTGTTTCTTAAACGAACGCTCTACTAAGATAATTATCATTGCAATAAATCAATATTTTTGAATTTTCCTTCATCATTATGACTATGAGATTAAAAAAATGATCATTTTCTTTGTGTATTACTATTCGACTCGATTTCTTTTTTTTTAATAAAAAATATTTACAATAAGAGGTTTATTGTTATTTTTTACATTTGCAACGATTATAACGAACATAATCATTTGTCAAAATAGTTGTTTCTGTGATTTTATTAAAAAAATAAATAAATAAATGAAAAAACAAAGAAAAAAATAAAATAAAAAAAATAAAAAAGGTCGTTACACGAAGGAAAAGAAATTCTCATTTCTTCGTAATGATGAATTTTGCCATCGGTCGCCACGTGCTCATAATTAAAACCGCGTACGATTTAAGCGACGAAGAATAAAAAAAAAAAAAAAAATTAAGGAAAAAATCCTAGAGTGAGAACACAATATGCAGAGTGTAAGTGTGCGACGTAGATTAAATATGAAACAATGAAGAAAAGCAGGCTTGGTCTGACATAATAGTATACAAAAATTAACAGGACTTCATGTATGTCAGGGTGAGCTTTATGTTTGGGTGCAGAAAAGAAGACAGAGAAAGAGAGTGAAAAAAAAAAAGAAAACACATGTTTGTACACACGATACACAGACACACACTGGTTTTTACCATAGCCAAGATTATCCGGAACTTGCAATATGTCATATGCTTTTCATTGACATTTTTGCGTTTTTTTTGTGCAAAATTGAGAACAAACAAAAAATGTCACTTAATGCTTTAGATTCCTTGTTTGTATCCTTATATGCGTAGCATAAAACATAATACAAAAGCAAAAATACACAATACATAGAGATTGTCGCCAGTATTGGTGTCATGAACCATTGAAAAATGACTGAAAAAGAAAGTTGTATTCGTGTTTTCCTAGTAGAAAAAAAGCAAATTCACACATTTTCAAATTAGTACAGTACAGAGATAAAAAGAACTGTTCTAAACTTAAGGTCTGTTTTAAAAAAAATAAAGTAGAAATGGTGTGTTTATACGTCGCGCGAAGGAATCTTTTTTTTTATACTTAACAAACTGACTGCCATTATTTAAAAAAAAAAAAAAAATGAAAGGAATGGAATAACAACAAATAGCATTTTTCCACTGATTAAAACTCTATTTGTATTTGTACAAAGTAACACAGTTTTTCTGGCGAGAAAACAAGGTATTGCGAAAAATAAAATATTGTTTAGAAATTCACTGTGTACTTAGAATATATATGATCGTCAAGAACATTTCACATGTGAAACAAATAATGTGTGCAGATTCAAACTAAATAAAAAAAGAAAAAAAAAATGTGAGCTTCCTTTTAAGTAACACAATATGTTGGTACTTGTTAAGTAATCGAATAATTAAATCCTTAAAAATTTTATTTTAAGCATTGATAAACAACATTTTTTCTCTACTGTTCATTTTCAATAGGATCAAGATTTAAAAAATATTAGTCTAGAATAGAGAAAAAGAGATAGAGACGTTTGAGTAGATGAAGTTAAATTGTAGTCTTTCGGCAAGTTAAGAAACTTTGCGCACTATAGATATAACATCGATTTATACCAGAATTTTCACATTATTGTATCGAGCTGTTTTTAAATACACGAAAGAGTCAGAGTTATAATGAAAGAAAGACTTGAATAAAGAAGCCTGATCTATGAATTACATTTGTATTTAGATTTTAAAAATAAAAATAATAAATCTGAGTGTCTGTTTTGGTATCACACTTTTCATGTGAATCATTAGGTAATGCAAGTGAGATAATATCTTGGCGTACTTTTAATGACCTTTTTATAATACCAAGTTATAGTAAACGAAGATTCAACTGACATTTCAATATATTAGGATTGCAAAATAAAATTTAAAATTAATAAATAAAATAAAATAAAATAAAATAAAATAATTCTGATCATTTTTCTTGCTAAAAAACTAGTCTAAAAATCGATTTTTCTTTTTATATTACGTGGTAGCTTTAAGATCCAGAATTAGAGACTTTCATTGTAAATGCCGATGGAAAGTCTGGAGCACGTACAAGTTCCCTAATAAAAACAAAAAAAAAAAAAAAAAAAAAAAAAAAAAATTACAAGCACACAAACATTCATACACATACATTTACACTCACACATTAAATCTTCTAATGATTTCTTAATCTTATAAAAAAAAAAAGAGAATAAACACCTGGATGAATCTGCACAGTGAAAAATGTATTTACTAAGTAGATACATGTATTTAAGTCGCGAGAAGTACATGCATATGCAAAGGGTGAGAAAAAAGATACGATGGGATGTTTCGAAAGAAGTAAAACGAGTGCTTAGGAATGAATCTGTGAATTGAAAATAAAGAAGAAACGCCTTCGCAGCGTTTGAGGAACAAATAAGAGCGAAACGGAGCCAGAGAAAGAATGAGATTCATGAGCGAAAGTGAGAGTGAACGCGAGAGAGGGAGAAAGAACGATAAATTAAATAAAAAAAAAATAATTCTCTGTGATGTAATTATATGACTTGATTGTATTTACTGCGATTAATTAATTATTTATCGATAAATTCTATAACATCGATCATTAAGATCGCACTACATCTTTTATTCCCCTATTGAAACATTTGTTTTTTCTTTATTCATTGTCGTATTAATTATATGGATTCATCGATTATACAATTATTCGTCACCACAAGATATGTAGATAAACATATGTCATTATGTATGTCGACACATGCGACCGTTGTTTCTCTATTTCTTGCAACTATTATTATAATTAATTATTATCTATTAATTATGCCATTATCATCAGTAATTCCGCTATTATATTATCATTGTAGCGAGAAGGAATATAATAATAAATTACCTCCTTTCCCTTTAAGAAACGGTTAGGTACACGGAGAACAAAAAAGCATGTTTTTAACATTTGTATACTTTCAAGTAATCTTAAGAGCATAATCGTCGCTATTATCATACAATATTTCTTCTTTCTTTGTCATTACGGTATGATACAATTTATCGAAAAAAAATTACGATAAGTTAGCATTTTTTATGTAAAGAATATTATCAGTTGAAGAATTTATTAAATAAATTGAGAAACGATAAGTACATCTTGAATGTAGTTACATTTATTTTTCTTTTACCTCATCCCTCTCACTAAAAAATAAATATAAATCCCTTGATTATATTTTCATATTTCTTTTTATTGTTGTTGCTATTATTAACTTGATTAATTTAATTAATTTTCATGATTTAACCGATAGAATGAGAACATAAAGACATAAAAAAATATTGTTATTTACAAATTTAATGTATATATATATAATATAATATAATAAACAATAATTATTTATTATTTATAGTTTTTTACTAGATTAACTCTTCCGATTAACAAGCTTTCCTAAATTGTGGATATATGAATTCTTGGCTAGCATTAAATCAAATATTGAGCATCATTTAAAAATTTTTTTTTTTAATTAGAATTTTAAATAATCGTATAATTATATTGCTGTTTAAACCACATGTATATTTTGGAAATGCAAAAAAATCATAACGAATGGACTATTGCATTCTATTTTAGTTATATCTTATATGCTATGTTAAAAATACCAGTATGGTAATAATAAAGTTTAATTTATATGTATGTGAATATATTTTTTATATTTTATTAATTACATACACAAAAACATTTAATGAATTTTTAAAAATAAATTTGGTAAGATATTTTTTCTAGAAATATAAGATGTGGAGAGAATCCGGTGTCACACAGTTATATTAAAAAAATATATGTTTTCATTTAAAAATCCACACACATTGTTATCATAAATTTATAAATATTGAAACTAACATTAACTTAATTAAATTGTTTAAAAAACGAATAATTTCATAATATATGATTATTCTTAAGATAATTATTGAAAATATTTAATGAATATTTTTGCACATATTTAATAATGATTTTATAACATTTTATAATGTGTTTAAAAAAAAAAAAAATTCATGCTCAAGTTTATAGACTGTTATTAATAGCAAACAAAATGATCATCATTCTTAGTTTTCTTATGCATTTGATACATTTATTATCACTATATAATATTTGTATAACTGAATATTGAATCATTTAACTTACATGTCACACTTAAAAGAGACAAAAGCCTTTATGTTTTTATTTAATAGCTTTGTTTTTATAAAGTAGGTGTTTTTTGAAAAATAAAACGATTTATAAAAACATTGAATTATAATTTATATATATTTCGTGCACAAAATTTTCTGTAATTTCATCCACATATTCAGTATAAACATAATTTTATTTTAATAGTAACATAAAAAGTTCTCATAAGTAATATATCAATTCTAAAAAAAAAATTGATTACAAAAGATGAAGGTTTTAATGTTTATGTTATTATTTATTACTTCGTTTGTATTGTCAGAGCATGAAGATTTACACAAATGTTTAATTAGATGTTCAGGTAAGAAAAATTAATTTAAGTAATATAATTTCTTCGAATGATAATTAAACATAAACACTAGTTAAAATTTGTTAAGTAATAGTATTTTTAATTGATATTAATGAATAACTTTTAAAGCATTTTAAATACAATGAAAATTAAAAGTTTTCTCAATCAAATCAACACGGCAATGAATATTATTAGGAAAATTATTTTCGATCATATTCATTTTTTACTTTACTGCATTTTTAGTTAAATATTATACATTATAAGAGCAAATATAAGGTTAATTAAATATAAAGTGAATCGAACAAAAAGACAGAATAGGAGGGAATAAAATATTTAAAATCCAGACTATTAATTATTTGTATATTTTTAATAATCTGTATATTTAATTAAAATATTAAGCAAAATTTAAGCAAATCAATTAAATCAATTTTAATCAAATCTAATTTTGGTATTTTTTTGATGACTATTCTATATAATCTAAAACTTTTTATAGTTTTTTATCAAATAATTATATCATAAAATAAGAAATCGTTGAAAAAGAAATGTATTTATCAAAAAATATATTGTTTTTAAAAAGGAAAAATTATTGATTTTTACAAACAAATTTCCATGTTTTATTAAAATATTCCTTGAAAATTATCAATATTTACGATATACGCATGTTATTTAAATAGTAAATACTTTCTTATTTTTTCATTTTAATATTAATTCAGTTATTTATTTATTACAATATAGAATTCCACACGAATTTTCAAATGAAATTTTTATAATTTACAATAATTATATTTCAATAAATATTATATAAATCGTATAATGATTGGTTTTATAATTATCAATATATACACCATTTATGTAATAAGACAATATATATTATTAAAATTTATAGGGCTTGATTATATTTTTGTAAATATTTAAAAGTTTAAATAGGTAGCTAATTACATATTTTGGATTTACCATTGAGATAATCATAAGTTTTATAAAAATAATTTTCCCAATGAAATCACTTATAACTTTTCATCATTAATTGAATTATAATTTTCTTTTTTTAATAGTATTAAGAAACATTTAATAGAAATAAAAATATTTATTTAAGGAATAAGAAGTCCTCAAATGCAGATTTCTTGTCAAAGGACATGCTTTAAACAATATATTCCTGGTAAGTTCACGAACAATTTATTGAATTTAAGCATTAAAATATAAATGTGTAATTACTTTTACATTATATAATAATTGTAAATTTATTTTGTAGGAAATGAGAAAATTAAAAATTACAGTGAATGTATAAAAGTTTGTGACTGTAAGATATACCATTATTTAATCATAATTATTAAATATTAACAATTAAAATTACATAATACATTTATGTATGCACAATAATTTCCTATTACTAAATTAATTATTATTAATTATAATAAAAATAACAATCATTATTATTAAATTAATATGAATAAACTCTAGATATTTATTACATTGTAGTAAGAGAAATTGGTATTATTTATTTACTTGAAATAAATTTGAAAAATATTAATAGTACACTTAAATCAACATTAAGAATATTAATTGTATTCTTTTCTCTTTCAATTCATTATTACAGGTAGTTACCCACGATAAATATGTAGTTTATAACCATCTTATGTAACATTATAATGATTGTACCAAATTTAAAATAATATTACTAAAAATTTTATAAATAATGTTAAAATCAATTTTAAATCACTAAAATGTTTCATCATAGTTTTATATCATGTAAAATGCAACATAGTAATCTTGTAATTCAAAAGACATAAATGTATATGTAACTTATTTTTAATGCCTGTATATGTTCATATATATAAAAGTATGTTTTAAATTGAAATAATTAGTTTAAAATAATTATGACTACATAAAATACAATTTAATGAAACATGTTATATCAAAATTATATTATTTTTGTTAATTCAGGTTTAGCGGAGATATTTAAACCAACTTGTCTAGAAGCATGTCTGCACTTCTTTGAATTTAGTAATATACATAGAATTTGTTATTTTTACAACGTAAATGTTCTTAATAATGCAATAATAAAACTTTTTCTTCAATTTAGCTGGAAAACGACAACGATCACCAGAAAAAGGACAAAATTACGTAGAAGGAGAATCAAGTAAAAATAAGCATTAAAAAGCGCCTGCAAAATAACATATTTAACAAATTTAAAAAATGAATTTATACAATTGAAGTGAATATTTTTAAAATAAAAATATTTTTATTAATAATAATAAGCGATTTATCAATCTTATGATTTTCATTTTTTATATATTTGATATTTATATCTAATTGATATCAATTTTATCTATTTTATTTATTTGATTATGATTATCTTTATTATACTATTAATTATTCATACAAATAATTTATTGCAATTATGTTGAGTAGTTTTTATAACTTATTTACAAAGCCATTATTATTTTAAATTAATAATTTTGATTATAGAAGAGAATTTATTACATTTTCTATAATTAGTAATATCTGAAATGTATACTGCAATTATGAATTTTTGTTTTAACTAAAATCAATTATTTAGTACTAAAATAATAATATATATTATGATGTAAAACTAATTTATTTTTAAAATTAAATATCCACATAGCCTTAAAAATGAAAATTATTTTTTAATCTCTAAAACTAAAAGTTTTCAATTTTTTGATGTAAATTAATTGAATATTTCATTTAATTTTCTTGTGTTTTTTTAAAAAGTATTTTAATATTTTTTAGGTAATTCATTCATTATTATATATAAATTATTATGTTAATATTTAGTTTAACTAATTAATTCATTAGACGAGTACAATTTTGAGGATGTTTAAGTTTAATTACAATAATGAAAAGTTTATGTAATATCTAAATAATAAAGTTGCTAACTTGTTAACTGCTGTGATCTAAATCAAGACTATTTAAAACTTTCACTAACAGCTTAATCATCTCAATATGATTTAAGGATAGTAATATCTGGTGTCATTGCTTGATTGAAGAGTAATTACTAAACCTGAACTTTACTTCCCAAATATTCCTCTCGTCTTACACAAGTTTATAAGGATATTGCTCTCTCAGAAATTGACAAGCTGCCATACAAACTTCTCTGATTTTATTTTTTTATTATACAAGATCAATATTACTAATACTGATTAATGTATTGGAATATTCAATAATTAAATTTTAAAATATACTCACTGTATATTTAGGATTTCAAATATGATTTATTGAAAAATTAAAACAGTTTTATAATATATTCCTTAATACCGTACATAATAATAAATCATTTAAAAATTGATGTACAAGTATGTACAAAAGTATATGGTGCGTTTAGGTGTTTTTCGTGAGAATAAACTTAATAAAGCTAAAAAATAAATGATAAAATGAAAAAATGAAAAAAGCAAGGTAAGACATTTACTTTTAATTGGCAACGCTCTGTTTGATGGCAATCTTTGAATCAATATGAAGAATCCATACAGTTCTCAACTTTGATACGTAAATTATTATCTGACGTAATATCTGGAGATTTTTTTCTTTGAATGACGTAAAGGTAACGTATTCACATCTTTCTTAAATTATATTTTTGTTTCTCAGTTTATAATTCAGTGTTGTATTTTTAACATCCCTACAATTTTTTATAAGTGCCGAAAAATCTTTTGAATCACGTGAACCCAATGAAGTAACCACCGATATAGAACGTATCAGTAAAGTAAAAGTTTATTAGTTTTCAATACATTTATCACATAAAAACTACGATAAAAATTTGAGATTTTTAATTTTTTAAATATTTTTCTTTTTTACTTGATGTATAAAATAATTATCATTTTATTTGTCGAATTATTAGTAACGTTTTATTTTAATCTGTACTATGCGTAAAATATTTTATTTAAACGCTATGATTGCATGATATATTTTATTAATATTATCTTTTATAATATATGAAGACATTTATACTGAATTGATAGCATTAGTGATCATCATTATAATATTCATAAAGAATTTCTATTCTAATAGTACTGTTTTATGAGAAAACATTGATATTTCATGTATTTTCCCAAATTTTGAAATATGTTGCAATTATAAAATTTAATATTTAAATATATATTTACTTTGTACAATAAAAATCATCGCTCTCTCCATATATCCAAAAACTATTTAAAATTAACATTTTCCAAAATTATAATAATATTTATATTATTACGTTAGAATAATGTTTGAATAAATGTTTTTAATCTTGTATTTATTTGATCTATTATTAATGTTTTTAATATAATCAATTTAACAATATAAAAATATATAATCGTAAATATTTTATGAGTATTTAATTAAAACATTCATTTGCTTACGTCAATAAATGGCTGAATTATTGTTGGCATCATATAATTTTTTTTATATTACGTAGAAATTAATTTCGTATATTTAATCACGATAACCAAGATCAGTGAATTTGTATTATTATAATTACAACATAACATTATTCTTTGTTTAGTATTATTTCATGAGTAAGATAATGTTGTTTATTACAAATGTGATATCGCCTGTTTATCGATATAAAAAATGGTCATTTAAATAAAAAAATATGGATGATGGTATATCAATAAATCATAAATAGAAGATTCAAGTCAACTTCTGCTGAGTCTTGTATGTAATATGAATTATGAATAGGTGTTGTAATTTCTAATTCAAAGACACGTTTATTATCAAATAAATTAATCGATATTTATTTCAATTATATTTCTATATCACATAAATTTTAACATAATTTTTTGAAAAACAAATTTATTTAAAAAATAATCATAATTTATAACTATTCGTGCACTTTTTTTGTTTTCAGATTATTTATTTTAATGGCTTTGTATGATAAAAATTATTATTGTTGAAAAAAAAACAGAGAAAAAGTTCTTCATAAAAAAATATTTAAATTATTATAAATTACACATTATTTCTAAATAATGAAATATTTAATATTTATGGTTTTTTTCATTTTCTATATTGTATCATTTGTTAACGGTACGCTAAGTGATTGTCTTCGCGTCTGTGAATGTAAGTTAAATATTTGTTTATAAAATTATTACTAAATAATAATAAATTGAAGTAAATTGGTAATACAAATGTTATAAATAAGTTTTAGATACAAAAACTTTTAAATTATTTTAAATTGCTTTATACGTATTATTTGTTTAAACCCAATATTCATATTCTGAAATTAAATGTGTACCGATAATAAAAAATAATTAACAACATATTTTTTATATTGATTTTAGATTACAAAATAATTACATTATTCATTAAAATTTACAAATGCATTTTGTTACAATGGCCATAAATGATATAATAAATTATATTTATGTAAATGACATATTAATAAATTGCTCTTTATAATAAAAATAATGTGTTGCTAGAATAGTGCAATTTTTTACGTTTATGATCTTAAATTTCGTATTAAATAAAAATCATGTTAATAAAAAGTAATAAAACGTTAAATATAGCATCTAAAAAAGTAAAATAAATTTTGTAAAAAAATGGTGTCAAATTCATTTAAAAGTATTATTAACCTTAAAAATTGATTACACATGGGAAAAATAGTATTTAACTAATGTTTTTATACAAATTTTATAAAATTTCAAATTTATTGTAAAAAAAAAATTTTTTCGAAAATCTACAAGTGAATTGAAATTTTTCTAAAAGAATTATAGTCATTTAAAATAATTGCATACTATTAAATAATGTAAGTGGATTTAAGTCAATGAAAATGTATTTACATGGATCGTTGAACCATAATTGGCAAAATTTAAATACATCAAACGTTTATTCATGACGCGTGATTTTACGTAATTATTAAAAAAAGATGATTAATGAAATATATAGATCAACTTGAATATTAGTGTATAAAACAAAAATTAAAAATATAACATCTGTTTAAAGTATAAACAGTATCTCGGGTATTTTTCCAAAGAGTGCAAATTTTTTTTTTAATTATATTATACTTTTTTAATATATAAATATGCTTTTCTAATTGATGATAATTTTTATTAAATAATTTCACAAATTCAAGGCTATTAATGATATGTCAAAGTGCAATAAGTTTCATGATTCAATGCGTATTTTGTAAATTGCATATAGCATTCATAAAATTTACGTATTTTTTACTTACTTGAAAAAACACAAATCTATCTTGGAAATTACTCACAAGAATAAATAAAATAATATTAACACTTTAAAATATTAGCGTTATGGTGTAAAATTGTTGTGAACCGGAATAGTTATTAAATATGTAGGATTGAATTATTAACATTTTTTATATTTTATAACAGAATTAAGATTAGAATAATTTATCCTAAATTAATTTTAATGTTATAATTTCAATGCTTATAGATAATAACATTTTTTTAATCGAAATATGTATTGTAAATATTTTTATGTTATATTATTGCAATATTAATGATAGAAGATAGAATTAATCGATAGTGAAAAAATTAATGATGGGCTACTTTTTTAAAGCCAATAATATATTTACAAAATTTAATTAAGAGTTGTACGTGTATATCGTTAAGAAAATATTTGTATCTAATTTCAAATTAACAACATTTTTACAATAAATCTAATTTCTTTAATGAGATGTTACTTTGTACAAGTTTAGCAGTAATTATATTAATAATTTCCTTACTATTTAATATATTTTTAAACATTAAAACAAATATTTGCTTTTAAAAGAAGTATTAATGAAAAGTATTCTATTTTTAAGTACATCTGAATCAACAGCTCAGTAATGAATGCAGACGCGATTGCTATAGATTCTTTTCTTGTGGTTAGTAAATTATTTTTTATAAGTAATATTTCAATAATAAATTGTCATAATTTATTTTTATATGATTTTACAGAAGGTTGGAAAACAAAAAGTCTGCAAGCTTGTGTGGAGATCTGTGAACGTAAATAATATTTTTAATATATATATCATTAAATAAGAATAATATTAATCATAAGATACATTTTATTAATTATAAAAATTGTAATTTTTATAATTTTTTTATTTTTCAAACTAATGATTTTATATATTTTTTAATATTGCTGTACAATAATTATGTATGTACATTATATACAATATGCCTACATAATTCAGATGAAAATTTTCTTTCATTTATATTGATTTTTAAAAAATGTTTAGTAAATTTAAGTAAAATTTTAAATATAATTGTTAAAATATAATAAAAAATTGAAATGGAGGCAAAGAATAGTTAAAATTGATTGTAATATAAATCAGTTCTATAGAATAGCGTTATTATAAAATGGGAGTGTGATTTAGTATTGTTTACTTTTTAATAAATTACATTCAACATTTGACTTGAAATAAACAAATTTTAAATTTTAAACAAGAATCAACTTAATAATTTAATTAATAATAATAATTATTCTATCTGATAATTTACTAAATAACATTCGTTTTCTTCTAAAAAATAAAATATTAAGAAATTATTTTTGATAATAAATTATGATACAATTTTTTAATCCTAATTATTCTCTAGGTAACTTTCATACCATAAGTTATATCAACACATATTATGAATCATATGTGATCATGCATGTTGTACGTGATTACACATGTCATATATGATTAAAAAATAATTTCGCATAAATTAACATTTATTAGACTAATACTGATTTTTATTACGCATGTATGATCTAAATTATAAATAAGAATATTGTATAATTTACATTTATATTCTAAAAAATTTTAATTTATTTTAAGTAAAATTTTAGATAAAAAATCTTTTCATCAAACTGATTTTTTCGTAAAAGAATTTAATTATTTAAATTATAATTCTTTTCATATCTAAATATTTATAGAATTTAGCTCACATAAAATTAATTATTAATTATTACCTTTTGTTACGTAACTGTATGTAAACTTTTCTTTACATTAATATATGATATTACCTATTTATTTATCTGTTTTTTTTCAAAGACACTATGTTTTCACTTTAAATTACCTTATTGTTCTCTGCATCTTTTGTATTTCAAACTTTTTTTTAATTTGCAAATAGAAATTCTTATTGTACATAATAACCAAATTTAATGTTAAATTATTTTTAATTAGAATTGAAAAAAAAAAAAAAAAATAAGAGTGCTCAGAAGTAAATTTCCAAAGTATTCAGAGTGTTAATTTTATTATTGTATTATTAATTGATATAAATATAAATCAGGAACTTTCCATATTAATCATATTAAAAATTAAAAAGAAATTATGTATATTTATTGTAAAAAATTTAATTATTTAAATTGAAATATATATGAGTTTTATTTTATTTTATTTCTATGAGTTTTACTTAATTGCAATTCTAAGATATTTGAAGAACAAAACTATAAAATTTTATTATTTGAATATTTAAAAATTTTATGGCAGATCACATTTTTATACAAATAATGTATTTTTTTTATTTAGTTTCTTGAAAATTTAAATAATTACATCTTGATTAAATTTATATGACCTAGTTTTTCAAAAAATTAAGAACTACATTGAATAAGATATATAAATATTGATTTATTTATCTTTAATTCAATTTACAATAGATAAATAGTGTTTTAATTAAATTTTATTTAATTTTAATTATATTTTTAATAGAACAACAATTAAATATGCATTTTAAACAATGAAATAATGTCTACGAACAGTCCAGTAAATTTCTGACTGCAGTTTAATTTAATATTAATGTTGACTATTCTTCAGGAAAATTGATAAACTTCATGAAAATTAAGAAACTGACTATAATATAGTTTCTTGTATCATCATATTTTAATTTAATTTAAAATAATTTTTGGTCAAAAAAATATCAAAGTTTTCTTAATAAACAGAATCTTGTTATTTTTCATCTACCTTTTTTATGATATTTACATACAACTAAATATATGTTGAAGTAACAAACTTTTAAATTAATCCAAGTTTAAAAATTAGTATTTCTATATAAATATTGGCTATCGCATCAAAATATTTTATATAACATTATTTAAGATCTACGTATTCATTGAGACTTTGACATATTTATATTGCTAAGATTGTATCAGATAACATCGTTCAACATTAAAAATTAATTTTTCATGTATTATAAATATTAATTATTGATTCAAAATGAGATTTAACATCTTCATTTCACCAAGTAATTACTTTTATTCATACATGCATTATAATAATATACATATACTGTCTGAGATTAGCAATTATTTGTGTGTTAATCATTTACCATCTTCATATCAATTATTATCATTTCTTGCTTTGATCAAAATTTTTTGATAAAATTTTGTTGTTGTTGTAAATATTCATATACTATAATTCCTCTATTTTGTCTGCTTTTTATTTTTATGATTGCATTGAATTTTATCAATAAAAATATATATGAACTGTTATCACTGCATCATTATAAGTTATGATACTGATAAGAAATTCAAACAACTGAGTTGTATTGCATCCTAGACCTCGGAAGAGAAAGTGTGACCTATCCATGATAGATATGGTTCACTGGACGACGAAGTTGTACTGCAGCTGATCTTCTTAAAACGAGGTTGATTATTCATTGGGTTTTACTACTTTTAGGGCATTTTAGTCATCTATATTATACTACCTATATATTAGGATAGTCTAGTCGGAATAAACAAAAATACTATATTAAATCTGACGATATATAGACAGAAAAACTACAACACGGATAAAACATAAACGAACTTAATAGTTTGTCTTTCAAATTGAGGGAGTGAGAATCACTTTTTTCTGATTTTCCCCTTTCCACGTTAAACGCTTTTCACCGATCGAACCCCTGGTTCCATCGCCTCGGATTCTTTTCCTTCTGCCACTGTATTATCCTCTCAATTTTCCTGTTTTCGTCAGACTTAAATATTGTCATTGGAAATGACGAATTGTATCGATATTTGAAGTATCAATCAAATAACATCAACTCAATTATGTAAATATAAAAAATATCTTTATAATCTGAAATAATCGATTGTATATATAATTAATAATTATACAAATAATATGAAAGTTATTAATCATGATTCAAATCGTGATTATTGATTTATCAATCAATTTTGAGAAATATTTCTCTTATAACAGCATTTGTGCGATCTTAAAAAATTCATAATAATTTATCCTCTGGTAAACTCTGGTAAAAGTTCAAACTAAATTTGTGTATGAAATTAAATTAATGTTATCCTTGACAAGATTATACAGCTTAAGATTTTGCACCAGCGAACACAGAATAGAGTTTATGGTATCCATCCACATACATGCATACACAACAAATTTAATAACAAATGCTCTTGTATCTGTGTATTATGTATCCATAAAAAAGTGTAACTGAGAAAGAAATTTCTTTTTATTTGGATTGATTAAGAATTCAATATAAACATAATTTTAATTTTAATTTTGGCTAATACGAAACAGTAGTTTATGCAAATTAACTTATTTACGTATAACCTAGGTGAACTATAAATCATAAATAAAAGTATAGTATAATTAGTAAGATCTATTGAATATAAATAATATTAAACATTAATTGTATAAAATTATTTTTCTATGTTGAAATCTCTTTTTGCATGTTTACAAATTTATATGAATTTTATTTTTACGTGAATATAAATTTAGTTAAAATTGAAATTCCGTCTATGTATAATAAAATTCATATTTTTAAGAAACTGATATTATTTTTATAAATATTTAACTAAATAAGATTTGATGTTGAATTTATTATTCATATAATTTTTTTTTTTTTATAAAGTTTATATATAAGTAAAAGCAATTATTGAAAGCAATAAGTTTTTATATTTATAATTCTTTAGGGACAAAATGTTTTTGTATCAATTTTTAGGATGATTATTTTATTATTTATATATTTTGACGGAATATTTCATAGAATATTTATTCTATGAAACATTAATAATTGACTAAAAATGATATTGAAGGACTAGCTTTTATACTATTCCATTATTATTTTATTGTAGAATAATATTTTTACCATTTTAGAAATAATAAAACTTTTTAAAAAATACAACACTCACTAAACTTAAGTTTAGATTTATTCTAAGTACTTTATTGTATTAAATGCATAAAAAATTCTTAAATGTAAATATAAAGTGATAAAACATCATTGTCCTTCAAAATTTCCTCAAGGTCCTTTTTGTAGCTCAATTTCATAATCTTTTTCTCCCCGGTCGATCCTCGTTCAATTTATTCTATCCTTTCGTAAATTACTTTTTTAGTTTTAATACAAGAATATACCGTTTGGTATTTAGGATTGTTATCAGCTATTTTTGTTTCTCCTCTATTCTTGTATTTACCCTTCCTCAGTCTGTAAGTTAATGACCTCACACATAGTTAACGAAAAATACAGTTCTCGTTCAAAACATTTTTTTTTAAATTGCATTTTAATTTTATTATAGAGTTACCGGAACCAGATCGAACTGATTGTATCGTGTCATGTCAATACTTTTTCTTCGAAGACTCTGTGAAATCAAGTTTACCACCTAGTAATATTATTATTTTTTTTTTTTTTTACATATTGAAATTTTTTACAATAACAACTAATATTTTTATTTTTTTAGCAACGAAAAAAAAACGGTATACAACAGAAGAGGGCCACGTTAAAAGAAAATATTCTAGAAGACAACATTATTTATTTAGTCCTTCAGTTATTAAAGAAGCTAGAAAAAGATCGGGATCCTCTAAATCTGGATAAATTTACGTTTTAGATTAAAAAATATATATATATATATAAATGCATATATACATAATATGCAAAGTTATGTTAAATACAAACTTTTAATTTATATTTTATGTGAATAGTAAAATTATATCAAATAATATTTGAATACGTATATATTATAGAATTTAAATAAAATTAATTATATAAAGAAATTTATATTATTATTATCATATAAGTTTGGGATATGGTAGTAGTGGAAATACATATTGTTCATTGCCTATAAGAGTGTATTTGATATCGATAACATTTCGAATTCAATATTAAAATCCAGAGTATTGTATATGTTTTTAATTTCTTTGATTGAATAATTTTTATGATTCTAAAATTATATAATAAACCATAATTTTTGTACATATTTTATTTTGATATTTTTTTATCTGTATAGATATTATATTATATTTTAAGGCAGCATATTAAAATATCAATTGCTCATGTACTTGATTGGCCAAATGTTATAAAATATAATATTGAATATAAAAGTTTATAAATCGATGTACAGGATATAAAAAATCCCATTTCAATTTCAGTAATTAAAAGATTTTTTACTACATAGAGTATTTTTATTTTTAATTCCTTAATTATTTTTAAATAATGCAGAACTTTTTTTAAATTTGTCAACGTAAAAATTATATTATTATACTTATCGTAGATTTAGAGAAGAAGTCAATATAACAGTTTTGAATTTTTACTGTATAAAACTATCATAAGTACAATTAAATTTAAAAGCTGGAAGTGTATATTTAATCTAAAAAAATTCTTGTTATTATAACAAATAACCGAATATAATTAGTCATTAATATATAAAAGGAAGTTAATGAATAATTTTATATAAATTATAAGCTACAAAAATAAAAATAAAAAATTTACATAATTTTAATCAATAAATATGATAGAACTTTATGTATATTTACGGTAGAGAATTTTTTTAGGATTAATTGAAATTTCCAAATTTATGTTAATTATATTTAATTCTAATAACGTTGAAAAAATTAATAGGATTTAATAAAAAATTATGAAATTATAAAAAATATATAATGAATTGGTTTATAACACCAATATTGAAATATTATTTTGAGTTGAGCTTTTCTTAAATTAATATAGTTATTATATTTTTATATTTAAATTAAAAGTTACATTGAAAATAATTAGTTTAATATGTAACAAATTTTAATCAAAATTTATCAAAAAAAATTGTAACGTTCAATTGTACGGTAATTGGAAATGTAAATGTGTGGATAAGTAACTTGGACGTCATACGATTAATTGTTGCTAATTACTTATGACTACTTATTAAAAAATTGATTTTGAAAAAATCCGAAATATATATTCACATAACACGCTATGTTGAGGAAACAATAATAATATTAAACAGAAATAATAATAATGCATTCAAATACGCGTGACATTTATCTAATTTTTGGTTTTTAATATTGAATCATAATTACATAATTTGTTAGTATTTTTTTTTTTGGCCTATAATGATGCAGACATTATAAAAGATCTCAGACTCAAGAAACGGAATAAAATTTACTCAGATAAATTTACTTACTTGTTTATAATTTTTTAACTAACTTATTTATTTATTTATTTATTTATTTATTTATGTACTTCTTTTTATTATCGTTATTATTTTTTAAATAAGAGCAACATGAAATAATACCGAATATTACAATCGAATATTACTAATATTTTACTACCAATTAATATCGTTAAATTAAAATACTATTTTCAAATTAGCCTACGTTCTAAACTTATTATTTATACTTTAGTTCTAACAATCCATTATCTTAGTTTTATAGTTACAACTGTAAATATATTTGTACATTTTTGTAATATAAAATATATGAAAAAATAAAAATGATAATTATAATCAGTTCATAAGTTATTATAAATTACATACATTATAAGGAAAGTAAAAAAAAACTTTTCTTTAATGTGATATATTAAATTTTTGTATTAAAAATTATTATGATAAAATTATTATGTGCTTTCCTAGAAATGATGTGCTTTTTACAGAAAAAGAAAAATTTTTACTTACGAAATAAAGTATTTGTATAATACATTAATTCTTTAAATATATTCATTTACTTACATCAATCCAATAATTAATTGATATATGTACATTTTAATTAAAATCAATATTTTAACATTTTTTATACTTTAATAAAACTAAATTCATTAACTTTTTTAAATAATAAAATGCTGTGCTTAGGTAGTACACAAAATGTACAAATTATATATATTATGTAATATGATTAAACAAAAAATATAATACCTTTACTCCTATATTTTTATACATAAATTTTGTATAACTCGTTTATTAATTTGATTCATTTTATGTTTATTCAAATAAATATTAATAAATAAACGTCTGATGCACGTTCAAATTTATTCTTTATTTATTATAATTATTAGTTTTCTTTAGATAATGTAATATTGGATAACATTGAAACGAATGTTTCTATATTTATCATCAAATATATTATGATTAACAATATAAATAATATTTTATCATAACATTTGAAAGTACATAGTGTGTCATTAAATTGTTTCATAAAGTTTTGTTTATTCGTATATAAAATAAATATTTTATTATAATTATTATTTAAAAGTTTTATTTTATATAAAATCATTGGATAGAGAAATTTTTTTTAATTAAACATTGCAATATCATTTTCAAAACATCATTTGAATAACAAAATTATTAAAAAGATAATTAATAAGAAATCGTGACTTATTAGTGTACTCAAGTAGTTTTCTTAATATTTATTTAGTATATATTATTTTTATCTACTTTTTACTATAAAAGTCATTTTTATATAAATGCTATAAAATTTATTATAAACGAAAAGAGTGAAAAGTGATTTCTAAAAATTTCATTTTAGTTTAAAATTTTATTCAAAATGCAGTTTTCATTTTTTGGATTATTATTAATTGTCTACTGTGCATCATCGGTCAGTGCATTATTAGACCAATGTCTAAGATCTTGTACACGTAAGAATTTTTTTAGATTAACAAACAATAATAATAAGTAGTTACATTATAAATAATTAAGATTAACAAAATAAAATTAATTTATTAATTTTTATTAATTAATATATATTAAGGTTTCAAACAATTCAAAATTTTATAGTTTAAAATTAACATAAATATGCTTTGTTTAAAATAATAATTAAAATATTTTGTAGGAAATTTTTTGTTATGCAGATGTTCTGAATAATTTATAAGCAGATTTAAATTACATTTAATTTAATTTTATGTTTCAAACACTTAATATTTGCTAAAAAATTATAAATTTTATGATAATTTCTTTTTATTTAATAATTAAAAATATTGCAGTAAAGTTTGATGCCTTGATAAAGTATTAATAATATGCAGATAGTAGATAATGCGTATATTTGTTTTGGCTTTATTAGTCTAAAGTAAACCTGTATGTAAATAAAATCTGTATTTATAAGGAAAATGCAAACATGGATTTATGTATGCAAATGTAAATTTTGTATAAAAGCACATTCTTATACTGATATAAAAATAAATATATTGGTTTTAAAAACTATCAAAAGCATTTGGATTATTGGGGTAATGTTATCAAAAATTTTAAAGGGACAAAGTTAATTGAGAAGTACAGTGAATATATCGGTATATAATCGAGACATATAATTGCTTCACAACGGATTTTTATAAATATGCAACAATGTGTGCAAAATAATTTAGGTGACGCATTTGTATGAAAAGCAAGATAATATTATCACGTGAATTCCTAGTGCAAAATTAATTTCTTTACAATAGAAAAATATGAAATCTGCAATCTTACATAAATTTTTATGAGTTAATCTAAAATATATATTATGACTGATGATTTCTTTTTTCGATTATGATTAAAATTTTATAAATAGAATTAATACATATTTTAAAAGACTTTTTAATCATTAAATTAGCATTTTATCACACATTTTATAATATTCGTAAACATATGTTTCAATTATAAAATATCAATGAATTTATTCAATATGAATCTTTTTCAATATTTGCAGAAATATTTTTCAGAAATATGATTAATTGTTAACTGGAGCTGAGTAAATATTTTATTTAAATTTGAATCCAATGAAATTGATGTTTAACAAATATTAATAATATTTAATTATTAAAGAATTTTTACTAAAGAATGGCATGTTTATATATTAATTTAAACTTATTGTTTAATTAAAAAATTATTTTTATTAACTTACGCAAAATTTAAATTAATGAACCAAAACATTATTTATGTATGAATAATGAATCGATGTAATTATTATCTGACACGTTATAACGTATCGTACAATTAAAATTGATAAAATTAATATGTTATGACGTATAGGTAAGCTATAATTTTTAAAAATTTTTATAATATTACTGATCATTATAAAAATTTCCAAATAGCACGTATTTCATTTCTATTACTATATACATAATGTATCTTGTCAATTTTTGTTATTTCTACTACTTATCTAATTTTGAATAATCAGCCTTTATAGTCATCTTTTTCCTTATTTTTTAAATAATCTAAAATATTTTACAAAATGTGAGATAAAAGTTCTATTGAGCAAAACTTATATTTTTTAAAACCAGTGAAAAAACTGAAATCGGGTAATGTATCGGGCAAGAATAAGCTCAAAATTTTTATCATAATTTAATTAAATATTGAACTGTGTCGAAACTAATAATGTGATTGAATTAAAAATTTTGCACAAATAAATTGCATGTAAATTACTATAATTTTGCTAAAGTATAAAACAAAATATTTATAAATTATATTAATTTATAAATAAATGCCAATTTCTTAATTGACATCAAAATTTCCTATTTTTGAAGATTTCTCCATTTCTAATTTTCCAATTTGTCTATATAAAAATTAACTTTTTTTATATTTTTAGAAGTAACAATTCATTCGTAGATGCTATAGTGTTAATCGTAAAACCTTTTTATTTTATAAGAGAACACGTAAACAAAATACATTTTTATATTTAATGTAAAATTAAGTATAAAATTATTTATAAAATATTAGCTTCTAAATATTTCGAATGGTGTTTTAGAAAATATGAAACTATGATTTTTTACTATTTTTCATGTACTTCGCTGTATTTCAGTAGCGAATAAAAAAAAGCTCTATTACTTTATTTAGCTATAAATAATTTTAATTGCAAACTTTTACTTTATGTGAAGGTGTGTAACAAGCTTAATCTTTTATTATATATCACAAAAGTTAAATTATTTTCATATTTTAATAATTGTACAAATATAAAATTACAATGTACATTTTACTTCGAGTGCTTTATAAATTATTAGAAATTTTTCTTAATGAACATGCAATATTTATTAATATTAGATAAAAAAAACGATAAAGAGTTTTTACTTAAATAATGTTGTATTATTTTTTTATTTTAAATATAAATACAAATTTATTGAAACTATTTTTTAAAAAAATGGTTTATTTTTTTTAGATGAAAATGATCCAGTAGAAAAGGATAAATGTATAGTTTTATGTTACAAAGCACATACACACGGTAAATTATTATTAATAAACATTAATTGGTGGAAAAATTTTAATATTATAATTTGTTTATTATATAGGAGGTTATATTCTCAAAAACGTAGATGCTTGTAAACAAATATGCTTCAGTAAGATTTCATCATATTAATATACTTATAATCTTACATTTTTGATGATTTAAATATATTAAATAATAATTTCATTTTTCTATAAAACAAAATCAAATTTGTAAACAATTAACATTAAATTTTTTAATATTCAATTAATATTTTAAATACTTTTAATTTAAAATAAACTTTTTCAAATTAAACAGTGCATTGAGAGAAACTTAAATGCATATTAATTACAGATGATAAATAATTATATAAATATATTAACCAAAGTAGCTTAATTAGATACATTATTATTCTTAAAATTTCATAATTTTTTAGTTTTAATCATCAAACATTAGATTAATTTTGCTAATAATACATTTTTAATTCTGAATTAAGTTATTTTAAATCAAAATATTTATTTGTATTTTGTACATTATATTATATTTTAAATTATTATTATTTTTTTTTATTGTTGTTATTTTAATTATTCGTATTCTATTAGCGTTACCTACAATAGACCGACAAGATTGCATAATATCATGTGACTATATTTTTACCAGAGTAAAAGGATGTAAGTAATATATTTATTTAAGAATTTGTCAATTTGCCTTTTATTAACTTTTTATTATAAAAATGATATTTCTACAAACAGCAACTACTCCCAAGTCACCAAAAACAAACCCAAAGAGAAAACAAAAAGCCTTAGAGCAACCAGAATCCAGTAGGAAAAAATGGAGATTTATACTACCTAAACCTAGTAACTAAAATTCTAGTAAATTTTTCTTGTACAGTAAATCTTTTAAACAATATATCAGTAAAAACAATTTATATAAACGTAGACAATATTGTATTAAACAGAGCATTAGATCTCCTAATTAAATTACAAATAACTGCATAGTTTTGCAGCGTACGTGACAATTACAAAAATCTCTTTGAATAATCTGTTTTTCAAGGAACACTAATTATGACTTTTACATTTTTGTAAATTAACCATGTATAAAATTTTAAATATACGATTTGTAATTATTTACTAAATGTTATTCAATTTTAATTATTTATTATCTTTTTTACACTATATCATTAAAATATGATTACTTTACTAGAAACAGTATTAACTTTTCAAAATATTTATTTGTACACTTTTTTACTGATATTCATTTTATAATAGTTTCAACATTTATTTTTACTATACAGAAAATTTTAATCACTGTCATTATATATATAATCTTGAATATAAATATACAATCATAAACATATTGTAATTATAATGTAATTGTTGTTTAATTTATGCATTTGGACAATTAATAAATTCTTTATACATTTACATACTACATATAATTTTGTTATATGTAATATATAATATAATATGTACATAAATTTGTAAGGAATTATTAAATTGAAATTGATGTAAAAAGTAATTAATCGAAGAATCTGTTGTTTCTATTATTAGACTTTTGGCAATAATATATGGCTATATTCTTTTCATTTTATTAAAGTATATAATATAATTTGTTAAAGTAAATAATATAAATACCTTGTCTGTTATTTCAACATCAATCTACATCAAAATATCTATTATATGGTTGACGAATAATTGATCCAGAAGCATCAATCTTGGTCAATGGGAATAATTTCTAATTTTAAATAGAAATTATTATTTTTTTGATTCATAAACTTGACTTAATTTGATTTTAAAAGAAAATATTTCTTATTCATGTATATTTATTTATTATACTTAAAATCAGTAGTAAAATAAAAAAAAATTATACATTTATTAAAAGTATAAATATATATAAATTCGTGAATAAAAGTATAAAAGATCATTTAAGATATAGAAAAAAAACAATATAATTAAATTTTACCACATAAAATTTATCAGCATAAGAATTATTTTTTAAGTGTATTTGAAATACAGTTTGAATTCAGTAATTAGAGCGAGTATTAATAAATTGTTATTATGTAATTGGTTTATAAAACATTAATTACTGCAAATATATGTTATATGTTTATATGCATAAATAAATTGGATTTTCAAGTAAAATTTTAATAGATTAAATTTTTTTTGATTATATACTTTTCAATTAATTTTGAAAGGGTAAATTTTATTTTATTATAATTTAATAAATTAGATAATAAAATTTAAAAAGTAATTTTCTATCTAATCCGAAATATACACATTTGTATTAACAAAAAATATTTTTGTACATTCTTATTTGATAAATTTTGGATAAACTTTTAAGGTACATTTATTACATTAAACTTTTATAACTGTATAACTTCACTCAATTTAATAAATATAATAAATATCTCAATTCGTTATTTCAATTTATTTATACATCAAATAAACCTTATTTAATCAATTTTAAATTATATTTTTATTTTTAATTTATTTTATCGAAAATTGGACAGAAAACAGATTTATTTAATATTACTTGGAATAAAAGTAACATAATCCAATAAAAAATATACAAAATGAAAGATGTCATTTTAAATTAAAAAAGAAAGTTAATATTAGATATGATATAATTAAATAAGAAATTTTTTCTTTTTAAATAAGCATATTCATTCAATATCAGAAAATCACATATTTATGCGAATAACCTCTCAAAAATTATGAAGTCTAATTTATGACTTTAATAAGTACTTCCACCGGCAGTCTTTAATATAATCAATTGACAAGTGTAAAAATTTTTATATTCTTATAACAACGTATTTCCGTAATCGCTTCTAAATACATGCGTATACTGTCTACTTATTCATTTAATTTTCAACGTCAAAATGCGCAATTAGGCTTCATTTGAATTATTTTTTAAACGAACCGGTTCCTGGTAACATTTTCAAATTTGAAACACCTACACTTTTGTTGTGCACATGAATTTTACACGAATTTTGTACCCAAGTTTTTTGCTCCGCATCAACTATCCGCATTAAACTGGAAAAATTTATTCCCGTTCTCAGCGTCAAGTTTTATAAAAATAATTTCCTCAATTTCATAAAATAAAAATTTTTTCTCTTTTATTCTTTATTATTAAAAAACTTTTTTTTTATTAAAATAAAGTTTTTGTAAATAATTTTTAAGTTATGTAGACATATAAAAATAGTTTTACGACTTTCCAAAGTTTATTCTAAGATTTATATTAAAAATTTTAAAAACAAACTTACCTGTGCGTACATTACAATATTTATTTTGAAAATTAATCCTCTATTACAATAAACATATTTGTCAAATAATTTAAAGAAGTATTGAAATTTAAATATTTCTACGTTAATAATGCCAAAAAAAATATTTTAAAATACAAGCAGCATATCATCATACAATTGTATTAAATTAAACAAATGATTATAAAAAATTAATTGATAAATACAAATTTTTAATTTCAGTATGAATTTTTTAAATTAATTTTTTAAAATATATTTAAATAAGGTATATCACGCATCGTAGTGAAGTCTATAATCATTATTGCTTTGATTCAAGTGCATAAATGTACTACATAAATTAACCAATGTAATTTATCAATTACAACTACTTATAATACGGGGTTAATTGTATGGTATTTTTAGTGAATATTTGTGATAAAATATACTTTAGTATGTGTGTACATTATGAAAAAGAAAAATATTTTTTATAAATGATTCATTAGTTATGATTTAATTTTTGTTTTTTTTTTTCAATAAACATGCTAAAATAAGCATATTCGCAAGTTATTCATAGAATTGTTTAGATACCATTTTTTCTTTATTTTTTTTTTTTTTTTTTTTTTTTTTTATGAAGCAGTCAAAACTAAGAATAAGAAATAATTTAACAATATATTTGTCACAAATTGCAATTATAAATCATAATGTCCAATTTATGTTAATAATAAAATTACGTAATTAAAGTCTATCTTTTAGTAATTGACTTGTATAACCAAAATGAATGAACTTTTGTAAATTATTGAAAATTAATTAATCAAATTATGTTGCTTAAATCTAATATTTAAAAAATTTGAATCCCCAATATTTAAATTAAAACATGTGTACTATATGAATATTAATTATTGTATTGAAAAGAAATAAGAATAATTTTCGCAACGCTACTTGAAATATTAAAAATGAACATATTAACCACTCGCGTATATTTATTAAAAATAATTTCTAATTTTTTAGTTTTTAGGAAAGGTAAAGTATTTTATTAAAGTTATTTATTAAATATTTAAATTCAATACAGTTTAAAATTCATTTTTAAAAAGAAAAACAATTTTTTTAGAAGAAAGTTGTAGTATTGATTATTATTCATTAAGATTAATTAGCAAGATTAAATATTATTTGTAATAAATAGAAATCTGTTGGAGAGCAATTAAAATAAATAAAAACGTTAATCAGTCACGTCAATTGTTTTATAAATTAAAAACTACTAATAATTTTAAAATGTAACATCCTGCACGAACAGTATCATTATCTGTTCGATAGATTATAAGGATGACAGAGGATCAGCTGTCGTTTCTCTCTCTCTCTCTATCTCTCTCTCGTTTGATTTACGCGCTTATGTATCTATAGATATATAATATACTTGTAAACTAACTTTAAATATAGATTGACATGGTGGCACTAATTTGTTGAATGAACCAATAGAAATTGGTAGTTGTGGGTGTAAAACTGTGTGTGTATACATAGCGTAACTATGATTTGAAACAGGGGAAATATATTTGTGCTCTTCTGTTCTCTCTCTCTCTCTCTCTCTCTCTCTCTCTAGCTATATATATATATATATATATACATACATCTCTTTCACCCTCTCTTTTTGTACATTTGTTTATAAATATACATATATATATTATTATTATTATTAAAATTAACCAAATAATAATTTCATTGATTTAAGCATAATTGAAATTAAATAAGTTTTGGTATTCAAGATAATTATGTCATGGCAAAATATTTATTTCTATTTAAAAATATAATAGAAATATAAAAATATAGAAATAATTTGTTCTTTTCTTTATTACAATAATAATATTGGATTATCATTTATTACAGTAAATTATTATTATAACATAATTGTCATTATTGAATAAGTAGTTATTAATAGGCGAACTATAAAAACAAAACATTTCGAGATATGAAAATTGCATAAAACAGGTTTGTTATTTCTTATTTATTTATTTTATTTCTTATGAATATTTTTATGTTTAAAAAGAAAGCTATTTTTTATAAAATTTCATAAAATTTCCTTAATATGAAATGTAATTGTAACATAAATTTTATACTTTATATTATGTATCTACTTTTAATGATTAAATTTGAATTAATGATTTAAAATGTTACGTATCATTAAAACTGTCATAAATTTCAATTAAAAAAAAATTCAACGTATACAAGGTATTTAATAAAAGATTACGGACATATTTACCAATTAATTTATGGTAAAATATTAAATTAATAACGAATTTATATTAATTATTTTCTTAATATTTTTATTTAATTTAAAACATTCAACCACAATTTATTTCATTAAAAATTAAATAATTATTTTTAATAGAAAAGAAAATAATTATTGAGTTCTATCAAAAGTTAGTAATATTAATCAGTTTATTGAATTGCGATTGTAGGAATATAATTTATTAAAGATATTCAAAATATCCTCCCACTATTTTTTAATTTTCCTCCTCTATAAGGTCTCATTTCTATTACAATCATGCTCTATCTCTTCTCTCACATCGTCTCTCTCTCTCTCTCTCTCTCTCTCTCTCCCTGTTTCATTCACTCACAATTTCTGTATGAGTGAATATCTTTTATGACAATGTAGATCAGACAAGATTCTATCGTGGGGTTACAAACTATGTCTCGTTGCTACGGTCTCAACGAGGACTTCGTGCGTGTAAACATTTTCTGACGATTGGTTGTCGACAACAGGTGTTTTTGCAAAATACCTGAGTTCTGAACATTTCCATCTGTATTTCAACAAACAATTCGAACAAAATCGATTATTACCTTTACGCCTGGTATTTCAACGTACTTAAACATATTTTTCTTTTTGGGTAAGAATAGTGAAAGTCAGGAATCATTCGTTGAGGCAGAATCGGCGACTAGGTTTGTGCTTTTTTTTATCCAGACGTCAAATAAATAAGTGTTACTATTTATAATTTATTGCTTGTAATTTTTATTGTTTTTATGAAATAGCTGCGCTGTAGTGATTAAAATATTTCATGTGATGATTTATAAGTGATAAAAATGAAATTTAATAATTTAATTCAAAATACGAAGTTGGATTTATACTTCAGTGAAGTGTTGAGTGTATTAGAAGTGAAAATTGACTATTTGATGGATGATTAGAATAAATGAAACTTTGAATAATAGTTGAAATGTGACTTGCATAATATAAGTTGATCAATCAATCACCTTTGAAATAATCTTGAAACGTGATTTAAATTTTAGTAAGATCAAATTTTTTTTATTCAAAAATATGTTTTTTTTTTAAATAAATATCAAAATATATTTTTGTACAAAAATTAATTTTACTATTTTTCTTGGTTGATCAGTTAGATACATATACAATTAATTTAATTCAGAGTTTTCATAAAATCATTCATCAGAGAAGGTGTACTTTTAAAACACTATAATTCACTAATATAAATAATTAATAACTACCGTAATTGTTATGATTAAAAAATGTACGAAAAACGATATTTTCAGTATATTATGTTGAAATTATTATCAATATATTTATCTATTTATATTATAACTAAATTATATTCTGAGCTTTATTTATATCACTGAAATTATCAAATACAAGTTGAGACAGTATTCAATTGAGAATATTCGATTTTTGGCACACAAATAAAAAATTAAAAAGATACAAAATAATATTAAAAAGATATAGAATCATTAAAACTTTAATAAAAAATTATAAATTTTATAATCATGAGATTTAAATATTCAATCTGTACAAAAAAAAATTATTTATGCGACCACTGTATTTTATAGAATAATATTTTTAATAATTTAAATATGGAGATATAAAATATTTTACAATATATTAAATTAATATTATGTTCCATATGTATTAATAAGAGTAATATAATTTTATAAATGACATGTAGATATAAAAATATTGTTTTCCATATTTGAATTCAAAGAAAATAAAAAATATAAAATCTTAAAAATTACAAGTAATGAAAATGTATGTTTCATAAACGTTTTATAACCTTCATACTTTTAAGTAAATTATTTTAATGCAACTGAACGATATATTGATTATTTTTCGTATTTAGCTTTATATATTTATTGCTGAGCAATAGATATCATGTCAAAAATAATTTTTAGTATTAACAAGTACAACAAATCTAACGTACAAAAATAATTGTATAACTAAAAGCAATTATACAATCTTGGCACAAATTTTCATAAATAATATTTAAAATTAAATTACATGATTGAGATTTTCCGAAGAATTATAGCATAAATATAACATAATTTTTAGGAATGAAAAGAATATTAAAAAAAATTTTCCTTATACGGTAAAAACATTAATATTTTAATGAAATAACATATATAAGATAATAAAGCTTGCGTTCAATAAATAATTATTAAAAATTAATTATTATTTTTATTGAAGTTAATAGATATAAAAATCTGTATAAAATATATTACATATGCTTAAAACATCTTCATTTGAAAATTATGGTCAATTAAATTATATTCGTGAATGATATTTTTTACAATATGATATTTAAATAATAGGTTTTCAATCTATTCAAATTGTACGTAAAAGGTTGTATCCGTTTACTATTCAATATATTTTTAAACAAAATATTATTTGCCATAATAATAATAATAGTTTTTCAAATTAATTCTATAATTTATAAAATAAATAAATTGAAAAAAAAAATATACGTAAAATATATTAGCTTAAAAAATATCGACATTTAATAGTTAGCACATGTGTGGAAGCAATTACTTGTTACTATTAAAATTGTATAAAAATTCCAAATAGCAAACGTTAAAATTAGTTACATTTGATAATGATACAATTATAACGATTAAAATTCGGATGAAAATAAATAAAATAAAAAGATTTTATGAAATATTCGAAGTAATAATGATGAAGAATTGAAAAACCATTATCGTTTTTACGTTGAAATTATCGTGCCAAAGCAAACCGATTTACAAGCGGCTGAACATAAATTACGTTCGAAAGAAATTCGTGCAATTGGAACGAATTATTCAAAACTTTTGAGGGTTGCACTTGTTTAAAAACAGATACAAGTTGCCCAAGCACTATATTTCCATCGAAAAGGGTTAGTGTTATAAATGGGGCAAGGTTGATGAGCTGGGAACTGAGAAACCGAGAGAGATGGATGGATGGACGTGGATGTGGATGTGGATGTGGATGTGGATGTGGATGTGGATGTGTGAGATTGTTCCCCGGAAGTCAGTCATTGCACGTCATCCATCATCATCAGAGGGGCATCAACGTCATTGGTTGAGAGCGAAACCCTTCGTACGTGAATGCGAACATTCGCGATTCATAGACGATGGACCATTAAAAGGAAGAGCAGAGCACGTGTTCTTACTTCTTCCTCATTCGATGACGCTCACATTGTTAAAACGACATTATAAATTGCGTAACCTCAGTTCTCACTTTAATTTAACCCCCATTATTTTAAGTGATTTTCAATTGTTTATTACTTTTTGAGATCGGTGTTCTACTGCGGGCTTAATATTCACGAGACAAGCTTTTATAAATTTAACCACTCATCTCGAAAATAAGAATTAGCTTTATGATAATTCGTACGATATTTTTGTTTGAATTGTTGTTGAAAACGATTGGTTCTAGAGACAAATGA
This sequence comes from Eupristina koningsbergeri, assembly GCA_018907245.1. Lineage (NCBI taxonomy): Eukaryota > Metazoa > Arthropoda > Insecta > Hymenoptera > Agaonidae > Eupristina > Eupristina koningsbergeri. Next base: position 125,423 of record JACCHV010002773.1, on the reverse strand, counting down.
CATGTAATGTTTTTTAGGATTTTTATAGGACAAACGATTTTTATATCTTATAATTGTTCATTCATTTCAAATTAAAAAAATGTAGGTGCTATAAATAATGTTGAGCTCGAGTATTAATTAACAGAAATTGTAGTGTAAATAGTGCAATACCAAGTATTCAAATAGCTAAAATAAAAAAATGACTAAATTTATTTTTCGGATTACCTAATTAATAAATCAATTTTTCTCGAGTTTGCATTAAACTCAAATAAAATCAATAATAAATAATATTGGAAGTATCAAAGAATTTATTACTTATGATTATTAATTTAAGAATAGAAGCCTTTGGACGCCAATGAATAATATTTGTTTATAATATAAGAAATTTGATATATTCTATAATGAAGATTAGTTATCAAATAAAATCTTATTTATAATAATTTTTTTTTTTTTTTATAAAATAACGATGTAACATAAAGCAAATATAATAAATGAATATTGTAATCATAAATTACATTTCAGATACCATAAAAATACATAAATATAAGTGAAAAACAATATTAAAAATCAAAAAAAGGGATTTAGACGAACATATAACAATCATACATACATTTTACAAATTAGAATTAAAATTTTTAAAATTAAAACACCTTTTACAAATTTGCCACCATGATTGCATTTAATATCGTAATCGTAATTAAAAAAAAAAGATAATAAAATGCTTTGACCTTAATTAAAATACGTTAATTTACCTTTAATATAACTTTGTATTAAAATCTGATCATTTTATGAATCAATAGACAAATATTGAGTTAAATTATTGCTTATTTATTGAATATTTTACGAAATAGTAGAGAGTTATGTAAAATATAATTATGATATTTTATGCAAGTTAATTTTCTTTGTAAGATTCATGTTAAAATAAGAAAAAGATAGTTACCAAGAAGATGTGTCTTGATGAGAAAAATGTTATTTAATAAACTTGAGTTTGGAAGATAAAAAAGATTAATCGGTCGTGTCGAGTTAAAAATATTCTCGCAACATTTATAAATTGGAGAATGCGAGCGATAGGAAGTGTGGAAGAAGTCGTTAAGTGGAGGTTGGTAGGTGAAGAAATAAGTAGGAATGGCAATCAAATGGGCGAAAATGATAAAATACAATATAATAAGAGAGCGGATACAAGGGCTCAGCCATTATCGGATGGCAGGGTAGAGATCGCGTCGATCCACACGATCCACATGATCTAGACGATCCACACGATCCACCTCGACCTCCTAAAGATCGATGTGGATCGCGCCGATCTATCTCTACGCCTCGGTTCGCTTCGCTCCGATCCGCTCCGATCCATAATAATCCGATACATCCAATAAACACACTCGGACACAGTCACGAGCACTCATAGGCGATAGTTGATCTATAAATCTAGCTTACGTGCCTTCCCCTCGGGCATTTCATCGCAGGTTCCACCCGCGGCGCGAACTAATGAGGATGAGGTGAATTGGCGCGCATACGTGTTGCGTTGCGAGCAACAGGAACAAAAGGGAGAGTCGAAGCTCGGGATGCCGTCGATCGAGACCATCCAGCACCAGCAGCGCGTCGACAGGTCGACGAGCCCACTCCCGCGCAAGTCGCCGGCCGGCAGTCCCAGTCCCCTCGTGGGGCCTGTCCAGGAGCTCAGGGCCCTCTTCGCCGAGCCCGGCGGCCCCGCCCCGAACCCCAAGCACCCGGACCCGCACTACGAGGCCATCCAGTGCCTGCAGACCGAGCCCAAGCAGATCGACAGCTGCGAGATTCCCGAGAGAGGATCATGGGGCAGCAAGGTAAAACGACTCCTGCCAAACTTTCTCTCTCTCTCTCTCTCTCTCTCTCTTCACTCTAATTCGGCCCTTACCAACAAAAACAAACAAGTCTTCTTGTTGGAGACACCTTCTTATTTTGTAGAGCTGAATTTTTAAGATCCGACATGTCGTCTCGGCACATTAAAATAATTATTAACATAAAATTTATTGGGACTGCGCGTTCATTCTTGATAATCAAGCAAATTATTGAAAAAAATCACATCTTTTTAGAAAATTTTTTTTATTAAAATTAACAATAATACTATTAAGCCACAGGATGGCATTAATAATCTAAACAGACATTATGACGCCTTTTTTAAATTTTTGGGTAACATCTTCAACAATCTGACAAATCATATTAGAGATCGATATTACAAATATTCAGTAGTGTACAGTAGTGAAAACACGATACATAGCAGTTCTCGTAAATTTTTAACAAAGATACAATTTTGAATTAAAAAATTATAGGTGTTGAAAAATTGTAAAAAAATGGTTATCAATTAACATTATTAATAAAATTATTGGCTTGATAAGGACTAAGTAATGTTGTCGAAACTTCAACGTACAATTATAATTGTTTATTTTATACAATTATTTTTTTGTCGCGGCTATGTACAATCGTAAAAATTCAATTCTATAATAAGAAAGTACAAAACAAAAATATCATAATAATAATATGATAATTTGTAATAATGTAGTTATTTTTAAGGTCTTGACAAGGGTGAGAAATTAACTCGTCGAAACATTATAATTACGCACAAGAAGAATCTTTTTTATCATGTGTTTAATTAAAATAAAAGAACTTTTTATATTACAATAATACTAAAAAGAATTATCAAATTAAAATAAATTTTTGACGTATGAATTTTTAATTTCAAATTTACCACTTGAATGAACACTAAATTTGATGTTTTTATTTTACATAAATTTTGTTTTCCATAAAACCTATAATTGTTTTCAAATTAAGATTTTTAATAATTTTTTTTTTTTTAATGATAATTTTATATTAATTATTTAAAATTTATAGCATAAATTTTCAAACAATCTTAATAACTCCAACTCAATCTGATTCACCTGTTGCTCAACTCGACTCTATTCCATCCATAATTCACACATAACCGCACCTCGGTTATAAAATTTATTGCTCTTATTATTATTATTGCAAACATTTTAATAATAAATTAATTTTTTAATTTTCTTGTTTAAGCAACAATCAAAAATTAAAACTAAATCACCTTTTTATCCAAATTTTAAATGGATTTAAGGATTTTTTACATAGCAGATTCATTGCACTTTAAAACCATTTTTACACACGTTGTTTTAAGTAAAACAGAGCTTTATGTATTATTTAATTGAAACATTGTATTTAATAATCTACAACGCGCTTTTAATTATTCATTAAGAATCTTAAAATTATTGTTTAAAACACTCGTTATTCTTTTAAATATATTATCTGTATTAACTATTCTTACGTTTATCATACTGTATGAATATAAACATTAATTTAGATGAACTTTTTAGGATCTTAGATGAGTTAAAAATTCTTCTTTTCCTTTTAAGAATATTAAGTTATTAAAATTCGTAAAATTTATACTATAAAAATATTGTCCCATTAATGTCACACATGTTATCTAATTTTTAATATTCAAAGAATATTGGTTAATTTAAAAAATTTATAGCATTTGGATTAAAAAATATATTATGAAATTTATTTTTCACATATTTTATCATGATGTTAAATTGCGATTTCTAGCTATAATAAAAATAAAAGCAGCTATTGAATTTACATGCCGACAGGATTTTTTTTTACAGCTCACTTTGCAAAAACGCCTAAATTATAGTCTTTACATAAGATGTATAGCTTGTTACAATTACCAAATAATTTACAATTATTGTTTGGAATTATTAATTACGAACGCGTAAGCTTGAGAAATTTTAATAACAAAGTATTACGCATTTCATTATCTAGCACGAGCAACGAGTAATCTCCATTGCGAATCAGGTGTAAAAATTTAATCAAGTACAAAGTAATTTTATAGCTTACATTCGAAGAATCAATGCAATTAATAAGATTTATGGCCCACGTCTCCGAGAGCATTAATAATGCAAGAGAATAAATATTCGCTTTAGTCGCTTTAGTCGCTTTAGTTAAAGCCCGAGCCCCAAATTTTTGCGCGCGCAAGCCTCCCTAAATTGAATTGAATCTTATTGCATTGGAATTGAAGATCGAGTTCATCTTATCGGTGGTGGGTCTGGCGATAGGCTTGGGGAATCTATGGAGATTCCCATACTTATGCTACAAGAACGGCGGCGGGGCCTTTATGGTGCCATACTTTATAGCTCTGGCATTGGCCGGCGTGCCGATGTTCCTAATGGAATTGGCCTTAGGACAGATGATGACCATTGGAGGTCTGGGTGTATTTAAAATAGCTCCCATCTTTAAAGGTACCAACAATTTTTTTTTATCTCCTTTTTTAACTACAAGCTTTAAATTCAGTTGCACGATCGGTGATTTAACACTTGCATAACTTTAATTTATGTTCCCAAGGCATAATTTGTGGACGGGGATCCATTATGCACTGGGGCACCGGAGGATTCTTGCAAAAGTAATGTGTCGGATAAATAGTTAAGTGGAAATTGATTTTCAGGAATTGGATACGCAACATGTGTGCTGTCTTGCTGGACAAACATCTATTATATTATTATTTTGGCCTGGGCGCTCTTCTACTTCTTGGTGTCCCTGCGCTCAGGTTAGTGGAAATCAAGGAAATGTTACGAACACGTTTACGATTCTATCGGAATTAAATGCCGAGGTTGATGATGCTTTGTAAGATTCAGTCAAAACAAATTTTTTATTAATGAAACATCCTCGATCTATCGGAATGTCAACTCTACGACCGTGACAACTAGCCGCGTTACGCACACAAGTGAACTCGGTCGTTCTTTTTTCAACTAATCAGTATATGCACTGCTGCAAAGGATAAATGAAACTGCAAATGAGAAGCAAACATTAAACGTTCAATTGTAATTGTACCAATTTGCTTCTTTAGCAAAAATATATCTATAGTTTTACTACTTTTTTTAATTGCTTTAATGGCTTAACATTTCGAGAAACAAATCACGATGCCTTTCATTTAACATCGATTCAATATTCCCTTATATTTATATTCTTTAAAAACTAAATTTATCTTGTGACAATTACATTGTTAAGATCACAATTAAAAGCCTTGGTTGCATCACTGATATTATGATTATACGAGTTTTAATGACTCATCGGTGAATTTTTTTTTGTTTTGTTGCAAATTAATTAAATTAAATCGTAATTTTTTGTAAACTTTGTAGATGTTCCTTGGAGAACATGCGAAAATACATGGAATACAAAATTTTGTATAACTTCATCCGAGCGTTTGAAGACTCCGTGCTGGAATAGTTCCGAGGACACGATATGTTCTACCTCCATTGGTAACTTAAGCCATAAATTACTCAAAGATCCCGTAAAAGAATTTTGGGAGTAAGTATACATAACATTTTTCTTATAATTAGATGCAATTGCTTTACAATTAGAGGAATACGGAGTTCAATCGATTTCTTTTAAGAAAATGACCAAGTATTTTTATTGTATCACTCAATAATTGTCACGTCTATATTATTGATCAATAAGTATATGTATACTTGATTAAATAGGTAAATACTTAAAGAGAAAGGATATACGAATGCTTAACAAACATTTGTCTCATATAGCGTAGTTTATAATTATTAAAATATTAATAAACTTGTGCACTGTGTGAATAAATTCGTACATTAAAAAATTTAATATATTTAATTAGAATAACTATTGAAAAGTATTTAGAACATGAAATTTTTAAAAAAATAATTGATATTATAAGACGGTGACTAAATAAAATCATTAAGAACGTATGTGTGTACCTTTCGATTTATTTTGGTGATGTCAAAATAATGTTTCCCATTGGCTTGAAGTCTAATGACCATAAAAATTTAATTGATCTTGTTTATAAAATTGGAAATTTATTATTATTGAGCAGTTACTTGTCATTATCGTATGTATACGGATTTACAATTTATTACTTTAATCCTTGCCTATTTGTGCATGAATGAGAAATAATACGTCCACAGCCTACAATAACTTCATTCATAAATTTGTTCTTTTGTTCAGATTATTTCATTGTTTCGTATATCCATTCAATATTTGATATGCAGAAGACAATTTGAATTTTTAAATAAGCTATTACATTAATTGCTAAATTATCTGTATTAAAGCTTCTTCAACTTACCTTTAAAAATTATATCTCATTGGAATAATCATAAATAATGTAAACCAAACAAAACATTTACATTTGAATATTAGGATAAAATATAATTAAAATCATATATTATACTTTAAATACAACTAAATTTTATGAAAATAACATTTTATTCTTCTTGATAGAATTATAAAAAATTTTATATATAAGTTTATCGCATTCAATTGTTGGCAAAAGTCGTGTATCAAAATATCCTTTACATTTCAACAATATGTTATCATTGTTTTGTATAATAAAAGAAATTTGAATATGTAACTGAATAAATAAATATATATATATATTGAAGAAACCTCGTTTATTCCAAGCAAAATTCAAACTCAATCTTCTATGAAGATAAAGAACAGATTCATATAAGCTTTCTTTTTAAGTAAAATTTTACTTTAACGAGTTTTATTGTAATTCTCATAGTATAATATAATTTCTCCATATCATTTTTATTAGGTAATTAAATTTAATTCAATGATGATTAATACAAATCAAAGTTAATACAAGTGAATAGAGAACTATGGTTCATGATCTCGAAAATAAAAATGAATTATTTAGTTAAGTTTTAAATAAATAAATATTTAAATTAGATCTGATTTAAATAAAAAAAAATATAAAAATAAATTTCAAGGTAGTGCATATGAATAAATTCTTGTTTTTTAATTGTTTACAAAAACAAACCATCATTAGATATACATACGTAGTTCTCACCTAAATTTATTTTTAGAAAATCTTTTTTATTCAATTTCGCACAATTAGAAAGCATAGATGACAAGAATTATTAATTTCATTGCATTTTTTGATGGGTAAATTGAATGCTGATTATCGGTACCACCGGTTATTTACTAAATATTTGTAGCATAAATTTTCCACACACACGTGTCAATTAAAAATATATAAATATTAAAACAGCTGATTCTTATTTTTAAAATTAATGAATAGTGGCGAAATTTAGTAATCATATTTCATGTAGAATATGTTAATGGTGAAAAATGAATTACATATTACTTTGTTAACAGGAGGCGAACGCTACAAATTTCCGATGGAATCGAGCAAGTGGGCAGCATTCGATGGGAATTGGCCGGAACCCTCGCAATCGTTTGGATAATGTGCTATTTTTGTATTTGGAAAGGAGTGAAATGGACGGGAAAAGTAATTGACTAATTGATAAATAATTGTTTACCCCTTTATAACAATATTAATTGGTACTATCGCATAACATTATTCCGATCTTCCAATTAATTTCCAACAAAAAACAAACTCCAGCTACGTGGAATATCAAAATTTTGGCATTTCGTAACTTGCATTTTTTCGCAAAAATTATTATTTAATAAATTATTAATATTTCTTAATTGTAAAATTTAAATAAAAAATGTATTTCAAAATTGTCAAAATTTCTACACATTTTAAATACGATAAACGCATCTAGTTTTACCGTGTTTTTCATACGATCTGTTCAAATCAAAAAACGTACCAATACAATTAAAATGAATAAAATTAAAAGTATGATCGATCCAACGGAATATGTGGCTAGTGATAATTTGGGGGTATGGGGGTTGATTTTAATGTACAGGTGGTGTACTTTACGGCCCTTTTCCCTTATTGCTTGCTGGCTGTCCTCTTGGTACGGGGTCTCACCCTCCCCGGAGCCATGGAGGGTCTCAAATACTATGCCACCCCCAATCTCTCGAAGTTGGGTGAACCCGAGGTATAATACTACTTTACTATCTTATTATTCATCTAATTTATTTATGGAGAGGCTTAATTCTAATATAATATGCCTAATAAAAAATCAATATATTTGAATAAATTACATTTATTTTCATTACGTATAGTTTTTTACTACTGTTATATAATTATATGATGAATCGCATGATTAGATTGTATTTATTTAATTAAATTTTATTCAAATACAGTTATTCCATCATTATGTTAAGTGTATTAACTTGAATTCACAATATTTGTAATAATAATCTGCCATTCGTAATAATTATTCTTAATTGAAAAACAGCGATAACCTCTTTCATAATACAGATAAATATTTTAAACATTTAAATCATTCAATAATGTATTATTTATTCAATTGTTTGTGACACTTTAATATAAATGTTTAATTTACACAAAAAAATTTATTGCTTTTTATTGTCATAATAATTTATTCAAGAGAAAAAAATCATAACGATATTAATATTTAAATATTTGACAATATCTTAATGTACAGGTATTGAAGTGGTTAATGAAAAGTTTGATAATAAGGAATCAATGCTCTTTAATAATATTACGGGTACTAAAATGATCGTATATAAATAATGAAATATAATTATTAAATTATATCGAATGATTTTTAATTATCTATACATTATTCTAATATTTAATAGAAGTTATATATATATATATATTTTTTTTAATTTAAATAAAAAAATAAGAAACTTTTTTTAATACAAAAATTGTCAACTAGATTATTATATTTTTAAAAGTGTAAATAAAAATTATTCACTTTAGAATACACTAATTTTATTTAATTTTTAAAATAATGTGATAATTTTTTTTTTTATCTTGTATGCTAAATATGAAAAAAATGATAATATTACAATGGAAGCGGTATCTGGTATAAATTGAGTAACCGTACAATAAAATAATAAATTTGTAAATTCACAATATTTTAAAAATGTTATGTAAATTTAATTCTAATAACAATAGAATTTGATAGATATATTTATTTTAAGTAATTAATTCTTAAAATTGATTCAAGTACGTAATATATGTATTTTTAATTAATTTTTACGTTCAAAATCACTTTTAATCAATAAAATGAGCTATATAAATATAAATATGCTTACAACTAAATCTTGATGGATTAAAAAAATGTAGGTATGGATCGACGCCGTAACACAAATCTTTTTTTCTTATGCATTGGGTCTCGGTGCCTTGGTAGCCTTGGGTAGTTACAACAAATTCAACAACAATGTCTACAAGTAAGTACTGCAATCAGTTCAAAGTGATTCTTTAGAAAAAGTGTGAATTGTTTGTTGCGACAAGGTAGCAACAAAAAAAAAAAAAAAAAAAAAAATCTTATATTCTTTTTCATACGAAAAAGGGATGCTCTCATCGTTTGCACCGTGAATTCCTGCACGAGTATGTTGAGCGGAGTTGTAATTTTCTCGGTCGTGGGTTTCATGGCACACGAGCAACAAAAACCCGTGGCCGATGTCGCTGCTTCAGGTATGGATATCCTTTAACTTTTCACAAAATGGACGGTGCTTGATTTAAGAAAATGTCGGAATCCTGCAGGTCCTGGCCTGGCATTCCTGGTTTACCCCTCGGCGGTTCTACAATTGCCTGGTGCGTCCATTTGGTCTTGTCTTTTCTTCTTCATGCTGCTTTTAATAGGACTTGATAGTCAAGTAAAGATTACACGTTTTTAATTTGCTCGAACAATAGTGTCGTTTGTTGAATATTAATATTAAATATTAAGGTATTTTTTTTTTTTTTTAAAAAAAAGAAATCATTAATTTAACAGATTTTTGCGTAAATGCAGTTCAATTCAATGATGCACAACTTGAAGCTTTTCAAAACGAAATGATTGTCGCGTCAAGTGTACACTTACATATCAAAAAATTTACTTTTTTTTATTCGCAACAATTCTCCATTCAATATATTTTAAAGGTACGCGAAGGGGTGAAAAGGGTGAACTTTTAAAATTGAAGTTGTACATTACATGTTCGTTATAGCAAGTCGAGCGGTAAAGCCCGGTATTACATAGCGTTGAGTATATCCCTTTAGAGCTCCGATTTGTAAAGGATCATGTAAAATGAAGTGCTTCAATTCAACTAGAAATTTAAAAGAAATTTGCACTTTACAGCAGTGTTAATTTAATTTTATTTTTTTTTCTTTCTTTTCTTTTTATTTTTCTTTTTTTATAATAATTTTTAACAAGTTTGTTTTTCATGTCAAGCATTTCAAAGAGATTTTTGTTCTGAATCAAAGCTATTATTTTTATATGTTATTTAAAATTGAGGATTGATTTGTAATTAACTTTTTGTAACGCAAAAAAGAAGTCTTTTATAGTATAGTGTGTATTTAATATTAATTTATTTCATATCGAACAAAATTGGACCAGCAAAGGATATCAAATATCAGTCTAATATTCTTTTTTCGATGCTAACAATAATATCTCTTTTTAGTTTTGTACAGTGGAGGGTTTCATTACTGCAGCAGTTGACGAGTGGCCACGTTTGTTGAGAAAGAGAAAGGAAATTTTCATTGCCATCGTCTGTCTTCTTTCATACATCATTGGTCTACTGTGCGTTACAGAGGTAATTAATATCCAACATTAATATCCAACAATATTAGTGTGATTAAATTTATTTAGACGATTATAATATTAAAGCGATAAGTCTGCTGGAAACAGATGCAATACAGCACTGTTAAATGGTCTTAAAATCTTCAGATCGCAAATCGATTAAGCACGTATTTTCTTCTTTTTTTTTTTTTTTTTTTTTTTTTTTTTTTTTTTTTTTTTTTTATGGTACTTTATGGGATTTAATGAAATGTTAAAGGGAGGGATGTACGTATTTCAACTGCTCGACTCCTATTCTGTGAGTGGCTTCGTTCTGCTTTTTCTCATGTTCTTCGAGTGCATTTCTGTGTCTTGGGCCTTTGGTGTCAATCGCTTCTACGATGGCATACGTGACATGATTGGCTATTACCCCTGTTTTTGGTGGAAGATTTGCTGGACCGTTACAACCCCAGCAATTTGCGTGGTACGTTGGATTAAAAAGTTGAACCAAGACTACAACACACCTACATGTAAAATATCGACAGATTATTATTTATTACTATTTTTTATTTTTAAGGGTGTGTTCACGTTTAACGTCATAAAATTTGTCCCGGTGAAGTATCTCGATTACGAATATCCTTGGTGGAGTCACGTATTGGGTTGGCTCAGCGGACTTTCGTCTATGCTTTGCATACCAGGTTACATGATTTATATTTGGTATGTAACTCCTGGAACTAGATCAGAGGTAAACTATTTTTATACTCTCCATTTTTTAAAATTATTAATAATTGATAATAAACTATCAATACCCATACTTTAGTTTAATATCTCAGCACCTATTCAAAAGCCTTGATGCGACTCGATGTAATATTATTTTTTATACATATTTATTTTAAATCGTAAAACTTTTAAATTTATCTAATATAGAGAATTGCACTGAATCATGCTGAATTTATTTAGTAGTGGAGATTTTGATAATATAATGATTATGCGTAGGCATAAATTAATGATAATATCGATCAAATTATTAAATTATACGTATCAACAAATTTTAGATTTAATTAAGAAAACTAAAATGAGCAATGTTTTTTATTTTCATATAGTAAAGGTTTTTCTAAGCAAGCTACGCATTAATTCTTATTTTTATTGATTTTACAATCAAAATATCTATTGAAAAATATTTTAATAAAATGTATTTTTGTTAAAAAATGATCAAAAATATTTAAGTAATATAATCTTTGAATTTAATATTTGTAGTATTTTAAAACTTATTATGATTTCGTAATCTTCTAGCCCTTGCGACCCACAATCATACAATCTTTCATTTAAAACAATTTGTTTCGAAACAAAAAATTTGGATTTCAATATTCAAGTTTTCATTTATTTGTCCTCACTGAAATAATATATTTATAAAAAATAAAATTTATTTTTTGAGTCATAATAAAAAAATGTAATGCATATCATAAATTCTCAAGTAATATATAACATTAAATATATTATTATTTATAAATAATCTGAATAATTTAAAATTTTTGTATTGATAAATTAGTTCTTTTAACTTTTTTAAAAGAAAAATTTCTATTTTTGATGAATCATATTTGTAAAATGAATATTTTTATTTTGTTTATTTTTTTAATCTATTTAAATGTAAAATATTATTATTCATCATAATTTTTAAAAATATTTTAAATGTATATAATGTTTTTTCAGAAATTTCGAAAGTTAATAAGGATAGATGATAATATTGCAGCTCTCAGAATGAAATTAAATCCTGCTAAAGCTGCCGAAATTAAATCAGAGTTTAATCTATAGGAATTTTTGTACCAAGTTCCTTTTATTTTATTTTTAATAAATACTCTTTTTTGCAAAATAAATATATTTACCAAAGAAAATATAAATAAAATTTTTTATAAAATATTAGACATAATTGATTTTTATGTTTTGAAAAACTCATTTAAAACTTCATACTTTTATATATGAGCACTAAGCGATTTAAGTAAATAATTATAAATTATTACTATTTTTTTTTTAGGTTTGAATGTATTTAAAAATAAAAATAATTTTTATACGTAAAATATTTTTCTCAATAAAACAGTAATCCGCATTCGATAAATTATCTATTTGAGTAATAATCTTTGATACATTTTATTTTATTTACAAGAAAAACTATTGAAACATTATATTGTATAAATTATCTTCAATAATATACTTAAATTTGTTACTGGTTTTATAAAGATCAAATGTGTGCAACTGAAGTTTATGAACAATATATTATTCTTCATTATGAAATATAGACTTAATATGAAAAGTAAAAATAACTATAAATTATGTACATTTATTAACATGACTATGTATTGAATAAATGTGTAACAAAGATTCATTCTGGTAATAACTGCTTAAAATTTCTTATACCTATTTAATCAAACACGAAGAATTCACTTTCCTTCATTGATATTTATTATAATTTTTTGATAACAAATTTTATATATAATTATAATAATGTTAATATTAGTTTTATCACGTTTTAACTATAAATACAATATTTATCTTTATAAATTAAAACATAAAGTCCTGAAATTTTATAAAACATGTAAAATATTTTGTGTATATTATGTTGTTCTAAATCAATTTTGAATATCACATAATTTATTAAATAAAATATATGATCACTTAGTTTAAATATAAATAAACAATACCTAATAAGTTTTTAACTTAGTTCTAAAGGTTAACAATATAAATAGACATGTTATTATATAGGCTTATAAAATATATCCTGTATTTCAAATATTTATTTACAAAATTATGTACACTCTAAGACAACAAGTGATCACATTGTTCAAATAAAAAATATTTTTTTTAAACTCTGTCTTATGGTTGTATATGTCAAAAAAGTGAATTATAAATTTTTCACTATATTAAAACACATGTTAAAATTATTTACTGTTTAAAATGTATATTAAAACTTAAATGTTATCACTTTTTAACAATAAATATGTTTCTTATATTTTCAAATTAAAATTAATATTTACATGAAGAGAAAAATTAAAAAAATTAAAACAATATTGTTTATTGAAAATACTAGATTTCTTTTAATTTTTATCTTTTTGTATTTCCTTTATACGATGAATGAGTTGTTCCTTCCATTGGTCTTCTGATATAGAATTTGCCCACTCAGGTATTGCTGTACTTGGTAATGTAAATGAGGCCATTGCTGACTTTACTTGATTTATTTTATCAGCATCTAAATCAATGTTTGATGTATTTGATTGAGAAGACCAAACCAATAATGTTTCGGGAGCAATTGATGATTCTCCCTCATTATCCGATACTGGTACAGTTTGACGAGATTCTAAGCGTGCAGATGTCCATTCAAAGTCCTTTTAAAGTAAAATTAATATAAATATATCATTTAAATTGTAATTGAATATTTATAATACTAATTGCTTATAGTTAAATTAATAATGTACAATTTTTCTGACAAATTGAGCAAGTGTTTATTCAAATTTCATTTCTTTATAATTAAAGATATTATACCTCATCACTGTCATCATCGTCCATTAAGTCTCCTTCAATGGGAACATCCGATAGAGGAATATACCCTGCCATTTCGGCATCTTCCTCTTCACTATCAGATTCATGTACAGTAATAATACCAACATTTATATTAGATGTATTTAAATTGTCTATTGGCTCCTGTGTTGGTTCTGGTGACATCTTCATTTTTTAATAAATTAATTTATTCATTTAATTGGTTAATAATTATTTTAAATTGTTCACGAAATCATCATAAATCATTCATCAAGTCATGAAATCCTTTCAATAACATAACCTTTTATTTTACAATTATTTTCTTCAACAATGAAAATACCAATATTAGTATATTTTAGTTGACATATTCAAATGGTTAAGTATTATATGTATACATTCACCCGTGCATCTGCATAATTAAGATTTATGAATAATTCTCCTGCAGAGAAAATGCGCAATTATAATAATAAAAAAATACAATCCCAGCTGTTGAACTACACACACTTGCACAATGAATATTGGAACCAAGGAGATTTTGAAGTAAATAGATGGTTCGTGGTTTTGAATTACAGTATGCGACTAGCCGTGACCAGAGAGTGACGTTAGGAACAGTCAAAAATCCGAATTTCACAATTCTAATAAGGTGGCGCCGAAAGTGCATCTATGCAACGAAATCTAATCCACTGATGTAATCTATGGTTCCGGTCATGTGCAACTGGTAATTATTTACAATTTGTTCGCTAGTTACGAGAGACATAAATTGATAAGTGATTGATTTTTTTATCAGCGGATGTGCATAAAAACTATTTTATCTTTGTTTTATTACGAATGGATTTTCTACTTGTTAAATGTTCTTCTGAGCTTTTTACTTTTATGAATTAATTTTGAATGGATAATTAAAATAAATATACTATTAACATCCACGTAGAGCGTTTAAAATATTCGTGAAAATAAAAATCTCAATACAATAAAATAACCAAGTATTTTACACTATTTAAAGATCAAATTTCACGTATCAAATAATAAAATAAAAAAATTATTTGAATTATTTTTTTAAAAACTTTCATCGAATCCTGCACAGAAACAAAAAATACGGTAAACTAATTTTTTTAATTAATGAAAACAAGTTCAATTGGATGAAGTTTTGATATGAATTTTAAAAGTATTTAAAACTATTTTATTCATTTATTTGAAAAGGCTATGTTTGATTCATTTTGAGTTTAACAAATTTTCCAAATAAATTGTGAAAATTTGAATGACAACTTAAAAATGTTTATACTAATTAAAAAGAAGTTAACGTGATTTCATTTTTCTTTTTTTTACAATTTTTTTAATTAATTCATTGTAAACGTATATAACAACAAATAATGTATGTAAATGTTGATAATATTTAGTAAAACAAATGGAAATTATATATATTTGAAGATTTTTTGCTAAATTTTGCAAAGGATTTCTTTAATAAGTAAAATGATCAT
Source organism: Eupristina koningsbergeri (assembly GCA_018907245.1). NCBI lineage: Eukaryota > Metazoa > Arthropoda > Insecta > Hymenoptera > Agaonidae > Eupristina > Eupristina koningsbergeri. The sequence goes on along the minus strand of JACCHV010002773.1, from coordinate 110,017 downwards.
TAATAAATACTTATAAAAATCTATTTCATGTAAATTAATATTTATTTTGAATTTTTAAATGCACAAGAGATGTTGTAAAGTAATAGTTCGTACATTTATTCAAAGGATATTTAATGAAAATTCTATTAATATGATAATATTTTTCTATAACAATTGTTAAGACGATTCTCATTTTATATTTATATAAATATGATATCATAAACTTGCCATTGATTTATTACTAATCAAGCAAATGTAATATACAGTTACAAAAAACGATGAAAGATCATTTTTTTTTTTTTTAAATACGGATCTATATTTATTTTATGTTCTGCGAATAAGCCATTTTATAGTTTGTACATACAAAATGCAACATTTTGCTCAAAAAAGATTTGGAATTTTATTGCAACTATAAATATGTAAGCAATCAACATAAATAATTCACAGGTATAGTATTTCAATTTGAGAATCCAGGATAGATAATAACGAGTGACCTGAAATTCGCAATTTATATTCTTTTTGTAGCCAAACTTTTGTATCTTATAAACGTTTACTTTTTTTTTTTTTTTTTTTTTTTTTTTTTACATTATTTAGTCAAAGCAGATGTTGCAATAATATTTTTGCCTCGGTATCAGGGAGGATAGCGTATTTTCGCAGATAACTACCGTAGGCTCGAGTGCAAGACGTCATCGACATCTTGGTTGAAAGTCAAGTGCAAGACCTTCGCTGAGTCGCAGCCTTGCTAATATATTTATGATACATGTGCACACACACACACGCACGCATAAGCACGCGATTCTTGTAACCATGTACACATAAAAAAAACAGCCAACGAAGAATTGCAGAAACGGGCTGTAGCCCTAACGAGCAATGCGCACACAAAAAAAGCAACAAAACAAAAAAACAAAAAAAAAACTGCAAATATTTTGAGTAGATGATGGCTCGATAGGAGATTGGATTTCCGCTCGGATCTGGAATTCTTGAAATTTCTACCCTCGCTTTCTCTTTTCTCTTAGTAAAACTGATTGGTGATACCTTTGTTCCAATTATTTACAATGAGCCTCCGGTCATGAGAGATGAAAGTTAATACGAATATGAAGTTTTTAGCTATTTTTCGATTTCCAAGACACTCGTGTTTCCCAGCAAATTTGCACAAATCCTTCCTTGACCACCAGCTGCAGAAAAATGTTTAATAAAATAAACAAAAAAAAACACACAATGCACATAGAATTTATTTTTTATCCAAAAGTTAATTATTATACAATGAATAATGATTCGTATCGATTGTTCAAAACTCGGAAATCTATAAATGTGCATTTATTAGCAAAAAAAGAAAAAACTAAAAATATTCCATTCAATGAAAAATGTGCATGGTGCAATTGTCACTAACGATTTAAATTTAAATAATAATATGTTGAGTAATAAGATTTGCCATAAGAATGCGACTCTGAAAAATATACCATCAAAAAATATGAACAATCGCTTTAACTTACAAGACAAATATTTTTGTGTTTCGAGTGAAAAATCGATAGGCAAAAGGTTAAATGTGGATTATCATCCTTGTGCGTTATTGAAGAAACATTTTCAGCTTCAGCTTGGAAAGTAACAAAGGTAGCTTATAAATTGCAATTTAGCGCACACACGGACGAGATGTTCCGCTCACGCGCGTGTGCGTGTGCATGCGTGAGGGAGCATAATGGAGCTACCAAATGGTAATCATCGAGTTAAGCTACAGTGGGTGGGGGAGTTGAGGGCCCTCCGAGGGGCCGGAGGGAGAGAGAGAGAGAGAGGGGGGGAGGAGGAGGAGTCCCAACGCGGTGGGGCCTTCCATACACGGGTGATTCGCGAGCGATGCATACAATCGAACTGTTGTATGTTGTATGCCCAGCCCGACAACGCGAAAGCATAAGGTGTATGCGGCTATTCGTGGTCCATTTAATTCGATCTTTCACTATCTCGCCTACCTCCGCGCGCCATTTTGTGACAATACTCGCTTCTTTTGCAAAAGTATGCAATTTATCCGCGCTTTAAGGGAAAATCTCTTTTTGAAAGCGAATCCTGATCCTTCCAGCGCCGAGAGCCTGAGCTGAGACGCAGAAACATCAGCGGGCCCCGTAACATTTGCCAATGAGCTTCTAAAACGGTATAAACAAACACTCTTTTATTCTTTTAAACATTACTTTTTAATTTGCAATAATGGCTTATCAATGTTAGGATTGAACAGCAAGGTTTATCATGGCTTCTCAAAATTCAAAACCCGTGCCTGTAAAGAAGAAAGTGACGTTTCAAACTACGACACCAACGAAAGGTAACAATAACAATTCATTTTCCTACTTTTTTCTTTTTTTATTTTACTCGTCCACACGCTTTGAGCGCTATCACGTTTACAATGAGTTTACAAACATTCGATAGAAAACAATTATATAATTAACTTGATTTTGTTCGTTTTCTAATCGATTAAACGTAATATGATAATAATGCATTTTTTTTTTTTTTTTTTTTTTTTTTATACACGGTCGCATGTTTTGAATGTAATTCACTAATTGCTTGACTTTTATTATCAACTGCCATAAACATTAATACTACTTGCTTAAATTTTGAAAGTAAAAGTAATGTACGTTTGTATATTAGCAGTTTCAGCTTCTACAGAAATAGTTGCGATAAAAAGAGTTCGCTGGACCGAAGAACAAAAAAAATTGGTTCTTTCTACTTACGGAAATTATCCACAAGGCAGATTTCCACCATTAAACGAAATAAGAGAATTTATAATAAAAAATAAAAAAATACTCGCAAATAAGGACGCCGCCAAAATCAAGACATGGCTAAGCAACGAGAGAAAAAAAAATCGTAAAATGTGATATAAAGGAAATTGTACATAAGGAAAATAAATATTTTTGTTTTATATTATTTAGTTTCTAATAAATCTTTTAAAAATCATTGTTAGACAATTCAAGTTAATAATAGTAGATATAATTAACAGTTATTAAAAGATGTATTGTACAATAAAGCCTAAATTTTACAGGAAAAAAAAATTTGTTTACGTTTTGTAAAAAGCAAGATGTGTCATTTTATCTAATATCTATTGACATTACAAAAACTCAAATATTACGACACTCGTGCGTTTAAATATTGTGACACTTGATAGAAATTTCATGATTATTTTCTTAACGGAGTACTTCATGAACAAAAAAAAAAAAAAAAAAAAAAAAAAAAAAAACAACTAAGGAATATGAATGTAGACATTTTTTTAATAATATAAATATGAGGTGCATTTAAATTTAATAACTAATAAAGTAAAAATTCTAATAATTGTAGATATAATAATATAGTAATTGTAGTATGTATTAAAAAATACTCGTTTAATAAAATCCATTTAAAGTAGAATTAATCGATGTAAGCAATTATATTGTTAGAATAAAATTACAATTGAAAATTGAATCCAGGCTCTTTCATTATCAACAATACCTCATAGAAATTAAAAGGGATTTTCACTTGTAAGTGAAAAATAGGCAACGACAATTAACATTTCGAGTCTCACGATTAAAGACACTTAAAAAGGTAATCTTAAATAAATACTCTAAATGGTGTCTCGTTGAAAAATGTCGAAAAACAAAGTCAATAGCATTTTAATATTGGGAATTGCACAATTTTATTTATTCAAGTACACATTTTTTATCTTGTATTTTATACCAAAAGAAAATAAACTTTAAGATAATAATTAACGATGGAAAACATTAATTTAAACACGTACATACACAATAGTGTAGTGGTGGTTCTTTGAGGTGGCCTTTATTTACATTGGCAAATAATTTGCATTTTCGATTAATATTTAATTAAAAATGATTGTAGTATTTTGTATGCCATTAGATGCATTTCATTAAAATAACGCCGATAACGAAGTCTTTATAAGTGAAGTAACTTTTCAATGTTCAAGCAAACAACACAAAGAAGAAATCGAAAGCCAATAATTTATTAGTGCCCGTAATAAAAAAAGTATTTCAAAGTTAAAATTCAATTTCCATATTTCAATTTTCAAGTACATTGTATAGAAAAAGCAAAAGCCACCACGACGTCATTGAAAAAATAAAATAAATCGCGCAATTAAAGTGCCGGCCGGCATAAGATTTTGAATTAGCAAAATCTGCTGGCGGAAAAACGTGCAAAAACGTGCAAAAACGTGCAAAAACTTTGTTTACATTAAGAGTAAGTATAATAGTGGTATAATACACTAAATGCAATTGCTGAATAAACATATTATTACATAAAATTAGTATTAGTGCAAAAAAATTTATCTTTCTAAACCTCGAAAGTAGGTCACAGACAAGAGAATCAATTTTATCTCTCTCTAGTTCATCTGTGTTTTAAATATAAACGCAACCGAGCAATTTCGGTTAAAAAAAGATTTCCAATTGCGTTCAAGTGTTAAATGTCAGATCATTAATATGCGACATACACAATACAATAAGTACACAATTAAAGGACTATTTCCTCACCTGAAATTCGAATTTTTCGGCGCAACCATGAAGTGCAATATGTTTGAATGTGTTAGAGTTCTTTTTTACGCTGTCCACGAAGTCGCTCACATGTGTTGATTGTGAAGCGAACATATTTTTATATTTATTACGTGTATTTATTAATTTATTATTAAAGATGAAAGGCACATCGAATCCAAATAATCCCAATGCCCTGAAATTAATTGTGGCGGCAGCAATTAGTGGAAAAGAACTCACAATCGATTTTACAAGTGATACGAAACGTGAGTGACCTAACCTCTTTCAGATATAATTAGTTTCTGCTATTTTACCATCATCTTGCAATTAAATTATTTGTAAATTCTGTGATTTGTAATTTCAGATTCTATTCAATTTAACTATGCAGTATTTAGATATTCTTAAAAACTCGTATTTTTGTTTACTACCTTATTTTCTGTTTCTTTTTATAGTCATAATACAAATTTCTCATTAATTTGTTAATATATATAAATAATTTTTACTTAATTTTTAGAATGCCCCCTTCATCGTTTACCGATACTAAAAATAGAATCAACAGGAGACGAATTACTTAGTATCAGTGCAGCTGTGCAATATATTTCACCAATTAGTGAAGAAAATATCATCGAAGCAAACAAATGGCTAGAATGGGATTCTGCACAATTACAGGTGAATATAATTCAATTTTATGGTTTTATTGTACTAAACACCGAATTCAATTCTAATTTTTGTTGATAAATTAGTTAAAATTTTTGTATTCATTTTTTTTATAAAATAAAATCATTTTATTATAAATCACATAACTTATTTAATGAATCACATTGAATTGATTAGTGTTTTTGTAAGTATTAAATATTTTAATAATTTTGAGAACATTGTTTTAATAGTATTTAAAAGTTTTAATATTAATATAAATGAATGTTTGCAAAATGTATATATAATTTTATGCTTATGCATTCAATTATAGCCTGCAATAGTTTCATATGGCGGATCTGGAAAATTAGATATATCTCATAAGCCTAGAATATGGTCTCTTCTAAAAGCATTAAACACAGCATTAAAAAACAAAGAGTACTTAATTAAGGTAAAATATTTATTTAGATAATTAATGTAATTGTAGTATTATGTAATTGTTCTTAAATTAACTTTTTTTCTAGGATAAAAAAGGTGTAACAGTAGTTGATACAACTCTTTGGGTAACATTGTGGTCTACGGTTCTTATTACTGATGCAGAATCAATTTCTAAAGAATATTCAAATGTTAAAAAATGGTTAGACCATATTGAAAATTTATCTGTTATTCAAAGCTCACTGAAAAAAATTGAATTAGAAAGAGGTATTCCAGCTATTATGGCTATCAATGAAGTATCGTGGTTTCCTCTCAATTCATATACTGGAATTGAAAAAACAACTAATGTTACTCTAGCAAATAATGTAAATTTCAATCATAACAATATATATATATTTTATTTATTTAAAAAATAAAATATGAAATGGATTTTACAAGTTTAAATTTCATATTTTAGATTAATACTTCTGAAGATAAAGAAGTGAAAGCAATTACCGAAGAAGAAATTAATTGTGCTAAGAATAATTGGACTTCTGTAGAATATTCTTCTGTTAAAGAATTTCCCTATCCTATGTACGTAACATATATTAAATCACTATTAAAATCTTATTACACACAAAATCATGCATAAATGCTTATGTGGTTAAGTGTATACAAAGTATAATTGAAAATGTGCACATTAATTACTATGATTTAATTTTATTTATTACTTTTTTGAAAAAACTAAAAAAAAAAATATCAAATAGTTCCCTATTTTTTTAAGATTTTTGAAATCGTGTATAATTTTTAATTTTAAACTAATTTTTTAAATTTGTTTAAAAATCATATTTATTATTTTATAAAAATTACAAATAAAAAGTTTTTGTTCTTAAAATTAAATTAAATTGTTAAAAAAATATAAATTTTAGATTGCCTAAAGAAGGGGAAAAAAATATTTTAGTTACTTCAGCCCTTCCGTATGTAAATAATGTTCCTCATTTAGGAAATATTATTGGCTGTGTTCTATCAGCAGATATATTTGCAAGGTTTGTTGTTTATCTTATTTTATTATATGATTACAATAGATTTTATTTAAGAATACATTTTTAATTTTAGATATTGCAGACAGCGAAATTACAATACTCTTTATATAAGGTTAATATATTGTATTGGTATATAAATTAATATATTTAATTTTTTTGTTTCTAACAAAAATATTATATTTTAGTGGAACTGATGAGTATGGTACAGCTACTGAGGCTAAAGCTCTTGAAGAGAAAATGACTCCTCAGGAAATCTGTAATAAATTTTTTGATATTCACAATGATATTTATAGGTGGTTTAGCATTGGTTTTGACTATTTTGGTCGAACAACAACTGCAGAACAAACAGAGTAAATAATTTAATTATGTTTCATTTAAAAAATTAGTGCAAAATTACATATAATAATATTCATTTTGGGTATTATAAATTTATAAAAATAAATAAATTTAAAATTAAAAAAACTAATTTAAACTTATTAAAGTTTGATTGAAAGTATAAAATATATATTTTAGTTGTTAATTATTGTCGATAATTTTTTGATATTATATACATGCATTAAAATTGATATTTTTAAATTACAAATTTATATTTTATTTTCAGAATTGTTCAGAAAATGTTTTTAAGAATAAAAAATCAAGGTTATATTTTAACAAATAGTATTGATCAACTTCTTTGTAATCAGTGTGATAGATTTTTGGCGGATAGATTTGTTGAAGGAATTTGCCCTAGGTGTAAATATGAAGATGCAAGAGGTGATCAATGTGATGGATGTGGTCATCTTGTTAATGCTACAGAATTAATTAATCCTCGATGTAAAGTGTGTGGTACAAAACCAGTAATCAAAGCTTCAACTCAATTCTTTTTAGATTTACCTAAGGTGATTTTGAATTACTTATTTAAAATTTTGGTTACTACATGACAAATTAAATTATTTTAAATATAATTTTAGTATCCATTGCTATATATTTTATATATTATCAATAAATTATATTATAGATTCAAGAAAATTTAAAAAAATGGGTTTCTACAGTGGAAAATGGATGGTCACCAGTAGCCAGAGCTGTCACAAAACCTTGGTTAAGAGATGGTTTAAAGGCTCGTTGTATTACAAGAGATTTGAAATGGGGAATTCCAGTACCATTGAAGGATTATCAAGATAAAGTATTTTATGTTTGGTTTGACGCCCCATTGGGGTACCTCAGTATTACAAAAAAATACACTGATGATTACGAAAAATGGTGGAAACCCAAAGTTGATGTAAACCTGTACCAGTTCATGGCTAAAGATAATGTTCCTTTCCATGCTATTATGTTTCCAGCAACTCTTTTAGCAGCTGACCAACAACACATATTGGTTAAGCATATAATGGCTACTGGTAAATACATTCTATAACTTTATAATAATAAAATAAATAATTTTAATACAAATTTAAATATATATCATGTAATCTTGTATAAATATGCACTTTTTAAATTTATGTTATAATATGAACAATACAACAAAATTCTAACCAAAATCGATTTTAAAAATGTAATATTATTTTTCACTTATTTTATTTTTTCTTGAATTACATGGATTTTACAATAGTCTATGTTCATGTATGTAGTGGATGTGACAAATAATATAATTTAATATTAAATAAAAATGAATTAATGTTGAAAAAATTCATCACTTTATTTTGTTTTATAATCATACACATTAACCATGTAAATATTTGTAAATAGAATATCTCAACTACGAAGACACGAAATTTTCGAAATCAAGAGGAATAGGTGTATTTGGCACAGATGCAAGAGATACTGGAATACCATCAGATGTTTGGCGTTTTTATCTTGCTTACATTAGGCCAGAAACAATGGATTCAAATTTCAACTGGGTTGATCTTGCTACCAAAAATAATAGTGAACTATTGAATAATCTTGGAAACTTTATAAATAGGTTTGTACTCGTTAAAAAAAAATTTAGACTTTATTCTACATACTGATAATACTTTTATTTAGAGCTCTCATGTTCGTGGAGAAGAATTACAACTCTACAATCCCAGAGATGGAACTTTCTGAGGAAGATTTTATTGTTCTTGCATTAGTTCAGCGTGAATTAACAAATTACATTAGCTTTTTGGAACAAGCAAAATTACGTGATGGATTGAAGCACGTGCTGGCAATATCTAAACACGGAAATCAATACATGCAATTCCAGAAACCATGGGCTAAAATCAAAGGAACCGAGGAAGAAAAGTAAGCATTACCAATGTAAATAAAAAATTCAGTTATTTTTCACATAAAATTTACTAATTATTCAGATTTAATTTTCTTAAAACTATATGCTTAAAAAGTTTTTTTTGTACTATCACTATATTAGTATTACTTTATAAACTTTATTGAATAAAATTTAATCATTGGGAAATTTTATAATAATTTACATAAGTTAATTTATATTATTTAAAAATAGTATTATTGATTTTTTAATTCCTTTTTTAATTACATTTTTAATTGCAATTATTTAATAATTTTTTTAATTCTAATTGATCATAACTTCATTTTTATACAAATTCTTTTAAGATATTATTTAAATGTTTACCTTTAAAATAATTACTTTTAAAAGCATTCAATAATTTATTTAAATTTTATTTTTCATACTGAATTTATAAATGATTTAAAATTTATTGTTGAAACTATGTTTCCTGTAATTTAATGATTAAAAATTATTTAAATAACATCAATATCACAATAATGCTTCTAATAAGGTAAACATTCATTAATTCCAATTATAAAGGCTAAATTTTAAAAAAAAAGAAAAAACAACTTTTTAATTTGTAATCTATTTTAATGCAATTAAAATTTCTGTTTGCAGGAAACATGGAGCAACTGTTATTGGTGTTTGTTGTAACCTTGCCTGCCTCCTTGCTGCGTTATTAGCACCTTTCATGCCAAATACAGCTCGAGAATTACAAGCTCAATTAGGATTACCAAAAAAAAATTACGGTTATATTCCCGAAGCTCTTTCAATTATGCTCCCAGCTGGTCACAAAATTGGCAAACCTTCCCCACTATTTTCTAAAATAGAAGACAAACAAGCTGAAGATTTAAGGAAAAAGTATGCAGGAAAGCAACCAGTGTCTTCTAAAGAAAACTTAGAAGAAACGCCAACTGTAACTCCTACTGCTGTAGCAACTCTAGATGAAGCAGTAGCAAATCAAGTATGCAGTAAATAAATTTATTGAATATAAAACTTTATCGAATATTTTCATTTAAATTCTTTACTTTTGATTTATGTAAATAAAATAAATAAAATTAAAGATCCAGGTGAGGTGTAGAATGAATAAAACAAGTTATTCCAATTATTTCGCCGACGTTTCGACAAGGTATCCCTTGTCCTTCTCAAAACTATTTATTACAAAAATTATTACAATAATAATACATATGTTCAATGGATACAAATTTTCTTCATTTTAAATATAATTACCTAATGGTTTGTCACAGGAATAAGTCGGTATTATACAATGTATTAGTGTTAACGTCACAAATTTAAATTTAACCATTGTTTAATTTCACTTCAATATATGATTCAACTACGTCATGAACTACGTTATGGAATTATTATGTATCATGTTGTTGAGGATCATATGATATTTAAAATTTAACATTTGTGTGCCCTCTTATTTGTTTATCGTATTATTATTAATATGAATCATTTCTGCAATTTATCGTTTTTTAAAATTAGTCTCCCTATCAAAAATATCAACATTGTCCCAATCTATAATCTGATTGCAACTTGTAAGAGTATTCCGACACCGTAGATGTATTATTATTATTATCTTTTTTGTGTTCGTATAACCTTGTTTTTAAGCTGTGTTTTGTTTTTCCAATATACACCGATGAACAGTCTTTGCATTTAATTTTGTACACAACATTAGTTTTATCCCCTTTTTTCTGTTATATCATATCTTTGCCTTTTATAATAACTGAGTCTAGTTTGTTGTTTATGTTCAGAATTAAATTTATTCCATACTTTTTAAACCTTAGTGCATATTCTGAAAAAAAAATTTCAGAATATGATAAAGAAATTAAAGTATGGAATTTGTCAGTATTTTGATTACAATTATTTTTATATTTTTGCATTCTTAAGCGTTTTTTAATATATTTTTCAATAAAATAATTAAAGTAGTCCTTTAAGGATGGATTTGACAATCTCCATATTATTTTAATAAAAACATTGATTGGATAATTAAATAGCTCTATCTATTAAATTATAAACAATATTTCTTTTTTAAGACAGTGTGTAATTGGATTTGAAATTATGTATTCTGTTTGACTATGTAGGTTTCTAATGCTAATTCGTAATAATTCTATTATTCGGAGTTTCAATAATGAATAAATCAAGAAAATTTATAGAATTATTATTTTTCATTTCATGTGTTAATTTTAAATGACTATTATATTTATTAAAAGTATTTAAAATCATTTCTAAATGATCTTTGTGAATAGAACAAATTGTGTCCTCTACGTATCTATAGTAAAATAATAGAAAGCAATTGTATTTATTCTTATGTGAATTTAGGCATTTGGATTTCGCGTCATCCAAGCCTTGCCAAGACCAAGACAACTCAATAATAATTGGAATAATTTGTTTCATTCATACTTCACTTCACCTGGATCTTTAATTTTATTTAAATAAACAAGATAAAATGTACTTTGTACCGAATTTTACAAAAATCTTTACTTTTAATATTTAAGTTGATGTTTAAATTATTTTTTATTGCTTATTAGAAATAATGATTTATAGTAATAATTTTAATATATACAAAGATAAAAAAAATATTGAACACTAATATTAATTTCTTTTTGTTTTTAAGGCTAAACTAGTCAGAGATTTAAAAGCAAAAGAACCTAAAACTATTTGGGAACCACAAGTTAAAATTCTTTTAGATTTAAAGAAAAAATTAGCAGATGCTCAGAGTAAAATTACTAAACCTGAACCTCAAGTTAGAGAAATAAAAAATTCTCAACCAACAACTGCTTCCCAACAAAATGGTATTAATACTACAGAAATAGCTGAGTTAGAAGCAGCAGTATTAAAACAGGTTTGTAATCAAATCAAAATTTTGTTTTTATGACACATTAATGATTTATTATTTCATATAGATCTTTAATTGAAAACATATTCTAATAAACATTTATTGAATAATAAACAAATTTTTTAAATATAATTTTCAATTATATTTTTAAACTATAGTTTTACATACTCATAAATTTTAAAATATTATTTCACAGAAAAAAATATTTAAATTATACAAAAAAATCATACTATCATAATGCAATTAATAATATTGAATGAATGATTCAATAATCATCAAAATTATTCATTATCATTACAAAAACATATTAAATAAAATAAATAACATATTTTAACAAAAAATAACATGAAAAATCAGTATTATAATTAATATGATTATGATTGATCAATGTATCACTTTTTATATTTTCTATGTAAATAAAACTATATCACGCTGTGAAGTAATTAGATATACTTAAATTTTAGTATTAAAATTTTTATTGATTTATGATTACACAGTAATTTTGTTTTAAACAGGGTAATCTTGTACGAGAATTGAAAGCAAAGAATGATAAAAGTGTGTGGCAACCAGAAGTTGAAAAATTAGTGCAATTAAAACAGAAATTAGCTGCACTAACAGGTGTACCTGTTGCAGTACCTGGAGATAAAAAATCCAAGAAGAAAAAATAAATTTTTTAATAATCGTTGCGATAAAAAAATAATTTAATGTGTTTTTTATAAAAGTGCATTGATAAATTATAAATTCAATTGCTTTTAAACAAATTTTGACACACATTATTTTTAGAATAAAATTCGTATGTGTCAATTTAACATGTAGCACAATTGTAAATGTATTATTTGAGTGATTGATTATTTAAGTGATGATTGCAAGAAAAATAATAATAACTCTTTTGATACATAATATGTTATTATTTTTCATCTTAACAAAATCAATAGATACATTTTTTAAATATGCCGTTTTATTGCATCAATAATTGTTTAATTATGTGTTTTGTACAATACTGCATATATAAAAAAAATTAATATTGAATTTTATGTTGAACAATAATGTATATAATAATCTAGAAACTACACAACTAACTATATTTTATAAAAATTGTAATCCTTACACAGGTATATTGCAGGTATTTTTTATAAATTTTAATTTAAAAATAATTTAACATTTGTATTAATTATAATAATTATTGAATAATTTCCAATTATTCAATAAAGTTTTATTATTTTAATGAATAAATAAGTACAACTAAATTGTTAAATTTATTTTTTAAATGGTGCGTCTATGATTTTTTACAATAGATGAAATTTTTTTGATAAATCATTCATTGAGTTAAAATAAAAATTCATATGAACTAATGCAACATGATATATTAATACAGTATCTGAAAAATGACTAGTTGAAAGCGTTCCATTCCAAATTGTAAATTAAAATTAAAAAAGTAAATCTATGAAAATTTCAATCAATGGCAAATGGAGGCGCATATTTAGTCGTTAAATAGAACTTTCCTCGTAATCTATAAAAGAAGAGAAAATATTTATTAAAAAACTATTTATTTTTAAAATATTAAAATTAACTTGAAATAACGTACGATGTTGACGCATATTCTCCCATCAAAACAATTGGATTATGATCACAATAGCCTTCTTTATATTTTTCCCAGCTCTCACAATATTTTGATTTAAAACCATGTGTACTTCCTATGCTCTCAGTCATTAATTGATAAGCTCGAGTGTGACTGCAGTACGCTAAACAATAATTTAAAAGTTTTTTACTTGAAATTAGAGAGATATTTTAAGTTTCGGTACGACAATGATAAAATTCGGATAGCTATTTATGGAAAAATGATTTTTTTGCAAAAGAAATCGTAATTTTATGAACAAATAACTTTTAAATGGTTAAATAATAGTTTGTTGGATCTAATAATATCAAGCATAAAGTAAATAATGGAGAAATAAAATAAAATGTAAAAAAAAAAAAAAAAAAAAAAATTATACAACGTAGAGATTAAAATGTTTCAAATGATATTTATATGTTAAAATTAAAAGAATTAAAAATTACTATTTGTGGGAGCAAAATTGCAGCCAGGTTGCGGAAATTTTCCACTATTTGGATAAAAATCCACGTGACCTATAGGGGCTAGGAATCCAAATGCAGTTCCACTAGTGTGAATTACATCGACGAATTGGGCATCAGTGAGATCGAGGCGAAAATCCGGATCTACAACCCCGGAGGTTGTTTCAAAAAGTGGACTAGCAGGATCCAGACCTGTAAAGAAACCGTTTACAAAAAATACACTTTATATTTTTGTACGTGAATATATCCAAAGTAAAAGAAAAGGAAGAAATTATTGTCAATCAAAAAGTGTGTACCAGTGATTCTGCCTATTCTTCCGTCCAAAAATGATCCAGCAAACCCAGCAACGTGAGATCCAAGACTATGCCCGCACATGTGGACATCTTTGTACTCCAGGTTCGATTCGCGGGCGAGGAATTCGAGAAAAATGCCAAGATATTCTCCGACTCTGCGTGTATTGTTGGCTGCTGTGGGGTAGGGATCCGCGGCAAGGACGCCCCAGCCAACGACGATCACATTAACGTCTTGGTACTTCAAATAAGCTAATTAAATAAAGTAAACAAATAAGTGAAAAAGTAAATTAAACATCAATAGAACTCGGGCTCTCCATGAAATATTCATAGCATTGCATCTTAGATTTAAGTTATTATAACATAATTTTAGGCAAATTGTTCTCGTTTCTATCGATGGCTTACTGTGTCAACGTTATAATTGAATGAAGAGAACTAGTGGGTAATTTTTTATGAGTGAGAAATTATGTTACTTTTAAAAAGCCATGTATTATAACTGAGAATTTGTGGAAACTAATTTAAAACAATATAAGTTAATTTAGTATTATCAGGTTTCTAACTTTTTCGCTTTAGCATTAACAATATGAAATTCGGGTAAGAAAAAACTTTGAGTTGAATCTGCATTTTCCAATGAATCTAAAGAAACAAAAGGATTTAATTTATTTACGATTATAATTAGAAAAATTAGAATCATTTTAAAGAATTTTTTATTACTTTGAAAATTTGACGTCAATAAGTAGAAATAGAAAATAGCATAAGAATTTCTGCAAAGATTTTTCCATCAGAAAAGTAAGAGAAAAATTTAATTCAAGAAAGTTCACTTGGGTTATCATTATGATGATGTGCAACAATGTCGACACCCAGTTTTTTTTCCAACGATAAAAGTTTCTCCCATAGTCTACACAACTTAGTTTCAATATTGTAACGTACAAATGGACTAAAATTTTTATTTAGTTTTGTGTGTAACAATGTAATTAATTTTTTTTTTTTTTTTTTTTTTTTTTTTTTTTTTTTTTTTATATCGTACAATAAAAATAGCCATAGAGTACATTTAATCAAAGTATTTTTATTCTTACCATCGATCAATCCTCTTATCCACACTTCTTTTCCGGTGTCACTAAATCCATGAATAATAATTTTTGTTGGTCGACTTTCGTTAAAATGCGAAGCGTATAAAATTTCTGTATTATTCAACAATAACTCTTCTTCTCCAAAAGGATTTTCTCTGAGAAAATAATAATAACATTAAAGATCAATATTTTTACCGATGAAAAATTTGAAACTATTTTTTTTTAATTTTATCATATGAATACATAACTAGTTTAAACAATAATTACCAGTATAATTAAAATAAGAAGTTTTTACCCATTATATAGTTTTCTCTTAATTTTTATGAAATAAATTATTTTGAAATTGTAATAACATTTTTAAATAGTAAAATATTTATTTTCATTTATTTATTATTTTAGCTAAAATTCTATATTTTTCTTTTTATACTTTTTTATGTAGAATAATAAATAAATATATGATTTGTATAAATTTACGCATTAAAATATCAGTTTAATTTCATTAAATACCTTTGATTATCAAAAAGATAATTAAGATTAGTATTAGTATGTATAGTTTTGAAATGTATAATTAATTAAAAGCTACATTACGTAGGAAATATATGTATATGAATGAATGTATTATTCTTAATAATGAAAATTGGATAATTATTCCAATTTATAAAATATTGAATCCATTTGATATTTATAATTACATTTTTTTATAATTTTAGTTTTTTTATCATATTTAATCAATTTAAGAAAACTTAAAAAAAAAAAAATAAATTTGTTTACAATTATAAATTATACTATGGTGAATATAAGTTTTATATCAGTTATGTGAAGCTACAAAAATAGATAATTTGTACACAATTTTATCATAACATGTACATAATTTGCTTTGGTTCATCTTGTACATACATAAATTAATAGGTTTAAATCAAGTACACATAATTATATATTATTATCAAATATTAAGAAGTAAAAATAAATTTTTAATCTATTTATAATTAATTATAAAGATGTATTTATAAAGTTTTAAAATTTCAAAAATAAAATTATATAAATTACTTTTGTTTAATTTATAATTTAATCTGGATGTTATACTGTAATATAAAATAAATGATTAAAATATATTGATGTTTTTAATAAAACTTTTTTTTACAGTAAAATACATAAATATTTGTTAATACTAATATTGATTGTAATACTAATTATTAAATTCATTTTTGTCATTGAAAAATTATTTTTTATTTATCCTTCTGTATAATAATCTATATAATAAACAAAATTAAAAGATTCTAATTTAAAATTAATAAACAAAATTTAAGCTTTATTTTTATTGAATAGGGTAATATATTTATTTATAAAATAGGCTTTAATCCATTGTTATGTAGTTTTTATGATTTTGTAATATCAAATATTAATAATTTACATTTGTAAAGAAAAAAAAAAAAAAAACTATAATCAGCGTAATTAACTGTAAAATTTTTTTTAGACTTTTAAATTGTAATTAATCGGTCTTTAAATGAAAATTATCGCATTTTGTAAATTTTATAATTTATATTCTAGTTTGCATTTTTTAATGAATATATAAAAAATATCTGCAAATATACTAAATTTGATAGTTTTTGTTGAATTGAACAAATTTATCATCGAATGTAAAGTTATAAAATTTAAGTAAATAATACAATATTATTATCGAAATAAAATTTCTATGAAATAATAAAAATTGTTAAATATAATTTTATTTTTTAATTATTATAAAAATATTTAATCGTTACATATTAGAAACACACTAGATTTCCAGATATTTTTATTTAATTTCAATTGAAGTAACATTATTGTATTTATTTTTAATTCAATCACTTTTCATTTAATGCGTTTGAAAATTTTTATTAAAAAGCTCAGAATACTTATTTATAGCTTGTAAAAGATAAATAAATTTAAATACGGTATGAACAAATATATTTTTATTTGAAGTTAATTGATTGGACAGTAACTCCCACTGCAAATGATATCAAACATGAATTTTCGATTATTTTTTAAAATAATTTGTGCATTGAATAATAATAAAGCAATAATAAAAACAGTGGATTAAACATTCCTCTTTCGTTATTCAAAAGAGGCTAGTAATAAAAGGTAAAAAATCTGGGTAAACAAGATTCTAATCAGGAGTGACGATACGATAAAAGCACGAAAATTGCATGCTACAGCAAAGACTGACAAGACTATCGGAAAAAATAATTAAAATATTTAATTAGATCCTTTTGTGAGTTCCCAATTGAAACCTATCGTTTTTTCATTCTTTCCCTCTTGGCGTCCACGTGCTTTTATCATCACGATATTCACGGATGATCTGCGGCACAACTCGAGCGTCAGCGCTGAGAATAGAATAAAAAATATACTTACAATAATAATAACAATAATAATAACAATAATAATAACAATAATAACAATAATAATAATAATAGTAATAATAGTAAGAAGAAGAAGAAGAAGAACAACAGCAACAACAATAGTAATAATAATAATGAGTGTATAGATCGTGCATGAGTATCACGAGAAGAAATAAAAAAAACGGCGACGTAAGCGAGAAAAATGTGTGTGATCATCGCCTAGGCGCCATGTAAAAAACGATCGTCGGCATTTCCTGCATGTGATGCGCACTAGATCAACGATAAATCAGGATCGATCGATCTATTTCGTTCCGCCTCCCCGTTCCTACCAATCCTCCTCCCCTTCTGAGAACTTTGCTGAGAGCTTTGTTGGCCGATTATTGAAACTGTTATTGTTGAATATTTGGTGGTTCATTGAATGAAGCTGTATATTAATTACCATTTAATTATCATTTATGCGTGTGATAGCAGCTAAAAATGTCGTTAAAAAGAAAGATGTAATTTCTAAGACACATTGAGATACAAACGCGTATGCTTCATTGATTTTATTATTATCTTTAGTCTCGAAATTTCAACTGACGATTTCTAATCAACTTGACAATATATTTTAAACAGAGTTCATCTGTATTTAAAAAAATCGGTCAATTATCATTCACATAACGTATAAAGCCAATAATTAATTGTAATGATAATACAATTCGACGTTTATATAAAAACATAAATACAAGCTGTTTGAATATGTTTTTTTTTATTTTTCACTGCTTTACTATTAAAATATTAACTATTTTTAGCGATAATTTTACCTCGTGTTACAATGAAATTATTATGTCACTAGAATGCATTGCATGAATTGATTCGTAAATTTTTGAATAATCAACAAATTTTTAAATATATTTTTTTATTAACTTTGCTTTTTATATATTTTCATTATTTAAACATATGATAATAATGGTTTGGTGCTTTATTGTGTTCAGTATAAAGTCCAATGGGTAACAAACCTAAGTGTATATTAATAATATTAAAAATAAATAAAATTATTGAATAACATAGTATAAATTATTACTTATATACAATTATTTTGTATACATAAATATAACACTAATAGAAATAAAAATAAAATATATTTTTAAAAGTTCTACTTACTAATAGAAATTAATGTAATAAGAATACTTATTATAAATATATTGAATACAAATATCAAATACAATTTATAATATTTAAAAAAGAATTATTAAAAAGTAAACCTCTAAGTATTTAAAAGAATATTAAGAATTATTTAATAACTTTTATTTTTTATAAAATATAAGAGTGATTTAATTTAATGAGTATAGTTATAAAGCGAAGTGTTTTGAAATAAATTAATAAATAAATAATCATTTAATTAAATTATAAATAATATATTTAATACTGTTTGAATTTTGTTATGACTTACACAAATACTTCCATTTATTACACTGAATGCTTTTATTAGTTTATCAAACTTAAGCTATCGAAAAATCTACTAAATCTAACACATAAATATATATAAATCTAATAAACCATTTTCACATATATAATCATTTTTATTACCTATTGATCTCATATAATAATTTGATATTATATTATAAAATCTAAAAATATAAATTCTAATTTACACAAATTATTTAATCAACTGTAAATGACAAGTTATACCATACATTTTAAAGTTTAATTTGTAACTAAGGGAATAAATTTTTAGAATTAATTCTTTGCAATAAAATGATATTAATAAACTTTAATTTATTTATTTATTTAATGATTATTTTATTCATAAATAAATAATTTCATTAAAAATTATTTAATTATCAACATTTTAATTTTAATTTAATTGTATAATAATAAGTATAAACATAAATTAAATGTTTTTAACATATTGTATGTTCTTAAAATGTACATAATTACAGAAGAATTTGATTATTTTTTTTTTAAAAAATATATATTCAAAACATCAATGATTTAATTACAGCTAATGAAAAGTTTTTAAAAAATTATTACATTAAAAACTAAATTTTTATGAATATTATCGATACAGTTTTATTTAAATATTTTTAAATTTAAACAAATACATTTTATGTAAATATAATTTTTAAACTTTTATTTTAAACTCATTAGACGTTCAGTATTTTTAAAAAACATTTTGGAAATCTATTATTAAATTTCTTCAAATAGTGCATATCTATTTTTAAGTAATGGGTGAATTCAGACATATTTGAACAAATTTTTTAGAAGCTTATTCAAAGTTTTGTATTAAATATGATTAACAAATATTTTTTCATTAACCAAAATTTGTTTATTAAAATAATATTAAAATTAATTTATTTAAAATCGTAAATCTATAAAATAATTATTTTTAAATCAAAAGAGTAATTTATGAATACAAAATATTTCAATAAAATTTTTCGATAAATCTATATTTATAATATTTATATTGGTATTAAAATAGTATTTAATATTAACATAAAAATGAAAATTTGGTACAACAATATTTGTTACATATACAAAATTTTATATAAAAATCTTCAAAAATTTTCAGTATTCTCAATATTTCCTGTTTTTAAAGAATTTGAGTTATTTAATCAATTGTATAATATATTTTTTAAAAACGTCTAATAGTATTATACAAGTAATACACAATCATCAATAACTTCAATTGTCTTTTAATGTTTAAAATTTTAACTTCAATTTTCATTTTTAAGCAATTATTTATATTCTCAGTAGTAACTTATTTCATTTTAAATAAATAATAATTTAGATCAATAATTTAATTCGAATACTGCTACATAAATTACAAATATATAATGATAATAGAAATATGATTATAGTAGAATACAATATATTTCAAAATATACAATGAATAGTTACATTTTTTGATTATAAAATTCACATATATTTACGTAATAATAAATTATTGTATTTAAAAATAACCATCTGTTTAAATTATATTGCCTATTATAAATAAAATTAAAGTCCTGAAATTCTTCATACTAAGAGTATTACTTTAAATTTTATCTGGCTATAACAGATAGGAAGTATAGGATTCTTTTCAATAAAAGTATTATAATCATTCTCTTACATATGATTCACCAGATATCTAAATTTGACTTTTTATCAGGTCAATTTAATTTTTCAAAACTTAAAAAAGTGTCATCAATAAAAATATAAAGTATTTTCAGAAATTTTTTCAAAGCACTCTTAAAAAAACTAGTAGTTGTAGTACAATATTTTTATATTTGTATCACATTTATTTATTTCTATCAAGTATTAATTATACAAAAATAAAACAAAAACAAAAACGAAATGGTAAAATATTAAGTTATTTATGATATAAAATGTATATGATCACATTTGAAGATGATTAAATAATAAATAATTTTTAAACATCTAGAATATATAAAGTATTTACAAAATAAAAATTTTCGGAAAACATATATTATGATACGAATTAAATTTTAGGAATTTTTATTTAATTATAAGTTATTAGTATTATAAATAAAAGATATTTTAACGAAAATAGATTAACATAATTAAAGTATATATAAATTATTGGGAAAATAATATTTAATATATACATTTTTTAAATAAAAAAAAAAATTGTTAGATGAAATTAAAACAGAGCAAGTTATCTATTGCTTCGGAATCAAGAATAAAATAATTTGTCAAAATAAATAATAAACTAAATTTTAAAAAATCTAATATTACTACTAGTAATACTAAAGTTCTATTGTTTTCATTATTATTTATTATTAATGTAATTAATGTATTTATTAATGTAATGAGAAAGAATTACGAAATATCTAATTTTGAAAAATATTGGTATTATCGTATAGGTATTTATTTTAGTTAAAAATTTTATCAAAACATCAGTTATAAAAATAATAAATTCTATCAGCATTAAACTCATTAAATTTTCACGTAGTTCTTAAAATATTGAATTAAAATACACTTAATGTTTGAAAGAATAAACGATGTTATTATCCTGTAATGATATTTCTACTTAGAAGCCATGAAAACTTTTTTATACATGTAAAATAATAAAAGTGTTTGTATGTAATAAGTCTATTTTAATATAATTTAATTATATTAAAATATAATTTAAATTAAAAATGTATTTAATAAGAAATATTTTACTTTTATAAATTTTATGAGTAATCATAACATTTTTAGCAAATATATATATTTGTACATACACCTATATATAAATTATTTGATTTTCTACTAAAAATATAATAATATGTAAATATAAATATAATATATGAATAAATAATGTATTACATAAACATTTATTACGAAACAATATTTATAAATTATTTTACTGTTTTTCTGCATCTCATTATTTCTTTACTTTATAATATTTTCTATCGTTGTATTCTTGTCAAAATATACAGTTCAATAAATATACGTAATAATTTAAAACAACTTGCTGTATAATTTTAAATTGCACTTATTGCGTATATTACAATAAATTTTTTAACTTATTAATGTTTAATGTTTTACTTATTGAACATAAATTTTTTTACATATTTTAATTAAAAATAAGATAAATGTAAAAAAGGTTAAATTGATTAAGATTTTCTTACAACTGATATTTTAAAACTTATTATTCTAAAAAAAATTATTTAACATCATATATGTATTATTTTGCAATGACTATATTAGAATATGAAATAATAAGTGAAATAATAAAATTCTTATAAACCACATAGACTGATTAAAATATACTATTAGAAAATAAATAATGTACAATAAAAGCAAACATCAAATATATCGAGAATAAATGTATTAAATGATGCTGTTTCTTACAACTTTGATGTTTAATACAATTTTTTAAATTATAATACTTTATATAATAAGTTTGAAAGCCAAGACAATTTATTTAATTCAATTTAATAATTATTAATGCCGTTATTTAAAAATTTTATATAAGATACATCAAAATTATATTAAAAACGTTATATAGAATTATAGAATAACATTTATTATATTTTAGTTGACAATATTTTTCGAAAGATTGGGTCTTAAATTTTTTAAAACTTTTATATTAATTTTAAATTTGTTATTACGAAGAATAGTTTTTTTCAGTATTAATCAACGAAGCTAGATAAAGATGATTATTAATAATAATTAATTTATTATTAATCTATTACCTGGTATATAATTTCAATGTTGCAGGTTCATTAATTAATTTAATAGCCGTATGTATTATCGTTTCCACTTCATTTAATAAAGAATTTTGTGGAGACACTTCTTTGGCATTGACGACGATTAATTTACCTAAAATAAATGTATTCATAGTAATAAGAATCATGAAATATTCATAAGTAAGAGTCATACTTTTTAATTATAAAGATTAATTTTTACAAATAAAAAATAATTCCTCATAAATTTCATGCTAAAATAATTTATTAATCAGTTTTATTCTTTTAGAAACGCTAGAATAATATTTACAAGACCAAGTGTATCTTATAAATAACTATTGGAACAGTTTTAATTGAAAAAATAAAGATCAACGTTAATTTACAATCATGTTAATTGAATTTAATAGTTTTATAGAAAAAACAGAGACCAATATGTTAATTTAATTTAAAATTTATTAATAAAACTTCATATTCTAAAATTAATATTACTTGATATTTCAGTTACTTAAATAATATAATATTAAGATATAAAATATAAAATGCAAATGATATACAAAATCAATTAAAAGAAAAATCAAAAAAAGATTTTATTTACGTTGTAGTTTACGTGACTGTAATTCTTACATAATCGCAATAGTAAGTTTATGACTATAATACATACTTTTTTAAATAAATAAATTCTACCGAATATTTAAAATTATTTATTATTTCTTTTATTTCATTTACTAACATTATTTGGATAGTATATATATTGGATTGATAATGATATATTTGATATATTTCAATTTAAAAATATATAGCATTGAATTAATTGTAATATAATTACCAGATATTTTTAGTAAAATTTACCTCAGGTTAAAACTACCAAATTTAAGAATCGAAGACAATTTTGTTTAGTTACCAATAATTGATCTATAAATTAAAATTTATAAATATATACCGCACATTCATCAGTGCATACGCATTATATTTTATATTGTATACTCTATAAAAGTAAACATTTTTTTAATATTTATTTAATATATTTATAACATTCTGTAGGTGGGAATTGGAATATTTAACTTAATAATTATATGAAGACACAGTACGACATATAATTAATAATAATAAATTAAAATTAAATTTCCTTTAATAATATCAATAGTTTCAAATTTTAGTATCAAAAATTACTTGTTCAAAAATTTTGATACATTTTATAAGATTTCATCGTTTATATATGCAAGAAAAAAAAAATAAAAAATAAAAATTGATTTGACATTTGTGCAAACAATGCACTTTGGAATTTGAAATAGAACTCCCCAAATAAAGAAATAAAGTGAATATTAAGGAAAAAGGTGAATTTTAGGGCCAAAGAGAGTCGGGGGGTTGGTTGTTTTTCGCCAAGGGTATTATTATATTCGATAATTAGCATCATTAGTCGTGGGGGTGAAAGGAAGGAAGGGAGGAAGGGAGGAAGGAAGGAAGGAAGGAAGGAGGGTGGGTAGGTGGTGGTTGCGAAAGGCCGAAGGGCTAGGGGCTTAGCGCGAGTGACCTCACCTGCGAGGATGAAAAGGGCGAGTGTCAGGGCGCGGCTCGTCATCTCCGTTGCACAGTGAATTCACTCGGGGTCTCGGAGCCGAACTGCACTGCGGGTTTTCAGTGTCGCGGGTGATATCGGAGACGAGGCTAAAGGCGCCATCCACGTCGTCGTCGGCGGCGCGACTTTCTCGCGATAATGTCTGTGTGTAAGCGCCGCCGCCGGCCTCTCCAACACAATTACAACAATACGCGGCACATCCACAGACGCGAAATGACGTCTTTCCATCTTTTTCTTTTTGGCCTTTTTCCTTTTTTCTCTTTTTTTCTTTTATTCTTTTTTTCTTTTTTTCTTTTCCTTTTGGTATCTTCGAGGACCTTCGTGCGCGCGGTTGTGTGCGTGTGCCTGTCTGTGTGCCCGATTATTGCGTGAGCACTTGTGGCGCCTGATAAACCTCTATATGGATTATTCCGAGTGCCTTCGAAATTTTGTGTCCTCCGTCGGGTTTTCGAACTTTGAGCCCTCGGTCTTCTTGATATTTGGGCCTTCGTTTATACTCCTGGCTGGAAGCCTAAGAAATCCCGGGGATTGGATTCTACGACGTGCAATGGAATAAAAATAAAAAATCTCCTGTGAAAATTGCAGCGGTGATTGTGTGCCAAGACTTCTATTTCTTTACAGCTACAGTCAGTTTTGAATATTTATTTTTAAGTATGCGTTTAAGTTTATCATTATAGTTAATACCGAAATTATAGAGATCAAGCGTTACATAAATTCTGGCCTAAGCTCACAGGACGAATTATTTTGGAAATATTTTTTATTTATTATTTTGTTACGAAGCAACTTTTATTAACTTCAAAGTAAAGTAAATTTGTGGGAAATTTTAATTGCTCGTGATTACAGTTTGAATTATTTCTAGCTCAATTATTCCATGTTCTAAAAAACTTCTTTAGATTTATTACTGAGAATCATATTCGAAAAAAGTTAAAAGGCATTCCAAACAGTTGACAAATACAATGATTTATTGAAGAAGTTTTTTTTTTTAAGTGTACGTAGAAAAGTCCATATGGATCGGATCTACAGGCAAGATCATGTAATATTGCCTTAAGCGCTTTTTATTATATATTTTACACTCATCTTGTGATCCCCGAATGACTTTATTCTTGAGGTACAACTAAAAATATATCGGAATAAAAATTTTATTGTTTACAACAAGTTTTTTCACTTCTTATTTCGTATTGATTGTAATGATGAGACTTGGGAAAAAATTATTTTATTCGCTATGATAAGAATATCTTTTATAAATAACGCGACATTTAATTTTTTTTTTTTTAAACGTAAACAAGTTATTGGAATGATAGTCACGTGTATGCTTGTATTCGTGAAATTTATATTTATATACAAGTACGATTATTATTTATTTATAGTCGTAAATATTAGAAACACCGTGGAAACAAGAAAACTACTTACAGCATAATACATAATCATCGTGTTTCACACATTTGTTAGTATTTATTAAAACAGTAGTAAATGTAAATAAATTTGATCTCTAATATTTTTTCCCGTCACAATAATTAATTGATGAGCTTGATACTCAATACAAATGATACGATAAATATTGTGGTGTATGGAAATATCAAAAACTACGTTCAATTCATATTTAACTCGCAATATACCCATATCTCAAGATGAACTTATGATTCATTGATATTATGTGAAAAAAGATAATCTATAAATAATACTGAGATTTAAAATTGTTTGTAACGGATGTGTCTATTATGTTTTTTTTAATCCATTGAAACATTAAAGATCATACTTCCTTTTCTTGACTCTATCGCTTATGCTAGAATACTACGCAAATTTATAGCAGATATTGCATTTTCATTGAGAAATGCCTAAGAAATTTTTCACAACGCTAATTTCAATGAGTTTCGGAGCTTTTCATATGATTTCGTCAGAACTCAGAACAAAATAAAAAATAAATTTGTGCCTAGAAATTTTGCGTATTTAATTCTCTTATACTTTGACTTTGAGTGATCAAATTAAGTTGGCCATTTAAGATTTTTTAAGATTTAAGGCTATTGCACTATTTAAGATTTTTTGAACACACAAAGTTTTTATTTACTGTACTCAAATCTTTTAATAATAATTATACAATTTTAGACTGCGTAATTTATGTATAATTTATGTAATTTATATTTTTATATTAGACGATACATATTTAGTTAATTTATAAATACACTACTTACTTTAATGATTGTAAATAAGCTATTATCTGTGCTATTATTTCTAATCTAAGTCACTATTTTTAATTAATATTAATTCAATTATAAATATTTTATAAGTTTTATTAAATATGCAATGATTATAATTCCGTAAAATTAATATTTTATATTATTAATATTTTATATATTAATAAGTTAATATTATAATTTTATCCATGTTTCCATCATTTAATTAAAATAAATTAAATGTAGTCAATTCTGTAAATATAACTTTATACAAATATATATTTTATTAATAACAAATCATTTTAATAATAGGAATTAAATAAATTTATTAATTAACAAACATTTTAATGATAATTTAAGAGAATACATCTTTTTAATCAAACAAGAATTCAAAAATTAGATTTATAATTTACTTTAATATAATTTAATATATATGTGCGTGTTTGTGTGTGTGTGTGTGTGCGTGCTTGCGTGTACGTGCGCAAGGAATTTAAGATAATTATTCGGTGACACTTATTTCAATTTCATAAATAATATTTTAAAGGCTATTTATCTTTAATCAATACTTTCAAATATTTAAAAAACTATTAAAATAGAATTTCGGAATAAATTGATAGTAAAGAAAATAGTCTTCTATAAATAGAAATTTTAGCATGTATATATTTTCGAAGATATAATTAAAGTAAATAGCTTAATTATCAATAGATTATTCAATATTTTTACAATATATAAATGGCGTTCATCCTCGTATCTCTTTATATATATCATGTTAAATAATATAAATTTATTTTCATCATCAAATTTAAATTTGTTTGATGTTACATTTAAATATAAGATAATTTAATAAACATTTTATTATTAATTTATTAAATGTATAATGAAAAATGAATTTTTTTTTTTACATAGAAGATTAAAAATTCAATTTAGTTATTAATCATATAAATGGAATTTTTATCTAAATTTTTTATCTAAGACTTAAAATTCGTATTTTATGTTTTTTTTTTACAATCTATATAAATATCTTACAATTATTTTTGTATAATTTTTACAACATTATATAATGTAATTCTAGAGATCAAAAGATTTTTTTAGTATTTTAAAAATTGAAAAATAAAAGTTTTTAAATTCAAGACTTTCAGTGTCTACCCGATATTTTAAAATGAATTATATAAATTAATTCTTTTTTTTTAATTAATATTTTATTTAAACATTATAGTTTATATCTTATAACGGCTTTATAGTTTATAGTTTGTAAATAGTTTTTACAACTAGTTTTATTTACATTCGGAGTATGATAAGAAATTAAAAATTACGATTAGCATAATTAATCATTTTGATACGGATAAAATAAAATAACTTAAAAGATTAAAAATCGATTTTTACATTTAAAATAAAAGGAAACTCTTTAGATAAATAAGAAACATACAAAGGATTTTTTTTAAATTTAAATTTCTTATTTAAATTCAAAGTTATATTAAAAATTAAGGGTACTGTAGAAAGTAAAAATTAAATTTTGAAGATTAAAAATGATGAGAAAAATTTTTAATTCGTATAAAATTTAATTAAGAATAAAATAATTTCGACATAATATAAGTAGATATAATTTCATTTAAATTTTATTGTAAAACCATTTTAAAAATTAATTGATACTTTTGTGTAATACCTGAAAAATCAAATATCAATAAATTTTATATTTAAATATAAAATAATAAACTGTTAAAATTGAATTCGTTCAAATAATTTGGTTTTTTTCAGAATGATTACGTTTTTAATTAAACAACCGAAAAATAAACATTATAATGATGTGAAATCTCATGAATCCTCGTCTGCTATAAAATCTGTTATTAAGTTTTTCACCAAATTTCACATCAAAGATATTTGGCTATTCAATAATATTTATATTCTTATTAATGTTTATTTTTTAAATATTTTATACAAAATTGTTTGATATTTTTCAAGTTAAATTCATAATTCGTATAAAATCATTTTCTATTTAAAAAAAAGAAAAAAAAAGATAAAATTAAAAAATATAAATTAATTTAAAAGTCGAAAAACTGTGAAAATGTACATAAATACACATGTATATTTTACAATGGAAACTGCATTGTAAAATTGTTTGAAAAGCAGAATGAATGTGAAATTGCTAATTGTTTAAAAAGAGCTGCACTGTAAAATATTGATGGAAAAGTAACAGAATAAAAAAGTGTTAAAATGTAAATTGTTGAGAGCGAGCTAAATGGTGTAAATGGTGTAAATGGTGTAAATGGTGTAAATGTAAACAAATCCAAAGTAATGTTAAAGTAAAAATTGTTTTTGGGGCGAAGCGGTGCGTTGTATAATTGAAAAATTGCCTGAAAGGCATAAATATGTCGAGAGAATTGTTGTGCGTTGTAATTGGCGGTTATTGCTCGGGTGGACATAAAATTTCAAAAGAATCCATTTGTAATTACTCGGTGCAAGTTCCATCAAGATAACCTTACATTACTCGGGGAACGGCTCAGTGATAGGGATCATAGGAGTTAAAGTATGTCGTTCGTGACATGCGTATTCTTTTTCAAAGCATATTTCGCTTTAATTTTAATTTTCCTCGTACAAAAATGCCGCACCGATGATATTTTGGGCTGCGGTGGTTTTATTAAAAGTCATGCCGACATTGACTTTAGTCAAATCACCGTCAAATTGTAAGTTTTTTTTATTCCTAACCTAAGTTTTGACTTTGATACGTTATCGATTTTATTTCTTCCTTTATTCTACCATTAATTACAACTACTTTGAAATATTTACAAATTTGAATTGAAGAAATTCCTTTATTTTTTTTATATATGATCATTTTGCCTCGATAATAACCTTTTTACACACGAACCCAGTCGTATAATTCTCATTTATGTAAATTTATACATTGTAATTTTAATCAGAGTGAAATAACAAAAAATTCTAATAAAAAAAATTTTCAATCAAAAAACACTAAATTATAAGTTTCTTAAAATTAATTCTCCTATTTTACGCGTTTTTTTAATTTTTTGTATTAGATTTTTTTTTTATGATCAAATATTTTTAATGCTTTGCTTTGCTGTCAATATTATGAATTATTAACAAAAATTTTGTTGTTGTTAGATACACAAAAAGTGGAAGCTTAAAAGATCAAACTGAATGTGCTCCAAATACAGGTTATTATTTCTTGCCTGTATATGACAAAGGAGAATATTTTTTAAAATTAGAGCCACCAAGGGGTTGGAGCTTTGAACCTACAGAAGTTTTACTTAACATTGAAGGTTCAAGTACAGACCTTTGTAGTCAAGGAAAAGATATTAATTTCATATTCAAAGGATTTGGAATAACTGGCAAGGTTGTTACTGCAACCAAGAGTAAATCACAACCTAAAGGAATATCTGTTTTATTATATGATAAAAATAATAAAACACTTCTTGGTTCGACCATTACATCAGAAGGTGGTGCATTTTCATTTACTCCCGTTCAACCAGGAAAATATGTTCTTGTTTCTAGTCATCCAATGTAAGATGAAGTTATTTTATATTCATAATCATAAATCTCAATAATGATAAATTTAAAAAATTAGAAATGAAATAAAATTTAATTAAAATCTTTTTTTATAGAATTAAAAGTGTTTTATAAATTTTAAATATTAAAATATTATATAATGTATAATTTATATTTTAGATGGCTTATGGAAAAACATTCAACAACTGTTACTGTGCAAGAAGGTAATACAGAATTAAAAGATGGAGAATTGAGTGTATTTGGTTTTGATGTAAGTGGGCGTGTTACAACTACTGATGGAGAACCAGTTGGCAGAGTATCATTTCTTCTGTTTGGTGTAAGTAATTTCAAATATTTTTATAAAATATTATATAAACACCAAACATTTTCATTATATATTTTTAAAATAATTAAATTATAAGTTTAAAATTTGTTTTCATAGATTTATTTTATAAGCAATTTTCTAGATTGTATATTTCATTACATTTTTTAATCAAATTTATGTTTATAATTTAATGTTTCATAATTTCATAGATTAAAATATATAGTAGGGAACAAGTATATGTACTTTAAAAACAAGAATAAGCTTAAAATTGTGCTTTAAAACAACAAAAATTTACATTCTACTAATTGAAATTAAAAAATGTTTCAATGATACATTGATGTAAATTCATTTTTTTTTAATTTATAAATAGTTTTAGCTTTTCAATTTAAATAATTTGATATTTTATTAAATATTTATTGATTATTTCAGAATGGGCAAACAAAAAATTGTGCTACAAGTCCAGTGGAAGGTTTTAATTCTAAAAAGAAATCATTGTGCCATGTTATATCTGATGAAATGGGTAGATTCTTGTTTCCAGCATTATCACCAGGAGAATATTCCTTAGTACCATACTATGCTGGTTCAAAAACTAAATATGATGTTAAGCCATCGGAACTTCTATTCACAGTCACTCATGATAGTTTAATTCTACCTCAAGAATTCAAAGTCACTGGATTTACAATAAGTGGCAAAGTTATGGCATCAATTAAGCCTCCAATTCCTTTAGTTGGAGCTAAAGTATACTTATCTAAAAAACAAATTGCAGTTACTGATAATAATGGGGCTTATAAGACTGATAATGTAAAAGCCAAACAATATATGCTTTATGCAGAAGCAAGTAAGTAAAAGTGTTTTAAAACGATTTATCTCATTTTATTAATTTAAAATATTTATATTTTATAAATTATATATGATGAAAAATGTTTTGATTAAATATTAAATTTGGCAATTTAGTAATTTTTATACATTTAATTTATTATTTACAGATGATGTGAAATTTGAAGAAAAATCTGTAAAAGTATCTCCAAGTAATCCTGAATTACCAATAATAACACCAATAGCTTTTAAAATTATGGGAAAAGTATCTTCTACAACAAAAGCAAACTTACAAAATAGGAAAATTTTGGTCAAAAATACATCTTCTAATGTCCAACAAATAATAGAAATTGATCCAAATACTGGTGAATGGTCTCTTTACCTTTCACCAGCAAAATATCAGTTAAATGTTGATGTTACTGATGAAGAAAAAAGTAGAGGCCTCCAGTATGTACACAGTATTTTATAATTTATTATAATTTATTGATACTTAAAAAAAAAATTAAATTTTCTAGATTTTTCCCACTTCAACGCATCATTGATATTACTTCTGCATCGATGAAAGATGTTACTTTTTTACAACTGAAGGCAACTTTAAAAGGAGCAATAATTTGTTTGCCAAATAAAGATTTTATAGATGAGTGCACTCAAACTCAAGTGACTTTAAAAATGATTGATGGTATTGTTGAAACTAAAACGGTGAAAGCTAAAGGTATTAATTTATTTTATATTTTTATTACATATAATCTGATTTCATTTTATTTAAACTTGAATTACTGTTAAGATATATTAAAATGATGAATAAAATTGATTATATTAATTAGTTTAATTATAATTTATTTGTTTACTTACACATAGTTATTATGTGTAAATTTAAAAAATTATATTTTTTTTTAGCTGGAGAATACATTTTTGAAGATGTATTACCAGGTCATTACGAAATTATTGTAGACACGGATACCTTTTGCTGGGATACTTCCAGTCATCAAGTAGTCATTGCATCTGAAAAACCACCAAATGAACCTATATTTTGGCAGACTGGATTTTCTGTTACATTTATTTCATCTCACGATGTCAAATTAGAATATTCAGTACCTAATCAACCATCTAAAAAAATGTCCTTCCAATTAACAAAAGGAAGTACAAGACATTGTATTCCTGTATCTGGTAAATATGATTTTTATCCAAAAGGCTGCCATAAATATCCAAAATCTGTTTACACATGGAATACAAATGAACGTACACCAATTATTCTTTCATCATCCGAACATTTAAATAGTGGAATTGTACATAGTCCTGTTGCTATTAATGACATTTCAGTAAAAATTGTGGAAGAATCTGAAGGTCAACCACCAATAATGTAAGTAGAGCCAATAATTTATAATTTAAAATTTAATGTAATTTTTATACTTGCTATTTATGAATTATATTTGATAATTTATTGAAAAATATAATTTAATTGTAATAAAAAAAAAATACCTTCTATACAGCACAATGTTTATATTATTTCAAATTATATAAAAACTTATAAATATTAGATATATTTTATTAACCAGCTAGTATTTAAAAAATTACTATTATATTTATTAAACCTTCTAATACTTATTTTGCTTTTTTAGACATTCAAATCTTAAACCTATTCGTGATGGACAACAATATAAATATATTTTTTCATTCAATGCTTTTGCTGGTGAAAGATATGAAATTATACCATCATCCGAAGCTTTATTATTTGATCCTCCTTTTCTTAAAATTACTGGTCCAGATGACTGTCAAGATGATATAGCAGTTTTTCATGCAGAACAAGGAAAGGTAATATAGTTTTAGTATAAAACTTTTTTTAATATTCAATCAATACATACATTTTCATATTTTATATTAATATATTTTAAAAATAATGTTATTTTATAATATATATTATTTAAAAAAAAACATACAAACATTGCTAAAGGTTAAATAATGCTTTATTAAACATTTTATAAAATATTTGAAATTACACCTCTACATTTAATATTTTCATTTATATTACTACAGACTATTAGCGGTTCTATATCTCCTACTTTGGAAGGAGTAGCAATAAAAATTTTTGGAAAAGATAAGGAAGTTCCTGTTTATACACTAGTTTCACAACAAGATGGAACTTTCAAACTTGGTCCTCTAGATGGAAGTATAGATTATAGGTAAAACAATTATATTGATTTACTATTAAAATTAAAAAGCACTGAATCTTTATTTATTTAAGACAAAAAATAAATTTATAGTTTAAATTTTCTAAAATATTCAAAAAAAATTTAACAATTAATTCATATACACTTTATTTTCAGTATTATCGCCGAAAAGGAAGGTTTTGTTTTAACACGTGATCCTAAATCAAGTGATTACAAATTTTTTGCTCGTAAATTAGCTGAAATTAATGTTAAAGTAATTGATTCATCCGGATCTACTCCTTTGCAAGTATGTATTATGAAAATAAGATATAAATGAATATTATTTTCATCATTATTAAAATATTTGTAGTATTTGTTAAATCATTAAAATTATTAATCATTCTTAAATTGCTTATTTAATACATAATATATATTTAATTTTATTGACTTGAAATAAAATTACAATTTTTAAATAATGTTAATTTGTATAACATAGGGTGTATTGTTATCTCTCTCTGGAGGCAGTTATCGCAAGAATATTATGACAGGGGAGGAAGGTAAACAAACTTTTAATTCACTGTCTCCTGGTGAATATTATCTTCGGCCAACAATGAAGGAATATCGCTTTGAGCCATCTTCAAAAATGGTTCGGGTTGAGGAAGGCAGAACTGTTGTTGTAACTCTTGTTGGACGACGAGTTGCATTCAGTGCCTATGGTATAGTTACCTGCTTGAATGGAGAACCTGAACCTGGTTTGTTAGTTGAAGCACGTGGTCAAGCTGAATGTGCAGATTTACAGGAAGAGGCAACTACTAAAGAAGATGGAACATGGAGAATTCGCGGGCTTGAACCAAAAGTAAGAATATTTTATTAATATTCATCAATATAACTTGTTTACAAAACCAATTTAAATAATAATAATTTTATGTAATTTATTAATCATTATTTATAGTTTCTCTAAAAAATAATAAATTTTGTAGCTTTTAAAGATAAATTAAAAAATACTAGTTGATAAAATTTGAATTCTTGTGATTAAAATTATATAATAGTTTACTTTTAAAAACATTTTTTAAAACTTTGAATAAAATCTTCAAATAATTTATAAATTATTTATTTTCAGTGCATGTATGCTATTCGGATTAAATTAAATAATCAAGATCCAAATAGTCGAAATTTAAGAGCAATTCCCAGTTCTATTGCTATTCAAGCTACTCAAGATATTCATGATATCAAACTTATGGCTTTCCAGCCAGTCTCTCGTACAGATGTATCGGTTAGGATTACATCAAATAAACTAGAAAATTATCGCACGCTAAAGGTAATTTAATTAAATAAAATAATCATTTTTATTATTTTAATGAAATTTATATTTTTTATATTCATTTTGAATTTTTTTTTCTTTATGGATATTAGAAGTAAATCAGTTCATTATTTTTTTTTAGCTTAAGAGCAATTATTTTCTATTTATAAATTTTAAAATAATGTATATGTATGAACATATAAATTCACTTTGAAAATTTTGTAAATTTTGAAAATTTTTATTTTTTATTTATAAAATTAATTTGAAATTTTTATTTTGCTTCAAAATAGGAAATTTCATTCGATTTGATTCAACTTTCTTGTTAATTAAATAAAAAAAATATAATAATAACATTGATATAATGCAAAAATATATTAATACGTGTAAAACTGTTTTTACTTATTTAATTGAATTTTTCAGGTAAAACTCTGTCGTGATGACTTACCAGATTCTCCAATTCACATCGCTAAAATCGACAGTCAATACATTACAAAAAATAATAATGCCGGTTTTCTTCTTCATTTTCCTCCTTTACAAGCTGATGGTAAAAAATACTTCGTTCAGCTTGAAAGTTCTCTTTCCAAGTTAACTCACGAGTATAAGATCATTTCTGTTTACTTCGAGGCAAACTCATCGTTTAAGTTTGTGGATTTGCACTTTGATGCCGAGCGAAAACACGAGCACGGAGATGCCAATCAAATCACTTTTGTGCCTCTTCCTCTAATTGTTCTTGTTACTGCTGCATTTTTCCATCGTGAAGCATTATCCAGTTGGTTGAATACGAAAATCGAAAAATGGTCCAGACGACCTTCGCCATCAGTGAATAGAAACTCCCAGGCATCTGCCACGAATCTGTTAACAGCGAATGATTCAAGAGCGGATGATATTATTGTGGAACAGATAAAAAATATCAACAGTAAGAGTAGTAAAAAGGTTAAGTCTAGAAAAACTTAGTAGAAATTTTATTTTTAAATATTATGTTGTTGTAACATGGTTTGTCATTAGAGTGCAATTTAATTTATTCACAGAATAACTTATTTTTCACTCTCTTCGTTATTTATACACTTTCTTCAATGAAATATTCACTTTTAACTTATTAAGTTATAGTGTTTTGTTTTTTTTTTTTTTTAATTTTTCTCACTATAATAAATAAAATGTAATATAGAAAAATATAATAGTGCATAATGAAATTGTAATTTATATCGTTCATATTTCAAATTAAAAAATTTGTTCAAATTAAACCCATCTTAACAATATCAGCAAATGTTGAAGATTATAAATACATAATAAATAATTAACTTTTTTTTCGTTATAAGTGTAACCTATGTAAAACAATAGTTAGACTATATAGAAATACTCTTAGTCTTAATTTTACAATGTCTGTTACAAATAATATATAATGTGAAATGCGAGTTAAACTGTAAGAAAAGGTAAATTAAAAATCGCGATTAATAATTAAGATATTTAATATTAAATTGCATTAATTAAATTATTAAATTATTTCTTTAAATTTAGAATGTTTTGTCAGTATAAATACAATGACATAGTGTCTTTATTATTGAGTTATTATTTTTTGTTTTTATTCTTTTGAATGAAGGTTAGTTTAAAAATATAAGGTAATAGGTATTTAGGGGTTAATTTAATAAATTTGTGTAATAATTTTTGAAATGATATACGCAATAGAATCAATTAAATAATAATTTACGTATTATTAGTACGTATAAGGTTTTATAGTTGATTTATAAACAATGTGTGTTCATTAATAAATAAATTTTTATATTGAGATAAGTAATTTGAGAAATCTTTATACATATCTAAACAACTAAATAATTTTTATAATTAAAGTGTAAAAAATGATTGCATAAAAAATTATTATCATTTTATAAAAATTAAAATCATTAATAGTTATCATACAAAAGAAATAAACATTTACCAAATTATTTAGATTATTACAGAAAATGATTTTTTGCAAAA
Source organism: Eupristina koningsbergeri (assembly GCA_018907245.1). Classification (NCBI taxonomy): domain Eukaryota; kingdom Metazoa; phylum Arthropoda; class Insecta; order Hymenoptera; family Agaonidae; genus Eupristina; species Eupristina koningsbergeri. The sequence continues at coordinate 73,615 of JACCHV010002773.1, read as the reverse complement.
ATTACAATATTTAAAAATAGTTTATAAAATTATTATATAATAAGTTTTTATGCAAAATTTTGTATACAATGTAATTCTCTTAATAAAGATTAGCATTTCTTAATGTATGTAGAATAATTTTTCAATTTTTGTAATTAAATATTCTTGAGAAGTATGTATGTATAAAATGAGTCATTTGAACACAACTATTGATAGATATAAATGTAAAAAATCTTTTATAGCTACCGATTTACAAATATATTTCATTTAAAACCAAATAAATGTGATATACAATATTAAATGTGTAATTATAAGCTGTTACTCATAATTTATTATATAATTAGAAATACATATTGAATGCAATAAGTTTTTATGTTATATGAATAAAAATAGATTTAAATAAACTAAGCCTCATTTCAAAAATTATGTGTAAATGCTGTAATTACACAATAAAATTTTTAATATTAATGTATATTTAATTTAAAGACACTTATACAAATTGTACAAATATACATATTTAAAATAAATAAATACACGTAGTTTTATTACATAAAATTATTATTATTATTATATTGAAAAATTTAACAGTGTTTTGTAAAATGTTATTTGTTTTATTTATAACAATGTAAAATGATAAAAATGTAATGAATAAAGAAATTTTTCACACTTTTTAGAATAATATATACTTTGATAAATCTTATATATGTATTGATAATTAATTATTTATAAAATTATTAAATAATTTAAATAAAATTTTTTTTTAATATTATCTGTTTGTAATAAATTTATAAATTATAATTATTAACATAATGTTATACAGGTATTTATTTTGTGTATATTGAAGATTTTTAAGTATTTTGTTCAAATATATTACTAAGAATATCTCAAAATATTGCTGCTTTTTGAGCATGTGAATGTTTGAAATTTTTCAAACATAAAATATTTGAAATACTGATTTTAAAATATATTTTAAATGTTTTACACATTCAACAAGGAAGTCATGCAATATTTTATATATTTATATTGTTTATTTTTAATCAATGATTATACGTATTACATTTTCATTAACTGAACAGAATAATTATTTCTTAAAAATTAAAAAAATTATTTGAATAAATATATGTTAAATTTATATAAAATTAAGGTATTGCAGTTAAATTAACTATTTTTAATATTAAATATCTATTTACAATTTATTAATAGAGTAAAAAGTGAGTAACCTTTAAAATAGATGATTCATGACTTTATAATAAACATTTTATAAGGTTTAAAATTCAGAAATTATCAAATTCATTAATAAACAGGTATGCAGGTTGGTAAAATCTGTAAATACATTTAACATACTAATTTTATTTATTATAATATTTATGTTTTTAATATAATATAATCATTTTTTATATAGATTCATATTTATATATTTGACAATAAGCTATCAAGGTGTATTATAATGATGTATTTACAAAATGTATTCTGTTGGTATCAGAAAAATGTAATACTTTGAACAAGAATTGTTATACGGATATTTAGATAATTAAAGTAAATAATACTCGAGACTAGTGAGTACATAACATAAAATTATATCCAAAATACATCAGCAATTCTATCATATTATTTTGTTGCGATTTGAATTAGTTAATTGTTGAATAATGCGAAATACTAATAAATGAAATATGCAGCAAACGAGGTGATATATATATAACACTTATCTGTTTCTCGTTTTAATTTCTAAAATTTTCTGAAAACTTTAAATCTGTCTTTCTAAAATTCAACCGTTCGTCCACACATCGCTTTCTTTTTTTGTCTGATAATTTTGAGTAATTTTAGTTTTTATCGCATGAAAAGTGTAAAAAAGTACCGAGTACATTTGCTACATATGCATCAAATAAATAATATAATAATAAATAATATCAAATAAATCAATAATATGTATACTTATTGCAGGAAATTTTCAAATATAAATAATAAAAACATCAATACGATTAGTCTTTATATCAAATTCACAAGCATTTTACAGTAGTTTTCGAACTAGAATAAAACTTTTAATTACTTTTTTTCTTGTATCTAATAATCTTTATACCGAATATTTTCTAACAATATTTCCCCTCACATTTTCCAATTATTCAATTATATACGGGTGTATAACAATTAATTGCACCGGTTAACGTCCGCTTATCTATAATATTCTTTAATTTTATATTTTCTTGAAGAACATAATATTCCATCCTGATACTTTCATTATGTATATATGTTAATTTATATTAGTTTATTTCAATTAGCATCAAAGTTCATTTGTCTAAAAGAGAATATTTTTTAATAAAGGTAGTTTAATGTTCACTTGCTGCAAACAAAGGGCTACAGTCGGCCAAACCTCGAAGCCCGAATCAGGGGTTCCTCTTCCAAACTACTTTCTCTTACTTGTAACCAGAATTTGGTAAAGAGGGGGAAAGTTATTTTTACACTCAATAGAAAAATGAAAAGAAGATTCATTTGAGTAAGTGGTGTTCAACAGATCTACCGGCTGTACCATTGATGCTGTACTCTTTTAGATGACAAGTATTGAAATTCAGGGACGGAATTGTGTTTTTGAATTTTTAGTTTAAAACATTTTATCTAATAATGAATTGGTTGAAGACTTTTTTTATTTTAGTCAGTGCAGTATTTACATGTACAGCAGGGAAAAATATTGTTTTGATCATTGCTGATGATTTGGATTTGGTTCTCGATGGCATGGTGAGCTTAAATTTCTTTTAAATTTCATTTCACATTTAATTCATGTAGTTAAGCATATTACTATTAAAATGTTTATAAGTTGTTCCTCTAAATGCACGTCTTGTGCAAAGATATGACTCGATCAAGGTTTTAATTGTAAATAAATCAATTTTTTTAATTATAAAAGAAGACCTATTGTTTTTATACAAAAAATATTTTTATAAAAATTAAAATAATTAAAAAATCACACTGAATATTTACTTTATCATACTTTTTTTATTGATTTATAATTTTTAGATACCATTGAAATCTACCAATAAATTGATCGGAGGCGAAGGAGCTACATATAATAATGCTGTAAGTTTTACAAATTATTGTTAATTATTATTTTATAAATTAATAAACTTTGATAGTATCAGTACTGAATAATCACTTAATTAAGTATCGATATTTGTGAATACATTGTATTTTTATCAAACTATTGTATTGTTTTCCTTTAAACGTTATTTTTATTGGATTTTTATGACCAGTTTTCTTTGTATTACATTAATTAAAATCCTTACAATAATTAATATTCATTAATATTTTGCTCTTAAGTTTAAAACTAAAGTTAATTTTATGTTAACTAATTTTTAAAATTATTATATTAATAATTTTTTATTTATAAAAAATACGTATATTGTACTAATAATAAATATATTAAAAGCTTATTTTATTTACAAAATTTATTATATTTATACGTTTATTTGTGCATTATATAAAATATTGATCGCTTGCATAGTTTATAAAACTATTGGAGGTAATTCAATTATTGGGAGTTATGTTAAGAAACGATATATTAAAATGATAAAAGCTTGATATTTTTATAATAATTAATTAATTAATAATTTTTAAACGTATAAAGGAGATTTGAAGAGAGAAAAAATAAAGATAAGAAAGAGTGTACGTTTAACAAGTCAATTTATTATTGTGTGTCTTAAAATTTAGTAATCTTAAATATTTCTAATCTTCATTTAAGAACATTGAATCTTATTTTTTAATTTAATTTAATTCAACTTTTAGTGTTGAATATCAATGATTATTTAATAAATAAATCTTGATCAATACATTTACTGCCAACGATATGTGAATAAAACTCATTTTCAATTCATTCGATCAATAAGTTAATTTATTTAGTATAACGCAATATTAATTTTCTACTCATTATTGAAAAGTTTCAAAAGGTATAATAACCTTCATCACTAAAATTAACAAATAAATTAATAACATTAATGTAAAAGGTCAACATTTTTATAACAATCAAAAGTTTATTATTTGAACTTCTTGTATTTGATTTTAAATTATGCAAGAAATGTTTATAATATTTGTTTGAGCGTTTATACCTGCACGACAGCGGAATGAATGGTGGCCGGGTGCGAGCGATTGTAAGCCCAAATCACAAATGTTTATGATAGGAAAAACCACTTTGGCATGCAGGTCAAAACTTGAAAATATTGTTAACGGAAAATATCAGGTAACAAATAACTTTTACAATGTAAAGAGTACATGTGTGTAATTGAAATGGATAGTCTGGAGGGAGAAACGGGACATTTGGTCGGTTGTTTGTGCAAAAATGAGGATCATTCACGTCTTCGACACCATAGAGTCTGGTAGCCGTTTTGTGATCGATTCACGCGTGCGTTTTATTTTGGATTTTTAGAAAGTAGGATTGTAAATAGTGTAAACGACATTAGAAAATAAATTATTGCCACTACCGGTATTCGCAAATAAAGAGTTATTGATTCATTTCCCATAATCTTGGGCTCTCATTGAATAAAACAACGAGAGCTCACGGCAATTCGCATCCACTTATTAATTACACAAGGATATTCAAGGGCGAGAATAACTTCTCGATCACCCCCTAAACAATATTGCTTTGTAAAAAATTCTATCTCCTCAGTTCTTCTCCATCCAATCATGTCGACTTTCGCGCTCTATGCCGTTTTCACTCACCTTGATATCCATTTTTTGTACAATTTATAAGAGGTTTACAAAATATGAGATAGAGATTCTGTTGCACAGTTATTATATTTCTTTAAATCTTTGAAAAAACTAATAATCTGATAGAACTGAAAATTTTCACAAAAAATGTGTCAAAATTTTCTTTCTTTTTGAAAATTTCTCTATTCCTAATTTTTCAATTTTGTTTATATAATAATACAATAAATTTTTATAACTTTGTTACTTATCAATCGCCCATTGAAATTATTGTGTTAAAATTATAACTTTTATTTTATACTAGAAAACATAAAAAAAAGCTTTTTTTTGGTTAATAAAATTTAATAATTTTTTTGTCGATAAAAAAATCGTAAATATATTGATTAGCACTTTTGAATATAAGAGATCATAGATTTTTTTAAGGTTTTTCATGTACTTAGTTTGATGTACTTTTATAACTCCAATTAAGTACTCTATTGCTTGGTATAACATTTTAATTTAATTTTCTTTTATATTGTTTTCGTTAATTTTTTATAATAAAATTTTCAATGTGCTTTAATTAAATATATTTTACAGACTAATTATAAATATAAAAAACAATAATATTTTAATAATTAACCAAAATATTGATATCAATTCAAATAGTTTGCTGCAGTTCCAGTTTGTTGCCCAAATCGTGCATCAATTTTAACAGGAAGGTACCAACACAACCATGGTGTATTTAATAATTCATTGGATGGTGGTTGTAATAGTATAAATTGGCAGCAAACACACGAAAAAGTAACCTTCGCTGCTATTTTAAAACAAAAAATGAATTATAATACATTTTATGCCGGAAAATATCTAAACAAGGTACCGCATATTGATTTCTATACACTATTAATATTATTCATCACCAATTAAATTAATATTATAAGTTTTATAACTCATTTTCATGTTATATAATCATTTAATCTAATTAAAAATTTCACATTAAATATGTCATTTTTAATAACTATTAATTTAACGAATGATAAAATTAATGTATTATAGTTTTTGTTTCAAAATTTTCTCTACCAATTTTAATAAAAGTGTGTAAGAACAAAAATTTTTTAAAGTAATTAATTAATATTTTTTTTTTAATAGTATGGGAATAAAAATGCTGGAGGTATATCTCATATTCCGCCAGGATGGGATAATTGGTATGGACTAGTTGGAAATTCAAAATATTACAGCTATTCTTTGTCTATAAATGGCCAAGAGAAAAAATATGGAACATCAGAACGTGATTATTTAACAGATGTTCTCGTTAGTATTTAAAAAAAAGTATTCCAATTAGTAATAACGATATAAATTTATTTCTTATTATAAATAAATTAATAGCTTTTAAAAAAAATAAGTGCTTTGAATAAAAATCAACATTTATGTTAATTAAAATTTTTGTACTATAAATTAAAGTGCTTAAATTATAATACATCTATTTGCTAGTATTTTTAAAAAAATTTATATATTAAGTGTAGGTGAAGTTGTAAACATATTTTTAATTCAATCTACTTAGGTAACAGTAATAAACTAACATAATTAATATAATACTTATAATAATATAAATAAAATAAATATAATACTAGCATAATAAACTTACATCTATAAATAATATTATTAATAAAATAATATTATATACGTACATTAATAAAGATTTTAATAATGGTAAAAAAAATCTATCGGTAAAATAAAAATTATATTTTACATATTTAATATTGCCCGATAAAATTAATTTTAATTTTATTTTTAATTTAATTTATATTGAAAATTATAAATGAACGCATAAACTTAAAATATTTAAGTTATGTAAGCATCATAAAAAGTTTCCATGCATTGTATTCATTTAAATTTTAAATAAAAACAATAAATTTAATAAATATACACATAATTTTAATTGGTATCTTTTTTACAATGATAAAAATATTTTTTCATTATCAGAAACATAATTTATTATTTAATTAATGATTATATATTTTATAAGGAAGAATCTATAATTTGAAAATTGTTTATTAATGAAATGTATTATAAAGCAATTTAAAAATACAATGTTTATTATCAATCAAAAATTTACCCTTAGAATTTAGCTTTACAAAGTTAATACATCAAAATAATTCTTCTGCTAAATTAAATAAATTAGAATTTATATTTATACCGTAAATATCTATAATCATTTCAGTTTAAAAGACATATAATAAAAAGTAATAAATTTTATTCATTCAAAAAATACTTTTTAAATGAATGAATCTTTGAGTTGTTTATTATTATTATTGTTATTATTATTTTTATTATGCATTATTCCAATATCCTATTAATTATATTAATTGTCAGTTTTGTGTCGAGTACAAGTAAAATGCATGCACACAACCATTTTACTAGTTAACTCTTAATAAAATGACGTAAGATAAAGATTAAAATTTGTATAACTAGAATTTTGTTTAAATTACAGAAAGGTTTTGCAAATAATTTTATAAGAAGTCAAACAGCGAACACGCCATTTCTGATGGTCCTCGCACCTCCAGCCCCTCATGAGCCATTTGATGCAGCACCTAGACACCTTGACAAATTCAAAGGTACCAGAGCCAAAAGAACGAAGAGCTTCAATGTATCACCTGGACCGGTAACTATAATCATTATCAATATTAAAAATTCTAATTTGAAACATTATTATTCATATTTTATATCTAAATATATTGGCTTTTTGCATCTGTATCCTAAAATATAAAATTACACGCTAAAAATAATAGTTAAAATTCGAAGAATATGTACCTTTTTGATAAAAAAAAAAAAAAAAGTAAAACTTATTGCTGTGTATTTCTTATAATAAGTATTATTATAAATCTTTAATTTAGACTAAGCATTGGTTAGTCAGATCGGGATTATCGCCTCTACCTGAAACTATCATAAAAAAGATAGACGACTATTACAGAAAGCGTTGGGAAACACTTTTGGCTGTCGACGAATTAGTAGAATCTGTCTACTCACAGCTCAAGGCTCAAAGATTATTAAACAATACCTACATCATTTTTACATCTGACAATGGATTTCATCTTGGTAAATATGTTATTTGTACTTTAATTACGAGACACAATCATATTACAACTTCTGTCATCTTTAGCCAATTTACAGTAATCGCTAGATAACTGAGAAAGTAATTGAGAGTATAAAAAAAAGAGTATATTTCGGTTAAATTAAAACTTAATAATTAGATAATTTATTTTGAATGATTACTTTTTTTTAACAGGACAATTCAGTTTGCCATACGATAAGAGACAACCGTATGATACCGACATCCGGATTCCATTACTCATACGGGGGCCAGACCTCACTCCGAAGTCTAAGGTCAACACCCCTGTAAGTAGTGTGGACTTGTTCGCAACAATTTTAGAAATAGCTGGCCTTGACGCTCCATCCGATGGGTTATCTGTCCTCAATTCCAAGGTCAAGGACAGGACGGTCCTCATTGAGTACAAAGGAGAAAAATCAGAGGGTGTTCCCAAATCCGGTTGCCCCACCGATCTCGATACAAACATGAATGTATGTATTTTACTTATTATGTTTTACTGTTGCTGAAAAGAAAGACTTTCTTTTTTTAAACATTGCGGATTTTGCTGTATATATATATATATATTTACACATTATTATTTAAATAACCTGTGATTGTTCATATGCAGTTAGTGATAAGTGGCATTAAAGAAAAATTCTTGTTATTTCAATACTATCTTTTGAATATCGTCACACGTATCATTTGTTTATTTAAAAAATTGAATATAATATCACCAGATATTATAGAATTATCGTTGATTATGAATTACTTCTAGAATTCATAAAATGGCATTTAATATTTTCTGGTTCACTAGAATTCTAATTAAATTAAATCTTTAATAATTATTTTAAATACCAACGGTACTTGGAAAATTTTTGGAAAAAATAATAAGCAAATTTGTTTTTATTGTTATTTGTTACTTGTTACTCGAAAGTTTTGGCAGCGTTGCTCTAAACCTCCATAAATTACTCCAAAGTTGTCAAATATATAAAAGTATATATATAATAGTTTAAATTATATTTTAATTAGCGATATCAATTTTTTATATAATCTTGATAAATTATATAAATCTATACATATATCAATATAAAAATTATATTGAATCAATTTGAAATATGAAAAAAAAATATTTTTTTTATACACTATCTAAAAGCACATCCCATGAATCATTTGTAAAATGTGAATTCTATTTACAATTAAAACATTTATAGATGCATTTAATATAATGTTCATTATATTTTATTTTTTCCTTCGTTTTTTAGCTGTGTAAAAAAGATTTCGGATGCAAATGTCAAGATACTTTAAATAATACATACACCTGTATAAGACGAGTTTCGGATACTTACAATAATGTTTTTTGCATGTTCGAGGATAATCAGGTATAAAATTTCTTTTCTAGTTTATTTTTAAATAAAGTTTATAAGAAAATTAAATATTATTTTTTAATAAATTTTAAATAAATCAAATTATTCTTATCATTTTTTTAATTAAAATATACTTAATTGTTATTAATTATTGCTACCAGAAATTTATGGAATACTACAACTTGAATGAAGACGAATTCCAATTAGAAAATAATGCATCAGTTATGAAAAGTCACAAGCGACACACATTTACAAAGCGTATTTACAAGCTGTCAAGTTGTATAAATGAACACTGCATTTATACCCATCCGCCTTACATTGGAAATAATACACGAAAAGAAACATCTTTTTGAAGAAAATATGTACAATATATTAGAATATTTATGAAGATACATTTAAAAAAATATTTTACATAAAAATAAATAGCTCGTATATTTTAATAAAAAATAGAAATTTTATGAATACTTGGGTATGTTATATAATGAACGTTTTGTAATTTTATATATTAAATATTAATATATAAAGATAGAAATTTATATCAATTAGTTAAATTAATAAACAGTTACATTATTATTTTTATAGGCATTACATTGTATATACACAAAGATATTATTTGTACAAAAGTTAATATTGTATATATTATACTGATTTTTATTTACGTAATAAATATTTTGGGAAAAAGATTTTTGTGTGTTTATTTATTTGGACTTATCTTTGTAATAAATGTAAGAAACTTCATTCAACAAACATATTTATTATTATCATTATTATTGTTGTTATAAAAATTGGTACAGATTCTTTTACTAATTTTATTATAATTCTTACAGATATAATTATATACTTTGACTTGGTAGATCAAATTATTGAATGCAAATTAAACGGTTAACAATTAAAGTAAATAAGAATAAACCAAATTATTATAATTAGTTTAACTACTGTAATTCTAAAATGTAAACAGTAAATATTGTTACCAAAAACAGCATTTGATTGCTTATGCATTAGGATCAAGTACAAAGAAATCATAAAGCCAATTCTTGAATAAAAGTGAAGGGGGAAAAAATTCAAAATGTGCGATATCGACCCCTTTAAAAAATCACAGAATCCTCACAATACAAGAATATTCGAAAGAATTAATCTGTCGTATGAGTTTTTATTGTTAATAACTCCCCCCAGAAATAAAATTATACACTCATGTGTGGGCAAGTTGTTTTCATAAAAAATATTTTTTTAGAGATTCTCGAGGACGGCATCTGAATACATCTGAATAGCGATCTCGAATTCACAGGAAAGATGCGAGCATCGCGAAGATGCGAACGGATGCTGAGTAGGAGCTCAGTGGATCGATAGTGTGAATGAAGCGAGATAAAAAGAGATGAAAGGGGGGGGGAGGGGTAAATGTACGCTCATTCGCACCAATGCAAATATTTTCTTCTCGTACATTTTAAAATTTTCTCTGTGTGTGTTAGCAGCTTTTTTCAACCCTCTCCCCTCCCATTCATTTTTACGCTAATATGAAATATTTGATAATTTTTAGTTACATTTAGTTTGCAAATTTTAAACATATTATTTTCATTGGTATTCGTAAAATTGTAAGTTTACAGTCAACGGCGTACGTACATAAATCTTATTATCATCCCTCATTCATTAGTATAAGAAGGTCAAATATAAAGAAATTTTTAATTTTGTGCACCTTTATTTCTATTTTATTAAATTGAGTATAAAGAATTTTTTGTGACATCTTAAACCTATTTTTTAAAATGATAATTTTAATTTTGCAATTATACATTTTGCATGATAATGCAATTCTGATAATATATTCTTAGTAAAAAATATTTGTGCATATATAAATAAAATCAATTGAAAAAATAAAAATATGAAAAACTTAGCCGCGAATTTAAAGAGCATAGAGGACTATTTGGAGCGAAATATGACTGTTGTGGTTGTGAAAAAAATGGAAATAATATTTTTAATATATGCGAGAAGTCGAACTTAATGTTAAGACTACAAAATAAGTCTGATAAACTCTTTCAGAGTCTAAATTTATGTTTTGTAAGTGTTCTTATTTTTGTATATATAAAACGTTATTATGTTTCTTTTTATTCATTTTGTAATAAATTGAGGGGATGAAGCTAATTTGTTGTGAAAATTAAAGACAATACACGATGTTTTTCGCTAAATTTAATTAAAAGAATATTTAAAAAAACATTAATAGCTGAAAGAAATGTATGGTTTATAATTTTTATTTAAAAAATGCAGAAAATTAAAATACTTTAGAGTCGAAGTTAAAAAATTTAAAATGAATCATCTCTGATCCTTCTGCCAGTGAGAAATTAAATTAAAAAATTGAAAATTATATTAAATTAAAAGAAATTAAAAATTAGGCTTTTTGATAAGTTTCTTTTCGAAATTGTTTAAAAAGTCATTATTTATGAAATAAAAGCAAAGTAAGCTAAATTTTTTATTTTGTCTTTGATTTGATTTATTTGTATTTAATATAAATTTTATTTCAGAGAATTTACAGATTACGATTTATAATTTGCATTGATTTTCAATGGAAGAATCAATTTTTACTTGACTCGGGTATAAAGTTTTGTTTTCATTAAATGCGAACGTGCATTAAAATATTTAAAAAAAAAAAAAAAAAAAAAAAATGTAAATTTCGCCGTATTTGCGTAGTTGTTGAGAATACAGTCATTTCTCTAAGACTATTGTGTTCCGAGTTGCTTTTGTATAAAGAAAAGTTAATTAAAAATATCCATACGAGCACAATGTCCAGATATTATTCTTTATTTTGTGAAAAAACTTGTGTTTCCGGCTAAAAAGTGGGCGCCCGAGTAAACGAGCGTCGATTGCAAATGAAAATGGGCTAAAAAGCGGTAAACCAAGAGTCTCCAGGTTATTATTATAAATTCAATTTTTGCGTCGGAGAATACGGAAAATCTAGTACAAATGACTGTTTAAAAGGTCCACACATAGCGTGTGATTCTTTCGGGCACACCCAAGCGTGCAAGGATGCATAATGACGTTAGGTGGTAGTGGTGGTGGTGGTGGTGGTGGTGGCGGTGGGGTTGCACGAGGTCAGACCGGAGGTTCGAGGGCAGGGGTCATCCTGTGCGAGGAGGCCGGAAAGGTCCACTTTTTTTTTCCCCCAGGAGTAGCATCTGCGCAAACGATTAAACAGATCCTGGAGAAAAGAGGAACTCGTGCCCAGAGTCCACAAACATCCTCGTCACGTCAATGAGCTTGGGGTCGGTTTTCTCCCTCTCACGGCAACTTGGGCATTAAAAGGACCGAACCGCTTACTTTGCTCGTGTCCTTATGGAACACTGACATAAAGAGCTTGGCACCCCGCCAAAACTGTGAATTCAGGGAGGTGGATGATGTAGGAAATTTTAAGATGATACGCACTTCTGGTTTGTTTGCAAATTTATCGCTTTTGAGACCCGAATTTCTCGACACAAAAAGCTGTTTGTTCTTCAACGATGGGCTCAGGGCAAAAAATTAGGGGTGAACAATATCATTTCTTGAGGTAACCAACTCATGCGTTTTAACAACTTTTGTATTCAAATTTATAAAGTAAATAATCCGGCCATTTTAATTAGAATAATTGTGCAAATGCAGATTATGCGTTAGCAAATACGTAATTAAATTAATTTTTTGGTCGATCTTAATTTAATTGTAAAATTTGTAATATCAATATGAATAACAAGCTATTAATGAATATTTCACCATTTCTCTTAATTTCGCAGGAATAAATGTCATTTTACAATTTAAGATGGAAATATTATTAATTTTGTGTGAAAAAATTTTAATTTAATTTAAAAAATATCTACTTTTGAATGGAATAAGTTTTTAAATCAATAAATGTTGGTCATTCAAATATAAAAATTTAATTATTTAATATTATTGGTGTACTTAAAAATTGAGAGCTCAGAAACTAGACTTTTTTTTCAGAGTTTTAAAAATGTATAAAATTTGTTTTACTAAATATGTATTATTATTTATCGATATTCTCATAATTTTTTAAATAAAAAACATAATCATAACAACATATTTCCTATAGGTATTTTTTTTAAAAACTTTAATTACATATCATTTACAATCAAATAAAATTTAAAAAATAAAATTCAAAAACATAAACGTAAAATACGAATATCTAAAATTAAATACAGAATTTATAAAGTAATTTTTCATAAAATAAACTACATGTATGATATTTAAAAGTTAATTTAATTCAACTGTGTATTAAAAATAATGCAAAGTAAATTATTTTTACATATAATTTAAAATACAATAGAATTTGTTTTTGTTATTAATAATATTTTTATAAATTCGTTTTACCTACATAACATGCAATATAATAACTTTGCAAATCAAATTTTGGATAATTTCCAAATCAATAAACATTTTCTCTTAAACATAATTTTTAAAGATAAAAATTAGACAATTAATTTTTACCTTAATAACACATTTATTTTATTGTAATTTACTAAAATATTTATAATATGATTCCAACTTGATTTATTAATCGAGATTAAAATATTCCACCCATTTAATCATGGAGGATCCTTAAAATAAAAATATAATTAATAAAATACAATGTTAACTATGATTTCGTATTTCACAATATTTTGTTAAATAAATAATGTTGGTTGCTAAAAATTATTTTAGTAACTTGGATTATTTGGCCACTAGTTAGATAGAGGTTGAACGAGAATAATGAAATCTGATTTGAATTTCACTCTCTACAATAGTGTATTAGTATGGTGCCTTGCATACACATTGTAACAGTGACGATAAAAAACAATAATTTCATGATAATACTTTTTGTAAATTGTCAATACGAGTGCTTCTGGTAGTCTCAAATATTTGCGTTTACCAAATCTCCACATAAACCAACTCGCTACATTCATACTAAGTAACAAACACTTTTATCTGCATTGTGATATTGCGATTCGGCAGGTACAAAAGAGAAAGCCATAATAGAAGAGAAATTGAGAAAAACATTTTACGGAAAGTCCGCGTTTGGATTTTCGGGGCTTTGGTTCGGTAGTGAAGGTATTAACGCCCGATCGATAGATTTCAGGAGGATTAACGATGCCGTTATATTCCGGTTCCTATTCCATTTCTGTTCCCGTTCCTGTTCCAATGCCGCACTTACGCGTATGTTTTTAAAGTCGAATAGCTGTCGAGTAAAGGATCTTTGCTCGTTAGACCGAGTGATCGACTCTCTTTCATTTTTATTTTCTTTTACCTTATATTCGTATTATCCATTGCTTTTCCGATTTGTACTGAAAAATCATGTACGATAGAATGCCGACCAATGCTTTTCCTAAAACTCCATTTTAAAAACTTTTCTACTGTAAAACCATTCTTTAAATTGCAAAAATAAGAAGCTTTAACGTTTCGGTCCATCGATACGATTATTTAACATTTTTTCGGTTGCAATGAGTTTGTAATTCGTCTCGGCGATATATTATTTTTTCGGGTTTCCTTCATGTTTTCATATCTTGAAAATAATAATAATAATAGTAATTGAAAATAATTCGACCATTGATGCAATAACATACTCAAATGTTTTTTCACAATAACAAATTTAATGAGGAGTCTTTTACTTAAAGACGAGAACGAACAGACAATTTTAAGATGAATATTGCAACAATGAAAAATAAGTTTTCTTTTTTTTTTAATCTAGCTCTACATAATAGAAGCTATTTGAAATAAGTTTGAAATAAAACTAAATATTGAAAAACGATCAATTTTATACATCTAAATATGGCAAAATATCCAAATAAGTTGAGAGAAGTTATAATTATATTAAATTTTAAAATAGTTTAAAACAATTTTAAATTAAGACAAGACGAAGCCTTTTTACTTTAATAAAACTTAACTTTTTATAAAAACATAAATAATAAAGTAAAGAAAATTCTATGTGTTTTCAATGATTAAATAACATTAGGATTAAATAACATTATGGAAATAATTAAATAACAAAGACTAGCAGTTATGACTTGTGCATTTTAAAAATAAAATATTAAAAAATTATTAAATTCTTTATCCTTAACATAACTACCATTAACAAAATAATTGAGTCTTTCAACGCAATTATTATTAAGGCTTTACTCCAACAAAAAAACAATAAATAAATAGTCATTGTTGGATATTAGTATGAATTTATACTTTGACAATAAGAAATAATTTTGCATTTAAAATCAAAATTACCAAGTTGTTTCGGGGTTATTCCCGGGAAAGAAGTTGTAAAAATCGTTGGATATGTAAAAGTAAGGAATTTATCGGTGAAGTCGCTCAAACGAAGCTTTATTTCCTTTTATCTCGAGTGATAAGGAATAAAGTGTCAAATCGATAGCACGCCATCTTCGATGCGCAGATAAGCGAAGGAAGGACAAAGCTCGAAATCCATAAGATCATCCCCCTTGAGCGTAGGCAGATAGAAAACTCCTCCTACGTTTATTTCGTGAAAGGGAGGGCGGCGTCGCGACTTTGTCATTTGCGAGCGGAACCGGTGTCCCCGAGCTCCCACCCACGCTCGGAAAACCTCCCCTCGCCTCTCGCCACCCCTCCCCCGCCACCGCCAACGCCAACGCCAACGCCAACGCCACCCTCTCACCCGAACGACCCTTTATTGTCGCCGGGTATTTCGCGCACGGAGTTGGCTCGTCAACCCGGAAAACGCGAATTCCCAATGATTTAGCAGCTCGGAAAATAACGAGGCGCCTTTGATTAAAAGCTGCGCGCTCTGTAATGCAAAGGACCGACACCGACGCGCAAAAATCTCTTATGGTACGCAAACCTAATAAAAAAGACAGACAGAGAGAGAGAGAGAGAGACAGAGTTCGTGGATGTACAATGCAAGGCGAACCGAATTGTTAATGAAATCAACTTCTCTGTATTGCGAGTAAAACGTTTTATGCTGAATTTACGCTTCACTTTTAGAAGGCTAATTTATTTATTGCAGTGCTGTTTTAAATAGAAACCATAAAGAATTTCATTATTCATAAGCTAATTTTTTATTATTAAAGCAAAAAAATAAATATGGAAATAATACACAATGGCTTATAAATTGAGATTTCACTAAATTCTCGATTATTTTTAAAAAACGCAAATTGTATAATTACATTTTTTTTACTTATTTAATAACATTTACTGCAAATTAATCTAACAAGTTGTTTATTTACATCTTTTATATAAATCATATTTGCGAGAGTATTAATAAACAAAATTTTAAATATATTTAATAATATTAAATAATAATACAAAATATAAAATGATATTGACATTATTATTATCAAAATTAGAATCAAATATGTAATATAAAAATGAATGTAAATATTTAAAGTAATTATTCATATATGTACAAGAAAATTTTTAAATCTTTATAATGTATAAAAATGAACTTACTCTTTTTAAACTTTCGTTTACTGTTGTTCATAAAAACTACAGTAAACAAAAGAATAAATAATATTCATTAGTAAACATAAAATATTTGAGAAACTTTATTGTCTTCTATGTGTATAAAGTTACTAATATAATATAAAAATACAAACAATAAATTATGTTTTATATTACAGAATAAGTAGTTACTTATTAATACTACTATATTTTTAAAAAATTTTAATTTATTCATTTTTTAAATTATAACAATAAATTTAAAACAAATTATCAATGCCTATATTTTATCACATAAATTATTTGAAATATATTTAAAATTTTAAGAATGATTTTCTGAAAACAATATAGTTTATTTATTTCAAATAAAGTCAAAAAAAAAAAAAATTAATATTAATATGAAATATGATTTATGTTAATATTAAAAATAGGTCATTGATCTTTTTCATTTTGTTAATTTGTTTCAAATTGTTTATCTTTCTTGTCAATGATCTCAAGGAGCTGAGTTATTTTCGAAAGGTTGTGTAGATTTGTAACCATATAAATAGTAAATATTAATAAAGATGATCTTTTTTTATTATACTTGCACTGAGATTAGAATTCGAAAATGCAATTGATACTAGTAAAAAGTCGACAAATCACAGCTTAGGGAAGACAGTCGAAAGGATTTCCCACCAAAAAACGAGAGCACAAATGTAGATAAATATAGACACTCTTTCGATTGATTACTTATTCATAAAAAACTAGCCTTATTGATAATAGTTTTTTTGATGATATATTCAAAATCAATCTGTGATACATTTACATCTTAAATAAATATTTTATGAATTACATAATAATTAAATATATCAATGTAATTTATCTGATTTAACTCAATATATTAATCTAATCTAAATACATATATCGGATAAACTAAAGCTTATTAATTATTACAAGAAATAAATATTATTTACTACTATTAGATTAGATTAATATATTAGATTAAATCAGGTAAATTACATTGTAATAAATAATACTTGTTTATTTAATAGTTAATAAACTCGAGCTTATTCAATATACGTACGAATATTTTTAAATGGCAATTTATGTAGATAATTAACAAAAAAAATAAAATATTTTGTTTATAGTCAAAATTTTAATACAAAATACCGTCGAATGTTATATTTTTTTATTAATTAGTGCAAATATTAATAAAATTATTGTAAATATGCATCTGCTGTACATTTTATTGACTAATGTTCAATTTTACATTAGTCCAACTTTATCAATTAAATCAGGAAAGAGTAATCATTTTTTTAAATTAATAAAAATAAAAATTAAATAAAAGTATATAAATGTACTTTTAATTCTAATAATATACAAATATAAATTTTAATCAAGCTCCAATCAAAACTTCTTAACCATGACCATATATTAACTAAAATTATTCAAGGATTATTTCAAAAAATAGCTATGTAGCCAAACTAATTTATAAAAACAGTGCACTAATAAAAGTCACTAAAAAGCTAATCAGTTCGGTTTTAGCTTAAGGATTAATATGGTGGTGGTACTTTGGAACCATACGTTTTCAACGATGCCAATTGCACCTTAGAGTTCGATTTTTTAAAGACATTAAAAACAAAAAACTAAAATTATATAATGCATTTGGTTAATTTAAACTCAGAAATTTTTCTTATAATTTATTTAAAAATGGTATTTTACTAAAATTAATATCCAATACAGTTGAAATTTTTTACAAATAAAGTGCATATCAATCACTCTAATTTCCCACAACGAGAGTGCAAAATATTGAAAAATTATAGATTTTTTAATTAATATATAATTAATTTTTAATAATATATTATAATATTTATAATATAATATAATATAAAATTTGTAAGGTCTCCATTTGGCACATATATTGATAATTATTTTTATTTCTGTTATATATGTTATATTTATAAATAATTTTATATTATTATATAGACTTATTTATAATATTATGCAATATATACTATCTATATATTGAAATTTATATTGCCTTTAATAAATTTATAAAATAATGTCTATTGTAAAATTTTTTATACAAATTATGTGATAGTTTCATTTTATGAACTTCTTTAAAATATTTATAATTCTTTACGATTAATCAATATTAAAATATGAATATTAGTACATTATTTTTTAAATAAGTAAAAAGAAATTGTAGTCAAGATTTAATTAATTATTAATTCATTGTATACACTTTCATTAATGAAATATTGCAATATGCAATGGAATAATCATATATAAGTTTTTCCATTGAATCTTATTAATGTTTCTCTGTATTCCTATTTAAATACAAAGATGGTTAAAAATAATTGACCAAATATCCAGATTTTACCCCGATTAAAGTTCAGCTTCACGTAGTTCATCTCCATCAAATGACCCGAGCGTTTTCCGAGAGAAAAAAATGCAAGTGTGACAATGCGCACACAAGCGTAGATCGTAATTGGTGAAAGCATGAGTACACACAATGTGTAATACACAATGGCAGAGTGTGCAAACATGTGTGCGAGAGAGGGTAAGCGATAATTTCTCGTATTACATGACTTAGCATGCGGACCATTTGTGCGCGTGTGCGTGTCTCGGGATGATGAGTGAAACTGGCAGCCTAAAACAATATTGGCGGGAGCGGGAAAGAAAGTAGCGAGTGTATGGATCGAGGGAAATTCGTTGGCAGGAATTATTTATTTTGAGCCGCGTACTGCACCGGGGAAATATTGGGGCTGTTACCCTGGCGCCCGATACCGAGGATGAGACGAGGGTTGGTCGTGTGTCTGTGTAAGTGTGGCGAGGGGGGAAGGGAAATTTGTTATGAATACGAGAGATCGAATTTTTGTGAAAATGCCCCGATTTGGAAAAGTCCGGATTGTTTTCACAGAGCTGCAAAAGTGTTGTGTACTTTATTTTTGAGCAAACGAATGCATTTGAATATTTTGTTTGCCGAATTATCAATTTTTAATATGACGAGGAAATTTAATATCTTTTCAAATATATTCGAATTTAAAATGACTGCGCATTTTCGCTAAACGTACGGGTTAAAGCTTTATTTAATCAACAAACACTGCATGAAATTGTTTTTAAATAACCCTTTTACTTATTATAATACATATTTTATGTATATTCTTCGGGTGTTGCTTATAAAATAATGTGCAACCACTGTCAAACATTACACATAGGAAAAATCAAAAGTCTTTAAAAAGGCCAGGTTATGGACAAAAAATATACAATAATAATTTCACAGTTGCATTAAACGAAAATGAATGTGATGATAACATTGATTGAAAGAATCTTAGAATTTTGGATCGAAAAAACGACTACAAAAGAAAACTTATTTCAGAGATGCTACACATAAACTTGAACAATCGCACAATAAATAAAATGAGAAACACACCATTTCTCAATAGACAATACCTAACTATTTTAGATACACTTACACAAAAATATACTAATAAATATAAATAAAACCTGTACTTCCGATTACCTGTTCATTATTTTTTAAAAGGATGAAATGCGATTTACGTCAATTTAAAATCTGATTGATAATATTCCAAGTTTTACATTTTTATTTATTATTGTAAAAAATTTTTGTATATTTTTTTTTAATAAAAACTTGAAAAGGTCGGGAATAATCCTACGAAATATTTTTTATTGTCTCAATTACACGTATGTATCATATAATTGAACGTAAAGGCTATTTCATAAATAAAAAAAAAAAAAAAAAAAAAAAAATAATCCAACCATACATGTATAATAATAATCTACGAATTTAAATATAATAAAATATTTAGTTTATTATTGTGTTTTATTTAAAGAATTTCCATTATTTAAAATTCACTAAAAACTCGTTAATTGATTTGTGATATCAATATACCGATACATTCACTTTTGTATGAGAAATATTCTGTCACACAAATTTGAATTTGTGAAATTGTATAAAAACTGTAATTTAAATCGTAAATTTGTAAAGGATCCTTTGTTTGAAATAAGGATGGGTTTGTTTAAAATAATAATAAAATACTTGGCTTGGATTTAATGGAAGCAAATGAAGGTATTAATAAAAATGCGTGATAAATAAATGAGAAGTAAAGGTGGAAAGGCAGAGGGCTAGATAAAGGGAGCGAGAGAGGGTTAGGGGGGCGGAGGGGCGGGAGGTGGGGAGAGAGAGAAAGTGAGAGGCGAGGAAGTAACGGAAGTTCAGACGTCAAAGTACTGTAAAGGCTAAAGTACCGTCGAAAGTACCCTTAGTAGTAATGTTGTTGACCCAGTTAATAGCCTCATGTTTGATTTGACTACTGTTGTTCGTTGTTCGCAAGCCCGTGGTGGTTAATAGCGTAACGCGAGATTCCGCTCGGATTTCTATCGCTTCCTTAATTAATGAATAAATACATTGCGACGTAACAAATGGGTTTTACACTTTGAGGCTCTGCTCGACATTCCAAACGAAGATTCACCTGCAATGTCAAGAATATGTGCAATGATAACATTAATGGCACTAACCCTCGCTGTAATCACTGATAATAATTGATGCGTAGGCAAATTTTTTGAAATTACAATAATTTAAAACGATTACAGTGAAGTGCGGAAGAAAGTCCACCAATAAAATATGTTTCTAGAAATTTTAATTCGGAGTTGATACGACAATAAGTCCAGAGATTTATTAAATATCACCGTTATTTAAGGTGGACATAATTTATGAGAAATATTAAATCCTGCTCCACGTTTTGCTTTATTTTACATTATCATTCTGTTTAGTTTGTATTTAATTGTTATAATATTACGCTACATTACCCATTAATATAAAATATATTTTCTTTGTATTCTAAAGTAAATAAACAATTTAAGTTAAGTGAATGTAAAACTAAAGTTTTTAATAATTAATCTACTATATTAAAACATCTTATATTTTTATGAAAATATAATTCCATTATAAATTTTGGTTATTACTATCGCAACAAATCAGATATGTAAATTATAGTAACTGAATTAATTTTATAAGCAATTGCTAATCAGTTTAGTTGAAATTTAAAAAATTTTTTTATATTTAAAAACAATCAATTTTTTTTTTTAATGAATTTGTTATGATATAGAAAAATTGATGAAGCAACATATTTCGGTTAATTTATAAATTTTTTGTGTAGACCATAACTATCTGCCATTTAGTACAAATTATGCTTTTTATAACTATAACAATAGCTAAATGGCTATCTTAAGTGTTTTCAAATAGAATAAAATAACAGGCTTTTCTAAGTAAGAAGTATTTTAAGAAAATCTCCAGTTTTCAAGCAGAAAATCTTGTCTATTGTATACGTACAAATGCATCAAACATGTATGTACTTAAATACTAAATAAAGAATACATTTTCTTTATTCTTCTCTCTTCATTTTCTTTGTATTAAATTCCAATATCTTAAATATTTCATCATGTGGATGGAGCTAAGGATATAACAATTTACCAACTTTATTTTATCCCTGTAAGATATATAATTTTCCTTGGTCATCATCTTAGAAATTTTCTTGCAACGTCTTATTTATGCTATTCATTTAATTATAATATTTATATTTTTTTATTAATATAGTGTATACATGTAAAGTATTTTGTTTATATGATAACTGAATCCATGAATTAGAGTAAACATAGTACAAATAAAACTCTATGATCATGCTACGAATGCAATAAATAAAATGCAAAAGAAGATAGAAAGACAGACAAATATTTCCATATATTAAAACACGTTTTAAAATACCACGTATTATTTGTGTTTAACTTTATTATTGAATAATTTAAAAATAAAATATATTTATACGCAATTTATTTTATAAGAATTATCCTGCTGATATACTGAAATTTAAAAAATAATATAATTCAACTCGTAGTCAGAATTTAAACAACCTGCATTAAATTGAATAGTAACAGAGATAAAAATACCAATTTCCATGAAAATAAACCTGTAAATATAAAAACAAAAAATCAGAATCGATCATGGTTTGACTTTTCATAAGCACATCTCAGATACATTATAATTCATTCAGTATCGGGTAAAAAATTAGCACAACATAATGTTCAAATAACGTTTTAGCTGGGAAACCATACAGGAACACGTTTTAATTAGCAGTTTTTACACAAGTGCACTAGACATATGATATTCCATCGTAAAACTTTTCATTAAAACCTACAGCATAATTTTAATTCGCCAAAGATTTAGACGAATATCAGTGTATACTAGACGAAACAAAGAGAAGGGGTTAAATACTTATTTTAACGACAAGTTCTGTTCATAGAAATGGAAATACGGTTTACATCTGGATAATATAATTTTTGAACATTCCGTATCAACGTCATTGTTTTGTGCCGGACAAACATTCCGTTAGAAAAAGTGATTTTTTTACAACAGCGAATCTGATTATCATTGATGTGAAACATTGGTGAAGCTGTGAAATTAAAATATTGTGTAATAATATTTTGAACGGAATGTAAGATTTAAAATGTAGCGTTTTATTCAGTATTGCTTTCGTAGTAGTTTTAAATAACTAACGAAAATAAAAAAAGTTTAACCAAATAAATGACTATGAATTGAATTTAATTATGAAATTAAAATTGAGTGCATATCGCGTACTGAGTACTTTATGCTTTTTATATTTGAAAAGTTTTAATTACTATTTATTTTCACTTTACAAAAGAAGGAGATATATAAATATTACGGAAAGTAAATATAACGTGAAATATGCAGAAAAACAAAAATAATCCTAACAATTTTTTTTTAATAAACATTTTTTTAGTCTAATATTTCATTAATAACTGGAAATATAAGTAGTGTAGAAGAATAAAAAAGCTACCCGTATTGAAATTAAAATATATTTATTTATAATAAAAGGGAAATTGTAAAGTGATTTTTAATACACCAATAAATTTCTAATAAAATGATGTTTCTAGTCATTGCTGGTATACAATAGTTTTATTAATTAAGGTTTATATATAAAAATCGTTTTTAAAATTTTACTGTTGTTTTATATAATATGAAATATGTGGTTTATCAATTGTTATTATTTTTAAAAATAATAGAAAAAGTTTTAGAGTTATCTGTATGTAGGAAAATCAAAATAAAAATGTATTATAAAAAGAGAACAAATTTGAAGAGAAAGCGTAATGAATGATCTATATAATGAATATACGTATTGATAAATTAAATCAATTTTTAAAATACATATTTCTACATTTTGTATAGGTGTGTAAAGTTTATAAAAATAATTTCGGAAGCTCCTAAATCAATAAGTGCGTAAGTTTTTTTTCTTTATGGATTTCATTTTATATTTTGATTATAAATGTAATGAAAATAATGTCCGCGCATAATGGAAAATCGCAGTATGGAAAATGTGTTTTTAGCTAATAACGCACCGACTCACTTATTCGTCGTGTGTGTCGCATTATCCGCAAAAGCAAATCCTCTTAAAATATTTTTCTTGTCGTCCATTATCTATTATCATTCTGACGCATCGGATGAGAACATAGAAATCCGTGCATAAACCCAAAAGCAATACTCAGGCGGCCATGGAGCTTATTTTCATGTAAAACAAATTAAAACGAGTGGGCGGGGATGTAACTCCAGCTTCCACGCAGGCGTCCTCCCCGGCGGCAAGTATTATTCCAGGGTGATCCGGGCGACAAGCCGACTCCCGCAATCACCAAGGAGTCGAGGACCGATGACAGACACCTGAGGCTCTGGAATTAGGAGGAGGAGACGGGATGCTGGGTGTCGTCACACCCTACAGCTATAATTTGGTCTAATGTGCGAGGGTGCCCATCATTCCAATTTGTGAATAATGACATGCAAGAGTTTGGATTTTGGCACAAAGAGGCTAATGCTCTGTTGACTCCGACTCTATTTTACATAATATTATATAGCTTCGTGAATTTAAATCATTCGAAATTATGGACGATTTCAAGAGAAATGCGATCAAATCATAATCGACGTTAATATTACTCTTAAATTATTTAATGAGCAACGTTGTTTTTCATAAGTATTTAATATTAAAAAATGTATCAATAGATTTTGAAATAGTTTTATAAATATATCCAACCTCTGAATTTATAAAATTATAATTAAATTTGTATGCGCGAAGTTTACAAATATAAGATTCTTACAATATGAAAATTGAATGGAAACGCAATTGTTAATCACATGAAAATATAAGGTAAATAGTTTATAATATTCTATGGCATAAATTAGGATATTGATTTTATTATTATTGATTATGTTACAAATCCAAATATGATATAGATACACATTTTAATATTCTAGTCCAAACTTGTAAGAACATTTATCGAGTTTAATAATTGTTTTATTTTTAAACAAAATAGTTTTTTTACTGTTATTGTTTACATTCTTTGCATTAGTTTGTAAATCATTTATAAAAATTAATTAATACAATTCGAGAAAAAATAAAATAATAATACAGTTATTGAAGATTCTCATGGAAAATATAAATACCCAAATCCAAATATCATTTGTGAAATAATTTGTGCAGTTAAACCAGTAATTTAATAAAAGTTGAAATATGACATTAATAGTTATAAAGTATTAAACAAAATTTAATTATCGTAGTGTCATAAATTATAAATTCAACTATTGTTTTTCAATAATGCCAATCGAGTTTAAATACATATTATAATTTCATTGTATAAAAATGAAAATAAATGTTATAAGATTAAACTATAAATATTAAAGAATTAATTTAATATAGTTAAGTTGTTAATATAAGTTTAATGAGTATATTGAGATTTTATATTAAATGCATATAATTTATAAGTAATTTAATTAATAATAACTTGAAACAATTTATTGAACATTGTAAATATTTTGCAAGGGAAATGCGTATGTACTAAAAAAATGTTAAGCATGTATAACATTAACTTTATTATTATTATATAGTATATTTATTTTTTGATATTCTTTATATATCATCCAGATGATTTAAAAACTATTTATCTAGAAAATCAATGAGAAATGCGTAAGCATATCAGGAAGAATAAATACGCCAATGAAGTGATTCAACGCTCTTAGAAGTATAAAAAAAATATAATTATTCATACCTTTGTGCACATTTAAAGTATACAGGTTGCAGCTCTTGAACTGATTATAGAGAATAAGGGGAGAGAGAGAGAGAGAGAGAGAGAGAGAGAGGAAAAATAAAGGGAAGCCATTCTAAAATAACACGATTCGCGGTAGACAGGATCCAATCCAATCCTCGGATACAAAAGCGGGAAAGACAGAAGAGAAAGAGAGAAGAATGCAAATCAAAATATAGGCTCTTTGTAGTGGTAATGGCCTAATTACCAACGAGGACAGCATAGAGGCAACGCGTACTCCACTTTGTTAAATCGAAAGGGGAGTGAGTATTTATGGAGCCGGGGGATGAAAAATCTTTGCTCCTGCGGGTGTCTATCCCTCCACAATTCCCAATTTTATAATGAAGAACTCTAATGATATTATAAACACAAACTCCATAAACAGATGGATGTACTTTCAACGAGCCCCACCCCCACCCCTCCCACTCATTATTATTTCCGCATGATTGTGTTATCTTTCAGAGCGTTGATAAACGTCTTTCATTGCGTTTACTCAAAATGAGAACATCGGATATCCATTGACCAACACCTGTACGCTTATTTACTTAGTGCACTTGAGATAATAAACCTGAGATTTAAAATCCTTATTTGACATTCAAGAAATTTTATTGATTTATTAAGATATGGTAATACGCATATTTGTGTATTCTTAGAAAAGTAAAACATGCTTATTATTTACAATTAGAATGCGTTATTAAATTATTTTGATATACGTTGTAATTATATTTTTAAGATTAATAATTTTAAATTGAATATTGCGACGATTGGGATCTTAATTGTATTCATTGGCAATTTTTATTACATGATATCCAAAGGCACATATACATCTTAATATTAATGATTTACAAACTGAATCTATAACTAATACATGTCAATATATTTTTAACTCTTAAAAAAGTAAATTATTTTTTTAATATGGTGTATGTTAAAAAATTCTATCTACACATGCTTAAACTATATTATATTATATCATATCATATTATTATTTTTATTATTATTAGCTTTGTCAAAAATTCAATTGCTTAAATAATAAAAATAAAAAGAATTAATTTTTTCAACCCTAAATATATTCAACGATATAATTTTTCAAAAAATTTTATTCCAAAACATAAAATAATAATTTAATTTTAATTTTCACATAAATTGGTGACAATTAGTTTTAAACACTTATTATTGTTCTTAATTTTGAATGATACCAGTAGAATCTAAAAATAATTATATCACTGAGAACCAATTATTTCAGAATCATATTTACAATGCTAATCAAAATATCTCAAGCAAAGGGAAGTAGAAATAACAAGAGAATTTACGTCACAATACTTCTTTGCCTAATTGAATAGATATGATTTTATTGGAAAGAACATCGCTTCACATGTTGTTTTACAGAGTAATTTATAGCTTTTGTGCGTAGTTCCCGAAGAAAACCTCCCGCCTCCAATAATTCGACGTTGACTTTCGACAATGCGAGCATTATCGCATGAAATGATTACCCACCGAGGTGCGGCGATTCGCACCAGAAAGACCTATGCATGCCGGGATCACGATATCAGTGTCTGTCCTTGACAGGTCAATTACCGCACCACCGCCAGGGTGGGTTACCCCCTACCCGGGGGCTCTTCCTCTTGACTCCCACGCTATTATGCGCGACGACCATCCTTATTATCTCCGGGACCCGGTACACGCTCCCGCCGAGATGAGATTACGCCCTTTTGTCCGGGAGTCGAGCTCGCCGTCCCAGGACGAACTTTTGCTTTTTGACGTCTGCGGTTTTTGGAGTCATCAAATGCAATTTAGTACCCTCTAAAGCTTGTGTCATAAACAATTGTGTCTTTAATCGTTTTTTATATCGAGTGTTTAGTTTTGTATTTTGGTGAGAGGGGACAGCTTTTTAAGTTCCAAGATGTATTTCTTGTCCTCGTCAAACCTTTTTTTATTAAAAAATGCTTCGCTTAAATTATATAAATTTTTATTAAATGAGGATTAAATCTAAAAAATTTTAATTTTTACCTTTTGTTTATTAATTTAACTTAGTAACTAATAAACTATTTTATCTACCGTAAAAAGCATCGCTGAGGTATCCAATATTATTAATATAATAATAGGGTTATATAATATACCTTAGCGTTGTGTCGTTTTATATTTTTTATACATTTATATTTTTTAATTTTCCGACTTTGTATTAAATTAAATATTAAATAAAGCATCGATTAATTTTTTTTTTTTGTTTTTTTTTCCTCCTCAAAAGACATTTTTTCAACTAGAGTAAATAATAAAAAAATCAACATGCTTATGTGTATTTATAAATTTGAACATTTATAAAGCAATTTTATGCATAAGATTTACTTATTTCTATGTCAATATTATACTAAATTCTGTCAATTATTAAATAAATAACTTTGAAGGTGATATTTACGATTAATACTCACATATTGTTATTATGTTGTTATTATGCATCACAATACAAAGAGAATTGTATTATATTTTATGTTATTATAATGTTATAGTTTATGCAATTATAATGTTGTATGTTTGTATAATGCATATTAAATATTTGCATTAAATTACCAGATTAAATTTAGAATAATTTTTAGATTACCTATTTCATTGGTTAAAACAATATCAAAAGTGAGTTTTTGTCTATTTACCTTCAGTCTTTTTACTACCTACTCTGTGTCAAAAAAGTTGTGCAGCAACGCAAATGCAATTCACCCTTGGCCATAAAACAACGGAACCACACCAAAAAAAACCAACACAACAGTTGATCGTCGGGTTTCCTCTAATCATTTTTACGATTGTAAAAACCGGCCTGAATGAGATAAATAAAATAAACTATTAAAGAAAAGCCGCTTTTACGAAAAGTAAAAAAGGTCGTATAAATGTTCTTTTAAACTATTACCAAAGGAAAGAAATGAAATTACATCCAACCCTTGCAGGAGATTTGGCGCCGTTTATTTCGAACAAATCTCGTCATAAATATAATTTTATCAATAAGAATATTGAATCGGTTTTTTTAAATGTCAATAAAATAATCTTTCTTGTATTATTAGAATTATTTTTAAAATAACAGAGTTTTTTATATTTCTACAATTTGGACTTATCTTCAATTATAGGTCGAATTAAAGATAAATATTTGTTATAACGCCGACGTTTCGACGATTTGGCTTATTGAATTTGAATTAAGGTACTTACATTGAATTATATATATATATTGATACAGAAAAATTGTTTATTTTTATAATAACAATTGTTGTAAAATGCAATAAAAGACTTGACAAGGACGATAAATCGAGTCGTCTAAAACGTCGGGATTTATAATAAATAAATTGTTAAAAAAAATCTCAATTCGATCTCGCAATTTTACAATACTATTGAAAATGGAGGGTATTTTTTAGAAGAATTTTTTAAAGTACTGATATTGCTGAAAATGAATTTCAAGGATGGGAAGGGCAGGCGCAACGGAAGCGTCGTTATCTGCGTTTTTGGATGCTGGATGTTCACTTTCGCCGTTTCTTTGGAATAGTTTGCCAGCTTGTCAAAAGTATAAAGACGGATTGCGGAGTTACACGCATGAGTGGGCCCGGGTTGTTACTTTAATTAGGTGGCAGTCCATGACCTTGGGCGGCGATTTGGGGAAGCGTAAAAGCCCGGGCGCGTTTGGAGTTGTAATAAGGATCAACCATCCCCGACGCTCGAGGCCAGATCAAACGAGCGCGCCTCCCGAGTGCGCGCACCTGTCAGCTTGAAATATGATTGAGAAATCAAAGGGCGAGAGATTTCGCGCCCTTAAAAGCTCCTGTGATGTGCCTCTGACCCCGAGATAAGGGAAAAATTGTGTGTCGAGGATAATATTGTAAACCCCCGGAGTAATCACCTGAGCGGCTGTGTATACAGGGTGCAGGCGCCTCTTGCCAGCTAAAACAGACCACCAAATGCTTATTAAACTAAAATATTCAACCTTTCCTTTTTCATTTTGTTTGGAGCTTTCATGAGTATTACAAGTTAAATCCCGAGTTTCTACCGCGGCAAAACACTAATTTTCAACGTACACTGATAATTCATATTTTTTACAAATAAAAAATAGATTCAATCACCTTTTAAAGTACGATATTATAGATGAAATAGACATATCTAGTGCCTCGTCGTTATTTAAAGAAGTACTTTTCATGTAGAAATCAAATGTATCTTTTTCAGTTATTCTAATATTTTGTTTATATAAATAATACAATGGTTTCTTGCACAGAACAATTTTTCATATTGATTTTTTTTTAACATTTATAGATTATATTTTATAAATGAATGATAAAGTGAAAATTCAAATAGTGTTGAATATTCGGCAATTAATGTAAATCAATACATTACATTTATTTAATATAAATAAACACATATCATAAGTTTCAAATATTCGCACTATAATTAATTAATTATAAACGAATCACCATCAAATATTAATTTAAATATAAAATATATCAAAATTATAATAATGTAAATTAAAACCATAATTTTGATTTATCTTTTAATTACCTAATAAGTGTGCCGAAAAATCAATTAGGATTATTTAAATTTACCTTTATTAAGATTAAATAATATAATATCATCGAATAAAATTACTATAAATTAATGAACATATTTCATATGAAATATAAAACAGCAATGATTTAATCCCATACTTTAGATTAATTTTGTATATTACATAGCCAAATATAAATAAAAAGTATGTTGTTGAATCTAATAAAACTTTCAACACCCATCCAACTGATTTAATTTGTTAACAAAATAGATAATAGTATTTATCAGCACGAGTCTAACAATGTGGGAAACCTTTGAGTAATTTTGTTATTGAGTTTCGTAAACAGATTTTTATTCGAAGCAGGTAAGAGGAAGAAAAGTCGGAGGAGCGACACAAAATATATCGGAGAGGGAGACAACGGAGGATACCTTTTACCGTTTACCTGGAGCCCTTACAACTTTTCACTTATTAAAATATATTGCGAACGGGACATGCGAATTGCATTACGCAAAGTGACAGGTTGAACTTGGGTGCTTTGGTCCTGGGGTGTTACCAAGCGCGAAGCCGCCCTCCTGCTCCTTTGATTAAAAAGCTCGAGGGGGAGAGGGGAGGAGGCTGGGATGTCAACTGGACCAGTCTACCGATGTCCCGTGACATCTCATCTCGTTTCATTTGTAGAAACGATTCTCCGGACCAACAAGCCGGTGAATCGTGTAATCACGAGTTTTTGTCGCGACATGATTTTCAATCCGACTTAAGCGGCGTTAATTTTGTCTAACTAAAGATTATAACTATTGAAAGAAGAAAGGATGATTTTGATCCGTAAAGGTGATAATTCTTGAATTTTTCGACATTTCGATAACAGATTCGTAATTTTCTTCAAGTTTATTTACTTGGACAAAACACCTTTTTGTTTAATTATGCATCCATCTTTTTTCTAAGTAAATATTTTTGATAAGGACAATAATTACAAATCGGTGTCTTTTATTACACCTGTATGGATTCTTTTTTATTCAACGTTAAAGAAGGTGCTTCTAATAAATTCTGCACACTATGGCTATTACTTTATAAGAAAAATTCAATATCATCTTTCAATAATTTTTAAAAAATAAGCTTTTACATAATAATTGTAAAATTGTTGTTTCAAACATATTTATCAATGAACTAAAGTACTTAGGTCAATTGCTAAATATCAACTTAAACTAATTTTAAGATTAATAACTATTGTATAAATGTTCGTACAGATAGTATCCAAAAGTAAAAAACAAAAGTTTATTGCAGTAAGTTTAGAACAATAATGCTAAATAATATAATTTCCATAAGTTAGATTTAATACAATAATATATATTTCAAGTAGTTAGTCGTTGCATTTCAATTATTAAAATATGTTTAAATAATAAAAAATTAGTTTGTAATATAATTTCTCACACTAAAAATTATGTGTAATTATATGTGTCTAAACATTTTTAAAGTTAATACTTATTCAGTATTAATAATTTTGTTATAAATATTAAATTGATATTAACTTAGATTCTTACTATGGAATAAAATTGTTGATGCCAAAAAATGTTTATCGAGATAAGAAAGCAAACATATAATATTTATAAAAATAAAAGGTTTGGGTATAAACTATACGTGCAAAAAGACAACTTAAATACCAAAAGGACCCAATATTTCGAATCGTCAAATCTTAGCCTACCTACACATTTACTTTTACACGTGTACGCGTATGCATACACGCACACATAAACGGGTAAAAAATCCGCGATGCAACAAAACAAGCGAGGAGCACAAAACGACAATCGCCACGGGAGGGAGGAGAGAGAGGAGAGGAGTAGCGAAAAGGCGAGGAGATATCTGTCCCTCCCTACCCCACCCCAATCGCTCCGCTCGGCGAACGGCGAGGGGCACACTCCTATTGGCCGACGGGGGAGGAGAGGGGGAAACGCCAAGGGCGTGGCGCAGACTCCTCCTCCCCACTCCACGCGACTCGAGCCTCCATCCTCTTCGATATCCCCCTCCCCTCCCGAATAGCCAGTTCATCGATCGTCTTTCTTTTATCTTTTTATGCTCGCGGACGAACGATTCATCACTTTTTATATCTCAATAATAATCGTAAATGTATTATCTAGCGTTTATAAGCTATACTCGTAAGTACTTGATGTTTTAATGAATTTGATGCGAGGGTGATGTAAATTCTCGAGAAGATCCAAATGACTGATCAATGTTTGATGAAACAATCTTTCCTAAGAAAGAATTTTTTTTATATTAACCATTTGTGTGCAGGAGAACAATTTTTTATAGGCAAACGTTTTGGACTTTGTGTAATTATTATTTATTGAATAAATAATTCTTTTGTTACAAAAACAGATAATTATTACCATATATTTCGCCAATATAATTAAAAATACAATAAATTTATTTTTTAAGTCACACATTTTAATTATTTCTATTATAAACATTACCTAAAATGATTATTGTGAATTTTATATTGAATTGGTGCTTACTGTAAATAAATATATATATATAGGAATGCATGCATAGATAAAAATGCAATTGTTCAATTCAAATTACAGTTGACAAATATTACTATTGATTGTTGTGTAGTGATAAAATGTGTACATACAATTACTATAAATCTTTGAAATATTATTCTGAATATTCATCAATAAAACAAATTTTAACAAACAAAATTTTTCCAATACTAAGTTAAAAATTAACTAAATATTAAATAAAATGCTTTACTTCTCCATATTTATATTTTTATATACTTGTAGTGTATATAATAAATTTATTATTATTTTATTTATTATGTATTTAAAGGCACACCTACATTTTTAGCAACATTTAAGCTAATAATTTAAAACGCTTTGTTCCATTTGGTTTATTTAAAATTCATTTACATACACAATATAATTTTTGATTATCTGTTAGTGTCATCAATAATTTTTGAATATACTTAACAATATTGTAAACTAGTTTATTATCTATAATAATATTAATTAATTATTAATAAAAGTAAAATTGCATTCATAATTTTTAAATAAATCACAAAATAATGTTAATTTTGTCTATTTTATTGTATAATAATAAATGTTTTTAAATTCAATAACGATGTTGTTATTGTTACAAATTAGTAATTTTGAGTATTGAATAACTAAATTAAAGCTTATAAATATTTGAACAGCAAATATTTACCAACTAAAATACTGATATTATTATAGGTATACGTCCAAACACATATACAATCAATATTATTAACAAGAGTATCGGTATTATTCTCAATAATATTAATACTTGTAAATATTTAAATTAATGATTTAAAAAATAATTATTTACTAATATTACTAATTTTCTATATTATTGTTTATAATTTTATAATTTTTTTAAAAATACAACAGGCATTTTTAAAATCTTTCATTAGAAATTATTCCGTTTTTTCGCATTGCATAATTATTAGTATAAATCTGCTGTAGCTTCCATTGGCGGATTATTTAGATTTAAAGTTTATTAGAATTAAAATAATACTCTACCAGTACTTTTTTGCGAATTTTTTTGTTATCATTATTTTTTTAATAAACAAAAAATTGAACAAATAGGAATACCAAGTTCAATGATTGTGTGTTCTTAAGAACCTTATTAATTCGCACGAGATGGTAAAGGATAAAAATAAATTGCGCGAATGTTTCTACATCTTGCGAATCTTTGCCCCACTCAATCTTGAATCCTCGATACTCATCGTCTCATCGGGGGTGCATTACTCGATCCCCTCCACAAGTCAACCCTCCCTCCATTTCCCTCATCGCTAAATGGCAAAAGAGAGACTCGGCGGCGGCTCTCAGAGAGCGATTGGTAGTCGTATAATGCGTGAGAGAAGGAGAAAGAGAGAGAGGGTGAGAGAGGGAGAGAGGGAGAGGGCGGGGGAAGAAATTTTCCGGGTGTAGGTTTCATTCGTATCCTCGTCTAGCAATGGATAATCGCCTCTTGCATTAATGTCGTTCGACTGCTTCCCTCTCGCAATCGCTTTGATGTGATGCGAGAGGATGCGCGCACTCCGCCAGCGAAGCGACGCCATGCTCTGAATCAGAATGGAAAATGGGAAATTCACCCTCCCCCCCACCCCCTCGTCGAACTCCCACGCACCTTCCGAACTCTGAGCCTCTGCACCAATTGCCATTGTACTCGGCTGATAATTGAAATTGACGCTTACGTCTCGGCTCCTCCATTCAAAAACTTTCATCTTCTTTTTTAGATTGAATAATACTGATTGTTGTTGTATCTGGTTTTCGAATAATCTTTTTATTTATTTTAATAATATAATGTACAAGATCGACAAATTTATCGATAATAGCTTTTTTATTCTGTAATATTTTTTTATTTAATTCCGCGACAAATAATTGCTCTTTTTATTGACTACCCTTTTATTTATTATTTTAGAATGTATCAATTTCAAATAATCTTAATTATCAATTTTTTTTTTTTTTTCAATATATGTTAATAATTCAATTATAAGTAATTAACACAAAAATATTAAAATTCATGAAGGGTATGCTAATAAATCAATGCTGAATATTCTATTCACATTTCGTTTTTTATACATCAATTATTATAATGATATAATAATTAAAAATTAGGTAAAATGCAATTGTGTATAATTAAAGATTACATCTACAATATTTGAGTAAATAATAATTATTACGTATTTATATCTAAATCGTATTATTAATTAAAAATTTTTTCCATGACATTGGTTCGCTTAATGTTCATCAATTCAATATCTATTTATAACATTTAACTAAATATTTAAAAATGGTAAAAAAAATTTTTATTAAACATTTAAGTTTTACGAACAATAATTTGTACTAATAAGTAATTTAGATAATTGTACATTAAAATTACATTGTTTAAAGGAGATAAAAAATATAGAAGAAAAAGTTATTATAAATTCATGTTATTGGGATGCATACCAATATTAATTATATATTTATTCATTTAGTTCCATGAACTTCTTCTGATCTTTTAGCTATTTAGGCTATCATTTGAAGCAGTTAGAAATTTTGTTCTATTTGGAACATTGGCTGTTCGATTATTTACAAATATACTTACAGGTCATTTGTTCATAAAGATGTTAGCTTCAATATTATTATACTATTTTTTCAACATTTTTTTGTAATACCTAAAAGAAGTAATAGGAGTTATTGCAGATTATTAAAGTAGTTTATTGGCTAAAAAAATCACTGTTGATTTAATGTAATCTTAGAACATCAGACAGGTTAGCTATGGTTAGTAGTCGTGAACAATCTTAATTTTTCTTTCTCATCTCAAAGATTAAAATCATTATTATCCTATTGAACCTTGCAAGCTGCAAGTGCAGCGGTAAATGTAATCCCGTGTTTTTTACGATTGTTTCCGTCTGATATCCGTCGTTACTGCCTCCCCCATAAATCATGGACCACGGCGCATTTGTAAAATTTCGTTGCTAAGCAAAGATGGATAACGCACATGTCGTAAATGTGTGTGTGTGTGTGTGTGTGTGTGAGAGAGAGAGAGAGAGAGAGAGAGAAGATGGGAAAAACCTGTGAATGGATGGGTACACACGAATTTATCGCGTGACCCTTTGACTCGAAGTTACCGCCAGTCGACTAAATAAACCGCGGGAAAAAATGGAATATGATGTGGGAGGAAAAAAAATACAGTCGTTAGATATTTTTGAGGGTTTTGGTCTGTTCCCCGCAATAAAGGTCAGGTACACATTACTGGATTAGTTGCGGCGGAAACGAATATTCGAGAGAAGGATTTTTAAACGTAAGAAAGTGAATGAAAAACGCACACATAAACTCACATTATCTAAGCTTATATTCTACTTGTAGTCATTAGAATCGTAAATAACATAAATCAATAATAGAGTGATAATGCAATTATTTGTTTAAGAAATACTTTTTTGGATCGCACAGGTTAACGATTGATTTGCTCATTATAATTTTTTGGTATTTACAAATAATATATTGTCAATAGCGCATTTAATACATTTTTTAATAAATTAAAAAATCAAAAATATTTATTATTGTGATTGATTTTGATGCAAATATTACTAAATTTTCTTGTTATCGCAAGAATTTTGTCACTGAAAATAAATAATAAATTTTTCTCTCCGACTCTAGAAAGGGTATACATTTAGCATTTTCTAAATAAAATTATATATCTGAAAATTTATTATTTACGTGAATGTAATTTTTAAGAAATTCTTTTAATTGTTGTATTAAAATTATTGCAAATATAGTATTGGTATATTAACATAATTTATTTAAGTTTGTGTAACTACGGATTGCTTCCAAATATGACAAAAGACCAAAAAAAGCTGCTAAGAAATACGTTAAATAGAATTTATTGATTAACTCTCAAGTAAAAATAGCTTGTATTCTTATAAGCAAATGCGTAAGTTTTATTTTTTTTTATATACACATTTATGCACATTGTTACTATAACTACCGTCCATTCTATATTTTTATTTATCCATTGTTTAAAAATAAAATTTAAATTAATATAATGTTTCGATTTTTACATTACATTATTTTATGAATTAAATTATCCAAATGCTGAACTTTTTTTCCATATCTATCTGATTTAAATATTTTTTATTCTATCAAATATTACATACAACAATTTAAGATCATTTTTATTTATTTTTTACAAAAAATAATAAATTTAAAATAATTAAAATAATAAAAATTAAATTAATTTTTATTGATTATGATAAATATTAGTTTAAAAACAAAATAAAAATATTAATAAAGATATTATACCTACTTTTTTTAAATTTGTACCTGCTACACCTTTTTTGTATACTAAATTACATATTTTTCAAATTTATGTTTCCCTCTGTAAACTTATATTTTGTTGAGAAAAGGTTAGCCTAAATACAATAAAAAGTCGATAAGTACATAATTAAGACTCTATGGAATACAAAGTATTTACACTGATATTTATTTTAAAGATTAACAAACAATGCATTGGTAATTATGACCTAAGATATCGAAAATTTGAGTATAGACTTCGAGTAGTCTTTACCTCTAAAAAATATGTTAAATATAAATTGTTGAAGGCAAGTGCATTTTTTCTGACATAATATTAACGATAAAAGCACAGAAAATATTTTTTTTGGATTTTATTAATGTTTAAAATTTTATAAAGTATTTCTCGATAATTTTTACAGTGGAATAAAATTTTAATTGTATACATTACGTTTTTATACTGACAGATAAATAGATGTTCAAATATTGATTCCACAAAATGACAATCAATTTTCTCTACTTGTTGATCATTTTTATATTACCCATTGTTGTAAATAGTATAATAGTATAATAGTATTGATGATACTGATCTCTTATAAATTATATCTTTTCATTTATCAATGATTTAAATGATAAAAATAATTACTTTATAGATTACCATAAATAATACTTTCAATTATAATACTAAATTTCTATTCTGTACAATATACAATAATACTGATAATATATTTTAAAAAGAAAAATTATACTTTCATTTAAAATTTAAGACTTTATAATTACAATTAATAATGCTATTATAATTTAGTGGTAGATTAAGTATGCATTTAATTATATTTCTATCAAATTTTGGATTTTTAAATGCATAAGTTGAAAAAATTCTGATTATTTACCTTAAAATAATTATAATTTTAAATATAAAAGTAATGTTTTATTTATTTTATATAATTTATAAAAATTTTCATTTTTAAGAATTAATTTAGTTATTGCCTTTTACAATTAGAACAGGCGATGTAGTATCTAATTGTAAAAGACCATAAAAATAAAAAGTTTGCGTGAAATAAGTATAAATTTATATGTATATATTCAATAGTCATAAATGATGAAATTATTTTACGTGAATTTTTTGAAGTATGTAATCGAATAAAAGGTAATGAAACAGAAAGCAATATTATTTGAAGATATTTGGGAATTATTGATTTATAAAAGGTTAAAAGAATAGTACAAAAATATTCCATTTTTAAATAATAAAACTTTGTTACATTGAATAATGAAAAATAATTAGATGGTATTATTATATTAAATTGTATTTAATTGTATGATGATGAATAATAAAGTAAAATAAATATTTGTGACATTTCATATTTATTATTAAAATTATAATAAACAAGAGTATTCAAGTTTTAACTTGTACAATGCTTTGAATAAAATTTGTGTTTAATATTAAAATTGAATGTTATACAGATATATTATTATTTAATTGAAAACGAATTTTACTAATTATGCAATTTAACCAAAATTGAAGAAAAAAATTGTGTACTCTAACTCTAATTAATTTTAAATTATAATTTGTCATTCAATTAATAGTTTATATATATTTTTGCAGTATTAAGCAATAATCATTACCTTGTATAAACATTGAAAATTAGGCGGAAAAGTTGATTTTAATTTTTCCATTAAAAATGAACTTTACATTTTTATGACAAGTATAAAGCTTCAGACATTTTAGAAAGGATATAAATTAAGGTAATGAGTAAAAATTTTTAAGAATTTATTTGAATTTAAATTCATTTGGAATTGTTCGAATGAAAATACAAAAGAATTGACTTGAAATTGTATTTTATGACAAGTTAAGCATATGAAAATATTAAATAAAAAATTGATTGATCATAAAATAAGTTCAAAACAAACACGGAGAATAAGAGACAGATAAAGATAAATTTATTAAAATAATAGAATTTGGAAAGAGGAAATAATTTACACTAAGTACGCTTAAAATTATCGACTTGATATATACTTATTTGCAGATGGCCAAAATATTATATAAATTATTGTGCCAATTCATACATAATTATAAAAATAATAATGACATAAAGAAAGACAAGTAAAAGTTAACGATAGAAATAAAAATGCCGAGATAGAGCAAAGGGATGATTCTTGAAATTGGTGGAGAGAGAGAGAGAGAGAGAGAGAGAGAGAGAGAGTGAGTGAGTGAGAGAAAGACGGGAGATTTTAACAAAGATTTCCTCTCGGGTTCTCCATCTTACTTTTGCTGCTCATCGTGCCATTACCGCTCGCACAAAGGACGTGTAATGCGAGAACACCTCCCCCGCATTTTCTCGCGAATCCCCTCTCTTAAAACATAAAGAGGCGCCGCCACCCCCGCATTTCTCGAGAATCCTGTGCACCTGACGGCTCAATTATCCTTCGGTGTTTCAGCTCCTCTGGAACTGAGGGGCAGACGTTGGAAAACGAGAAATACTTAGTTACAACCAGATGAAAATTATAACAATAGATTTTTTTTAATTTTAGATTACGAGGAAAATTCACGAGGAATGAATTGTTGAAACAGCAGTGAAAAACTTGTTTTTATTGAAAAGAAAAATGAAAAAGTGGAGAATTGTATTTGAACCTTATTTTTATTGAATTAAAATTAGAAAAGCGCGTGAATTTTCTTATTTACAAAAATCTTGCTCTTTTACATTTATTTAAATTCCATATAGGTTTAAATTAGCCATGAAATTTTATCTCGATGTATTAATTTGTTACCAATATTTTTATATTAAAAAAGATAAAAGTAAAATCAAAGAAATTTACTTATTGGACATAATGTAAAAATAAAATTAAAATAAAACATTGATTTTGTTTTTGCTGAATTAATATTTTGGAGCAAACGAATGAGATAAATAAATATTTTAATTTTAAAATTCAAAAGATTTAAAGATTAAGAATTATATAATCTTTTAATAATTAACAATTTTATAAAATACTTGTAAACATACTTAATTTAAATCCAAAACCCTTTATTATATTTATGAATTCATAACTGTTATACTCGCAATGTAACTTTAAAAAATCTTTTTTAACATATAAACTCTTGGCTGAGATTTTCCTTTACAAATTCAACTTTCTCATATTTAATTCAATTTTATTTTACTGAGTAAATCGAATTTTTATTTAATTAAATTACTGTTTCTACTACAGGAAAATCTTCAAATAGAATAATAATGTAATAAGACTTTGAATCGGGATCTCCGTATTGAATCGAGCAAGAAACTGTTGTTTACATGCATTTTGTAACCAAAACACCTCACCTGTTATATTTCATACCTGAGGTGGTCACTTCATCCATTACGAATTAATGTCTAAACGATCGAGGGAAGTCACACAGATATGGTTATGGGGTGTGTGTGTGTGAGTTCAGCCGGTGGTCAGGCACTCATCCGAGTACTAATCGAAAACTCCGAAACGCTCCATTTCATTCATCCCCTCGGGTAATCGGAAAACCTGCCTGACAAACTACCGATATTATTTACTTATTTACGTCAATAAATTTTCTCGTGGAAAATAAGTATTTTACCCAAACTAATTTTTTTCTATTCTAACAATTCCATAAACTGAATGTTTATCATATTGTCGTTATAAAAATACCTTTTTTTTTTTAAACTGACCTGAATATTTAGTATTATGATATTTATTGTATTTTTTGCTTTATCGCATTTTATTCCTTAATTGTTCTATATGGGATTTAGGTATATTTTAAATATTTTAGACAACCATAATATTTCATATAACTACAAAATTTTCACAACATGAAATTATACTTATTTACATAACGGATGTTTTCCTTTAAAAGAAATTCTTGCTTTTTATATTTATAAATAAAAATATATTTTATTTGTTTGAGTAAATAATTATGAAACGAGTGATAAAAATTATTATATTGTATAATACAAAAAATAGGAATTGTAGAGAAGAAATACATAAATGAGAATGACAGAATTGAGAAAAAATTAAAAAAAAAAAAAAGAAAAGGGAATCGTTCATTTGAGAAGTAAGGAAGAAAAGGATTTGATCTCCATGCACTATTTACTTCTTAACAATTTGCATTCGAGATCATTATAATTTCTCTCCAGCTTCCAGCTATCGTTCAAGGGATATTATATTGTAGTTCATCTCAACTCGAAGTATTTAATGATTCCTCCCACTAATTGTGAAAGTGACTTGCAAATGCTTGTGAATGGTTCGCTAAAAAAATATAAGGAGACATTTATCTGCCACTTTATGTGCTAGTTTGTCATACAATATAACGGTATAATAGAATTATTAATTTAATAAATTTTATTGTACAACTTGACTGGAAATTTATATTAATTTTGATATTGAATTTAGCTAATCAGTTATAAATAATTTTTATTAATATTAAATTAAAGAAAATTATTTCAATTTATATTATTATAAACACATATAACAACATGCATTTTACGGATTATTTTTCTTTAGAAATAAAACAATTAACTATATTTAAACATTATTTTAATGCTTGTGTATAATTGATATACTTTAAAATAAATTTAAAACTCAATTTTTTTATTTTATTTGAGTTTAATATTTTTTAATAAAAATATAGATTAATCGAATGTTCTCAGTTATTTTGCTTGTATATTATCATTACATATTTTATAGAAATTATAAGTATCGATATCTGTAATTTTTTATGATTTACAAAAACTTCACTTTTGTTTTCAGAACAAATTTGAGCAACATTTGTTTGTATTAACTTTAATATTGATTGTGGTATTATTTTCAGCATTTTATCAATTATTCGTAAATATAGGTAATTTTAAATGAATTTTTCCTAATTTTTGTGTAGGTGTGTGCATCCATGTTGTAACAATGCAAAAACGCTTATTTATTTGTTTGTGACAATCCAGAAAAATAATGAAATCGATGTAGTAAAGTTTAATATAAAATGATCCACTTTTTAGTAAAATATTTTTACTATATAAAATAATGTTTTAAAAACAAAGGAAAATGTAAATTTTTAAACTAAACGAATGGATTTTTTTTCTCAATTTTGTAAATTAATAATAATATTTTTATTATAATTAGGAATTTAAAACTTCTAAACTTACAAAAAATATTTTTACCAAATGTACAAAATTTAATTAATATGAAGATTATTATTATTTAT
Source organism: Eupristina koningsbergeri (assembly GCA_018907245.1). Taxonomy (NCBI): domain Eukaryota; kingdom Metazoa; phylum Arthropoda; class Insecta; order Hymenoptera; family Agaonidae; genus Eupristina; species Eupristina koningsbergeri. The sequence continues at coordinate 31,479 of JACCHV010002773.1, read as the reverse complement.
TTTTGTTTTTTAGCATAAAAAAATAATAAGATATTTAGAAATGATGTTAAAACATTGAGTATTTATGTTAATTTATCATTAATCGTTTAATATTTTCAATATCTAAATATTTGGATAATCATTAGTACATCATAAAATTTAAAGTCAAGTATCATTTGTAAAAATATCTTAAAGATACTTATAAAATAAAAAAAGAAATTTGTTTAAGTATTTTAATTGTATTCTTCGAAGCCAATTGAACACGAGTTCATCAAATTTTGTATATTTACGCACTAACACAGATTCAACCATTCATAAGTACCCGCATGTATAATAATATTCAAACCAGTAATATTCGGGACTCGGTCAACATTCAAATCTCGGGAGAAGTTTCTCGATTTCTTCTCTCTCTGTCTGTCTCTCTCTCTCTCTCTCTCTCTCGCTCTCTGTTTCTCTATTACTTTCTCCATTGTTTCGACTCTTGTGCACACGGCTTATCTTTCCCAGATGGCTACCAGTTAAACTGTGTACAAACTCTCGCGTTACTCCTTGGAATCTTACAACTTCGAGACGTCTCCTTCGGGAACTTTGCACCAGGCGATATAACACCCACACACTTCGTGTATGTAAAGTGTTTGTCTAGTGAAACCCTTCCAAAGTCTCTATAACTATATCCCGACAACTACTCTCAACTCCAAATTCATCCTCATGTAGCGATGTATTTAGCAAAATAGAGATGAAACTTCATTATATTCGAAGTTATTATATGCACCGCCATTCATAATTATTAAAGAATAGCTGAGCTAGATAATTATATAAATAACAACTTAAGCATCCTTTAGAACTAATATTAAAAAGATTTAATTCATTTTGTGAAAGACTAAGAGAAAATTTTTTTTTTTAAATTTTAAAACTTTTTCACAGAAAAAATAACAAATAATACATTAAATGCAGTTGGTCTTTGATCTTTGTCGAATAAATTAGAATTTCTAAAACTCTAGTATCAATAAATATTGGGTGTTATATATTCATTTGCTTATTTATTTCAGTAAAGTTTTTTTCATTAAATGAAAAATACTTTTATTAAGACAATTTTACATGATTGACTTATATAACTATATACATTAATATATATTCATATCAATTTATATACTTACAATTGAACATTTTACGCATACCATCCGATCATAAATGCATAAAGAATGAATCTAAAAATATAATAGAATAAAATATTTATCTAGTGTACATCTAAGCTAATATATTTTAATATTTTCTCAATAAATATAATTAAATTTTTTTTTAAGCACTACATTTACAGCGTTTTGATAACGTTAGATTTAAAATGAGTAAAATAATGTATCCAAAAAAATTTATATTGAATGCTTTTAAACAAATGAAGTCAATCGAACACATCAAAAATATTTTTGTTTGATGAATCTTATTGATTTTATGGATATATATATAATATACGAATATGAAATAATTTCTATTGTTTTTATATTTCAAAAATATGCTTGGCATTATTTTTATTAAGTCAGCGTGATGCCAATTTTCTTACTTGTTTCTTAGAAGCTCAGATAACTATTTTATTTAGTAACCAATACACGCTCAATTAATCAAATTTGAAATATAATTAGTTTTTGTTTTATAAGTATTCATATTGTAAAATTCCAAGTATTTTAATGTCAGCTGTTAAAATGGTTTAAAAATGCATCCAAACTAAGTTAATACCTGGGCATGAACATTAAGGATAATATTTTCACAGAACTAAGAAGCTTTTATTACCACATTTATATACTATATACATTTATATACTACGTATTAGTACAATTTAGAATTTATTAGAAAGACTCATTAAATTTTATTTTATCTGGAAAACCAAAATATGTAAATGTGCGTATGGCGTACGTAATAAATATGTTATTTCACAATTAGTATTTGACTATTTAATAGAAAACATTTTTTGAGTAAGGACTAAGTTATTTTGAATTCGATATTATTGTAACAATGATCATTTTTAATTTGTCACAGAATTTTAAAACTATGTATATATATAATTTTCATAATAAATTAAAAATAAATTAAACTAACTGAGTGTAATAAATAATTAAACATTCTAGACTGTTTAAATTATAGAATTTATGTGATTGTAAAAATAAAATATAATACTAACTTTATATTGGATTGATGCAGATTCTTAATTGGCTTCCATTTTCATGAAATTATTTTTAGATAACTATTTATAATTTTATTTTTGTTTTCTGTGACAGATTTACAAAATGAATTTATGTGAATAAAATTTATTTGTATAATAATAAATAAATGTGTATAATAATAATAATAATAATAATAATATAAATATAATAATAAAATTTTTTATAATACAATTTAGTATAGTTTTGTTATTGATATGCACAAAAATTTTATGTGTTGTTTTATTATTATTAAAATTTTATAATATTATTTCACTCATAAAATCCTTATATTTCGTAATATATTATATATAGTAATTGAATGAATCTTTACTAACTTGTTTAAATTAATTGAATAAATTATCTGAACAAATAAAAAACATTTAATTACTCGATAGATCTTTTGATTAATTAATAAGATTTGGCTGCATTATGTACTGTTCGATCAATACTCATAATATAGTTTAATTTATGTATTGTATTTTAAATAAAAATAATCATAGTTAGGAAATAAATAATAAAATATCAGTTGGATAAATTCCCCAGGGATCTTTGCTCAATTAATTGTCTTAGTGGTTATTGGAATCTCTAATTATCTCCCTTTTTAATCCACCGTGATTTGGCAAAGCAGATTCGCCTTGGATTTTGAGGATTACAACCCCAATTATCCATACAAAATTCGTTTTGAAGAAATAAGCTTGCAAGAGGATTTAAAAGGCCATTTACACCTCATTCTTAATCACTTGTGCAGCAGTCCAATTTCCATTGTTTAATGTTACTGTGTATTTAAGAAATCAAATTTAAATATTTATTTGCGTCGAAAATTGTGAATTCTTTGAATTCAAGCAATGAGTTTTCTCGATAGAATAAAAAAAAAAATAGAATAAAAATACAAAAGATTAACGGCATTTCGACTTTTGTTTTTGTTGGTTCCCGTTCCACGTTGGTCCCACCCCTCCCCCCCCCCCTTCCCCCGCCACCGCCCCGTCCCCCCGGCGCCGCGTGCTACTCGATTTAACGATGCGCAGATCGAACATTTACCGATTGTGCGCATCGTTAAAGCTTAAATCGATGCTCTACGGTCAAAGCGATTTTCGTTCTTGTTTTAACCGGTCATTTTTGCAGTTCCACAGTTAAGTTTGCATTGTTGCTCCGCAGATTTATTTTGTTACTTTGTACTGTTATCATGTGTGTTGGTTGTTCACCTGTCGAGGAAGAAGTCTGTGTTAAAGTTGTTGTAAAAGTATAAATTATAAACAAAGAAATTGTAAGTTACACACAGGTTTTTATTTGTGAACATTCAGCAATTTAAAGGTTATATTGAAGCGTAGCGGTTCCGGGTAGAAATCAAGTTATTGTTCTTTAAAAATAATTCTTCAAAAGATATTAATATTCATTCGCTTCGTTTCGTTTCGACTATAGCTGTTGGATAACAAAACAAAGACGAAATGACTGATAATGATGTAATATTGAACATCAAACAAGAGATTATTGAGGATGAAACAGCCCATGGTGTAATTAAAAATATTTATATATTAATTTATGAAGTAGTTGATAAAAGAAAATATATTAAAAGTATTTAGATGGATCTTCTTTTTGTAATATTACTAAAACTACTAGAAAACAAAAAACAATTTCAATAACAAACAATAACAAAAAAAAAAAAATCAAAAATCATATTGACAAATACAACCTTTATAAATCATTATGTGCCTGTTATATTTTTTTTCTAAACATCTGAAGATTCTTTTATATTAAAATCATAATAAAAAAATTGGTACATATTCAATAAAGACATTGGAAAAAGAAAAAAAAGTTTTTATATAACTTTAAATAATATTTTAGAATTATGAATGTAAATAATGAATTGTATAAAGTCATAAGTATGAAACAATATTCCTATAGTTAGTTAGTTAGTTAGATTAATTCAATAAAGTAATTTAAATTAATTTTATTAAAACATACTGATATTATAATCAATATATCATAAGAAAATTTTTTACAAATATTTGAGATTTAAAGATGAAAATAGTAAATAATTTGGGAATAATTAAGCACAAAGATTCAATAATATACTGACTAATATAATTTAAATCTAATGCATGTGAATATATACAAATAAATTATATATTATTATATTTTTTAATTTTTTTATATTTAGTTGTATTTTCGTAAATATACGCGTGAACAATTATTTTTCTTTGAAAAGAAATAATTATCAGACAAACAGCCATATCCTATATGGATTTTTAAACCTGTATAAAATTATTAAATATATGAGGTAAGCAACACCTATAAAATATTAACATTTAGCAATTGTTTAAATTAAAATAATTTCAATTGTGAATGTTTTATTCTCTACTGTACATAATTAAAATAATGCAGTTATAAATTATTGTCTGATTTATTATTACTTAAAATTTTTAAACAATCACTTAACGTAAAAGCGGATTATTTTTGTAATAAAGTTCGTTGACAATGCGGAATAATTAAAGTTTACTTTGTAAACATAAAAAAGTATGTATATTTAATTTTTTTATCTTATTTTAAAATACAGCAGGATGAAGAAAACTATATAGAAGATTCAAATGAAACATATTTCGATTCGCAAGCAATGCTGGAAAGTGGGATGTTCGTAGATAACGCGATGATAAGCGCAATCGACAAATTGAACAATATGGTGGAGTCGTTCACCAAAGCTGTGGACTTTAAAAAATTAATATCCGACGTGAACCAAATAACCAGCAACATTCTTGAAACAGAAAAATTGCGACATCAAGAATTGAATTTGAAGGTGGCTCTTGCAAAATTGCAAACGAGTATTGATACTTTGAATAATGCGTGTCGCAATTCTTCAAGGAAAGTTTTACGTCAACCGATAGAGTATCGGTCGAATTACAGGTTGACGCAAAACACAAGCTTCTACTTGTGGTTGGACAACCTGAAGTCTGAACTGACATGTCAAAATCTTCTGTATTTGATCGACGAGAAATGTCCGACTCCGGCAAATCTCACCGAAAAAGAGAGGGAAAACGAGAAAAGGCTGGCCCGCGCTTTAATAGTTGCACGGCTCACCAGTAATTATCACAGGGTGGTATTGAACGAAACGGATCCTAAAGCCATGCTTGCCAACCTTCGAGAGAACGATCGGTTTATCAATCACACCGCAGATTCGTTGGCAACACAGCGACTCTACGAAATGCAGTTCAACAAAGAAGAAACACTGCCGGAGTTTCTGGCGAGGTTCGAGGTTCTTTTATACGAAGCAGCTCAGGACTCCATCCATGTGTCTGAGTTTGAAAAATTCCACAAGCTCTACAATGCGGTTATACCCCGTTTCCCCGAGATAAAGCGTATGGTGTCCTCGGCAGAGAAGATCACGCAGTCAAACTACACGTACGAAGCACTAAAATCACTAGTGTCCTGTCTGGACTCTGAGCGCAGACTTCGCCAAGTGGAAGAGAACGAAATGATTTGCGAGTCGGACAGTAATTCGAGTGTCACCGAACATCGCTGTCATCGGTGCAATGCACCAGGTCATTTTTCGGTGGAATGTCCTTACAACAGGGGCAAACAGTGGTTTTGTTACCACTGTCAATCAATGAAAACCCATATATCCACCGATTGCCCCGAACGACAATGTTCTCGTTCACCACTTAATAACAATAACAATAATAATAATAACAGTTACAGCCATTTTAAAAAAGCTCGGCTTAATATCTACGCCTTAAATCGAAAGGATACACGGAAAAATAAAAAGAAGCTCGCAAAAGCAGCAGCTCTAGCATACACAAAAAATTAGGTTTAAAAAGGTAACTACCATCGTGTAATATTAATTTAAAAAATTATTTTCAGAAAATTTTGAAGATACGATATTGCGCTTTTCATCTTTTTTCTAGAAAATATTTGAAAATCAATTTGCGAACATAAAAATAAATGAAAATATCATTTTTAACAATATAGTAGATTTCTAATGATTATATATATAAGTAAATACAATTGTTCATAAATATATTTGTAATTCGCTAAAGAATAACACTTTACACGATTAATAATTGGCCAAAGTCGATTTATTTGGTAGAATTTTAATAAAATTAAATTTATCCAATAATTTCAAAGTTTAGTTAGTTCTGTCTTGTATTCAACTTCGTGATTAATACTAACATTAACGAAGGCGGATTTTTAATTTTTTAATTTTATTATACACATCATTAAAAATTTTTCTTATTCTCTGAAATTGTTTAATAAAAATTGTTTACCATTATATTTACTTTTTTTATTTCATTCACGTTCGTTAATTTTTTAAAATTTTATCTTCCATTTACTGCTTATTCTTTTCCTTTATTCTTATAAAAAAAGCATGTATGTAAAATAAATAGTAAATAAAATGAAAAAAAGAAATAACGTGTAATTACATGCGAAATTTATTAGTAATATTGAACACATATAAGATTTTGAACCAAGACAGAACATCAAAGTAAATGAGAATGAACAGCCTACGAAAATAATGAAAAAAAAAGCCCGTTTTTCTTTTATTCGAGTTTCATTCTTCAGTTGTTTACATTGCAAGTTGTGTATAATAGTTTTAATTTTTTTTTTTTTTTTTATTATACATAAAAAAAAATTATTAAAATAATTTGTTTATCTAACATTTTTTATAAAACTAAATATCAAAACGTTCATTTTTTTACTAGAGAAGAGCTATAAAATAATTCAACAATAAAACTATAAGAAGCATAATTAAATTGTCAATCTACATTTGAGAAAGAGACAATAGAAAGTAAATCAAATATTAAACCACCACTTTATTTTTGCAACACGAATAGAGTATTATTAATTTTCAATTTTATAGGAATTAGAAATTTAAGGCGAAATAGCATTATGTATCAAAAGAGAAATATAAATTTTAAAAAAATAAAAAAATGTTTAAAGTATACTAAAGGATTTAAAAGGAAGCTGAACCTCAATAAAATAATTAAAAAAATTATTTGGAGAATAATAATAATAACAAACGCTAAATTAGTTTTTTAAATTAAATTCGAGACTATAACTACTATCTACTTAATTTTAAAGATAAATTAGTTGCGAATTAAAGTAATTAGAAACAAATCGTGTACATGTCTAAATATAATATGGCCAAATACACAAGCTGTTAAACATATTTATAGTAACTAGGTTTAAAAATAAAAAAATGTAAGTATTAAAATATAATCGGATATATTACAATTAAATTTAAAGAAAACATTATAAATTTACTCAGATTATATTATAATAGAAACATACAATTGCGGGTTTTTAACTAAAACTAAGACTTAACTGTAAAAAAACAAATTTTAACAAGTAAAAATATGTATGCAAATACTAAAAAAATGTCGAAAAACTTGATTTAAATTTGAAATTTTATTAATACCCGTCATAATCTTATTTATGTCGTTTTATTTGTTGAAAAATTTTTTTAGGAGCAATTGAGGCATTAATATGATCTATTCAAGCCATTAAAAATTTAATATACACAGAATTGTAATAATAAGATAATAATTCGGCTAAAGGTAATAGAAAAATAAATCGTTACCATAATCTTAAGATATTTTACATCCCTTTTGGTATTTTAATTAAATAATTAAAGCTATAGAAAGTTGTGTAAATTATAAACTAATATCAGATAAAAAAATCTTTGAATAATAAAGTATAGATAAAAGTGAAACTTGATTTGCTGTCTATGTACCTATGAGAATATTGAAAATATTATTGTATTAAATTATGTGTTTTAAATAAAAAAATATTCAAACTATCTCATTTTCATTTTTTCTGTTACAGATAAATAAAAATAAGACTGCAAATATTTGTAGAGAAATATACTAGAAGATGGTAATAAATAGGCGTAGTATAAAAATTGATGAAAAAACGACAATCAGTTAAAAGAAGCAATACCAAGGGTGTACATATTTTTTGAATTTATTTTTTTTATTTTTTTTTCATTTATTAAGCATTTGAGGCCATTCAGCCAATTCTAGGTTTTTAGTTTTGAAAATTAAAAATATTTAATATTTAAAAAAATAAACTTTTTTTAAAAACAGCATAAAAATAAATTAAATTTAAGAAACTGTTTATTATTTGGCGGATTAACAAAGCTCAATAATTCGTTAATAATAAATTTACATTAATTTTAAATAATAGATTAATTGATAGTATGATATATTGTATTAGGATCAACAAAAAATCTTAGTGTTATACAATTTCTTGAAGTTTCTTTTAAGTCATTTTAAGTTTTTGATGTGTACAGATGATTTTGATTTATAGATTAAATTTTATCTTCTGTACATTCTTAAATTTGAATTCCTACCTATCATTTGGTGCTTTGAATTAATATAAATTTAAAGTACTCTTTATTTTTTATTTTTATTATTTTACTGTAATTGTTTAAAAATTTTAAATTTTAACTTTTCATTAAATTAAATCAAGAAGTCTTGAGAGTTTGATTTACATTAAGTAATTTGAGAATAACTCATTCAATATTTAAGAGGAACTTCCTAACAAGAAGACTATGTAAGAAAAGCGAAGTTAAGAAAATCGATCGACAATAATTAATTATTTAATTAAGTTGGCGAGAAAATGATGGAAACAGATGAACCTCATAATAAAACAAAGCTTTCTAAAATAAGTACTGTATTTCAAATTGTGTAATAAATTTAATTTTTGTAAAATTGTTTATATATTAATATGAAAAAATATATTATTTTAAAATAACAAAATGAAATATGTTAATTATCTTATTCATATTTTTCATTTACTTTTCAAAAAATGAATTATTTTTTATAATTAAAATACCTTTTTATTATATTTGCATTATTAATTAAATAATGTTGGTCGATTTCTTGGAATTACTTTTATAACCAATCCAAGTATAAAAGCGATGTATTATGTGACAATTTTTAAAAATTAATGTATATCACTAATTAATATCTAGTTCTATAAATACGGAAGTTGTACAATTGAAAGTTATTTGTATAATTGAAACTTACAAATAAAAATTTAAATAATTTTCTGAATTTAATTAATTTAATGAATAAAATAAAAAAAAAAGTTTTTATTTTTGTAATATAATTTTAAGTTATAAAATATTGCACATAATTATTGTATTTTTTTTTACTTTAGTCTTCAAATTAGATTATGTTTATAATCGATGATTTATATAATTTTATATATGAATGAAATAATGAATTAAATACAGATTTTATAGATATTTGATCTCTTTTTTTATTTATTCCATGAAGAATTTTATATGTAAATATTTATGTTTTTTATGTATCCTTTCATTAGCCAATATTAAATGTCTGCAGAAAAATTTATATATTTTTTATTATAACTTATTTTTGATAAAATTTTACTTTTATAATAATTAGAAAAACCAAAAAATATATCATTAAGATGATTTATAATTGTAATGTAATCACGAATTTTATAAAGATATAATTATAGAAAAATTAATAAATATTGTAAAAAACTTCATATTTAATTTATATAGTAGTAAAATTTAATAGTTGTAATTTTTTTCAATTATTTTTTAAAAATACATGTTAATTTTTATATAATTAATATTAAAAAAAAGTAAAAATACAAAAATGAACCTAATATTTTAAATTAGAAGGATGTAATATTTCAATCTAATGTACAATATGATGTAAAAAAATATAAATTAAAATTCCTATTTATTAAAGTACTGAATAAATATAACAAAATTATGATATTTTATTTAAAGATATATTATTAATGAGCTTAAGGTACGATTAATCATTTATTAACTTATTTAGTTTATTATCTTACATGTATTTATATAGAAGAAAATATACCAAAGATATTCAAAGTTATATTAAATTCATCCTTAGATAATAATAATAATATATCTCAAATACAAAAATTAAAAAAAAAATTGGATTTACTTAATAATAGAGTAAGTATATTTATTAAATATTCAATTCATTATTGATTAAAAAAATTTTGAAATATTTTTAACATAATATTAAATGTGAAAAGGGATTATTTTTTGGATATGTATAATTAGTAAATATGCTATAAATGAAAACAAAATCAAAATCATATTCCTTACAAAAAAATCCTTTTTTTTTCGAAAATGATAATGCAAGAAAAGTATCATATGTCATGTTTCTATTCAATTTTCTAAGCTAAAATTGTAATATCATGTGTTAAGTGCTTAACCTACAAGCATTTTGAATGTTAATCCATATTTTTGTAATTTTTTTGAATAATAAGATGAATTTTGAGAAAAATTCTCCAAGAAGGGATTCTCGAAAATTCGGTTGTCTTGATGTAAGCAACTTATGCACGAAAGTGCATGAAGGTATACGTACAATAGTAAAATATAACTGTACGTGAATAATAATTCCTTAAGTGACCGAGCAAGTGAAAAATCTCGAGATTCATATAAATTGAAAGCAGCACATCATGAGGAAGTCCTCTCTCTGTAAGATCTCAAGGTTTTTCAAACCTTGAGATGTGTGCTAATTCAGCCATTAAAAGAAGCGTGCGAACTGGTCTTTTTTCCTCTCAACCAGCAGAATAGATCCCTAGAATAGAGAGCAAAATATTCCTAACAATTGATAGCCTTGATACTCTGATGCTATTATCCATTTATTACAAACGACGGAAAATGGTATAAGCCAAAAGATGTTACGGTGTTCTCGTATTTGTTTTCTCGCTCATTTTCCCGTCCATTCATCTTTATTGTTGTTCACTTTACCCCTGGCGAGTTAATGTGAACGTGGCTTTTGACATATTACAGCCCTTTTTCACGCCGGGGCTGTTGCATTTAATGAGATTTCTCTTGCTCCAACCAGTGGAAAATCAGAGCAAAGTAAATGCTGCCTCCCTTTCCTCGGTCGTGTCTTTTTAATATTTTCTTTTCTTCTTTTTTTTTAGATTTGGAGGAAAACCGAATGGCGTTACTTGCATTAGTACGAAAAGTCTAAATGAATTTTTTTAATCAAAATTAATCAATAATTTGTTCATAAATTCCCAAGAACTTGAATATCTTTATTTGAATAAGGGTAATACAGATTTTGAGAAAAAAAACAACAACATATATCTCTATAAGAAATGTAGAGTTATATTTGTTGTGAAAAGTAGTGCTTTTTTTTTTTAAAAAATATTTTTTATTTGAGCTTGTATTATATGATAGTGTATACATTTTTAATGTAACGCATAATATTCATTAAAATTATCAATGTGATGTCAATTATCAACTACAAATCTGTAAGTGAACTATCAACTTGTATAATTCATTTATACAACTCAAACATTTTTTATTTTTACGTAAGCTTTAAGTATTTAAATACGAAAAAATATTAAGTGTAAATAATATCATTATAATAAAGTTCATTTTAGAAGTGGGATACATTTGCAATAGATAATGTTTAAAGAAACTGATTATATTGATAAATAATATTATTATCAATTAAATAACTTTATATAAATAAATTATTGAAAATAAGAAAAATTTACTGTCATACTTGTATTTTGTATAAAATAAAAACAATTAATTAAAAATACTAACTTAGATTTTGTTATATAAATACTTATTAAATTAATTAATCAATAATTTATACTTAATTAATTTTTCCTTTCTAATATTCATTTTAATTTAATCTATGGGTTATGAATTTTACATAACAATTCATAATTACTTTTTTTCTTTCAATATGCAATTTTTATAATATAAATTATAATATAAATTATTTTTTAAGCGCTATATTAAACACGCAATGTTAAAGGATGAACATGTAAACTATTTAATAATAATATTAAAAAAAAACAGAAACAAGATGAAATATATGCGTAAAGTATGAAAAGCTACTATATTCTAAAAAGAAAGGTAAATGTAATTTCACAATCGCAGATGTGCACTGAATTTGCTTGTGATTTATATTTGCACATATATCTTTTCGCCCTGTTTCTTTTGAATCTTTTGAATATCATATCTAGAACAGAAAACAAAAGCTGAAGTGTAAGAGTAGACACTCTGAATAAGGAAAATGAAACGAAAGGATAGAAGGGAGAAAGAGAGTGAAAGAGAGAGAGAGAGAGAGAGAGAGAGAGAGAGAGAGAGAGAAAGAGAGAATCATGGCGGTTGTAACGCGCGTTGCAGAGACAGGAAAACTGGAAAATAAAAACTCTTTGAATCCCTACTTTTTTATGTTTATTTTGCGCCTCAATGATTTCGACCTATTCTTTTTCAGAAGATACGCGATCTAGTAAGCACTTTCCATGTACCGAGAGGTGACAAAGTTTATACAAAGAAACTCAATTTTCAAAAAGATATGATATATTTTGCAAAAATATGCAATTTTCTTGGATGTATCACGTTTTTTGTATCTCGTGAGATGTATATTTCAGATGAAAGAACGAATATGGAACCTCAACATGTGTGTAATTGTACAAGATAAGAGAAATTGTATATTTTATGTACGTTATTTTTTGAATTCAAATTGATTTTTTTATTTTTATTAAATAAGGAAGTGTTTTCAATATTTTAAATTTTATTTATGAAAAATACAATTTTCATGTTATTTATGTTAGGAAGTGCAAATGCTTAGTAACACAATGTTTTAAGCTTTTTTGTAAATTTGAATATTATTGAACAGATATTGTGTCGTCTTTTATATCAAAGTAATAGAACACTTTTTTTTTACCAATAAAATACAGAAAAATAGTTTTGCGCTAAATTGTATAAAACCTGTAATATCTTATTTTTAAAAATTTCAATTTGAAAAAATCATCGTAGTGAAAATAATGATGGTATGTATATGAATGAGAAAGAGAGAGAGAGAGAGAGAGAGAGAGACAGACAGACAGACAGAGTGTGTGAAGCAGGTATTAGTTAATTTTTAAAAAAATATCCAAAACTATCGCTTTTGAATTTGAATAAACAAAAGATATAAAATGATATTTCAAGGAGGTGTTGTAATAATTTTGAAGAATAAAACTTTTATGGTTACATGTATTTTATATAATTTATTTATTTTGATAATTTTAAATACGCTAATATTATTTTTATTTCAGGGTTTTATTTCGGAAAATTTTATTTTTGAGCTCAATTTTATGATTAATAAAAAATTTTTGTTATCGAATATTATTTTTCATATGTTGTAAAATGTTGTAATACACATTATTAGTAGTAAAATTTGAAATAAAAATACAACGTTTTTTGTATCTCGTTAGTGGCCAAAAAATACTCTATTATTTTAATTATTCATATTAAACATCATGATGAGTTTAATTTTATTAAACCTTCTGTGTAATAAATTCAACATTAAAATGATCATTGAGAAAGGAACAGGTCAATGTATTTAAAAATGGTTGTAATAAGAAATGCGAATTAGTGCGGAAAATTGTAATTTATTCTAATGAGAAGCAATTAATTGCTCAACGTTCAAAATTAAATTCTATAAATTGAAAATAACGTAACATCAATTGTTGAATATATAAAGATGTGCTGTATCTTCAGAAATAATACAAATTATAATTGTCAACTACATTGAGTGGGTAAATTTTTTTTGAAGTATATGAGCATAAAAGCATAGATGTACAAGTAGTTAAAGTTTTATTTGTAAAAAATTTTACTACAGCAAGTCTATCGTATTACAATATTTGGTGAGTATTTTTAAGAATAGTATAATCACAATATTATTAAAAGACCAATAGATAAGAAAAGTTTTTAAATAGGTAATCAATCTAGCTAAATGTTTTGCATCTTAATTAAGAATCAAAGAATGTGTTAAGAAAGATTGAAAAACAATTGCATCTCCAAACATGACACTCTGAAAGTTTTCATCATTAAATAATTCAATATAAAACTATGTAGAACTATTTAGGATTCAATTATTTTTATAAGAGGCACAGAAAAATAAAACAATCTGTGCATTACATTTAACACATAAATATGTCTCATGACTGAGAGAATAGGAATTCGTATGTCAATATAGTAAGAAGTATTACAATAAAGAACTCGGTTGATGATTTCTTTGCTGTGGAAAAAAGAGCTACAGTCACCTCTGAAACATTAAGTTTAAATTATAAGAAAGCTAACATAAGGATTTTCCTGGGAACCCGAAGGAATAAAAATTATATAGAAAATATTACATACTTCATCTTGACATTACATGATTAATTAATGTAAGCTCTAATGCCCTCATTTTGAGACACGGTGATAACGGAAGGAGAAATAGGTTTAAAAAATCGAATTCGTATCTGAAACTGATATTGGTTATTTATTAAAAGTTTACAATCTCGACAACCCATTTTCGAAAAATCTTATAAGAAAGAGCAACCGTATAGACGTGGAGATCGAAGGGCAGCCTAAATCTGCGAAAACATCTGTGTTATTGATATGCACTGTTGACCAAGTTATTTACATTGTATCTATCGTGTTCCTACCTATTGATAGATATAAAGGGTCGATAAAACACAGGTATGTAGCCATTTGGTGTTAGAGCTGATTGCGAGATGTGAGGAAGTACATTAGTTATATGTCAAGGTTCTTTAGCTTTAAGCAGTTAATATCACGCTCGATTTGGTATTTAGGGTTGTTTATTTTTAGTTATAAGATAATCTGTATTGGCACCTTTATTGACCGAGGAACTGGTGGTGGACGACCTCAATTCGAAGCCTCATCTCGGGATCTCCCTCTACAGTTGGACAAGAAAAAGACTAGACGATCTGATGATTGGCGAAATCTTGTGGAGCATGTGAGATAGGTTACACCGTCAAGCCGCTAGAAATTCTAGGTTTTCTGTTTGTAAGGGTCGAACAATATAGGAGCCTCACATTACTAATGAAAATAGGGCTAAACATATAAAGATACATCAGGGGATGCAAGCAACCACCCCTGCCGTGCACTACAGCAGTGGGGAGGGTAAGATTCGGTATGTCTAATCGAGCATACCTGAAATTACCACATTAGCTTGCGGCTACGGTCGATTCCATGTAAGATAGGTACTCGCCCTCTAGGGGACGACTCGAGAGTCAGGAGCTCGAGGTTCAACGCTGGCAGTTTGAATTGCACAACCAATATATGTATAATTTAATATCCTAAAAATTCCTAATGAAGTATAAATTCATCTTTTAAAGTATTAACCATTTCCTCGTAAAACTCTAGAGCATTCAAAATAAATATATTTACCGAGAAGTTGCCTTTTTTTTTAAAATTTCAATTTTTCAAAAAAAATTTAAAAACTGACAGATATAAATTACATCTAAATATAATGGGAATAATGTAAATATGAGATAAAATTGAAATTTGCACATCAAATCTTACATTACAACCACCACATCTGCGTGCAACTTCATTATCGTTTAAGTTTCAATTATCTCTACAAAATAAATATACTGATAGCGTCTGCTGAGAGAACCCTTTTTCAAAACTGTTGAATTACAGTACTTCCCATGTGTTTCTTAGAAAATCGTCGAAATTGAGTAAAGTAAACGAAAAGTGGAAAGTGAGGAGTTGCTGATAGATAGATAAGGAGAAGGAGAGAGCAAGAAAAAGAGAAGGAAAAACAGAAATGTATACTAGTACAACTGCGGGACCGGCGAGGGGGCTGGAGGGTGGAGGGGTTCGGTTAGTTTCATCTCTTGGTCTCTCGATAGCCTGAGGTTATATCCCCGGAATCCGCCGTCAGATTATTCTATTACCGCGTATCAACATAGGGCTTGTTTGGTCTGAAAACACGCTCTCGCCACATTGTTTCAGGGAGATAAAGAATTTAACGTCGGGGATAATTAAAAGGTCGCTAGCTCCACAACCCTGACCCCCCTCCCACCCCCCCCACCCCCTCCAACCCCCGTGACCTCGCAGACGACGAACGCTTCGAATGTTATTCTTGCAACTTAAAAAACTTCAACCTCTTTCGTTCCTCCTCGCGACCCATTTATTTCGCAATGCAAAAATCTTTCTCCTGGGGACGTTTTGTCTTGTATTAAAGACGTGTTATCATTTCCACGGAAAAGTTTGCGAAAGGCAAAGGATAGCCGCGACTTTAAGTTTTCCGGATCCTCAGCATCGAATATTTATTTTGACTGTAAGCTACAATTCTCGAGCAAAGGGTGTAGCCAGTGTTGAATATAAGTCGAACTAAGATTTACTGGAATAAAGAATATTTAAGTGTGTTTTTTTTATTCCGATAATTTATTCGTCTTTCGATTCTCGGCGAAGTATTAAAATCCATTAAAATGAAAGTAACCTTTATAAACATTGATCCGTTCGCATTACCGATAATATCGATTACTTTTTTTTACATTCAATATAAATATACCTTGAATAAACTTAATATTTTATTCGAATTTACTTAAGATAATACTTATTTTAAATATAAATAAATCCTTGCGAATATAAAAACACGTATTCATGTTTAAAAAAAAAAAAAAAAAAAAAAAAAGAATCGTATAAAGTATATTACTGCTTAAAAGAAGTTTTTATAATATTTTTGAATATACAAACAAAATTTCAATATGAATAATGTATCTTCATTTCTTATTAGTTTCTCCAGTATATAAATATGTATTAAAACATATCAAGCATTCACAAAAGTGTATTTAAATAAAACTTTAGAAATCTTGTTTTGAATATTTTTATAAATCAAAACAGCAAGTTTTTAGTATTATCTAAATATTTTATTTTACATAAATGTTTATTCTTTGTTAACTTTGAGATTTTTTAATAGCATTTTTTGGGAAGATCATTACAGTTATAACAAGAATATTAGTTCAATTAACAAATTGAATAGCTTATTGAAAAATTAATCTTTATACAAAAAAAACATACATTGCAAAAAGCGCTGATTTTCATTTAAATCGAGGAATTATTTTATAAATCACATTGATATAAAATATAAAGTATTAAATTAAAAACCGAAACGAAATTATTAAAAACATTGTAAATATCAACATAGTACAAACAAATTGCATATGATATATATTTTAAAAGATTACATATTTTAAATTAGTAAATTATTGAATAAATTATAAAATAAGTATTATATTTATTAATTTATTTATTTGTATAATATTACATATTCGTTACTTATACTTACAATCGTATAATAACGATGAGTTTACACTGAATACTAGTATAATGTTAATTAGTAAATTTTATTTTGATGTAAGCCATTGTTTTAACATTACATATATTTAAATATAATGTGTAGCTTTATATAAGTAAATTTTATTTTAATAAATAAAAATATTATGGTGAATCGATATTTAATTACCTCGTCATTTCTTGGAATTTCTTTTTTTCTTTTTTTATCGATTCATTTACAACTTGTTAAAGATATTAGCATTTTTTAAAAAATAAAACAAACATGTCAATTTTAATATTTTAACTCGAATTATTCTGTAAATAAAGATTTTATGTAGGATTTCAATATTAACGGATGAAGGAAATTTATAATTCATGTTAGGTCCATTAAATTGTTAAATACTCGTGCATAATTTTATTGAAATTTCAGTAATATTTCAAATTGTATGTATTTTTAAAGTAAATGATAACCTGTAAATTTTTCAATCGTATATTTAGAACTATCTATAAAGTCTAAAACCAAAAAAAAATTATAATTCAATCGATTTTAATTTTTCGTTAGTCATCTGTAAAACAGTTCGATTTGCATTTTACAATTCTTTCTATCAATGGGGGAATTTTACTTTGTGCTTATTTATAATAGTTAAAGTTACGAATAACATTACAGGCCGACGAATTGTTGTTTCAAATTAAAGTTAAGTAAATAAACGTCTTAACTGGACCGAATAACAATAGTCAATTATACAATGAAACGAGGAACAATCGCGTAACATCCATCATCGATGTTTATCTGTAACGATTTTTTGGCAATTGCAAATAAAGCAAAACTATCGATGGGCAAGTCCGTAACAACCGACAAAAAGGTCATCGGAGTCGAAAACTCATTAGCCCCGTAAAAACAATAACAATGATCGGACAATTAAAATAAAATTAATTGGATTGAGCGGGGGTGTGGGGGGGTGGGGGTGAGAGCCACCCCCGGGCGTGACCGGGAGTAAGGGATGCGACGCGGAGCCGCAGGCAACGGTTTTCTGCGTTCCCGCACATGTAATGCACTATTTATTCTACCCCCCCTCCCCCGCCCACCCCGCGATTATTCGTAAACCACATAACCGCGGTTCATGTTATCTTCCCGACTAATATTTCAAATGGATCCCAGCTTTCTCCCGGTGTGTGTGTGCACGTCCACTTACTCATTAATTATTGACTGACATTGATACCCAAGCTACCCCATAACCACCCCCGCATTATCCAAACACGAAAATAATTAGATATCCCTATTATCGACAATGATGCCCGTTGTGATAGTGGTAATTATAAATTTATAAGGATGCCAAAGTTCGGTTATCGAAGGGGTTTGCTGTTTGATAGTGGATTTCTTATATAATTTGTTCATCATTAAAAAGCTACTTGAATGTAACGTAATTATAAATGTAATTAGCACTTTGAACCTTTAAATTAATTTTAATATTTAAATACTGGGGAAGGTTTATTGCAAAATTTCATTCGCCTCATTATTATTTATTACAAAATTTTATAATATTTATTGCAATACAAATATAATATATTATTATTTGGTATAAGATAATACATCCTATTGAACTTTACTTATTTCTTGTTACCAACTTTATTTTTGGATGTCCCCTAGCTCGTGCGTCTGTTTGATTTTTTTCTTTACTTTGTTCCTTCAAACTTTTCAATCGTAAGCCGTTCCAACTGTCGGGACGATGAACTTTTGCTCTTTAAACTTTTCGGCGTATGCAGAAGCACTTATACGTAAAACAATGCTTAATACCAGTAAAAATATCATTTAAACATTTTTTAAAAATATTTAAATTAATTAAAATTAATTCTTTTATGAATTTCTAATTTTAATTTCTACATAAAAAAAATTTTGTCTCACCGTATTCAGATTTATGTATAATTATCATTCGATGAACGAATCCATACATTTTAAACATATTGTGCTACCAAATGAAATAATAGACTTAAATAGTATTTATAATAATGATTAATTTTATTTATAAGTTAACTATAATTTAATAAAAAGTAAAAAATTAATTTACAAATACATTGCACGAACAAAATATTTATTAACTGAATTGATTATTCTCTCAATTTATTTCCCAAATATCGCTATTTCATACAAACTTATATAATCAATTTTAAATAAAATCTTTGTTGTCTTTTACTTTACTTACATTTAACTTGCATGAAATTTTAAATTATTAACGATAATCAAAAGCTTTTTTTATTTTTTTTATTTAAATTACTCAATGATATAGAATTAAATAATAACATAGTCAATAATAATAAATAAACGCTTAAAATGTTTAAAATTTTCATAATATTTAATTGTGTATTACATTTAACAGGTTTAATACCTAAAATACTAGTAAAAGAACATTTTTTATATTAAAATATTTGAAATTTAAGCATTCACAATGAACATACTATGGAATTTCCAATCTATACTGCTAATGATACTAATATTATAATTATATTTAATTATTAATATTATAATTATAAATTCTTAGAATTAATGATAACATGTGAATCCTAAATCTAATATTACAAAATTATTTAATGTGAATGATATTGCACATATCACAGTCGTTACATATTTTAATTAAATGAAAATAAAAATAATCGAAATATTAACTCAATTTGTATTAAAAAAAAAAAAAAATTATTGTAAATAGAATTATATACATTAAAACATGAAATCTCAATTTATTTGAAATAAAAATGTTTTAAATGTTTTTCAGAGAAAAATAAAAAAATGTATGTTAGTTGTATAATAAACGACATTTTTTCATCAAAAGGATTTCTTCATTTAATATACGATTAAAACGCGAAAAGGATCGCTATTCAAAACTCTAAATATATGTTATACAATAATATTCTCTTTTTATAAAATATCCGAAATTTAAAAAAATAACTGTATATCTATATAACATAAGGCTTATTTCATAAAAATTTCGTATCAAAAACATTCATTGTACACCAATAAATGTAATTAGAAAGGTTAGAAATAAATTTTTATTAAATATATAAATACATTTAAAACAGGTCAAAAGATGCAATTTTTATGTAGATAATTAATTTTTAAATTAAGCAATATTTATTTACAGGTATTGCTATTTCTAAATAAAACTCCACAAATTATTATAAAAGTAATGAGCAAAGTATCTTATAAAAAAATTATTGCAATAAGTCAAATGAAAAAGATCTAGGTCTAATGTATATCGCGTATCGATAATTAACTGCGAGTAGTGAAGATATAAAAATGGCGTCGACTAATTCAATAGAAAAAAAACGAAAGACTACAGCTGCTTTAAATCAGGAGCAAAGTCTTTAAACGTATAATGAATGTTTACGATCCCTTAAAAATACTCGGAGAACTGTGTTTGGATGAATAATACTACTACACATCCGGAAAGGTCATCATTAGATCAGTGCAAAAGTAGGTTTTCGCTGATTTGATTTTATCGGCGCCACCCGCACAGTCTGGATTCCCAAATCCAATAATGATTTGAATGCCCAAACTGAGAGCTCGAGCGAGGGAGCAAAAAACGGTTTTTCTTCCCTTCCTTATCGCTTTCGCTTGGTTCCTGGGTAGGGCTTCACATTATTTCCATCATGAATCGCTGTAATTTTATAAACACTTTGAAAATCTTGCGTCACTCGGAAGGCTTCGCCCACGGAACGAGATTGCCTGACATTTACGGCTTCGCACACCGCCTAACAACTGGAAAATAATTAGAAAATCGCGAGGAAACGGTCTTTTTCCGCCTCTGCCTCCCTCCCTCCCTCCCGCCCTCTCTACTTTCGACTTTCCCTCCCCCATAACCGCTTCGTAGAATTAGCGAATTTTACTGTTTAAATAAAACCATTATTGATATAATTATTAGACTTTTTAATTATTTGAATTGATAAATTCCCTTACATACCGAGTGTAATAAACTTTGTACCATTTATTATTTTAAATTTCATTTACTCTAATTAATTCTAATAGGCGCTTTTCAGAAAATAACAACGATTAGAGGAGGGTCAAAACACACACACATATATATATATATATATATATGACATACCTCTTTTGATTTGGAGGAGGGGCGGGGAGGACGGGGGGTACTTGTCTTTGTCAACTTTTTTTTATCCTCATTCATTAATTGATGTCGAAGCAGTCAAATCGCAAATATTTTATTCGCATTTCTCAGTTTTCCATCGATTCCAATGAAAGCTTCATCCCTCTGACTGATGAAAACTAAGAAAAAGCGATCATCCACAAGGCCCTTGGACTTGAATCCGTCAAATCGGAAAAATTTCAAATGACACTCCAACGTAAATATCAAGTCCAAAACAATTATAAAAACACCATTATTTTTTACCATCGAATAAATTTTCCAGGCATCGTTGAACTATTTCTGGACATTGGAGTACCGACCAAAGACCCATCAGATTTCACTTTTGGACTTTTGAAAAACTCACGACAAGAAAATTTACGGAGTTTTAATGAATTTGGATCGCAGAAACTCTTATACGCAATAAATACTCCGACCAGCCACATTCCCCTCTACGATGCCGACCCAGTCTCAAAATTTCCTATCGTAAACTCCCACCTGCGCGTCATGACCCACAGAGTCGCAAAGTTAATTAAAAGCCGGTGCAACCGCTCCATGGCTTCTGACCTTTGACCTGACAGCTCTACCGCTTTCTTTCTCTAACTCGGTTGTACGCTATTTAGTGTCAGCACTATCGTCGCTTCCTCCGGACGTGCTTTATTTATCATGGACAACACAATCAGTTGAAAGTGTTTGATTATCAACTCACTCCTGAAAAAAGCTGAGATTTCTTACCTAGATAGGGCGAATACCTTACCAGATAGGGCGGAGAAAGAGATCTCCGATCCACCAAGATGACCCGAGGAGTTGTGAAAGCAAAAAAGGATTCATTGCAAGACGAAACTTTATGGCAGCAGAGTCCATAGAGAGGAAGGTATCGAGCATTTACGACCACAGTCTTGATTTTTCAGCGTTTCCACTTTTGTGTGAAAGCCTTTTTGC
Source organism: Eupristina koningsbergeri (assembly GCA_018907245.1). Classification (NCBI taxonomy): domain Eukaryota; kingdom Metazoa; phylum Arthropoda; class Insecta; order Hymenoptera; family Agaonidae; genus Eupristina; species Eupristina koningsbergeri. The sequence continues at coordinate 9,148 of JACCHV010002773.1, read as the reverse complement.
AGACTTTCAAGCTTAAAATCCAAGGGTTAAGGGAGAAATGCTTTTTGTGCAATCGAACACGCGATGACGTCGACACTTAATGCGGCGATCTTTCATCAGGTGCGTACCGTCAACACGATGCTTGACTACCTGTCAACACTAGAGCATTCCACGCGTAAGTGACCATTAAGGACGTCGCAATTGTACTTATGACCGTCGTATAACTTTGACTCGCGGCGTGTCCTGACACACGAGAAACTCTTCTTTAACAGTTTTTCATGTACAAAATTCCGTTTCGACTGCCGAACGTTAATTCTTTTATGATAAATTTGTATGAAAAAATATTACCCTCAACAAATTTTGAAGGTGCTGTAAAATAAGAAATTTTATACTTTTTTCATAAATTTTATTTGTTAATGTTGTAGCAAATCTAAAAAAAAAATTCTACGGCTTCGTTTACAGAAATTAAACAATGGTAGTGTTTTTTCCATTTTGTTAATGAAAAATTAAATCATTGTTGTATTTGCTGTACCAAATACGGATTTCCAAGTTTATTTTTTACAATAGCTACTCATCAGCTTAATATTATAAATATTTATTCATATTGAGAATGTGGAAATATGCATTAAATATTAACAGACACATCTTTGCAAACTTTACTTTTTTTTAAATGAAATTTTATTTTCAACAATCAATTTTTTATTAAGGAAATTTCATAATGAAGATAATTGAGTTAATAAAATGTTTTAGTCTTGTTAGTTTCTAGAATACAAGAATTTTTTTTGAAGAAAAACAAAACATATTTTTCACAAATGTTAATTTAAATAAAAATTTCCACAGTTCGCATGAATATTGACATCAGTTTTCTAGAGACTTTAATTAACCGATCGATATGCCAGAGGTTACCAACCTTCCTATAATAATACAAGAAGTTATTAATGAAACTTCTGAACAGGAATTAGATTTTGAAACATTGTATAAACGTGTTGCATATTTCGTCCGGCAGTTTAATTAGAAACTGGTAAAAGGCAAGCCATTATTAGGTATCAATTATGATATCAAGGCCAGTTATCATCACATACCTGTGTCCCAGCTGGAGCTAATTGGCAGCTAAAACATTTGTAGGAAATACAAATGCAGACATAATGACGTGAAAAATTACCAAAGAAAACGAGGTGTGGGTTTACACCAAGGAAGAGGGCCCGAGGAAGTTATTTATGACCGAAGGGGTACTACGTCGCACAAGAAATTTATAATTAATTAAAATATTAGAATGATAAAAAAAAAAATTAAATTATTTTAATTAATGTGAAAAATTATTTTTAGTAAGTAAGTAATGTTTACGTCTCAGCCTTTCGTCTCAAAGACGGAGATCCATTTTACATCCGATAAAGTCAACATTTTTTATAGTTTCTAGATCATTTGTTTATGTCCACTCGACACTAGCATTGTGCTGTACTCCATCGTTTCATGTCTTCTGCTCACTACTTTCTCTCTTTCTTTCTTCACCTGTTCTCTTTTATTCGTTATTCATCTATTCCTTCCTTCGCTCTCTTTCCATTCTGTACATTTTCCCCTTCTCCTTCCTTCTCTATCCAAAGTTTCCTTAACTTCTCTCTCCACCATTATTTTTTTCGTTATTCCTATTCCTATATTATCTGTTTCACAGCAATACACTTTTCTGTAACCGGCATTCGCATAAATGCCTCTTTCCCTCATTCTCCCGACTTATACTTTGATTTTTTCCACTTCCTTCTCGTATATAGCCTCATTCTGCTGAATTCCCTCTTTTCCCTTATCACCATATTACTCTTCTCCATTTCTATTATTTTTATAATCGCTACCTTTCTCTAGTGCCCAACTTTTCTTTCAATAGTGCTCTACCAATCTTTCTGCCCCCATTCTTGTCATCTCTGCCCATCATATTTTCCTCTCTCTCTTCTTTCTCTCTTACCCATCTTTGCATATTATTTATTTATTTAATATACATTCCGGCCTATTAGCCCAGGAACGAATTCCTCTTATTTACAATTATTTTACATTCTTATTTTTATTTGTATTTATATTTCCATCTTTTATCACTTTGGTATTATTCTCCTCGTTCTCCTTCTTGCTTTCTGTCTCCATTTTTTCTCTCTGTCCTGTTTTTTTCCTTTTCCTTCATCTCTTTTTTTCCTATATATGTCTCATTTCTCTTCTTTCCGCTGTTTTTCTTTTTGTTTCCTTTTCCTACCCGTTCCTTTTTTAGTTTTTCTCCTCTGTTGCGTTCTATCTTTTGTTTATCTTTTCCTGTTGTTCTTTTCCACCCAGTGTTTTTCTCTCCTTTCTGTTCTGTCCCTTCTTTCTTTTCGCTGTTATCTCCTATTTCTATATTTTTCTCTTTCCTTCCCTCTGCTCCGCATCTGTGTATAATCTCCTGTAGCACCATGTTCATTTATATTTGACCTATCCATCGTTTCCATTCTCCATCTACGAATATTTTCTTTAACCCCACCTTCACGAATACTTTCTGCCTTCTTGCCTACTATTTAATCTCGTTTTATAGGGCTCTCTCTGCGTATATTAAGTCGAAGTTCAGGTAATATTCCATAACTATTAATCTCATATTTTCTCATATGTTTCCCATCTTTACTACTATCCTGGCTCCACTTCACCATGCACTTTTTATTTTATCCTCGCAACTCATCTTGTTCTCCAAAAATAACTCTGTCTATTTCTAACCTGCGCATTTACCTTATCACGAAGTTTTCTTCTCTATCTCTTCTTTCCCTGCCTCTCATAAATCTTTTGATTTGATTCATTTTTTTTTGTGAAATGCCAGACTTCGCTATGCTCCATTGACTCCCGTTACTCCCGCCTCTCGTCCAATTTGTCTGCTCACTCATCCTCTTATATGGTCTAGAATCGTCTGTCTCTCTCTTGTACTTTCTCCTATGCTGCCTCTTCCCTTGCTTCTCATCTCTGCTTTCTGTTCCAGTACCCACTTTTTCATGTTAGTTTTCCTTTCTCTTTGCTGTTTTCTCCTTCCTTCAGATCTTGGGATTTGTCCTCTAGACTCTTGACTCTGTGGCTTCCATTCTTCTCGCCCACGTTCTAGTGTTTTCTAAACTATCCTTCAGCTTCTTGATCTCTTTGTCGTACTTCTCTATTCTTTCCTCTACTCTTTTTTCTTCTTTGTCCTCTTTATCTTTTCCCACATGTCGCCCTTTACAAAAGATACTTTTTTCCCCTTCTTTTTCATTTTTAAAGTTATTTGTGCGCTATCATTCTTACTACTCAGTGGTCTTCCCCTCCTTATTTTTCATCTACCCCTGGCTTATTTTCGCTGTCTCCATCTCTGTATTTCTAATTCCTAGTTCCTTTTTCTTATTTCTCTATGGTGCGCATTTTTGGGTACTTTTCCACTTGTCCTGTCCCTGGTTTTTCTCATTTCGCTCTTCTACTGTTTTCGCACAAACCGGTATCCTTTCCCTCTGCGTAAACCTAACCACCTTTTAACTTACATTCCCTTTTTTCACTTTTTATATCACTGTTTTCTCACTTTTTCTTTAACCCCTCTGAGTCTAATATATTTCTCTGCTTATTGCCCTGTACTTTCCTTATCTCCGTGTTGCCAATTAGCTGCAGTAACTCTCACGAAGTTCACTGCATCGCGGCCATTAGAGTAATCCCATCTTTGCATATTATTCAACTCTCTGTTACCGTGCAGAGCATCTACCTCACACTGCCTACACACAGCCTCATTTTGCTCAATTCCCCCTTTTCCCTTATCACCATGTTACTCTTCTCCACTTTGTTATTTTTATAATCGTTACCTTTCCCTGGTCCCCAACTTTTCTCTCACTAGTGCTCTGCTAATCTTTGTGCCCTTAATATAATCCTTCCTTGTCAGCTCTGACCATCACATTTTCCTCTGTTTTTCCTTTCTTTCTCTCTTACCCATCTTAGTATATTATTTAACTCTTTCTGTCACAATCAAAGAACGTCTGGCTCATATCGCTTACACAGCTCCACTTTGTTCTCATTGACCTCATGCTACCCTTGTTCTCGGCACTGCTTCCTACGTCCATTTTGACCTTTCCACCTATTCTTCCTCTTCTTCATCTCTGCTCTGCCTTATTACATTTTTTACACCACACGACCTCTCTTCCGTCACCGTCATCCTTTCTTTTATCTCTATAGCTTATCCTCCTCTATCCTCTTCGTGTCTTTCTCGAACTCTTTCCATCTCTCTCCCTTTCTTTTTCTTTCCTCGTCTAAGGTGACTTTTTTCTCCTTCCTGCTCTCATCTACTGCCTATTTCTCGTGTGCCACTCTTGTGCTTCTTAATTTTATCTTAGCCATTTCAGGTGTTCTCTGTTATCTTTGCGTTCTACTTCTATCATTTAGTTTCCCTTGTTAAGCAGTGCCTCTTCTTTTTCGTTTATTTTCTGTTTTCTCCTTCTTTTCTTTGTTTCCCGCCTTACCATTTTCCTAAACTTGACTTTTTCCTTTAGTTTCTTCTACATTTTTTTTCTACCTTCTTCACCTTTATTTGCATCTGCTCATCACTTTTTCTTATTAATTTTTCTCATTTTTTCTACCTTTATCTACTCGTTTCCCACACATTTTTCAACCTCTTTTTTCCACTCTCCGATTATCGATGTTACTTCTCGGATCAAAAGCAGAAGTCTCCAATTATTTTTTTATATATTTTTTAATTTTAATCATATAAATGACTGATACATTGTATATAAAATATTCTTGTTTAGTTACTTTCTTTTCTTGAATTAGTTGATGTTTAGATTTTAATTAATAATGATATTTGCATACAGATTATATGCAGTGTGAATTTGAATGTATTGCAAAATAAAAAAACTTGTGCAAAAATTGCTTGATAAACTATGTGATATTCCACACGCTTAGGCTACTAATAAAAGCGTAACTTCTCTTCTATAACTCTTTACAAATAAACGTTAAATATTCATCTTAATGAACATTTGATGATCAAACTCATACTTGTAGGAAAGGTAACTATTGTACTAACTCGAAAAAAAATCACTCAACTCGTTGAACCAATAAATCGGCAATGTAGTTAAACACATACCTACACAAACTGCTTCATTATTAAGTTCAATTTCTTTTTTCAACTTAATTTTATCTTTTTTTTTTTAATTTTATTTTTGTGAAGAAAGCCGTGGAATGGAGAGAATTTTATAATGCAAAACAAGATAAGACTGAATGATAGAAATAAGATAGGGGGAGAAATTGAAATGAATTAACTTATAAATCAGTCCATCGTGACAAACTTTATCAAATGCTTGGCATATATCGAGTAAAGTGAGAACTGAAGACAATCCTTTATTAAATGCGTCGGATACGTTTTCCGTAATCTGCAGAAGTTGATGTTCAGTGCTGTGATTTTTGCGAAAACTGAATTGAAAATCGGGGATAATTTTATTTGTGTCAAGAAAAAGTGTCATACGTTGGAGAATTACTGATTCTGTGATTTTACTTAGAGAGGATAATAGACTGATAGGCCTATAGCTATCGAGAGATTCGGGTGATTTTCCTGGTTTGGGAATGAAAACTACTGTTGCATGTTTCGAAATAGAGGGAAAATAGTGGCAACGAAGGCATGCATTAATAATGATGATATATTTATGAGGGAGAATTTTAAGAATTCCATTACTAATATTATCTGGACCGGGGAACTTGCACGAAGGAAGATTATTAATTATCTGACTTACTTCAGTAGGTGAGGTAGGAACTATTCCTACAGAATTTGGACAAAAATTTTTTAAAGCGTTACGAATTGTAATATGCAATTGAGAATGAGATAAGTTATAACGATTGGGGGAGCATTGTTTCTCAAAGAAATCAGCGAAAAGGGAGGATTTTTCCTTGTCAGAGTTAAAAGTTTTATTATCAACTATAAGAGGACGGGACGGTGTTTTTCGATTCCGAAGAGATTTCACTACTTTCCAAAGAGATCTAGGGTGTTTTTCTGCTTCTAAGATATATTGAGAGAAGGATTGCTGGCGGACTTCGGAGACTTTTTCATGAATAATATGTTGAAGATAATTAAGATGCTTTTTAAGGTGAGGAAGGCGGTATTAATGGCACTCTCGACGAGCCCTGTTTTTAGTTTTAATAAGGTCAATAATGTCAGACGGAAGTGGAGTACTATGGGGTTTACTTTGAATCGAAAAAGAAGCCAAAAGATTTATTTTGAAGAATATGAGAACTTAGTGAAGAAATAGTTAAATCAATATCAGAAGGACATTTAATTGGAAGAATAGCAGGAGGGTTAGATTCAAGAAGATATATAAAACGTAACCAATTAACTCGTGTTTTAGGTGGAAGATATTCTATTTTTTATAGAGGGACTTGTATATATCACCTTATCTAATTTTTTTGCACGAGGAAAGTCAAAACTTAGTAGTTAGCCATCTAGTGGCAGGATGCGGTACTATATCAGCTTTCTGTATTTGAATTGCGCTTAATAATTACAATTATATTCTTTACCATATATGTATAAGTAAATGTTTTCTTAAGTTAAGATTTAAATTTACTTTAAATGTATGTAAGCCTTCGAAATAAAAATTCAAACTTTGAGATATAAACATATTTTAATCACATTATTAGTAAAATCTAAGTACTTGAAAATTACAATTATTTCATGAATAAGCAGTATATCTTGCAATCATTAATTGATGATTACCAAAACATTCTTTTCTACTGAAATAAAATATTTCAATATTATAAATATTTCAATATTATAAATATTTCAATATATTTTTAATTAAAAAGTTAATTATTATAAAAATTCTTTTAATTAATTTTAAAATATATTACATAACTATTAAGTTATTTTATAATGATATTAATTGATATTGAATTGATAAATAAAATTTATTGAAAATTAATGATTTTTAGAAATATTCAGTTTGATTAAAATTTATTAACATTAATAATTATTAAAAAAAACTTTTCATATTATAGAGAATTATTACAAATATTATATTAAATGGAATTATGAATTTTAATTAAAAAAAAAAATTTTTAATATAGATTTCCTCAAATATAAAAGAATATTGCTGATTTACGTCTTGACAATAGTGAGATTACAATATTTACTATTATAAAATATAAAAGTACAACCGACTGTTTAGAATTAAGCTACAATTAAATTAAAAATTTGTATATATAATTACAAATAGCAATTATTTAAGCTTTATAAGAGCTACTTTCGAACAATTGATGAGAAAAACAATTATTAACACAATATTATTTTTTTTATGTAAATGATCTTAATGTTTTGTTTAATTTATTAGGTATTTCAAATCTACTTAGGCATTTCTTAGTATTATCATATAATACATAATAATATATAATATACAATAAAACAATAAAATATTAAATAATATTTATTGAATACATTATAGTGACATTAAATTTAGAAATTGTAGAATTTTTCATGAGATAAAATACGTTCTCAGAGCTCGCAATATATTTGAAATACAAAAAGAAATGATATTACTAAAATATGTATGTATTATCAAAATAAATTTTTAATAGTAAAGAATTTTTTTTTTGATAAATATTAATTATAAAACATTTTTTTTCTTCTTATATTGTTAATATAAACTTTTTATCATATTAAATTCATTTGTTTTTTAAACTTTTTACTTAACCAACAAAAAGTTAAATTTAACGTCTTTCTATTATAAATAAATAATGTAAAAAAAGTTTAGGTTAACTTATTTCTATGAAATTTTAAGTTTATATCTTATATATACAATAGGTCAAAAGTAAGTGATGTCGGAAAAATCTGAAGATTTTACCGATCAAGAAGATGATGGATGTTTCCCCGAAAAAAGCAAAAAGCTTGTGAAACAGCCAAAGTGGATCTGTAAAAAAGAACCAGCATGGCGAATGTACATGAAAAAGTAAATGATAAATATTTAATAAAAATAATAAATGATTTTGAATTATTAGTCTTTTCTGAAGCATACAATAAGATTTGCAATTTTTTTCTTATAAATTTTATTATACGCATAATTTTGTATTTGCTATTTTCAATTTTTTTAAATGGTAAGTATGAATTTCATTTAGTATTCTTGAAATATAAAAATAATTTTTATTTTAAACAAGTTATTTAGAAGATTTATAATTTATTGAGAAAGCAGTTATTACCTAGCAATTGTATTTGGCATGGATGGATCAAAAGTTTTATATTAAATAAATAACCAATATGAGCAGTGACTTATTTTCGGTTATTTTTACATTTATTCCTATAATTATTTCTCTCATTTACTTATTGGGATGTAATATCTTTTTCATTCAAACGATTACACATGTTCTATTTTTTGACAATCCTAATACATAGTTAATGCACATATAACGTTACAGATGTTTGGACGACTCAAGAAAAAGAGCAGCCGCTGAAAGGGAGAAATATGGCGATTTTTATCATGAGCAGCAAAAGGAGAAGGACCTTTCAAAAATTCCTAAGGAGGAAGTACCTGTGGTACCTCATTGTCGATTGTTGAACGCGTTCAATCAAAAAGGTCGCCGGTGTGTCGACCTCCAAAGGCCAAAGGGCATAATATGGGATGACATTCGTGTGTCTTCAAAGGTTTAATAGACGTCGAGTATATTTTCATAACTAGCTTATCTATTGGATTACATACATTCTTTCTATTCTTAAACAATATTTCTTTAGCTGGAGAATAGCCTCTGGATCCGAAAAGAAATAAAACCCAACAAGTTTTCATGCGTAACAATGTTCGAATTCATCTTTTTTGACAATTCTTTTATATCCATATTAAAAATATTAATAACTACAATTTTATATCATTAAACTTTCCCATTTTACATTCTTCCAAAAGAAGGAATATATTTTTTATTTTTATTTGTATTTTAGTACAATGATTGCCCTCCCCCGAAGGAACCGTTTGAATGGCCCGAACTTGCGCCATGCCTAAACCGCGATATAGTGAAAGAACGAAAAGTTATGGAGAGAAAGTTAAAGATGAAAAAAATTGGAGCTACGCCATGTGAAATCGAAGCTATTACTTCGCCAGGTAAGATTAGATTAATTATTTCGAATTGTTAGAACATTTATTGATAATTGGTGATTGTTCAAAAATTTACTATGCACAAAAGTTATTATTATATTCGATAA